>OY770262.1:245950061-247283984 GCA_963669355.1 Chorisops tibialis
CCTGCAGTTCAAGATCATTTCAAGTCGTTCTGGTTGGCAAATGGCGGTTATGTCGAATAAGTTGTTCTATGATTAGTAGCCATTGAATAATCCGCTAAAGTTTTTTTTTTCAATATTCCTGTGTAGCAATGATTTGACTAGAAAGAGTGTTAAGAGAATACTGATAGGTATATTGTTGTTGATGAAAAAACTTAACCTACTCGATAATACAGCTATTACGGTCCTTTACATGTCTCTTAAAGTGCCTTTGGCTCAGTGGCGTGGCGTAACTTTATAGCTAGGGGAAGCAATTATTTTTTAAATAGATACATATAAGCCGTTCACTGCACAAATCGATTAACTCCATAAAACGAAATATGAAGAAATACATTGTTTATTAAAATTCCCTTCATATATATATAATAAATAAAATAATTCAACAATAAATAAAAATAATTCAACAATAAATAAAAATGATTTAATAATAAATACTCTCGATTCATCAGTACCAATAAATAACAACGAAAAATTCATATAATTCAACAAATTAAAAAATGAGATCATTTAAAGCACTACAGTAACAAATAAAGATATTTTATGAATCCTATAATTCGAAAACTATTACACTTGCATAAACAAACTTATTCTCTTACAAAAAAAAAACTGAAGACGTCCAAACAAAAAATGTTATCCGATCTGCAAACGTTTAAACCGATTCTTTTCCTGTCAAGGCACGTCAAATATAGTCATTATTGCCAGACCTACTAATCTACATTTTTCTTCCTGATCAGGCTAGTACTTAGATTTCAGTATTGGCAGTACATCGATCGAAGGAATGCAATGGTTTGCGACTGAGTGCATTAGATGAAACCAATTACTGCGATGCATCTCCCCTTCTTATAGAAGTCGAACTTAAGCTCGTCGCCAGCGAAAATTTTGCTCATATTGGCCGGCGGTCTCGTTCCCTCGTATTTGCAACTGAAAGCAATGAGAGAGAAGTGAAAGCAATTTCATGGGACGCATGAAGTCGAACTTCCGCTCCTCGCTGGAAACATTTTGATATTATGGCCGGCCGTCTCGTACATGCGTTTTTAAAATCGCATCTTACCGATTTTTCTCTGCGAAAGCTTTGAACTTTCGTCGATCAGAGAAAGCGTGAGAAAAAAGATGCCCTGTACACGTAAATACACAGTGTTAGACGAAAATAATGAGCGTTTTCTTTTAAGGAAATTTTTTATTTTCATATTCGTGCTGATTTCAGTTTAGTTTTTCTAAATTGAATAATGAGCAAAACGTAAGGGAAGCATTGCTTCCTTTGCACCAATGGAAGCCACGCCACTGCTTTGGATACTTTGAAGCTTAACTTGCTCGACAGATAGAAAGATTTATGAGAAGATCGATAAGGGTTCAACTAAAGATAGAGGGCAGAACTTGGAATATTTTTGGTGCCTGCTGGGAATTATTAATTTCTAAATAATACGGAGAAGTTTACGAAATTGCTATAAAATTTTTGTTTATTTTTAATTTCAGTGTCCTGTGTTTTTCGAATGTATGTACATACATATGGCGAGTCTTATTTCAAAGAAAAAAAAATTGAGATTATATACAAAACGAGTGAGTATAATTTTAACAACGAGTTCTTTATTCCTTTATCATTATAATTAAAAACTTTCCATTACACTGAAAGAAGAAATTGTTGATTGAATAAAATGTATACCACAGACAATATAAATGCCTAACTGACGAATGAAGGTTCTGCCAAAATGTTTGTCTTAAATGAGCATATTTTTTGATATAATAAAACCATAATAAATTATTATATAACTATTATCCCATTCTTAAGGACTGAAATAGCGAAGGCATTTGATAACGTCCTCCTTCCATTTAGCCGGATATCCACAGTGTGATTATGGTTTTTGCAGCCACTTCAACTATTTTTTATAGCACCGAAAATAAATTAAGGAGTTACCCTTAATGCATTGAATGCACAGTCAATTTGATGTAGGGAAGGTAAATGTTGGAGTTACAAGTCAGGAAGGAAGAATATAAACTGTCGATGGACGTTATTCGATACCATAGCCGCTGATTGGTTTTACTGTGTAGATGGATATCTATCAATCTTTCTAAAGTTTGTAGAGGGAATGCAGATATACTTATAGGTATCAGGTCTACTTTGACAGGACTGGAGTACTAAACTCCCAAATGTTTCTTATCATAAATTATGCAAACAGTTTATATTAACATAATTGATCAATGTAACTATTAAAAATAACTTTCTATTGGAGTTAGACAAATCATATCTGGCAGCAATGCATCTCTGCCCAGCTTCGTTGTCCAGGAGGTGCGTGCACTTTAAAGATGCTCGCGATATTTTTGCCTTTCGGACTAGAATTAGAAAAAGATGTACATGCCGTGAAAAAGAGAAAGCCCATTGTGTGAAAAAATTAAGACTTTTTGAGCAGTGCTCCAAAATACCGAATCATTACCAATCATCCATTCTTCGGAAATGTGGTTTAGTTGTGTACGAATACTTTTGAGTAACGCCACCGAGGTGGTCGCGGCTTACGGAAGATATGAATGTAGCGACACTACCTCGCAACAAACATATGAAGGCGGGTTTTCGTAGCCAACGTACTAATACACTCGGCAGAAAAAGTCTGCGTACACACTCAACACATCCAACATACATATCTATAAAAAACATCGTTTTAAGTAATTTATTTCATAATAATTTTTTTCTTTTTTTTTTCATGGCTTTATTACAAACATAAAACAAAACAAAAATGATGATTATTATACTCCATAAAAATATTAAAATTAAAAAACGAAAACAAATACTGAATTGCAACAATAAAAAGTCTGCGTACAAATATTTCTTTTCAAAATTTCCTCGTTAATAGCTTGTAGGATATCCTCGTCTCTTTATTACTTCCCACAACCGTTTTTGCATGGAATCTACCAGCTTCTTAGTGAACTCTGGGACTATTGAATTCCACTCCTGGATCAGGACTTCCTTGAGCATTACCTTCGACGTTATTGTGTGCGCTCGGATCCTTTGTTCGAAGTGATGCCACAAATGCTCTATTGGATTAAGGTCAGGAGATTGGGGCGGTGTACGAAGCTGACTTTGGGCATTATACAGCAACCAGAGTCTTACTACCTCCGCAGTGTGCTTAGGGTCGTTGTTTCGTTGGAAGTAAAAGTTGTCGCTTAAGCCCAAATGCTCGGCATTTTTCCTCAAATTGCGTTTGAGAATATTAAGGTAGTCTATTTTATTCATAATACTTTCAATAAACTCCATTTTTCCAACTCCTCCACTAGCCATACACCCCCATATTATAACACCGCCACCACCGTGCTTTACTGTTGGACAGTGATTTTCTATGTCGAAGACCGCGCCAGTTTTTCTCCATACAATCTTCCGACCTTTGATTCCAAAAATACAAAATTTACTTTCATCCGAGAAAATAACTTGTTTCCAAAATTCTTTCGGCTTATTTATGTGTTCCTGAGCAAACGCCAGCCGCTTGAGTCTGTTTACTGTTGTTATAAATGGCTTTCTACAGGCAACGCGTCCGTGATACCCATATTTCCTAAGAATTTTACACCATCATCAGAAATAGACTTGCGGTACTTTGCTTTGATGTCCTTTGCCATATCAGCTGCAGTTAATCTAGGATTAGCCTTCATCGTTCGGAGCAAACTCCGAGTTTGCTGAGAGCTCAACTTTGGAGGACGGCCAGATCTGGGCTTTGAAACCAAAACTCCTGTGTTTTTGAAGTTGTTTACGACTCGTTGGACAGATGAATGACTTCTGCTGACTATTGCACCTATTTCACGATATGATGTACCTTTTTTCCACAAATTCACGATAATTTTCCTTTCCCCACATTCAATTTCCTTTCCTTTATTAGACATCTCTAACTTAACATTTTTTAACGCAAACCTTAGATAAAAACACGTTTATCAACTTTCCTACACAAACTTTATTGTTATTAATGATTTCACTGCAACTCAGAGACTTTGACTTTGATCCTTTATACGCTTTGAACGCAGACTTTATATTCCTGGAATTTCAGACTATTTTTCGTTTTCGAATTTCACCGTTGTTTTAGAGTACAGTAATTCTCATTTTTGTTTTGTTTTATGTTCATAATGAAGTTATGAAAAATAGGAAAAAAAATATTTCGGAATAAAATGTTAGAAACGATGTTTTTTTATAGATATGTTGGATGTGTTGGGTATGTACGCAAACTTTTTCTGCCGAGTGTACGTAGCGTGAACTGAATGGGGAATTTTACGTCGGCTGGAGTGTATTTTTTATTACGCTACGCATTTATGTTTTCTTAGGGAACGTATTATTATATGTCTGGGAAGGCCATGTACCTTGGACCTATTGCACTTTGGTCCTCTTGCTGGTGAAATGAAATCTGAAATCTGAGATTATATTGTGTTTGCCTTACCGTTTGTAACGCTAAGAAATAATGCTCGGACAGAGCCGCCAAGGGTACAGAAATATTTGTTGTCGCTCAAAAACTTCGATTCCGATTTGCTGTCTGTCCGTCTGTCCATCTGTCCGTCTGTCCATCTGTCCGTCTGTCCATCTGTCCGTCTGTCCGTCTGTCTACAGCATAACTCTCGAACGCTTTGAGCTATTGTGCTGAAATTTGTTGTGTATCATTTTTAGCAAAAAAGAAACTTTAATTTCGTGAATGGGCCACATCCAAAATTAATTTTATTATAATTCTTATCAGAATTGAAAAAATTATCAACTTCACCTCACTCCTTCTACCTCCTCCCATACAAATTTCACGAAATTTTGAAATTTAAATTTAATTATTTTTCTTCGAAACTGTTAAAGGTATCAACTTCATATTTTGCATAACGTATAAAAATATAAATATCACTAACGAGAAAAACATTTGTTTTGATCGGTACACTCCTTCTACCCCTCCCATACAAATGTATAATTTTTGTTAATTGCATTATATCGATTTCCAAAACTAGAAAAAGTATAAACTTAAAATTCTGCCAGAATTTGTTTTTTAATAATTGCAATAAATGCTAAAAAAAATTATCAGCTCCTCTTCACTCCTTCTACCCCCTCCCATACAAATAGCTGTATTATAAATTCAAGAAAAGCATTTCTTCTTCGAATATATTCGAACTATCGAATTTGAAATTGAATCAAAGCGTGGTGATAAGGATGATGATAAGCAGTTTCAAAATCATCTTAAACGCTCGACTTCCTCTGAAACCTCCCATACAAATGCCTCAATTTCAGGAAAACTATGTCCAATTGAAAATAATGAAAGCTACAAACCTTAAATTCAGCACGAAATATTTTGCATACCACATTAGGTGTCATATCCAAAAATTACAAACCTTCCTCCTCTCCTTCTACCACCTCCCATACAAAAGTCACTATTAATTATTTAAAAGAATTGGAGGTGACATATTTTCCGGTACATTGAACTCTTTCTCATTTCATCTAGAGTATCATATGATTGGGCTTTACGCCCAATCATAATTCTTTTATGTTTTTAGTCAATTTTCAATATACAGTAGCGGACAAAATTCTACGGCATATATTGAGGTTCTGGTTAATCAAAAATCCATTGATGTACATTTTTTCAGTAAAGTAAATATATTTATAAAAAAAAACAAAAACAAAAAATTTTCATGACAAATTTAAAGAGAAATTCATAAAAACATAAAAAATTTAATGGACAAAAGTCTGCGGCAGTCAGTGCCGGCTGACTTATACACAAAATATTCCCAACTAAACGTATCGAAATTTTTAAAATTATTTCAACCAAGTGAACCCCCTTTAGCATCAATTACTGCTTGCAGTCTTCGGGGCATAGAGGCAACTAAATTACCAGTTTCTGCGGATGTAATTTTCTTCCATTCTGTAATGACCGCTTCCTTCAACAAATTTTTTTTTTATGCAACATTTCCGAATTTTCCGCTCCAGAAGCTCCCATTCATGTTCTATTGGTTTTAAATCCGGGCTTTGCGGAGGCGTATTCAGCTGCCTGGGAGCGTAGTACAACAACCAGTTCTTGACGAAAAATGCTGTGTGCTTCGTATCATTGTCCTGTTGGAAAATCCAACTCCCTCCAAAGCACAACTTCTCAACTGATGGCTTTAATTGTTGTTTCAACAGGTTCTTGTAAACATAGTGGTCCATAGTAGTTTCAACAAAAGCCAATCTGCCGACCCCAGATGCAGCTATGGTTCCCAAAACCAAATTCTTAGTCTCTAATTTTACTGCGACCATCACACCCGAACATGTTGTATTTTGACTCATCGGTAAAAAGGACTTGATTCCAAAAATCATTGTCCTTGTTGATATGGACATTGGCAGAAGTTGGTTTTTGGCGGATATTAATGGTTTTTACGTGGAATTCTGCTTTGAAACCCATTAGAATTTAATACTCTCGAGATTGTTCTTGCATGGACATCTTCTTTCCTTACCGCAGCCGCTTGTTTCGCCAAATCTGGAGCACTTATTTTTGGATTTTTGTTCACTTCTTTTAAAATTGAACTAATGTCTCTGCGCGAGAGCTTTTTCGGTTGGTCAATTCGCGGCTTATTTTCAATGGAACCACTGTTTTCAAAAAATGGTATAAACAGTACTTCATTTTAGTTTCAGTAATTTCGCAATTTCCGAGCACGATTTATTGTCTTTTTTATACTGGACCAAATTTCGGACATTACTAGACATTTTTTTTCGCGATGACATTTTGCGGTCCTTACAGTTCGAAACTAGCGATAAACCTATAATGTACTGAATGGCAGTAAGAGCAAATAAACAAATTTCGAAGAAATACCGTTACGTTTAGTTGGACATTTTTTGGGTATAAGTCAGCCAGCACTGACTGCCATTCAATTTTTTATTTTTATGAATTTCTCTTTAAGATTGTTATGAAAAGTTTTTGTTTTTATACTCTAGATGAAATCTGAGAGTATTATAAGTTTGCCATAAAGTTTGTAACGCTAACAAATAAGACTCGGAGAAAAAAATGAATGATACAGAAGTTCATATAATCATCGTCGTTTTTGACAAAAAAGTAAGGACAAGTTTGTGAACGGGCCAAATCGCTCCACCCCTTCTACCCCCTCCCATACAAAATGACACAATTTCGCAATTTCACAATAAATGGATTTCCCCGAAAAATATAAATGCTATTGATCTGAAATTTGGAATATAATACTTTTATGATAATATAAATCTACTGTATTAAAGTTATTCGAGTCCCCCCCTTCCTTCCACCACCTCCCATAAAAACTGCATTTTTTCATGAAATGCTCTAAGCCAATTTACTCAGTGCATATAATACTTCTTCTTCAATGGCGCTACGGCCCAAATCGGGCCTTGGCCTCCTGACCTTCAGGTTCCTTAACATTTTCATAATTTATTGCAGAAGGTTTGTTAGACCTTCGCACAACCCTCTATCTACGAATTTTCTTTTTCGTAGATTGAGGTGGCCAAGATATACCCAAGCAAGTAGTGTGCTGGAATTATGCGTCGACCGGGATTTGAACTCACGACCTTCGCATTATAGACCAACACGCTACCCACTAGGCTACACCCTAGCTTATAATACTTATCGAGCTGAAATAATACATTAAATATTTAATTGGAATTAGTAGTAAGACTAAAAAAAATTAGACGATTTGCTGTAGTCCGTCTACTCCATACAAAATGACACAATTTCGCAATATCAGAATAAACGGATTTGCCCTAAAATAAAAATGCTACTGATCTGAAATTTGAAATATAATACTTTTATTTTGATATAAATCTACTGTATAAAAGTTATTGAAGTCCTCCCCTTCCCTCCACCACCTCCCATACAAACTGCACTTTTTCATGAAATGCTCTAAACCAATTTACTCAGTGCGTATAAAATTGATCGAGCTGAAATTGTGCACGAAATATTTTTTTAAAATTGTTAGTAAGACCGAAAAAAATTAGATGATTACATTCACTCCTTCTACCCCCTCCCATACAACCTGACTCAATTTCACAACTTTATAAAAGGTCGATTTTCCTGAAAAGTATGAATGCTACTGATTTGCAATTTAAAACATGTCAAAAGCATGATGTGTTTATTTCTGGAAAGTCATTAAAAACTCGCCCCTCCTTCTATCACCTCCCATACAAACTGCACTATTTCACTACATCCAACACACTAGTTTTCTTAGTACCTATTAAATCTTTAAATTCTAAATTTTATATAAAACATTTTGATCGCAACCTTAGCGTCTTTTGAAAAAAATAGTTCAATGTCGTCACCCCCTCTACCACTTCCCCTACAAAATTTCTTAAGATCCGAAAATTCTTCTTTCATCTAGAGTATCGCACGATTGTGCTTTACGCCCAATCGTACATCTGTTATGTTTGTTTTTATACTCTAGAATCTAGATAATACTCTAGATAATACTCTCAGATTTCATCTAAAGTCTAGATGAAATCTGAGAGTATTATAAGTTTGCCACAAAGCTTGTAACGCTAAGAAATAAGGCTCGGAGAAAAAAATGAATGATACAGAAGTTCATATAATCACTCAAAAATCTCAAAACCGATGTCCGTCCGTCCGTCTGTCCGTCCGTGTCCTCTCTAGCTTGAGAACGAGTTGATCTAGAAAGTTCAAATTTTGTGCACGTCGTTTTTGACAAAAAAGTAAGGACAAGTTCGTGAACGGGCCAAATCGCTCCACCCCTTCTACCCCCTCCCATACAAAATGATAAAACTGCGTAATTTGACAATAAACGGATTTGCTCGAAAAGTATAAAAGCTATTGGTCTTAAATTTGGAATATATTACTTTTATGATGACATCAATGTATCATATAAAAATTATGCGTTTTCTCTCCCTCCTTCTACCACCTCCCATACAAACTGTACTTTTTCATCAAATACTCTAAACCAATTTACTCGGTGCGTATAAAATTTAGCGAGCTGAAATTGTGCACTAAATATTTATTTGGAATTATTAGTAAGACCAAAAAAAATAGACATTCAGTTTCACCCCTTCTACCCCTCACATACAAAATGACACAATTTCGCAATTCGACAATAAACGGATTTTTTCAAAAAAAGCTATTGATCTGAAATTTACAATATATTACTTTTATAATAATTTCAATCTGCTGTATAAAAATTAGTTGAGTCCTCCCCCTCCTTCCACCACCTCCCATACAAACTGCACTTTTTATGAAATACTCTAAATAAATTTACTCTGGACGTATGAAATTTATCGAGCTGAAATTATGCTCTAAATAATTATTTAGAATTATTAGTAAGACCAAAAAAAAATTAGGCGATTAGATTCAATCTTTCTACCACCTTCCATACAATTTGACACAATTCAACAACTTTACAAAAAGACGACTTTCCTGAAAAGTATGATCTGCAATTCAAAATATGTCAATTAAGTGATGTTTGCAGTTATTTCTAAACACGTCATTAATAAATTCACACTCCCATACAAACTGCACAATTTCACTTAATCCAATACACTAATTTTCTCAGCACCTATTAAATTATTGAATCCTAAATTTTGTATAAAACATTTTGATAGCGACCTTA
The DNA here is from genome assembly GCA_963669355.1 of Chorisops tibialis. NCBI lineage: Eukaryota > Metazoa > Arthropoda > Insecta > Diptera > Stratiomyidae > Chorisops > Chorisops tibialis. The sequence continues at coordinate 245,959,641 of OY770262.1, forward strand.
GAGTGATGTGAAAAAATTAGTTCAATGTCGTCACTTCTACCACTTCCCCTACAAAATTTCTTAAAATAAAAAAAATTCTCTCTCACCTAGAGTATCGCCATTTGGCTATAAGTCGCCGATGGAGAAGATGTCTCCTCGATGTGCGAGCGAAACGTGGAGCTGACGTGGGGAGCGATCACCACTTGATGGTTGCCTGCTTGAGATTGTGTACAGCAGCTATCCGACGACCACAAATTCTTCAAATGAAGCGCAAGCTTAATGTGGATAAACTCAGAGATCCCAACAAAAAACTCGAATACACCACCATTCTACGCGAAAAGTCATCCACATTGGGTGAACATGAAATGCGCACACTGGACGCCAATTGGGAGGCAACCAGAAACACTTTTCTAACTAGTGCTGAAGAATCTGTGGGATATGCGCAAAGCGGTGAGAAACCCTGGATGTCGCAAGACACATGGGACAAGGTTGACAATCGGAAAAAAGCCAAATTGGCAATCATCTCTCAACCCGATGTCAACCAACGAACGCCCGACTTGAGGCAGAACTACCGCGATGCTCATATACAGCTTAAAAAGGCTGTTAGACGCGACAAGAGAAAGGCCATTGAAGATCTGGCAAACAAGGCAGAATCTGCGGCTTACCTTGGGGATATGGGTTCACTATTTAAAATCATGAAACAGTTGACGAACAGGAATTTCACCGCCAACCACCTGGTGAGAGATGTCAACGGAACTCTCCTTAATATGAGTGAACACCAGTTGCGACGATGGAAGGAATACTTCTCTGATATTTTAAACATCTTGTCAGATGAAGATATTCCGGAAACAGAACAACTTCCAAACATCCAACCGCAACAATCCTCTATTAGGGACGATCCCCCAGATAAGGAAGAGATAGTTTCCGCCATTCGGTCAATGGCGGGAAGGAAAGCTCCAGGTATAGACGGACTACCAACCGAACTCCTCAAAGCGGACCCGGAAATAACAGCCGATATACTCCTCCCACTCTTCACTAAGGTGTGGAATGATGGAGGATATCCGACTGAATGGAAGGAGGGCGTCATTGTGAAAATTCCGAAGAAGGGCGACCTTCGGGATTGTGGCAATTGGCGTGGTATATGTCTACTTACTGCCGTATCAAAAATTATGGCTAAGGTAATTCTCAATAGGATTAGTGATGTCGTCGAGAGCACTCTCGAAGTTTATCAGGCTGGATTCCGTAAAGGGTCGTCTTGTACCGACCACACAAATACCCTACGGATAATATTAGAGCAGTCAGCCGAAATGGGTTCGCCACTACATCTCATGTTTGTGGACTTCGAGAAGGCTTTCGACAGCGTTAAGCGAGATTACATATGGAATGCTTTGCGTAGGAGAGGTATTCCAAATAAGGTCATAGCTATGATTAAAGAATCCTACGAAGATGCAAGGTGTCGCGTCTTGCATAGAGGAGAGCTGTCCGAGAGCTTTCCTGTGCGAACGGGTGTCAGACAAGGCTGCATATTATCACCAGCCCTGTTTCTGGTGGTAATAAATGACATCTTGAAAGCTGCACTGGAAGGTGGGGAAGGTAAAGGTCTTCAATGGAGACTATTTAACATCTTAAGTCACCTTGATTATGCTGATGACGTGTGTTTGCTTGCACATACCCGTTCGGACTTAGAGTCAAATGTTCGCTCGTTGCATTCTAAATGCAAAGAGGCGGGACTGAAAATAAATGTGCGTAAAACCAAGTACATGCACATGGGTTCGAACGCAAGCACACCGATTGTTCTTAATGGACAGGATGTGGAAGAGGTGCAAGATTTTTGCTATCTCGGAAGCATTGTCAGCATGGACGGCGGAGCCGAAAAGGATGTTGAGGCTCGGCTAAATAAAGCTCGTCAGGCCTTCGGTATCCTTTCCCCTTTCTGGAGGTTAAGAGAGATCTCCCTTCGCACGAAGCTGCGAGTTTTTGACGCATGCGTCAAATCCGTGTTGTTATATGGTTGTACTACGTGGAAAGTGACCGTTCGACTTACCAAGAAACTACAGACTTTCGTAAACCAATGCCTCCGACGCATTTTAGGAATATTCTGGCCAGAAGTGATCTCCAACGACGAACTTTGGAGTACAACTCGCCAGACTAAAATAGGTATTGAGATTCAACGGCGAAAGTGGCAGTGGATCGGTCATACTTTGAGGAAACCAGAGCAAAACATCGCAAAACAGGCTCTGGATTATAACCCTCAAGGAAGACGTCGGGTTGGTCGACCATGTAACACATGGAAGCGAGCAGTTGAGCAGGAGGCCAGAGGAATAAACAAGTCCTGGCAACAGCTTAAAGCCGATGCTCAGGATCGCGCCTTGTGGAAGAGAGTTGTTTCTGTCCTATGCCCCTATAGGGGGTCTTAACAGGAATTTGATTGATAGAGTATCGCACGATTGGGCTTTATGCCCAGTTGTAGTCCTATTATATTTTTATAAATATATCTACGCTACTGAAAAAATGTGCATCAATGGATTTTTGATTAAAGCTTCCAATTCACCAATATAAGGTGCTGCCGTAGACTTTTGCCCGCCACTGTATGTCATGCTAATGCTTATGAAATAATTTCTGAATCCTTGTGACTTTTTCCTCTCGTATTTTGTTTTCCGTCCTGCTTGTACATATGTTCTGTTTTAAATTCTCTTATAATTAAATAGATTCATCGTTACTGTGTGTTAAAATGAAATATTCTACAGTGCTAGGTAACATCCTAGTACCTTGGTCATATTTATTACTTGTACTTTGGTCCGTAATGTGGGTCATACGACCCTCGCTCACCAGCCGCTAGCCGGTGGTTTCTAGCAGCTGGCAAAGAAGAACGGTCTCTACTTCATCTGCCATTGCTCTTGTGAATGCTGGTAGGTCATTCGTCTGTTTTCGTCAATCATTTTCCTCACAGCAGTAATATTTTCCTCCTTAACCGTGCATAACGAGTTACGAGAAATAAAGGGTAGTGCAAAGTATCAGTAAACAGTTTGATAAAAGTCTCAGCAGAGACCGAAACGTTACGAATAATAAAGCATAACAGTGTAGAATCCGGAAATCTTTTTTTTCATATCAGTAAACCATCGATGGTTTACAGTCGATGACCCATTATTGTAGTTCAATTCCAGAAAATCCATTTTAATTATTATAAAATTCGTCGAATATTAATTTCGTAATGAATAATTGGTACTGTTAAGTTATTTGTGTTCATGTATTCGTAATAAAAATTATTTTTTATGGAAGAATAATTCAATTTACAAAATTAATTAATTACATATTTTGCGTTTTATTTACATATCACAGGTACTTTTTGGTTGCAATGTACATTGTGACCAGTACGTACCGGGAATTTTTAATTAAAATTAGTCTGGAAAATGATATTTCAATTTTTTTTTTGTAATCAGGTAGGACTGTCCTTAATTATTATCCCAAAAATCAGTGCAGTCTGTAAATCAGTTTGTTTACAGCAGCTGGTTGAATGGGTACACCTGAGTAGACAACGGCGATTTTTGTTTTATGTCTTGATCGACTGAAAACGGGCTCCACGGAGTGGTAATTTCAGTTCCGAGGATAGGAAAAAGTCGCACGGAGTCAAATCTGGTGAATACGGTGGTTGATTGATGGAATTCTTTGCACAAATTCGGTCACAATTGAGGCTCTATGCGATGACAATTTCATCGTGGAAAGTCCTTGAATTCTTCTTCCACAATTCCGACCGTTTTTTAAGGATTTGCTCACGCAAACGCTTCAAATATGGTTAATTAGTACCTCTTATTGACCATCTGTCCCTCCGGAACGAATTCATGATGGAACAAACCTCAAATATCGAAAAAACAATGAGCATCGTCTTGATTTTTAAGGGGCTTTGGCGTGGTTTTTTCGGTTTCGGCTCATTTTTTTCCTCAATTCCGATGATTGTTAACTGGTTTGCATGTCAAACTCGTAGACCCATGTTTCATCACCAGCTATGATGCGCTCCATTAATGTGGGATCAGAATTCGCACGATCATGAACAAAGTGACCTGTTCACGGTACTTTTTTCTAAGAAAATTTAGCTAGGACGCGTTTCATGGCCAAAGTGTCCATCAAAATCGAGCAAACGGACTCGCAAGAGATGTCGAGCTCTCCTGTTATCTCCCTAACACTGGCATGACGATTTTCGAGCACCATTTCCTTCACTTTTTGAATGTTTTCGTCAGTTGAAGGGGTCGAAAGTCGTCCAGAACGAGACATGCTTTCAAGGATCTCTCGACCGTCCCTAAAGGCATTGAACTACTCGAAAGCTCGTGTTTTTCATTGTACTGAATCACCGTAAGCCTTTCCCAATATTCGTAACAATTCCGCATACGAAATTTGGTTGAAAATACAAATTTTGAGACAAACTCTTTGTTTCATTTTCTTATCCATTTTAAAAATCGCCGTGGACTACTGAGGTGTACCCATTCAACAAGCTGCTTTAAACAAACTGATTAACAGACCGCACTGATTCTTGGGATAGTAATTAAGGACAGTCCTAGCTGGTTACCAAAAAAAAACTTTGAAATATCATTTTCCAGACTAATTTTAATTACAAATTCCCGATACGTGCTGGTCACAATGTATACTGATTTCGTTTATTACATAATCGATCCGGGAAAAAACTTGAATCTAAATTATCAATTTTCGTTCACTTCACATGACACAAAATTGGCGGAGCGTGCACAAATTGATATTTCGAACCAAATTTGAAATAGGAATATTGGGACAGAAAGAAATAATTCTCAAGTAAAGTTTAGAATGACGTTCTCTTGAATTTTTCATGGCAAAACACTGCGCCGAGCGCGAAACAAGCTCGGCTCAGTATTTTTGGTTACTTTTCTTACGCTGCGAGTTCAAAACTCCATGGTGAACACATTTTTTTTATCAATCGATTTTTTTATAGGTTTTTTAATATGATAAAAGATGAAATCATAGGCAATTTAGGGTTGGCGTATGCTTCAAGCGGATGGAGCAAATTTTTTTCAATCTTAAACGTTCCATTCATTATAAACATTACGAGAGAAGTGCACTGAACGAAAATGAACCAAAAACCAAAAATGCTTCAAAAATTTCGACCGTAATGGAAATTCTTTGAGCATGGAATGCTATATTGTAAGGATTCAATAATGGTATTTCGAAACATAATTTAGTATATTACCAATTCATTGGTGACAGCAATAGTAGCGTTTTCAACAAAATTAGGCTCAGCAAACCTTGCAAAAAAAAAAAACTGAAAAAATTGAATGTACAAACTATCTACTGAGAAACCTTTCAAGTAAACTGAAGGAAATAGCAACAACAAAAGAACAACTGGGGACCAAAATTAGACATATTATATCAGGTCATGATCTTAGCTGCAGAACGGGCGTTGTGAAAGCTGTAAAATATCATTTAAAGCAGACAAATTTTCTTAACATCCCTAGCTTGGTGTTTCGAGAGCACAGGAAGTGTGCAAAAATTGAAATATCCAATTTTTTTTTATGATGGCACCAGGAAAGCCGAAGCAGAAAACACTGCCACTGGAATCACTTCAATATGGAAGTGAAAATGAAGCAAGCGATCGGAAACAACAGAGCAGCAGTACTTTTTCATGAAATACTATAAACCAATTGACTCAGAACGTTAAAAATTAATCGAGCTGAAATTGTGCATGAAATATTTATTTACAATTATTAGAAAGATCGAGAAAAATTAAACGGTTTGCTGCACTCGTTCTATGTTGTACCTCCTCCCACACAATATGACACAATTTCACAACTTAACAAAAGGTCGATTTTCTTGGATTTTCGCTACTGATCTACAATTTGAAACGTGTCAATTGAATGATATTTACAGTTATTTCTGAAAAAGTCATTAAGAACACACCACTCCTTCTTCCACCCCCCATACAAACTGAATAGTTTCACTAAATCCAATGCACTAATTTTATCAGTAACTATTTAATTTTTGAAGCTTAAATTTTCAATAGCACATTTTGATAGAAACTCTAGCATGATGTGAAAAAATTAGTTCAATACTGTCTCCCCTTCTACCACTCCCATACAAAATTTCGTAAGACTAAAAAAAATTCTCTTTCATCTAGAGTGTTGCGTGATTGGGCTTTACGCCCAATCGTAGTCCTGTTATGTCTTCTGTATAATTTGCACTTGAGATTTTTGTTATCAGGTTGACTATGATCATCCAAGGGCAATTTCTTGGTTTTTACTCGTTTTTGATAATTTGGTTCCAGGGGTAATGACGGAATGGAAGGGGTATCTAGATAATTTTTGGAATTTTATTGCGAATGTTATTTTTGTTATTCAGGTCTAATCATTCTAAAAATTGGAAAATCTAAAGTGATGTTAACTGCGAACTCTCAATAATTTCCAGCTAGCTTTAAGAATTTGATGAAAGTGACAAAACCTTTGAAACAATTTCTGTTTTTTTTTTTTCAATTTCTTAGCTGACATTTAGTTGATCTATTAGAATAAAGTTATTGGAATTAAAAAACCACATTTAATTATTTTTGAATAATATATATTTCAATGTATTTAATTTAATTACTTAACCCATAAACATTGCTATCTAAAATATATTTGTACAAATTAAAAAAAAAGAGTTATATTAATGCAAGTAAAAAAAAACATTTTATAAAATTTGTATACCTCATTAAAAATGGTCTTGTTGATGTAAAATCACAGCAATATATATTTTTTTAAATGAATGATTAAGTAAATTAATAAAAAATGTAATGACGTGTAACATTAAACCAAACTGAACTTATACAATAGTTTTTAATTTACACCAGAAAAAAGAAAACTTATACTCCTTCCCGAGGAGTTACGATGTGAAAAATTACAAACTAAGATTTGCATTTGGAAAAAATGTACCTCACAGAGGTAATCACATGCTATCTAAACTTACATAAGGGTAGTTTTTGAGTTTTTATAGTATTTTTAGTATTTTTTATAGTATTTTTTAAAGAATTTTACTCTAACGAATTGAAATCCCTTGTTCCAATTTAGTTAAAGTTTTTTGTAAATATAATTTTTTGATTTTTATTTGGATGCATCTTGAAGCCACCTTTGGTAGTAGAATTTGTATTTCTTTCTTTTTTGTTAAGTACAGAAACGGATGGATATTTAAATTAAAAAAAAAAAAAAATTTGTTGTAATATGTTCCATCATTGGACTTTCGGACTAGCTTGATTTTATTTTCATATCTTACCAATTGAAATACTTTTCATTTTTTGTTTTAATTTTAGACGAAAAAAAAATATAACTTGGAAAAAAAATGTTTCATTTACATCACTCATGTCACTGATCTGATGATCATTTACGCAGTGTATTTTGAATTAACAAAGAAATTTGTGTATTTCACACTTTTCTGCTTTATTAATCGTGGCGTTTCGATCTCTCCTGAGACCTTCATCAAGTTGAGTTAAAACGTTGACTGCCGACTACGAGATAACTCGTAGTTTTCGTTATTGTCTAGGATGCCAACTACAAGCTATCTCGTAGTTTGCTTACTTAATTAAATTAAATTGAATTTTTGCACCGGAATCTTGAAAAGTGACGTGGTAGTCAACGTGTTAATTGAAGTCTCAGAATACTTTATCGATATGCGTTAATTGAGTTCTCAGCAGAAACCGAAATGTTACGTTTAATAAAGCATAACAGTATGAAATCCGAAAAGCTTTCCTCTAATTCAAAATGCACTGTGAAAATATTCACCAAACCAAATCCAAAATAATCGTGAAAAAATAAAATTGTCGTAAAATAATCAAAATAGGTAATGACAATATCCATTCATCTCTGCATAAAATCCACTCAGATTAATGGGTCAAAGCAGAACTGTATCGAAATTTCATTTAAATTCTGAAAAAAAATTTGCGGAAATTATTTTTATCTTCGTTTTTGACCCATTTATCTATCTTTCGAATAAATTGCTTTCTTTCAAAAAAAAATAAAACTAACTAATCTTCAACCATATGGAAAGTTATAAAAATTAATTATCGTAACTAAATAGTCTTGGAAGTTTTTTTTTCACTTTTTTGGAATCGATCACACAATCGATGCATCATTGGTATATTGTTCGCAGTTACTTTGATTATCTTCGGAAATAATTAACGGTGGGAAATGATCGTTACCGATGTCGTCGATTAACGAAGATGCTTCTCCGATTTCCCAATTTTCTTTATCATTTCGGCGGGACGAATCGATTTGTTGATAGATTTTATTAGTTTCATCCTCGTAGCTCTGAAAGAAAGAATAAGGAAATTTTAATTTTTGTTTAATTTTTGCGATATGCTTAATTAATAATGCAATGCTACACAATTCGGATTGAAACGGAGAGGTCCTAGCTTGAGGGTGTTCGGCCACTTGCACTCTTTTTGTGGCACAAGTCAAAAATTTTGGTTTAGGGGAGAGTGGCGGCTTGTGACTTGTCTGATAGGTTAGGCGTTGTGATCAGAAAATATTTGGACGGGGGATAAAATAAATTAAAAAAAAAATACAAAACTTCATTTCCTTTTTACTGAACCTTCAGCATTTTTTCCAATTAATAATGGCCACACTGCTAAAACAGTAATGAAAGCTTCGGAAGTAATCCAATAGACGATCAGATGTGCGCCTCAGAGCTTGACCATGACGTCGATTACGGATTAGACACAGAGGTCCTCTCTCTCTACTCTACAATGGCGCTACAGCCCAAATCGGACTTTGGCCTCCTAACATTCAGGTTCCTTAACATTTGTCATTACTTATTGTGGAAGGGTTGTTAGCCCTTCGCACAACCGTCTTTCTACGAATTTCTCATTTTCGTAGATTGAGGTGACCAAGGTATATCCAAGCAGGCAATGTGCTGGAATTATATATTGCGTCGACCGGGATTTGAACTCACGACCTTCGCATTACAAGACCAACACACTACTCACTAGGCTATACCCTTGCTACAGACACAGAGGCCGGCAAGCCTTTATTTGAATCGTACTTTTTTCTTAAACTACTTTTTTGAACTATACTGTCAACGATTTTTCCGTCGTCTCAATTTTAAAGCTGGAAAATCGCTCGTTCGCAGGCTCGCGTAATTCTAACCAATCGCTTTTAAGCTGTTTATAGTCCATACTAGCAAACGCCCGCGACTTCTTCCGCATAAAAATCGCAATATTAAGCAATTTTTGAGAATTTAGTTAGTAATACATTATGTGGGATATAAAATCTGCTTACTTTAAAGGCTTTTTGAACACAATGTTTTGTATTTTGTTGGAATCATAACCATAAATTATTAAGAACGATACCATGATGCTCGTATTTGAATGGGAGAGGCTCGTGCTCAATTCAATCCCGTGATTTGAGATCATATACGTATTGAAGAGCATTAAGGGCATGTGAATAATTGTGTTAATTAAAAAAAAAGCCCAAATAAAATAACATTCAGCTTGAAAACGTAACAGGACTACGATTTGCGTAGAGCCCAATCATACGATACCATAGATGAAATCGAAATTTTTGTGATATTATGAAATTTCGTATGGGAAGTGGCTGCACTGAACTAATTTGTTTCACATCATGCTAGAGTAGCTATAAAAATATTTTGTACCAAATTTAAGCTTCGAAAATTGAGTAGGTACTGAGAAACTTAGTGCATTGAATTTAATGAAAATGTGCATTTGTATGGGAGGTGGTAGAAGAAAAGGGGGTTTTTTAGTGATATTTCGAGAAACAACTATAATCATCATGAAATTGATATGTTGTAAATTTCACGTCTGCATCATTCACGCTTTTCAAGAAAATCGAATTTTTAAAAAGTCGTGCAATTGTGTCACATTGTATGGGAGGGGGTAGAAGGAGTAAAGCTACTCGGTTAATTTTTTCCCGATATTAATAATAATGGAAATTAAGGATAAAGTACAACATTTAAGCTCGATGAAAGTTACATGTACTGAGAAAATTGGTGAATAGCCTTTCATGAAAAAGTGCAGTTTGTATGGGAGGTGGTGGTAGCAGTAGGGGGATTCAATTAATTTGTATACCATAGATCACATTTCTGATAAAAATAGTATGTTCTAAATTTCAAACGATTTGCTCCAATGGTTTTGAGAAAAATTTGATTAACATATATTTTTGAAAATGAGTCATTTTGTATGGGAGGGGGTGGAAGGCGTGGGGGTATTGAAATAAGACCACACGCAGATTACATCTCGGTACACATCTAATAAACTGTGAAAGTTTCATTACAATCGGTTTAGCCGTTTTTGCGTGAAAACCGGAAAGACAGACAGACAGAGAAAATTTTTAAAAACGTGTGTTTCTCCTTATTTACTACTAAAATGAAGCAAAAAACTTATTTATAGCCATTTATAAACAAATAACAGACAGACACTACAATTATATTTATATGTATAGAGGAAATCTGAGAGTATTAAGTTTGCCACAAAGTTTATAACGCTAAGAAATTAGGCTCGGGAAAAAAAATGAATGATGCAAAAATTCATATTATCACTCAAAAACCTCAAAACCGGATGTCCGTCTGTCTGTCCGTCCATCTTCTCTCTAGCTCGAGAACGCGTTGAGTTGGAAAGTTCAAATTTTGTACACTTCGTTTGTGAAGAAAAGGTAAAGTTAAGTTCGTGGCCAAATCGCTTCACCCCTTCTACCCCCTCCCATACAAAATGACTCAATTTACAAATTTCACAATAAACGGATTTTTATGAAAACTATGAAAGCTGAAATCTGAAATTTGAAACATATTAGATCATTTCAATCTACGGTATAAAAATGATTTGAATTATCTCACTCCTTCCACAATCTCCCATACAAACTGTACTTTTTCATGAAATACTGGACACCAATTTACTCAGTACATATGAAATTTATCGAGCTGAAATTGTACACTAAATATTTATTTAGAATTATTAGTAAGTCCAAAAAAAATTAGCCGATTAGCTACCGCCGTTCTACCCCCTTTCTTACAACATGACACGATTTCACAACTTTACTGGACGATAGAAAGCAAACCACTTTCTTGAAATGGAACTGATTGACTTTCACATCGTTTGCCCAATTTATTTCGAATTATTTTTCATTACCAGTAGCAACTGAAAAATTGAATCGAATCCACGACCTATTGGCTGTGAAGTGTGTACGTTGCTACTACGTCACGGAGGCATCGGGATTGCTGATATGGGAAAGTTTTGAATCAACACTTGAATATGCCAAATCTACTACGAATGTTAGAGTCCATTTATCAAAAAAGTTTTAGAGGAGCAAAAAGTTTGAGGTAGGTAAGTAAGTAGAGGTGGCTGCCCAGACAAAAGTCCGGGCGCACATAGACCTTACGCTGGTCCGTTGTGATGCCAAAGGATGTTAAAAACCATAACCCTACTCTGTATACCAATGGAGCTTTCTATAAAGCGCTTAAAGCTCCTGACTGGCAAATGCAGATGCCAGGTTACCGAGGCTATTGAAAAAGTATGCGCCTAAGTGGCGCTTCCTCGTTCTAGACAGAGCAGGGCCAGTGCCCAATAGATGAAAAGTCGTTTCTTCCTCTTCCTTATCTTTGCAGCGCCTGCAAAGTTCATTAAAAGGAAGTCCAAGGCGTTCAGCATTTTTCCTATCAAGCAAGCAGAGTGCTTTAACGACACGTACTACAGAGCTGATCATCTGTTTTCCTAGCGAGATCAGTCTGCCAGAGTGTTTTAGATCCAGCGCAGGCCAGATCTGTCTGCCGGTATTGCATGTAACACCATTCGCCCATTTTGCGTTGGTTTTACTAATCACATCCAAGAGCTTATAAGTTGCGAGAGGCATAATCAGCTTTTTCAGACTAAAGCTGCAAGGTGATCCCGTGCTAGGTGAGTTCGTCAGCCTTGCAATTCTCCAGGTTGTCCTTATGTCCTGGTATCCAGCTTAGGCGAATGTTTAATTATTCAGCCATCTCATTCTGAGACATGCAACAATCAAGACCAGTCCTGGATGTAGACACGACTGATTCCAGGGATTTATTGAGGCATGGCTATTACTGAGGATGCTAGTATCTTAAGTAAACACTACATTGCACCATAGCTTCGTTTATCACCATCACTTCTGCTTGAAAATACACTACAACGAACCGGAAGGCGGAACGATATGTTTAAATTAAGCGGATAGCGGATTCAACACCTTCTCCCACTTCACTTTTATACTGAGAAAAATGTCTTATAGCTGGTATAAGAATTCTTATACGCTTTATAAGATATTCTATTACATATAGGCACAACAATTTGTTTTGTTGACTATATAATCCCGGCTTTGCTAAGCCATTATTACACAGTTTATTAGAAAGTCTTACAAACTATTAGATACGTTCATTATATATTACTACCACAATTTCTAATATCCCTTATAAAATAATTCTTTTTTAGGCAATAAGATATCTAATAAAATCCATAAGCTGACGTTACTTAGTTTTATAAGAATTTCTAATATCCGTTATAAACCAAAATATTTGTAGCATTAAGAAATGTAATGAACTCTATACGCTGGCTATACAGATTTTTCTAAGAATTTTTAATCTTGTCTATGAAGCACAATTTTTGTGATAAAAAAATATCTGGTAAGATGTATTTCCAAAATTATATACTTCTTTGTGTACTTGATTATGCTGATGACGTGTGTTTTCTTGCACATAACCGTTCGGATTTAGAGACCAATGTTCGCTCGTTGCATTCAAAAAGTCGGGACTGAAAATAAATGTGAGTAAAACCAAGAAAGTACATGCACATGGGTTCGAACGCAAGCACACCGATTGTTCTTAACGGACAAGATGGTGAAGAGGTGCAAGATTTTTGTTATCTCGGAAGCATTGTCAGCATGAACGGCGGACCCGAAAAAGATATTGAGGCTCGTCTAAATAAAGCTCGTCAGGCCTTCGGTATCTTTTCCTCTTTCTGAAGGTTAAGGAGATCTCCCTTCGCACGAAGCTGCGAGTTTTTGACGCATGCGTCAAATTCGTGTTGTTATATGGTTGTACTGCGTGGAAAGTGACCGTTTGACTTACCAAAAAACTAGAGACTTTCGTGAACCAATGCCTCCGACGCATTTTAGGAATTTTCTGGTCAGAAATGATCTCCAACGACGAACTTTGGAGTACAACTGGCCAGACTAAAATAGGTATTGAGATTCAAAGGCGGAAGTGGCAGTGGATCATATTTTGAGGAAACCAGAACGAAACATCGCCAAACAGGCTCTGGATTATAATCCTCAAGGAAGACGTCGGGTTGGTCGACGATGTAATACATGGAAGCGAGCAGTTGAGTAGGAGGCCAGAGGAAAAAACAAGTCCTGGCAACAGCTTAAGGCCGATGCTTAGGATCGCGTCTTTTGGAAGAGTTGTTTCTGCATTATGCCCTTATAGGCGGTCTTAAAAGGAATTTGATTCGATTTGATTTATGTACTGTGAACATTCACTACGAAGCAACAAATTTCGAGAAAGTCAAACGACGAAACGTAACATTAACAGTAACAGGTACCTTTGTGCAGATTTTTCTGACCAATTTTTATAAAAATTGAATATTTTGCTACGTAAGTGGATCATATAATGCTGGGATTTCTGAAACTTAAGAATTATAATAATACTTTATAAGAACAATAATTTTGGTTTAGCAATTTTTTTCATATGAATTCTGAAAACTGATTTATAATCATTATTGTCTTCTACCATTAACATCTACTTCTACAAATCGGACTTTGGCCTCCTGATATTCAGGTTTCTTAACATTTTTCATTATTTATTGCGGAAGGGTTGTTAGCCCTTCGCACAACCCTCTATCTGCGAATTTTTCATTTTCGTAGATTGAGGTAACCAAGGTATACTCAAGCAAGTAGTGTGCTAGAATTATGCGCCGACCGGGATTTGAGCTCACGACCTTCGCATTACAAGACCAACATGCTACCTACTAGGCTACACCCTAGCTACACCATTAACATCTTTAATTTATAATTTTATTTTATATAAATAATAATTTTGTTTAGCAAGTTTCTTCTTATTAAATCTAAAAATAGATTTATTTGTTTTATAAGCTTCTATAATTAAGCTAGCAATTGTTATTATAACTGGTATAAGAAAAGTTCAAATAATCGTTCTTATAGGACCCTTTCTCTTTGTGTAGTTTTGGAGTCTTCAGTATAAAAGGATATGGACTCTTCCTCCCGAATTTTGCCAACCTTCTACTTTTCTCTCGAGGAGATGAAATCCCGTTCGACGTAAAATTCTAGCACACTGCCACTGCCATAGCTTTTACTGTATCGTATATTGAAATTTCATTATTGAAAGCACGGATCCTTTTTTAAAAATTTCATTCGAGTTGATTGATTGTATTTACATAGTACATAGTGTAGCCTAGTGGGTAGCGTGTTGGTCTTGTAATGCGAAGGTCGTGACTTCAAATCCCGGTCGCCGCAATATATAATTCCAGCACATTGCCTGCTTGGATATACCTTGGTCAACTCATTCTACGAAAATGAAAAATTCGTAGAAAGAGGGTTGTGCGAAGGGCTAACAAACTTTCCACAATAAGTAATGAAAATGTTAAGGAACCTGCATGCCAGGCGGCCAAGGTTCGATTTGGGCTGTAGCGCCATTGTGGAAGAAGTAGAAGAAGATTTACATGGTACGTTTATATCTCAGATCATATATATTCAAAACTTATTGTTTTTCTCAGCCTCAGCAGCAATCAAAAATCGTTGGTTATGTTTACAATAAACTCGGATCTAGCCTAGTAGGTGGCGTATTGGTCTACAATGAAGGTCGTGAGTTCAAATCCTGGTCGACGTTTAATTCCAGCACATTGCCTGCTTGGGTATATCTGAGTTACTTCAATCTATGAAAATGAAAATTCGTAGATAGAGGGTTTTTTCGAAGGGCTAAGCACCCTGCAACAATAAGAAATTAAAAAAGTTTAGAAACTTGATGACAGGATGCCAAGGCCCAACAGGGCTTATTGTTGTGCCATTGTATGATGAATTATACATCAACAAAATGATGAGAAAAAGGCTTCGCCTGTTTTATCGCACAAGTCGCTATTAATAGGTGCTGAGAAAATTCGTGTATTGTATTTCGTGTATTGTGCAGTTTGTATGGGAAGTAGTGGAAGGACTGGGGGGATTCCGCTGATTTCTACAGAAATATGAAACTAGGTTAAAATTAAACAAATTTCAAATCTGATCATTAGCTTTAATAATTGTGAAGAAAATTCTCTTCATATAAATTTGTATGAGATGAAGTAGAATGGGTGGAGCGGTTTGTTCTGACCATGAACTTGTTCCCACTTTTTAGTACAATATTTTCACTTTCTGGCTCAGCGTGTTCTTAAGCAATAAAGCGCACGGACAGAGTCGACTAATCAATCAATTTCATGTTAAGGCTTATTAGGATCTAAGACTCCCTTTGCATTGGATAGAAACCATCGGTCTTAAGCTATCGCCAACACTTATTTATTCCTCTGGCCTCCTGTTTAGAATTCATTAGGACTTATTATATATAGGATAGTATATATTAAGAATTATACAATAAATGTGTGAATAAAGCGAAAAGCAGCAACAAAAGTAGTTACACGAAGAAGCAAGTTACTAACAAGAAAGGAAAATGAAAAAATTCAAAATAAATTAAATTACTTGAATCGAATTAAATTAATTAAAAAAAAATTAAATGGTTTTTATTTAACTGCTTGCTGTCATGTGCTACATGGTCGGTTAGCTGGACCCTTTTCTAGTGCGTTATAATCTAGAGCTTGCCTGGAGATGTTTTGGCTTGCTTTCCTTAAAGTGTGACCAATCCATTAACACTTCCGCGTCTGAATCTCATTGCCTATCTGCCTAGTTCTCCTTAAAAGTTGGAGATGAGATCTGACCAGAATATCTCTAAAATGTGTCGGACGCATTGGTTCACGAAAGTTAGCAGTTTCTTGATAAGTTTAACGGTTACTTTCCATGTAATGCCACCATATACCAATACAGATTTGACGCATGCGTCAAACACTCGCAGCTACCTACGAAGAGCGCATATTCTCCAGAAAGGTGAAAGGCCTGACGAGCTTTATTGAGAAGGCTAACAACGGGTAACAAATATCTTGCTCCTCTTTCACATCTTACCCGTTAAGGACAATGGGTTTGCCTGTCCTCGAACTCATGTGCGCACAGGATACGTGGACGACATGCCTTTTTGGGATTTTGAGTGACGGCATAATCTTCTATGTGATCCATTTTTTTCTAGTAATACTCTCGAATTTCATCTGTGGTATACATATTTTAACGATTTATAAGACACAAAAAAGCCATAAAAAAAAAGATGATGAGCTTCCCATTGTGAAGAAGAGTGTTTCTTATTACACGGTTTATGGGCATCACGTTTTTGAATATTTTATCAAAATTTACTGGAATCTGATAATGAAACGAACTCGCGTTGACATCTATTAAATTTATGGCATCAAGCTATGTATTTTTGGATTACTTCAGAATAAATGATGGCAAATTTAAAAGCAGAAATAATTTAAATTGTCGACTACCAGTTCGGAATTTAGATAAATTGTTCATGCGAAAAACTCATACTTCTGAACTTGAACTAGTTGCTCCGCAAGCGTGATATAAAAATTTCAATTGTTTAAGCTCCATCTGCTACCCATTGTGGGATGGGGGCAGCAGAATACGACCACATCCAGTCCTGGTTGTCCTAAAAATGGCAAATGGACACTTACTAGATCGTGGGCTTATCACCCGTTTTCTTAAAATCTAACTGATACAAGAAACGGATACGGATACAGACGGATTCTACAGTAACGACTATTGGCATTCGAAAACCGACTATGACTATCATCTAGAATGTTCCAATATTGAAAAGGCTGGAGTCAATCAGTCCACACACCGTCAATCAGTGATCGATCGTGAAATGGAACACTACATCAGTCAAATCTTGGGCTTGAGCGATTTCCCATGGACAGGATCAGAAGAAGAATGAAGGCCGAGTGGAAAGACTCACGTCAACAAGGTCAAAAATGTCACAATTCTGCACACCTGGTGACATAGAGGAGTCTTATGGCCAACTGAGTTCCACTTTCGAACGTGTTTCAAAAGATCATATTATTATCATCTCAGCAGATATGAACGCCCAGGTTGGTTCTGACAACGCTGGGCTACAACACGCCATGGGCAAACATGGTGATCCTGGGTCGACGCGTCACGGACTTGGACTAAGAGACTCGAAAACGGCAAATTATTCGTAGAGTTTTGTAATACTTGGCAAACTGTTATCGGAGGTACCCTTTTTCGTACCCTTTTTGGTTTTCCCTTGATGGTGTTCTCCTTCTACAGTAGCACTACAACCTAAATTGGACATTAGCCTTCTGACCTTCAGGCTGCTTAACATTTTTTTCAATACATGCTATCGTAGGGTTGTTAGCCCTTTGCACAACCATCTACGAATCTAATCTACGATTTTTTCATTTTCATAGATTCAGGTAACCAGGCAGTGTGCTGGAGTCGATTAGGATTTCAACCCACGAAAACGCTTCTCACAATGCTACACCCTGAGCTCCCTGATGTTGTTATTCAGAACCAAATCGATCATTTGGTCGCCGATGGAGAGAACGTCTTCTCGATGTGCGGGCGAAGCATGGAGCTGACTTGGGGAACGATCACCACTTGATGGTTGCCTGTTTGAGATTGTGCACAGCAATTGTCCGATGACCACAATGATGATGATGAAGAGAAATCTTAATGTGGATTATCTTGGAGACCCACACAAAACGCAAGTACACCATCATTCTACGCGATAAGTCATCCACTTTGGGTGAACATGAAATGCGCACAGTAGACGTCACGTCGCAAGATACATGGGACAAGGCTGACGATCGGAAAAAAACCAATTTAGCAATTAAATTTCTCAACCTGAAGTCAACCTAAGACCTCCCAGCTTGAAATGGAACTACCGCGATGCTCATATACAGCTTGAGAAGCTAGTAGAAGCGACAAGAGAAGGTACATTGAAGATCTGGCCAATAAAGCGGAATCTGCAGTTTACCTTGGGTATATTTGTTCCATATTTAAACTTATGAAACAGTTGACGAACAGAAATTTCACTTTTAACCACCTGGTGAGAGATGCCAACGGAACTCTCCTTGATATAAAGACCAGTTGCAGCGATAGAAGGAATACTTCTCTGATATTTTACTTATCTTGTCAGAGGAAGATATTCCAGTAAAACAACAATTGCCAAACATCTAACTGCAACAATCTTCTATTTGGGATGATCCCCAAGATAATGAAGAAATAGTTTCCGTCATTCGCTCAATGGCAGGAAAGAAACCCCAGGTATAGACGGACTACTAACCAAACTCCTTAAAGTGGACCTGGAAATAACAGCCGATGTACTGCGCACACTATTTACTGAGGTGTAGAATGAAGGAAGATCCAGCTGAATGGAAGTAGGACATCACTGTGAAAATGCCGAAAAAGGGCGACCTTTGGGATTCTGGGAATTGGTGGTGTTTTAAGTTTACTTACGTCTTATCGAAAATAATGGCTAAGGTAGTTCTCAATAGGCTTAGTGATGTTGTAGAGAGCACTCTTGAAGTTTGTCAGGCTACATTCGACCGCGGTAAGCGAAATAAAATATAAAATGCTTTGTGTAGGGCACGTTAACGAAAACTATAAAAGGAATGGGTAAAAAAAGAGAAATTTGAGGGATGTCGGAATCAATGGAGATCCATTTGATGAGGTTAACATTAAGGAGAGGCATTTATGCCAAACTCTATCAAATGCTTTATTTTATGAGCAATTAGTTGAGTTTACTTGAGATTTACAACGTTCTTTCAGAAATACCATGAGGTCATTTGTAGAACGTCTAGAACGGAACCCGTATTGGCGATCATTGATTAGTTGGGTATCTTCAAGATAGTGAACTATTTGGCGATTGACAGCAGTGTTCATTAACGCTTTGTAATCTTTCGTTCACCACTTTCTACATCCGCGGAAAGTGTTCAGATGGAATGAACCACGAAGTTTCACGTAATGCCATACATATGTGTTGTGAATCTTTCGTCAAAATTTTTGATGGATTAGCAAGTATTTCATGGCACTTTGTATTGACAGAAGTGGGGTTGCTTTTGAAGATTCGACAAGTATTTTTCTCTTTCCACGTGGCCGAAAGACAATCCTTAGTAAACCACAAGTCCCGCGATAGTTTGATTAATTTATTTATTTACTGAAGGGTATGAGGCAGCTTCCCTGAATGATTTGAGCCCCGCTACAAAGTTCAGGTGTAGATTATGTTTTAGCTAACTCGAAACTAGTGGATATAGTAGCGATGCTAGAAGCATAGAAATTACGTTCAGTTCTTTCAAACCAGGGCTGTACAAGGTCTATCCTGATGTGATAGAAAATGCGGATGAAACGATAATTCAGAGTCTGGTTGACATATATGTACAAAGCATGCATCATTCTTCGCTAGATACTGACGTTATGGAACACCTAAGTCAGGCAGAGCCTCCCATAACAGAACGAAGGAATTCCGACCCATCAGCCTAACTGTGTTTCTTCTTAAGGGTCAGGAAAGCCTTGGACAGCTACCTACGTGCAAATCTGATCTTCTCGGTCAGGTGCCCAGACTAACACATCTATCTGAAAGGTAAGTCCACTGATACCACTTTACATGTGACGGTACGTACCGAAAGCTTTCCATCATAAAGAAGTTGTACTCGGTGCGTTTCTAGATGTAGAAGGCGCATTCGCCCACGTTAATATGTCAACTGTCTGGATGGGTCAGCTTTTTTGCTTACAAAATATCGTAACATGGATGAGTGATGAGACAAGAAAAGGATCGGTTTACAAAGGGACGCCACAAGGCGAGATAATATCGCCTCTCATGTGGGTTCTAACTGTGAATGAACCCCTTTCCATTTCAAGTCGGACCGGCTATCCCACAACTGCATATGCAGACTATCTTGTATCATCATGCTAAGTGGTAAGTTTGAGGAAGTTCTAGGTGATCTTACGAAGTCCGCTCGAAAACTGGCGCTAGAAGAAGGAATTATCATCAACCCTTAAAAACAGACCTAGTCCTCTTCTCCTCAGAAGAAGGAGACCATACGTTTTGAATTCACCAACCATTCGGGTTATCACTATAATCCTGACGAGCCAGGTTCAATATTTTGTTATCATTCTAGATAGCAGCCCTGTTTGTTAATGAGGCAGCAGATACGCTTGTCAGACAAAGATTGGCAAATGTCAACTTCATTCAGAAGTCAGTCGATGTAGCACCGACAGCGCTGAAGACTAGCTTCAAATAAAATATTTCGGAGTATTTCTTGACGTGGTAGCGGCAGCTGGATAAGAAGCGAATAAAGATATCAGAACTCAGCTGCCGATCGCGGGCGACAGCCTTTGCAGAATTTGCGAGGAGGACGAAGAATCTATCGAATACTATGTTTATCACTGTCCGCAACTTTCCAACAGTTGTTAAGGCTCTAGATTCATCTCAGAACTAAGCGACCTCAGAGGCGTCAAACATTTGAACCTACTTTGGTTCGCATATCTTACCAAGGGCACAAGAGGAGTAAAATCCATCTCATAATCTTCAATGGTGTGAGTACAATGGACCCAATTAGATGGTCCTAGTGCAATGTGCTTCTTTTTCCGAGTCCACCCTCCAACTACCTACCATAAACCTAAACTGCGCTCGAATCAGGAAGTGGTGAGAATTTCCAATTAGAGATGGGGATATCACGGAAACAAAAGATTTCTCAGTCTGCTATTTCAGGTAATCGATTATCAACTTCTTCCATGACTACAGCGTAAATCGCCTCCTCACCTTCAGGTTCTTTAACTTTTTTTTAATTGTTATTGTGAAAGGACCCTTCGCACATCCCTCAATCTACGAATTTTCATTTTCCCAGATTAACGTGGCCAAGATATACCCACGCAAGTAGTTTGCTGAAATTATACGTCGACCGGTATTTAAACTCCCTTCGTATTGTAGACCAACACGCTACCCACAAGGCTACATCCTAGCCGGTTACCAACTACATTAGTCCATTAAACGAAACCATGCTTTCAGTGCCCAGATCCAACTGGGTCGGTCGTATTAGCTGAATGTTTGAGCCAGACAGAATTTCAAAGCAATTTTCGGAACAAAATTCTTTCGTATTGAAGGTGGTATAATGAGTGTTGGGAGAGGCCTATCAAATCTGTTATAGCTCACAGCGTTCGAGATTTATTTTGTAGACAGACAGGAAGATAGAAGGTCACTGGGAATCGAGGATTTAGAGCGACAAAAAATATTGGTGGGAGCCAACATTCAGATTTCATCTAGACTATACAAATTAAATCACTCACCTTATTCTCCGATCGTACCGGACTACTGCTGCTCTCCTCCGAAAGTTGCGTATACTGTTCGCCACTACTTTCACTTCGACTACCATCATCGTCATCATCATCGGAAATAGCTGGCTCCTGTTCGAGCATAAAGTTCTGCTCATTCGCCATATCCATATTGCATATAATCACTTGCTGATCACTATCGATGGTCGTACATTTATCCTGCAATTCGAACAGCTTAACCTCACACGGCTGATAGATACTCGACCGTAACTGTGACTGCTTCTCAAATTTACTCCTATTGCTCACCGCCTTACGCGACGAACTTAAAAACTGCGGTAGCCTTAACGTGGCTCGTATAACGGCCAAAATTAAACATAGAATACCCGTGATCAGGCCACCCCAGAAACCGATCGGTTCGATGTATGGTAAAATATTCAGATACAAATTGAATCGACTTCGTAGCGGCTTGGGTAGTTCATGCATTGCCTAAATTTTCGAAAATATTTACGATTATAATAAAAATAAAAATTTTACCAAATTTGTTTACTTACAATTTCGAACCATAACATCGGATATGTAGTATCGCTGAAACGTTCAACATGCGCCATCGATCGTAAGTCCATCATATGCATGTTAATTTGAAATTTCACCGAGCATCGCAGAGTCAATCCTGATACCTGAAAAATTCAAATCAGATTGAAATAAGAAGACGCTAATCGTAACTAGTGATGTACGATGAGCCACGATCGTGACTAAAAATGATAAAACTGCTTTCAAAGCTATTCAAGTATTTCTAGAATTTCAATGTGTCCTTCCCAAGCTATAGTGTGCAGCGTTTAGCCTCTAGTTATTGTCGCGACTTTGAAAATAAACAATTTTTTTTTTCTCACAACGATCGCGAATTAATCTTTCAATCAACTACTAACTAGTGTTTTTCTTAGAAAGATTTTATGGTCTTGTGTGGGTTTATTGGGTTGCTTGATAATATTGTTCAAGCTCAAGAATTTTGATGGGAAAAAGTAGTTTGGTACTAGGGTTGTTAGAGGAGGATCTAGCGAGATTTTCTGGCGACTCTAGGACCTTAAATTTAAATGATTAAACAATAGCGCTAGGGTGTAGCCTAGTAAGTAGCGTGTTGATCTTGTGATGCGAAGGTCGTGAGTTCAAATCCCGGTCGACGCAATATATAATTCCAGCACATTGCTTGCTTGGGTATACCTTGGTCATCTCAATCTACGAAAATGAAAAATTCGTAGATAGAGGGTTGTGCGAAGGGCTAACAACCCTTCCACAATAAATAATGAAAAATGTTAAGGAACCTGAATGTCAGGAGGCCAAGGCCCGATTTGGGCTGTAACGCCATTGTAGATGTAGAAATAATAGCGGCGATAGTGTCTTGTGACTCGAAAAGCCAGTATGTCGCTAATCATTTGTGACTCCATTATCCGCTTTTTGAGAATGTGAACCATCCGCAGAAACCTGGTGTTTTACCTCTCTCTGCGATAGTCGCTACTACTGATTCAGTCGATGTATTGTGGAAAACGTCCTCAAAGTTCCGGAAGGCATAGAACGCGATTTCTTTACATTCTACTGCTCCAGAAATGTAGTCACATTGATTAGTGCGATTCCAGGTGGATGCTACACAGTCACTGATCATTTGTTCTTCTTCAATGGCACAACATCCTAAATCATACCATAGCCTCCCGTTTTTCAGGTTCCTTATCATTTTATGTGATATTGTGCAAGGATCGTTAGTCTTATTCGAGATGTTCTAGATATACCCGCTCTACGCCGACCGGGATTTAAGCTCACAACCTTCGCATTGTAGACCAATTCGCTATCCACTAAGCTAAACCTACACTAATGATCATTTAGGACTAATGAATAAATTAGCTAATGCAACAAGCATGTTTTTTTAGAAGTATCTTAAAGCAACTGACTTATTACGCAGCTTAGATCGTTGTAGAAAAATTGTTTTCTTATAATATTGTACATAAGACATTGGGATGAAACCATAACGAGGCAGACCACATCGAATCGCATTCCAAAGGCAGTTAAGCAACATCATAAATCTAAGAAGAATTTCGATTTATTATTCATTTCTATGCACTTATAGGTAATGTTCCAACACAATCTTAGAGTAATTTGTAAATCTTATGATTGACCATCGATCGGAAACTTACTGTAATATTGCGCTCACCCACTTGAAGGATCCTAATAAAACAGAATCGGAAAAATATATAATGCAACAAAAATATGCATTATTAAAAAAAGAAAAAAAAAACAAAACCGGCTGCAGTAAGAATTTTGAAATGTTTTTTCCTAGATTCGGTCGTTTTATTTCCATCTTAAAATGAAACTGGTTCCATCACATTTCTTTGCCAATATCACAGAGTCGCGCGATCTTCAAAGACATAGGAAAAGATGCAAGTGCAACTTGCATCATTTCAAGGTAAGAATATTGTACATAAGTGCGCCGAGGTATTAACGCAATTCGAGACGAGTTTATATCGCGAAGACCAATGTCAGGAAAAAAAAAAACACACCGAGATCAGGCTTCTGCGGATCCAAATCTCGATTAACCTGAACGAATAATTTCCAAGGTAGGATTATACCGGATCATTCGATTGGTTAATGTTGCATTTTATGCATATACATTGTCGAGCAATGCTAGAGTTATTAAAATGGCTTAAGTTTTTGATCAAGGCTTTAATTATAAATTACGAGTTGAAACCTGATAGGTTATTTAATTTTGCAATTAATCACATAATTTTATATCAAAATTAGGGAGAAAAGACGTTTCACAATGATTCCAAATGATTGTGTACTCTTTTGGTATAGTTTTCATGGAATTCCAAAGGAAACTTCTGGGAATTCCATACCATTTTCCTTTCGATGTGGAATTTAAGTATATTTTTGTTGGAAGTCCAAGGGAATTTTGTTAACTGGGAATAGTCCGCGTTATCTGTTATCAAGTACAAGATTCTTGGTGGGAAAATACCTTGGTTCGGTCTGTAGAGTGAGCGCAACCAAGTGAATTTTATCTATTTCTGAAAAATTCAAGTGGAAATCCAAAGAAAAATTAAAAATACTTACGGGGTTAATCATAAAAATTGTTTCATGTTTCGTTCGATTGGGTTCCATGCCCAAAACATTTTCCAATAAAATCGGATCGGCATCCCAAAAATGGGGGTAACTTATGGAAATGGGAAATCCGTAATAGCAATCTTTAACGTCCGATAAACCCCGCGGCTGGCAATAACCTAGATAAGAAAAGAAAAAAATTATTGAGAAAAATTGTTTAACGTAATTTTATTATACAAGAGTAATTACTAGACTCTAGTAAAACTAAATGTAGCTGAATAAGAACAATAATGGGGTGTACGAGAGACATGCAGGCTCCATTCAAGTTTTTCTTGAGATTTATTTATTATGTTAATTTAATTTTTTTTTCGCGTTTTTTATTGAGCTGTGGGATTTTCTTTTCCTCGATTTTTAATAAAAAATAAAATCACAATTAACGTTAATTAGGCCGACATAGACCTTTGGGTGTAGTCAAGGTGTTGCATTGGATTTGTTAAGTGCGACTGGTTTTTTTTATTTTTCTTCATAATAATGCTTTTAAAATCGTTACTTATACATATAAGGTAAGCATGTTAATAATATTTTTTACGTAGTATTTGATTGATGGGTTCGTTGGCGACAAGTGGTTTAAATGATCGGTTTGAATATAAGGTCAAGACCAAAGATACTTAAACAACACAAATCCGTTGCCATATATACGAATTCGAAATTAGCAATATATGCCATTGACACGCCGAAAAGAGGTGATAGGGTTATTAACGATATTCGAGGTATCCTAACAGACAATTCAAATTGGAGTTTAATTTGAATACCTGGCCACAAGGGTATTCCAGGCATCATCATGACTGATCAGCAAACGCGCGTGCTACAAAGTTCAGCATCACCAATATTTGCACTTCCAATCGGTGGGCTTATACTAAACCTAAAGTACAGACAGCTTTATATTGTTACATGCAGACCTGGCAGCCCCGCAACTCGATCTCTCTCGAATATACAAGAATTATGTAGAACAGTATACTCAACTATGTAGAAAGCCACCATTAAAGATCTAGAGCTTTCCAGTACGAAAGCTTTTAGCGAGAGGGTCAGTCAGTAATTTTTATTACGGAGACGTGAACGTTAGTGAAAGCGATAGAAAAGCATGCGGCGGTATTGTCATATAGTACGAATTAAGCGGGAAATTGAATTAAAGTGCGAATAAATAAATTATCACTTATTTTTAAACGAATTGTGTATTCACTTGAAATCCCGGCGAACCCCTAGCTCGCAACAATATACTTTAGCAAAACAGATGGGATAATGCTCAAACGTTCTTAAGAACGCATTGGCAGACAACAGTCATTTTTCGCCTCAGAACAGGCATGATTTACGTTTTAAAGAGCATTATTTCAAAAAGGAATCACCACCTACCTGCAAATCCTGTAATGTGACTATCAGCAATTACTGCTTGCATATAAAAAAAAAACCAAAAAGTTATTCAAAGATACTCCGCCCTCTTTGTTTAACCTTCTATATCCTAGTCAAACAAATACTTCATCTCTCTTTGAATTAATAAAGCTGTAAATGATACCACTCATACTCTGATATTAAACATCTCTCATATTAAACATGTTAGATAATATTGACGTCATATGGCCACCGTAGTCCTGATTTGCAAATTTTTTTTTATAAATAAATAAATTTGGACTTCGGAGGTAAGCTGCGCTATGTCATTTTATTCAACTTTTCAGTAAAGCAGTTTAAATGCTATTGAAATATTTCAAATCAGAATTAAATTTGTTTCCCCAGCAGGGCACATAGAACAAATGCTATAGTTGCTATACGGCTATTATGCACAATCTAACTAATAAATCCACCCATTTTTTGAGTGAATTACGGTAACTATTATAAAACAGCACCAAATAGCGCAACTTGCCTCCGAAGTCCAGAAATAATTTAGACATTCTATAGTAATACCATCAAAATCTGGACTGGATCCTTTTTTGTTTATGTGACCCCGGAACTAGAGGGGCTACCCTTTCATAGTGAAGCGCAACTCTGGTGAAGTGGAAAGGCTTCGGGAATTAAGGGTGTAGTGGCTATGAATATTTTTCTTGAATGGTTGAATGTTGTAGTCTTGCGGGAATACTGAGATGAGCAGCGAGTTCCATATTTGAACAGTCCGGTTTAAAGCGAATCACGAAATTAGACAGTGCGGCCGAATTTAGGTTTAAGTGAAAACTTATGAGTGCGTGAAGCAGCACGAGTATTACGGATTAAAATCATGCATTATGGTGGAGAATTAGATATTTCGTCCAAACAGCTCCATTGTAGTAACGATACAAAAGGGTTAGGGAGCTTACAATTCGCCTATGCTCGAGTAAATCCAGCGATGAAGAGATGTCAGAAGCTTCTATAAATTAATGGCCTGAGACTGGATACTGTCCAGGTGAAGACTAAATTCAAGAATAATTGGATCTAGGTTGAAGTCACGTCTGTGGGATACAAGATAGCACTGGGTTTTCGGAGCATTAAATTCAACATTAATCTTATTGCACAAACTAAGAAACTAAGTCGTCATTCTATGATTGAATCATGGACTTACGTTGCTCTACTAAGCTAGCTCATAGGGCCAAGGACGCCGTATTAAAGTAATAGGAAAAGTCTAAAGTGCTGTCATCAGCGCAGCTATGTATAGGCTTTAAAGTTGAAGGTAGCAAGTCATTAGTAGATATTAGAAAAAAGGTGGGAGAATGAACCGATCTCTGAGGGACATCAGCGTTAATTTTATATGAAGGGGAAGCCGCACCATTCAATGCGACACTCATTGGACGATTGGCTAAAAAATTTTCAATCCAGAAAATACGGGAGTCGCCCAAACCAATAGCTTTAAGTTTGGCTAAAAGAGCGTTGTGCCATACTCTGTCGAAATCCTTTGATATCAAAATAAATTTTGATATCAAAATAAATAATATCAAAAGCAACAATTCACGATACACCAAACTGGTGAATGCTCTTGTTCCTGTTCTATGAGGATAGTTAAAAGGTCTTCTGTGGAACATGTTTTGTTTGTTGTCAATAATATCATTGATGTTGAGATATTCTATTAATCTATTGTTGATAATTGTTTCCATGATCGCATTCTCCTTTTTTTGGACTGGCTGTATAGCTTCCATGAATATGGGACAGTGGAGGACGAAAAGGAAAGGCGTTTAAGTTTGCATAGAGGCTTATCAAAAGAATCACTCCAATTTTTAAGAAAAATAGCAGGATTTCATTCTGATCGGACGATTTGTTAGCATCTAGATTCTTAAGAACTCGGTATTCGTTACGCGAATAAATGTTAATAAATATTCTTCCCGTTGTAAGCTAGATTTGCAGAAATTCTTTTATTTTCTGAAATTACTCCAATTTACTCCACTGTTTTTCATAAGGCCAATCCTTAGAACTGGGATTGATTGGTTTGTAGCTTCGGGGATGAGAAGTCTCATATTCAACAAGATGGTCTCATTTAATGTGGAAGAAGCACACT
The DNA here is from genome assembly GCA_963669355.1 of Chorisops tibialis. NCBI lineage: Eukaryota > Metazoa > Arthropoda > Insecta > Diptera > Stratiomyidae > Chorisops > Chorisops tibialis. The sequence continues at coordinate 245,987,598 of OY770262.1, forward strand.
CAACACATCTGTTGAAGCATATTGACCAAGCAAATGAATGATAAAATTACGTAAGACTTAACCAATTGGCACTTCCGTAATGCCTTAACAGAGTTATTGGCGTCAAGATGGTGACTGAGAAGTGGGCGGAAATTAAGTAATCATCTGACCTTCCGAATGAAGAATTAACAGAAGTCGAGTATTTAGTTGCATCTGAAGTTAAGAAGAGATCAAGGAGATAGGATCCTTGACCTGCAATGTCAGGAATACAAGTAGCCCTGTCTACAGTTTTGAATAGGTTATTCGATGATGCGAATAGCTCAAACAATCGGTCATCTGTAGATGTTTTCGCAGCCAGTTACTTTATTATCTACTTCTACAATGGCGCTACAGCCCAAATAAGACCTTGGCCTCCTGATATTCAGGTTCCTTAACATTTTATATTACTTATTGTGGAAGGGTTGTTAGCCCTTCGCACAATCCTTTTTCTACGAATTTTTCATTTTCGTAGATTGAGGTGACAAAGGTTTATCCAAGCAGGCAATGTGCTGGAATTATATATTGCGTCGACCGGGATTTGAACTCACGACCTTCGCATTACAAGACCAACATGCTACCTACTAGGCTACACCCTAGTTACTTTATTATAGTAATAATAAAGTATTATGATCGACACAGAAAAAAATACATAACAGGACTACGATTGGGCGGAAAGCCCAAGGCCTCGCACCAATGCTGTTCAATCTGACACTCGAATATTCCCATTGACACCAAGGGAACACTATGCTTCAAATCCGCACAACTTGTAGCCGACGATATAGATATTCTTGTAAGATCTCTAGAGAGTGCTAAGTAGGTATTTGTAGACCTTGACTCGGTAGTAAGGGAAGTTGGACTACCTATTAATGAAAATAAAACAAAAATTATGACGCAAACTAGGAAAAGGACGACGCCAATCAGACAAAATATTACGGTAGGAGACTATAACCTAGAAAACGTAGACAACTTCATTTACCTAGGGGCGAACCTATCGAAGGATGGAAGCGAACTCATCGAAATCAAAAGAAGGATAATAATAGCAAACGAGACTTATTATTCGGTACTTCCAATAATCAAAACCAAGAAAATGCACAGGAAAACAAAACTTAAGCTATACAAAACCATCATAAAACCTGTGCTATGCTATGGCAACGAAACGTGGACTTTAACTCAGGCGTCCGAAAAACTACTTAACGCCTTTGAAAGAAAGGTCCTCAGAAGAATCCTTGGACCTGTGAGGGAAGACTCGATCTGTAGAATACGATACAATAGAGAATTGCCATCTTCGACAATCCAGAAGTGTCAACCCTCATAAAATTTAAGAAGTTCCAATGGGCTGGTCATATGGAGCGTATGGAAGACGGAAGATTTCCTAAACGCACACTAAAAGGGAAAGTCAACGCAAAAAGACCAGTCGGAAAACCACGGAAGCGCTGGGAGGATTCGATTGACGCAGACAGCAAATCACTGCTAAGATTTTCAAACTGGAGGACGCGATCACTGAACCGAGATGGATGGAGGCAAAGTATTCAGGAGGCCAAAGCCCGATTTGGGCTGTAGCGCCATCGTAAGTAAGTAAGTAGGTTAGAGTGGTTAGGGAAGACTAAGTCAAAGGGAGTTCTTGGGAAGGGCTGTTGTCAATTTAACACTTTAATTGCGGATACGATCAATAGCTCCAGTACATTTAATTAATATTTCATTCGTTTACTTATGTAAGTTTGAGTTTTTATGAGGGGACGGGTCAGGGGTGATAGAAAGGGTGGGTGGATGTTAATAGTTTTTAAATTGATTGCTTGAATTACGTCCAATATTCTCTGTATAGAATGTCAGTTTTATAGACGAAGTTACATAGAATTTTCAGAAGATTCGGTGTATTTTACTTTCACGAAACCAAACATTTGTATGGGAGGAGGTAGAGGAGGTAAGGGAATCGTAAAATTTGTGATACATTTGATTTTATAGAATTTACTTCGGCTTTGAAACTAAACATTCTATACTGAGAATTTTGAACGTCATTCAAGCAATCAATTGAAAAGTTATTAACATTCACCTCGCCCATGCCCCTGCCCACAGAAACCCAAATTTACACATGTAAATGGATGGAATATTTATTCAAAATACTGGAGTTACGGATCGTAATCGCAGTTTAGTGTTAAATATTTGACAACAGCCCAGCCCTAGAATCCCCATTCACTTAGTCTCTCTAATCCTGCCCATAGACTTCCCACGCATCTTCATTTTGTCCCAAGCATAATAAAGTTGCGCCCGACTTATTGGCAGATATTTTGTATTATGAACATTAAAATGGCCCGCAACTCCGAATTGGGAAAGAATTTGATTAATTGAATCTTAAATATTTTCAAATTCATTGATTGTTGCCTTCGTTCGATATATTGAGGCTTCGATACAAAAAACAAAGATGTATAATGCGCTTTTGGATGAAGAGTTTCACCCAAATGATATTGAATTCGGAATTAGTATAATTTCAGTACTCGGGCAGAAGTTGGTAAGCGACATTATTGCAGATGTACAATCCAATCCGGCGCTGTCTAAATAATACCGTCGTCATTGCAAACTTTAGTTTCACCAAATGCCAGTATCGCAGGCTTTTTAGAGGTGAGGTGGCAATGCACTCAAAAGTGATTCGTTCTTAGCACTAAAATTTTTGTAAAGTCAATTGCAATAATCAATCACCATACAAGTCGTCATGGATGGGGTTGCATCCCTCGCTTGGTCATTGATTCTGGCGTCCCTCAAGGCTCTGTTATCACCCAAACTCTTTCTTGATTTTGTTAATGACCTTCTGTCATCAACTCTCAATCCGATCCATTGCTTTGTAGATGACAGCAACCTGTATAACATCTATGAATTCGACACGATTACTGACGCTTGCCGCAATTCGGTGGCATATAAACGTGCGGAATCAATTAGATTATTGAACTGTGAGCTGAACCTAATCTTTGAATGAGGCTGGGTAAAAAAATAGAGCTTAACGCCTTGAAAACACAGGCCTGTCAACATTCCCTTAAATGTGATGTTCCAGCGACGGTCTCTAATGTAGCGTTCGGTGGGATGCAAGTATACTCTTCCGAATACATCTCACTCCTTGGCATTAAAATATGTATCCATCTTATTTGGAACTAGAAAAAACTCGACGTAGCACTTGACGCTTCCAAGCGCCTAGGACTTCTCGGAAGATGTAAAAATAGTTTAATCATATTGGCCTAGACAACAATATAAGGCCTACATTAGACCACCCCTCGAGTACAATTCGCTTATATGGGCTGAGACACCCAAAATGCAACTCGCGATGCTCGACCTCCTACTAATTGGAGATAAAGCCAACACGGCTTCTATAGACACCCTAGAGCATCACAGAAGTGTCGGAGTACTCAGCATTTACTACCGCTACTTCTATGGAAAATGCAGTGGGAAACTTTTTAAACTTATTTGTTTATTTCTCATATTTTTCAATAATACTCGCCTAGCTTCAAGCGTATTGCGAGTTTATTGTTAAGCTTCCAACTTCTCGTACAGGGAAATATACTCCGAAATTCAATGCTTTGGAATGCATTGCTGAAGACCGCATTCTCATTGGTATACGACTTTCGGCGTTTCAAACACAACGTTCAGCGGCATTTTAGGCTTTTCAATCCTGTTTAACCTCCAACTCCTTTTTTTCTCCCTTTACCGACATAAAGATTGACCCCCTAAGTTGTGTTCGAAGACGTAAAAAAACCTTATTTTTTTATGTGTGTTTGCACTGCTTGGGGAGGTGGTGTTAGGTGCAATGCACAAATAGATGAACAGTTAAGGAAAGAGGAGTGAGAGCGACCCTAGGTAGGTTGGTAGAGGTTGCTGCCCAGACAGAATTCCTGGCGCACATAGACCATAAGTTGGTCCGCTGTGATGCCACAGGATCTTAGAAGAGACTCCTACTCGGTGAAACAACCGAGATTGCCGAAGAAGTGAGTGCCTAGCTGGCGCCTCCTTTTTCTAGAGAGAGCAGGGCAAGTGCAGAACAGATGAAGAATCGTTTCTTCCTTATCCTTGTAGCTCCTGCAAAATCATTAAACGGAAGACCACATCTTTGAGTACGTCTCTCTACGACTCTGATGAGTGGCAAAGCTGGTATATTTTCCAGTCAAACTGGCTGCTGACAATTTTTAACAGAAGTAATATGTAGGTAATTGAATGATGAAACACGAACAAAAACCAAGGTTACTGAGTATAGTAACATTCTAGAAGTGGCAGTATCTTACTTTTGCATCGTTTGCTCTTTCTATTTCAAATAGTCTTAATTGCAAGTTAGCAAATGGAAAATTCGTACTTAAATAAATCCTGCTGCCTCGAGTTGGAATCGAACCCACCCATTAGCTGTAAAGTAAGCACGCTTCCACTACGACACGGAGGCCGCTAATATTATAATTAAATTCCTTCCTATCACACATAAATTTGTAACATTCACGAAAACCCAGATTTTTTTCTATTCAGTTTTAAATCTTTTTAGCCGCATTTGGAATACTGCTAAAGATGATAAACTAAACTTAAATATGCCATGTCGAAAGAATTATTTTTTAAAATCTCCGCCATAAATTTTATGCTAACAACTTCGCGAGAATCTCAAGACTACAACTGACTTCCGTGAACATCTTTTCTGAATTAATAATCTATATACCTAGTCCTGCCATAAGTTCTGTCACATAATTTCTCACATTGGCAACAACTTTATTTTATGAGTGACATTTCAATATCGGCCAGTTTTATAAACGTCATAATGTTGTTGACAGTTGATGGTCATTTAAAGTGTGTTCGTTAACGTGTGAAGATGGAATGGGGTGTAATAGAAAACCGAACTGCAGTGATTGCACTACATAAGTGTGGAAAATCCGCGAGTGAAATTTTCAAGTTGTTGTGCCCGTTAAAAATAACGCAAAGATTTGTGTATCGTGCAATCCACAGATATAACGCGATCCAGACTATTGAAGATCGACCTCGTTCTGGACGTCCGCGTGATGTACGTTCTTCTGCTGCCATCAAAGCGGTCGAGAGTCGAATTCGTCGAAATCCGCTTCGTAAACAACGAATCATGGCTCGAGAGATGAACATCTCCACCCGAAGTATGTCTCGCATCATAAAATCTGACCTCGGGATGAGTGCCTTTCGACGATCAACGGGACATTTGCTGACTGAGCAGTTGAAGCAAATTAGGAGCACCAGATCGAAAGAGCTCCTTCGGCGGTACGGCAACAACAAACATCGAGAAATTTTATTTACCGATGAAAAAATTTTTACGGTGGAGGAACATTTCAACCGCCAAAATGATAAGGTGTATGCCCACAGCTCCGCAGAAGCCCGAGAAGTTGCCACTAGGGTACAGCGAGGACATCATCCAGCATCAGTCATGGTATGGTGGGGTGTCAGCTACGAAGGGGTCACCGAGCTTCATTTTTGCGAAAAAGGCGTAAAAACTGCAGCGAAAAATTATCAAACGGACATCCTGGAGAGATGTGTGAAGCCGCTGAACTCTACGCTATTCAACAATCGACATTGGGTTTTCCAGCAAGATTCTGCGCCAGCCCACAAAGCTCGAACCACACAAGCGTGGTTGGAAACCAATATTCCACAGTTTATAAGGGCGACGGAATGGCCTTCTGGGAGCCCAGATTTGAATCCCCTGGACTACAAACTGTGGGCGGAGTTAGAGTCCATGGTGTGCACGAGACGACACCCAAATATCGAGAGCCTTAAGCGATCTTTGACAGAAGCAGTAGCTAATTTTCCGCTAGAAACAGTGCGTACTGCTATCGATGACTGGCCCAACAGATTAAAGAGCTGTGTTAAGGCTAAAGGCGGCCACTTTGAATAATTTGTTGCTTATTTTACTTCCATTAGTATGTCAAAATAAAATATATTTTCCTTTGTCAAAAACTCTTTTTCATTTATCCAAAAATTGCCCATATACGTGTGACAGAACTTATGGCACGACTAGGTATATTAATATAATTGTAGTGTCTGTCTGTTATTTGCTTATAAATGGCTATACGTTAGTTTTTCGCTTTATTTTAACAATAACTAAGCATAAAACCACGTTTTTGAAATTTTTGTTCGTCTGTCTATCTGTCCGGCCACTTTTCACGCACAAATGGCTGAACCGATTGTAACGAAACTTCCACAGTTTGTTAGGTGTCCTCCGAGATGTAATCTACTTTTGGCTTTATTTCACTCCTCTCACGCTTTCTACCCCATCCCATACAAAGTGACTCATTTTCAAAAATATGTATTAATCAAAGTTTCTTGGAAACTATAAAAGCTATTAATTTATTAATAATAATAATTAATTACAAATGCAGTTTTTTGGCATACAAATTATTTGAGTTCCCCCATTCCTTCCACCACCTCCTATACAAACTACACTTTATCATGAAACACTTTACACCAATTTTCTCAGTACTTCAAACTTTCATCGAGCTAAAGTGTTGTATTAAATCCTTAATTAGCATCATTATTAATATCGGGAAAAATTAACCGATTACAATGTGCCACAGTTCCACGACTTTACAAGAATTCAATTTTCTTGAAAAGCATGAATGATACAGATCTGAAATTTAAAGCACATCAATTGCATGATAATTATAGTTGTTTCTCGAAAAATCACCAAAAACCCCCCCACTCCTTCTACCACCTCCCATACAAATTGCACAATTTCATTAAATTCAATACACTAAGTTTTTTAGTACCTACTCAATTTTGAAGCTTAAATTTGGTACAAAACATTTTTATAGCTACTCTAGCATGATCTGAAACAAATTAGTTCAGTGCTGTCACCCCTTCTACCACTCTCCGTATAAAATTTCTTAAGATCACAAAAAATTCAATTTTATCTATAGTATTGTATGATTGGCCTTTACCCACAATCATGGTCCTGTTATGTTTTTAAGCTTAATGTTATTTTATTTGTATTTTTTGTTAATTAACACACGCTGCAATTATTGACATGTCCTTAATGCTCTTCAATACGTATATGAGCTCATATCACGGGATTGATTTGATCACGAGCCTGTCCCATTCAAATGCGCGTATCATGGTTTCATTCTTAATAATTTATGGTTCTGATTCCAAGAAAATACAAAACATTCTGTTCAAAGAGCCATTAAAGTAAGCAGATTATATATCCCACATAATGTATTACTAACTACATTCTCAAAAATTGCTTATTATTGCTATTTTTACGCGGACGAAGTCGCAGGCGCTTGCTAGTTAATAATATATTGATGACCTCCTTCATGGACATCAATCTACATATGAGCTCAAATTAACTATGGTACTTACCATTTCTGCAAAAGCATTTATTCCTTTCGTCGATATGACCGTTGTCCATTGCGTTCGGTTCGAAAACATATTTATAAGCTGCCAAATCAGATACGACTGTTTCTTCGTCGACGCGTACCTATTTTGGAAGATGAAAATTGGAAAATTATTTAGAGTTATACTAAAAATTAAGGTGTTTATTACTACAAGAAGATGTTAGAACAAAAATAAATGATTGAAATAATAAGAAAGAGCGTCGAAATATTATGGACTTGTTTTTTTCGAAAAAATTAGAAAAAAATAAAGTTATCGTGTATCGGGACAGACAAAACTAAGCTAAATTCTTCTGCAATGATAGTACACCCCAAGGCGGACTCTGGCATCCCGATCTTCAGGTTTCTCAAGAATTAACCGATATTTTGCAAGGGTTGCTAGCCCTACGGACAAGCCTCTAACTACAAGATACTCAGATAGAGGCGACCCAGATGTACTCACGCAGACACTGTGTTCGCCTTTTTAACTCATGCTTTTCACATTATAGACCAACACACTACCCACTACGCTAAACTCTAGCATAAATAAGCTAAATTATTCTTACCAACTTCTGTGCACGGCACATACTCTTCCTAAAGAACAGTAGACTTTCATTTGGCTGCAAGAAACTCTTGAATTTCGTTCCATCCGATGACATTTCAATATTACTGCAATGATGATCATTCCATTGTGGCAGATCCTTCGAACCCATATAGGTTTCATAAAGTCCCGAAATACTGGAATCATTTTCGCCCGTATAGAAAGTTTCGTAGTCCTCTTTAAAGTCGTACATCTAAGAAAATATGAAATTAAGCAATCCGATTCAGAGGAAGAATGGAGATGAGAGCGGACTTACCCGATCGATTAATCCGACTTTATCGAATGAGATCCAATTCGGCATGAATGTGTTGCCCAAAGTTGTTAGTTCGGTTTTATAGCCAAACATGAATTCGCGAGCGGTCATCTGAACAATCGGTTGACTGTTTGTTTGACGAATTAAGAGATTCACTGGTAGTCGAAAGAAATATGATTTGTCCGCTGCTACTTGGGCAATACTCTGAAAAAATAAAGAAACCGATACGTAATATAATAAAATTATTTTCTCGACAATAGTGTCACAGCTTTGGTTGAAATTAAAATATTTGTCACACTTTTAACGCTATTTTATGTATTTGCAGTTTTTGAAAAAATTTGATTGTTTATTTAAAATTAAAGTTTTGTTCGTCGGACTGTTTTTATTAAGAGCTTTTGATGATGAGGTCACAGATTTATCTTGATAACTGCGATAATTCTGCGCACCCTGAGGTGTCTCATAAACCTCATCATAGAACAAATCAGTTACGAGATTCCTGCTAAGAACGCGCCCCAAAACAAAAGAATAAAAAATAAAAGAAAGTAAATTTAAACTCACAATCTTCGCATTGCACACCAACACACTATTTACTAGGCTATACCTTGTCCTTTAAAACAAATTAATTGTGATTATTGAAACTACAGAGAACCAATTAAAATGGTGTCTTACACTGTACTGATCAATAAATCAACTTCCTGTTAAGACCCCCCTATAGGGGCATAGGACAGAAACAACTCTCTTTCATAAGGCGCGATCCTGAATATCTCTTTTCCTCTGGCCTCCTGCTCAACTATTCGCTTCCATGAATTACATGGACGACCAACTCGATGTCTTCCTTGAGGACTATAATCCAGAGCCGGTTTTGCGATGTTTTGCTCTGTTTTCCTCAAAGTATGACCGATCCACTGCCACTTCCGCCTTTGAATCACAATATCTATTTTAGTCTGCAACTGGCCAGACTCCAAAGTTCGTCGTTGGAGATCACTTCTGGCCAGAATATTCCTAAAATGCGTCGGATGCATTGGTTCACGAAAGTCTGTAGTTTCTTGGTAAGTCGAACGGTCACTTTCCATGTAGTACAACTATATAACAACACGGATTTGACGAATGCGTCAAAAACTCGCAGCTTCGTGCGAAGGGAGATCTCTCTTAGCCTTTAGAAAATGGAAAGGATACGAGCGAACATTTGACTCTGACTTGTCCGAACGGTTATGTGCAAGCGAACACACGTCATCAACATAATCAAGGTGACTTAAGATGTTAAATAGTCTCCATTGAAGACCTTTACCTTCCCACCTTCTAGCGCAGCTTTCAAGATGTCATTTTTTACCACTAGAAACAGAGCTGGATATAATATGCAGCCTTGTCTGACACCCGTTCGCACAGGAAAGCTCTCGGATAGCTCTCCTCTATGCAAGACGCGACACCTTGCATCTTCGTAGGATTCTTTAATCATAGCTATAACATTATCTGGAATACCTCTCCTACGGAAAGCATTCCATATGTAATTTCGCTTAATGCTGTCGAAAGCTTTCTCGAAGTCCACAAACATGAGATGTAGTGGCGAACCTATTTCGACTGACTGCTCTAATTCTATCTGTAGGGTGTTTGTGAGGTCGGTACAAGACGACTCTTTACGGAATCCAGCCTGATAAACTTCGAGAGTGCTCTCCACAACATCACTAATTATATTGATAATTACCTTAGCCATGATTTTCGATGCGGCATTAAGTAGACATATATATAATTGCCACAATCCCGAAGGTCGCCCTTCTTTGGAATTTTCACAATGACGTGCTCCTTCCATTCAGTCGGATATCTTCCTTCATTCCACACCTCAGTAAAGAGTGAGAGGAGTTTATCGGCTGTTATTTCCGGGTCCGCTTTGAGGAGTTCGGTTGGCAGTCCGTCTATACCTGGGGCTTTCCTTACCGCCATTGACCGAATGGCGGAAACTATCTCTTCTTTATTTGGAAGATCGTCCCTAATAGAGGTTTGTTGCGGTTGGAAGATTGGTAATTGTTCAGTTTCTGGAATATCTTCCTCTGACAAAATGTTTAAAATGTCAGAGAAGTATTCCTTCCATCGCCGCAACTGGTGTTCACTCATATTAAGGAGAGTTCCGTTAATCCGACATCTCTTACCAGGTGGCTGGCGGTGAAATTCCTGTTCGTCAACTGTTTCATGATTTTGAATAGTTAACCCATATCCCCAAGGTAAGCGGCAGATTCTGCCTTGTTGGCCAGATCTTTAATGGCCTTTTTCTTGACGCTTCCAACAGCTTTTTTAAGCTGTATATGAGCATTGCGGTAGTTCTGTCTCAGGTTGTCATCGGGTTGAGAGATGATTGCCAATTTGATTTTTTTCCGATCGCCAAACTTGTCCCATGTGTCTTTCTACATCCAGGGTTTCTCCCCGTTTTGCACATATCCCACAGATACTTCAGCAATAGTTAGAAAAGTGTTTCTGGTTGCCTCCCAATTGACGTTCAGTGTGTTTATTTCATATTCGCCGAATGTGAATGATTTTTCGCGTAGAATGGTGGTGTACTCGCGTTTTTTGTCGGGATCTCTGAGTTTATCCACATTAAGCTTGCGCTTCATTTGAAGAATTTGTGGTCGTCGGATAGCTGCTATACACAATCTCAAGCAGGCAACCATCCAGTGGAGATCGCTCTCAACATCAGCTTCACTTTTCGCTCGCACATCGAGGAGACATATTCTCCAGCGGCGACTTATAGCCAAATGGTTGATCTATCCGTAGGGTATTTGTGAGGTCGGTACAAGACGACTCTTTACGGAATCCAGCCTGATAAACTTCGAGAGTGCTCTCCACAACATCACTAATTATATTGATAATTACCTTAGCCATGATTTTCTATGCGGCATTAAGTAGACATATACCCGCTAATTGCCACAATCCCGAAGGTCGGCCTTCTTTGGAATTTTCACAATGACGTGCTCCTTCCATTCAGTCGGATATCTTCCTTCATTCCACACCTCAGTAACCCTCAGGGTTTGAGTAACATCATCAGCGGAAACCCAATTTGTTTTATGATGACTCTTGTGTGGAAAAAGGGTCCCTTCGACGACCATTTGTCGAGTACTACAAAGCTTCACAAATTATTCGCCGTTTTCGGATCTCTTAGTCCAAGGTCATGACGTGTCAACCCAAGGGTCCCCATGCCTCCCCATGACGTGTTCTAGTCCAGTGTTGTCTGATCCAACCTGGGCATTCATATCTCCTGAGATGATAATAATATCACCTCTTGGAACACGTTCGAAGGTGGTACTCAGTTGGCTATAAAACTCCTCTTTGTCACCAGGTGTTGTGGTATTAGTTGGTGCGTAGCACTGTAGAATTGTAACGTTTCTGACACTGGTCCTGAGCCTGATGACGATAATCCTATCCGAAATTGGTTCCCAGCTGATGAGACTATTTCTTGCTCTCGTTGTAAGGACGAACCCCACGCCATTTTTGGCTTCAGTCTCAGGGCCAACGTACAGAATGGTGTTTCCGTTAGGGGTTCATTTTTCTCCTGATCCTGTCCACCTGACCTCGCTCAACCTCAAGATTTGGATATTATAGTGCTCCATTTCATGGTCGATCACTGATTGGCGGTGCACGGACCGAGTGACCCCAGCTCTTCCGTTCCAGAAGCCAATCATAGTCCTTTTTTGAATGCCAAAAGTCGTTACCGTAGAATCAGTTCGTATCCGAGGCGCTATATCCGTTTCTCGTATCAGTTAGGATTTAAGATCACGGGTGATAAGCCCATGATCCAGTAAGTGTCCACTTGCCGTTCTTAGGGCAAGCAGGACTGGCTGTGGGTGAATTCTACTGCCTCCATCCCACAGGGCGATAGTTAGCTCAGGTCCGTTTAGTCGCTAGTCTTCAAAGATAGTAAAACATCATCCTATAAAAAACCTCATCCTACAATTACCCCCTTGCCCCTGACTGTACTGATGCACGTGTCTAAATCACGGTCAATCTACTTCGGGTATTGCAAGTATTGTCTGTTACTTTTCCAGATTGCATCGATAATTTATATGAACTTTGCAGAAACTTCAACCCGATCGACTATTTTCACAATGAAATATTGAACCAGATAGTATTACTTTGATCTGTTGCCCATTTATAATTTTTGACCTGTTGTCTATATTTCTACATCAAATCATAGCAAATCTCTGGTTTTAAAATATAAACTCCAGAAACATGTGACCACCAAATCAAAACAAACTCAGATTTAAAACATGTTTTTAATCACGTACATAAAAAATTAGTGTAATGTGTGGTAAAATGTGCGGAACCAAATTATCATGATAATCGTAAAAAAAATAATTAAATTAATGATTTTCGACAGTCTAAGGACTGACGTACTTTCAAAAATATTCTACTTGTTATCTGCATAGCGTCATGTAACAGCCCCGCAACTAAAATCTGTGGTACTCTGATCTCTGATCTGAGCTCTTTATTTTTTTTTCAAATTTTTTTGAAGAAATTATCAACTTTTTTGAAGATTTTTTTTGAGATTGTAAAACTTTTAGTTTAAAAGTTGTTAAGGGTTGAAAGGTTAGACGTGTGTGTTCGAGATGATCTTCTTTGATGAGAAAAATAATTAATACAATCTCAGATTCGATAAAAAATATGAAATTTGAAATAGTTGTAGAAATACAATTTTTTATTTTGAATTTGGCATAAATCGAGAAAACTAGGGTAATAAATTAGCAAAAAAGCATAAATCGACATTAAAATTTTCTGCTGAAATACTTTTATGGCATAATTTTCCCTATTACTATTACAATGGCACTACAGCCCAAATCGGACCTTGGCCGAGCCCTGAGGGACACCAGCGTTAATTTCATAAGAAGAGGAAACCACACCATCCAATACCACACGCATTCAACGATTGGCTAAAAAACTTTCAATCCAGGAAATAAGAGAGTCGCCCAAACCAATAGCTTTAAGTTTGATTAAAAGGGCAGTGTGCCATACTCTGTCAAAAGCCTTGGAAATATCAAGAGCGATAATACAAGATTCACCAAACTGGTGAATGCTCTTGTTCCAACGTTCAGTGAGGGTGGTTAAAAGGTCTCCTGTGGAACGTTTTTTGCGGAATCCATACTGTTTGTCGTCAATAATATCATTGATGTTGAGATATTCTATTACTCTATTGCTGGTGATTGTTTCCATGACCTTGGACAGAATTGAGGTTATTGCTATTGGGCGATAATTAGCGTGATTGGTTCGTTCTCCTTTTTTTGGAACTGGCTGAACATGAAGATGGGACAGTGGAGGACGATAAAGAGAGACGGTAAAGTTTTCATAGAGGTTTAGCTAGAGAAGCGCAGCAATTTTTAACGACAAGGGCAGGGATTCCATCTGGACCGGACGATTTGTTAGCATCTAGATTCTTAAGAACTCGGTATACGTTTCGCGGACGAATACTAATCTGTCCTAAGGAGGAATTTAGCGTAGTATACGTTGGAAGGTTAGAGTTCGTTGGTAGTAAAGAAGAGTTGGCAGCGAATTGATCCGCTAAGATGTTTGCCTTCATGTTAGGATCCGTAATAACCTCATTGTTGTAGATTAAAGATGAAATCGATGATGCAGAACTACCTCTGATGGAACGAGCGAGAGACCAGAAACTTTTGCTGCCCTTAGGGCTTCTCAAAATTTGTTGCCTCATTTTCTGGTCATGCAAATATTTTTCTCGTTGTAAGCTGGATTTACAGAGGTTCCTTTCTTTTTTGAAATTAATCCAACTAACTTCGGATGGCAGCTGCTTATAAGCACGGTAACCTGCCTGTTTAGCCCTTATCGCAGTACTAGAATTTTTATTAAACCAAGCGTTAGAACTGGGCTTGATTGGTTTGTAGCTTTGGGGGATGAAAAGTCTCATGCCCAACAAGATGGTCTCATTTACTGCAGAAGAAGCACACTCAACACCTCTGTTAAAGCAAATTGACCAATCAAATGTATAATAAAATTGCTTAAGACTGGACCAATCGGCACTTCCGTAATGCCATACCAACTTTTTTAGAGCTGGTGTAATTGGCGTCTAGATGGAAACTGGGAAATAGGCGGAAATTAAGCAATGGTCCGAGCTTCCGAGTGGAGAATTAACAGAAGTCGAGTATTTAGCTGGGTCTGAAGTTATGAAAAGATCAAGAAGATAAGATCCTTGGCCTGCAACGTCAGGGATACGAGTAACTCTGTCTACAGTTTGGTATAGGTTATTCGATGATGCGAATAGTTCAACAAATCGGCCGGCTGGAGATGTGTTACGGGAGTGACGAAGCCAATTTATATTATGGACATTAAATCGCCCGCTACTGCGATTTCGGATTCAGGGTGTTTGAAGAGAATGCGATCAATTGAATCTGAAATATTTTCAAATTCATTGCTTGTGTCTTCGTCCGATATATTAGGGCTTCGATACAAAAAACAAAGATGAATAATGCGCTTTTGAATGTAGAGTTTAAAATAAAATTAAATTCGTGGTGTACATTAAACTGTATGCCTTTGAAAATTAGTAAATGTATAAGCGTTTCATTCTTTAGGAGTATGTCCTAAAAGTTATCATACTACGTCAAACGGACAAGTTACTATATCTGGGTGTATATTATGCAACTTCATTTACATTTGACGATCATGCCGACTACATAACTGGCAAGGTCAACTCCGTTTGGGGTTTCGTTAAAAGATGCTGCAAGAGCTTCAACAATCCTTAAACTGTGCTTTTGTACGATTTATTCTTGAGTATGCTTATCAGGTGTGGGATCCGTATTACGAGGAACATAAGTCCCTTGAGGATTATAATCCAAAGCTTGTTTGGCGATGTTTCCCTCTACTTTCCTCAAATTGGTGGCGGAGGTGGCAGTGGATCGGTCACATTTTGAAGAGCCCAGAGCGAAACATCGCCAAACAGGTTCTGGATTATAATCCTCAAGGAAGCGAGCAGTTGAGTAGGAGGCCAGAGGAATAAACAAGTCCTGGCAACAGCTTAAGGCCCATGCTCAGGATCGCGCCTTGTGGAAGAGAGTTGTATCTGTCCTATACCCCTATAGGGGGTCTTAACAGGAATTTGAATTCTATTACATATAATTTTTGATAAAATAGTGAAATAAAACTAAAATTAGTTGGATGTTTGTTTCATATTATTCTTAGTTTGCCAATAGTGGCCACTTCCGACCCAATAGAATGCGACCACCGTGAATCGATATTGCTTTCACTCACTTCAGCATCAGCCACATAGTATCATTATCATTCCTTCTACTGAAATCACTCCGAATTCTACTATAGATATCAATTCTTAATTAGTTATTGATAACGTTGTGGATCTATTCAGTGATATTTTTCTTTGCGTTTCGTTCTGCATCACTGCCGTAAGTTTTTCTGACTTCATGTACTGACTTCAGTCTGGGGTAAAGTTTTTAATACGATAGTGGATTCGAAGTGTCTTCAAAAACAAGCGAAAATGAACCATAAGTGATTTCACATTCATATAAAGATTTCATTATTATTTCACTGTGTTTTCTTATTGTTTGTTGGGAACGTAATTATCATCCGGATATTTTTGACTATATTTATAGAATTTGTTTGTTTCCTTCATTAAAGATAAAATCTCAGAATTGAATCTTATCGAAGATTTCGCTTGTTTTGTATTCATACATAACTTCTTACTTCCTGAAAAACTTATGTAAAACGCATTAGAGTTTGTTTATCGCCATAGCTTCCAATTAGAAAGGTTTTAGAACGCATTCAAAAAATATCTACGTATGTTATTTATTAATTAATGTTTTATCTTAAATACAAATCGAATAACACCAAATTCCATCAAAACAAAAAGAAGCCATGGCCATTCTTTAGCATCGATCAACATAACTTTTCGCATTATAGCATTAAGGAAATACGATCATAACGATCGCTTAGTGAATTCCTTGTTCATGATATTGCTATTATAATATTTAAATTACATAGTGAAAAACTCTGCCCAAAAAACTTGAACAATAGATCAAGTTTTCAGATCAATTGGAATAAAAAAACACAAATCGTAAACAAATTGAATGGCATTAGAAACGACAGATCAATCGTTATTAGGAAGTTAATTTAGTTATTAACCTGGAAAACCTGTTGCTTAAATACTATTATTCTATTTTGATTTCTTGTATTTGTTCTTAAATTGAGAAATTATGAATTTAATAAGGGGCAGATGAACTTCTATATAATATTTGAAAATGCCATGATGTCTGGTCGATTATCTGCTAAAACAGTCCATCAGAATTATTTAAAAAAATAACATTAAATAAATAATGATAGCAATAAAAATAATGGTCAAGATTTTGAATTCATTTTTAATGCAAATCTTACAAAATCATTATTGAAAACCTCCTCACCATTGATTTTAGCTTAAAAAAATCAGGAAACTGAATAAATCCATGTTAAATTTAGAATTAGCTCAAATTTATTATGTAAGACGTTAATGTGCTGGTCGTTAATTATATAGCTGATCAATGGACCGGTGATCATCACGGTGATCACGCAAAAGTCGTTCATTCCACCCTAGATCGCGTTGAGATTGTTGTGATCATGCAGATCAGTGGTCACACCTGTTATCGTGTAGATCGTGGATTGCATTCCGATATTTGATCTCGTCTGATCTGCGATTGTATTGAGATAACTGATTCCACGATCGTTTTTTTGTGATCAGTGATCATACAGATCGTTGATCGTTAATCAAACAAGAAATCACACTAAGATTACTGATAGCATCTTTTATCGCGTTAAGATCGCTCGTATGATCATACAGGTCGATACCTTTCATCACATTAAGATCGCCGGTGGTACTATCCTTGCACTGTATTCATAATTACATCGAACCTTAATAACATGATCATACAGAGACTGATTATCGCGCACGGATCATGGACATACCTAAATGTGCAAATGATTGCTTTAATCGAGCATGTAACTACCTTAAAAAAATCTGTGATCGCATTAAGATGACTGATCACACCTTTGATCTCCTTAAAAACTCTAATCGTCTATCTAATCGCATTTCTTCATCTTAAATCACCAATAGTCCAATAAGGAATGAAATGCATGCCTGCTTTGGTATTTTTTCAAATGCTGTCCTCTTAACCGCAATCGGGTCTTTCAACTTTCTTCGCCTACCGTACCACATACCTCTACCCTACCTTTTCTGTAATTTTCAACAATTAATAAATCTCGTGCGGTTTTTTTTCTTCATACATATCTATACAACGTGTGCACTAAGAAATGCAGCACAGTTGCAATCTACCCGATGCACTTGGCTCTAATGAAAGATCGCCCCAACGTACTACTATTACTTAACCGTGAGTAAATTCAACCGTGTCTCCATCTATGGTCCTTCTTAGACATAAATAAACTCGTACATAAAATTTGCTATCATGTAATAGTGCAACTATAGAAACGCGTTTTGCAGGTCGACATGATTCACGCGCTACCTCTAAGATGGTACATAAAAAACCAAAAGATAAAACTTTACGAGATATTAATCGATTATGTAATTCTGTAAAATGCATATTGAAATACAAAAAAAAAAAAAAATCTCAGAGAACACTACAACTGCAAATTTCCCGATGGAAAAATCGGTAAAGAGTATACCTACACTGCAATTTTAATGTTTGCACCTTTCGATTTATCTGAACCAGGAAGAGAATTTTCGCATAGCATGTTTTTGATGTCTCGGTTTGGCAAATATCTATAACTACACTACACACAGGCTAAGTGCTGTGGAATGGCATTTTGTAATCATTTTAGATGATTATGTTTTGATTGAGAAAAAATGAAAAAGGATTGCGCAAAATTTTCATCTATTTTTTCTTAATCAATCGCATGCTATTTAGTAGCAATTTCTAAATAAGCGAAAGTGACACAGATTTGTCAAACTAATTTTATAATGAGAATTAGTTGGAAATTGTTGCATAGTAGTGTTTAATTAAAAATAAGGTGTTATTTGTTATTTCGCTCAATGTACTCCAAAAAAAAAAAAAAATTAAAAAATTTCGTTAAAATAAAAAAAATTTTGAAATCTAGAAATATAGCACAAAAATTTGTGAAAATTTTGTTGGAATTTTCTTCGACGCGAACTTTTGTGATAAAATGTCGAAATTACAACAAAAATTTCTTCCCAAAAATTTTGATTTTACAAAATTTGGTTTGCAATTATGTGTATTTTTCAATCGGTTGAACCATTTTCAAAATTTTGTTAAATTTAAAAATAATTTAAAAGTCATGCTTCAAATTTTTTAAGCTACATTTTCCAAATGAAATCAATTTTCTTTCGAAATTTTTATGCGAATATTTGGTGAGAAAACTTTGTTTTTTAAGAGACCACCTCGAATACTGGTCAACACTTCAATGCTGCGGCCAAAAGGGTTGAGCATGCATTTCGTCAAGATTTCAATATTTATTTTCTCAATGGTTTCGTTTGCTTCAGCAAAGCTATGCAGGATTCTCATTGAGCATTTTGAGGTGTCGCTAAGATCTTTGGAAGTTGCTGCTTAAAGGAACAGCAGCAGTTTTCGAACTGGGACTGGTAACACTGATTTCAGGTGAACTTATTGCCAGTTAATTGGGTCAAATAAATAGGAAAACAGGGAAGAGTTTGAAGTGGCGGTGAACGTTGTTCTTAAACTGCTGGTGGTTGTATTCAGTGGGAAAAAGATTGCCTGGTAATGAATTCTACAACACTGTCGTCCGAGGAATGAAGGACTGCCTAAACTTCACTATTCTCCACGGCAAGAGCTTCACAATGTACTCGTGGGCTTGGCGAGTATTTCAGGGGGCATTGAATAGAGGGGGTATTAGGGCTTTTAGTTCCTTGCTGCATTTACCATGGTAGTAAATGCAGAGTACTCCGATATTTCGACGATGCTCAAGGGAGTCAATTGAGGCTGATATAGCTTCATTTCCTTGTTAAAGCATTTACACCGCTGACAATCAAGTTATCTCGAAGAATTATATTTGGCATTTCAAAAGAGCCGATTGGAAGCGCTAAATGATTCCTTCAATGCGGAAGTTGTGCTTTGATTCAGATGACTGCGATCATCTTGAAAGATATGTAGCTCTACATACCTTCCAGTTATCAAATTCCCATTAAGACCCCCTATAGGGGCATAGGACAGAAACAACTATCTTCCACTAGGCGCGATCCTGAGCATCGGCCTTAAGCTGTTGCCAGGACTTGTTTATTCCTCTGGCCTCCTGCTCAACTGCTCGCTTCCATGTGTTACATGGTCGACCAACCCGACGTCTTCCTTGAGGATTATAATCCAGAGCCTGTTTTTGCGATGTTTCGCTCTGGTTTCCTCAAAGTATGATCGATCCACTGCCACTTCCGCCGTTGAATCTCAATACCTATTTTAGTCTGACGAGTTGTACTCCAAAGTTCGTCGTTGGAGATTACTTCTGGCCAGAATATTCCTAAAATGCGCCGGAGGCATTGGTTTACGAAAGTCTGTAGTTTCTTGGTAAGTCGAACGGTCACTTTCCACGTAGTACAACCATATAACAACACGGATTTGACGCATACGTCAAAAACTCGCAGCTTCGTGCAAAGGGAGATCTCTCTTAACCTCCAGAAAGGGGAAAGGATACCGAAGGCCTGACGAGCTTTATTTAGACGAGCCTTAACATCCGCCGTCCATGCTGACAATGCTTTCAAGATAGCAAAAATCTTGCACCTCTTCCACATCCTGTCCACACCGATTGTTCTTAACGAACAATCGGTGTGCTTACGTTCGAACCCATGTGCATGTACTTGGTTTTACGCACATTTATTTTCAGTCCCGCTTCTTTGCATTTAGAATGCAACGAGCGAACATTTGACTCTAAGTCCGAACGGTTATGTGCAAGCAAACACACGTCATCAGCATAATCAAGGCGACTTAAGATGGTAAATAGTCTCCATTGAAGACCTTTACCTTCTCTACCTTCCAGTGCAGCTTTCAATACCACCAGAAACAGGGCTGGTGATAATATGCAGCCTTGTCTGACACCCGTTCGCACAGGGAAGCTCTCGGACAGCTCTCCTCTATGCAAGACGCGACACCTTGCATCTTCGTAGGATTCTTTAATCATTGCTATGACCTTATCTGGAATACATCTCCTACGCAAAGCATTCCATATGTAATCTCGTTTAACGCTGTCGAAAGCCTTCTCGAAGTCCACAAACATGAGATGTAGTGGCGAACCCATTTCTGCTGACTGCTCTAATATTATCCGTAGGGTATTTGTGTGGTCGGTACAAGATGACCCTTTACGGAGTCCAGCCTGATAAACTTCGAGAGTGCTCTCGACGACATCACTAATTCTATTGAGAATTACCTTAACCATAATTTTTGATACGGCAGTAAGTAGACATATACCACGCCAATTGCCACAATCCCGAAGGTCGCCCTTCTTCGAAATTTTCATGACTGCGATCATCTTGAAAGATATGTAGCTCTACATACCTTCCAGTTATAAGATAGTCAAACCGTCCAGGGCCTCTGGGCTTAATAGAGAATGTTTTAATGCCAAAAATAATTTAATTTCTTCTTCAAAACCATCTCTAGTTAATGGACCGAACCAAGATAAAGCAAAGACTATGAATAGTATAAGATATTTTAAGCCTATGGAAAAGTTCTACCCAATTCCACTGAGTTAAAATCGGCCAAAGGTTCTAAACACCCAAAGCTTATGATCATGGCGGCAACCTTTCCACAATAAGTAATGAAAATGTTAAGGAACCTGAAGGTCAGGATTCCAAGGTCCGATTTGGGGTGTACTGCCATTGCAGAATAGAACAGAAGGACCTTCATTTGGTGCTTCCTTTTCTTTTGTACCATGAGGTAGATGTTTCTCGTACCAAAAACCAGCAGTACCATAATCTCACACTCCACTTCCCTGAAAATCTTCTCTCGAACTTGCACCCCATGGTCTTCTACGCTGACGTTTAATAAACGTCGGATTTCGGAAAAGCTGTCTAATCTGGCGGCCCAGGAAAACTCATTCCTTGATTTTAGCTTCACTAAGGTAAGGAAATTTAGTTTTCAAAAATGCCTAACCTGCCCTGTCCATTATTTTCACAAACTGTTTGATCAATCCGAGTTTCATGTGCAAAGGCAGCAAGTAAATATTTTCCTTCGGGACCAGAGGATCGTGAGCGAAAATTTTCTGACCGGGAGTAAAACTTTCTCGCTGAGGGCAGTTCCGTACGATGTAATGTTGGTCTCGCGCTCGGCTGACCCTTTCGCATAGGAAGTAGCAGTATTTTGTGAAGCCAGATAGCAGGCCTGTGAGTAACAGCTTTTAAGTCAGCGCAAAGTTTCCAATTATAATTATGATAACTAATTTTATCAATACGTACACAAAGTACGAGGGCTGTATGATAAGTACCCGTGTTTACCGACTGATGGCAACACTGACGCAAAACGTTTATGCCATCATGTAGCGCCATCTTTACAATGACGACTGTGAAAATTTCAGGCAGATTTAACGAGTAGTTTTGTTTTGACAGCTGTTGAAATTCATCAAGTTCGTGTTTATTTGCAATCATGGAGAAAGAGCAATATCGATCAGTGATTCGATTTCTTTTTTTGGATGGGAAGACGTGTGAGGAAATCAAAGTGAAGTTGCATGCCGTTTATAAGGACCATGCACCTTCGATGACTACCATCATATATTGGTTTAATGAATTCAAGCGTGGCCGAACATCCGTTTTTGATGAAGAGTGCCCAGACCGTCCGATTGTAGTCCAGTCGGATTAGATCGAAAAAGGTCTGTTTGGCGAAATGCTACGAACTCGATGTTTTTTTTTTAACCTCATTGTTTTTTTACGTATATTACGATACAAATATTGCGGCTACTGGGGGAGTGGGGGAAAGACTCGAAAAATAGCAAAATTCCCAAATTTTCGTCTGTTTTAGAGGTTTTTTGAGTTTTATTACGTTATAATAAACAGTATCGAAAAACTAAAAATAAGGTTCGATTGCAGACACTTAGACCTTTCATTTGAATGGTACATTGTTAAATTCGGTTTATTTAAACCTGAGATATAGACTGTTATTCAAGATGTTTTTGACAATTTTCAAAGAATCTGTGTTTTTGGAAGGAAATGAGTATCTCATAGACTGTAAAACAGATATTCTACCAAAACTTGCGGCATTACCTCTTAATAAATGCACTTTAAATAACTGAATCAAAATTCAGCCCAAATTTATTAGAAAATGACTTTTCGAGTAAATTTTTCCTTAACTCCTTTTTTAAGGTAGAAGGACTAAATGAAATTTCCAACTAACCTTTATAGTTACGTTGTATTATGGAAATTCTGGTAAAGAATTTGCGGGGCTTGAAGTTCAATTTGACTCATCCGGAGCCGAGATATCGAACTTTTTCTTCCAGATTTTAAGATTTTTTTAATAATAACGTTATTTTCACTCGTAAAAAGTGCCTTTGAGGGATGCAAGCATATTGTTCTTAAATTGCCGTGTAGCTATAACTTAGGGGATGGAAATGCAAGATTAAAGAAATGAGTTGATTACGAGTCTAGCTCTTTTATTACTGGGCTGAAATTCAGAATGCTCTACTAATTCTACGGGTTCTTCGCTATTTTTGTTTTCGATTGTTAAGTTAGTGTTGTTTAGTATCTCAGTATCATCCTCTATTTTGTTCTGTATTGCATCTCTATTTAAACAATTATTTCCCAAACATGGTTTACAGAAGGAATTGCATTTTAGACCCATTTTTCTGCAGCCGCATCTTTTCAGACACCCAGTTTTGCAGCCACAATGCAATTTTTCAATCAAATCTTGAGGGATTAAGCTTTCCTTGGAGAAAACGGGTTCAAGAATATTTCCATTTTTTCTCCATCCCCAGTTTTGTGGGTCAAGATTATTTTGCAACCAAAGCTGGCACTGCAAGTAAACCCTTAACGCGTGCTAGCGTAGGGCACCTTCGGTGTAAGGCAGTGCGCTTAAATCAATATTTTTTAAGGATCTGCAATATTCAAATCGAAATTCGTTCAATGTCATGTTACAATTATTTTTTTTAGAGGAGTATAGCGTTAATACTAGAGAGCAAGAAACTTCAAATAACTTATTTACATCAGCTTCAGGCGAGTTAAAGATTTCCACTTCTTGTAATGATTTGGCATTGTTATTCAGCATTTTCATAAACTTTATTTTTCCATGATTGAAAAATGCTGACGTGGTATCACAGCCACTGAAAGCGTGAGCAAACAGAAATACTCTCTTCAATGATTTTAGTTCCAAGCTTGATGGTCCATACGTAACTGCAACTTTTGAACCTCTAGTAGGTTTTTTCAAATAAACATTTGAATTTTCGTCAGCTAATTGTGTTAGTAGCACAAGTAAATCAACGTCTTCTCCAATAATGTAACTTCGAGTTTTATTATTGGATTTTAATATAGCTGTCGTAACTATTAGCAAATCTGCGTCTTCCTCCGCTTGAAGAGTTTCTATATTTAACTGTGCACACTTTTCCCTAAGCATCTTTATTAAAAGATTTTTATTATTATTGCTAAGGAAGTTTTCTTATCCAACTAGGACTGGTTTTTCTTCATTTAAAAACAGCATTTGATTTGAAAAATGTTTACTTCCTCTTCTCGATCTTTCGTACCTTTTTGTGCTAGGCTCTAGAGGATACCCATCGAATACAACAATACACGGAGAATACAAATTAATGTATGTTAAACATTTGGCACAAATTGTTTTAAAGGTATCGCTTGAATGCCAAATTACTTTATGGAGTAAGAAACCTCCATTTATAATATTAATTGATGAACCAGGAATAAAATCGTCTATAGGTGTGAATAAGTCATATATCTTTGATTTTTGTGTCTTGCGGAAACTAATTCCATCTAAAAGTGAAGCTGGATTAGGTGCGAGCTCAGAAGTAAGATAATTTTTCAAGTTTGCACGACTTTCATTCGATAAAATAATTCGTTCGAATATAAAATTTGGATTTGGCCACTTTTTACAGCCGTTCTCACTCCCCTTTCCCTACCTTCCCAATCCCATTCCTTCTCTCTATGACTCTGTTTGTGCATTGCACATAAAGGACGAAATTGCCTATAACACAGGTCAATTTGCGAATTTTGTGATTTTTCGAGTCTTTCCCCCACTCGCCCAGTAGCCGCAATATTTTTATCGTAATCTACGCAAAAAAACAATGAGGTTAAAAAAAAACATCAAGATCGCAACATTTCATCCCAAAAATCTAATCCGACTGGACTATTGAGGTGACTACGGAGGATATGGTTAATAAAATCCATGATATTGTGTTAGCAGATCGTCGGATGAAGGTCAGAGAGATTGCTGATTTTTGTACACATCTCAATTGAACGCATACAAAATATCCTATACGAAAAATTGGGCATGAGAAAGCTATCGGCGAGATGGGTGCCGCGTTTGCTAACAGTGGAGCAAAAACGGAATCACATGACAACTTCGGAGCACTGTTTGGACATGTTTAAGCGCAGTCCGAAAGAATTTCTACTGCGTTTCGTGACTGTTTACGAAACATGAATCCATCACTACACGCTAGAAACGAAAGAACAGTCAAAACAGTGGATTTCACCCGGCGAAACTGCTGCAAAGAAGGCGAAAACGGTTCCATCGACCGGAAAAGTCATGGCCACCGTTTTTTGGGATTTGAAAGGCATCATCTTCACCGGCTATTTGGAGAAAGGAAGGACAATCACGGGGCAGTACTATGCTGATTTATTGGATCGATTCAATGCTGAATTGATAAAAAACGGCCTCACTTGGCAAAAAAAAGTCCTTTTTCACCATGACAACGCACCTGCTCACTCGTCCGTAATCGCCACAGCAAAACTGGTCGAATTGCGCTACGAATTGCTGCCTCACACACCATATTCTCCTGATTTGGCCCCCTGTGACTTTTTCCTCTTTCTAAGCTTGAAGAAATCGTTGGCAGAAAAGAAATTCGGCTCGAATGAGGATGCTATCGACGCAACAGAGGCCTATTTTGCGGAGTTCGCCAAATCATATTTTTTGGATGGCTTGAAAAAGTTAGAACTTTTTGACCCATTGGTCAATAGGACAACTTTCAAGCTTGTCTTAGATGAGTTTTCAGTTTAATATCACTGCATTTCAATTATGGGCAGAACACTTCATGTTCCGAAATACGTAATTTCAGGGTTGGCTGCCTGAGCTTTGAAAGTTAGTAGAAGCTATCGGGATTTACACTCGCGTGGCATAATTGTACAGTAAATCAATTGAAAAGAAAGATTTCCGTTTTTCACACTGTTACGCTTTATTAAAAGTGACGTTTCGGTCTCTGCTGAGACTTTTATCTTATATTTAAACTGATTGACAGCTACCAAAGATTATGATTTCATATATGTATGTAGAATTGGGTTAACGATTTACTCTATGAGTGTTGGAATGGTAATTAGGGTTAAATTGATTAAGTAAGATTAGTAGCTAGGGTGTAGCCTAGTAGGTAGAGTGTTGGTCTTGTAATGCGAAGATCGTGAGTTCAAATCCCGGTCGACGCAATATATAATTCCAGCACATTGCCTGCTTGGATATACCTTGGTCACCTCAATCTACGAGGGTTGTGCGAAGGGCTAACAACCCTTCCACAATTAGTAACATAAAAATGTTAAGGAACCTGGATATCAGGAGACCAAGGTCCGATTTGGGCTGTAGCGCCATTGTAGTAGAAGATTATTATCAGGTAAATAAAGTAAGAGCAAAGGTGGAATATGTGGATATGGAATATTGAAACTGGAATACATACAAAATAAATGAAAACATAACAGAATTATGATTGGGCTTAAGGCCCAATCATATGATACTCTAGATGAGATGGAAAAGACTTTAATATACCGGAAAATATGTCATCTCAAATTCTTTCGAATAGTGAATAGACACTTTTGCATGGGAGGTGGTAGAAGTAGAGGGGGAGGTTTGTATTTTTCGAATATGACACCGAACATGGCATGCACAATGTGTTTTGCTGAATTTAAAGTTCTTAGTTTTCATTATTTTTGAAGAAATTGGTCATAGTTTTCCTGAAATTGGGCATTTGTATGGGAGGTGGCAGAGGAAGTGGAGCGTTTAAGATGATTTTGAAACTGCTTATCATCATCCTTATCACCATGCTTTGATTCAATTTCAAAGTTGATAGCTCTCATATACTTGAAGGAAAAATGCTTTTCTTGAATCTACAATACAGATATTTGTATGGGAGGTGGTAGAAGGAGTGAAGCGGAGCTGATAATTTTTTCTAACACTTATTTCAATTCTTAAGAAACAAATTCTGGCAAAATTTGAAGTTTGTACTTTTTCTAGTTTGAATGGAAATCGATAAAATGCATTTAACAAAAATTATGCATTTGTATGGGAGGCGGTAGAAAGAGTGTACGGATCAAAACAAATTTTTTTCCCATTATGAATATTTCTATTTGTATACTTTATACAAAATATCAAGTTGCTAGCTTTAACAGTTTCGAAGGAAAATAATTTAATTTAAATTCCAAAATTTCGTGAAATTTGTATGGGAGGGGGTTGAAGGAGTGAGGTGAAGTTAATAATTGTTTTCAAAATAAAATGCAATTATAGTAGAATGAATACTGACAAAATTTTGTCTTTTCAGCTTTACTGGTTTCAATGAAAATCGAAAATATGTATTTTTCAAAATTGTCCATTTGTATGGGAGGGGGTAGAAGGAGTAAGGGGATCGGGTTAATATTCGGTGATATTAATGACATCTATATCATGATACTTCGACCTAAATTTCAAGTTGACAGCTTAAATAGTTTCAAGGAAAAATCAATTTCTTAATATTTCGAAATTTCATAAAATTTGTATGGGAGGGGGTAGAAGGAGTAAGGGGATGTAGTCCATTCACGAACTTAAAGTTACTTTTTTGCTAAAAATGACACATACAATTTTTCAGCACTATAGCTCAAAGCTCTCGAGAGTTATGCTGTAGACAGACGCACAGACGGACAGATGGTCACTCGGAATCGAGGTTTTTGAGCAACAACAAATATTTCTGTACCCTTGGCGGCTCTGTGCGAGCGTTATTTCTTAGCGTTACAAACGGTAAGGCAAACACAATATACTTTCAGATTTCATCTAGAGTATAAAAATTCTGAAAAAATCGATAATTTTTAATGATTTTTTTTTAAATTTAAGGGGGCAAAGCCCCTCCAAATCTACCTCTTTCCTAGAAATATTCATGTTTTTTATCTTTTCACCTCTCTAGCTCCTCAAAAGGAATTTAAAGGCTAAAATAATTCTTTTCATCCCTCTAAATTATCGAAAATTGATAAGAATAGGTGGGGGGCCTTCCTCGAAAACGGTGGGGGAAAACGAAGGTCATATTCGGATTCAGGAGGTCAATTTACATAAGAATCAGCTGGAATAGTGTTAGGGCTTATTTTCATGCCGTACAGTGTAATAGGCTGCGTTCGCATCGATCACTTCCGTTCTTTCGAATCCGCTGAACATTCGCGACTTTCTTGATGTGAGCTAGCGCCCTGATGATAGAGATTACGAAGAGATTTAGCTAGAGTAGACGGTTTATTTAGTGCCAACAAGAGTTTACTTGGAGTGACTATTTTCAGTTTCATTGGTTGATTTAAAACATATAGTCCAGTCTTTCAAAACGAAACTCGATTCATTATTTATTTATTATTTAATAGCGACCTGGAGTAATAATATTTTGTATGTAGCATTGATTGTTTCTGACAAAATTTCAAAATTCGATCGATCTACGGGTGAGAATCATTAAGCGCTAATGTCTAAGTCCGCAACATTCAATGCTTGGCCCTGTGCTTTGTTGATTTCCCAGTGTTGCTCTGGTTCGCAATATTACAGGCGTTAGAAGTGTCGTCACTGCGAACTTTCAGAGAGATTTCGAAAACGAATCAATTCCAAAATTGTAGCTGCGATGCCGGATTATGCCACAATGAAAGCAAAATTTCGAGCTGATCTTGCTTTAGCAAAGTTAGTTAGAAATGTATTACCCATGTTTTCAAGGGCGTCTAGGAAGAACATTCTCCATTCGTAATTGTAAATTGATGAATATATTGCCTTTCTCAGTTCGAGACTGATCAAGGGACATCCAGTGGCGTGGAGTAATATTATTGCTGGAGCAAGCAATTGCCCTTCATACACAATAGCCCCTCGAAATTTAAATGTTTTTGGCCAATTCTAATTATCGAATAATTGGCTTGATGAATGTTTTCACAGTGGATTTCGAATTGAAAGAAAAGATTGCCGGATTCTACACTGTTACGCTTTATTATTCGTGACGTGTCGGTCTCTGCTGAGTTATCAATTTGATAAAGGTCTCAGCAGAGACCAAACCGTCACGAATAATAAAGCGTGACAGAGTAGAATCCGGAAATACTTTCTTCCAATATCGAATAATTCTTATTCCTAGGATTTTTACAAAATTGTCAAATTTCAAATTGAACTTCATCTAATCACCATTCAAATAACATTTTTAGTCTAGTTTTGACCACCAAACCTCGCACGACAATAACTATTTTCCATTCCGTGAATTAAATAACTTGAATCAAGTATGTTGCGTCGTTTCAAGTTTTTTCAAACTCGTTTCGAGTTCATTTTGTTGTCGCTAATTTCGATCGAGTTGAAGCAAATAACGTACCAGACGCTTTCAAGCGGCCCCGACACTACTCCTAGGGAGTTAGTTATAGACGACTAGAAGCAAATTTCACATTGCGTACAAGATTACTGTGGAATTCGAATTTGGTCTCGCTAGGTCCAAAAAAATATGCGATTAAAGTATCAAGAGCATCGTACACGCATTTTGCTTCCTGGCGTGTTTCCTCAACTTAACACTCGAATATGTTGTTCGAAAACTTCCCGTTGACACCAAGGGAACACTATGCTTCAAATCCACACAACTCGTAGCATATGCCGACGACATAGATATCCTTGCAAGATCTCTGGAGAGTGCTAAGGAAGTATTTGTAAACCTTGACTCGGTAGCAAGGGAAGTTGGACTACGCATTAATGAAAACAAAACAAAAATTATGACGCAAACTAGGAAAAAGACGCCAATCAGACAAAATATTACAGTAGGAGACTATAACCTAGAAAACGTAGACAGCTTCATATATCTAGGGGCAAATCTATCGAAGGATGGAAGCGAACCCATCGAAATTAAAAGAAGGATAATGATGGCAAACAAGACGTATTATTCGGTACTTCCAATAATCAAAAACAAGAACGTGCACAGGAAAACAAAACTTAAGCTATACAAAACAATCATAAGACCTGTGCTATGCTATGGCAGCGAAACGTGGACACTAACTCAGGCGTCCGAAAAACGACTTAACGCCTTTGAAAGGAAGGTCCTCAGAAGAATCCTCGGACCTGTGAGGGAAGACTCGATCTGGAGAATACGATACAATAGAGAATTGTATGCCATCTTCGACAATCCAGAAGTGTCAACCCTCATAAAATTTAAAAAATTACAATGGGCTGGTCATGTGGAGCGGATGGATGACGGAAGGATTCCCAAACGCACACTAAAAGGGAAAGTCAACGGACAAAGACCGGTCGGAAAACCACGAAAGCGCTGGGAGGATTCGATTGACGCAGACAGCAAATCACTGCTAAGATTTTCAAACTGGAGGACGCGGTCACTGAACCGAGATGGATGGAGGCAAAGCATTCAGGAGGCCAAAGTCCGATTTGGGCTGTAGCGCCATCGTAACTAAGTAAGTAAGTGTTTCCTCAATTAAGGCTCAAAAATGAGAATACAACTGTTTTGTGAATGTAACTAATGTGTACAGTGAAATTTTTAATAGATTTATCTAATAAAAATTTCAACACTTTATTTAGCTCCATTATCGCTTCCAAAAAGATATCATTTATGTCGTCTTCGATGTTTCGTCGGTCAGTCACCTGACAATCACGATTGGAAATAAATATTTGAATAATGTAGTTGTCCTCCTATTGTGAATCATCTTCCAACAAGCCCATTGCTTTTCATGCCACTTTGAAGGTCTGACCGTTTTCCTGGTTTCAAACGTTATCTTTTACCACCCTCGCACCATCCTACGATGAATGAAATAAATGGAATAATAATAACTTAAAAATACCATCGTGAAATCTAAAGTATCCATTCAAATAATTTGTAGTTAAGGACAATTTTTATCTCTATAAAATGGACAGTACGATGAATAAATGAAATTTGCCAAAGTCACGCCCGAATACGGTTTTCCTGCGATTTTCTGGAGAAAATTTGTCGTAAATTGTTTCCGAGACCATCGTTGGGGAGCAGTCTTTATATCAGTGAAGACCGGAACAAAATGTGTTAAGTTGTTTCCAAGATTAGTAGTTACAAACAAACAGACACCCCGAAAGGACTGTTATCCGATCATTAAATTTCACCTACCGAAACCCTAACACCTTCCGGTCTATGTAAGTAAATCAAGTACGAAAATTTTAATCAGAATAACACTTCTCGAAAATTGTTCAATCTTAATTTTGCATCACTTCTTTATCTACGCTAGTAACAACCTTGGCATTGCCCTTTAATCTACCGACTAAAGGTTTTATAATCGAATACTAATCACAATAAAGCGACATTTTTTTCACCAGATTGCAGAAAGAAAATGGAATAAGTTATTTTTTTTTTCAAACTCCTCTCGAAAAAAAAATATGAGATATCGGCTTTGATGGAATAATTTAAATAAATTATTCGATATATTTGTATTTAAAATTTAAACGAAATTAACCTTGAATTTGTTATATTTATATTTAATTTTCATTGGGCTGTGAAACTTAAATACCTAAATCTATTAGCAGACGGTTGCATAATTTAAATCTAGTTAAGGTGTTATGATAATAAATCAATTGGAAAATAGTATAACAGGGCGGGTTTTTAATAAATTCGAGCTAGATTTTAGATTATAATTCTATAAGAATACTACTGACACAGTTGTGTTCCTATGGCCGATTCTGATTTATTTACATTTATTTTATTGAAAATATATATTGATACTTCGGAAATATGAGTTATAAATATGAACTATTCAAGATAGTTGCTGACTAACTACAATTAGAAGAGACCTTGATTTCAATATAATATAAATTGAATGTCAAGGAACCATTTATAAAAATCAATTCAGCCGGAAAGAAGTCCTACTTTCCGGTACATTTATCGGAACATGACATATGACAACTGTCAGATAGTTTGTAATCCTCGATTTGATTGATTACTTCCCCGAATATGGACTGTCTTGAACCTAAGGTTTTATGCTTTTTTTTCTTAATTATTTATGCAAGCAATTTTAAGACCCATTTTACTTTATTATTCTAATAATAAATTATTGTGATCGATACAGAAAAAAAAATTTCCTACCCTGAAATTTTGTTTTTTCGCGTTTGATGACTAAATTAGCTTACAAATGCAAAAAAATTTATCCCGCCGTACGCCATACATATGGACTCATATCCCCGAGACCGTTAAAGGTAGAATGTTCGTTTTTGGGTGAATTGTTGATTGGATAAGTGAGCTCCAATTTCTAAATTTTGGGGAGTGTTAGGTGGAAGGGGGAGGTGGGGGGAAGGAAAGAGTCAAAAACTACACTTGCTAATATCTCCACCAGGAATGCAGATAGGAAGCTGAAAATCAGCAGGGTTATAGAGAGGGTTGTAGGAGAAACTTTAAAAATAATTTAATTTTTTATCCATTGGCGTCCGAAAAGGGAGGCTAAAAACAAATTGTCGGCCGAATTTTTTTTCAAATGATAATCATTTCTAATTCTAATCTTCGAAATTACTTATCATAAAAAATTCATAGAAAAAAAAATAATAATTTGTTCCACAATTGTTATAAACCAAATGTTCGGTTTCGTGAATGTAGAATACACCGAATTTTATGAAAATTCTATGCAACTTCCTCTATGAAACTAACATTCTATACAGAGAATATTGGCCGTGATTCAAGCAATCAATTAAAAAACTATTAATATCCACCCACTCCCGCGCAGGGCTTTTGTCAATTCAACAATATTGCATTCGTTTATGCAAGTTTGGGTTTTTATGAGTTGAGGGGTGAGGGGCAAGTTTGGGTTTTTATGAGGAGTGGGGGAGGGGTATTAGCTCCCCCCTCCCCTCATAAAAACCCAAACTTGCATAAACGAATGAAATATTGTTGAATTCACAAAAGCCCTGCGCAAGAACTCCCTTTCACTTAGTCTTCCCAAACCACTCTAACCTGCATATTGACTTTCCACGCATCCGCAAATTGTCCCAAGAATAATAAAGTTTCGCCCGACTTGTTGGCAGTTTATTTTTTTAGTTTTCAATTACTTGGTAGCATTTTGAAAACGATTTAATTCGGGGCAAAAACATGCGACGCATTTTTTTCATCGAGCAGTGTAAAAAACATAACAGGAGTACGATACTCTAGATGAAACAGAAATATTTGGATCTTAAGAAACTTTGTAGGGTTAGTGGTAGAGGGGGTGACGACATTGAACTAATTTTTTCATATGACGCTAAGGGCTTAGGATTTAAAAATTTAATAGGTTCTTAGAAAATTAGTGTATTGGATGTAGTGAAATAGTGCAGTTTGTATGGGAGGTGATAGAAGGAGGGGCGAGTTTTTAATGACTTTTCAGAAATAACTATAAGCATCATGCTTTTGACATGTTTTAAACTGCAGATCAGTAGCATTCATGCTTTTCAGTAAAATCGACTTTTAATAAAGTTGTGAAATTGTAGAAGGGGCACAGCTAATCGTCTAGTTTTTTTTGGTCTTACTAATAATTTTAAATAAATATTTCGTGCACAATTTTAGCTCGATAAGTATTATACGCACTGAGTAAATTGGTTTAGAGCATTTCATGAAAAACTGCAGTTTGTATGGGAGGTGGTGGAAGAAAGGGGACGGCTCAAATAACTTTTATGTAGTAGATTTATATCATCATAAAAGTATTATATTCCAAATTTCAGATCAATAGCATTTATATTTTTCGAGCAAATCCGTTTATTGTGAAATTGCGAAATTGTGTCATTCTGTATGGGATGGGGTAGAAGGGGTGGAGCGATTTGGCCCGTTCACAAACTTGACCTTACTTTTTTGTTAAAAACGACGTATACAGAATTTGAACTTTCTAGTTCAACGCGTTCTCAAGTTAGAGAGGATACGGACGGACGGACATCCGGTTTTGAAATTTTTGAGTGATTATATGAACTTCTGTATCATTCATTTTTTTCTCCGAGCCTTATTTCTTGGCGTTACAAACTTTGTGGCAAACTTATAATACTCTCAGATTGCATCTATAGTATAAAAACTCTGCCCGCAACGGTAGCAGCTTTTCTGTCTTGACTTTCAGACACCATCGAGTGCGTTTGCGCTCAGAACTTATCAGCCTGCGCAGATGCTTCTTTGTTTTGATTTTTTTTCGACCCGGCTTTTATTGTTGAATTCGAATTGACGTGCAGTGCAAACCATTTGTAATTTTGCCTTGAAATTTAAACTGCTGATTTTACTTACATATGCATTTTGTTGGTTGCAATGCAAATGACTTCGAGATTGCTTTTAATATAAAGGGTGTTTCTTTAGAGGCGGAAAACTTTAAATTGGCTATTGTCTGTGACAACCGATTTGATAGCAATTCATCATGAAAAGACTCATGCTGGAATGACGTTCGAAAATTGTTGATATTTAAAAATTTTGAAAAATTTCAGTGGTGAAGCACACTTTTGACTAAATGGCTATGTCAATAAGCAGAAATAATCCGCAAGCCATTGCCGAAACATCATTACATCCAGAAAAAAGCACCGTTTGGTGTCTTTAAAAATGATGATGTCAGAACGTTACAGTCAACGATGAGCGGTACAGAGACATGATTACTAACTTTTTCATGCCTCAATTGGAAGGTATTAATGTTGCAGATATGTGGTTTCAACAGCACAGCGCCACATGCCATACAGCGCGCGATACATTTATTTACTGAACGAAACATTTGATGATTGATTGATTTCACGAAATGGACCTGTTAACTGGCCACCTCGTTCGTGCGATTTGACACCATTAGATTTTTTCTCTGAGATAGGTAAAGTCCCATGTCTATGCCAACAAAACAGAAACTATTGAGCACTTGGGAGACAACATTCGACGCGTTATTGCCGAAATACAGCCTGATTTACTGCGAAGAATGTGTGAAAATTGGACTTCTAGATTGCGCCATGTACGCGCCAGGCGCGGCGGCCGCATGCTCGAAATCACATTCAAATATTAATGCCATAAAATTATCTTTGAAATAAACCCAATTTCATGGATATTAAAAACATTTTTCTGTGTTTTATTTCAATTTAAAGCTCTCCGACTCAAAAAACCGCTCTATACTATAGAGACGTCCAGTCTTGTCCGCCGATTACAGTAATTGATCTTAGAGTGTAGCCCCTTCATTTACCCCAGCTGTTCGATCGGTATCAATCTTCTAGGAGCTAGACCAAAATAGGTGGCTCCAATGCTTCCGCCTCCTCACCAGAGGTTATCCGGTACCACGGGGCAGACTGGTGCTACCGATCCGTGTCATGTACAGAGGTAGACATTCGTATTAGTGTTGGGTTACTCATACAAGAAGTGGTACAAATGTCCCATTCATGCACTTCAAATGTCCCATCACTACAAAAAATATTTTTGTCCCACTTCAAAGTTTTTGTCCCACTTCAGAAATTTTGTCGCATCTGAATTAAAGTCATGCATTTGTATGGCTGCTGTACCAACACATTTGTAATACTCAAATCGCACTCACTTCACCGGGTTTTGTCCCATGCATTTGTATGACTGAAAGCAAAGCTCTCTAGAATGTAGAAAGCACGGAAATATTACGAACCGGAGAACTCTGAACATGAATGACAGATTCTCTTCGATGGGAGAAACCGAGATTTGACTTTCATCGCACTTTGGATTGACTTGCATAGTGTTTTAACCCTAGTGAAACCGAATAAGTGTAAACTTATGTATATTCAAAGCCCTCTAAAGTTGAAACATATAGAAAACTGTAGAATTTTAGTTATTCCGCGACACCTCTTATCCCTCATTCTTGTACATGGCGTTCTTAAAGCTTTTGCTCGCGTTGTATTCAACTTGGACGGCGGGTGCGAGGGTCATGTCTAATAACAAAAAAATCTTGGCGAAAATGAAATGGAAAGATCAGGTTTAATTTTCATTGTAAGCTTGAGGGAGATGTAGCTGTAGCAGATGTAGTACTTGGGATGTAGCAAGCTTTGATATATTGCATTTAGAGTTATTCTATAGGAACGAAAAAGGAGATTTTGTATTTTAATTTTTAAAATTAAATAAGAATAAGTAAAATAAAGAAGAATGTATACTATAAACACAACCCACAAATGCCACACACCTAATAATACGTAATTTTATTATCGCATCTCAATAAGAAACGGTGTTACTAGGGTTAAAATACTCTACGCGCGCACAGAAAAGCACAATATACGTCATTCTTCGCTCATTTGCTACCATCGCTCCTCAAAAAGGCAAATTGCATGTATGGGACATGGAGCTTTTGAATGGGACATTTGAGGTGGGACATTGTACCACCTCAAATTTCAAATGAGCCCCTCATACAAACATGGGACAAAAATTCTTGTCCTACCCAACACTAATTCGTATGCGCGCATCTGAAAATGTATCATATATTGTGGTCCCCACTTAAAATATTTCTAAGAAAAACCTTTTCTCGCTATTTTTAGAATTGCTATGGATGAGTAAGTAATACACGACAGAAAAACTGATGAAATTAATGGTACTACTTTAAAAAAAAAAAGCGAAAAATGTGAATGGAGCTCAGTTTGAGCTGCGACATTCGTATGAGCGCATCGAGGAATTATTGAGTTTTGAGCGCGCAATTTAAAGTTTTTCTCGCAAATTTTGTTTTAAATAGCATTAAAGAATTTTCAGTGAAGGTTTGTGCAGAATATATTTTGCAATATTATTTAGTATGAGCGTTCTTTTTGCAGCAATGCCTTCTGGAAAGCGCTTAAATGAGGCGGAGCAGGTTACCATCAATTTATTGAAAGAAAAAGACTTCTCCAATAGGCAATTTACTACTAAACTTGGTCAATCTGAATGTGCAATCAGAAATTTCTTAAAGAAAGGCAATGGCTATGGCTTTAAGGCTCCAACAAAGGGCAATACAAAATTATCCTTGCGTGACAAAGGCAAAATTCGACACGAGGCAACAACAAATCGGCTATCTTCTAATTCTACTACTTCTACAATGGCACTAAAGCCCAAATCGGGCCTTGGCCTCCTGACATTCAGGTTCTTTAACATGTTTCATTACTTATTGTGGAAGGGTTGTTAGCCCTTCGCACAGCCCTCTATCTACGAATCTTTCATTTTCGTAGATTGAGATGGCCAAGGTATATCTAAGCAGGCAATGCGCTAGTATTATAAATTACCCCGACCGGGATTTGAAATCACGACCTTCGCATTACAAGACCAACATGCTACCTACTAGGCTACACCCTAGCATCGGCTATCTACAAAACAAATTAAGGATAAATTAGAGCTTAATGTAATACCTTGCCTTACTGCGCGTGTTTTAAGGACGCCAAATATAGCATGGAAGAAACTTAAAGGAAAATCCCGATTAACTGCCGTTCACCGAGAGAAGATACTACAATTCACCAAAAAGTTCATATCTTGGACATCCGAATGGGAAAAAAGTAATTTTTTCCGATGAAAAAAAAAATCAATTTGGATGGCCCAGACTGCTATGGTTGCTACTGGCATAACTTGAAAAATACAACATGGTTAGATCAAAGCGTAGTTTCGGCGGTGGAAGCGTTATGGTTTGGGATGCATTTTCCTGCAAAGAAAAGCTTCCAATCTGTTTCATAACTACTAGAATGAACTCCCAAATGTACATAGATCTCTTGGAAGAAGTTTTAATCAGTCATCTGGACAGTTGCGACGACGAAGATGTAATTTTCCAGCAGGATAATTCATCCATTCATGCTTCCAGGCAAGCTAGGGTATAGCCTAGTAGGTAGTGTGTTGGTCTTGTAATGCGAAGGTCGTGAGTTCAAATCCCGGTCGGCGCAATATATAATCCCGGCACATTGCCTGCTTGGATATACCTTGGTCACCTCAATCTAAGAAAATGAAAAATTCGTAGAAAGAGGGTTGTGCGAAGGTCTAACAATCCTACCACAATAAGTAATGAAAAATGTTAAGGAACCTGAATATTAGGAGGCCATGGTCCGATTTGGGCTGTAGCGCCATTGTAGAAGTAGATGCTTCCAGGCAAACCAAGGATTGGCTTTCGGACAAGAATATTCGCACACTTGACTGGCCCGCTTGTAGTCCTGACTGTAATCCAATTGAGAACCTTTGGGGGATTCTCGCTAGCAAAGTGTATGCAAATGGACGTCAGTTTGATAGCGTAAATGCCTTAAAAGCAGCCATTTGCACGTGCTGATCCGAAATTGGTCTGGATTGTCTAAATGATCTATCAAACTCAATGCCCAGCCGAATTTTTAGTGTCATTCAAAATAAAGGAGGCCATACAAAGTATTATATGTATGTATATCCGCATATTCCTGCAAGTACATACACTGTACGGAGTGTCAGTATGACACGAAGCTGGTAAGAGTATTCGGTTAATAATAATAATTAGAAAAAAGATATTATTTTCCAATAAATTTTACTTTTAAATTAAATTATTAAGCTGTTTTTCAATTTTTCAAAAAAAAAATTTTTTTTTTTCACATTGCCGAAATTTTGGATTTGATGGTTTAGTTTCGGTTTTTTTGTCATAACTTGGTAAAAAACGAGCTAGGACAATTTTTTTTGTTTCTAAGGAAAGATAAATGTGTCGGGTAGTTTTTAAGATCACAAATTCCAAAAAAAATGTAGTCAAAATTTTGAGCAAAAAGCCTTCAAAGTTGAAGGACATTTTTGGAAAACAAAATTTTTTCATGTTCAAACCACTCTAGCAACTCAGTGGCTGATTTGTTTTTTTATTGCAGTCCCTTGTTGTACATTAATAAGCTTTCCAACAAGATAATACGCATTAAGGTTGACAACCTCCTCCACGAACCAAAAGCTAGAAAATCACCCCTAAGTCGCTAGGGCTTGGAGCTACAAGTCTTCCGTAGAATATTTTTTTGTGCACCACGAGGTCCCCTATCACCATGTTTTTTTTTTGTCACATCTATTCTGTTACACCCTGTATAAAAAAAGTGTCAAAAACATGCTTATTTTTTTTTTTTTACTTATAAGTCACAAGTGCGTTCATACGAATGTCTAACCATTAGTTAGAATTTGTTTTTTTTTTAAAGTCCACAAAAAGAAAAAATGTTTGCCAAAAATGGACTCAAATCATTTCTTACCAAAAAAACATAATACCGCTCTTTTAAAAGTATTCACTTTTTTTTTCAAGAAATATCTCAAAAAAATGTAGTGCGCTCATACAAATGTCTACCACTGTAGATGTCTTATAGAGTGACCAGCCATACTTTTTTAAGGAGGTTCAATATTTGCCTTCTTCCACCCCCCTCCCGCCTATAAACAGGCGTTTTTTAGAAACACAGAACTCGGGAATGGCTGAACCGATTTTTTTCAAATTTGGACAAATGATTCTTGACGATATTGTCTATGCCCTGACGGGAGCTTTTGGCAAGATAGTGCTTTGGGAATTATTAATAAGAGTTTACATTTTTTAGTCATTTTTCGCAACTTTAACACAATATAACATTTTTACTTTCAATTTTTTTTTAAACCGGCTCTGTCAGGGCATAGATAATTTATCGTAGGACATCTGTACCAAATTTCAGTTCAATCGGGTGATATTTACCTGAGATCTGTGTTTCTAAAAGGTGAAAAACGTGATTTTTCAGGAGAAGCGTTTGAAAGAACCGGGACCGACTGTAA
Organism: Chorisops tibialis; assembly: GCA_963669355.1. Taxonomy (NCBI): domain Eukaryota; kingdom Metazoa; phylum Arthropoda; class Insecta; order Diptera; family Stratiomyidae; genus Chorisops; species Chorisops tibialis. The sequence continues at coordinate 246,026,794 of OY770262.1, forward strand.
TCGCTTCAAACCCTTTAGATTAAAAATTAAAAATAAAATACTTCTAATTGGAATTTTGAAACGGGACAAGTTGCAAAATGTGCAGAAAGAGTTGTAGAATTTTTTAAGCCAATACAATATTTTTTTCATTTTTTTCACGATTTTCAAGTATTGCTCTTATTCTTTCTTTTTTCTTTCTGATTTTCTTTTGTACTCTTTGATGAAAAGTTGAAAGGTTAAGTGGATTGGATGGGTTATTCGAAATTTTTTTAATTTCTACTTTTTTTTAGTCAGTTGAAAGTGTGGACTGAGAAACTATCTTTTCAACTGAATTTTGACTGGCAAAGACCACAAAGTTTGATTCGGATCACTAATACACTGTATAAGTGACCTTCAAACAACTTTGAAGTCGTTTATCTAAAAATTTTGAAAATGTTCAATAACTCCATTATCCACTTGATCTTTCATTTTTTTTTTTTGCAAGAAAATAAGAAATCCCATTAAAGATACAATAATAGGCAGCACTATGACTACTTGCAAATTATAAAATTTTCATCATTTCATTTTAATTTATATTAAACAATACCATTCATCATGCTATAGACTTTTGGGTTTTCGACATAGAATGCGTACTAGTTGAAGTATGCAAATACTTTTCAATTTATGCAGTGCGCGTTGAGTCGGAAAAGGATTTTTGTGACTCAGCTGGAGTCGATTATCGCCATCTCTTAAGCCATTCAAAAATGCTATGGTTACACCATCCTCTAGAGGCATATTTCCTGCCATTAGCACAATTTCCAGTAGTTTTACAACAGTTTTTCGAAAATCCTTTAAATGAAGGCTATTTATTTATTTTACTCGCACTCTTTAGTCAGTGTCTTTTATTTGACTATTCAAAAATTGGAAAGAGATTTAAAATCACTTCTCGTATTGATGGCTATTTAAAAGAAAAAAAACCAAAGTATGTATCTTTGTACTCTTTTTTAATTTTTTATATTCTCATTTTTCTCAAATTAACTTGGTCACCCTAATATCATTGACACATAGCAGTCCTAATTATAATTTGGCTAATTTGTAATTTAGCTCGTCTTCATCGTTAGTAGATTGGTGACACACAGCACTTTGCAATTAAGAAGAGCCACTCACTAATCTGTCATATTTTTAAAAAGTTGAATCAATAGAATTTTGCAAGGTAGGCGACAAACAAAGAAAAACGATCCTTGGCCATGTTTTACAATCATTTGCAAGTCATTTTTCATAGCTGGGCGTTTAAATCGCGATGCAACGATTTTGTGTAATTCAGAGCTATCAGAAAATAACTTTTCTTCTCTCTTGCACGACGAAGCTTTTATGAAAGCTCCAACTCTAGTACTACATTCTTCATCGTTATAGCCTAAATTATGAGAAAAATGAGAGGATTTAACTAAATGAGATGATTTAGCTGAGAGCATGATGAGATGATTTAGCTGATAAATGATCACTATTTTGGTAATTTAGCTAAATTAGCGTATGACACACAACCGCTTAATGATGATTTAGGCCTTAATTATAATTTAGCTGCGCTATGTGTCAATGGTAATATAATCTTAATGCATATCTTATGGTCCATTCATCGCTCTATGCATGAGGGTATTGGCTGTAGAGAATGTGTCGAAGTAAGACAGTTGTGCCATGGATGAGGTTCTTTTCGGAGTACATGTGGTGGCTGTGGTTGAAGCCCACAGTTGAATAATTCAGTTAATAACTTCGCATGATGCTAGTATCCGGATTCTTGGCGTGGAATTGCATTAAACAGCCGGTGCCTTGGCCGAGAGACAGGCAGAGTTTTATATAGGTCTCGCACCTACCAGTGTATAGTGTATATGGCGTTCCTGGATAAAGCGGTTCACACTAGAATTATTTTGCACTGCATGATGGTACGTTAATGATTGTCGTACTAATACAATTCATGCTGTTAAGTCTTCTTGGCAATGTGTTCACGTTAATCAACGACATTTCTGTACATATCAGTCTAGCTTAGGTTTAGGTTTAAGTTGTAGGAGGTTGGTTTCGAAGAATCACATTGCACTGGGGCCTACTAGTTGGGCTCATTGCGCTACCCCTATTGATTATGAGATGGATGTTTAGGTTAAGGTTGTAGGAGGGTGGTTACAAAGAACAAACAGCTCACTAGGGCTATTTAGTTGAGCCCATTGTACTCCCCCTATTGATTCTGAGATGGATGTCACTCCTCTTGTTCTAAGCACTTGGTTTGGTAAGCGAACCGTAGCAGGCTCGAATGTTGGACGCCTCCGAGGTGGTTTAGATCTGAAAAGAATCTAGAGCCTAAACAAAGGACGCGACTGTTGGAGATTTATGGACAAAGATAATGCTCGATAGGTTCTTTGTCTTCCTCACAACCTCTGCAAAGGCTGTCGCTCGCGACCCTCATCCTAAATGCATGCAGCTTTAGCAAGCAATGACCTTTGGTCAGGCCGACAATAGTTCGGACGCTATTGCGAGTACCGACTACGTTGTAACAGCGGAGCTGTAATATTTTTTGTCGGTTCTTCCTAAAAGGATTTGGCCGTTCTGCAGCTATCCAGCTGCCGCCATCCTGTGAAGAAAGAATCCAAAATAGAGTTCAGTCTTGCTTAACTTACTTTTTCTAATCAAAAGGATCAGTTTTCAATAATAAGTTCATTCCCATGAAACTACTTGTAACACTCATGTGGTTCCAGGTAAAATATAGTCAGACAGTATACTTAAAGTAAAAAATTGATTTACAGTTGAAGGGTTTATAACAAAAATGAGAAAGCTGAAAAAACTTCCGTAAGATTCTTGACATAAGTCGTTCCTGGTGAGCCACCTAATTTTCTTTAAAAAAATCATCCTAGTTCTAGGATCATTTTTTTCCACATTTGCGGTGGCATAGTTTTGGTTTTATTGCAGATCAGTAGAATGTGATGTTATCAGAAAAATCTTTTTTTTGTGATAAAGGTCGTTTTTGTTATAAATCCTTCAATTGTTTTGTGACTTAGTCTTATACCAGGGACACATAGCGCAGCTAAATTATAACTTAGGCTTAAATTATCACTTAACTGCTATGTGTCATACGTTAAATGAGCACTAAATTACAAAAATAGTGATCATTTATCAGCTGAATACTCTCAGCTAAATCATTTCGTTTCGCCAAATCCTCTCATTTTTCTCATAATTTAAGTTATAACGATGAAGAATATACTAGAGCTGCCCATTTCATATAAGTTTTTTTGTGCTAGAAAGAAGAAGAAAAGTCATTTGCTGACAGCTCTGCAATCTTTGAAGCAAACGATTCCAAAACAGGACTAAGGATCGTTTTTCTTCATTTGTGGCCTTCCTTGCAAAATTTTATTGCCTATTGGTTATGCAATTCAACTTTTTAAAAATATGGCAAATTAGTGAGTGGTTCTTACTAATTAGCAAAGTACTATGTTTCTCCAATCTAACGATCAAGACGAGCTAAATTACGAATCAGTTAAATTATAATTAGGAATGCTATGTGTCACTTGTATGTATTAAATCGGAACTGGCATCCCCACATCACATTTACAAATATTTTCTTCGATTGTTTATGAATTTCGAGTTTTAATTAAATTGTTAATTATGAATTTCTAACGAGCTAATAATCCGAGTCGTAATACCCAAATAGAATTAATATCGGTTTTCTTCCTAAATAATTAATTATAACGCCGGAAAAATAAAAATTTCCATTAACTTTTCTGATATCTAAAAATATCAACAACATTATCTAATAATTGTTTATGTAGACAAATTTTTTGTTTTTTTATTTCTTCCTAAACTTTTGAGGTTAGTAATCTCTGTCGAGTTTTCTTATTCGAAACTAATTAAATAATATAATTCACCTATCACAAGGTTGTTGTCTATCTACCAAGGTATGTAATGCTGCAAAAAAAAAACTGAATTATAGCTACGCAAGAAATGACGCAGTTAGCGTTTTAGTCTGTACCTGACCTATGAATTTCATTTTTATGTTATGCTATGCTTATGAATAAGTCTAAAGCAAAAAAACTATTTAATGGAAAAATCCGAGACTAATAAATTGCACGAAATCATGATAGGTTTGCAAAAACTTGTTTTTTTTTTATGGTTAGGAATTGTTTTTCTTTTCTGAACTATTGGTAAGGAAAAAAGAAGAATCTGTTTAGAAAAATTGGTAAACAAAAATATGCCAATCACAATAACTGAATATTTGCGGTTTTTTGTTGTTTTCTTGTTTTGATGATCAGGAAATTAGATAGAAATTTTTTAAGGAATTAAGTCTTACACTAAAAAATGTTTGACGCAAGACAATCGAATTGCTTCCAATTAAACTATTCTTGAAATCTTATAACTAGTAATAATAAACAACATAACAAAAAAACATAACAGAATTATAATTGGGCTTAAAGCCCAATTATATGATACTCTAGATGAGATGGAAATGACTTTAATATACCGGAAAATATGTCATCTCAAATTCTTTCAAATAGTGAATAGAGACTTTTGCATGGGAGATGGTAGAAGTAGAGGGGGAGTTTTGTATTGTTCGTATGTGACACCGAACATGGCTTGCAAAATGTTTTTTGCTGAATTTAAAGTTTTTAGTTTTCATCATTTTTAAAGAAATCGGTCATAGTTTTCCTGAAATTGGGGCATTTGTATGAGAGGTGGCAGAGGGAGTGGAGCGTTTGAGATGATTTTGAAACTACTTATCATCATCCTTATCACCATGATTTAATTCAATTTCAAAGTCGATAGCTCTCGTATGTATACTTGAAGGAGATTTGCTTTTCTTGAATTTATAATAGAGATATTTGTATGGGAGGTGGTAGAAGGAGTGAAGCGGAGTTGAAAATTTTTTGTTTGTACTTTTTCTAGTTTGAATGGAAATCGATGAAATGCATTTAACAAAAATTATGCATTTGTATGGGAGGGGGTAGAAGGAGTCTACAGATCAAAATAATTTTTGTTTGCATTATTAATATTTCTATTTGTATACTTTAAACCAAATATCAAGTTGCTAGCTTTAACAGTTTCGAAGAAAAATAATTTAATTTAAATTTAAAAATTTCCTGAAATTTGTATGGGAGGGGGTAGAAGGAGTAAGGTGAAGTTAATAATTATTTCTAAAATGAATTGTAATTATAGTAGAATTAATTCTGACAAAATTTCATCTTTTCAGCTTTACTAGTTTCAATGAAAATCGAAAATATATATTTTTCAAAATTGTCCATTTGTATGGGAGGTGGCAGAAGGAGTTAGGCGATCCGGTCAGTATTCCATGATATTAATAACATCTATATCATAATATTTTGACCTAAATTTCAAATCGATAGCTTAAATAGTTTCAAAGAAAAATCAATTTCTTAATATTTCGAGATTTCATGAAATTTGTGTGGGAGGGGGTAGAAGGAGTGGGGGATGTAGCCCATTCACGAACTTAAAGTTACTTTTTTGCTAAAAATGACACACAAAGTTTTTTAGCACTATAGCTCAAAGCTTTCGAGAGTTATGCTGTAGACAGACGCACAGATGGACAGACGGACAGACGGTCACTCGGAATCGAGGTTTTTGAGCGACAACAATTATTTCTGTACCCTTGAGGGTTCTGTGCGAGCGATATTTCTTAGCGTTACAAACGGTAAGGCAAACACAATATACTCTCAGATTTCATCTAGAGTATAAACATAACAAAAAAAATCCCAATCATATGATACTCTAGATGAAATAGGAAAGATTTTATTGTACGGGAAAATATGTCATCTCAAATTCTTTCGACTAGTGAATAGCGGCTTTTGTATGGGAGGTGGTAAAAGTAGGGGGGAGAGGTTTTTAATTTTTATAAATAATACCGTACGTAATATACAAACTGTTTCATGCTGGATTTAAAGTTGGTAGCTTTCATAATTTTTGAGGAAATTGAACAATTTTTGTCTGAATTTATGGCATTTGCATGGGAGGTGGCAGAGAAAGTGGGAGGTTTTGGATAGTTTTTAATCTGCTTATCAACATCCTAATCACATTGCTTTGTTACGATTTTAAAGTCGATAGCTCTCATATGTTCGAAGGAGAAATACTTTTCTTTAATTTCCTGCCTAAAAATTTGTATGGGAGTGAAGCGAAGTTCATATTTTTTTTCTAGCATTTTTTGCAATTATTAATGGACAAATTCTGGGAAAATTTTAAAATTTGACTTTTTTCCAGTTTCAATGAAAATCGATTAAATTGTGCATTTGTATAAGAGGTTGTAGAAGTATTCGAATCAAAACCAAATTTTTCAACATCAATGATATTTGTAATAGTATAATTTTCTCAAAGTTTAAAGTTGATAGCTTTGACAGTTTTGGAGAAAAATAATTTAATTGAAATTCTGAAATTTCGTGAAATTCGTATGGGAGGGGGAAGAAGGGGTGAGGTGAAGTTGATAGTTTTCCACAATTGGTTGCAATTGCATTAAAATTAATTATGACAAAAATTGGTTCTTTTAGCTTTGCTAGCTGCAATGCAAACCCAATAAATACATTTTTGAAAATAGTGCATGTGTATGGGAGGGGGTATTTTTTGACGTTAATGATATTTATATCATTATACTATGACCTAATTCTCAAGTCAATAGCTGAAATGGTTTCGAAGAAAAATCAATTTCTTTAAATTTCGAAATTTCATGAAAATTGTGTGGGAGGGGGTAGAAGGAGTGGGGGATATGGCCCGTTCACGAACTTAAAGTTACTTTTTTGCTAAAAAAAGATATGAAAAATTTCAGCACAACAGGTCAAAGCTTTTGAGAATTATGTTGTAGACAAACCGTCAGACGAACAGACAGACGGTCACTCGGAATCGAAGTTTTTCAGCGACAACAAATATTTTTGAAATACAGTATAAATATAACAATAAAAAACACACTGCATGGAATGTGTTTCAATTCGGTGAATTTTACATTCACGAAACCAAAAATTTGTATGGGAGAGGGTAGAGGAGGTAAAGAAATCGTAAAATTTGTGAAGAAATTTTATTTCGTTTCTCTTGTAAGGTGCTCGTACAAAATTCAAGTTCGTAGCTCTTAATTTGTTGGTTATTAGTTGATTTATTGAAATTATTCGAAATCATTCATATTTTTGTATGGGAGGGGGTAGAAGGGCAGGTGCGATCTCAAAAATTTTGACGCAATTTCGTAAAATAGTTATTTTTAAAAGTTTTTATGCAAAATTTTAAATTGATAGCTTTAAACAGTTAGGTGATAATTGTCTTCCTAAAAATGTTCGAAAAAGTAATTTTGTATGGGAGGAGATATTCGACCAGTTAATATTTTAAACTTTTAGGAATTTTTTTAAAATGCATTTCGCAAAATTGCAAGTTTCTACCTTAAAATTTTATTCAAAAATTTTCAGTATTCGTGTTTTTTTCTTTGCACATGAAACACCTTGCGAACGTTAGACCAGGGGGTCGGTGCATAAAATTGTAGAACAAATTATTATTTATTCTTTATGTATATCAAATAGATGTATCCACATGGAAAATGTTAACTTTGTATCTTTTATCATAGCCCTAAAAAAATCACTCAAAATGTTCATTTCTACAATCAATTTGATATCTGTACTAAGTTTTGAGATATAACGGTTTGATATTTTGGAAAGTGCACCATTTTTGAAATGCTCCCCATTTCCTCCACTACTATTTTGTCAAAATTTTATATTTTCTCGTATTTGGCTAGTATTGGTCAATATGTGTTCCAAGTTTCAATTACATAGCTTAAGAGATAGTCGAGATATTCATTTTTACGTGTTTTATTTTGCACCCCGCCTGCCCCCCCCCTCTTACAATAATGACCCACTTTCCAAGCTGATTGTAGTGTATCTGTATGCCACCTTAAATGGTCCCAAAATATGAATTTCTTATGATAAGTGATTTCGAGGATATAATCATTAAAAAAAAAATTCGGCCGACAATTTCTCTTAGCCCCCTTTTCGGACTTACTTACTTACTTACTTACGATGGCGCTACAGCCCAAATCGGACTTTGGCCTCCTGAATGCTTTGCCTCCATCCATCTCGGCTCAGTGACCGCGTCCTCCAGTTTGAAAATCTTAGCAGTGATTTGCTGTCTGCGTCAATCGAATCCTCCCAGCGCTTTCGTGGTTTTCCGACCGGTCTTTGTCCGTTGACTTTCCCTTTTAGTGTGCGTTTGGGAATTCTTCCGTCATCCATCCGCTCCACATGACCAGCCCATTGTAATTTTTTAAATTTTATGAGGGTTGACACTTCCGGATTGTCGAAGATGGCATACAATTCTCTATTGTATCGTATTCTCCAGATCGAGTCTTCCCTCACAGGTCCGAGGATTCTTCTGAGGACCTTCCTTTCAAAGGCGTTAAGTCGTTTTTCGGACGCCTGAGTTAATGTCCACGTTTCGCTGCCATAGCATAGCACAGGTCTTATGATTGTTTTGTATAGCTTAAGTTTTGTTTTCCTGTGCACGTTCTTGTTTTTGATTATTGGAAGTACCGAATAATAAGTCTTGTTTGCCATCATTATCCTTCTTTTAATTTCGATGGGTTCGCTTCCATCCTTCGATAGATTTGCCCCTAGATATATGAAGTTGTCTACGTTTTCTAGGTTATAGTCTCCTACTGTAATATTTTGTCTGATTGGCGTCTTTTTCCTAGTTTGCGTCATAATTTACTTTATTATTTTAATAATAAAGTATTGTGATCGACTTGGAAAAAAAAAAAAATTTGCTACCCTGAAATTTTGTTTTTTCGCGTTTCATAACTAAATTAGCCTAAAAAAGCAAAAAAAAAAAATCCGTCTGTCTGTACGCCGTCCGCCGTACGCCGTCCGCCGTACGCCGTCCGCCGTACGCCGTCCGCCGTACGCCGTCCGCCGTACGCCGTACGCCGGTGTGTACGCTCAGCGCACATTAACTCCCAAACCCTTCAAGATAGAAAGTTCATTTTTGGGGGGATTGTAGATAGTGGCGGATCTCAGGCAGATACCCATTTTCGGGGGTGTACGGGTTCAGGGGGAGGCGGGGGGAGCGCTAAGGCCGAAAAATACGAATTCAAATATCTCAACCAAGGTAACAGCTAGGAAGCTAAAACTCAACACACATATAGAGAAGTTTGTGGGACAACTTTTAAAAATAATTTAATTTTTTTATCCATTGGCGTCCGAAAAGGGGGGGCTAAAAACAAATTGTCGGCCGAATTTTTTTTTCAAATGATTATATCTTCGAAATTACTTATCGTAAAAAATTCATATTTTGGGACCGTCAAGGTAGCATATAGTTCCATTGGAATCAGCTTAGAGAGTGGTTAATTATCGTAAGGGGAAGGGTCAGGAGGGGTGCAAAGAAAAACACTTAAAACTGAATATCTCAACTATCTCTTAAGCTATGTAATTGAAACTTGAAACTTATATTAAGCTATACTGGAAAAATACAAAAAAAATATAAGATCTTGAAATAATAGTAGTGGGGGGAAATGGGGAGCATTTCAAAAATGGCGCACTTTTCAAAATTACGAATCCTTATATCTCAAAAAATAATACAGATATCAAATCAAAAATTTGTCAGATTGTAGAACTACATAATAGTTAATTTTGATAAAAATTTTAAGTTGGGAGGTGTAAGGGGAGGGAGGTGATAAGCAAAAATGTCAAAAATTTTGAGTGATTTTTTTGAGGCTCTGGTGAAAGATACAAAGTTTAAATTTTGCATGTGGATACGTCTATTTGATATACATAAAAAAATAATAATAACTTGATCCATAATTGTTATAAACCGATCCCCCCGGTCTAACGTGCACAAGGTGTTTCATGTGCATTGAAAAAAACACATAAACTGAAAATTTTTGAGTGAAATTTTAAGGTAGAAACTTGAAAATTTGCAAAATGTATTTAAAAAAAATCCCTAAATATACGAAATATTAACTGGTCGAAAACCTTTAAAGCTTCTACCCCCTCCAATACAAAATTATTTTTTCGACCATTTCTAAGAAATCAATTATCACCTAACTATTAAAAGCTATCAATTTGCAATTCTACATACAAACTTACAAAAATAATTGAAATGAAATTACGTTAAAAGTTTTGAAATCGCGCTTGCCCTTCTACCCCCTCCCATAGAAAAGTATGATTTCGACCAATTTCATTAAATCAACTAATAATCAACAAATTAAAAGCTACGAGCTTGAAATTTTGTACGAGCATCTTACAATAGAAAAGAAAGAAAATTGCATCACAAGTCTTACGATTCCCCTCCCTCCTCTACCCCCTCCCATACAAAATTATATTTTCGAGCATTTTTAAGAAATAAGTTGTCAGCTAACTCTTAAAAGCTATCAACTTCAAATTTTGCAGAAAAACTTATAAAAATAATTCAAATGAAGTTGTTTTAAAAGTTTTGAAATTGCGCTTGCCCTTCTACCCCTTGCCATACAAAACTATGATTTCGACCAATTTCATTAAATCAACTAATAACCAACAAACTAAAAGTTACGAATTTGAAATTTTATACAAGCCCCTTACCAGAGAAGCAAAATAAAACTACATATCAAATTTTACGATTCCCCTACCTTCTCTACCCCCTCCCATACAAATGTTCGGTTTCGTGAATGTAAAATACACTAAATTTTATGAAAATTCTATGCAACTTCGTCTATGAAACACATTCTATACAGAGAGTATTGGACGTGATGCAAGCAATTAATTAAAAAGCTATTAACATCCACCCACTCTTACTATTACCGCTCCTCCTCCCTTAATAAAAACCTAAACTTGCAGAAACGAATGAAATATTGTTAAATAGACAACAGCCCTGCCCAAGAACTCCCTTTCACTTAGTCTTCCCTAACCACTCTAACCTGCATATTGACTTTCCACTCCACCGCAACATGTCCCAAGAATAATAAAGTTTCGCCCGACTTGTTGGCAGTTTATTTTGTTTTGTTTTCATTAATGCGTAGTCCAACTTCCCTTGCTACCGAGTCAAGGTTTACAAATACTTCTTTGGCACTCTCCAAAGATCTTGCAAGGATATCTATGTCGTCGGTATATGCTACGAGTTGTGTGGATTTGAAGCACAGTGTTCCCTTGGTGTCAACGGGAAGTTTCCGAACAACATATTCGAGTGTTAAGTTGAAAAGCATTGGTGCGAGGCCGTCACCTTGTTTAAGGCCGTTGTCTGTTTTAAAACTGGAAGTCAGATCGTTTTCTACTCTGACTTGTGACAAAGACTCAGTCATTGTCATTCTTGTCAGTCGAACCAGTTTCGGTGGGACTCCAAACTCCAACATGATTTTATACAGTACGCGCCTGTCGATACTGTCGTATGCTTGTTTGAAGTCAACAAATATCTGGTGCACATCAATATTATATTCCCAGCACTTTTCCAGCACCTGTTTAACTGAGAATATCTGGTCCGTGGTTGAGCGTCCAGCTCTAAATCCGCCTTGGTATTCACCAATTACTTTATCAGCATAGGGCTTAATTCTCTTTTCTAGAATTTTCGTCAAAATCTTATAAGACGTACACAACAGAGATATTCCTCGGTAGTTTTCGCAGCAGAGTTTGTCACCTTTTTTATAAATTGGACATATGATGCTCTTGCGCCAATCTTCAGGAAGTATTTCCTGCGTCCATATGTCCGCGACTAATCTATGTAGGAGATGCGCTATGCAGGTGTCGCCGGCTTTCAGAAGTTCAGCTGGGATTTGATCAGTGCCCGGCGCTTTGTTGTTTGGGTGGTTCCTTAGGGCTGTTTTTACTTCTTCGAGTGTGGGAGGACTCAAAGCGGATCCTTCATCAGCTGTTACATCAGTTATACCTGCTATTGTATCTGCTGCTCCTGTTCGTGTAGGTGATGGGCTCGGTTTAAGAAGGTGTTCAAAATATTGTGCCCATCTTAGTTTTATATCTTCCGCGTTACTTATAATGTTCCCCTCCGCATCCTTGCATAGGGTCGTTTTCGGTTTGTAACCTTCTTTCATCCTTTTGACAAGGGAATACGCGGCTCTTGTGTTGTGTAATTTAAATTGTTCGTCCATGTTTTTAATTTCGTCATTATTGTACTTCCGTTTTTTTTGTCTGCATATTTTGTTTGCAAATCGTCTAAGATCCTTGTACTTGTCTTGTTTGGCTCGTGTCGGCCGTTCCGTTAATATTTTGTAAGCTTCATTTTTTCGTTCTAAGGCATCTTGGCATTCTTTGTCGAACCAATCATCCTCTGCGACAGATGTAATGCCATCTTTGATTTTTTGCCACATTTCTTCTATTGGCATGCTGACAGTGGTATTCAGCATTGTCGCGAAGTGCCTCTCCAAGGCTAACGCATATTTCGCAACTATTTTCTCGTTTTTGAGTTTCCCTATGTCGAATTTAGGAACCGGTTGTATTTTTGAGTGTCCTCGCTTTGCGATTCGACATCGAAACTTGGTCTTTACCAAATAGTGGTCTGTGTCGCAATTAGCCCCTCGATATGTACGCACGTCGAGAATGCAGGAGGCCGTCCTTTTCTCTATTAGAACATGGTCTATTTGATTGAATGTTCTTCCGTCGGGTGAAGCCCACGTTCTCTTATGAATGTCACGATGCGGGAAGCATGTCGAGCTTACAATAAGGTTTTTGCTGCTGGCGAAATCAGTCAGCCTCTGGCCGTTGTCGTTACTAATATCATGGAGACTATGCCTTCCAATTGTCCCTATGTATGCTTCTTCTTTGCCCACTTTCGCGTTAAAGTCACCTAATACTATTTTATAATACTATTGCTGTAGAAATCGGACGCCAATGGATAAAACAAATTAAATTATTTTTAAGTTTGTCCCACAAACCGCTCTACATATATGTTGATTTCCAGCTTCCTAGCTAGAACCATGGTTGAGATATTCGAATTCTTAATTTTTGGTCTTAGCGCTCCCCCGCCTTAATCCTTACAACCCCCAAAATGGGTGCCCACCTGAGATCCGCAACCATCTACAATCAATACAAAAATGAAATTTCAATCTTGAAGGGAGCTAATGTGCGCTGAGCGTACATATACGGCGTACAGGCAGACGAATTTCTTGCATTATTAGGCTAATTTAGTCATGAAACACGAAAAAACCAAATTTCATGGCAGCAAATCTTATGTTTTTCTAAGTCAATCACCATATTTTATTATTAAAATAATAAAGTAAAATTAAAAATAAGATAAACGACTATTGGTATAAAACAAAATAACATTAACAAATGAAAAAAAAAGAATGAATTTAAGAATTTAAACTAAAAACAAATCGTTATAAATAATTTCGTCAAGTGACTTCAAAAACCTACTATAGAGAACTGTGATGTCGACAGATGACGCAAACTCTTCTGTTAAATGTGATGGCAGCGTGCAAGTTAGAAAAAGCTACGTTGTTAAACATTTTGTATGAAAAGCATTGATCTAGGAATGCTCGACGATTAGAAAGGTTTGAAAGGTTAAGAGTAAGACAGCGGGACTCAAAAAACTCACACGGTAGACGGAATGTATAGGTATAGTAAATGATTCGTGACTTTACTTTGAATTTGTTCTAACGAACAAATATCGCAAGAGAATTGAGCATTCCAAATTGTTGAACAATTTTCAAGTATACTGCGCACAAACGAGATAAAAAGCGCGATGCAAGCGGATAAGGAACGAAGTTTACTAGAAGTCCTGAAAATAAAACCAGCGCGACAAACGATGGATGAGTAATCAACATTAATAACGAGATGGCGAGTGGTTGACTCTTCATGAAGCATAGAATTACCTATCTCATACGTGAAAATAGTACGTGACTGTTTACGTGTATAAGACAATTTGTAGCATTTGTCGACGTTTAGCAGAAGATTGTTAAGGGTACACCAACGATATAGTGCATTCAAGTCACTTTGAATGGAAAGACAGTCCACCGGAAAAGAAACTATATCAAAAATGTTGTATGCTAACATTAGAAAATTAGACGAAAGATAGTTAGGCGAGTCATTAATAAAAAAAACAGGAAGAGAAGAGGACCAAAGATGGACGCTTGAGGAACACCGGAAGAAGGACAGAAACAGAAAAAACTTGCATCGTTAAAACGAACAAACTGACTTCTGTTCGACAGATAGGAATGGAATCATTCTAGGAGGTTCTGGGGAAGATAATACATATTAAAGCTTAAATAGAAGAAAGTAATGATTAACTTTATCGAGTGGTTTAGAAAAATCTATTGTAATTAGATGACTAAAATGATCTGAATAAAAACATAACAGGACGTAAGGAGATATTTTTTGATTTAAAGGCATTTTGTAGGACAAGTGGTAATGGGGTTGACGACATTGAACCAATTTCTTCACATCACGCTAGAGTTGCTATCAAAATGTTTTATACAAAATTTAGGATTCAAAAATTTATAAGGTACTGAGAAAAATTAGTGTATTGGATTAAGTGAAATTCTTAATGACCTTTCAGAAAAACTATAAATATCATGCTTTTGACATGTTTTAAATTGCAGATCAGTAGCATTTATACTTTTCAGGAAAATCGACTTTTTGTAAAGTTGTGAAATTGTGTCAGATTGTATGGGAGGGGGTAGAAGGAGTTAAGCTAATTCTCTATTTTTTTTGTGGTACTACTAATAATCCTGAATAATTTATTAATGAACAATTTCAGCTCGATAAATTTTATACGTACTGAGTAAATTGGCTTAGAGCATTTCATGAAAAAGTGCAGTATGTTTGGGAGGAGGTGAATGGAGAAGAAGAACGCAAATAATTTTTATACTGTAAATTGAAATCATCATAAAAGTGATAAATTCATAATTTCAGGCCAATAGCTTTTATGCTTTTCTAGCCAATCCGTTTATTGTCAGGCGAAATTGTGTCATTTTGTATGGGATGGGGTAGACGGGGTGGATCCCGTTCACGAACGTAACCTTACTTTTTTTGTCAAAAACGATGTGTACAAAATTTGAACTTTCTAGCTAGCGATCTCAAGCTACAGAAGACATGGACGGAAGGACGGCGGACATCCGGTTTTGAGATTTTTGACTGATTCTTATTTCTTAGCGTTACAAACTTTGTCATCAATGGCGCGACAGCTCAAATCGGGCCTTGGCCTCCTGAAGTCGTTGCCTCCAATCGTCTCGATCCAAAGACCGCGTCCTCCAGCTGCTAATTATACTCTAGATAAAATCTGAGAGTGTATTGTGTTTGCCTTACCGTTTGTAACGCTAAGAAATAATGCTCGCACAGAGCGGCTAAGGGTACAGAAATATTTGTTGTCGCTCAAAAACTTTGAATCCGAGTTGCTGTCTGTCCGTCTGTCTACAGCATAACTCTCGAACGCTTTGAGCTATCGTGCTGAAATTTCCCATACAAATTTCACGAAATTCCGAAATTTTCAAAAATTGATTTTTCTTTGAAACTATTTAAACTATCGACTTGAAATTTGGGTTAAAATATTATGATATAGATGTCATTAATATGACTGAATCTTGATCCGATCCCATCACTCCTTCTACCCCCTCCCATACAAAAGTATAATTTTGAAAAATGCAGTTTTTCGATTTTCATTGAAACTATCAAAGTTAGAAAAACGAATTTTTGCCAGAATTAATTTTATTATAATTCCAATCAGCTTTGAAATTATCAACTTCACCTTACTCCTTCTACCCCCTCCCATTCAAATTTCACGAAATTTTGAAATTTAAACTAAATTATTTTTCTTCGAAACTGTTAAAGCTATCAACTTCATATTTTGCATAAAGTAAAAAAATAGAAATATCAATAACGAGAAAAAAATGTGTTTTGATCCGTACACTCCTTCTACCCCCTCCCATACAAATGTACAATTTTTGTTAAGTGCATTATATCGATTTCCATTAAAACTAGAAAAAGTACAAACTTAAAATTTCGCCAGAATTTGTTTTTTAATAATTGCAATAAATGCTGGAACAAATTATCAGCTCCTCTTCACTCCTTCTACCCCCTCCCATACAAATATCTGTATTATAAGGCATTTTTTCTTCGAATATATTAGAACTATCGAATTTGAAATTGAATCAAAGCGTGGTGATAAGGATGATGATAAGCAGTTTCAAAATCATCTTAAGCGCTCCACTTCCTCTGCCACCTCCCATACAAATGCCTCAATTTCAGGAAAACTATGTCCAATTGAAAATAATGAAAGCTACAAGCCTTAAATTCAGCACGAAATATTTTGCATACCACATTAGGTGTCATATCCAAAAATTACAAACCTTCCCCCTCTCCTTCTATCACCTCCCATACAAAAGTCACTCTTAGTTATTTAAAAGAATTGGAGGTGACATATTTTCCGGTACATTGAACTCTTTCTCATTTCATCTAGAGTATCATATGATTGGGCTTTATGCCCAATCATAATTCTTTTATGTTTTTTAAGATAGCTTTGCTATCTTCATCAACCGAGTCTTCCTATCGCTTGCGTGGCTTGCCTACTGGCCGGTTACCACTCGCTTTGCCTCTCAGAGCACGTTTGGGCATTCTTCTGTCTTCCATTCGCTCTACATAGCCAGCCCACTGCAGTTTACGTAGCTTGATGAGCGTTGAAGCTTCTGGCTCGTCGTAGAGTTGATACAACTCATGGTTGTATCTTATTCGTCATTCCGTTCCTTCCTTCACAGGTCCCAAAATTCTTCGGAGGACCTTTCTTTCGAATGCGTTAACTGCTTTTTCGGAAGTTCGCGTTAATGTCCACGTCTCGCTGCCATAACAGAGCACAGCTCGTATAATAGTTTTATATATCCGCAGCTTATTGTTCCTGTGCAAACTTTGTGACAAACTTATAATAGTCTAAGATTTCATCTGGAGTATAATTATGGATTAAGCGTTCTAAGATTTTACTGAAGCAGCAGAGAATGGATATAATTGGAAACACATTTGTCGCCTTTTTTTTATGGAAGACAACAATAAAGGATGTTTTCTAGGCGACCGAAAAGACACCATCATTCAAAGGTTTGTTAAAAATAATGCACTGAGGAAAACAAATTGGTTCACAGAGACCTTTTGGAAAAAATTTGGAATTCTATCAGGACCAGCACTAACATTTGCATCGAGACTATTGATGCATAATGGTACATTTCTAGGTGGAATTGAAAAGAAAGGGAGTTCAAAGGGCAAAGTATCAAAGTAATATGTTAACGGAAGGATGATGATGGAGAGAAAACAGTTTCGAATAATGTTGCGAAGTGACTTGAAATGGACTGAGGTGTGGTAGCAACATGATCACCGATGCATAAAGTTGAAGGGAAAATACCGGAGGATCTTTGCGAACTAATAAAATACCAAAAAGGTTTCGTATTATTTTGCGATATCTCGGACTCAATATTGTTAGAGATGTTAGAGGATTAAACCTTTTGTATTTTTCTACGAGACCTAAGCGTTGTAAACAGAGAATAGTCTGACGAGGACCTACAACGTTTAAAGCGTTCGTGAGCATTATTTTATGAGATAGATACTTGTTGCTGTGAGCCAAGCAGGGTGATCAGATTTTCTACACCAGTAGCTAGGAACATACTATTTAGGAAATCATAGAATTTATTCAAAGAACTTTCCGTATCCAAGTTTTCGAAAAACTCGTTCCAGTCGACTTGATCAAGTGAATGTGATATAGCAGAGAAATTCAACTTGTAAATTTTTTTCGAGTGTGCTTTAACATTTATGAGTATAAAAGCAGGTTAGGATTATTTGCCATGATGAGGAAGGGTGCTAAAGGTCGACATTAACCAAGACAAATCAAGAACTTTGCTGTTGAATGGAGTGTGCAGGAAGGTTAGTGAAAATTAAGTCAAGAAGGCGGCCTTGATGACTGAAAACGGAATTGATCTGCCGGATATCACAAAGTTCCGAGAATGACTTAAAGTAGTTATATCTGGTACAAGTAGAAAAAAATTAAGGAGAACTGGCTTCTGGGCAAAGAATCCAAGTAAGATATGGCAGGTTGAAATCGCCGCAGATAATAAAGGTAGCGGATGGTTCTGTGACATTAATGAAACAGGAGAGGCAGTCAAAGAAGCTATCTAGGATAGCAAGCTTGCACTTACATGGAAAATAAACACAGCATATAAATAAGGCCTGCTTTGGTAAATGAATATTAAAATAAATCTTAAAAGGGGGATAGAATACTGCCGCTACTACGTAATTGGAAGACTATGTAAGAATTAGATTCTTGCATATTCTGTTTATTGTGGAAATGGAGTTAGAATTATTACAAAGTAGGATTGCTTGTCGTAAAAGACGACTAATGGTCAAATTATCTCCCTTTTTAACTAGGAAGTTGATTGATACTTATTATGACACAATTTCGGTTCAGGAATTTCTGCGCCAACCACCTGGTGAGGGATATTAACGAAACTCTCCTTAATATGAGTGAACACCAGTTGCGGCGATGGAAGAAATACTTCTCTGATATTTTAAGCATCTTGTCAGAAGAAGATATTCCAGAAACAGAACGATTGCCAAACATCCAACTGCAACCCCACAGGGGGTAGTTACATGAGAAGGACTTTGCCGGATCATGCGAGTACCTTTGGAAACTTAGGCGACTCCACGGACTCGAGCCTTCGCAGCGAAAAAAGTGATGATTCAGAAAGCTACGGCGATTCCAGTAACTGCATTGCCTGAACGCAGGTTATGTGGTGCCACGGGAGCCGGGGAGCACATGGAATGTTGCTTCCGCCACCTGGCGATGATTGAGGTCATCTTGACAAACACGTGGTGGTTGTGGTGGCCCATATCGCGGACAGAGCTCTTCGGAGCGGAGCGTGGAGTCACGTTGCTTTCAACCTGGTGCCATAACCGATACACTGGCAGAGATTTAGGTAGATCTCGCATCCAGTAGTATGAATTCCGAACTTGCTGAAGGTATAGACTGCCACCTACGGGGGCGTTATTGATTGTTGTCTTAAACAATCCGCGTTGCTAAAGACAACCGTGAGGTTAAACCTTAATTGTAGTGCACTTCACGTTAAACAAATATAAACGATCTGCAACAATTCTCTATTAGGCACGATCCCTTAGATAAGGAAGAAATAGTTTCCGCCATTCTGACGCGGAAATAACAGCCGATGTACTTCTCGCACTCTGTACTGAGGTGTGGAATGATGGAAAATGTCCGGCTGAATGGAATGTGGGCGTCGTTGTGAATATCCCGAAAAAGAGTGAACATTAGGATTATGGAAATTAGCGTGTTATATGTCTACTTACTACCGTAAATAATGGCTAAGGTAATTCTCAATAGGATTAGTGATCTTGTAGAGAGTACTCTCGAACTTTATCAGGCTGGGTTCCGTAAAGGGCCGTCTTGTGCAGACAATACAAATACCCTACGTAATATTGGAGCAGTCAGTCGAAATGGGTATGTTTGCGAACTTCGAGAATGCTTTCCATGGCGTTAAGCAATACTGCATATGGAATAAGGTATTCCAGACAATATTATAGCTATGAAGGAAGACCAGCTGCGCCAAACATTGCGAGAGTATAAAAGTAAGAACACTGTTATACATGTGAGAATGAGAAAGAAGACGACGAGAAGGGGAACAGGAGTAGGGAAGAGAGATGAGTTGGGGAGTTCTGATTCGACCGTGGTAGCGTGCAAACGTATAACAATAATTGTGTAACCTAAACTGATCCCAATAAATATTGAATTCATAATCACAAGTTTGTTTTTCTTATTATCTTACATACATAGATCTGTAATAAAGCAGTCGGTGCCTGACAGTTGAATTAAAAAGTTGTGTTTTAACTCTACAGTATGAATATGTAAAATGTCGCGGCTTGCATAGAGGAGAGCTGTCCGAGAGCTTTCCTGTGCGAACGGATGTCAAACAATTATGCATATTATGACCAGCCCTGTTTCTGGTGGTAATAAATGACATCTTGAAAGCTGCACTAGAAGGTGGGGACGATAAAGGTCTTCAGTGGGAACTGTTTAACATCTTAAGTCACCTTCATTATGCTGCTGACGTATGTTTACTTGCACATAACCGTTCGCACTTAGAGTCAAATGTTTGCTCACTGCATTCTAAAAGCAAAGAGGTAGGATTGAAAATAAATGTCCGTAAAACCAAGTACACGCACATGGGCTCTTAATGGACAAGATGTGGAAGAGGTGCAAGATTTTTGTTATCTCGGAAGCAATTTCAGCATGGATGGCGGCGCCGAAGAGGTTCGTATAATTAATGCTCATTAGGCCTTCGGTATCCTCTCACCCTTCTGGAGGCTAAGAGAGATCTTTCTTCGCACAAAGCTGCGAGTCCTTGACGCATGCGTCAAATCCGTGTTGTTATATGATTGTACTACATGGAAAGTGACCGTTCGGCTTACCAAGAAACTGTAAACTTTCGTAAACCAATGCCTTCGACGCATTTTGGGGATAGTTTGCCAGAAGTTATCTCTAACAACGAACTTTGGAGTATAACATAGACAAAATAAAATAGGCACTGAGATCCAAGGCGTAAATGGCTGTAAATCGGTCACACTTTGAAAAAGCGCAAAACAAGCTCTAGATTATAACCCTCTCGGAAGACGTGGGGTTTGTCGATTATGTAGCACATGGAAGCGAACTATTGAGCAGGAGGCCAGAGGTATAAACAAGTCCTGGTGACAACTAAAGACCGATGCTAGGGATCGTGCCTTTTGAGAGAGAACTGTTTCTGTCTTAAACCTCTTAATAGGAAATAGAATTGATTGATAATTCAAGTATACAGAACTAATTTTTATCAGATACGTGAGCACAACTGCTTGTTCTTGTGACTACGCACAATTATCACCACTGACCCGAAGCAATGTCATTTCGGAATATTTAATCGGACACCTGTTCTAAAAGACTTATTACAATTTGCTTGTTTGGCTGTTCCTTTAACGCTAGGCACTAAATTTGAGTCTGCATTATGCCAAGAGCTTTCCAACATCTTCGGCACAAATAGGATAAGACGCATATGTAGGCAAATGGAGCCATTGAGAAATTCTATCAACACCTTGAAACATCGATACGAAACTCTTAGAAAATGAGAAATTGGTACAGCGAGCTTTCTTGGATATTATTCGGATTGCGATCAATCTTCATAGAAAATTTTGGATGCTTGCCAGCAACAGAGACGTTGACAAAGTGAATAAACGACTCAATAATAAAAATTTCTTCATTTCCCAACCGATCGAGGAAACAGCGATACATAATCATACTGCAACATAACATATACCCACGTCTTTTTAAAGAGAGCAGTTTAAAAAGGAACATTAAATTTACCGTACATCGGCCCTCGCAAAGTTTTTCAGAGAATTAGCAACAATGATAAAAAGGTGATGGTAAATTGTTGATACTGATCCTGCCGTATTTGACGAGCCACCACATTCTTCGAACATATATATAAAAGCCGGAAACTTAAAGAGAATGGTAATGACAAAGGGGGCTTAAGTAGTTTCAAAATCATTAAAACACCCCATCTCTCACTCAAATGCCACAATTTCAGAAAAATCATTTTATCAATTTTCTTGAAAATCATATATGAAATATCATTTAATCGCAATTACATATCTAAAAATTATATAAACTTCTCCCCTGATCCTTTCTATAACTTTCTTATGTATATAAATGTCCGGACCCCTTCAAGGATCAACAATTCCCCAGTTACCTGGTAGACCCCCGTTGAAGTCTAAATACTCTTAAGGTGCATAAGTTAGAAACAACAAACTACTTACCAGTAGTGCAATATTAAGCATCATAACAACATCATCTTCTCGACGCCCTTCAGATAATTCTTCTTGCCAGACAAGTGGATGTCTTGGAACCGACGATATCGTTCCGTTCTCGTTAAAAACTACATCGTCATGATGCAATATTTCTCTGTAAGAAAAAAAAAAGTTTATTAATTGAAATCATTCAAATCATTTTTAAGTATTTTTCTGTTACTTACTTATAAACATATGGACCGACTTCTTCAACTCGCATCTTATCTTTTCCGGCCATATAATCTTCAGCATTTGTAATATTGAAAAGATAGATTTTTATGTAGAGATCAACCGGTGGCTCTTGCCATAAATTAAAGATTTCACCACCTTCTGCGAAGATTAATTTCTAGAAAAAAATAAGAAATTTAACTAATGTTTAAGAATAGGTAATAGTAAACAACCACTTACCCAGCGAAAAATCAAATCGTAAGGCTGAAAAACTTTAACTAAAACTGCTGTTGTTAATGCTAAAAGTCCGCCGGCCAGTAAAAGAAATGCACCTGAAAATAAAGATAAATGAAATTAACAAATTAATCTTTTTATTATCTTTAAGAAAAATTACTTTTACTGAATAATGCGCGTATTATTCGGCGCTCTTTTTATTTTAATCGGGGGTCAAGAAGCTAATCAAAACGTTTTTGATAATGAGAACAGAGCTTAAAGATATTTTTTTTTTTTTTTTTTTTTATTGTTTTAATTGGGGTGTATTTGATTAATTTGTTTTGTTTTGGGACATTTATTTTGCCGTCTATCTGCAACGTCGAGTCGTTCCTCTTATGAACTCACTCTTCCAGTAGAATTTTGAAATTTTATGATTCCAATGTAAAATGAAGACTTACTAAATACCCCATTTTTGGAAAAGTATTCCACTGAAGACAATACTTCTTGTAAGTTCTTGAGAAGCCCGAAAAACGAGAAAATTGAATCTCCTACATTTCCTCTAAGAAAATAACCCTACAAAAATTTTTTTTTTTTGGTTCTTCCTTTGGGCATTATTTTTGGTAAGGATTTTTTTTTGGGCACATTTTGAAAGAAATTATTTTGTTCTGCTTGTGAATTTCAGTGAGTGGGAAATTTTTTCCTGTTGGGTTTTTTTTCCACAGCTACTGAATTTGGTCAGCTGTGAAAGGCAGTATTTTCTACCCAGATCTTTACTACAGTTCAACAACATTCGACCCGCATCAATGTAAAACTTTATTACTTCACGTTTCAACCTCCTAGAAGCCCATGAAAATCTATCTAAAACCGCATCAGTTCTTGGCAGCAAGAAAAACCCACATAAATTTCTCGAAAGTGATGCACAGACAAATCTTAGTCATTTAAATAAGTCCCATGTAAACTATAGCGAAGAGAGCTTATCATAATCCGCAATCATGTAAAATTTATTTTATAGCTTTTGCGGTTTCAACTTTCAATTTCGACCGGTAGTGACGGTATGAAGGTCGCGAACATGGAACTGTGCGTAGCGCACGCTCCACCTATCTATTATAGCTGCGGCTATACACTTGTTAGATGTTTTTCGCATAAACATCTCGCCGGTTGTTGATGAGATGATGATGTTGATTGAATTTCATTATCAAGTACCGGTGTAACTTTTTAACTACTTTTTTCTTTAATTATTATTTAATTGTTTTTATACAATTTCAAGTTCATGTGTAGCATATTATTATTATTTTTTTTTTATTGACATGAACTTGAAATATTGTGAGAAGGTGAAATTTTGTAATTGCGCAATATTTGGGTGTTTTGAAAAAATGTTGAGGGTTTTGTTTTTATGTAGATGATGAGCAACATAACAACCCTTCAAAATCGTATAGTCTCATATTTCACTCGTAATATTTTAGCAATAAGGAGGTAGGCACTCCTACAATTATCACACTTAATATTAAACTGATATTAACACTTTTTGAAGCGGCTAATCTGTAGAGTTGCATATCTTCAAAGCATGGTCCAAATATTTTTCTTTTTAATTATTATTAAATTTTATTTTTTGCATGAGAAAATTTTTTTTGTCAAAAATTCACATTTGGATTAGCATGACTTGAGAGTGCGAAGTAATGGAACAAGTTTTTGATTCTAATTTCAGAATTTAAAAACCTCCGGAAACATCGCTGAATCCTAAGTGGTTGAAAAAGCTTTGCAAACAAAATGTAAGTGCGTGAAGCTTTGAGTTATTTATTGACAAATCGCGCAATTTATTTAATTGAATGTAAAGTAGTCGAATTTTAAAGCATCCGAAACAAGTTTTGCAAATTGTTTGTAGTTTTTAACTGTCGTATTACACGTGGTTCTGTACACGAATTAAAAAAAAAAAAATTCGTTCTCTTTTTATACGAGTCATTTTGATTTAACACGAGAGGTCCAATTCAATTACTAACAATTTTTATGAATTCTTAAAAGACATGCTCTCCATAATATAAATAAACTGCCAACAAGTCGGGCGGAACTTTATTATTCTTGGGACAAGTTGCGGATGCGTGGAAAGTCAATATGCAGGTTAGAGTGGTTAGGGAAGACTAAGTGAAAGGGAGTTCTTGGGCAGGGCTGTTGTAAATTTAATTGCGGAAACGATTAATAGCTCCAGTACATATAATCAATATTTCATTCGTTTCTGCAAGTTTGGGTTTTTACGAGGGGAGGAGGAGGGGTAATAGTAAGAGTCGGTGGATGTTAATAGCTTTGTCCAATATTCTCTGTATAGAATGTGTTTCATAGACGAAGTTGCATAGAATTTTCATAAAATTCGGTATATTTTACTTTCACAAAACCGAACATTTGTATGGGAGGGGGTAGAGCGGGTAGGGGAATCGTAAGATTTGTAATATAACTTTATTTCATTTCTCTTGTAAGGTGCTTGTACAAAATTTCAAGTTCGTAGCTTTTAAGTTGTTAGTTATTAGTTGATTTAATTGAATTGTTTCAAATCATACTTTTGTATGGGATGGGGTAGAAGGGCAAGCGCGATCTCAAAACTTTTGACGCGATTTTATTTCAACTATTTTTGGAAGTTTTTATGCAAATTTTCAAATTGATAGCTTTTAACAGTTAAGTGATAATTGTTTTCTTAGAAAGGGTCGAAAATAAGAAATAAGGTTTATAAGAATTGTGGAACAAATTATTAATTTTTTTCTATGTATATTAAGTAGATGTATCCACATGCAAAATTTAAACTTTGTATCTTTCACCAGAGCCCTAAGAAAATCACTCAAAATTTTGAACATTTTTGCTTACCACCTCCCTCCTCTTACATGACCCAGCTTAAAATTTTTATCGAAATTAAAAATTATGTAGTTCTACAATCTGACAAATTTTCGATTTGATATCTGTACTCATTTTTAAGATATAACGATTTATAATTTTGAAAGCGCCATTTTGACTTGCACCCCATTTCCCCCCATTACTATTATTTGCACATTTTATTTTTTTTTTTTTAATTTTGCTAGTATAGCTTAATATATATTTCAAGATTAAACTACATAGCTTAAGAGATAGTTGAGCTATTCATTTCTAAGTGTTTTTCCTTGTACCGCCTCCCTGGCCCTTCCCCTGACCCTCCCCCTTACAATAATTAGCCTTTCTCTAAGTTGATTCTGATGGAACTACAGTATTGGACAAAACTAAAGCACCCCTTTGCGAAATATCAGTTATCCTCTGATATTATCAGGAAAACTTGATGAAAAAAATTTGTTCTTAGTTTTTATTATTTATTTACATGTGTATTATAAAAAACATAACAATGACAATTCAGTCTTTTCAACAACAAAAAATAAAACAAAAATATTTCTCAGTACTCAAAAGTTGCCTGGACAAAACTAAAGCACCCCTCTTCTATACTCACTTTTTTCGTACCACTACTGCCGAACAGTTAAGCCTAGTACGCTGTTCGCGTGGAATGAAATTTTCGTGTGAAAAATTGTTGTTGGCGAAGGCCTACGTGAAAAATTCCATCGCCTTTTCCACTTTGCAGTGCGCTGATTGCCGTGGAATAGCCGTGAAATAAATGTGGTTTCCTATTGTAACACAGATGGCTCTGGAAACTCTCCAAATTTTTTCCACGCGTATTTTAATGATCGTATTTATGAGAATTTCATTTCACTTCAACAGCGTACTAGGCTTTAGCAGGAAATAGTTATTGCATCAGAAATGCATTTGTCTGGTATGAATCATTAAAATTTCATCATTACTTCAGCATTTGTGCAAAATTTCTGTCGTGAATAGTGGTGCGCATTCTGTTCTTTGTGTTGAGACATTAAGAAACTAAAAATGGCAAGAAACACGTACTGTAGTGAAATTAAACATAAAAACATAACAGGACTACGAATGGGCGTAAAGCCCAATCGTGCGATACTCTAGATGAAAGAGAATTTTTTTTATTTTAAGGAATTTTGTAGGGGAAGTGGTAGAGGGGGTGACAACATCGAACTAAGTTTTTCACATCACTCTAAGGCTGCTATCAAAATGTTTTATACAAAATTTAGGGCTCAAATATTTAATACTACTGAGAAAATTAGTGTATTGGATCTAGTGAAATTGTGCAGTTTGTATGGGAGGTGGTAGAAGGAGTGTGAATTTATTAATGACGTTCTTAGAAATAACTGTAAACATCATTTAATTGACATATTTTAAATTGCAGATCAGTAGCATTCATACTTTTCAGGAAAATCGACTTTTTGTAAAGTTGTTGAATTGTGTCAAATTGTATGGAAGGGGGTAGAAGAAGTGAAGCTAATCGCTTAATTTCTTTTTGGTCTTACTAATAATTCTAAATAATTATTTAGTGCAGAGTTTCAGCTCTATAATTTTCAGACGTACTGAGTAAATTTATTTAGAGTATTTCATAAAAAACTGCAGATTGTATGGGAGGTGGTGGAGGGAAAGGGGGGACTCAACTAATTTTTATACAACAGATTGAAATTATTATTAAAGTAATATATTCCAAATTGCAGATCAACAGCTTTCATGCTTTTTGAAAAAATCCGTTTATTGTCGAATTGTGTCATTTTGTATGGGAGGGAGTAGAAGGGGTGAAACTAAATGTCTAATTTTTTTTGGTCTTACTGATAATTCCAAATAAATATTTAGTGCAAAATTTCAGCTTGCTAAATTTCATACGCACTGAGTAAAGTGGCTTAGAGTATTTCATGAAAAAGTACAGTTTGTATGGGAGGTGGTAGAAGGAGGGAAAGGACACGCATAATTTGTATATGGTAGATTGATATCGTCATAAAAGTAATATGTTCCAAATTTGATTTGAGCGATTTGGCCCGTTCACGAACTTGTCTTTACTTTTTTGTCAAAGACGACGTGTACAAAACTTGAACTCTCTAGATTAACACGTTCTCAAGCTAGAGATGACACGGACGGACAGACAGACAGACGGACGGACATCCGGTTTTGGGATTTTTGAGTGATTATATGAACTTCTGTATCATTCATTTTTTTCTCCGAGCCTTATTTCTTAGCGTTACAAACTTTGTGGCAAACTTATAATACTCTCAGATTTCATCTAGAGTATAATTATATTTGATTATAAAAGTGGATTATCTCGACATAATATTAGTAAAAGATATTCGATAAATCGGTCAATTATATTGCGACTAATCAAAAAATATGAGCTGACGGGTCGCATATCTCCTGTACATTCTGGCCTCAAAAAACAACACGAAGAGATGATTCTTTGATCAAAAAAAGGATTGCAGTTGAACCTACGGTCTCTTCTAATCAAATTAAAATTGATTTGAAGTTACCAGTATGTGCAAGGACAATTAGGAGAAGAGCTGAAGAAGCTGGTTTGCCGACTTACCGACCTGCAAAAAAGCCTTTCATCTCAGAAAAGAACAGGAGGGCCAGGTTAAAGTTTGCCAGGACCATTTAGACTGGACTATTCAAAAGAGGAGAACTGTATTATTTTCCGATGAATCGAAATTTAATTTAAAATATTCTGATGGAATAAAACATGTACGACGACCAAAAGGTCAAAGATTTAACCCTAAGTACTGCATCCCAACAACCAAACATGGAGGAGGTAATGTCCTAGTCTGGGGTTGCTTTTCTGGACAATGTATTGGACCAATTTATCGAATTGATGGTATTATGGATCGTTTCATATACGTTGACATTTTACAAAACATAATGCTGCCGTACGCTGAAGAGGAGATGCCACTAAAATGGAGATTTCAGCAGCACAATGATCCTAAGCATACCTCTAAGCTGTGCAAGACTTGGCTACAAACGAATAAGATAGAGGTTTTGGATTGGCCTGCGCAATCTCCTGATCTCAATCCGATTGAGAACATGTGGAAAACTGCAGGACAAAACCGTTACTTTTCGAAGCTATTAAGACAGCGTGGGAAAATACTCCTGAAGAGTTCATTGATAATATAATATCTTCTCTGCCAAAAATATGTGCTGCTATTATTACAAATAAAGGACTGGCGACGACATACTAGAACTACCCAACATTTGGTATAAATTCTGATCGTCAGCTAGAGGGTGCTTTAGTTTTGTCCAGGCTGTACTGAGTACTGAGAAATATTTTTGTTTTATTTTTTGTTCGACCGTGAAATGGAGCACTATAACATCCAAATCTTGGGCTTGAGCGAGGTCAGGAGGACAGGATCAGGAGAAGAACGAATACCTAGCGGAAACACCATTCTGTACGTTGGCCCTGAGAGTGAAGCCAAAAATGGCGTGGCGTTCGTCCTCACACCGAGAGCGAGAAACAGTCTCATCAGCTGGGAACCAATCTCGGATAGGATTATCATCGTCAGGCTCAGGACCAACTACCACAGAACCAACTAATACCACAACAACTGAGTGCCATCTTCGAACGTATTCCAAGAGGTGATATTATTATCATCTAAGGAGATACGAACGCCCAGGTTGGATCAGACAACACTGGACTAAAACACGTCACGGGGAGGCATGGTGACAACTTCGACGCGTAACGACCCTGGATTAAGAGACCTGAAAACGCCGAATTACTTGTGAACTTTTGTAGTATTCGTCAAATGGTCATCGGAGAAACCCTTTTTCCACGCAAGAGTCACCATGAAACATCTTGGGTTTCCTGTGATAGTGGTAATTGACCATTTGACCGCCAATGGAGGAGATGTCTCCTCGATGTGTGAGCGAAGCGTGGAGCTGTCGTGGGACACACGTCATCAGCATAATCAAGGTGACTTAAGATGTTAAGTAGTCTCCATTGAAGGCTTTCTAGTGCAGCTTTCAAGATGTCATTTATTACCACCAGAAATAGGGCTAGGGATAATATGCAGCTCGAGGCATACAATTATAAAGTTATCTATAAACCTGACACAAAATCAAAATGTCGAAGCCCTTAGTCGCATCATTCCCGAAGACTCTATCGAAGAACATAAAGTTCAAGTCGTCACTCGAAGCCAGCGAAAATTATTGTCGGCTCGTGGTAAGAAATCTCGGTGGTGCTAAGCCAAAATTTTCCTCAAAATCAATTTTTTCGTATTCTTTCGGCCGGAAAAATCTCTTCTTTTGTATTAATGGCGAAGAAAGAATTAATTTCTTGAAGTTTTTTATTATAAAAAGGCAAACTACATATTTCGTTGTACTCATACGAGTAAATGGTAACTCTTACCGTCAATCAATCCTCACTGACTAAGGAAGCAACTTCAGGAGCTCCGTTTTCAGTAATATCTGTAAGCTCTAGAATAACATCGTCGCACACTCGGTGAGTACCAAGGCATTATGTAAGACCAACATGCTATCCACTAGGCTACACCCTAGCTTGTATATTGTATATTATGCTTCGACCAGGATTTGAATCCCCGTCTACGCATAACTCCAGCACACTACCTGCTTGGGTATAGCTTAGTTACTTCAATCTACGAAAATTAAAATTCGTAGATAGAGTGTTGTGCGAAGGGTTAACAACTCTTCCACAATAAGTAATGGAAATGTTAGGGAACCTGAAGATCAAGAGGCCAAGGCCCGATTTGGGCTGTAGTGCCATTGTAGTAGTAGTACTAATAAGGGATACTGAAACCCTCTCAACTACGATAATTCCTTAAATGAACTAAAAGCGCGATTAAAACGGAGCCATTACCTAGCTATTTACCCATGGAGGCCAAATACTCTTAAGAAGTTGAGTTGAGATGATACCAATTCTCACCGACACTCCCAAAAAAAATGTATACAACAGAGTGAATGCACAACAATAGCGTTAAACCTTTCATTTAATAAATGCAACCCGATAATTACTTTTATTCCTCTATCCTTTTTCATCCCAATCCTTATATTGGTAGTATTCATCCTATTAACAAGATTTCGATCTTAGAGACTTGCAATGAGCAATTTAAGGAAATTCAAGTTACTAGAAATATGTTCATGGGGAGTTTACCTCAATTTATATATTCCTTCTTTTAAATCCGATAAATTATATTTATTTGCAATAGTTTGTACGTAGTTTATTTTATTGTATATTGCGAACAAAGTCTAATCAGAAAATTGTTAATGTTTCTTTATAAACTTTTACTACTATTACCTTGGATTAACCTTGAATATATTTATTTTTAAAATACACTACGTACTGTGCTACTTAGAAAAATTATTCATACGAAAAATTTAGGAAATTCATTCATCCTATAAAAACTATAGAACTCAATTTTATGTACTCGTTTCTCAGTTTTTTTTGTACCGTCTTTTCTGGCTCAACTACTCTTCCTGTTCCACAGTTTAAATCAAACCCAGACATTAAGTCCATTAAAAACCAGAAATTTGCGCCAAATCCACTTCAAACTAGGAAGATTAATTTCACAAAAAAAACAGCTGATAGTTTCACACTAAATTTCAACCAGATACAAAAATTATTTTAATTACTACAAAAACATCTATACCTGAACCACTGCTACAACCAAAAAAAATGGCATAAAATTGTCATTAGGAAAATAATTACAGGCAGCTATAGTATTCGATGATACAATATTGAAATTTTTATTTTAATTTTTTTTCTTCAAGATCGGTCATTGAACGTATATCTAAATTAATTTTTTTTTCTATGAAATTTGCACGGAAATACATTTTAGTTTAATTTCTCCTTAAATAGGTCTTTAGTAATGTACTTAATTTTTTTTTATTGGGCCTTGTAAATAGTGTCGAATGTGTTAGGTATGGAAATGATGGATGAGTAAGATTTTTGAATGACGCGGTTGTAAAAATATTGAAGTAGTAACATACTTTAGTGCTTAGGTTAAATCGTGGAATTCTGAAGAATATTTTGTTTTTTTTAAGTATTATTATAATTACGCAAGGACTTTTTTTAGTGCAACTCTGTCCTTGTATGATTCGATTCTAGTATTTGTGGTTAGTTTAATTTATTGGTATACTACTTTTTAAATTAATTTAAATACAGTAAAAAGTGCTGCAATTTTACCTTTTTTTGAGAATTTTGTAGCATTTTTTAATGGATATTGGAAGTAGGATTATTTGAATTAATTATTCAAATAACGATAAAAAAAAATAACGTAAAATTATGAAAAAAGGTTTAAATGGAATTTTGGCGGATATTATATTCAATACTAGCGATCACCTCGACTTTGAAAGCAATTTTTGAGAATGTAGTTAGTAAAACATTATGTGGGATATACCTATAATCTGCTTAGTTTAATCACTCTTTGAACACAGTGCTTTCTATTTTGTTGGTATCAGAACCATAAGATATTAAGAATGAAACAGGCCCGTGCTCACGGGGGTGATTTCGGATCATATACATACGCATTCAAAAGCGCTGAGGGAATGTAAATCACACTATACGACAAAAAACATTTCTTCGCTCGAGCCCTGACACGATTCCTACTGATTCATATGTAAAATGATCTCCTGAATCCGAATATGACCTCCGTTTTTCCCCATCACCCACCGTTGTAGGAAGGATAGTGTTGCTTTGAATATTTTTCTTGAATTGTTGAATGTTGTAGTCCTTCGGCAATATTGATATGTGCAGCGTTCCAAATTCCAACAGTCCGGCTTAAAAACGAATCACGAAATTTGACATTTTGACAGAAGATAGTTTTGAAAGAATACTTATAAACGCGTCCAGCAGCTCGAGTAGTCAGAATCCCCTATAGTTTCAATTGCCCGAAATTAGATAGTATCTGATAGGAGAGAGAAATTTTTGCAGCTCCCGTCCATAGGTCGGAATTAAATTCAAGACGTGGTCTAACCTAGGCCTTATAAATTGTCAT
Source organism: Chorisops tibialis (assembly GCA_963669355.1). Lineage (NCBI taxonomy): Eukaryota > Metazoa > Arthropoda > Insecta > Diptera > Stratiomyidae > Chorisops > Chorisops tibialis. The sequence continues at coordinate 246,058,754 of OY770262.1, forward strand.
TAATCCAGAAATGGTGAAGAAGTTTTTTACAGCATTTTAGGTAGTTTAAACATTTGCTTCGTTGGCGATGTTAAATAAGTGATCGTTCGAACATAATTCATCTGTGATTTGGATACCTAACATCTTAACATTGAAGATAGTACGTCATTAATAAATATTAGAAAAAGGGTGGGAGAGAGAACCAAACTCTGAGGTACACCACCGCTTATTTTATAAGAAGGAGAAACCACACCATGCAATACGACATGTATTGAACGATTTGCAAAAGAACTTTCAATGCAGGAAAAAATGGAGTCATATGAATGAATTGCTTTAGGTTTAGTTAAAAGGCCCTGGTGCCATGCTCTATCGAAAGCTTGAAAATATTAAAAGCAATAATACAAGATTCACGAAACTGGTGAATGCTTTTGTTTTAATTTTCTGAGAGGTTGGTTAAAAGGTGTCTATAACTTTATTGTTGATGATTGTGATAATTAGCGGAGTGAATGCTTTTTCCTTTTTTTTTTGAGAATAAAGACCGGAAGCAACCTAATTGAAGTGCACAAGTTTTTGGACGCGGTGTCATCGAAAGTGAAGTCAGCAAAATTTCTTCAAGACTGAAACCTTCTGCTACTCGCAAATAAAAAAGTAGTGACAATCTTCGTTGTAAAAGTGTGTAATCTCTTAGAGGTGGTGAAATTTCAGTTAGCAGCACTCAACATCCCTCACAAAATTTTTCAAAAGGCGTAATATTCTATCCAGTACACAAACAAATACCGGATAAACAAATCCTTGACGAACTGCAGTACCAAAATCTGACAGTTGCCGCCGTAAGAAAGCTTACAAGATCTTCAGAAAACGGAGTTCATGAATCAACGGGTGCAGTCCAACTCTTATTCGACTCATGTAATGTCCCTAACGATGTGAAATTTACGTGGCTTATCATCAACGTGAATGTGTGGACTCTTTTCTTTAACATCCATTAATTGTTACAAATTTGATCACGTAGAAGGAAAGTGCCCCGATTGTGGTTAGCCACGTGCTAATTATCATTCATGCCCCGAAAATACTGCACAGAATTCAACATTCCCCAAGAACATTCTAGATTGGATCCCAACTGTCCAATCATCCTCCGTGAAAAGAAGTTAAAAAAATAAGGATTGCCGACTATTTTCCAATATACGAGGCACGCCGAAAATTCCAACAACTTTCCGACAGAATTTGCTAATAATAAACATGAATTGAAGCGCTTTCTACAACTTTCTGAATTCTGCACCTCATATCTTCTTGATAAGCCTCAAGGAGGTTAATCAATAAATCCTTTTCCTGTTAAGACCCCCTATAGAGGCATAGGATAGGAACAAATTTTTTCCCACAAACCGCGATTCTGAGCATTGGCCTTTTGTTTGTTGCCAGGATTTGTTTATTTCTCTAGCCTCCTGCGAACTGCTGGTTTCCATGCGTTGCATGGTCGACCAATATGACCACTTTCTTGAGGATTATAATCCAGAGCTTGTTTGGCCATGTTTCGATCTGGAACTCGCAGCTTCGTGCAAAGGGAGATCTGTCTTAAACTCCAGAAAGGAGAAAGGATACCGTAGGCCTGACGAGCTTTATTCAGAGGAGCCTCAATATCCTTTTCGGCTCCGCCGTCCATGCTGACAATGCTTCCGTGATAACAAAAATCTTGCACCTCTTCAACATCTTGTCCGTTAAGAACAATCGGTGTGCTTGCGTTCGAACCCATGTGCATGTACTTGGTTTTACACACATTTATTTTCGGTCCCGTCTCTTTCCATTTAGAAGCAATGAGCGAATATTTGGCTCTAAGTCCGAACGTCATCAGCATAATCAAGGTGACTTAAGATGTTAAATAGTCTCCATTGAAGACCTTTACCTTCCCCACCTTCCAGTGCAGCTTTCAAGATGTCATTTATTACCACCAGAAACAGGGCTGGTGATAATATGCAGCCTTGTCTGACACCCGTTCGCACAGGAAAGCTCTCGGACAGCTCTCCTCTATGCAAGACGCGACATCATGCATCTTCGTAGGATTCTTTAATCATAGCTATGACCTTATCTGGAATACCTCTCCTATGCAAAGCGTTCCTTATGTGATCTCACTTAACACTGTCGAAAGCCTTCTCGAAGTCCATAAACATGAGATGTAGTAGCGAACCCATTTCGGGGGGCTGCTCCAATATTATACGTAGGGTATTTTTGTGGTCGGTACAAGGCGACCCTTACCGGAATCCAGCCTGATAAACTTGGAGAGTGCTCTGTACAACATAACTAATCCTATTGAGAATTATCTTAGCCTTGATTTTCGAAGGCCGTCCTTGGATTTTCGCCATGACGCCCTCCTTCCATTCAGTCGGGGTAGTTGCTCTGTTTCTGGAATATCTTCCTCTGACAAGATGTTCAAAATATCAGAGAAGTATTCCTTCCATCGCCGCAACTGGTATTCGCTCATATTAAGCAGAGTTCTATTGACATCTCTTACAAGGTGGTGTTCGGTGAAATTCCTATTCGTCAACTGTTTCATAATTTCTAATAGCGAACCCATATCCCTAAGGTATGTCGCAGATTCTACCTTATTATCATCCATGGCCTTTCTGCAATGGCACAACAGCCCAAATCGGGCCTTGGCCTAATGACCTTCAGGTTCCTTAACAGTTTTTTATTGTTTATTGTGGAAGGGTTGTTAAACCTTCGCACAACCCTCTATCTATGAATTTTTCATTTTCCTAGATTGAGGTGACCAAGGTATACCCGAGCAGGCAGTATTCTGTAATTATGCGTCGACCGGGATTAGAACTAACGACCTTCGCATTGTAGACCAACACGCTACCCACTAGGCTACACCCTAGCTGATTATCACTTCAGGTTACCTGGCGGCGTAAGTGGCGGCAACAGCGCATAACCCACAGACTCTTCAGTACTTGTAATAAATGTGTTTCTGGTTGCCTCTCAATTGGCGTCCAATGTGCGCATTTCATTTCCACGCAATGTGGATGACTTTTCGCGTAGAATGGTGGTATATTCGCGTTTTTCGATGGAGTCTGCAAATCTGCATTAAGCCTTCACTTCATTTGAAAAATGTTTGCCCGTCGAATAGCTGCTGCTCACAATCTGAACCAGGCAACCATCAAGTGATGATCGCTCCCCACTTTACCTCCACGCTTTGCTCCCACTTCAAGGAGACATTTTCTTATGGCGAAACGGTCGATTTGGTTCTGAGTACTACCATCAGGGGAAACCCAAGATGTTTTGTGGTGACCCTTGTATGGTAAAATGGTCCCTCCGATGATTTCTGCTGAGTATTACAAAACTCCACAAATAATTCGTCATTTTCGGGTCTCTTTAAAAGTTGTGACGCGTCGACTTAAGGGTCACCATGCTTTTCCGTAACGTGTTCTAGTTCAGAGTTGAGCGAACTTGGGCGTTTATATCTTCTGAGATAATAATAATATCATATCTTGAAACACCCTCGAAGGAGACACTCAGTTGGTCAGAAAACTCATCTTTATCATCAGGTGTTTCGGTATTAGTTGGCGCGTAGTTCTGTAGAAATGTGACATTTCTGACACTTTTTCTGAGACAGGCGACAATAATCGTATCCGAGATTGGGTACCAGCTGATGAAACTGTTTCTTGCTCTCTGTTTAAGGACGTCCGCTATGGATAAGTAGAGCACTAAATGTCCTCCACCGTTGAGCAATTACAAATGGAGCCCTATTCTCTTCTCAGAAGCTAGAGAACCTACATAAAATATATGAAGAAAAACTCCATGCCAACCAAAATAACTCAAGTTCGAAGATATTCTCATCCCACTCAAAATTATCGGCCTAACTTTTTAAAAAAAAACCGGAAATGGAGTTAGCACGCACATAATGTAAATGTGAAGCTAAGGCGCAGTAATAATTTACTGAAGATAGAGGAAGATAGCAAAAAAAATAAGTCGAACCTTATAATTTCATCATATTGACTCCTGCAGCTCTGTATATGGCTTTAAGCAAACAGCCGTGCCATTGAAGTGTCAAATAACGTCGCAGCCCAACTTACTATTGGTACATTTAGAGCAAATCCAATAGATAGCCTACTAGTTGAAGCCGGTGTTCCAAGCTTTGAAGTTAGAAGAGATAAGTTAGCAATGAAAATATTGTAAAAAATGCTCTTAACGCGAAAATGCCATTATTCAATTCTATGCCAGAAATTAATCTAAGTCAGCCCAAGCTCGTTATTATATAAAACCTAGAAACTTTCAAAATCTCTTGAACTCTCTTCGTTTCATAAAATTCCACATCTGAACTTTATTCATACCCCATTTTGGCACATACAGAAGTAACTATCAACTTTCGTTAGCGGGGCATAATAATCCGAAATTCAGGCGTCAACATATCACTGACTTTATAACAGCCTACAGCTTTAAAATAAGATATTGTTCTTTTATATAATTTGGGGAATCTCGGCCTATTGTACGTTTATTGCCGCCTTTACCCTTCCACAACCCGATAGATTTGATAGAAAATGTTCTTTACAGATGCCTCAAAAGAAATGACGGAGATGGACTCGCAGTTGTCCAAAGCAATGAACAAGCAATTTCGTAATATGTATGGAATGCCTTAGTGTGTTTGAAACTGAGCTGGCGGCAATCTGTACGGCTGTAATGATTGCATCTACCTGTCAACCTATGATACAGTCTATTAAGTTTAGAATCAATTAGAATCTCTAAAAACAAACATCCTATTCAACAGTGGCGTGGCATCCATTCATGCGAGGGAAGCAATGCTTCCCTTGCGTTTTGCCCTTTATTCAGTTTAGAAAATCTAAACTGAAATCAGCACGGATATGAAAATTAATTTGAAAATTTCTTTAAAAGGAACTACGCATTCTTTTCGTCTACCACTGTTTACAGCATTTACGTGATCAGGACAGCTTTTTTCTCACGCTTTTTCTGACCAACGAAAGTTAAAAGCCTTCCATGGGAAAAAGATGCGATTTTAAAAACGCATTACAAGACCGCCGACCAATACGAATGAAATTTTCTGCAAGTTCGACTTCAATAGGAAGGGGAGATGCGTCGCTTTATAATGCTTTCACCTTTCCTCTCATTGCTTTTAGTCGTATTTACAAGAGAACGAGACCGCAGGCCATTACCAGTAAAATTTTCGCTCGCAACGAGCGCAAGTTCGACTTCTATACGAAGGAGAGATGCGTTAACGCAATTGCTTCCAGCCGGTGCTTTCAGTCGTAAGCTCAGGCTCTCGATCAAAGTATTGCCAGTATCGAAATTTCTGTACTAGCCGAGAAATGATCAGGAAGAAAAATGTGAAGAGGTATATCTGGCAATATTGTCCATATTTGTCGAACATTGAGTGAAAAGAATCGGTTTCAGGGCAGCACTACCTAAAAAATTGAAAAATATCGATTTTTTTATTTCCAATTAATAATGTAGACTGGATTCTAAATCGATTGCTGAAAACAGCACCCCTCTCGGATGAGAAGAAGTGTTTCAGATAATTATGTAAACTTGTGAAGTCATGCATATTGACACAGAGCTTGTACCTTGGTGCAAAATAATTGCTTCCCCTAGCTATAAAGTCACACCAAGCCACTGCTATTCAAGCTTATACCAGATCAATATTACTTAATTCTAACGGATTGATCACACTGTACTGCTGTCCGGATCATGTGGGCATGCCCAGCAATGAGTTTGCAGACACGAATGCGCTTCAGATTCTGTTCGATTGCCCCTCTTAGTAGCGGATGTTCCAGAAATCATACTTTCTCGGTAAAATTACACAAACCCTAAATCTAAAAGCTCAAGACTTGTGGAATTCCTCAACCTCCTTTTATAGAATGCTCTGGCAATCTGCAGTCTCTCCTATTTATAATTCCGCGTCGTATCATGATCCTACGCATCCGACTAAGGCTAGGTCGCGTTCTTGCGGCCAAAATACATTATTTTACGAGATAGCCTCCTCCAACGAGTATCATTTGCAATACAGTTCTTGCTGTCCAAAACATCTTTACTAGCTGTACAAGGACAATCAATACACTAAGATCCCTATTATATCTCATATTTACACATCAGGACCCTACGCATGCTGTACTTGTTGACCCGCCGCTACCCGAAAAAGACATCTATAAATGTATAATACTCAAATGCTATGGTCCTAGGTGCTTATTAAAGTGTAACAAAGTAGCAGCAAACCAAATGTGTTGAAAATTTCCAGTGGAAGACCTATGCTACGAACAGGTCTACAATGATATAATCTGCGGTTTTCTTATTGATGTAGTCCTTCTTTTTTTAGATTTGAAAATCGATCTGATCTGTAAACTACGAAGTACATATACTGTGAAAATGAATTTTCCAGATAAATTTAAAATGATCTGAGCTATTGTGTATCGGGGTGGACTTGATTTATTTATACAATTTCACTCGTCATAATATTAAAAACGAAATTTTTGTAAAATAATGAAAATTAAGATAATTATCACTTATCGAGACACACTGGCATGAGATAAATAAATCGATCGAACTGAACATATTAAAATTCTCAGGCAATTTAAATAAATTTAGTGCTTTTTAATTTAACTATGTTATTTATCGAAAAAAATCACAACCCCTATAATTTTCTCGTTTTCCATGATACTCGGTAAATTCACGATATCTTAATCTTAATTAAAATGAATGTGTTGCATTAAAATGTTATATAAACAAATTGAACATAGTAAGAAAAACTTAAAGTAGGTCGAATGTAACTTTTATAATAGCATAGTACTTGGATTGCGGAGAAATTTCATAGAAATCTTGGAAAATATGGCAAATTTCTGTTGAGTATTCGTAGAGCTGTGCAATGCATCATGAGCAAATAGTAATAATATTATTTTGTGATAAACAAAATAATGTATGTGTGTTCTAGAAATGTTTACTTTATTATGAGGTAACTATGTAGCCTAAAAAAGCTACAAGTTGAAGACAAGTTATTGCCGAAAAATAACGAATTTTAGCTGACTATAATGTTCGAATGAATTCTATTCAAAAAGCTAAAAGTGCTAAATTCATTTTATCATTTTTTCTTCAGAATCAAAAAAAAAAAAAAACTTGCTTCCAATGTTTGTTGCGAATTGCAGCTGATAGCTCGATTGACGGCCACACAGGTTCGTAAATAGTAATTTTTATCACATTTCAATTCCATACAAGGACTTGTTTAATTTATGTTTTATTCAAACACTTATTTAAATAATATTAATTATATGTTACCATATTCCGATACTGCAATAAATTTAGTAATTACTATAAACAATAATTTTACTTAATTTTCTTTTTACTTTTTATTTTCACTATAAAATTGTCTATCGCACACGTTAATGCCATAATCAAGGAATATATCTTGCTGTTAATTGAAAGAAATCTTCAAGAATTGATTAGAATTTATAATTTATCGAGTTTTTATATGTACAATGAAATCATGATTATTTCAGGATTTGAGTTATAAATAATAATTTCTTTAAATAATCATATTTCAGCATGGTAATAACAAATGTACAATGTTGCTAGTTAGTAGTAGTCATCTCGGTCCGAACACAGGAAGTTCCTGTTCTACCTCTTTCTTAGCCATTTTGATCATATTTCTGACTTCAATTCCGAAAAAAAATCAGACCCGATCAAGATCTATGAAATTTTTCGTATTCGCGATCCATATCCATGAGCCGTTTATACATCCTGCATCCAGTGATATGTTGTGCCGCGTCATCGCCACAGGTTTATTCTGAGCTCGAAACGAGAAAATAATAGACTGTAGTTTGAATTGATTGAGTTGATAATTCCTGGAGTTTTACTGTTGGATCATCGATTATAATGATAGTCAAGCCGCTGCAATTCAATTAATATCATTCTTAACGATGTTCGATCCGGATGCCAGGTGCCCTGTGCGGATCTCTGTGCAGATCCACCGTCTTTGTCCGCTAGTCGTGGGGTCATTATAACCAATGATAATAATACAAAAGAAACCCCACACGCCTCTCGTAAAATCCCACAAAGTAAGACATTCACGACCAAACCTGGTTCCAAAATATGCAACGACTATGGCCACCAAACCTGGTTCAATCAAAAAACGCAAGGCCCCCAACTTGTAAGCTGATGAATTTTTGGACTCTAAACCTGGATCTAGTGAAACTGGCAAAAAATTGATTTTCTCCAAACCAAGTGCAGATAGCACACATCCGGTGCAGTCAAACGACACAAAACCGGGACTCAATAGCGGCATCCCCTTTGGGAATGGTTTTTTTTTTTTTACAGAATGACCTGTGTTATAGGCAATTTCGGCCTTTATGTGCAATGCACAAATACAGTCATGAAGGGAAGGAATGGGATTGGGAAGGTTGGGGAAGGGGAGTGAGAACGACCGTAGCGAGTGGAGAAACTGGTATATTGCTCAGTTGTACTGGCTGCTTACTGAAAAATATTTGCAGATGTTATGGGGGACTGAATGATAGAAAGCGAACAGAAACCATCTACTGAGTATCTAGGCCTTCTTGAACTGTTTCACTTTTACACCGTTTCCCCATTTTATTGCGAATAATTTTTTATCACCAGTAGCAACTGAAAAATTTGCGCTAAAAAAATCCCGTCTGGAGTGGGAATCGAACCCACGACCTATTGACTGAGAAGCAAGCACGCTGCCCACTACACCATGGAAGCCCCTTTGGGAATGGTGCAGAGGATTTAACATAATCCGCGGTGGGTACATCAGAGGGAAATCGAAGGATTTCACCCTCTAATCAGCTCTTTAGGGAGCGGCGTTTCACCGAGAGGTTTCTAAGTTGCCTTGGGAATATACTGGAGCAGAACTAAAAAGCAAAGGAAATCTTTCTTCTTGGGCTACCCAAATGATCACCGAAGGTACAGACTCCCCCGCAGCGGAAGAGTGCCTGAGATCTCTGGATGAATCCCGTAAAGAAGCAAAGAGACCGAAGACAGCCAGCACCGGTACCGGCGATATGTCCAAGGTCCTTTAGCGATACCTTTGAGATTACTTAGTGGCGATCATCGATAAGCGAGATGCACATGGATGCATTAGTTGTTAGCTCTGGAGGCAGGTTGAAAGGAGACTTTCAGCCAACTTCCTAGACATCATGACAAATCACCCTGGCCCGTCATCAGTGTGTAGAGACGATGGATGGTACCAAAGCCACGTGAAATGGGGCCAATGTACCGATCAAAGCTCCGCAGATTTCTACACAATCGTAAGCGCTAGATTGGTAGAAGTGTGGCATCCTAAGCCGTTCTCAAATACGTGCATTTGGACATAATTGAGTCCTGAAACCCAAACCTTCCTAACCATAATCAGGCGCTTAGGAAGCTGGAAGAGATTAAAGGGAACTCTATATGCACTATAATAGTGATCAACAAAGAGGCCTTACGAAGCCTCATAGTCGTCAGGCTCACAGATGGAGGACGAGCGCTTGAGTTCGCATCCGCTCAGCGAAGGCAATCTTTTGACTTCCAACTCGGAAGATGCAGGCGTCACTGTGCTAGAAGAAATGGTCCAGATACTGAAATTTCTGCAGATTAATTTTCATCACTCCAGAAGGCATAGTCTTGATCCAAGAACCTTGAGTTATGGCAAACCTAATCTGTGTTCTCAAGACTCTCATCTACGCAAGAAATCAAGACAGACCTATATTTGGTATTCATGCAAAGAGCACTTTGAACATATTTCTACTCAATCGTTACAGCAATCAGGACATTGTCACAGCCAGCCTCGAAACGAGGGCAAAAAAACTGGCGGATTTTGGCTTAGTTGGATCATGATCATACTGGGCCACTCCTCCCGGATAATCTGGGAGGTCTGATTGCTGAATCACGGAGCCTCAAAGAAGGCCTTATTATTGATGTGATACTAACGCACATAATGCAGTAGGTGGTAGCTTCGATATCAATGAAAGAGGCGACGTGCTTTTAGAGTACTGTTTAAGCATCAACTTATTGCTCTGCAAAAGAGTGGAAGAACCCACTTTTGAGAATATAATTGGTTAAGGACTGGAATGTGTCCGCATTCCTTTTCAAGTCACCGAAACCTACAATTGGCTTAGATGATCATCCTCTTGACAAATTAGTCTTCAGGAAGCACAGGGAGACTAACTGATCCAAGTACAGGAAAATTGTTAAAGAAGTGCTTTAAAGGCTTCCGGACACCACTGCTGCTTTTGATGGGTTCCGGTCTACCCTCACAAGGCTTTAAATGGGATAACGTCATGCTCTTGTACCACTGAGAAGTCTAGAAGTAAAAAGAAGCTATCATAGTAGGGCGACGATATTCAAGAACTCAGGAAAGGCTATAGGCGACCTCAGACTATAATGAAACCCTTTGTTGTTACGAAAAGAACTCAAGAAAGTGCAGCACGAATCCTGGAAGGTTGCAGCGTAGTAGAAGAGACATCCGAAGCGTCAATGCTTCCCAAAATTTTCTCTACTTCCCCCTCAATGCCCAGCTAAATGAAGAAATCCGACCGGTCATGGACTTGCTCAAGTGACGAAACCATTCATTTTCTTCTAAGTACTCAATTTCCGGGTAGGTCAACAGTCGCACCGAGAAGAGCACAAACTCAAGCCTCAAACGGACGACTCCGAAATCATTATCTCGAGAAATAAAATCCTTTGGGCAGTACATAGCTTGACCCCATATAAGTTTCCAGGAACGGAAGGATTTCAAAACACCTCTTTATCTGGTTGGACATTATTTTTAGAGGCTGCCTACAACTGGTCTACATTCTTAAAATACAGAAGGAGGTCAAATTGGTTTTTATCCGCAAGGGGAATAAGCTCTCATACTTTTCCGATGAACCTAAGACCTATGTATAAGTTTATCTTCCTTTCCCCTAAAACCTTTGAAAGATTGCTGTACATACAGTGCCGGAAAAAAGTTTGGAAACATGGTCTCTCAACCCACAATCATAGCTCTGAAACAGAATTCTTGGTACTTACACCTATGAAACTTTGCATAGAATAGCTGTATCCCATTTCTTTTTAATCTTTAAAGGGATATTTAATTATGGCAACTCTAAAAAAAAATAGTGACAACAGTTTCGAATATGTCTGGTAATACTTGCGGAAAAAAGTATGGAAACAAAACGGTTTTTGTTGTCAAAAAGTTAATTATAACCGTTTACTTTGAAATTGAATGTCATTAGTAGTTATTTGTTGTGCGACTGAATTAAATTTAACTCCAATTAAAGTCTTTTTATGAAACATAATTAAAAATGCCGAAGTGTAAGTTGTACTCAATGGATTTGAAGGAGATAATCGTTTCTATGTACAATAACGGAACAAAACAAATTCAAATTTCACAAAAACTTGATATACCAAGAGGAACAATTTCGAAAATTATTAAAAACTTTCATCAGCGAGAGACAGTCGAGTGTGCTCCAAAGTCAGGGAGGCCTAGAAAAACAACAGCAACCACCGATCGCATAGTTCAAAGGATGTCTAAATAAAAACCAGGACAAACGGCCACTGAGATCAACGCCGAGTTAAAGAACAGAGGTATTTCAGATGTGACAGATCGGACAATTAGAAATAGATTGATGGAAAGTGGCCCTTTTGGAAGATCTCCACTGAAGAAGCCACTCTTATCAAAAGCCAATATTGCAAGAAGACTAACATTTGCAAAAGAACACATTCTTTGGACTCCCAGCAAATGGAATACAGTTCTGTGGAGTGATGAATGTAAATTTCAACTATTTAGAAGCGATGGAAAACATTACGTTAGAAGACCACGGGGTGAAAGGTACAATGCAAGGTATCAATTACCAACAGTTAAACATGGCGAAGGATCGGTAATGGTTTGGGCATGTTTTTCACGTTCTGGAGTTGGCCCAATTTTTCGGATAGATGGGATAATGGATCGGTATCGGTATTTGGAAATATTGCAAAACAATATGGTTCCATATGCTAAAGAAGAAATGCCATTACGTTGGATTTTCCAACAAGATAACGATCCGAAGCATTCTTCGCGTTTAGTTAAGGATTGGTTCCAACAGGAAAAAGTGAGTGTTATGGAATGGCCTTCACAATCCCCAGATCTGAATCCAATCGAACACCTATGGGAACATGTAAGGCGTAAAATTCGACACACAAAAATTTCTAATAGGAATGCACTGTACGATGAAATCATTAGAGAATGGCAAAATATCCCGGTTTCATTTTGCGAAAAGTTGGCGGACTCAATGGAGAGGAGATGCAAGGCTGTACTAAAAGCAAAAGGGAGAAGCACACAAGCACACAATACTAAGAAAAACATGTTATTTCCTTTAAATAAACTCGAATTATATGAAAAAGATATGTGTTTCCATACTTTTTTCCACGAATAATACCAGATAAAATCGAAACTGTCGTCACAATTTTTTTTAGCGTTGTTATAAACAAATTTCGCTTTGAAGATTTATAAGAAATGCGGCACTGCAATTCTATGCAAAGTTTCATAGGTGTGTGCACAAGGAATTTTGTTTCAGAGCTATGATTGTGGGTTGAGAGACCATGTTTCCAAACTTTTTTCCGGCACTGTATGTCCATCTACGCAGTTGAAACAGCCTTACACACACTCTTATGCTACGTCGAAAAACCTCTAAATTATAAAGAGTACGCTACGGTGCCATTTTACGATAGCGAGGAGGCTTTTAACAACGCAAGATCAGAAACAATTACGTACGCACTTTCAAATCTGCAGATAGATGCTTTTCTTGGCATGCCCATTAATTTGATGCTGTTATCTTGGATTATCACCATATAACTGGGCGTCACATCTGCTACAACATTTGTTAGTAAAGGTAAACTGCAAAGTGGGGTCCTCTCTCCATTTCTTGGGAATAAGGCAGTCAACTACTACGGACTACTGCTAAGACTGGAAGAGGTTGGCTGTAAAGGTATTGCGTATGCGGACGAAGTTGCTATGGCCATATCTAGTAAACACCCGATTACTATGAGCGAGGTTATACAAAATGTCCTTTCAATTTTCTTTCAATGGACCGTGAATTTCGACAGGAAGTGAATCCACACAGAACAGAGCTAGTCCTACCCAGGATTATACCAGTCTTGTTTTGGCAGATTGACCAAACATGTGGGTATTATTTTGGATAGGAAACTGAGCTGGAAACCTTATATTCAGGAACATGTAAGCAGAGCTATTGTAGTGCTTTTCTTCTGCAAAAAGGCCACATGTAAGAAATGGAGAATACAACTCAAAGTAGACTCTATGTTGCTGTCATGAGATCAATCTCGCTATGTAGTGTGATTATGCGGTGGACTGCTCTAAGGACAGAGACAAAGCGCACTCGGTAAGGTGCAGAGAAAAGCCTGTTTATGCATAAGTAGGGTTCAATGATCAAGCTCCTGCGCAGTATTAGAAGTACTATTTCATCTGCTTGACGTGTGTTTGCTTGCACATACCCGTTCGGACTTAGAGTCAAATGTTCGCTCGTTGCATTCTAAATGCAAAGAGGCGGGACTGAAAATAAATGTGCGTAAAACCAAGTACATGCACATGGGTTCGTACGCAAGCACACCGATTGTTCTTAACGGACAGGATGTTCAAGATGTGCAAGATTTTTGTTATCACGGAAGCATTGTCAGCATGGACGGCGGAGCCGAAAAAGGATATTGAGGCTTGTCTGAATAAAGCTCGTCAGGCCTTCGGTATCTTTTCTCCTTTCTGGAGGTTAAGAGAGATCTCCCTTCGCACGAAGCTACGAGTTTTTGACGCATGCGTCAAATCCGTGCTGTTATATGGTTGTACTACGTGGAAAGTGACCGTTCGACTTACCAAAAAACTACAAACTTTCGTGAACCAATGTCCCGGACGCATTTTAGGAATATTCTGGCCAGAAGTGATCTCCAACGACAAACTTTGGAGTACAACTCGCCAGACTAAAATAGGTATTGAGATTCAACGGCGAAAGTGGCAGTGGATCGGTCATACTTTGAGGAAACCAGAGCGAAACATCGCAAAACAGGCTCTGGATTATAACCCTGAAGGAAGACGTCGGGTTGGTCGACCATGTAACACATGGAAGCGAGCAGTTGAGCAGGAGGCCAGAGGAATAAACAAGTCCTGGCAACAGCTTAAAGCCGATGCTCAGGATCGCGCCTTGTGGAAGAGAGTTGTTTCTGTCCTATGCCCCTATAGGGGGTCTTAACAGGAATTTGATTTGATTTCATCTGCTACCACTCGACATTGTCGGTAAAGAAATGGCTGCAACTGATTGACTCAAAAGAATTAGGCAGGTTCACTGCATTCAAACTGGTTACTCCTCAATTCTGAAAGATTTCGAGAACTGAAAACACAGACAAGTATAGAAAGTTGATGAAATACGGAAGGACGAGTCCAAATCGTTTTATATTGATGATTTTCTTCGCAATGCTCATCTTAAACATATGATTTCTTCTTTCCCATCATTGTATGTTTCAAGCATGATGATGGCGATACAAGAAACCTTGGTTTGGCTGAAGTATATCTACTAAAGATATTAGCATCTTCACTGATAGCCAGGTCGCATGTCTCTGAGGAAGATGGCGGAAGAATTCAACATTAGCCTATGCTGGGTACTAGGGTATAGGGAACCCGGAATGACTTGCAAGGCTGATAAGCTCGCCTGGCACGGAACCACCTTGCAGTTTCAATGAGAGAAGCTGAGAATGCTTCTTTCAACTAATTAGCTGCAAGCTGGATGCCATTAACGTAACAAACGCCAAATGGGTGAACAGTGTTACATGTAACACCACCAGGTTTATTTGTCCTGTGCTGGATCTAAAACACTCTGACAGACCGATCTCGCTAAGAATCTGCATTATTAGCGAGATCGGTCTGTCAGAGCGATCAACTCCGTAGTAGGTGTCATTACAGGATCCTCCTTAATAGGGAAACATCCTGAGAGGCTTGGGCTTCTGGGCTTCCTTTTAATAACACAATTGTTCATCTATTACGCACTTGCACTGCTCTCTCTACAAAGAGGAAGCGTCACTTAGGCTATTTTGTATCCAGTATCCTGGCAAATGCGTAAGTCAGGAGCCTTCAGCGCTTCGCAGAAAGCTCCGGTTGGTTGACCGAAGTAGGAGATCCTTCGGAATCACAACGAGCTAGCGTGTGGCATATGTGCGTCTCGGACTTTTACCTGAGCAGTCACGTCTAGCTACATATCTCAAATTTACAGAATGGATAATATGCTATGACGTTGGAATGAAACAAAATCTTGGTCTGAATAGTTAATGTACAATACAAATTTACTTCATCTTTCTTCGGAAATTAATGAGCTAGGAAATCTTCACATATAAAGTGAAACTCTGATAAAGTGATTGAGTTGATCTAAGAATCGTTATACTCGTATATAAGTCCACCCACAAAACTTTTTACAAATTCTATTCCATATCATGACCCATGACAATTTTAATCCATGTTCCTCTATTCTACACCGCTGTTCCAATGTTGTCCTGTCCCTTTATATTCTCTTGTTTCTATCTTATACTATATTATCGTATTCTAACTTATCCTATTCTACATTATTCCATTTTCTTCTTCTTCAATGACACTACAGCCCATTGGCCTCCTGACCTTCAGGTTCCTTAATATTTTTTATTTGTTGTTGTGAATGAGTTATGAGCCCTTCGCACAAGCCTCTATCTACGAATTTTCTTTGTCGCAGATGCGGTGGCTAAGATATACCCACGCAAGTAGTGTTCGGAAATTATATGTCGACCGGGATTTGAACTCCCGGCCTTCGCATTATAGACCAACATGCTACTCGCTAGGCTACACCCTAGTTATTCCATTTTATCCTGTGTTATTATATACTCTCTAAATAGTTGTATCCATTATACTGCAGATTGAATAGGTTCTCTGCATATTTTTCCTCGTAAACTGCTGAGCATAAATATTGTTACAGATCTGGCAACCATGCAATTCGATCTCTCTCGAATAGACGAGAATTATGTAAAACAGTATCCCCTAACATGTGAAAAGCCATAATTGAAGATCTAGAACTTTCCAGTATAGTTGAGACATACACCCGACGACATACACGACGGAAGCTTCGAGAATAGGGGGAAAATGTATAAAAGCACGAAGCTTTCAGTCGGGAACCAGTCATTTTGATGATCGAGACGCGAACCAGTACAAGCGATAGGAAAAGTACGCGGCGGTAGTGCCATATAGTGCGAATTAAGTTAAAGTGCGAATAAATAAATTATCACTTATTTTTAAACGAATTGTGTTTTACTTGAAATCCCGGCGAACCCCTAGCTCGCAACAATATCACACTACTTTTATTTTAAAACGAGTGAATGTAGTGCAAATATTTTTAAAAAATTGCATATACTATGTAAATTTAGAAACGATAAATCATTTCATACCCAATATTAATAAAAACGAAAAATATATTCTTTTTTTGTTAGGTTTGAAACGAGATAAAAATCAGTGATAAAGCTACAAAAAAATGATTTAAAAGATAGTTTCTGGCATCAATTCAGGCCGCCAGACACTCACTCTCACCGAGAATAAATAATTAATTTTTTCTTACTCACCATCAAAATAATAGGATCATGCTATATGCATAAATTTAGTAACAATTTAGTTTACATAATTATTAAAACCTTTTTTTCTTATCAAATCAATTTTCGCTAATTTGCCAATCGAATTTCAAGGGTGCTTCGATAAATTTATCGAACACCTTTTGAAACTATTCAGCTGTCTTGTTAATATTAAAAATTATTTCTAATCGATTTCAACTAATTAAGGTTTTGATTTTTTATTGCCTACTAGATTTGTGCGAAACTAATTGGTTTGGTCATGGTCATAGTTCGATGAACTAAAAAGATGATAAGGTCAAAAATTATTTGTAAATTTTTTTTGAATGAAATTATAATGCATAATATAGAAATGTTTTACCGATGACCTACTCAGAGTTTCAGTCTTTAATTTTGGTGAATGTGATTTTTTTTTATTCTTCTAGAAAATATTTTGTGAAAAATTTAAATAGATTTTTTTGTATAGAGAAGTAGTAACATCAATGACAGAGGTGAGTTACTTTTAGAGTAACTTTCTACTAAGAGTTTCTACTGCAATGGCACTACAGCCCGAATCGGGCCTTGGCCCTCTGACCTGCAGGTTCCTTAACATTTTTCATTATTTATTGTGGAAGGGTTGTTAGAACTTCGCACAGCCCTCTATATTTGAATTTTTCATTTTCTTAGAGTGAGGTCACCAAGGTATAGCCAAGCAGGCAGTATGCTGGAATTATGTGCCGACCGGGATTTGAACTCTCCACCTTCGCACTACAGCCCGAATCGGGCCTTGGCCTTCTGACCTGTAGGTTCCTTAACATTTTTCATTATTTATTGTGGAAGGGTTGTTAGACTTTCGCACAGCCCTCTATATTTGAATTTTTCATTTTCGTAGATTGAGGTAACCAAGGTATACTCAAGCAGGCAGTGTGCTGGAATTATGGGTCGACCGGGATTTGAACTCACGACCATCGCATTGTAGACCAATACGCTACATACTAGGCTACACCCCAGCTCTAAGAGCTTAGGCATTATAAATAAAGGAACCACCCGTCATGAATGTTGTTAGGCAGGAACCTAACAATCCACTGCCTAGTTGACAAGTGCGATAGTTGGTACGTATCCAAAGAAGAAGGACATTCAGATCTTAGCCGTATCTGTTTTGATATAAAGACTTCATTTAGCTATATAAGCCAGTCTAGAGACCCGAAATGTATCATTGAGAATCATACCAGTCGAAGTAGGTAGCGTAGAAGAATCAATAAGCAGCCCATGCTACATTGACACAATAGCTAACAAGCTCGTTGACAATATCATAAATGCCTACGAACAAAGTTGTCCGACACTACAAAAGAAAACTTAACAGGACTACGATTGGAGGTAAGGGACAATCATGAGATACTCTAGATGAAGTGAAATTTTTTGATTTTAAGAAATTTTGTATGGGGAGCCTTAGAAGGTGTGACGGCATTTAACCAATTTTTTCACATCATGCTAGAGTTGCGATCAGACTACTTATAATTCCAAATAAATATTTATTGCACAAATTCAGCTCGATTAATTTTATACTTACTTAGTAAATTGTTTTATAGTATTTCATGAAAAAGTGCAGTTTATATGGGGGGTGGTAGGAGAAGTGGTATTCAAATTTAATTTTATAGTATAGATTGAAATTGGTATAAAAATAAAATATACCAAATTTCAAATCAATAGCTTTTATATTTTTCGAGAAAATCGATTTATTGTCAAATCCCCGAAGTTTTGTCATTTTGTATGAGAGGGGGTAGAAGGGGTGGTGTGATTCAGCTCATTCACAAACTGATCCTTATTTTCCTTTAAACGACGTGCACAAAATGTGAACTTTCTAGCTCAACGCGTTCTCGAGCTAGAAAGGACACGGACGGACGAACGACGGACGGAAGCACATCCGGTCTTAAGATTTTAGAGTGAATACAATAAACTTTTAAAGAAGTTAAAGAAAGTTTCATGGATATAGTGCGATCAAAAAATACAACTACTACAAGTAATTATGAATAAATTTGTCATGAAATTGGTAGTGTCGATTGGGTCGAACTCTTTAATAACAAAAGCTCTGAGGAATCTTCTATGCAACTATATTCCATTCTTAATGACAGAATTCATCGGAATGTTCCCTATCGAGGGACTTCTAAACAAAAATACTCAGAATGGTTCAACCACTCGGTTATTAAAGCTCTTTATAAGAAAAAAACGTCTGCATAAAAAGTATAAACGTTCTTCCCTCTTATCTGACAATAATAACTTTTCCCCTCAGTGTAAACAGGTGAAATCGGATATCAAAAAGGCTTTCTCTGAATACATATCAGGGCTTGAGGCGACTCTGTCACGTAATGAAACCCAACCGTTCTGGTCACACGTTAGAAAGCGTAACGAAAATCATTATTTTCCTTCCCATTTTAAGTTGGGGATATTACATTTTCCACTCCGCAAGAAATGTGTGAACTTTTTGTCAAATACTTTTTGTCTGTGTTTAGCTTTACCAACAAAGACCTTTCATATGACTTTTTCTTCCCACCACAGAGCTTAATCAGTGAATCGTCCATTAGCGAAAGTGATATATTCTCCATTATCAATTCCCTAGCTCCAAAGACCAGTGGCGGTCCTGATGGGATTCCTAATGTCTTTGCGAAATTTGCCTTATCGGAGCTCTCGGTGCCACCTTCTCTCTTGTTCAATTAATCACTTGAGGAAGTCTCTTTTCTTGCTTGCTGAAAGTTAGCTAACGTTGTACCCATTTTAAAGAAAGGAGGCACCAAAATATCTCCAACTATCTCAAATTTCTAAATTAAACTACTTCGGTAAACTTTTTGAAAGATTAGTCCACAATGCGGTCTGGGAGAAACTTAATTATTTAATATCACCCGCCCAGCATGAATTCGTTAAAGGAAGATCAACTTTCACCAATTTATGTGACGCTACAGCCCAAATCGGACCTTGGCCTCCTGATATTCAGGTTCCTTAACATTTTTCATTACTTATTGTGGAAGGGTTGTTAGCCCTTCGCACAACCCTCTTTCTACGAATTTTTTCATTTTCGTAGATTGAGGTGACCAAGATATATCCAAGCAGGCAATATGCTGGAATTATATATTGCGCCGACCGGGATTTGGACTCACGACCTTCGCATTACAAGACCAACACACTACCTACTAGGCTACACCCTAGCTATTATAGGAATTCACTGACTTCGTTGCACAATCCTGAGACCATCATAACACTGTTTATCATATTTTTCGAAAGCTTTTGATACTGAAAGGAAAGATTTCCGGATTGTACACTGCTACGCTTTATTATTTGTGACGTTTCGGTCTCTGCTGAGACCTTTATTCTCAGCAGAGACCGAAACGTCACGAATAATAAAGCGTAACAGTGTAGAATCCGGAAATCTTTTCTTTCAATTCGAAATGCACTGTGAAAACTTTCACCAAACTTTTGATACTGTTAGTACTAAAATTCTTATGACTTGTCTACTTTATTCCGTTGGAGTTCTAACAATGATATTTGTCTGAGCATTGAGAAGTGTTTTGCTATGGAATTTTCGTATAAGACTATCTCTCCTGTCCTCACCTACTTTATTAACGGATCCACCTCTTAGCAGTATCTACAATAAAGGATTTAGGAGTGACCTTCGATCGCAAGCTGAAATTCGTCAATCATTACTCTGAGATTACAAAGAAGGCTTAAAGACTTGCTGGGCTCGTCCTCCGTACGACAGTTCAGTTTAACCGTCCAAGAACAGCAGCCCTGCTATTTTCCACTCTCTACATCGGGTGGAACCCTCACAATGCTTGCCATGTTGGGGCCGTCGAATCCATTCAGCGTAAATTTACTCCCACCCTTTTCTACAGACTAAAAAAACCTCATATCAGCTACAATGACAGACTAATAGCACTTCAACTCCAGCCTTTGCATCTACGACGGACTTTTCTTGATGCTTGCTTCCTCTACAAACTTTGCAACTACTTGCTTAATACCTACTTCTATAATGACCTGAATTTCCGGCAAGGAACAGTCTCAACCAGGAATTCAGATATTGTCTATCCACCTCGAGCTTCACTCGATATTGTTACATGCAGCTCTGGCAACCCCGCAACTCGATCTCTCTCGAATAGACAAGAATTATGTAGAACAGTATACTCCACTATGTAGAAAGCTACAATTAAAGATCTAGAGCTTTCCAGTATAACACATACACACTGAAGGAAGCTTCGAGAACTGTCATAAAATGTATAAAAACACGAAAGCTTTCATCGAGGAGCTCAGTTTAGTCAGCGACTTTTATTTAGGAAAGACGCGAACCAGTAAAAGCGATAGAAAAGTACGCGGCGGTAGTTCTATATAGTGCGAATTAAGTTAAAGTGCGAATAAATAAATTATCACTTATTTTTAAACGAATTGTGGTTTTACTTGAAATCCCGGCAAACCCCTAGCTCGCAACAATATTTACTATCACTCCCCGATGTTGAGAATGCAAAGAAACCACGATCAACTTCAACTTGGATCTTTAACTAATTCTTTTGTTTTATTCAAAAATAGAGTAAAAACTATAATCTTTAATGTTTGAATTCTTATCGTTACTTTTCTAATATTTCTGCTTTTGCATAAATGAAAATGTTATCTTTTTTGTTCAAAACTGTTTAAATAAATAAATAGAGAGACCAGATGGGTCCAAACTAAAAGAAGCACGCAAAATCTTGGAGTGTTATAAGCAACACATCTCTCAGGCAGATTTAGAAGTAGAAGAAAGGATGCATCGCCAAACTCCGTTCAGCAATAGCATTACTGGTAAACCCTTTACTCCGGAAAAGATCAAATGAGCGATTAATATCTTCAAGCCCTAATAATCTGCCGGAGTAGATAAAATATTACCCGCATTACTCCAAAAGAGGTTAGAGATATTAAGGCCAACAATAATAAGGATCTTTAAAGCTAGCTTTGCCTGGTTTTTGTCCCATTGAACAGCCTAAGTCATATATTAATACGACGGAGAAATTAGTAGTCCTTCACATAAGAGCAAAGCCTAATGAGGTCTATTTGAATAAGAATCAACATGTGTACAAGGCAAATTAACAGAGCTTTACAGTTTAGTAAGTCAAATTGAAAAGCCTAAAGATTACAAAGAAGTTGGCCTTTGCACATTTCTAGATATAGAAGGAGCATTCGACATGCCATAGATACTCGCCATGATAAAGAAGCGAATGACAATCACGGATCTAGGTCACAGAACATTGACTACACAGACATATTGGGGCTGCCCGCAAGGAGGAGTACTATCTCCATTTTTGTAATCAAATGAGCTCCTGGACCGTTTAACCTATGAAAGCTATGAGGTAATAAAATATGCCGACGACCTCGTAATTACCATTAGAGGTAAAAATGATTCAACAATTTCAGAAAGGACTTAGAGGTGATAATGAACTGATGTCAGCCTAAAGCCATTAACACATAGCACAGCTAAATCATAATTTAGGCCTAAATTATCATTAAACGGCTGTGTGTCATATGCTAATTGAGCTAAATTACCAAAATAGTGATCATTTATCAGCTAAATCACCTCATTTAGCTAAATTCTCACATTTTTCTCATAATAACGATGAAGTTTGTGCTAGAGCTGGAGCTTTCATAAAAAAATTTTCGTGCAAGAGAAAAGAACAAAAGTTATTTTCGGATAGCTCTGACATATACAAAATTTTTGAAGCGTGGTTTAAGCGCCCAGCTATGAAAGATGGCTTGCAAACGATTCCAAAACAGGACTAAGGATGGTTTTTCTTCTTTTGTAGTCTTCCTTGCAAAATCTTATTGCCTATTAGCTTTGCATTTAAACTTTTTAAAAATATCAAGACGAGCTAAAAGAAGAAAAATTTACATAGCCCCTCCGCTTATGCAAGGAATTTCAATGCCTTTCTCGAATGAGGTCAAAGACTACCTGCCTTACCGCTGAAATGTCAATTTTACTAAAAAATTTAAGTTTTAACCTCAAGCTTCTCGGACACAATGGCGACGAACTTCAACTCTGAAACCCCCTTCAAAGTTATAATCAGAGAACGAAAGGACTTGCATTCCGTACTACCTGAAATAGAATTGGGATCAAGCATCTGGTATGTGTTTCACGCACCCTGAAGAGAACTGTAGCCACATTTAAGGGTGGGCTTCAAAACCACTCGGTAAAGAAGCTCCAATCTTCCAGGCCGAACCGAAAGCAAATTGTTAATATTAAGCAAGAATCGAGTAATGAGCTTTCCTTTTATTATGGAGTCCCGCAAGGAACTGTGCTAGGCCCACTACTCTTTTTAATTTATGTCAATGACTTGTTTCAGGAGCAAATAAAGGGTGAATTAATATCGTTCGCTGATGACACAGTTCTATTTGTAGAGGACAATAGTTGGGATTTGGTTAGAACAAAAACAAATTACAGCCTGTCATTAATAAAAAACTGGCTAGATGCTAATCTACTGACACTGAATGTAGAAAAAAGTGCATACATCGTTTTTGCCCATAACAGTCGCGCTATTCCGTCATCGTTACATATCACAGTTCATTCTGATAACTGTACATCACACTGTCTATGTAAGCCTCTTAGAAATGTAAGTCGTATTAGATACCTGGGCGTCACATTTGACCAACACTTAAAATGGGATATTCATATTGCAAATACCGTAAATCGACTAAAGCGATTAATTCCGATCTGTTTTACTGTAAGAACATTTTTAACAAAAACTGCAGTCAGAACATTCTATTTTGCGCTAATACACTCTGTATTACAGTATGGTATTATAGCTTGGGGAAGCGCTGCTGTATTAAACATGGGACCATTGGAAATTATGCAAAAAACTTTATTAAAAATATTACTGAAGAAGCCGCGTAGACATAGCACAGTTCTTTTATTCTCCATAATAAATGTACTCAGTGTTGATAAGATTTTCGATATCATTGCTACTATTCAAACATATAAGGATTTTAAACTAGGACAAATCACGATAAATACTAATGCCACACGTAATGGCACTATCAAAGAATTAACACTACCACGAAAGAAAACTACCTTAGGACAAAGTTATTATTCTTATAGAGGAATTAAACTGTTTAATAATTTGCCAAATTTCATTAGAACCTCGGATAATCTTATGAATTTTAAATTACATACAAAGCGCTACTATTATACAGAAATTATAAATTAGAATAACAGAAGCACAGAATTTTGAACATATCTTTAATTGAACACATATGAATATGATGTATGAATATGAATTTTTGTTTCATTGTTTATGGTTTTTTTTAGTCTTTTAAGTAACATATTACATGTAAACAACTGAAAATTGTAAATTCTTAAGGTAAAAATATTTTAAAAAAGAAATCAGCAAAAAACTCCTCACTCCTAATACAAGGTATTCTACCTTATAAGGAGGAGTAGTGCATAAGATTGTTTATATTTAAGAACTGTATATTGTATTGTATTATTGCATTAACTAATAAAAAAAAATTGAAATGAAGCTATGCATTCAAGGGAATATTAGGAAAGTTCATCGCAATAAAACAATTTAAATCTTATCGAATAGTCAAGCATTTCTCAAAGCCCTAGCATCCAACAAACACGGATCGATGCTAGTTTTAGAGTGCCATGAAAACCTAATCGTTCTGGAAAAAAAGGATCAAAGTAATTTTATTTCCCTCAATCCCTATCTGTCACGAGACCCACATTAAAGGGATTAAGTGAAACGAAAAGGCAGACCGCCTTTCTAAAAACGGCACAGAAACAAACTTTATTGGTCCAGAGGCATACTGCGGAAAACCAAAAGGATAATCCAGCCGTATACTTAGAAATTGAATTGATCAAGGACATTGGATCTACTGGAACATACTTCCGATTTTATTGATCTTCAAAAAAATTAATCTTAACACTGAAAATCAAAGTGGAGGAAATCCTAAAATTAAGCAAGAGGGATATCAGAACTCTAATCGGCCTCATGACAGACCACATTGGAGTAAACTGTCAGCTTAACAATATGGGTCCAGCTGAATTCTAAGCGATTCAGAAACGACAGAACATATCCTATGTCAGCAGCAAGGAAAAAATGAAATCTTTTAGGAAAAGGTTTCCTTAAAACTAATGAATTAGCCGACATAGCTCCCTTAAACATGCTTAAATTAGCCAGATTTATGAAGTTGTGGTAAGCTAAAGGGGCAATAACCGCACAATATGCCGAGAAGGTCGCAGTGCTCTCAATATTAATAAAAAAATTGGGGAAGTAGTTTTTAATAGAGTTGAGTAATTTTTAAATCTAATAAATCCGGTTTAAACATAACTAAAAAATATTCTTCCTTATTTTTTTATGAAATGAAATTTTCAAAATCAAGTTAATCTAGTTTTTTGCATTCTATTTATTTGTCATCAGTTGCATGGATTATTCAATTTCCTAAATGAAGTGTTAGGTACAATGATTCATCTGAAATATTTTTTGTCGGAAATCGCTGAAAACGGGTCGGTCCCTGCTAAGACCAGATATCAGTCTCTAATACTAATCGCCTTGAAATTATTAGAATCACAGATTAAGTTTTTTTTTGTAGCTACGGCATTTGGGAAAACACACTACTACCAAAATCGGGCTTTGTCATCCTGACCATTGACATTGAGATTCACAATTTATTTATTATTGTGAAAGGGTTGTTAGCCCTTCGTACAACCCTTTAGCTATGCTGTAACTCATTCATTTTTTTCTTTTTACAGAATGACGTGTGTTATAGGCAATTTCGGCCTTTATGTGCAATGCACAAACACAGTCATGGAGGGAAGGAATGGGATTGGGAAGGTTGGGGAAGGGGAGTAAGAACGACCGTAGCGAGTGGAGAAGCTGGTATATTGCTCAGTTGTACTGGCTGCTTACTGACAAATATTTGCAGATGTTATGGGGGACTGAATGATAGAAAGCGAACAAAAACCATCTACTGAGTATCTAGGCCTTCTTGAAGTGGAACTGTTTCACTTTTACACCGTTTCCCCATTTTATTGCGAATAATTTTTTATCACCAGTAGCAACTGAAAAATTTGCGCTTAAAAAAATCCCGTCTGGAGTGGGAATCGAACTCACGACCTATTGACTGAGAAGCAAGCACGCTGCCCACTACGCCACGGAAGCCTGAAAACTACTCGTGCCTCAAAATGTTTACCTCCATTACAAACACAACAATGGGTATTTGATACACTCAAAGATTGATCTCTTTTAATCGCCAGAAAGACAGAACATTTTGTATCTTACTATTCGATGCAGATTTCGGCAAAGTTTTTGTATTGAATGCTTACAACAAACATCACAAAATTCTGAAAGAAACGGCACAAAAAGTTTAGTTTTTTGACAAAATTGTATGACAAAAGAATTTAAATGTGTGACATTTAAAATTAAATGTGTGTGACGTTTTTGTGGCAAATTTAACAGAGATACAACTGGCGAAAAAATATAGCAGTGCTCCGAAACATGTTACCAACAAATTTCCGTGACAATAAGAAAACGAAAATTTTTTAAATATACACACTTTTATGCCTAGGTATCGCCTAGTGGGGAGCATGTTGGTCTACAATGCGAAAGTCATGAGATCGAATCCCGGTCGGCGCATAATTCAGCACACTGCCTGCTTGGGTATACCTTGGTCACCTCAATCTACGGAAATGAAAAATTTATAGATAGAGGGTTTTGCGAAGGTCTAACAATCCTTTCACAATAAATAATGAAAAATGTTAAGGAACCTGAAGGTCAGGAGGCCAAGGCCCGATTTGTGCTGTAGTGCCATTGTAGAGAGTAGACATACTTTTGTAATGAAATTTAGGGACAAGTTTATGGAAAATAAATTTTGAAACACGATTATGTGTAGGAAAGTCGCATTTGAAGGTCATGACGAATTTGTAATGCAGGATGGGCGATATTTTAATGGAGGTACAAAAGCCTAATAATAACACATATACGATGCTGGGGTGTAGCCAGTAGTAGTGTTGATCTACAATGCGAAGGTAGTGAGTTCAACTCCCGGCCGACGTATAATTCCAGAACACTGCGTGATTGAATAAACCTTGGTTACCCTTGGTTGTGCGAAGGGCTGAAGAACCTGAAGATGAGGAGGCCAAGGTCTGATTTGGGCTATAGTGCCATTGTAATAGTAGTAGTAGTATACGACCTTGAGGTGACTACGGCAAACGATTTCGACAGAAATACGGCAATATTTTTTTTCTTCCATTACAACAAAGTCATTTAGTTGTTATGAAATATGAAGTCGTACATCTGGTACGATATTGTGTGAAAGTTCAGGGCGGATGGCATGAGGAAGAGGTTCCGGGAAGACACTATCCTTGAAGAGCTGTGATGAAGGGGAGACAAATAAGGAAAACGCAAGGGGTTCACATTGCCTACATTTTTAAACCTGCATTAGGCAAATCATTGCCATAACATCCTGTGAAGCAGGGCAATCTGATAATGAGTGATCGCGGAACCGGTAACACAACTTACCTCTCACGCCCTCACCTCTGTGAGGCCTGGTCAATGCCCATTATCTTTTGACAGAATGGAGTCCTGCATTTTGTTTCAATAGTGGGTGTACCAAGCAGGTATTGTGCTGGAATTATGCGTCGACCGGGATTGGAACTCACGACCTTCGCATTATAGACCAGCACGCTACCTACTAGGCTATACCCTAGGTATTTATCGTACTTTGTCGTAAAACAACTGTGTTAATCAAATTAGCGTCGTCAAAATGTTGACAAAAATGTCAAATATGTTGTACTTTCATTAAAATACGTTTCGCCTTCAAGCCAAATTTCATCATTACTGAAAATATGGTAGTTTCAAGGAGGTTATACATTGACGGAAGACTATGAGCATGCTTTTCCTTCTAAGGAAATTTATAATGAAAGTATTTCCCTCTCTTACTGACGAAATTTTTCGAAACAATCATTTCGCTATCTTTGTCTGGCACACTTAAGCCTATTGCAACTAACTCTGTCTACAACTTCTACAATGGCACTACAGCCCAAGTCACAAACCTTGGCCTCCTGACCTTCAGGTTCCTTAACATGTTTTTCCTTTTACTTATTTTGGAAGAGTTGTTAGCCCTTCGCACAACCCTCTATCTATAAATTTTTCATTTTCTTAGATTGAGGTAACCAAGGTATATCCAAGCACGTCGACCGGGATTTGTACTCCCGACCTTCGCATTGTAAAACCAACACAGTACCCACTTGGCTACACTCTAGCTCAACTAACTCTGTCCCGCGTTAATTTGTCCGAAACAATTGGCAAATTTTCGAAAGAATTGTTTCGCAATCCTTGTTTGGCATAATTAAGCCCAATGCAACTATCTCTGTCTCGCGCTAAATTGTCCGTTGCTAAAGTGCTTAGCTTAGACACGAACCAAAAGCTAATAAAAATTGAAAAAAATAAAGTTTTCTGAAATAAAACAGCAAACCCCATTGTACTGAAAATTACTTAATTGCTGACTGAATACAAGCAAACGAAAGAGAATAGAAAACATAACAGAATTATAATTGGGCTTAAAGCCCAATCATATGATACTCTAGATGAGATGGAAATGACTTTAATATACCAGAAAATATGTCATCTCAATTTTTTTCGAATAGTGGATAGAGACTTTTGCATGGGAGGTGGTAAAAGTAGAGGGGGAGGTTTGTATTTTTCGTATATAACACCGAACATGGCATGCAAAAGGAAGTGGAGCGTTTAAGATGATTTTGTACTTTTTCTAGTTTGAATGGAAATCGATAAAATGCATTTAACAAAAATTATGCGTCTGTATGAGGGGGGGGGGGGTTAGAAGGAGTGTACGGATCAAAATAATTTTTTTTTGCATTAGTAATATTTCTATTTGTATACTTTGTATATTTGTATATTTCGAAATTTCATGAAATTTGTATGGGAGGGGGTAGAAGGAGTGGGGGGATGTAGCCCATTCACGAATTTAAAGTTGTTTTTTTGCTAAAAATGACACACAAATTTTTTTAGCACTATAGCTGAAAGCTTTCTAGAGGTATGCTGTAGACATACAAATTTCACGAAATTTTCAGAAATTGATTTTTCTTTGAAACTATTTAAGCTATCGACTTGAAATTTGGGTCAAAGTATAACGATATAGATGTCATTAATGTGATTGAATATTAATCCGATCCCGTCACTCCTTCTACCCCCTCCCATACAAATGCGTAATTTTGAAAAATGCATTTTTTCGATTTTCATTGAAAGTAGCAAAGTTATAAAAACGAATTTTTGCCAGAATTAATTATATTATATTTACAATTAGTATTGAAAAAATTATCAACTTAACCTCACTCCTTCTACCCCCTCCCATACAAATTTCACGAAATTTTGAAATTTAAATTAAATTATTTTTCTTCGAAAGTGTCAAAGCTATCAGCTTGATATTTTGCACAAAGTATAAAAATAGATATATCAATAACGAGAAAAAAATGTGTTTTGATCCGTACACTCCTTCTACCCCCTCCCATACAAATGCATAATTTTTGTTAAGTGCATTATATCGATTTCCATTAAAACTAGAAAAAGTATAAACTTAAAATTTTGCCGGAATTGGTTTTTAATAATTGCAATAAATGCTAAAAAAAAATTGTCAGCTCCTCTTCACTCCTTTTACCCCCTCCCCCCACTTTTTGTAAATTTGTGAAAATGTGTTAAATTGTACGGGAGGGGGTAGAAGAAGTGGAACTAATAACATATAAAATTGTGTGTCTTACTAATAATTCTAAGTAAATATTTAGAGCACAATTTCAGCTCGATAAATTTTATACGTACTGAGTAAATTTAATTATTTCATGAAAAAGTGCAGTTTCTATGGGAGATGATAAAAGGAAGGAGAGGACTAAAATAACTTTTATCCAGTAGATTGAAATCATCATGAAAGTAATATATTTCAATTTTCAGATCAATAGCATTTTTAATTTTCGAGCAAATCCGTTTATTGTCAAATTGCGAAATTGTGTAATTTTGTATGGGATGGGGTAAAAGAGGTCGAGCGATTTGGCCCTACCCAGAACTTGACCTTACTTTTTTGTCAAAAACGACATGTGCAAAATTCGAGCTCAACGCGTTTTTAAGCTAGAGATAGGCGGACGAACGGACGGACGGACAAACGGACAGACGTACGAACGGACGGACGGACGGCCATCCGGTTTTGAGATTTTTGAGTAATTATATGTATGGCTGTATCATTAATTTTTTTCTCCGAGCATTATTTCCTGGCGTTACAAACTTTCTGTCAAACTTATAATCTCAGATTTCATCTAGAGTATTAAAATTCTCTATGAAATTTTTTTTTCAAAAATTTAATCATATCCCTGTTATTGTGCAATTGTACCGAACGGAGGTACACAATTGAAAGTGTAAGTAGCAATAAATGGGCTACACCACTCCGTAAATACGCTGAGCAAAATATCTTTAAATAGGTTCTCGACTATAAAAGACTATAAAGAAACTAATGTCTCCAGGATAAGGTGTGACGCAGCTTCAATAAAATGATCCAGACGGCAAATTTACTTAGATTGGCACTGCCATTGCAGCCTCTACGAGCTAGGTAAGTCATTTAAAAGTTCGATAATATATCTAAACTGATTGCACCATGAAAACCAAACAGTATTCAAAACTCATACCTACTTGCACAGCTTTTTTTTTAAGAACATCCTTGATCTTTTCCGACCAGTTTTCGTAAAAAGATTTTGATCAATTGACTACAAGAATTTGCAAAAATCATTCTACAAAAAAATAAATAATATTTTTTTTTTATTATTTTCCGCTAGTTTTATTTGCTATAACGATTACCAGCTTTCCTCAAAACTTTAAAATATAGAAATTTACAACCATGTTTGCAATTAACGACGCATTTGATAACATGTCCATCGGAGAAATCAATAATTTTATTAAATAAAAAAAAATAGATAATGACAGTGCAAACCAGAACTAACATATTTAACATTTGGTGGATAATCTCAAAATATGTAATATTTTCGATAAAAGCTGAATTTTTTTAAAAAAAACAGATTTTGAAATGAAGCCACTTAAACTTATTTGTTTATTGTAAAATTTGGGGGGTAAAGAAAAATTAGGCCCATTTGCGCCTTCCTATTTACACATCAATAAGTCCGTAGGATGACCCACAGATGGCACCTCTGTGGCCGAACCAATTGTATTGGCAGGGAGTACCAACTTTCAGAAGCGACGCGTCAAAATTTCATGGCATTCTGATTTTTTGTTTACAAGCTACAGTGCTCGAAGGCCGCTACTTTTGTTATTTTTAAAAACATGGAAAAATCCGAATTTTGTGTGTTGATAAAACATTGCTTCTTGATGGGAAAAAAAAGCGTTGAAACAAGAGCATGGCTTGAAAAGTGTTATTTGGAATCTGCTCCGTCGAGACAAATGGTTGAGAAGGGGTTTGCCGAGTTTAAAGGCCTGTATGAAGCTGTTTCGACGCAGTAAAAAAGATTTTTTGCGACAGTATGTGACAATGGATGAAACTTGGATTCCTCATTTCACACCATTGTCAAATCGGCAGTCATCCGAGTGGACAGCAGCGGAAGAACCGCGACCAAAGCGACCAAAGCGACCAAAAACTCAAACATCGGCTGGCAAGGTAATGGCTTCAGTTTTTTGGGATGCACATGGTATATTATTCATAGACTACCTTGAGAAGGGAAAGAGCATCAATACCGATTATTATATACCATTACTCGAACGTTTGAAGCGAGAAATTGCTGCGAAACGGCCACACATGCAGAGGAAAAAAATACTGTTTCATCAAGACAATTCTCCGTGTCACAAGTCGATCAAAACAATTGCATGAATTGGGCTTCGAATTGCTTCCGCACCCACCGTATTCTCCAGATCTAGCCCCCAGCGACTACTGGCTCTTCGCAGACCTGAAAAAAATGCTCGCTGGCAAAAGATATGGCTCAAATGAAGAGGTAATTTCCGCAACTGAGGCACATTTTGAGTCGAAAGACAAGTTGTTCTACAAAACTGGTATCGAAAAGCTGGAGAGGCGTTGGACGGATTCTATCACTCTTGAAGGAAACTATGTCGAAGAATAAAGCAAAATTAGACTGAAAAAACTGTATTTTCTTTGTTATCCTACGGACTTATTGACCGGTGTGTTATACCTTGCAGACCTAATTATCATTTAGCCAGCCTGCTTTACAGGTGAAATTAATAAGCTACATCAGTAGAAGGGACCGGAAATCAATTAGCTCGGCAAAGAGTATTCTTCTGGAGTTTGTTTTCCAATTGTTCCGAGGCATGATCAATGATAAAGGAAGTGCTCTACAGTCTCATCCTCCTTACCGCAGCCCCTGCAAATGTCATTAGGCGTACTATTTGAGCGTATTTTCTAGGATGACAGTGGCCCGTGCCAATACCTACAAGTGTCCGGAGGGAGGTTCTGTCGAGTCTCAAAATTTAAATTCAGACCCCTCTTTCAAATCCATTCCATAGCATATTCGTGGTGTTACACGAACTTCTTTATAACCATTTGAGATTTTTCCTTTCGCACACGTTGTTCGCGCAGGTTGTCTTAATAACAGTGCCTACATT
Organism: Chorisops tibialis; assembly: GCA_963669355.1. NCBI lineage: Eukaryota > Metazoa > Arthropoda > Insecta > Diptera > Stratiomyidae > Chorisops > Chorisops tibialis. The sequence continues at coordinate 246,090,928 of OY770262.1, forward strand.
GTCCGTTTGCTTAACGGTGGTCGCAGCATATCAATTTTTGGCCAGCCTGTCGTTTCTAGGTATATCCAGAATAATCGTAACCCAACAAAGTCGCAAATTGCAGTTTTTCCACAATGCAGCATTACATAATACATATTGTATGCTTCAAACATCCTTAATTGTAGCTATAAGTGAAGAGCGCCTTCAGGGTAGCTTGGGTGTAAAAAATAACTCACTTTTCTTATGGTTTGGTGAATGTTTTCATAGTGCATTTCGAATTGAAAGAAAAGATTTCCGGATTCCACACTGTTACGTTTTATTATTATTCGTGACATTTCGGTCTCTGCTGAGACCTTTATCAAACAGTAGCAGTTGATAAAGGTCTCAGCAGAGACCAAAACGGCACGAATAATAAAGCGTAACAGTGTACAATCCGGAAATCTTTTCTTTCAACTCGCTTACCATTTACTCCTGCACGCAAGGCCAGTTTCACCCCTTTCATAATAACCTCCCATTAGAATATTGTGGTATATTCTGGTAAATGCGCCGAGATTTGCAGATTAAGACTTTCAGAAAATGTGCGATAAAATTACTCCCTCTTCCATTTTCGAACCATCATTAAATATCGGAATCCTGTCAATCTGCATGATATGATTGTCAATCCCTTGCTGTCTGTCAGGTAGAGTGACTTCGTAGTGTGCTTCTTTGATAGCACTGAACTACTACTATATCTTGCGACAGAACATTCCCTTTTGATACGCTCTAGGATATTTGATCCAAGCCAAAAATAGCAAGACTTTCAGCTGCAATGCCTGCCATCTCCAGACTAACAGCATTCAGCGGAAGAAGACCCAAAATGACTTCCAATCCTGCTGTGCGCATTTTCATGCTTATGCAGTGAATTCTCTGAAAGTGACTTAATTGTGCTTGAATATATTTAAGCTTAGTACTTTCCCACCATACCAGCGCACCATATGTAACGATTGGTAGTATAATACTGATATACATCCACCTTACTATATTTGGTATCAGTCCCCACTTTTATACTCTAGATGGATTTTGAGAGTATAATAAATATACTCTGAAGTTTGTAACACCAAGAAATAATGCTTGCACAGAGGCGCTAAGGGTATAGAAATATTTGTTGTTGCTAAACAATTTCAAAATCGGATGTTATTCCGCCCGACTGTACGATCTCTAGCTTGAGAACGCGTTGAGCTAGAAAGTTGACACGTTGTTTTTGACAAAAAAGTCAGGTCAAGTTTGTTAACGGGCCAAATTGCTCCACCCCTTCTACCCCCTCTCATACAAAATTACATTTTCAATCATTTACATTAATCAAATTTCCTTGGCAACTATAAAAGCTAACAATTTGAAATTTAGAAAATATAATTTTTATCATAAAATTTGCTCGAATCCTCAACTCCTTCGACCACCTCCCATACAAAATCCACTTTTTCGTTAATACTATAAACCAATTTTCTCAGTGAAATTTGAGAGATGTCAATTTCATAACATTCATATCTACTTCTGAAAAAATCACTAAACACTTCTCGGCCCTTCTACCACCTTCCATACAAACTGCATAATTTCGCTAAATTTAATACACTAATTTTCCCAAAACTTATCACATTTTTGAAGCTTAAATTTTGTATAAAACATTTTTATAGTGACTCTATTATGACGTAAAAACATTAATTCAATGCCGTCACCTCTTCTACTCCCTCCCAAACAAAATGACTCATTTTCAATCCTTTGCAATAATCACATTTTCGTGGAAACTAGAAAAATTAACAATTTGAAATTTGGAAAATATTATTCTTATCATAAATGTGATAAAAATGGTATAGAAACTTTTCGAATCTCCCCCACTCCTTCTCTCATCTCCCATACAAACTGCACAATTTCACTGAATTTAATACACTCATTTTCTCAGTACCTATTCAATTGTTGAAGCTTGCATTTTACAAAATTTTGAAAAATTAGTTCAGTTTTGCCACCTCTTCTACCACTCCTCATACAAAATTTTTCCTAATCACGAAAATTTCTATTTCATATAGAGTATTGTACGATTGCGATTTACACGCAATCGTAGCCCTGTTATGTTTTGCTTAAAGTTTTCTTTACATATGAAGAAGGCATTATTTGCTTTCTTAATTCTTTCCTCGACATTCAGATCTGAGTTTGCTGTTCAAGATGATTCCCAGATAAGTTCCCCTTTCTGAAAGGCTAATGGCAACTCCCCCAATCGATGGCAAATTGAAGATTTCTATACGTCATCTCTAGTGAATTGTATGAGTGTAGTCTTGTCAGGGTTAATTCTTAATCCACACGAATTAGACCAATAGGCCAAAAGGTTCAATATTTTTTGCATCAGTTCAGCTAAGGTTGTATGGTATTTCTCACTAATTTGACTAAGTAATCTGCTTAGGCTACAGTGCAATGGCTAGCAGCATTTAGCTGCGAGAGGATACCATTCGTACCTAATATCCAAAGTAAGAGTGACAAAACTCCTCCTTGTGGTGCTCCTCTATCTACTTGTTTTGTCCTGGAGTCATTTCCTATCGTGGCAGTAATTTTCCTTCCCACCAACATGTTGTGAATCCATTCAGTGAGCATTGGATTTCCACTATGTGCGATTAACGCGTCTGCGCTATTAGACGCATGTGTTATTGAACGCGCCTTCTACATCCACAAAAACACTCAAAGTGTACTGCTTGAGTTCCATAGACATTTCAATTTTTGATACTACCATATGCAGTGCCGTTTCCATAGACCGACCCAACATGTAAGCATGTTGGGAAGGACTAAGGTCGGCGATGCTTACAGTGGCTCTTATGAGAATATCTATCAGTCTTTCAAAAGTTTTCTGAAATAAAGCTGTTAGATTTATAGTCCTGCAGTCCTTCGGCTGCGTATGACTAATTTCATATGCCTTCGGTATGAAGGCCACCATCACCTCTTTCCATTTCAAGACAAGCCATGGATATATCAACCAGCCGCAGGAATTATTCCATCTGGTACCGCCGACTTAAGAGCTTGAAAGAGTTTATTGCCTAAATTGTTTTTTCCTTAGTTATAATTCCATCCATTATGCCACGAGCAGCGATTCTTCCTTTGGAACCATGGAAGGGCCTTTTGACAGAACATTTTTAAGTCTAGCTGCTTCATTCACTGAGTCAAAAGTTGCGCATAGTATCGAAACTTTACACATCGTTGCCGTAATTTAGATTAAATATGGAATGCTTTGCGTAGGAGAGTTATTCCAGATAAAGTCATAGCTATGATTAAAGAATCATATGTTACGTTTTACATAGAAAAGAGCTGTACTAGAGCGAACGGGTGTCAGACAAGGCTGCATAATATCACCGGCCCTGCTTTTGTTGGTAATAAATGACATCTTGCTTGAAAGCTACACTGGAAGGTGGGGAAGAAAATGGTCTTCAATGGAGACTATTTACATCTTAAGTCACCTTGATTATTCCATTCGGACTTAGAGTCAAATGTTCGCTCGTTGCATTATAAATTCAAAGAGGTGGAACTGAGAACCAAATACATGCACGTGGGCTCGAACACAAGCACATTATTGTTCTTAACGGACAAGATGCGGAATAGGTGTACGATTTATGTTATCTCGGAAGCATTGTCAGCATGGACGACGGAGTCGAAAAGGATATTGAGGCTCGTCTAAATAAAGCTCATTAGGCCTTCGGTATCCTTTCCCCTTTCTGGCGATTATGAGAGATCTCCCTTCGCACGAAGCTGCGAGTTTTTGACGCATGCGTCAAAAACCAATCATATAACATGTGGTTGTACTACGTGGAAAGTGAATGTTCGACTTACCAAGCAACTAAAAACAAACTTTCGTGAGCCAATGCCTCCCACGCATTTTAGGAATATTCTGGCCAGAAGAGATATCCAACGACGAACTTTGGAGTACAACTGGACAGACTAAAATAGGTATTGAGATTCAAAGGTGGAAGTGGCAGTGGATCGGTCGTACTTGAAGGAAGCCAGAGCGAAACATCGCCAAACAGGTTCTGGATTATAATCCTCAAGGAAGACGTCGGGTTGGTCGACCATGGAAGCGAGCAGTAGAACAGGAGGCCAGAGTAATAAACAAGTTCTGGCAACAGCTAAAGGCTGATGCTCAGGATCGCGCCTTGTGGAAGAGAGTTTGTTCTGTCCTATGCTCCTATAGGGGGTATTAACAGGAGTTTGATTGATTGACCCTCAAATTCCCATAACACTATAACCGTGAATGCATTAAAGAATGATTCCATTAGTGAAACTTGGTACCTTGAAAAAAAATGTTTCTAGATTTCACATTCATTATTAAGTAACCCAAAAGAATATTAGGTTGCAAGTTCTAAAATCGTTACATTTTTTGCGACAAGTGGTAAAAGGAATTCACAAATTGCAATTTCTGAAAAATGCTATATAACTAGTACCGCAAAGTTATGATTTGAAATTATTATGGTGTGTGATAAGGGGGTCGTGAGCTCAAATCCCGGTCGACGCAATATATAATTCCAGCACGTTGCCTGCTTGGATATACCTTGGTCACCTCAATCTACGAAAATGAAAAATTGGTAGAAAGAGGGTTGTGCGAAGGGCTAACAACCCTTCCACAATAAGTAAAAAATTTAAAAAATATTTGGAAGATATGTAGCAATAGTAATTGAGAATTTCGCCTCTCAAAGTTGTACTTTAAAAATATATGGAAGGTGGTTAAATTGATAAGCCAATTTATTTATTTTTCCCACACATTTTAAAAACAAACTTTTGTATTATCGCGCCCTGACTTTGTAAGGAGTTCATTATTTTTTCTTCAATGACTTCAACAATTTTCATGTGATTCAAGGGAACTTATACCGAATTTGTTATCTTTGTATCTGGTACGAACCGAGAAAAAAACAGAACTTTTGAATTTGTGATCTTTGTATGGAAAGTGGAAAATCTTCAACTACAATATATTTCTTATAAAAAATTGTGCAAAATTTAATAATAAAAAAGTTTCTTACATTTCGGCCATCTCGTTCGTTTTCCCACCTTCCTTTCGTTGAAAAACGAATCGACAATTGAAAAACCTCGACTCATGCTTCTTTTCGCATCGAGACTTTTTCCTTGCCAGTTCTGTTCCTGTCCAGGATTTTCATTTTCTTTCGCACTAACCGCACTGTAACGTCGCGAAAACACATTTCTCGGAAAATCTTTCATTTTGATTTTTTTTTTTAAATTGGTGCGATCAATGATAATTCCCAGGAATTATATCACTTTCGTTTAAAATTAATATTAATAATAATAATTGTATTTGATTTAAAAAGAAATGTATTGAAAACCACGGTTTTTACAAAACATTTAAATCACTCGATTCCAATAAATTAAAAAAAAAATAACCGTCTCAATTAGTATAACTTCCTTCTTCAAAAAAAAAAAGAAAACAACAATTCTCTTTATTCTGATAAATTAAATCAATCACAAGGAATTGAATAAAACCGACCTCGACTCACGTTATATTTAAATTTTTATCCGTTCACAAGGATTGATCTTCACTTTATAAATTGTATATATTTCGATCTTTTGTGTTTAAAACAAAATTTATTTAAGTACGTTTCAAAAAAAAAAAAAATTGAAAATTTATTTTATAATTTCTTAAAATAAAAAACAAAATCTTAAAAGTTCAAACTTAAGAGAACCGTCCGATCAGTAGCAAAGTTAAATTATGAATGAAAAGTTAAGGTGTTAGCCATCGGACTAGTCATACACGATCTTAAAAGATCTTAAACTACGCGCGCGTACAAACATACAACATGCATAGACATAAGACGCGCTACACTTGGGAATCTATCAGATTGTCTCAGATTGAAAGCAAGCAACTAGCAGAAGGAAAAATAACACAAAAAAAATTAAAAAACCTGGCATTGATCGTGTTTTTCTTGATCAATTTCACATAAGACGACGCGACAATCAAAACAAGAAAATTGATATGTCCAGGTGGGAAAATCGTTCGGCGAACTGATCTTAATCTTGTGCATTACTTGAGATTTGAATCCCTTATTTTGATCTCTGATAAAAGCGAGAATGACGATTGCGATCGATTTTAAAATGATGATCGCGATAGGTAGCGTTGCTTTTTTCTTCTTCTAATCAAATAATCAAATATTTAGTTTTTGATGATTAATATTTAGTGATTTTTTGTTAATGCGCGATCGTATTATAATAGAAAAAAAACGAGAAAAACATATTAGGAGAAGTGGTTTTTATTATTATTATTAAAATATATTTTTTGAATCTATCATAGAATTGAGGTGTTCGAGTATATCTGTTTGCCGAGATCAAGAGATAAGTTTAACTACCGGTTAAATATCTCAGCATGGTAAGCATGATTTAGCAGATTCTTTGAATGATTGTTTTTTTTTTCAATAGTAGAGATTTAAAAATAGAGAAATATTAAAGTTAAATCAATATGCATTTTCATGTTATTGTAACTTTTTTTTTTCTTACATAGAATTGAAGAGGATATTTATTTTTCAATTTAAATTTGCTGCTATTGCGAAATCAATTATGAATTTGGCAATCATTTAAGGAATTGTTCAATTTTGAGTCACCATTTCGTAATTCTAAGCAATAATTTTTTTTAATCTATTGGAACCTCGTTGTAGCTTAGAATAGGACCATATGTCTCCTTAGCAATAATACGAAAATATCATTTTGAATATTTTGTTAACAATTTTTCTTCGAAAACTTACATTACAGATTTGAGGTGATAATTGTATTGAACCATTTATCTCATAAGCCATTGGACCTATGTAGGTAGGTAGGTAGAGGTGGCTGCCCAGACAAAAGTCCGGGTGCGCATAGACCATACGCTGGTCCGTTGGGATGCCGAAGGATGACAAAAACCATACTCGGTAAACCAACTGGAGTTCCTGATTTCCGCATTTATTAGATTACCGAGGCTATCAAAGAAGTGTGAACCTAAGTGGCGCCTCCTCTTTGTAGAGACGGCACGGCAAGTGCCTAATAGATGAAGAATCGTTCCTTCCTTTCTCTCCCTTTGCAGTTCCTACAAAGGTCATTAAAAGGAAGGCCAAGCCTCTCAAAATATTTCCCCATTAAACCGTGTTCTGTAACGACACCTGCTACAAAGCTGATCTCCGGCCTTCTTAGTGACTGCCAGAGCGTTTTAGATCCAGCACAAATCTATTTGGTGGTATTATGTACATGTAACACCATTCGCCCATCTGGTGATGTCTTAATCGCATCCACCTTACATTGCAGCTTATAAGTTGCGAGAGGCATACTAAGCTTCTTTCCTTCAGACTGAATCTGCAAGGTGGTCCCGTACCGGGCGAGTTCGTAAGCCTTACGATTCCCCGGAATGTCCTTGCGTTTTGGTACCCAGCATAGGCGAATGTTGAATTATTCAGCTATCTCCCTAAGAGACATGTGACAATCTAGATACACACATGGCTGATTCCATAGATTTAATAGCGGATTGGCTATCATTGAAGATGCTAATATACTTACTACATGCTACATTACACTTCAGCCAGACCAATGCTTCTTTTATCGCCATTACTTCTGATGCCTTCTTCCACTCCACTTCTAGTTTTGGAGCCAGTATAAAACAATATGGACGTATTTCATTAGCTTTCCACTCTAGTCTTGAGAGTGAGGAAATTATAATAAAACTAGCAAACGGCCGCGACTTCGTCCGCGTAAAAATAGCAATAATAAGCAATTTTTGAGAGTGTAGTTAGTAATACATTATGTGGGATATATAATCTGCTTACTTTAATGGCTCTTTGAAGAAAATGGTTTGTATTTTGTTGGAATCAGAACCATAAATTATTAAGAATGAAAGCATGATACTCGCATTTGTATGGGACAGGCTCGTGATCAAATCAAACCCGTGATTCGAAATCATATGTGTACGTGTTAAGGACATGTGAATAGTTGTAGCTGGTGTTAATTAAAAAAAAAATAAAATAAAATAATATTAAGCTTAAAAACATAACAGGACTATGATTGTGCGTAAAGCCCAATCATACGATACTATGTATAGATGAAATCGAAATTTTTGCGGTGTTAAGAAATTTTGTATGGGGAGTGGTAGAAGGGGTGACAGCACTGAACTAATTTGTTTCACATCACGCAAGAGTAGCTATAAAAATGTTTTATACCAAATTTAAACTTCAAAAATTGAGTAGGTACTGAGAAACTTAGTGCATTGAGTTTAATGAAATTGTGCAATTTGTATGGGAGGTAGTAGAAGTAGTGGAGGGTTTTTGGTGATTTTTCGAGAAACAACTATAACTATCATGCAATTGATAAACTTATTTCAGATCTGTATCATTCACACTTTTCAAGAAAATCGAATTGTTATACAGTCGTGGAATGTGTCTCATTGTATGGGAAGGGGTAGAAGGAGTGAAGCTACTCGCTTAATTTTTTCCCGATATCAATAATAATGCTAATTTAGGATTAAGTACAAAATTTTAGCTCGGTAAAATTTAAATGTACTGAGAAAATTGGTTTAGAGTATTTCATGAAAAAGCGCTGTTTATATGGGAGGGGGCGGAAGGAGAAGGGGTTTTTGGTGATTTTTTTGAGAAACAACTATAATCGTCATGCAATTGATATATTTAAAATTTCAGATCAGTAACATTTACACTTTTCAAGAAAATCGAATTCTTGTAAAGTCGTGGAACTGTGTCACATTGTATGTGAGGGGGTAGAAGGAGTGAAGCTAATTGGTTAATTTTTTCCCGATACTAATAATATATTCCAAATTTCAAATTAATTGCTTTTATAGTTTCGAAGAAAATTTGATTAATATATATTTTTGAAAATGAGTCACTTTGTATGGGAGGGGGTAGACGGCGTGAGGGGAGTGAAATAAAACCAAAAGCCGATTACATCCCGATGTTTCATTACAATCGGTTCAGCCGTTTGTGCTTGAAAAGCGGTCGGACAGACAGACAGACAAAAATTTGAAAAATGTTTCTTTATGCTTAGTTATTGCTAAAATAACTTAAAAAAAACTAATTTATAGCCATTTATATATAAGCAAATAACAGACAGACACTACAATTATATTAATATGTATAGATTCAAAACTTGAGAGAGTGTAGTTTGTTTTTTCGATTAAATTCTCGAAATCTTGCAGAAATAAGGAGTGAGCAGTTGGAGCGCAGGTCCACTGATGAGTTTCTTTGTGGCGGGCGGCTCTTGCAGCCGTTTGTTTACCGACAATGTCGAGTGGTAGCAGATAAAACATTACATCGAATGCTGCGGAAGGGCTTGTTCTCAGACCCTCACTTATGCGTAAACGTGCTGTTCTCTGCACCTTACCGAGGAGAGTGCGGTTTGTCTCTGTCCACAGGGCAGGCCACCAAATAATCATACTATATAGCGAGATGGATCAGATGATGTAGAGCCTTCACTGCACTACTTTGGGCTCCATTCCCAATGTCTTACCTATGACCTTTTTGCAGGAGTAAAGCGCTACAATAGATTTTCTTACACGTATTAAGTTTCCAGCTAAGTTTCCTATCCAAAACGAGACCCATTTTCCTCCATCTGCGAAAAGAAGACTGCTACTATCCAGGGTAGAGGGATTAACATTGACAATTTTGTGTTTGATTGTGAATAGTTTTGAGAGAATAATCCTAGATGTCAGCATCAAATTAATCAACACACCCAACGAAAGATCTACCTTTAGATTTTAAAGTGCTTCCGTAATTGATTCTGGTCTCATGGTACGTTGTTGAATGCCCCCTCGATATCAATAAACGTTACCATCTTTAATGCTTTGAGATTTTTCAAACTAGCATAACAGTGTGTGTAGGACCGTTTCAACCGATTTTCCCTTCTAGTATGCATATTGGGCCATGGACAACATTCGCTAATATAAGTTGCTGCATATCTTTCTAAAGTTCTTAGCAAAAATGAAGATAGACTTATACGTCACAGGACCTTTGGGCATGTATGAGAGTTTTTTTTCCGTTTTGGAGAAAAACCACTTTCACCTCCTTCCATATTTCATGATTGTAGGCCAACCTGTTTTGAAATTCGGCAGGTATTATGCCGTCCGGTTCTGGGGGTTTATATGGGGTGAAGCTGTGTACTGCGAGATAATGAGGCTTGAGCTCGTGCACTTCTCTGTGCGTGGCGACTGTTGATCTAGAAAATCAATGGATTTCTTCATGTGGCTGGGCACTGAAGGTTACGGAAAGAGAATTTTGTGAAGTCTTGATGCTTCATGTCTCTTTTACCATGCTGCGCTTTCCTCAAGTTGATTTTATAACAACGAATAACTTTCTTATTCATATGACTCCCAGTCTGAGGTCTCTTGGGATCGCTTGGCTTATTAAAAAGTCGCCTACAACCTTTTGTTGCTCACAATGGTGACTTTTGTTTACCTCTTGACTTCCTGGTGCGGCAAGAGCGTGACATTGCCCCTTGTGAGGGTAGACAGGACTCCATCAAAAGCAGTAGTGGTGTCCGGAAGGCTTGGAATTTTCCTGTAGTCTTCCTGTAGTTTTTTTTGTTACAGAACGACTTGTCTTATAGGCAATTTCGGCGTTTATGTGCAATGCAAACACAGTCATGGAGGGAAGGAATAGGATTGGGAAGGGAGGGGATGGGAGTGAGAATGACCGTAACGAGTGGAGAAGCTGGTATATTTTTCAGTTTTACTGGCTGCTACTGACAAATATTTGCAGCTGTTATGGGGGACTGAATGATATAAAGTGAACAGTTACCATCTACTGAGTGTCTAGGTCTTCTTGAAGTGGAACTGTTTCACTTTTACATCGTTTTGCCCATTTTATATCGAATAATTTTTTATCACAGTAGGAACTGAAAATTTGTGCTTAAAAAATCTCACTGTCTGGAATGGGAATCGAACCCACGATCTATTGAATGTGAAGCAAGCATGCTGCCCACTACGTCACGGAAGCCTCCTTAGATTAGATTAAATTACACGGTAGGTTATGTTTGGGTGTAGCTTAGTGGGTAGCGTGTTGGTCTTGTAATGCGAAGATCGTGAGTTCAAATCTCGGTCGACGCAATATATAATTCCAACACATTGCCTGCTTGGTTATACCTTGGTCACCTCAATCTACGAAAAGGAAAAACTCGTAGAAAGAGGGTTGTGCGAAGGGCTAACAACCCTTCCACAATAAGTAATAAAAAAAAATGTTAAGGAACCTGAATGTCAGAAGGCCAAGGTCCGATTTGGGCTGTAGCGCCATTGTAGAATAAGTAGAAGTTATGTTTGGTTTCCTTTATCACTGCGGGCACTGATGGGTCTATTGTGATGTTCCCCGATAGATATATTTTAGAGTTCCTTATCGAGTTTCATTCTTTTGATAAGGCTTAGGATATCCCATAGAGGAATGGTCAAAAATTCACTAGGGTTCACTGACCTAAATGAAGGAATCTTTTGTTCACCAGTGCTTTAGCTACTCAGAGAAAATGCGTGGGTGTTTCTTCCTCCCCGATTCATATTCTGCAGAGCTTGTCCTCTGATAGTCCAATTCTATGATAATGTTTTTTCATGTTATATGTGTCCTTTTAGGACGCGTGCTAAGAGTCTAATCTGATATTTGTTTAACTGCAAATATCAGAAGTTCTTTTGACCGAATGTTTTGATATGAAAAGCTTGGCATGCATATTGCCTTGTACCGAGTCGCGCTAAGGGGCACACTGTGATTTTGGCCACATTTGGATATTCATTTTTGCAGTACTGAGTAGTATCCCGCAAAAAGGAAGAGAGCCTATGAAATCAGATTCGGATCCTCTCCGTCAGCTTGTTCATCACCCTCAAAGCCACTATGTCCCGGCATTCGGATAAGAGTCACGACGTTTTTATACAGAAATTCTGCCTTACTGCTCGAAATTGTAAATTTCTCGATTATGGTATGCTCTTTTTATATTCTCCCGAGTACAACGTTTTATTGAATGTATTTCATCTTTGAAAACAGAACAGAACTCTTGCATACTGGTTGAGATAGTTGAACGTACTCCAAATACTCCAGCACCTACCGCTTTGTCCGTTTTGGAACGAACTGTGTGCCAGATGATTGATGGTTTTCTGAGATTGGTTCTGGATAACCAGTCTTGACGAACTGGCAAGATCACCTTAAAGCTTTTGTGAAACTATGCCGTGCTACTAGAATCAGAGAGAGGCATCCCAAGAACTAATTCTTTTTCAATTTCTAAAGTCAAAAAAGGGCAAACAATTTTGCACTTTACCCAGCCTTCATTGGTGAGTTGTCTGAATGTTGTATTATAGGCTTCTGAATTTCCAGATGTAGGGGAGCTATGTTGAGAAGTTACTGCTACAGTGGAAGTGGTACTCATTAGTCTAGTTATACCAAAGCAAGCAATCCCTTCCATTTTTGTCAGTTTTTGCTGAGTAGTTTTTGCAATGCATTGCGTCATCATACCGATGTTACATGTGTTAATGTGAGCCTAGCAATAGAGGTATACTTCCAGTATGTCAGCTTTGGATTGAGCACCTTTGCCCAGAAGGCTCGTGCATGTCCGAAGGGATATTCTGGCTTCTGCTAGAACATTCTCTAGATAAACTTTCCACATGAGTTTTTTATCGAGATTTGGTCCAAGAAATTTCACTTGACTAGAATATTCCAGTGTTTCACCAAAAAGTTTAGGCTTTTTGAATTTTTTTTTTTGTATTTAATATCTAATCCTACTTGTGTGCACCAGTTTTCTACCTGGCTTCATGTTCCCTTCCAACTTACCTCTAATAAGGATGGCCACGTCATCTGCATATCTTTGGACTTTCAATCCAGGTTTGTAAGTTCTAGAAAAAGCTCATCAACTACCAGACACCACAAGATAGGTGGAAGTACCCCACTCTGTGGGCACCCTTTATCAGCGATAATTGTTAAAATTGTACCTGATAGTATTGATTTTAAGATTCTGCCTACGAGCATTGTCATGATCTAGTGGCAGGTTTTTGAGTCAATGCCACGCTTTTCCGCAGCTTGACCATCATCATCATCAATTTCGCTACAGCGCAAATCGGGTCCTGGCCTTCTGAAGTCGTCGCCTCCATGCGTCTCAATCCAGAGACCGCGTCCTCCAGCTACTAATTATACTCTAGATGAAATCTGAGATTACTATAAGTTTGCTCTAAAGTTTGGAACGCTAAGAAAAAAGGCTCGGAATACGAAAGATAAAGAAGTTAATATTATCACTCAAAAATCTCAAAACCGGATGTCCGTCTGTCTGTTCGCTCTCCAGCTTCAGAACACGTTGTGGTAGAACGAATTTTATACACGTTGTTTTTGACGAAAAAGTAAGATCAAGTTCGTGAGCGGTCTAAATCCAGCGGCGTGGCGTTACTTTATAGCTGGGGAAGCAATTATTTTTTAAATATATTGGCTTATTACGCTTAAGCAATATATTATAAATATTACCAAAACCTCTCTTGTCAGCTGCTTGAAACATAATTAATGTTGAGACCGCCCAGGAATCAGGAGAACGCGATATATTAAAAAAAACGATTTACATTCACCCCTACTACTACACAGGAGCTTAAAACGGACAATCCGTATTGTTCCCTTCAATGGATGGCATTTATTTCCTAGGGTGATAACAGACCGAAATTAGAAGAAAAATTTTAGTGGCGTCTTGCTTTGACAGACCCTTCAACCTTTTTTTTATTAAATATAAGCTTTAAAAATGTTGAATAATTTATTAATTCAAGCCTTAGTTTAAGCTTCTAATTTTCATTTTCTTAATAAAAAAAGTAAAGACGTCCAAAAACGCCCGATCTGTCGAAGTTTAAACCGATTCGTTTCCACACAAAGCAAGACAAAGCAATATTGCCAGATCCATCTCTTCACATTTTTCTTCCTGATCAATTTTTTGGCTAGTACAGAAATTTCAAAACTGGCAATACTTTGATCGAGAGCCAGAGCTTGCTACTGAAAGCACTGGCTGGAAGCAATTGTATTGACGCATGTCTCCTTCCCATAGAAGTTGAACTTGCGCTTAGCGCGAGCGAAAATTTTACTCGTATTGGCCGGCGGTATCGTTCTCTTGTATATGCGACTAAAAGCAATGAGAGGGAAGTTGAAAATATTTTAATGCGACGCATCTCCCCTTCATATTGAAGCCGAACTTGCGCTCGTCGCGAGAGAAAATTTTTCTCGTATTGGCCAGCGGTCTTTTATACACGTTTTTAAGATCGCATCTTTTCCCTGTGAAAGGCTTTCAACTTTCGTTGGTCAGAAAAAGCGTGAGAAAAAAAGCTGCCCTGACTACGTAAATGCTGTAAACAGTGGTAGACGAAAATGATGCGCGCTTTCTTTAAAAGAATTTTTTTGCTAAATTCATGTTCGTGCTGAAATCAGTTTAGCTTTTCCAAACTGAATAAAGGGCAAAACATAAGGGAAGCATTACTTCCCTTGCATTAATAGATGCCACGCCACTGGCTAAATCGCTCCACCTCATCTACCCCCTCCCACACAAAATGACGCATTTTCGAGATTTTACAGAAAACCGATTTTCTCGAATAGTTTATACCACTATTGATCTGATATTTGGAATTTCAATGTACGTTATAAAAATTATTAGAATCACCCTACTCTTTCTATCTCATATAAACTGTACTTTTTCATGAAATAATATAAACTAATTTACTCAGTACGCGTAAAATTTGTCGATCTGATATTTTGAACAAAATATTTATTTAGAAGTATTAATAAGACCAACAAAAATTAGATGATTAGTTTCACTCCTTCTTCCGTCTCCCATACAATATGACACAATTTCACAATTTTTCAAAAAGTCGATTTTCCTGAATGTTACTGATCTGCAATTGAAAACATGTCAAATGCATGATGTTTATAATTATTTCTGAAAAACTCACTAAGAACTTCCCACTCCTTCTACAACCTCCCTTAAAAACTGCACAATTTCACTAAATTTAGTACACTAGTTTTCTCAGTACCTATTAAATATTTGAAGCTTAAATTTTCAATGAAACATTCTTATAGCAACTCTGGCATGATATGAAAAAAATTGGTTCAATGCCGTTACCCCTTCTACCACTCCTTATACAAAATTTCTTAAAATCAAAAATGTTTTTTCATCTAGAGTATCGCATGATTGGGCCTCACGCCCAATCGGAGTCCTGTTATGTTTTTTTAAGATGGCTTTGCTATCTTCATTAGCCGAGTCTTCCCATCGCTTGCGTGGTTTGCCTACTGGTCTCTTCCACTCGCTTTGCCATTAAGAGCATGTTTGGGGAATCTTCTGTCTTCCATTTGCTCTACATGGCCAGCCCACTGCAGTTTGCGTAGCTTGATGAACGTTGGAGCTTCTGGCTCGTCGTAGAGTTGATACAACTCATTGTTGTATCTTATTCGTCATTCCGTTTATTCCTTTACAAGTCCGGAAATTCCTCGGAGAACCTTTCTTTCGAATTCGTTAGCTTCCATTTCGGAAGTTCGCGTTAATGTTCACGTCTCGCTACCATAACAGAGCGCAGGTCATATAATAGTTTCATGTATTCGCAGCTTATTATTCCTTTCTTTGATTTCATTACTGGAAGTACCGAATCATCATCAATGGCGCGACAGCACAAATCGGGCCTTGGCCTCCTGAAGTCGTCGCCTCCAATCGTCACCGCGTCTTCCAGCTGCTAATTTTTAAGATGGCCTTGCTATCTTCATCAACCGAGTCTTCCCATCGCTTGCGTGGCTTGCCTACTGGTCGGTTACCACTCGCTTTGCCTTTCAGAGCACGTTTGGGAATTCTTCTGTCTTCCATTCGTTCTACATGGCCAGCCCACTGCAGTTTACGTAGCTTGATGAACGTTGAAGCTTCTGGCTCGTCGTAGAGTTGATACAACTCATGGTTGTGTCTTATTCGCCATTCCGGTCCTTCCTTCACAGGTTCCAAAATTCTTCGGAGAACATTTCTTTCAAAAGCGTTAACTGCTTTTTCGGAAGGTCGCGTTAATGTCCACGTCTCGCTGCCATAACAGAGCACAGGTTTTATAGTTTTATAATCCGCAGCTTATTGTTCCTGTGCACTTTCTTGGATTTCATTATTAAAGTACCGAATAATACGTCTTATTTGCTAGTATCCGTCGATTGATTTCGTCCGTTTCATTGCCGTTCGCCAAATTTGCCACAAGATATAAGAAATTGTCCACACTCTCCAAATTATATTCCGCAATTGTTATGTTTTGCCTGATAGGCGCTCTCCTTCTTGTTTGCGTCATTACTTTGGTTTTGTTTTCATTAATGGGCAACCCGACTTCTTTTGCGGCGGAGTCAAGATTGACAAATACCTCCTTAGCACTAGGAAAGGATCTTGCTAGAATATTAATATCGTCAGCGTATGCTACCAGTTGGGTGGACTTGAATAGTAGTGTCCCGTTGGTGTCGACTGGGATTTTTCGGACGACATACTCTAGTGCCAAGTTGAAAAGCATGGGGGCTAGACCATCTCCCTGCTTTAAACCACATTCCGTTCGAAAGCTGGTTGTAGAATCGGTTTGTATTCTCACTTGGGATTCAGTGTTCGTCATTGTGAGTCTTGTTACTCGGACTGGTTTTGGAGGAATTCCAAAGTCAAGCATGATTTGGTACAGTACGCTCCTGTTGATACTGTCGTATGCTTGTTTAAAATCTACGAAGATTTGGTGCACGTCTGTGTTATATTCCCAGCATTTCTCAAGCACCTGTTTCACCGAGAATATCTGGTCTGTTGTAGATCGTCTGGTTCTGAATCCACCTTGGTATTCGCCAATTATTACATTAGTATAGGGCGTAAGACTATGTAGCGATATCGACACTTAGTTTATTCAGTATTAAATCGGACTACTACTTAAAATTTCTATCGTTTATATTAAAAATACTTTTTGCACTAGGAATTATCAGTAGTAAGCGACGCGTTGAAAATAATAGATATAAAAATAAAAATAGACAATGATATAATTGAAAAATTATTATAAAAAATTATTCCACATTGCTTAAATAATAATATAATAATAAATAGTTGAAATGTTATTTTAAATAATAAATAAGTTATAAACAATAATTATAAATAAAAATTAATGTAAATATTACTCCGTGATTTTTATATAATTAAAAGTTTGGTGTAATAATTTTTTATAATAATTTTTCAATTATATCATTGTCTATTTTTATTTTTATATCTATTATTTTCAACGCGTCGCTTACTACTGATAATTCCTAGTGCAAAAAGTATTTTTAATATAAACGATAGAAATTTTAAGTAGTAGTCCGATTTAATACTGAATAAACTAAGTGTCGATATCGCTACATAGTCTTACGCCCTATACTAATGTAATAATTGGCGAATACCAAGGTGGATTCAGAACCAGACGATCTACAACAGACCAGATATTCTCGGTGAAACAGGTGCTTGAGAAATGCTGGGAATATAACACAGACGTGCACCAAATCTTCGTAGATTTTAAACAAGCATACGACAGTATCAACAGGAGCGTACTGTACCAAATCATGCTTGACTTTGGAATTCCTCCAAAACCAGTCCGAGTAACAAGACTCACAATGACGAACACTGAATCCCAAGTGAGAATACAAACCGATTCTACAACCAGGTTGTATATTCCAGAAGAATTGAGACGACAAATCTTCGATTCAATTCACAATCTGTCTCATCCAGGTATTCGTGCTACTAGAAAATTAATAAGTTCTCAGTACTTCTGGCCCAATCTCAACAAACAAGTAAATCAGTGGTCAAGATCATGTATTTCATGTCAAAAATCAAAAGTACATAGGCATATCAAATCTGAACTTGGACAGTTCAATACGCCTACTAAAAGATTTGACCACATTCATATTGATTTAGTAGGACCACTTCCGTCATCTAATAATAATAACTACATTCTCACAGTGATAGACAGGTTTACCCGATGGCCGGAGGCATATCCTCTCAAAGATATGAGCACAATTTCAGTCGCTAAGACATTCGTTCATCAATATATTTCACGATTTGGAATCCCTAAATTGATTACCACTGATCGTGGCAGCCAATTCGAATCAAAGCTCTTTGCAGAAGTAAACAAAATTCTTGGTTGTACCCGTATTCGCACGACTGCATACCACCCACAAGCAAATGGTATGGTAGAGCGATTTCATCGTACTTTAAAAGCGTCATTAATGGCTCGCAACAACACCATAAATTGGAGTGATGAGTTACCATTAATTCTACTAGGACTTCGTACCACATCTAAAGATGATTTGAAGTGTAGTCCTGCAGAATTAGTCTACGGAGAAACATTACGCGTTCCCGGAGATTTCGCATTACCAAGTACACATTCAGATGAACCACTTTCAAGCGATTTTGCAAAGCAGTTAAAAACTCAAATGCAAAATATTCAACCAACACAACCAAGGAGTACAATTAAAACTAATGTTTATCTCCCTAGTTCTCTTGAGAACACAGAATCTGTTTTTGTTCGCACAGACAAAGTCAAAACAGCATTAGCTCAACCTTATGAAGGTCCATATAAAATAATCAGAAAATTAAAAAAATTTTTCATTGTGGACGTAAATGGAAAAAATAAATCAATTAGTATTGACAGATTAAAACCAGCATATAGCAGTAATGATACCGTGTCCTCTGATTATGACAAACCAAGAGTGGTTTCATTTAAAATAAAGTGACGCTATGCTGGAGGGGGAGTGATGTAGCGATATCGACACTTAGTTTATTCAGTATTAAATCGGACTACTACTTAAAATTTCTATCGTTTATATTAAAAATACTTTTTGCACTAGGAATTATCAGTAGTAAGCGACGCGTTGAAAATAATAGATATAAAAATAAAAATAGACAATGATATAATTGAAAAATTATTATAAAAAATTATTCCACATTGCTTAAATAATAATATAATAATAAATAGTTGAAATGTTATTTTAAATAATAAATAAGTTATAAACAATAATTATAAATAAAAATTAATGTAAATATTACTCCGTGATTTTTATATAATTAAAAGTTTGGTGTAATAACTACGTTCAATTATTTTTGTCAGTATTTTACTGGACGTATTCAGCAATGATATTCCACTATAATTCTCACAGCAGAGTTTGCCTCCTTTCTAGTAAATTGGATTTTTGATGCTTTTCCGCCAATCATCGGGTATGACTCCCTCTGTCTAAATTTCGCATATCATGTTGTGTTGCATTTCAGCGACACATTTTCCACCGTTTCTTTAGATGTTCAATTGGTATTTCGTCAATTCCTGGCGCTTTGTTTAATTTTTGGTCACTTAGGGCTGGTGTCGATGATGGTTCTTCTTCGTCGGTTGAAACTTTAATTGAGATATTGTCTATCGTGATCAGTGCTAAAGGAGTGCGATAGAGAAGATGGTAGAAATAGGAAGTCCATCTCCTTTTGATTTCTTTTGTGTCGCTGAAGATGTTTCCCTCTTCGTCTTTGCAGAGACTGATTTCTTGCTTAATTCCCTTTTTTAGGTCTTTAATTATTGCATATGCGTTCTGCGTTTTATTTTGCCTCATATCGTCGTCCATTTGTTGTATCTGTCATTATGATACTTCCTTTTTTTTGCCTGCAGATCTTTTCGCATGTCGCCTAAACTCGTTTAATCTTTTTTTTTGGCTCGTGTTGGTCAGTAAAAATGGGAAGAACTAGCTTTATACTTGTAGTCCCTGAAAACTAGTTTGTTTGGAAAATTGCCATCTAAACTGAATTGAAGGTATCGGTGATCTGAAAAGGATTATTCATTGCACACCTTTCAGCCCCTAACCAAAAGGGCATTATTCTCTGATACTAGGACAATGTACTTCCTGTCTATTGCTAGTAACAAAAGTTGACTCCCCCTCTGTTGCAAAGAAGTAGGCTGGTGCTTGACGAGTTATCGATAAATACCTCGCCTCTTCGTTGATTTCGGAGCTAGCCCATACTGTATGATGTGCGTTAACTTCGCATCTAACATTGAGGTCTGTTTTAAGGCTCTATCTTTTAGCAAGAAGACCTCCCGGAAAGTCCAGTGGATGGGCGAGGGTAATCTTGATCCAAATAAGCTGAAATCCGCCAGTTGCTTACTCCCCGCGTTCCGGGGCTGGCTGCGGTAATGTCCTGATTCCTCCTACGATGGAAGCTAAACCAATACTGAGAATCAGAGGTGTTCAAATGGAAATTCGAATTTTGCCTTGATAGTAATGGAATTCCATTTTTATAAATGCTTCCAAGTATGTTCGAAACACAAACAACCAATTAACTGCAATATTAGCAGCAGTAGTTCACAAAGCCTTACGCTGTCCATTCCACCAGTACAAAAGAAGATTGTGGTGCTCTTAATAAATACTTCTGTTAACATAGTCATCTTTGGCGAATTAGCACGGATAAAGGCGCGTGTTTTACTTCCTTGGAGTTTTCTTCCTACCTTCTGAAACATAATGTCATTCACATTAAGGCAGCGGTGGCATCTCCACAGGCGAGTGGACAATTAGAATGTGTTAACCGGACTCTGACGGGAATTTCAAGCAAATTAAGTGAACCCCTCTGCATTTGGATTGGTCTTTAAGGTTAAATCAAGTTGAGTATGCCTTCAATAACACTATGCACATATCTACTGGCACTACTCCAAGTGAACTTCTGTTTGTTGTTGATCAGAAGGGCGTAGTAGTTGATAAATTGACGGAATTTTAGAAAGAGAAACAGGTAAATGCAATGGGCCGCGATCTTCCGCAAATTAGATTTGAAGCTTCTGAGAAAACTCGCCGACTTCAGGAATATAACCTCAGACACTTTAATGTATCACATAAACAGGCGCGAACTAAGGAAGTATTTGTAAATCTTGACTCGGTAGCAAGGGAAGTTGGACTACGCATTAATGAAAACAAAACAAAAATTATGACGCAAACTAGGAAAAAGATGCCAATCAGACAAAATATTACAGTAGGAGACTATAACCTAGAAAACGTAGACAACTTCATATATCTAGGGGCAAATCTATCGAAGGATGGAAGCGAACCCATCGAAATTAAAAGAAGGATAATGATGGCAAACAAGACTTATTATTCGGTACTTCCAATAATCAAAAACAATAACGTGCACAGGAAAACAAAACTTAAGCTATACAAAACAATCATAAGACCTGTGCTATGCTATGGCAGCGAAACGTGGACATTAACTCAGGCGTCCGAAAAACGACTTAACGCCTTTGAAAGGAAGGGCCTCAGAAGAATCCTCGGACCTGTGAGGGAAGACTCGATCTGGAGAATACGATACAATAGAGAATTGTATGCAATCTTCGACAATCCAGAAGTGTCAACCCTCATAAAATTTAAAAAATTACAATGGGCTGGTCATGTGGAGCGGATGGATGACGGAAGAATTCCCAAACGCACACTAAAAGGGAAAGTCAACGGACAAAGACCGGTCGGAAAACCACGAAAGCGCTGGGAGGATTCGATTGACGCAGACAGCAAATCACTGCTAAGTTTTTCAAACTGGAGGACGCGGTCACTGAACCGAGATGGATGGAGGCAAAGCATTCAGGAGGCCAAAGTCCGATTTGGGCTGTAGCGCCATCGTAAGTAAGTAAGTAAGTAAACAGGCGCGAAACTTTTCTGTAGGTGACTTCGTCGTTATGAAAAACGTTGATTTTACGGTAGGAAAGAATATGAAAATAATGCTGCAATACAAAGGGCCATACGCAGTCCGCAGGGTTCTTCCGCATGGCAGGTATATTTTTTGAGATATCTCAACTCTTTTATGAAAGAGTAGTTGATGCTAACCGTTTAAGAATGTGGAAAGAGGAAGATCCTCAGAGGCAATCTGATTCAGAAAGTGATACTTAAGTAATAGTGTTGCTAGTCATGAGTATTAAGATTTCGTTAAAAAAAAGTGCGCTTCCGTTCCGAGCCGAGGTCGGCACTAAAGTCAGTTTAGCCGGGTTTTAGTATATTCTATGTCTAAACCAAAATTAGTGTAGTTCATCCTCAAACCGCCGGTGGTTCGGATCACTTCTCTAATTAGAAATGTAATCCCAAATTACCGGTGGTGGTGGTAAAAAGAGGTACAGCGAGATAAGTGGCGTGGAATGAGAGACGAGAAGGCAAGGGATCTTGAGCTGGTGAAGAACGGAGAACTAAAAATTATAAGAAAGAATATTTAAATAAACGATCTTAAGAAAATAAAAAACTTGAAAATTTGCGAAATGTATTTCATAAAATGTATAAAAGTTCAAAATATTAACTGATCGAATACCTTCAAAACTTCTACCACCTCCCATACATAAATATTTTTACGACCATTTTTAAGAAATCATTTATCATTTATCAAATAATGAGAAGCTATTTACTTGAAATTTTGTAAAACCACTTATAAAAACGTATAGAAGAAAATTGCATGAAAAGTTTTGACATCCCCCTTTCTCTTCAACCCCCTCTCATACAAATGTATTATTTCGGCCAATTTTAATAAATCAACTAGCAACCAACAAATTAAAAGCTACAAACTTTAAATTTTTTACGAACTCCTTTCAAAAGAAACAAAATAAAACTGCATCACAAATTTTACCATTCCCTTACCAACTCTCCCCCATACAATTCCATACAATTGTTTGGTTTCGTGAATATAAAATACACCGAATTTCATAAGAATTCTAAGCTATTTAAAGTATCCATCAAAAACTTATTAACATCCATCCACCATTTCTACCAACACCATTAAGATCACCAGAACTTACAGGCAAGAGGGAGCTACTGGTCCTATCGATACATGAGCAGACATCCCTACCCACGATTTTTCCCCTTGTTGTCCTCCATTTTGAATTCCCCATCTTATTTTTTCTTTAAAGTATACCAATTCTAAAAATATTTGTTGCCCTGACACCGTTCTTGAACACACTACGAGGGAGGACCAAATATAAACGAGACTTTCTGTACCGAGCACTCAGTATCTATTGGAGCGGGCCGCCGCCGCTCCCGTTTTAGTTAGATTTGTTAGGAATGGAGCTAGGGTGTAGCCTGGTAGGTAACGTAGTGGTTTTCAATGTGAAGGTCGTGAGTTCAAATCCTAATCGACATATAATTCAGCTCACTGCCTGCTTTGGTATACTTTAGTTATCTCTATCTTTCTAGGAAAAAGAAATTTCATAGATAAAAGATTGTGCGAAGGGCTAACAACCCTTTCACAATAAAAAACATAACAGAATTATGATTAGGTCTGAAGCCCAATCATATTATACTCTAGATGAAATGGGAAAGACTCTAATGTAACGGAAAATATGTTATCTCAAATTCTTTCGAATTGTGAATAGTGAATTTTTTATGGGAGGTGGTAAAAGCAGAGAGGGGAGGTTTGTAATTTGTTTATATAATACCGAACGTAGTATGCAAAATGCTTCATGCTGAATTTAAAGTTTGTAGGTTTCACGATTTTCGAGGAAATTGAACCATTTTTGTTTCAATTTATGGCATTTGTATGGGAGGTGGCAGAGAAAGTAGGAGTCTCCACATTGCTTTGTTACAGTTTTAAAGTCGATAGCTCTCATATGTTCGAAGAAAAATATTGTACTTTTCTTGAATTTCCAAAAATTTGTTTCCGAGGTAATAGAAGGAGTGAAGCGAAGTTCATATTTTTT
This sequence comes from Chorisops tibialis, assembly GCA_963669355.1. Taxonomy (NCBI): domain Eukaryota; kingdom Metazoa; phylum Arthropoda; class Insecta; order Diptera; family Stratiomyidae; genus Chorisops; species Chorisops tibialis. The sequence continues at coordinate 246,114,572 of OY770262.1, forward strand.
AGCATTTATTGCAATTATTAAGGGACAAATTCTAGCAAAATTTTTAGTTTGTACTTTTTCTAGTTTCAATGAAAACCAAAATTGTGCATTTGTATGGGAGGAGGTAGATGGAGTATTCGAATCAGTACCAAATTTTTTGACATCAATGATATTTTTCTCAAAATTTAAAGCTGATAGCTTTGACGGTTTGGAAGTGATATTTTTTCCAGAATTAGTTGCAATTGTAATAAAATTGATTATGACAAAAATGGGTTTTTTTAGCTTTACTAGTTGCAATGCAAACCGAATAAAAGCATTTTTGAAAATTGTTTATTTGTATAGGAGGGCGTAGAAGGAGTAAGAGGATCAGATCAATGTTTTTTGACATTAATGATACTTACATCTTTATACTATGACCTATTTTTCAAGTCAATAGCTGAAATGGTTTCGGAGAAAAATCAATTTTTGTAAAATATCGAAATTTTATGAAATTCGTATGGGAGGGGGCAGAAGGAGTGAGGGGGGATGTAGCCCGTTCACGAACTTAAAGTTTCTTTTTCGCTAAAAATGACACTTAACCAATTTCAGCACGATAGCTCAAAGCTGTCCAGAGTTATTTTGTAGACAGACGGACAGACGGACACTGGGAGTCGAGGTTTTTGAGCGACATGAAATATCGCTGTACGCTTGGTGGCACTGTGCGAGCATTATTTTTTAGCGTTACAAACGGTAAGGCAAACACAATATAATTTCATTTAGAGTATGAAAATGTTAAGGAGCTTGATATCAGGAGGCCAAGACCTTATTTGGGCTGCGGTGACATTGTAGAACAGAATAGTTAAGAGTGGGAAGAACACTCTGTAGGCCTCGCCATGTGCATTCGGTAGTACAGCGCACGATGTTCGAGCTAGACATGCATCCTTTGATTACGCAACGCGTCATTATTAAATTCTCACGCGTGAAAGCATGAATCCGATCAAAGTTCTTCGAAAATTTATAGCACGGTTCGGAGATCAAGCTCTGTCAAGGCCTCATGTGTTCGCCTGGCATAAGCAGTTCATGGAAGGCCGTGAAGAGGTCGAAAATTAGAGCACATGATCTTCGTTAGCTGACGATAAAAATCACATAATTCACACGATTCGTAAATCTTATTGAGAGCGACCGAAATTTGACGGTTTCCGAAATGTTTTCTGAAGTCGAAATAAGTTATGAGAGCACTCATAATCACAAATGACCTAGGCTTCCATCAAGTGTCAGTAATTGCCAGTTTTGCATATCTGTGAGCGATTTTCTCGAAAAGTATAAAAGCTATTGATCTGAAATTTAGAATATGTAATTTTTATACCAATTTCAATCTACGGTGTAAAATTTATTCGAACTCCTTCGACCACCTCCCACATAAACTGCACTTTTTCATGAAATAGTTTAAATCAATTTACTCAATAGTATCAAGCTGAAATTTGGAATAAATATTTATTTAGAAATTTTAGTAAGACTGAAAAAATTAGATGATTAGCTTCACTCTTTTTACCCCTTCCCATATAAATTGAAACAATTTCGCAATTGGACAATAGCCGGATTTTCTCGAAAAGTATAAAAGCTATTGATCTGAAAAATGGAATATATTAGTTTTCTAATGATTTCAATTTACTGTGAAAAAATTATTTAACTCCTCCCCTCATTCCACCACCTTCCGTACAAACTGCACTTTTCATGAAATACTCTATAAAAATTTACTCAGTACGTATACAATTTATCGAGCGGAAATTGTGCACTGAATATTTATTTAGAATTATTATTAACACCAGAAGAAATTAGACCATTAGTTTCACTCCTTCTACCCCCTCACATACAAAATGAAACAATTTCGCAATTTCACAATAAACGGGTTTTCTCAAAAAGTATAAAAGCTATTGATCCGAAATTTGGGATATGTTACTTTTATGATGATTTGACGCGAATAATTTTGATACCGTAGACTGTATCAAAATTATTAGCGTCATCCCCCTCCTTCCACTACCTCCTATACAACTGCACTTATGCATGAAATACTCTAAACAAATTAAATCAGTTCACATACAATTTATCGAGCTAAATTTGTGCAGTAAGTATTTATTTAGAACTACAGATCGCCCGCGACTTTGTCCGCATAAGAATCGCAATAATAAATTTCTTGAGAATGTAGTTAGTAGTACATTATATCGGATAAATAATCTGCTTTTTTTGATGGCTCTTTGAACACAATGTTTTGTATTTTGTTGGAATCAGAGTCATAAATTATTAAGAATGAGACCATGATACTCGCATTTGTATGGGACAGGCTCATGATCAAATCAAACCCGTGATTCGAGATCATATGTATACGTGTTGAAGAGCGTTAAGGACATGTGAATAGTTGTAGCTTGTGTTAATTAAAAAAAGCCCAAATAAAATGCCATTAAGCTTAAATACATAACAGGACTTCGATTGTGCGTAAAGCTGATACTACCGGTGAAATCGAAATTTTTGTAATCTTAAGAATTTTTGTGTGGGGAGTGATAAAAGGGATGACAGTACTAAATTAATTTATTTCACATCATGCTAGAGTAGCTATAAAAATATTTTGCACCAAAGTTATTCTTGAAAAATTGAATAGTTAACTTGAGAAACCTAGTGCATTGGATTTAGTGAAATTGTACAATTTGTATGGGAGGTGGTAGTTTCTGGTAGTTTTTCTAGAAACAACTATAATCACCATGCAAATGATATCTTACAAATTTCAGATTAGTTAGATTCACACTTTTCAGGAAAATCGAGTTTTCGCAAAGTCGTGGAATTGTATCACATTGTAAGGGAGGGGGTAGAAGGAGTGGAGTTAATTGGTTAATTTTTTCCGACAATAGTAATACAAAATTTTAGCTCGATCAAAGTTATACGCACTGAGAAAATTGATTTAGAGTATTTCATGAGAAAGTGTAGTTTGTATGGGAGGTGGTAGAAGCAGTTGGGGGTTTTTGCTAATTTTTCTAGAAACTACTATAATCATCATGCAATTGATATGTTTTAAATTTTAGATCAGCTAGATTCACAATTTTCACGAAAATAGAGTTTTTGCAAAGTCGTGGAAGTATGCCACATTGTATTGGAGGGGGTAGAAGCAGTGGAGCTAATCGGTTAATTTTTGCGTGATAATAATAATAATACTAATAAAAGATTTAGTACAAAATTTTAGCTTGATAGAAGTTATACGTACTGAGAAAATTGGTTTAGAATATTTCATGAAAAAGTGAAGTTTGTATAGGAGGTGGTGGAAGGAGTGGAGAGTTTTTAATTATTCTTTGAGGAGCAACTATAGTTATCATTCAATTGATATATTTTAAATTTCAGAACAGTAAGATTCATTCTTTTCAAGAAAATCGAATTTTCGCGAAGTCGTGGATTTGTATCAGATTGTATGTATTTCTCTCATACAATCTGATACAATGTGTAAAGCTAATTAGTTACTTTTTTCCTAATATTAATAACAATGCTAATTAAAGATTTAGTGCAAAATCTTAGCTTGATAAAAGCTATATGTACTGAGAAAATTGGAGTATAGTATTTCATGAAAAAGTTTAGTTTGTATGGGAGGTGGTGGAAAGAGTAAGGGCATTCAAATTATTTATATACTTGAAGATTGCATTTATAATGGAAATAATATATTTCAAATTTCAAATTAATAGCTTTTATAGTTTCCATGAAAATTTGATTATTATAAATTTATGGAAATGAGCCACTTTGTATGGGAGGGGGTAGAAGGAGTGAGAGAAGTAAAATAAAACCTAAAGCAGATTACTCCCCGAGGTAGACCTAATAATCTGTGAAAGTTTCATTACAATCGGTTTAGCCGTTTTTGCGTGAAAACCGGAAAGACAGACAGACAGACAGAGGAATTTTTTGAAAACGTTTGTTTCTGCTTAGTTATTGCTAAAATAAAGCAAAAAACTTATTTATAGCCATTTACAAACAAATAACAGACAGATACTACAATTATATTTATATAGATTGTTAGGCCAATCAAAAATTAGGCGATTAGCTTTACTCTTTCTACCCCTCCCATACAATATGACACAATTTTACATCCTTAAGTAAAGTAGATTTTCCTGAAAAGTATTGTTGCGAGCTAGGGGTTTGCCGCGATTTCAAGTAAAACACAATTTGTTTAAGAATAAGTGATAATTTATTTATTCGCACTTTCACTTAGTTCGCACCACCGATATTGTTCTATCGCGTTCTTGCACCGGTTCACGTTCTTCCACAGATGTCGCTGAATGACTGCCTGGTCGTCTGAAAGCTTCGTACATTTATACCATTTTCCAAATTTTCGAACCTTCTATGGTGTGTCTCAACTATACTGAAAGGTTCTAGATCTTTGATTATGGGTTTTTACATATTGGAGGACTGTTCTGTAAGATTCTGGCATATTCGGGAAAGATCATTGCCAGATCTATAACAGTATGAATGCTACTGACCTGCAATTTAAAACGTGTCAAAAGCATGCTTCGCCCTTCCTTCTACCACCTCTTATATTAAAATAAAAAAAATATTCTCTTTCATCTAGAGTATCGCATGATTGGGCTTTACGCCAAATTGTAGTCCTGCTATGTATTTTTACCAACCTTGATGCTATTTATTAATTCTTTCCTGGTATTACAAACAACATCAAAAGACATTTCTTGTAATACAAAATTTTGTAGGTACTCTCAAATCTATGTACCAATAGATCAGTATCTCTAAAATTGCATCTAACTTAATCCGAATTGGGCAATTTCATATGCAATCAACTAAAGCTAGATCTGGTCACATATGTATATCATATAAATAAATAAAAAACATCTTACACAATTTCGGTTACATTCTTAACGCCAACTAACAACTTCCTAAAAAATGTCAATTTGTAAATTGCATCACACGATCAAAACGATTATGTAGGTGCGATCACTGTTGTATTAAAAATGATGTGATCAATCAAATTGTCACAAAGGGAATGCAAGGGCAATCCCTTGCATATCGTAGGCAGTACTATTGAAATTATCGAGAAACATTAGTGGAAATTTGGAAAGAGTTTTGATCTTGAGCTAAATTTTTTGATAATTTGTTTGGAAGTACAATCGTGACCATAAGTTATAATTCGAAATGCAGTTTAAGGGTAGTGTGGAAATCTTACAGTCATGCGAAGCCGATTAGTACCTACAGCGCATTAGTGAAAAATTCGATCAAGATCGGCAAGATCACATTTCTTATAAAACGTAACCTTGACACGAAAACTATGAAGTTCATCGGTGTCTTTCCATATATTGTTGTCCACCCAACACACCCACCTGAAGGTAAAGGGCATTGAATAGTCATTAATTGTAGGCGTGTAGATAAGTGATCGTGAGCCTTGACCCACGATCAAAGCCCTTAATTTCAAACAGATATGTTGCACTTCTCGTCGGCTTAAATTACTGTTGTAGAAGTTATGCCGATATTGCCAGAAGCACAATGGAAAACAATAATAAACTTCTGGATTTTGTGGATTGCAATTACAGCAATGACCATGATCGGATTTGAATGAATCGAATTACATTCAGCCTCAGGTTGAATTTTATATAATAACTTGATTGCTATACAACTGGCTTGTAGATCTAAGCAAATGTAATACTGGCGGAAAAAAGTCAAATGGATCCATCATGTTAGTATCATAAACAAGATCATTGAAACGAGTACCCATGATCATATTGATCATCTTTAAAGGTTTAGATATCGATAAGATCGTTGGTGTGTAACAACAGTTCAATAAAACATTAACATTATTAATGGTAATGCCAAGTTATATTCAAAATAACAAGTGCTTAAAAGTACCAGAAAAGTTAAGGAACCTGAAGGTCGGGAGGCATGTTTCCAATTGCTCCGCGTTTAACAAGTAAGTCTAAATGCTTGATCAGTCACCAATTCTTCTTCTTCTTCTTCTTCTTCAATGACGCTACAGCCCAAATCGGGCCTTGGCCTCCTGACATTCAGGTTCCTTAACATTTTTTCATTACTTATTGTGGAAGAGTTGTTAGCTCTTCGCACAACCCTCTATCTACGAATTTTTCATTTTCGTAGATTGAGGTAACCAAGGTATATTCAAGCAGGTAGTGTGGTGGAATTATGCGTTGACCGGGATTTGAACTCACGACCTTCGCATTGTAAACCAAACACGCTACCCACTAGACTATACCCTAGGCTTAGTTATCGTTGGTACTTGTTTATTCTCTCTCTCGCACAACCCTCTTTCTACAAATTGTTAATTTTCGTAGATTGAGGTGACCAAGGTATATCCAAGCAGGCAATGTGCTGGAATTATATATTGCATCGACCGGGTTTTGAACTCACGACCTTCGCATTACTAGACCAACACGCTACCTACTAGGCTACACCCTAGCTAGTCCCCAATTCAACTAACCATATATTTCTTGTTAAGACCCCTTAGGGGCATAGGACAGAAAAAGTTCTCTTCCACAAAGCACTTCACTTAGGCCTTTAGTTATCGTTCTTCTTCTTCAATGGCGCTACAGCCCAAATCGGGCCTTGGCCTCCTGACCTTCAGGTTCCTTAACATTTTTCATTATTTATTGCGGAAGAGTTGTTAGCTCTTCGCACAACCCTCTATCTACGAATTTTTCATTTTCGTAGATTGAGGTAACCAAGGTATATTCAAGCAGGTAGTGTGGTGGAATTATGCGTTGACCGGGATTTGAACTCACGACCTTCGCATTGTAAACCAAACACGCTACCCACTAGACTATACCCTAGGCTTAGTTATCGTTGGTACTTGTTTATTCTTCTCGATTCCTATTCAACTGCTTGCTACATGGTCAACCAACCCGACGTATGTTTGGCGAAGTTTCGCTCTGGTTTCATCAAAGTTTGACCGATCCACTGCCACTTCCGCCTTTGAATCTCAGTGCCTATTGGAATCAAACAACTGGGCAAATTGCACTCAAAAGTTCTTCGTTAAAGATCATATCTGGTCAGAAAATCCCTAAAATACGTCGGAGTTTGATCAGTGCTTGATCGAAATTAGTATTTTATGAAAACTACAATTGAAACATGTTGCAAATTATTCATCATTTGCGTGGCTTGAAGACAAGTTTAACTAATGTGATAATAAAGGGTGTATCAATAAGAGGTGTAGGGTTGGAAAGGCCTATTATATATAACGACCCAAACACCTCAGTTCGTCACCGTGCTCAAGAACTCGACCTCTCCACGTCTACACTGCAGCGAATATTGACTAAAGATTTGGCTCTGCACGCGTACGAGGTGCAATTGACTCAAAAACTGCAGCCAGCGGACTACCAGCAGCGCCGTGCGTTCTCTAATTGTGCCTTCGATCAATAGGACAGAAACAACTCTCTTCCACAAGGCGCGATCCTGAGCATCGGCTTTAAGCTGTTGTCAGGACTGGTTTATTCCTCTGGCCCCCTTGAGGATTATAATCCAGAGCCTGTTTAACGATGTTTCGCTTTGGTTTCCTTCGAATCTCAATACCTATTTTAGTCTGTCCAGTTGTACTCCAAAGTTCATTTGGAGATCACTTCTGGCCAGAATATTCCTGAAATGCGTCGGAGGCATTGGTTCATGAAAGTCTGTAGTTTCTTGGTAAGTCGCACGGTCACTTTCCACGTAGTACAACCGTATAACAACACGGATTTGACCCATGCGTCAAAAACTCGCAGCTTCGTGCGAAGGGAGATCTCTCTTAACCTCCAGAAAGGGGAAAGGATACCGAAGGCCTGATGAGCTTTATTTAGATGAGCCTCAAAATCATTTTCGGCTCCGCCCTCCATGCTGACAATGTTTGCGAGATAACAGAAATCTTGCACCTCTTCAACATCTTGTCCATTAAGAACAATCGGTGGGCTTGCATTCGAACCCATGTGCATATACTTGGCTTTACGCACCTGATTGTGCCTTGGTAACTATAAATAATGATGATGATCTCTGCAAAAAAAATCGCGTTTACTGACGAAGCTCATTTTCACATTTTCGGTTACGTTAATAAGCAAAATTGCCCCATTTTGAGATTCCAAAGCCAGTGATTCAGACGAATCTTTTGCACTCACAACGAGTGACTGTTTGTTGCGGGTTGTGGGCCAGAGGCGACATAGAACCGGAAGAGCCGTTACAGTCAATAGAGTGCGCTACAGAAGCATGATAAACATAAATGTGACCGGAGATGGGGTATATAAACACGGACAGGAAGGTGCTACGTCCCATACAAGTTCCGAGCCACAAGGATCTTTCGACTTAACATCGTTAGACTTCTTGCTTTGGTGTTATGTTAAGAGTAAGAGAGGTTCATCAAGCTACAGTGGGCTGGCCATGTAGAGCGAATGGAAGACAGAAGAATCCCCAAACGTGCTCTGAAAGGCAAAGCGAGTGGTAACCGGCCAGTAGGCAAGCCACGCAAGCGATGGGAAGACTCGGTTGATGAAGATAGCAAAGCCATCTTAAAAATTAGCAGCTGGAGGACGCAGTCTTTGGATCGAGACAATTGGAGGCGACGACTTCAGGAGGCCAGGGCCCGATTTGGGCTGTGGCGCCATTGATGATGAAGAGGGGTTATGTTAAGAGTCAACCACAACCATCCGTAAACAATTCCAACTCCCAAAGCGAACATTGAAGCCGCCATCGCTGAAATATAAATGGGAAAGAGTGATCAAAAATTTCGAGAAAAGGATGGGAGTCTGCGAGCAAAGCCGAGGCGGCCATTTGATAGATATCGTATTGCTTACATAGTCCCCATGTATCTATTTTACAATGCAATAACAGTTTTAGAGATATCCAAACAATTGTTCGTTTTATTCAAAAAAGAAATCTTACAGCTCTTGTTGATACAACATTTAGAAAAAGAAAAACATTTTCTATGATTTATGGAGAAAAAAATTATAAATTCAATTATGGATCATGATCACTGATCCCGAGCCGAGAACGTGTCTAAATTTAATGTAAAATGCATGTAACTATACGTCAGAAAAAAGCTATTAAAAGTCTAATTTTTCCTACTCATTTTTACATTAATTATTTTTTAATGATTTCTTATTAAAATTTAATTTACTTTTTTTCGAGTTTTTTGTGCGTATTAGAATAATTCTTGCTGACAAGATCTGATCAAGCGGTAATCCGTTTTTTATGGGAGTTTAGCATGTTGATTTTTTTTTTTTTTTAATTAATAACATATAATTGGATTTTATCTATATTATAAAATATTCGTAATAATTAAAACCAACTAGTTTTTAATGAGTGATGAAACTTTGTATTTTGATTCAGAAAAGTTATAAAATATAAATGTTTAATTCTGTTAGGAAAACGTGTAATTTTTCAATTGAAACAATTTCGAAAGATAATTGAGAGGAAATTATGTCTGGAAAATACTGAAAAGCCTTTAGGAAATGGCAATTGAATTATCGAGGAAGCGATTTAATTATCGAGTGTCTGGCATTTTCAAGAGATGTTTTAATCTCTTAGATAAACAACGCTTTAAAACGGAAGATGTTTTAAGGCTCTTGAGCTAATCAGCCATTTAAAAGCTGGACGAAGGGGGTACAGATACAGATCAGATATATGGCAAAACTTCAGCGAAAGCGAAAACTAGAAACTGATGATCACCCAAAGTGGGCTCAACTTGTGATCGCAAAATTACGTTTATACTGAATGCGTAGAGCCGTGCATGCCTGAGCGTCATCTATATGATGAAAATGTGTTGTTAATGTTAGTACTACGTGAAAAGTTAGGCTTTCCAAAAAAAATTGCAAACTTTCGTGAACCAATGCCTCCGACGCACTCTAACGATGAACTTTAGAATACAACTGAACAGACTAAAATAGGTATTGAGATCCAAATGTGGAAATGGCATTGGATCGGTCATACTTTGCGAAAATCTATCCAAAATATCTCTGAACAAGCTCTGGATTGTAATCCTCAAGGAAGCGTCTCATATGGCAACACTTAACTACTGCCACACACAATCATCCAACTGTAACGAATAACTACTCGTCGCTCTGTGCGTTTCAACTCAGCTACCGCGAGCACGTTATTTGGTATCAGATGTGGGGTAAGCTATTAAATATTAAACAGTTCGATCGATGCGCGCATGCAAATAACGAGCCAACTCCGTAATGAAGGTCGTCGACGACCAAAAAACTATCGATGAAGATCAGAAAAAAGCATCGAAATAAAGAAGGAGGAAAACGAAAACGTGCCAAAAAACCTAAAAAAACCCTTCAGGGTCAAATTGGACGACTTTCCAAAGGATACATTTTAATTTTAAAATTTTATTTGAATGTGACACTGGACTCATACTGTGCTTCATATGTGTTGCTAAATGTTCTAACTTTTATAGATTATAATATAACCTGAAAAATAATAAAATAAACTGCCAACAAGTCGGGCGAAACTTTATTATTCTTGGGTCAAGTTGCGAATGCGTGGAAAATCAATATGCAGGTGAGAGTGGTTAGGGAAGACTAAGTGAAAGGGGTTGTTGGGCAGGGCTATTGCCAATTTAACACATAATTACGGAAATGATCAATAGCTCCAGTACATATAATCAATATTCATCAATCAATCAAATTCCTGTTAAGACCCCCTATAGGGGCATAGGACAGAAACAACTCTCTTCCACAAGGCGCGATCCTGAGCATCGGCTTTAAGCTGTTGCCAGGACTTGTTTATTCCTCTGGCCTCTTGCTCAACTGCTCGCTTCCATGTGTTACATGGTCGACCAACCCGACGTCTTCCTTGAGGGTTATAATCCAGAGCCTGTTTTGCGATGTTTCGCTCTGGTTTCCTCAAAGTATGACCGATCCACTGCCACTTTCGCCGTTGAATCTCAATACCTATTTTAGTCTGGCGAGTTGTACTCCAAAGTTCGTCGTTGGAGATTACTTCTGGCCAGAATATTCCTAAAATGCGCCGGAGGCATTGGTTTACGAAAGTCTGTATTTTCTTGGTAAGTCGAACGGTCACTTTCCACGTAGTACAACCGTACAACAACACGGATTTGACGCATGCGTCAATAACTCGCAGCTTCGTGCGAAGGGAGATCTCTCTTAACATCCAGAAAGGGAAAAGGATACCGAAGGCTTGACGAGCTTTATTTAGCCGAGCCTCAACATCCTTTTCGGCTCCGCCGTCCATGCTGACAATGCTTCCGAGATAGCAAAAATCTTGCACCTCTTCCACATCCTGTCCATTAAGAACAATCGGTGTGCTTGCGTTCGAACCCATGTGCATGTACTTGGTTTTACGCACATTTATTTTCAGTCCCGCCTCTTTGCATTTAGAATGCAACGAGCGAACATTTGACTCTAAGTCCGAACGGGTATGTGCAAGCAAACACACGTCATCAGCATAATCAAGGTGACTTAAGATGTTAAATAGTCTCCATTGAAGACCTTTACCTTCCCCACCTTCCAGTGCAGCTTTCAAGATGTCATTTATTACCACCAGAAACAGGGCTGGTGATAATATGCAGCCTTGTCTGACACCCGTTCGCACAGCAAAGCTCTCGGACAGCTCTCCTCTATGCAAGACGCGACACCTTGCATCTTCGTAGGATTCTTTAATCATAGCTATGACCTTATCTGGAATACCTCTCCTACGCAAAGCATTCCATATGTAATCTCGCTTAACGCTGTCGAACGCCTTCTCGAAGTCCACAAACATGAGATGTAGTGGCGAACCCATTTCAGCTGACTGCTCTAATATTATCCGTAGGGTATTTGTGTGGTCGGTACAAGACGACCCTTTACGGAATCCAGCCTGATAAACTTCGAGAGTGCTCTCGACGACATCACTAATCCTATTGAGAATTACTTTAGCCATAATTTTATCAATAATATAATAATAATAATCAATATTTCATTCGTTTATTTATGCAAGTTTGAGTTTTTATGAGGAGAGGGTGAGGGGCGATAGTAAGGGTGGGTGTATGTTAATAGTTTTTTAATTGATTGTTTTAATCACGTCCAATATTCTCTGTATGGGATGTCAGTTTCATAGACGAAGTTGCATAGAATTTTCATAAGATTCGGTGTATTTTATATTCATGAAACCAAACATTTGTATGGTAGGGCGTAGAGGAAGTAAGGGAATCGTAGAATTCGTGATGCAATTTTATTTTGTTTCTCTTGTAAGGTGCTCCTACAAAAATTTCAAGTTCGTAGCTTTTAATTTGTTGGTTATTAGTTGTTTTAATGTAATTGGTCGAAGTCATACTTTTGTATGGGAGGGGGTAGAATGGCGAGCGCGATCTCAAAACTTTGTATGGGAGGAGGTAGAAGGAGTGACGGGATCGATCAATATTCAGCCATATTAATGACATTTATATCATAATACTTTAACCCAAATTTCAAATCGATAGCTTAAATAGTTTCAAAGAAAAACCAATTTCTGAAAATTTTGGAATTTCGTGAAATTTGTATGGGAGGGGTAGAAGGAGTAGGGGGATGTGGCCCGTACTTTTTTGCTAAAAATGACACTCAACAAATTTCAGCACGATAGCTCAAATGCAATTATGCTGTAAAGCAATTATGCTGTAGACAGACGGACAGACGGACAGACAGCAACTCGGAATCGAAGTTTTTGAGCGACAACAAATATTCCTGGGCCCTTAGCGGCTCTGTGCGAGCATTATTTCTTAGCGTTACAAACGGTAAGGCAAGCACAATATACTCTCAGATTTCATCTAGAGTATAAAAATAATTTTGTATGGGAGGAGGTAGAATTTTTAAAGGTATTCGACCAGTTCATATTTCATTTATTTAGGGATTTTTTTCAATGCATTATGTAAATTTTCAAGTTTCTACCTTAAAATTTCATTCCAAAATTTTCAGTATATATGTTTTTTTTTTCAATGCACATAAAACACGTTGTGCTCGTTAGACCGGGAGGTCGGTTTATAACTTTTGTGGAGCAAATTATTATCTTTTTTCTATGTATATCAAATAGATGTATCGACATGCAAAATTTAAACTTTGTATCTTTCACCTGAGCCCTAAAAAAATCACTCAAAATTTTCGACAGTTTTGCTTACCACCTCCCTCCCATCCCCTAACTTAAAATTTTTACCAAAATTAAAGATTATGTAGTTCTAAAATTTGTCGAATTTCTCACTTGATATCTGTACTCAGTTCTGAGATATAACATTTTAAAATTTTGGAAAGTGCACCATTTTTGAAATGCTCCCCAATTTTCCCTCACTACTGCTATGACCAAATTTTATATTTTTCTTGTATTTCGCAAGTATATCTTAATATATGTTTTAAGTTATAATTACACAGCTTAAGAGATAGTTGAGATATTCAATTTTGGGAGTTTTTCTTTGCGTCCCCTGATTTTGGTGGATCTATATGCCACCTTAATGGTCACAAAATATGAATTTTTCATGGTCAGTAATTTCGAAGATATAATCATTTGAAAAAAAAAACTTCGGCCGACAATTTGGTTTTAGCCCCTCTTTTCAGACGCCAATGGATAAAAATTTTTTTAAATATTTTTAAAGTTTGTTCTACTACCCTCTCTATACTTGGGCTGATTTTCAGCTTCCTATCTGGATTCGTAGTGGAGATATTAACAAGTATAATTTCGACTCTTTCCCAACCCCCGCCTCGCCCTTCCACCAGACACTCCCCAAAATTTGGATAATGGAACTCACTTACCCAATAAACAACCCACTCAAAAACGAACATTCTAACTTCAACGGTCTCTGAGATATGAGTCCATATATACGGCGTACGGCGGGACGGATTTTTTTCGCATTTTTAGACTAATTTAGTGATGAAACGCGAGGAAACCAAATTTCAGGGTAGCAAATTTTTTTTTTCTATATCGATCACAATACTTTATTATTAAAATAATAAAGTTAGACCGTTGTTCCTACCTCGAGTAAGCAAAATGTGGAATGTACTGCGACCGCTTTTCCTAGAGCTTATAGCATCCAAAACATCTAAAGAGAAACATTGACCGACTTCTTTTATCCTGTAATCCTTTCTCAATTAATCTGCATGTGGTTAATTCGTTTTTCCTCTATAAACTGACTAGACTGTACGCTACAGTATAAGCCTTAAGAAAACGATCAAACTCTTACATCACACTTTTGCGAGCAAAGTAAAAGCGATTGTTCACTTGTTTAAATGTGTTTAAAATCCTGTCATTCTGAAAAGTTTACATCTACCCTTGCAAAATCCTGCGGATGACCATGCCAAGCACGATGGCGATTCAAGGTAGAAAGACTTTGGTCGCAGTCGAAATTGAATCATTAACTTCAAATTTTTCGATTAAATGAGTCACCGTGTTTCAAGATCGCGCATTATGACGACCAAAAGGCACGTGAATTACTCGATGTGTATTTCTCCCTGATTAAGCCTTCCTCGCAGAGGGGTAGTTGTAAGATGAGGTTTTACCAATTCTTGCAATTACCTTTGCAAATTAGTGACTTTACGGACCTGAGATAACCATCCCCCTGTAGGATAGGGACAGTGGAATTCACTCACATCCAGTCCTGATTGCCCTAAAAATAGCAAATGGGCACTCACTCGATCATGGGCTTATTACCCGTGATCTTAAGACCTTACCGACACGAGAAACGGATATAGCATCTCGGATATGGGTAGATTCTACGGGAACGAGTTCTGGAACTTTCGAAGATTGAATGAAGGGGGAAGGTCTGGGGTCACTCGGTCCTTGCACCGCCAACCAGTAATCGATCATGAAATGGAGCACTATGACATCCAATCATCTTTCAATTCGATGTCAACCAACGAACACCCGACTTGAGACAGAACTACCTCGATGCTCATATACAGGTTAAAAAGGCTGTTAGACGCGACAAGAGAAAGGGCATTGAAGGTCTGGCCAACAAGGCAGAATCTGCGGCTTACCATGGTGATATGGATTCACTATTTAAAATATGAAACAGTTGACGAACAGGAATTTCACTGACAACCACTTGGTGAGAGATGTTAACGGAACTCTTCTTATTATGAGTGAACACCAGTTGCGGCGATTGAAGGAATACTTCTTTCAAATTTTAAGCATCTTGTCAGAGGAAGATATTCCAAAAACAGAACAACTACCAAACATCCAACCACATCAAATCTCTGCTAGGGACGATTCCCCAGATAGGGCAGAGATAGTTTCCGCCATTCGGTCAATGGCGGGAAGGAAAGTCCCAAGTATAGACGGACTACCAACCTAACCCATCAAACTGGACCCGGAAATAAAAACCGATATACTCCTCCCACTCTTTACTGAGGTGTGGAATGAAGAAAGATATCTGACTGAATGGAAGGATGGCGTCATTGTGAAAGTTCCGAAGAAGGGCGACCTACTTACTGTCGTATCGGAAATCATGGCTAAGGTAATTCTCAATAGGATCAGATATGTTGTAAAGAGCACTCTCCAAATTTATTAGACTGAATTCCAATAAGGGCCGTCTTGTACCGACCACACAAATATCCTATGGATAATATTGGAGCAGTCAGCCGAAATGGGTTCGCCACTACATCTCATGCTTGAGGACTTCGAGAAGGCTTTCGACAGCGTTAAGCGAGATTATGTTTACAATGCCCTGCGCAGGATAGGTATTCCAGATAAGGTCATAGGAATGATTAAAGAATCCTCCGAAAATTCAAGGTGAGATAGCTGTCCGAGAGCTTTCCTGTGCGAACGGGTGTCACACAAGGCTGCATATTATCACCAGCCCTGTTTCTGGTGGTAATAAATGACATCTTGAAAGGTGCACTGAAGGGTAGGGAAGATAAAGGTCTTCAATGGACACTATTTAGCATCTTAAGTTTGTTTATTTGTTTGCTTATTTGAATTCAATAGTACAATTAGAATTAAATTCCATTTATATGTACAATAACAAAATTTGAATTTAATGAAAGAATAAGACAATAAAATAAAGAAATGATAACAAAATAAAATGAACTGAACAGAGAATAATATATGAAAATTAAAATTAAAAGAACAAGAAATATTTAAAAAAAAAAAAAAAACGGAAAACGAAAAGAAATACACACCACGCCTTAGGACCAAATGAAAGATTGAGAGAAGAAAAAAAAGAGAAAAAAAAATCAAATTTATGCTTTGAGAAAATTCACGCTTTGAGAAAATCTGTCACTGCTCTACCAAATTCGCGTCTAGAGAAAATTTTTCTTATTGTAGGTAAACTATTCCATATTCTAGCTCCTTCCACAAATAGAGTGCGCTCTCGTATATTCTAAATCTCGGAATAATGATATAACGAGTCCGTGAGGAATTACCGAAACAAATCTGAAAATAAAGATATGCTGGTTCTTTAGTTATTATGATTTTGTGAATAAATAAGCATATCCTCATTTTCAGATACTCCTTAAGGGGTATGTCTAAGAAAGTGTTTGCAACGTGAGAGATATGATCAAATTTCCGAATATTATACACAAAACGAACGCAATTGTTAAACAAGAGCTGTAACCTGTACATTTCCGCGTAGCTCAAAAAATAATAAATTGCACATCCATAGTTAAAAATCGGCATAATAAAGGCAATTATCAAGGATTTCTTAATATTAGTTGGTAGGAACTTCGCCGATACCCACATAGTTCTTAAAATAGTATAGACTCTTCTAGTCACCATATGCACGTGATCATTCCAGGTCAGAGTCTTATTAAAAATAATTCCTAAGTTTATCACAGTGTCACAGTATGCTATTGGCACTGAGTCCAGGAGAATAAATGGAAAAGAAGATTTATCAATAGATTTTTTGCTTAAAACTGTACATTGTGATTTTTTGTGATTAAGACAAAAACCATTATCATTAGCCCAGAAATTAATTTTACACAAATCCTCATTAATAAGTCTGACATATGAAAAAACATCGCTTGGGGGACAGCTTAGGTAGACTTGCACATCATCAGCATATAGATGAACAGTTACATTCCTTAACATATTTGGTAAATCATTAATAAACATACAAAATAACAGAGGCCCCAAGACCGAGTCTTGAGGAACACCACACAATACCAAACTACAAGATGACTCCATTTCTGCAATTCTAACCCTTTGAATCTGTGACTCAAATAGCTCTTGATAAATGAGCAAGCAAATGGTGAAAAATTAAAATTACGCCTCAATTTCCCAAGTAATAATTCAAAGTTTACACTATCAAAGGCTTTTGAAAAATCCAGTAAAGTCAGGAAGGTAATGTTATTTATGTCAAGGCTGCAGCTTATATCATTAACTATTTTAGCAAGTGCGGTATTACAACTGTGCATAGCACGAAATCCTGACTGGGAAGCAGTTAATTGGTCAGTAGTTTTTAGATAATTTTTCATCTGAGAACTCATTAACTTTTCCAATACCTTCGAGAGTGGTGACAATATATGGATGCCTCTGAAGTCTTCTGGTGCAATTCCGTTCTTGTTTTTAGGAATGGGGACAATAATAGATTTTTTCCACAGAACTGGAAAAGTTAATTGCGTAATACTAGAGTTGTAAATATGAATTAAAGGTTCAAGAACGAAGGGTAGTATTAGCTTTATAAATCTTATTGAAACACCATCTGCACCAATTGCGTTCGATTTAATACTTCTGATTGCATCTAAAACATCCAGCGAAGTAACCTGTTCGAATTCAAACTGTGCACAAGAAGAATTGGTAAACTGTCCAACGTCATATTTTAAATTAGCGTTAGCTCCAGGAACAGATTTAGTCGCATGCAAAAAATGTTTATTTAAAACATCAGGATTACACGGACGGTCTGAATCACGTTGTTTTCCTAATACCAACTACTGTAAATTCTGCCAGAGATGTTTATTAGATCTGTCCGCATCAAATATTTTGTTATAATAATTAATTTTTCTGTATCTAATTTCAGTCTTAACTTTATTACGCATTTTTTGATATAATTCATAATTCTCTGGACTTTTGGATTTTATCCACCTGTAGTAGAGCATATTGCGTTCGATAATCATATTTTCAACCGCTTTAGTGAACCAAGGATTTAGGTTGGAAACAATTTGTTCGGTTCTTAATGGCACATGAATGTCATATAATTCCTTAACACTTTTATTAAAAAGTCAGCTTGATTATGCTGTGTGTTTGCTTGCATATAACCGTTCGGACTTAGAGTCAAATGTTCGCTCGTTGCATTCTAAATGCAAAGAGGCGCAACTGAAAATAAATGGGCGTAAAATCCGGTACATGCACATGGTTTTGAACACAAGCACATCGATTGTTCTAAGGGACAAGATGGGGAAGAGGTGCAAGATTTTTGCTATCTCGGAAGCATTGTCAGCATGGAAAGCGGAGCCGAAAAGGATATTGAGGCTCGTCAAGCCTTCGGTATACCTTTTCCTTTATGGAGGTTAAGAGAGATCTCCCTTCGCACGAAGTTGCGAGTTTTTGACGCATGCGTCAAATCTGTGTTGTTATATAGTTGTACTACGCGGAAAGTGACCGTTCGACTTACCAAGAAACTACAAACTTTCATGAACCAATGCCTCCGACACATCTTAGGAATATTTTGGACAGAAGTATCTCCAACGACGAAATTTGGAGTACAACTGGATCGGTCACACTTTGAGGAAACCAGAGCGAAACATCGCCAAACAGGCTCTGGATTATAATTCTTAAGGAAGACGTCGGGTTGGTCGACCATGTAACACATAGGAGCGAGCAGTTGAGCAGGAGTCCAGAAGAGTAAACAAGTCCCGGCATCAGCTAAAGACCGATGATGAGGATCGCGCCTTGTGGAAGAGATCTGTTTCTGTCCTTGTCTTAACAGGAATTCGATTGAAGCCTCAATAATTCCTGATGCTACTTGACAAAGATTAGAACTCGATGTTCATCATAAAAATAAAAAAGGCGCGCAACTTAAAATTTTAGATAATTTTGAGACTACATTTACATTCCATTATCTAATATTTCTGTTATTAAATTCATATGAAGGCTTCCTAGTTTTCCATAGACAGCACTTTCCATAGAAATTTCACAATTTAAAACATTTAGTAAAGAAATGGGTTCTCCAAAATAAAATATGCCATCAAGTTAAGCAGAGAAGGATGAACAGCTACAATTCTACATTCTTGCTGGAACATTCACAAAATCTATCTTGCATGCTAATTCTCTATACACACGTGCCCATTTTATGCCCGTGAGTGCTATCTTTTATTCAGTCACTAACCTTCTCTAAGCACGCGATCTTAACAATATTATTCAGTCTGTCTCTCAGCTCTGTCAAACTGCAGACTGCATACTGACTGCCCACTGAGAAACAGTCACTATTTAGAACTGGTAATGCGGGGAAAGCCTCAATTCAAATTTATTACCTATAGAATTCAAATTCACCTTGAGGAATATTCCACGATTGCATTGCAAACATCAGAAATATGACGGAGGGATGACTTCTTCCTAGGCGCATAAATCGAAATGCGTTTCAATAAAATCAGATGCTTTGGGTTATACTAAATAATAAAAAGCATTCATTACGCATCATTTAGATAAACCTATTAATTTAGCTTATACGCTTGCAGAATCTTGTGTAATTGTGCGTTATTATTGTTACTGGTGCGGCCATAAAAGAAAATGTTGTTCTGTCATCAAGGAAAACCATTCGAGAATATTATTGACACGATCGCTTTAAATTAATACGGAGTTCTGTTGATTTGTCATGCAGTGAACTCCCCAGTATTACAATCAAAAGATTTACTTCCGTGATTATGGCATTTGTAAAACTTCATCGAGAAGTTTCGTTCAGCTAAGACGATCAATATAAATCGTATTAAAATGGTGAAAGATTCTATAGATAATGTGGTAGTCTAAGCCTACTTTTGAACGATTGTGTGCAATCCGCATCAAAACAAAATTCTTTGACTTATTAATGTCCATGCCCCAACGGAAAACAAAGACGACGAAGTTAAAGACGATTTCTACAGCACCCTAGAATCAACATTCGACTCCCTTCCGTCGAACGATATTAAAATAGTATTAGGTGACTTTAACGCGAAAATGGGCAAAGAAGAAACATACATAGGGACAATTGGAAGGCACAGTATCCATGATATTAGTAACGACAACGGCCAGAGACTACCGTATTTTGCCAGCAACAAAAATCTTATTATAAGCTCGACATGCTTCCCGCATCGTAACATTCATAAGAGAACGTGGGCATCACCCGACGGAAGAACATGCAATCAAATATACCACGTTCTAATAGAGAAAAGAACGGTCTCCTGCATTTTCGACGTGGGTACATTTCGAGGTGCTAATTGCAACATAGATCTCTATTTGGTAGAGACCAAGTTCCCATGTCGAATCGCAAACCGAGAAAACCCAAAAACACAACCGGTTTCTAAATTCGACATAGGAAAGCTCAAGGATGAGAAAGTAGTTGAGAAGTACGTATCAGCCTTAGAGAGGTACTTCGCGGAAATACTGAACAACAACGCCAGCTAGGGTGTAGCCTAGTGGGTAGCGTGTTGGTCTATAAGGCGAAGCTCAAATCCCGGTCGACTCATAATTCAAGCACACTACTTGCTTGGGTATACCTTGGTTACCTCAATCTACGAAAATGAAAAATTCATAGATGGAGAGTTGTGCGAAGGGCTAACAACCTTTCCGCAATAAATAATGAAAATGTTAAGGAACCTGAAGGACAGGAGGCCAAGGCCCGATTTGGGCTGTAGTGCCATTGAAGAAGAAGAATGCCAGCATGCCAAGAGAAGAAATGTGGCAAAATATCAAAGATGGCATTACATCTGTCGCAGAAGAGGTGATAGGACAACAACTCCGGCGCAAAAGAAATGACTGTTTCGACAACGAATGCCAAGATGCCTTATGCCGAAAAAACCAGGCTTACAAAATATTAACAGAACGGCCGACACGACACAAACTGGACAAATATAATGATTGTATACGATTTGCAAACAAAATACGCAGACAAAAAAAACGGAAGTGCAATAATGACGAAATTAAAAACATGGACGAACACTTTAAATTACACAACACAAGAGTCGTGTATTCCCTTGTCAAAAAAATTAAAGGGGGATACCAACCGAAAACAACTCTCTGCAAAGATGCAGAAAGGAACATTGTAAGTAATGCGGAAGATATAAAATTAAGATGGGCCCAATACTTTGAAAACGTTCTTAATCTGAGCCCATCACCCGCACGAACAGTAGCAGCAGACACAATTGCAGGTATAAATTATGTAAAAGCTGATGAAGGATCCGCTTTGAGTCCTCCCACACTCGAAGAAGTAAAAACAACCCTGAGGAACCACCCAAACAACAAAGCGCCGGGAACTGATCAAATTCCAGCTGAACTTCGAAAACCGGCAACACCTGCATAGCACATCTCCTACATAGATTAGTCACGGACATATGGACGCAGGAAACACTTCCTGAAGATTGGCGCAAGAGCATCATATGTCCGATTTATAAGAAAGGTGACAAACTCAGAGAGAGAATTAAGCCATATGCTGACAAAGTAATTGGTGAATACCAAGACGGATTTAGGGCTGGACGCTCGACCAAGGACCAGATATTCTCAGTTAAACAGGTGCTGGAAAAGTGCTGGGAATATAATATTTATGTGAACCAGATGTTTGTTAACTTCAAACAAGTATACGACAGTATCGACAGGCGCGTACTGTATAAAATCATATTAGAGTTTGGAGTCCCACCGAAACTGGTTCGGCTTACAAGAATGACAATGACCGAGTCTTTGTCACGAGTCAGAGTAGGAAACGATCTGACTTCCAGTTTTAAAACAGACAACGGCCTTAAGCAAGATGACGGTCTCGCACCAATGCTGTTCAATTTGACACTCGAATTTGTTGTTCGGAAACTTCCCGTTGACACCAAGGGAACACTATGCTTCAAATCCACACAACTCGTAGCATATGCCGACGATATGAATATCCTTGCAAGATCTCTGGAGAGTGCTAAGTAGGTATTTGTAAACCTTGACTCGGTAGTTGTACTACGTGGAAAGTGACCGTTCGACTTACCAAGAAACTACAGACTTTCGTGAACCAATACCTCCGATGCATTTTAGGAATATTCTGGCCAAAAGTGATCTCCAACGACGAACTTTGGAGTGCAAATGGCCAGACTAAAATACGTATTGAGATTCAAAGGCGGAAGTGGCAGTGGATCATACTTTGAGGAAACCAGAGCGAAACATCGCCAAGCAGGCTCTGGATTATAATCCTCAAGGAAGACGTCGGGTTCGTCGACCATGTTACACATGGAAGCGAGCAGTTGGGCAGGAGGCCAGAGGAATAAACAAGTCCTGGCAACAGCTTAAGGCCGATGCTCAGGATCGCGTCTTCTGAAAGAGAGTTGTTTCTGTCCTATGCCCCTATAGGGGGTCTTAACAGGAATTTAATTGAAAAATTTTATTGACTCGATAGTAAGGGAAGTTGGGCTACGTATTAATGAAAACAAAACAAAAATTATGACGCAAACTAGGAAAAAGCCGACAATCAGACAAAATATTACAGTAGGAGACTATAACCTAGAAAACGTAGACAACTTTATATACCTAGGGCCGAACCTATCGAAGGATGGAAGCAAACCCATCGAAATCAAAAAAAGGATAATGATGGCAAACAAGACTTATTATTCGGTACTTCCAATAATCAAAAACAAGAACGTGCACAGGAAAACAAAACTTAAGCTATACAAAATCATCATAAGACCTGTGCTATGCTATGGCAGCGAAACGTGGACTTTAACTCAGGCGTTCGAAAAACTACTTAACGCCTTTGAAAGAAAGGTCCTCAGAAGAATCCTCAGACCAGTGAGGGAAAACTCGGTCTGGAGAATACGATACAATAGAGAATTGTTTGCAATCTTCGACAATCCAGAAGTGTCAACCCTCATAAAATTTAAGAAGTTACAATGGGCTGGTCATGTGGAGCGTATGGAGGACGGAAGATTTCCCAAACGCACACTAAAAGAGAAAGTCAACGGACAAAGATCGGTCGGAAAACCACGTAAGCGCTGGAAGGATTCGGTTGACGCAGATAGCAAATCACTGCTAAGATTTTCTAACTGGAGGACTCGGTCACTGAACCGAGATTGATGGAGGCAAAGTATTCAGGAAGCCAAAGTTCGATTTGGGCTGTAGCGCCGTCGTAAGTAAGTAAGCCTACTTTTAGCCGAACGCATCATTCACAAGTTTAAGGCAAATATCAACCAACGGTTCTGATTGAATATCTTTGTTTCTTTTACTTTTGGGCAGAAAGAAAAAAACCGTCAAAAAATTCTCATCACAGATAGATGATGATTCCATTTTTTGGTACTTAAATCAAAACTATGGGTAATTTTAACAAAAAATTTAAATGCAAAATTTTGAACAAGAAATCAAAACATTGAAGAAACAGGTTTTAATTTTTTAAGAAGAAAATTTAAAAGACAAAACATTCATATTAAAAAAAAAAATGTTTTGACAAAGTTCTAATGATCAAAAATCGATTTTTTGACACAAAAACATTTTCAAATTGTTTTCAGAACAACCATGACCAAATACTAAGCATAAAATCCCTCAACTGCCTACTCTTTGCAGCCTTCAAACATTTTTATGTATACATGAATTTTTTTTTGTCCCATGTTGCAAGAAATCAGTTCAAGCAAAACGATTGGGTCAAAAGGTAACTAGGCTAGAAATGATACCGCTCAAGTCGACAAATCAACATCAAAAATGTTGCAACCAATCCGACTTTATTTATAGCTTCAAAAATCGACAAGGTCTCTCTGCAAGAGAAACAGCACGATAAAAACCGATGACATAGCTTTGAACTTACCTTGAAAATGAAACAGCATTGTCACGAAATTTCACAAACTATCGGTCACTTAAGAAAAACTTTAAAGTCCTTAATATTCCTTGCAATACACACTGCTATGTTACCAAAACTGCCGAAGATCAGTAAATTATTGTTTTTTGAAAAATGTGCAATTTTCGTAATTATCGCGGTAATTAATAATGCATCAATTTCGGGACAGGCAAAAAAAAAGCTGTGCAGCAAAAAAGTCAAATGCTATCAAGTTTTTATTAAACTTTTTTTTTTTTTTAATTTAAATTTCTTATATGGTGATCGATTATCTTGTGGTCTTCGACTATCAACACTTTCACTTTTTGAAACAAACACGAAAATTGGAGCAAGCAATCTTAACTGATTATTATTATAAAATTTTAATTAAATCGGAGAGAGAATAATAAATTGTGATCTTAATATTAATGTAAGCTGCGAAGACTCTAAATACGAGTACTTTCTTGCCGTTGATATTTCAACCGACATATTTAGAGTAATGAAGCGCTGAAATTACGATTCTAAAGGAACTGATCAGAACCATAAAACGCTTAGAATTTATAACTTCGGTGTTCTCTTCGTGGGATTTTTTTTTTTTTTGAACAGACAAATTTTGATAAGGAAACTTTTTTGACGAAATTAACTGATAATGTGCGAGGGGTAAGACATTTTTAGTAGTCGTATATGTAGTTTGAAATGTGATTAAAAGAGATATGTAAAACAATAAGAGGACTTTGAGATTTAGGGTACCTATCTTATGTTTTTTTTTTTTGTAAAAAAGATTCTTTCAGGAAGTACCAGAAAATTGTATTTTGGTCTCTAACATTCAGCGATCGCCAAAAACTGAAAATTTCTAGTAGATGATTATATTTTAATTACTTTCTTACGATAGCGCTACAGCCCAAATCGGGCCTTGGCCTCCTGTATACTCCGTCTCCATCCTACCTCGATTTAGTGACAGCTTCCTCCAGTTTGAAAATGTTAGCAGTGGTTTCCTGTCTGCGTCAATAGTATACTCCCAGCGCTTCCGTGGCTTCCAACTGGCTTTTGCCTAGTTCATAATTTTGGATTATCGAATATAGCAAACCATTCCCTATTGTGTTGTATTCTCCAGATTGAGTCTTCTCTCACAGGTGCGAGGATTCTTCTGAGGACCTTTCTTTCAAAGGCGTTAAGTAATTTTTCGGATGCATGAGTTAATGTCCACGTTTCGCTGCAAGTGCATAGTACATGTCTTATAATCATTTTATACAGTTTAAGTTTAGTTTTCCCTTGCACGGTTTTGTCTATACTCTGTATGAACACTGAGAGTATATTGTATCTACGCTACCGCTCGCACAGAATCGCCAAGGGTACAGAAATATATGTTATCGCTCAAAAACCTCGATTCCGAGTGACTGTCCGCCTGCCTACATCATAGCTCTCGAGCGTTTTGGGATATTGTGGTGCAATTTATTTTATGCCATTTTTAATAAAAAAGAATCTTTCAGTTCGTGAACTGGTCATATCCTCCACTCCTTCTACCCCTCCCATACAAATTTCATGAAATTTCAAGTGAAATTGAGTTTCCCCCAGAAATATTTAAGTTATCGACTTTAAAATTAGGTGAAAGTACAACGATGTGAGGTCAAAAAATATTGATGTGATCTCCCACTCCTACTTCCTCCCATATAAATGCTTAAATTTCAAAAATGTATTTATTCGGTTTTCATTGCAACTAGTGAAGCTAAAAGAACGAATTTTTGCCAGAATTAATTCTGTTAGAGTTGCAAACAATTTTAAAAAAAAATCTCTTTCTGCCCCCTCCCATACAAATCTCACGAAATTTCGAAGTTTCAATTAAATTCTTTTTCTTCAAAATCTTCAAAACTGTCAACTTTAAATTTTGAGAATATACATATATACTATTGCAAATATCATTGATGTCGAAAAATTTAGTTTTGATTCGAATACTCCTTCTACCACCTCCCATACAAATGCATAGTTTTGGTTAATTTTTTTTTTTTTTAGAATGACCTGTGTAGGCGATTTCGGCCTTTTTATGTGCAATGCTCATACACATCCATGGAGGGAAGGAATGAGATTGGGAAGGGATGGGAAGGGGAGTGGGAACGACCGTAACGAGTGAAGAAGCTGGTATATTTTTCAGTTTTACAGAGTTTTACTGACAAATATTTGCAGATATTATGGGGGATTGAATGATAGAAAGCGAACAGTAACCATCTACTGAGTATCTAGGCCTTCTTGAAGTGGAACTGTTTCACTTTTATATCGTTTTGCCCATTTTATTTCGAATAATTTAAAATTTGTGCTTGAAAAATCCCATTGTCTGGAGTGAGAATCGATCCCACGACCTATTGACTGTGAAGCAAGCACGCTGCCCACTGCGCCACGGAAGTCCCATTTTAAATGCATTTAATCGATTTTCATTGAAACTAGAAGTAAACTGCCAACAAGTCGGGCAAAACTTTGGGTCAAGTTAGGGATGCGTGTTAAGTCAATATGCAGGTTAGAGTGGTTAGGAAAGGCTAACTGGAAGGGAGTTCTTTGATTTAATACTTAATTGCGGAAAAGATTAATAGCTCCAGTACACATTGTTATAGATCTGGCAACCATGCAATATTGATCTTTCCCGAATATGCCAGAATTTTGTAGAACAGTCCCCCAACATGTAAAAAGCCTTAATCAAAGATCTAGAACCTTCCAGTATAGTTGAGACAGACACCACGGAAGGTTCGAGAATTGGGAAAATGGTATAAAAGTTCGAAGCTTTCAGACGAGAGGCAGTCATTCAGCGACATCTATGGAAGACGCGAACTGGTGCAAGAACGCGATAGAACAATATTGGCGGTGGTGCCATATAATACGAATTAAGTTAAAGTGCGAATAAATAAATTATCACTTATTTTTTAAACGAATTGTGTTTTACTTGAAATCCCGGCGAACTCCTAGCTCGCAAAAATATAATCAATATTTCATTCGTTTACGCAAGTTTGAGTTCTTATGAGGGGAGGGGGAAGAGTCATAGTAAGGGTGGGTGGATTTTAATAGTTTTTTTAATAAACTGCTTGAATCCCGTCCAATATTCTCTGTATGGAATGTCAGTTTCATAGACGGAGTTGCATAGAATTTTCATAACATTCGGTGTATGTTACATTCACGAAACCAAACATTTACATGGGAGGGGTAGAGGGGGTAAGGGAATCGTAAAATTTGTGATGCAATTTTATTTCGTTTCTCTTGTAAGGTACTTGTACAAAATTTCAAGTTCGTAGTTTTTAATTTGTTGGCTATTATTTGATTTAATTAAATTGGTCAAAATCATAATTTCGTATGGGTGGGGGTGGAAGGGCAAGCGTGATCTCAAAACTTTTGAAGCAGTTTTATTCCAACTATTTTTAAAAATGTTTGTGCAAAATTTTAAATTGATAGCTTTTAACAGTTAGTTAGATAATTGATTTCTTAAAAATGGTCGAAAAAATAATTTTGTATAGGAGGGGGTAGAAGTTTTAAAGGTATTCGACCAGTTAATATTTCATACATTAAGAAATTTTTTTTCAATGCATTTTGCAAATTTTCAAGTTTCTACCTTAAAATTTCATTAAAAAATTTTCAGCTTATGTGTTTTTTTTTCAATGCACATGAAAGACCTTGTGCACGTTAGACCGGTGGGGTCGTTTTATAACAATTGTGAACAAAATTGTTATTTTTTTCTATGTATATCAAATATGTAAGCTTATTAAGCTTTGTAACTTTCACCAGAGTCCTAAAAAAATTACTCAAAATTTTGGCCAAAATTTAAAGCTTCGATTTGATATCTGTACTCAGTTTTAACACTAAACATACCGCCACTTCATGTATACCTATTTCTACCACAGCGGGTCAAGTGACCCGTCTTTAAAATGTTATTTATATATTACTATGCATAGCGAAAAATATATCATTTAGCACAATTCGGTCCATGAATGAAACAATTTATTTTAAATAACGATTCAAAATTGTTTATTTATTAAATTTAAAAAACATAAAAATAATACTTTATTCATGTTCACAATTATTGGGTTCTCGAAGGCATATTTTCCATACGCATATTTATTGCATTTGAAAAAAATTTTTGTAGTTTTGTTTTCTTTGCAAAAACCAATTTGGCACCTTTTTCACGTTTGCACACGAGAACCCGAACTTGAATTTGTTGACGTTTTCTGTATAATTTCTTTTTCTTCCTTTTTTTTTACGGAATGACCTGTGTTATAGGCAATTTCGGCCTTTATGTGCAATGCACAAACACAGTCATGGAGGGAAGGAATGGGATTGGGAAGGTTGGGGAAGGGGAGTGAGAACGACCTGCTGAAAATCTTCAGCAAGTTCTTCAGCTAATTGGAATAAAAATTGTTGTCAAGAAATTTTTTCGCCGGTTGTTTTTCTGTATAAAACCCATGAGTTGATTCCAGCCAGGTCAAGAATATTGAAGGAAATCTGCGCAGGCCATCTTTGCGAATTCCATTTCACGGAGTATTTTCTTGCCATCTGATCCGCCATGTCTAGACCGTATTTAGTACTATTGTAGAATCTGATCGTTTCAGGTATACCCTTACCTTGTTTTTTCGATGCTTATAGATTTATGCTTTGCGCTTAGTAGAAGCACTTTTTCGTTTGGCTTACTTTTGTAAATGGTAAGTGAACAATGACTCGATTTATGTAATTTTGTTGAGAAGCGTGGCATACCATCTTTCTTCTGCTTGGCGATTTTGGTACTTCTCTTTTATTCCCGCGGATAGTTCCAACAAGGGTGGTACTTTTTTCTAGTAATTTTGCAGCTAGTGACGAGCTCGTAAAGAAATTATCTATAGTGACGCTTCTTCCGCATCCTGTGAACGTTAAGGTAGTTTAACAACAACGAATTCCCCAAGCGAAGATGAAACTTCTCTGTTTTCATCGTTCTCAAATAAGGAAATCCATTTATAATGTATTTGCTGCTGACGTCAGATGCTAGCTAGAATTTGATACCAAACTTATCCGGTTTATTCGGCATATATTGCGTAAACCTATACCTCGCTTTGGTTGGGAAAACCTGTTCAACGATAGTTACATGTTCCCCAGGCTTGTAACAATTTTGGCTATTCTCGATGAATTTGTACCTTACTTCAGAGATTAGAGCAAATTTAACTGTTTGTAAACGCTGACTTCGTTGACTTTTTTTTATCAAACCTAATAAACCGCATAATTTCACAAAAATCATTCGTGCTCATGGTTTTTGAAAAAAAAAGCAGGACCCCATTTATTGTTCCATAGATATGAGATGTTCAAATTGTTTGCCTGATATGCGCCGCGTGCATATGTATATAAGAGCAATAAGTGCATTTATTTTTGCAAGAGTAAGATTCCATTTAGTTCCCAATACTCGAGAGGCTTCTTCTTCTGTGCATTTTCTTATGTGCTCCATTACATGATTATCAATAAGCAAAGGAAATGCAGTTCTCACTTTGCCCTTCATAATAGTTCGTTTGGTGTATGCTGTCGAGCCTATAACCTCCCTAAAAATATTATAAATTGACGGTCGTCCAGATGTTGAGCCTGGTTCTATTTTTTGCCAAACTGTACCATCAACCGCAATTTCGGTACATCGGTCTTCTACATACATCACTTTCATTTTCTAAACTCACTAACGGTCTTCTTCTCTTTTGTCCTCTACATACATATTGTTACATGTAGACCTAGCAGCCCCGCAACTCGATCTCTCTCGAATAGACAAGAATTATGTAGAACAGTATACTCAACTATGTAGAAAGCCACAATTAAAGATCTAGAGCTTCCCAGTATGGTTCACACTTACACACCGAAGGAAGCTTCGAGAACAGTCATGATTATGGGAAGAGACGTATAAAAGCACGAAAGCTTTCAGCGTGAGAGTCAGTCAGTAATTTTTATTACGGAGACAGTATAGTTGAGACACACAACCGACGACATACACCACGGAAGGTTCGAGAATTGGGGAAAAATGGTATAAAAGCACGAAACTTTCAGGCGGGAGTCAATTATTCAGCGACAGTTATGTAAGACGCGAACCGGTGCAAGAAAGCGATATCGGCGGTAGTGCCATATAGTGCGAATTAAGTTAAAGTGCGAATTAAGTTAAAGTGCGAATAAATAAATTATCACTTATTTTTAAACGAATTGTGTTTTACTTGAAATCCCGGCGAACCCCTAGCTCGCAACAATATGTTAGGGATAATAATTATTGGTAAAATAACGAAATAAGAATTCTTGACTTGAATAGCACTATAACTTGAAATGTTTACTGTAATGTTCGCTTGGAGTAGAGTGAAATTCGCTATTCATGTGTCAGCCAACAACAAATATAACGGAATACGGCAAAATATATGATGCAATAGCAAAAACGTCTAATGTAATGGTTTTGTATCACAACCACACATACAAATCTTCCTGATATCACATGAATCTTGCGGTAGTTAGGTAGATTACATATATTTCTCGGTAAAAAAATGAGGAGTAAATATTGAAAAATACAATTGATGCATTTTTAAATAAAAGTAGTAAAGGCAAATCGTCGGCCTAATGCTAAAACCTCGTAACTCCCAAAAACAGAACTTTACAGGAGACAGAAAAAACTTATTGCTGTTCTCACTGCATGTATGTATGCCGCTCATGTCAAAAAGTTATTTACTATTAAGCTAGCTTCAGAAAATAAACAAAAGTACAATTTTAGATGAATTGGGATATCGAGCGTTATGTATTTTGATTATTTCGCTCAAAATCCAATTTTTTATGATTTTGGAGTTAAGAGGTTTTAGTATTAGGCCGACGAAATGGGGATGTGATAATGTTATTTACAAGAAATTCTGACAAAAAGTTTAAAATGTGTCATTTGACCCGTCGTGGTAGGTTTAGTGTTAAGATATAACAGTTTGAAATTTCGGAAAGTGAACCATATATTAAATGCTCCCTATTTTCTTCTACTACTGCTATGACCAAAATTTTTTACATATATGTATTTTCTTTTTGTATTTCGCTAGTACAGCTTAAGAGATAGTGAGATATTTATTTTTTAAGTGTTTTTCCTTGCACCCCCTGACCCTCCCCCTTACAATAATTAGCTTCCTTCTAAGCTGATTTTGGTTGATCTGTATGCCGCCTTAATGGTTCCAAAATATGATTTTTTTGGTAAGTAATTAAGAAAATATTATCATTTGAAAAAAACAATTCGGCCGACAATTTGTTTTTAGCCCCCCTTTTTCGGACGCCAATGGATAAAAAAATTAAATTATTTCTGAAGTTTGTCGTACAACCATCTCTAAACTTATGCTGATTTTCAACTTCCTACCTGCATTCGTAGTGGAGATATTAGCAAGTGTAGTTTTTGACTCTTTTCCTTCCCGCTTCCCCCTTCCACCTAACACTTCCCAAAATTTAGATATTGGAGCTCACTTAACCAATTAACAATCCACCCAAAAACAAACATTCTACCTTTAACGGTCTCGGAGATATGAGTCCACATATACGGCGTACTGCGGGACGTATTTTTGTACTCTAGATGATATCTGAGAGTGTATTGTGTTTGCTTTACCGTTCATAACGCTAAGAAATAATGCTCGCACAGAGCCGCCAAGCCTACATAAATATTTGTTATCGCTTAAAAACCTCGATTCCGTGTGGCCGTCTGTCTGTCTATCCATCTGTCTACAACTACAACTCTCGAACGCTTTGAGCTATCGTGCTGAAATTTGCTGTGTGTCATTTTTAGCGAAAAAGTAACTTTAAGTTCGTGAACGGTCTACATTCCCCCACTCCTTCTACCCCGTCCCATACAAATTTTATGAAATTTCGAAATTTAAAGAAATTGATTTTTCGTCTAAATCAGTGAAGGTAGGCCACAGTATACTGATGCAAATGTCATTAATAGCACAAAATATTGATGCGATCCCCTCACTCCTTCTACCACCTCCCATACAAATGTACAATTTTCAAAAATGTACTTATTCGATTTTCATTGAAACTAGCGAAGATTAATGAACAAATTTTTTGTCAGTGTTAATTTTATCATAATTTCAATCAGTTTTAAAAAAATTATCAACTTCACCTCACTCTTTCTACCCCCTCCCATACAAATTCGAAATTTTGAAATTTTAATTAAATTATTTTTCTACGAAACTTTCAAAGCTATGGACTTGAAGTTTTGTTAATTATAATAGAAATATCATTAATGAAATAAAAATTTGTTTTGATCCGTATACTCCTTCTACCCCTTCCCATACAAATGCATAATTTTGGTAAATACATTATATCGATTTCTATTAAAACTAGAAAAATTACAAACTTAAAATTTTGGCCGAATTCGTCCCTTAATAATTGCAATTAATACTAAAAAAAATTATCAGCTTCGTAGCACTCCTCCTACCCCCTCCCATGCAAATATTTATATTATTAGGTTGTACCACATGAAATGTCCGATTTTTCACTTAGTCCTCAATTAGAAGCTGTCGAGTGAACATCTGTACAACACAGTGAAATTTTTTTTTATAAGATAAAGTGGCATGTGTGTTTGATGTGTGCGACTTTTAGGGTCCGTTACAAATACAGTTATTTTTTTCTTGGAATTTTTATATCATGCTGTCGTCAAATTCGTACTCTTTTCCTTTACGAGTTCAAACTGGGACGTAATGCGTATCTGGCAGCCAAAAACATAAATGACGCATTTGAGAATATAGCGGTAAACGAACGCACCATTCGGCGTTGGTTTGGTAAGTTCCGTTCGGGAGATCTAAGCGAACTGCGTGGGAAACCGGAAACGGTAATTGACGACGCCATTTTACGAGAAACGGTGGATGCAGACCCAACAAAAACGGTGCGGGACATTGCACACAACATGGGAGTATCCTCCATGACAATAAGTCGACACCTATCTCAAATAGGAAAAGTGAAAAAACTCGGCAAGTGGGTGCCCCATGAATTGAATGAGGCCCAAAAACTACGCCGTTTAGAAACCTGTGCATCGTTGAGTCTAAGGCACCGAAATACACCGTTCTTGCACCGTATAATCACATGTGATGAAAAGTGAATTTTGTATGACAATCGTAAAAGATCTAGGCAGTGGTTGGATGCAGACGAAAACCCAAAGCATACCCCAAACTTAGTCATCACCCAGAAAAGGTTATGGTGACAATCTGGTGGACATCGAACGGACCAATCCACTTTTCATCTCTTCAACCAGGGGAAACGATCAATGCAGTCAAATATTGTGAGGAAATCGACATAATGCATAAGAAATTGGTTGAAAAGCAGCCTGCGTTGGCAAATAGGCATGGGCCGATCTTGTTGCATGACAAAGCTAGACCCCATACCTCACACGTAACGGTGCAAAAGCTGCTACAGTTGGGATTCGGAATTGTTCCACATCCACCGTACTCTCCTGATATTTCTCCAACGGATTATCACCTTTTTCCGAAGTCTGGCGTCATTTTGTCGGCAAAAGGTGTTCCGAAACCGAGCAGAGGTCATTGAAGCCTTTGAAAACTTTTTAGCGTCAAAAAATCAAGCCTTCTATAAAAAAGGAATAATGGACCTTGAATCACGATGGAAGAAGGTTATAGATGTCAATGGTTCATATTTTCACTAAATAAAATTTTATAAAAAAGAAATATTGACTTTTAATTTTGTACAAAAAAATCGGACATTTCATGTGGTACAACCTAATATAATAGTTTTTCTCCTTCGAACATATGAGAGCTATCGTTTTTGAAGTTGAAACAATGCATGGATGAAAAACAGTTTCAAAATTATATAAAACCTTCCACTTTTTCTACCACCTCCCATGCAAATGCTCTAAATTGAGGAAAACTATGTCCAATTTATTTGAAAATAATAAAACTACAAATTTTAAATTCAGCACGAAACATTTTGCATGCCACGTTCGGTGTTACATACAAAAATTATAAATCTCCCCCTTCTGCGTCTACCATCTCCCATACAGAAGTCACAATACCCTTTTCGAAAGAATTTGAGATGACATATTTTCCGGTACATTAAACTCTTTCTCATTTCATCTAGAGTATCAAGTGATTGGGCTTTTCGCCCAATCATAATTCTGTTATATTTTTTCAGTATTATCTATATAAATATAATTGTAGTGTCTGTCTGTTATTTGCTTAGAAATGGCTATAAGTTACTTTTTTGCCTTAGTTTAGCAATAACTAGGCAGAAACTCACGTTCATAAAATTCTTCTCTGTCTGTCTGTCTGTCTGTCCGGCTTTTACACAAAAACGACTGAACCGATTGTAATGAAACTTTCACAGTTTATAAGGTATGCTCCGGGATGCAATCTGCTTTTAGTTTTATTTCCCTCCCCTCACGCCTTCTACTCCCTCCCCTCACGCCTTCTACTCCCTCCCTTACAAAGTGACTCATTTTTAATAATATGTAATACTCAAATTTTTTGGAAACTTTAAGAGCTATTAATTTGAAATTTAGAATATGTTATTTCTATTACACATGCAATCTTCAAGTTTAAATCCCCCCACTCCTTCGCCCACCTCCCATACAAAGTACACTTTTTCATTAAATACTATACACCAATTTTCTTAGTACGTATAAATTCCATCGAGCTAAAATTTTGTACCAAATCCTTAATTAGTATTATTATTAATATCGGGAAAAAACTAACTGATTATCTTCACTATTTCTACCCCCTCCCGTACAACGTGACACGATTCCACGACTTCACAAAAATTCAATTTTTTTGGAAAGTGTGAAAGTCACAGATCTAAAATTTAAAATATATCAATTGTGTAATAATTGCGGCTGCTTTTCGAAAAATCACTAAGAACCCCCCACTCCTTCCACCACCTCCCATACAAACTGCACTTTTTTATGAAATACTCTAAGCCAATTTTCTCAATACGTATAGCTTTCATCGAGCTAAAATTTTGTATGGATTCCTGAATTAGCATTATTATTAATATCGGGAAAAATTAACCGAGTAGTTTTACTCCTTCTACCCCCTCCCATACAATGAGACACATTCCACGACTATGTAACAATTCGATTTTCTTGAAAAGTGTAAATGATACAGATCTGAATTTAAAAGTATATCAATTGCATGATAATTATAGTTGTTTCTCGAGAAATCACCAAAACCCCCCACTCCTTCTACCACCTCCCATACAAATCGTACAATTTCATTAAATCCAATGCTCTAAGATTCTCAGTACCTGTTCAATTTTTGAAGCTTAAATTTGGTACACAAAATTTTTATAGCTATTCTAGCTGATGTGAAATAAATTAGTTCAGTACTATCACCCCTTCTACCACTCCGCATACAAAATTCTGAACATCACAAAAATTTCATCTGCAGTTTCGAATGATTTGGCTTTACGCAGAGTCGTAGTCCTGTTATGGTTTTAAGCTTAATATTATTTTAGTTGGGCTTTTTTTTAATTAACACAAGCTATAACTATTCACATGTCCGTAGTGCTCTTCAATACGAATATGTTCTTAGATCACGGGATCGATTTGATCCCGAGCCTGTGCTAAATGCGAGTATCGTGATTTCATTCTTAATAATTTATGGTTCTGATTCTAACAAAATAGAAACCATTGTCTTCAAAGGGCCATTAAGCTAATCAGTTTTATATATCCCGGATAATGTATTACTAACTACATTCTCAAAAATTGCTTATTTTGCGATTCTTACGCGGACAAAGTCGCGGGTGATCGCTAGTTCAAAATATAACTAGTTATCACAGGTTCTTGTTTGAATGCTTTGTAAATTTTTTTTACGTATTTCACGAATGTTCAGTTAATATACTCGAACAAACACTTAAATTTACTTGAAAAAAATAAATAAATAAATAAAAAATACATTATGAATTTCTAAATTTATTATTTTAAATTAATTGATATTCGAATCAAGGAAATTTAATTAAATTGAAAATTACGAAACGGTTCTCTGATATTGTCAATAGAACCCTATCTTAATGTGATTTCTTCAGTATTCGTAAGTCTTCATTACTTGAAAGAAAAATTAATTTCAGGTCCATAACGTTCTTAGGAAAATTAATACTTTTCGCAAGAAAGCCAAAGAATTGGAGTAAAACTTTTCTCAATGTTTCTCCATTTTTTCTTCATTACAACAATAAAAAATACCGCACTCTTTGAATAAACAACATGCATTTATATTTATTCTGGAAATAATTTTTCTTTTCATAAACTCGCAGTAACACATTTTTTTCTTAAATATCTAAATACATTTTTCTACACAAATTTTACAACATTTTTGGTGAACATTTTATTTATAAAATTTATATTTTTCTTATTATTAAAACAAATTAATTTTAAATAAATAATTTTAAAGTTTTCATTAAAAAAAATTGATATTTGCATCATAAAATCTTAGAAAGAAGAAACCGAGCCCCGGTTTCCCAGTAAACCCCGGTTGGACTAACAATTTTTTTTGTTTTTTTTTGGAAAAAAAGGACAAAATAAACAGAAAACAAAAATTATAATAAAAAGATTAAATTGAAATATAAAACTAATTAATAATAAATATTTACTAATAATTTCTTTTTTAATTTGTAATATTAAACATATTTATTTTTATTCTTGTCCGTTTCTGTTTTTATCGATTTATTTGTTTTATTTTTTATTTATTACGTTGTCTTAATAACTCGATAAATATTCAACCAAAATAATTTTATGTTTTAAATAATTATTATATACTTTTTATTTATGACAATGTCCTATCAGTATTATCAAACGAAAACATATTTTTCATATTTTCTATTTTTGATAAAGTATACGGTGACATTATCATTGGTAGAATGTTGAGAGAATTGAATTCTGGAAGATGAATATTGAGCTAGAATGAGAAAAAAACCATGCGAGAGTTTTTAGGAACAATGTTTTTTTGGTTAAGAAAATCATTAAATTATTGCGTACCGAATCTACAGGTGCCTTTTCACCATTACTATTCGTCCAAATTGGATCTACCCAGAATGGTACGAGCTGCAGAATAAATATTTCTTTCAGTTAAATTTGTTAACTAACTAAAAAATAAACTTCTCCGTCAACCGTTATTAGTACTAACTCCGAAATCACACCTTGGACTCCTGACCTTCAGGTTGCTTAACATTTTCATTTGTTCTTGTCGAAGGGTGGTAGCCCATCGCACAACCCTCTATCTACGAATTTTCATTTTCATAGATTGGGGGGCCGATATATCCAGGGTGTAGCCTAGTGGGTAGCCGTTGGTCTGCGATGCGAAGGTCGTAAGTTCAAATCCCAGTAGACGTATAAATTCAGTACACAACTTGCGTGGGTAGATTTGGGTCGATCTACGAAAATTCCTGGATAGAAGATTAGCGAAGGGCTAAAAACCCTTTCACAATAAAAAATACATTTTAAGGAGCCTGAAGGTCAGGAAGCCAAAGCCCGGTTTGGGAAGTAGTGCCATTGACAGAGATATACCCACGAAGTGTTATTATACGTCCACCGAGATTCAAACTCACAACTTGAGTTACCAACTAAGCTAGACCCAGGTTTTAAACAATGATAATAGATTTGTGATCAGTTTATTTTCCGAAAACCCATAACGGTGCCAAAAAAGAGTTAATTTCTCATGAAATACTTACATCAGATGGTGGAGTGTCAGGTTTTGGTGGTACATAGCACGGTACTAGCGGTGCTACATTTGTGATATTGTAAATATCATTGTTGTCCCGTAAATAGTTGCTATGTTGTCGTCGATTCCACAGTCCGAAACTACCATTACCACCACCACTGCAATATCCGTTGCTGCCAGCGCTCGTATTCGGATCGGAATTAATTGATGAATTTAACGATCCATTAAATGTACTATTGTATGAATTTTCCTTGTTACTTATACTTCCTGCAAAGGAAGTATTCATTCTGGAATTGCTGCCTCCTCCTTCTGCTCCTCGCTTAGGATTGGCTTGCGATGCTAGCGCTGCGATACAATTCATAAATTTCGATTTTTCAGTAGTTGTAGTAGTCGGGATCAGTGCGTTCAGTAAACGTTCCGATGGGGATAGGGAATTCTCGTTGGAATTAATGGCAGACGGTATACGAGAGCGATTAGATGAATTGAACGATATATGTGATGCCACTACAAGAGTTATTACTTATACAAAAATCTCAAAAATCTCAAAAAAATCTACTAACGATCGCTTTGAGCCACCAAACTGATTTCACTACGCTCTTGCGATGCTCCTATTTCAACTACGAAAATATCGGGATACGCGCGAAGAAGTGAATATAAATTCGCATAGCCTATTTCAAATAATTTCTGTAAGATATCACTCAAACCAAAAAAAAAAAACTTAAGTTTGATTACCGTATTCGAAACAGTCGCTAATTCCAAGATTCATGACCGTTGCGATTTCGGACACAGTCATATAGCGTTGTTCCAAAATCCGAATAATGCTCATAATGAATTTCATTAGGCTTGTTAGCGAGACCTGACGTTGATCCTCTTTATTAGTTGTTATCTAAAATTTAAAAGAAATTTCAATCAATTTTCAAATTTGATAAAATTCAAATAAAATTTTATTTTGATCGGAGAATCCGACGCATTAAAATGTTTACACGAATATAAATAAGACGATTTCTTTTTGAGATAACGTCTAACTACCTAGTTTTGAAAACAACTTGTTTATTCGAAAATTCGATTTATTTTCGAAACTTGGAGCAAAAACCAAAAATTGAAAAACAAAATAACAGCATTTAATTTAATGTAACTTAAAACAATTTAACTTACGTAACTTAATCTAAACTAGTAAGATGGGCACTGGTAGAAGGATGGTCATACAGGGTTTGGGATACTTTATAAAACAGAGCGCAGTCTTACTTTGTATATCAATTTACTCATTGGAGGTGTGTAGTGTACACTGAATTTGTTAAATACTCTACAACATCTATTAATAGGCTCATTTTGTCCGTAAACTGTGCTATACGGATATTCCTTTAGTAGTCCTGAATGTCTCGTCAGCCTGACATTGTCATTGAGTCTGAATTTATTTGAGATGTGATCAACCATAATATCGCCATTCAAAACATCTAAGGTAAAACAGGGTGTGAGCATAGTTCTTCTAGAACTAAGAGGTAAAAGATTTAATATTTGGAGCCTAGTTGCGTACGGTGGAAGGTCTCTAGGATCATACAAGTCCCTAAGAGCAAAGAGAAGGAATTGCTTCTGTATTGACTCTATTCTGTTGCTATATAACTGGAAAGAGGGATCCCAGATAGGACATGCATATTCCAGAAGAGGACGGACAAGGGAACAGAATAATGTTTTAGTGACCCATACATTCTTAAACTCTTTGGCTCTTCTCTTAATAAATCCAAGAAGTCTATTGGCTTTTGAGATTAATCGGTTGTAGTGAGATTTAAGGCACAGTTTCTTGTCGAGTTGAATGCCGAGGTCCTCAATTTGATCTACACGATATAGTTGAGATCCACTTAGGAAATAGTCATGTAGGTATGTGGATCTTTTATGTGAGAAGCTTATCACGTGGCATTTACCGACATTAAGCTCTAACTTGTTCTGACTACACCACTCATCTAGTGCAATAAGCTTGGATTGCAAGAATGCGGCATCAGCGGGTGAGGTAACAGTATAATATATTTTCAGATCATCAGCGTACAATAGATGCGAGACATTTTTTAATACTTCAGATAGATCTGAGATGGAAATATTAAGGTTAGTCATGGTTGAGCGCCCTTTTCTAAACCCATGCTGCTGGTCATTAAGAATAGGGTTGATTATTTTGGTTAATTTGTCGCAGATAATTTTTTCGAATAATTTCGGTATAGCTGATAGAATAGCTATATCTCTATAGTTCTTCACATTTCGTTTGTCACCATTCTTATGGATGGGTGTGAGATGCGACGATTTCCAAGCCGATGGGAATACTCCCAATGAGAGTGACTTGTTAAAGAGCCAGTATAGAGGTGTTGAGAGCTGCAGGGCACACTTCGATAAAAATAAGGGAGGAATAAGATCAGGACCTGGACCTTTTTTGACATCAATAGTTGTAAGGGTATCAAGCACCTCCTCAATGGTTAATGAAATATTTTCAACGAGTGGAGGAACCGAAATGTTGGGCTCGATTACGGTCGAATCCGACTGGGCTCCAAAAACGTCGCGAAAACGGTCAGCAATCATATCGCAGATATCATGCTTGCAAGAAGATTGCGTGATTCCATTGGGCTTGGTTACAGGAAGTTATAGATGTTTGAATGGAAGGGTCTGGTAACTGAGCTTACGTTGCTTATAGTAAGTATTGCTGACAGGCTATCTAATGCAATAAGGTATTTACCCAGATAATGATGTTCTGTAATGTGGCCCCGCAGGGGGGTAGTTGTAGGATGAGGTTGTAACAATTCCTGCAACTATCATTGGAGACTAGCAACTCCACGAGCCTGAGCTAACGTCCCCTGGGGGCAGTAGAATTCACCCATAGCCAGTCCTGCTTGGCTTCTGGAACGTTCGAACATTGAATGGGGAAGGGCTGGGGTCACTCGGTCCTTGCACCGCCAATAAGTGATCGACCGTGAAATGGCGCACTATAACATCCAAATCTTGGGTTTGAGCGAGGTCAGATGGACAGAATCAGGAGAAGAACGAACCTCGACAGGAAACACCATTCTGTACGTTAGTTCTGAGAGTGAAGCCAAAAATGGCGTGGCGGTCGTCCTTACACAGAGAGCGAGAAACAGTCTCATCAGCTAGGAACCGTCGTCAGGCTCAGGACCAGTGTCAGAAACGTTACGATTCTGCAGTACTTTGCACCAACTAACACCGCAACACCTGGTGACAAAAAAGAGTTTTATATCCAACTGAATGCCATCTTGGATCGTGTTACAAGAGGTGATATTATTATCATCTCAGGAGAAATGAACGCCCAGATTGGCTCTGACAACACTGGACTAGAACATGTCATGGGGAAGCATGGTGACCCTTGGGTCGACGCGTCACGACCTTGGATTAAGAGACCTGAAAACGAATTATTTGTGAAGTTTTGTAGTACTCGGCAAATGGTCACCGGAGGGACCCTTTTTCCACACAAGAGTCACCATAAAACATCTTCGGTTTCCAGAAACTAGAAACACTTTTCTAACTAGTGCTGAAGAATCTTGGGGATTCGTGTGAACCGGTGAGAAAACCTGGATGTCGCAAGACACATGGGACAATATTGGCAATCTGAAAAAAAGCTAAATTGGCAATCATCTGTCAACCTGATGTCAACCAACGAACACCAGACTTGAGGCAGAACTACCGCGATGATCATATACAGCTTAAAAAGGCTGTTAGACGCGACAAGAGAAAGGCCATTGAAGATCTGGCAAACAAGGCAGAATCTGCGGCTTACCTTGGGGATATGGGTTCACTATTCAAAATCATGAAACAGTTGACGAACAGGAATTTCACCGCCAACCACCTGGTGAGAGATGTCAACGGAACTCTCCTCAATATGAGTGAACACCAGTTGCGGCGATGGAAGGAATACTTCTCTGATATCTTAAGATGTCCAACTAAATTTCCAAGGAAGAACAACCTTCGGGATTGTGGCGATTGGCGTGGTATATGTCTACTTATTGCAGCATCGAAAATCGTGGCAAAGGTAATTCTCAATAGGATGTCGTGGAGAGCACTCTTGAAGTTTATCAGGCTGGATTCCGTAAAGGGTCATCTTGTACAGACCACACAAATACCCTACGGATAATATTGGCGCAGTCCGCCGAAATGAGTTCACCACTACATCTCATGTTTGTGGACTTTGAGAAGGCTTTCGATAGCGTTAAGCGAGATTACATATGGAATGCTTTGCGTAGGAGAGGTATTCCAGATAAGGTCATAGCTATGATCAAAGAATTCTACGAAGATGTAAGATGTCGCGTCTTGCATAGAGGAGAGCTGTCCGATAGCTTTCCTGTGCGAACGGGTGTCAGACAAGACTGCATAATATCCAGCCCTGTTTTTGTTGGTATTACATGACGTCAAGATAAAAATCTTCCATAGGGACTCATGAGTCACCTTAATTATGCTGATGACGTATATTTGCTTGCATTTAACCGTTCGAACTTAGAGTCAAATGTTCACTCATTGCGTTCTAAATGCAAAAGGCGGGACTGAAAATAAATGTTCGTAAAAGCAAGTATACGCACATGGGTTCGAACACAAGCACACCGATTGTTCTTAACCGACAAGATGTGGAAGAGGTGCAAGATTTTTCTTATCTCGGAAGCATTTTCAGCATGGACGTCGCAGTCGAAAAGGATGTTGCGGCTCATCTAAATAAAGCTCGTCAGGCCTTCGGTATCCTTTCCTCTTTCTGGATGTTAAGGGAGATCTCCCTTCGCACAAAGCTGCGAGTTTTTGACGCATGAGCTAAATCCGTGTTGTTATATGGTTGTAATACGTGGAAAGTGACCGTTCGACTTACGAAGAAACTTTAAACTTTCGTGAACCAATGCCTCCAACGCATTTTAGGCATATTCTGGCCAGAAGTGATCTTTAACGACGAACTTTGGAGTACAACTGGACAGACTAATATAGGTATTGAAATTCAAAGGCGGAAATGGCAGTGAATCGGTTACACTTTGAGGAAACCAGCCAAACAGGCTCTGGATTCTATTTCTTAACTTTACCTACCTTATTACTGAATTACATATAAATACACTTACTTTGACTGCATGTTTCATTTCTTCAATTTGTTGTTCCGTAAGGACTTCGTTGTATATAGCAGCAAAGGCGGCAGTAAATTCGCTCAGAGCCATCGCATCTTTTCCGAAATCGTGAACTATCTTACATGCACGATAGCAACGGATGCGAAACACTGGATCATCGTAATGGCAGCTTATCCAAAATATATCATCGATTTTTAAAAGCTTAAATGGATAAGGTGGTAGTTAGTATATTTTTATTTTTCGAAACACTATTTCTACTTTTATTTCCTCTTTCCACTTCCCTATTCTTATTTCCCATTTTCTGCTATCTATTGCTTCTTTTTCACCTATCACTAAGTCTTCAGTCAATCAAATTCCTCTTAAGACCTCCTAAGAAAACTGAAACAGTTCTTCTTTTCCATGACGCCCCTGAGCATCGGCCTATAGTTGCTGCCAGGACTTGTTTATTCCTCTGGACTCAACTTGTCAATCTTTTTTACTTTGTGTTTTTTCGTTTCCTCTCCTTTTCATTCCTCAATCTTTCTTTCTCTTGTTATTTTTCACCAATGGCTTCTTTTTCATCACTATTTTCCGTTTCATCCTCTCTCAACTGTTTTCGCTCCACCCTTCTCTTTCCTCTGCCCCTGTTCTAGCTAAATTTCTTCCAACCGTTGTTCTTACTCAAAGATAGTTCTCTGTTACATAATCTCATTGATCCCTCTCCTCACCTACTAATTTCAATTCAGCTATTTGGCGGGAAAAATCCCCCACTTACCTCAATATACGGCAAAACCTTAACCGCATCAACGATATCATCGAATCCCAGTGTTTGCGATTGAATCTGATAACCGTACTTCTTCTTATGCATTTCCAAAACCTGATCCAATTTCATGGAAGTCTTCACCGATCCGCTAAAATCGCGTACCAATTCTTCCAATTGTTCGGCGAATACGCGCTGTGCCACATTCACCGACAATTGTATACGCTTATCTTCGTCGTTAGTAAGTCCGATTTTAACAACGCCCCTTATCGCTTCCATCAGATCAGCCAATTTCAAATAGCCGTAATCACTTAGCCGGCACTGATAGCCGAAATGATAGTGATAGGATCGAACGAATTTTTGAAATAGAACCGAATATTGCGGTGCGTTACGCAGCAATTCAACAACTTCGCCGGCAAACACCGCAGTTTTTTCGATCTCGACGGCCGTTTGTTTACGTTTTGGTATCGATATTAAAATATCGTTACCGTTTTGAATTCGCGAAATCACAACCGTATTCGAATTCACTAAACCATCGAGAATATCGTTAATATCGCAAACGCCGTAGTCGGTAACATCGAATTTTCGATTCTGGGTTT
The DNA here is from genome assembly GCA_963669355.1 of Chorisops tibialis. Lineage (NCBI taxonomy): Eukaryota > Metazoa > Arthropoda > Insecta > Diptera > Stratiomyidae > Chorisops > Chorisops tibialis. The sequence goes on from OY770262.1 coordinate 246,158,458, forward strand.
GCGAGAAAATCGACGATAGTTGCGAAAGGAGAACGGATTTATTGCCCTGCGAACGGAGAATACGTAAGAGATCCGATGTGAATCGACGCACTTGAGTTCGATGCTGAAGTGTAATCTGACGATTTTCACCGTCGCCCATTATCTGTGAAAGGAAAAGAAATCAATTGGTCTAAATTTATTGATGAGAAAATTCAAAATATAAGGAAAATAACCGACAAACAAAAAAATGAGCCGCTGTATGGTGATAACGCGATAGAGTGATTTCAGTGAAAGGAAAAAAACTTGCTAGCGAACGGCAACGAACAATGAATAAAGACCAGCAGAAACAGGAATCATTGGCTTCCCGGGTGGAGCAGCTGGAAGCACAGTTAGCAGAAGCAGTTACACTCAATGGGCAAGCAGATCGAGACGGCAGAAACAACCGAAATGTTGATACCAAGGTAGCAACAACAACTCCGCCTCCGAAAGCAATCGAGATGAGAAATGGCGACGCAGTTCAAAATTTCAAGTTTTTCAAAACTCAGTGGGCAAATTACATCGTGGCAAGTGGACTTGACAACTGAAAATCGGTCGCTAACCGATCCAGAGAGATCCACGGCTGACTCCTTGCTAAAAGCTAAAGAGAAGCACCTAACTCCAACGATAAACAAACGATATGAGCGAGCGGTTTTTAACCTAGCGAAGCAAGACGAAGAGGAATCATACGAGACATACATAAACAGACTACGTGGATTAATCAGGAATTGCGAATATGGTGCGCTAGAGAACGATTTGCTGCTCGACAAAATAATTTACTCGGTAAAAAGCTCTTCCTTAAGAGAACAATTATGGTCGGATACGACCATCACGCTCAATCACGCGATCGATAAATGTAGAGCAAAGGAGCTCGTTACCAAGCAGCTGAAAGATATCAGGCAAGAAGAAAGAAACGGCCCCGCTGCAGCGACGGAGAGTGAGGTTAACAAGGTCGTGAAGTTTAGGGCAGATAAATCTCGTGGGGACAGCCATTGCAACTTTTGTGGAGGTTCGCACGAACGACGACACTCAGAATGCCCAGCATACGGAAAAACATGCGGCAAATGTGGGAAAAGGAATCATTTCGCGAGAGTGTGTAGAAGCAAAACAGAAGCGTCTAACAGAAAAGTTGTAAGATACAAGCACGTACGAGCACTAGACGAAGAAAGCGACGAAAGCAGCGGAGAAGAATACGTGTTTTCAGCACTATCTAACAAAAAGAAATGCTTGCTAGCGGATGTAACAATGATCATCGAGGAAGCCATGGAAAATTCGGTCACTACTGTATTCATGCTAGATACCGGTGCTACAACGAATGTAATTGGCGAGCCAAATCTACGTGCGATTTTCGGAACAGAGAAAATAGTTGCAAGAAGATCCAAATCCATACTAAAGGGTCTGGGGGGCAACATAATTAAGCCTTCAGCGAGAACAAACATCACATGTAAACGAAAAGATGAGCTGTTTAGACTAAAGTTCGAGGTCGTCGAATTCGAGCAAATTCCAGTCCTCTCGAAACTTGCAAGCATAGAGATGGGCTATATTAAAGTATGCGCTAATATCAACGAGACACACAAGCTTCCGAATAAGCAGAGTGCGGAGGCAGTTATCAGCGAGTTTCATGACGTTTTCGAAGGATTGGGCCAGTTCGAAGACGAAGTCCAGCTAGAAATAGACGAGAACGCCGTACCAGTGATCCAGAAGCCGAGAAGAATAGCGGTCGCATTCAACGAAGAATTTAAGAAGCAGCTAAACGAAATGGAAAGTATGGATGTAATTTGCAAGGAGAATGAACACACCGATTGGGTGAGCAACATCCTAGTTGCCAAACGCAACAACAAAATTCGAATATGCCTGGACCCATGCGAACTTAACAGGGAGCTAAAAAGCGTGAACTGCATAATACCTACAATCGATGAGATACTCCCTGGACTAAACGAAGCAAAGGTATTTTCAACCGTGGACGCGAAAAAAGGATTTTGGCAGGTAAAGCTGACAGATGAAAGCAGCAAGCTCCGCACGTTTTTCACTCCGTACGGAAGGTATCGATTTAAACGAATGCCGTTTGGCATCAGCCCCGCGATGGAAATATTCCAGATGAAGCTGAACGAAATCCTGCACGGGCTAAAAGGAATTGCAGTGATAGCAGATGACATCCTCATATTTGGAAAAGGGGCAACGGTCAGAGAAGCAACTATTGACCACAACAATGCGCTTCGAAATCTGATGACTAGACTCAGAGAAAAGAACTGCAAGCTAAACATAGAAAAGCTAAAACTTTGCATGACCGAAGTAAAATTTGTTGGCCACTTACTTACGGCGGAAGGGCTAAAGCCGGATCCAACGAAGATAGCAGCAATACAAAACTTGGATACACCCAAGGACAAAGCCGCACTAGTGGGTTTTCTCGGGTTGATCACCTACTTGGCAAGATACGTACCCAATCTGTCCGACCAAGCAACGATGTTGAGGAACCTAACGAAAGAGGACGTTGAGTTTTTATGGACAGACAAATGTCAAGCCGAGTTGGATAGATTAAAACGGAGCATAACTTCAGTACCAGTTCTGAAATACTTTGATGCACGAAAGCCGGTCACGATCCAAGCAGACGCATCTGACTTTGCTATGGGCGCATGCATTATGCAAGAGGAGCTGCCAATCGCATATGCGTCGAAAGTCTTAACGAGAACACAGAAAAATTACGCACAAATCGAGAAAGAGCTCCTCGCGATTCTGTTCGCCTGCCGTAGATTTGATCAATATATATGCGGCAAGCACGATGTGTTTGTACAAACGGATCACCAACCGCTGATACGGATAGCAGCCCGAAGACAGCTATCGGATACACCCAAGAGATTACAAGCGATGCTGATGTACCTCCAGCGATACAATTTGAAACTGAGGTATGTGGAAGGAAAAGAAATGCACATCGCGGATTTTTTATCGAGAGCGCCGAATGAGACTGCGATGGAAGAAAAGAAGTACGACATCTACCAAATATCGAGCTGCGATAACGAGTACAACAAAGAAGAATCATTCATTGAGAGAATCAATGTACTGAAAAACATAAGGATACAGGACTCACAGATCGCGCGAATCAAAGACGCAACGTCGAAGGAAGTAACATTACAGAAGCTGAAGAAAACAATCATTGAACGCTGGCCGGAAGACCGAAGGATGGTGGCGGACGAGCTTAAAGCATACTGGACTTTTCGTGACGATTTTTCAGTCCACGACGGTATAATTTTAAAATCTAATCGTATTCTTGTTCCGCCGCAGCTCAGAAGAGAGTTTTTGGAAAAGCTACATGCGAGCCACCAAGGCATCGAATACACAATGAAGCTAGCGAGGGAAACAGTTTTTTGGCCGGGGATCAACGATCAGCTGAAAGATAAAGTACGTGGCTGCGGCACCTGCGCTAAATTCGCAATATCACAGAGGAATCCACCAATGCAGTCACACGAGGTTCCAAGCCGCCCGTTTGAAAGAATAAGCCTCGACGTGTTCGAAATCCAAGTAAAAGACAGGAGGAGGCGTTTTCTCGTAACAGTCGACCATTATTCGGATTTCTTCGAGATCGACGAGCTGAGGGACCTAACAGCGAAGTCAACTATTGAAATATGTCGGCGTATTTTCAGCCGTCACGGGATCCCAATTGTATGCGTCACGGACGGAGGATCCAACTTCACGTCAAGCGAATTCGGATGCTTTTCGAAGAAATGGGAGTTCACGTGTTCACAATCGAGTCCACATCACCAGCAAGCAAATGGGAAGGCAGAAGCTGCTGTCAAGATAGCGAAAAATCTAATTCGCAAGGCGGAGGAAGACGGGAAAGATTTTTATCTACTACTGCTACAATGGAGGAACACTCCAAACAAAATTGACTACAGTCCGGTATAACGATTGTTTTCCCGACGAACAAGATGCAGCATCCCAATGATGCCAAGTGCGCTGCTACCGAAAGTGGCACCACACGTTAAGAGTAACATAGTCCGAAACCGGGAGCGGGCGAAAAAATTCTACGACCGTCATAGCAGAAACCTTCCGAATGTCAGAGTCGGCGATAAAGTGATGGCAAAAATTAGTCCAGGCACCTCGAAATGGGAGGAAGCAACGATAAAAGAGGAGACTAAGCCAAATACATTCATCGTAAAAACCAAAACAAACGGCGAGTTCCAGAGGAGTCGTGTCCATGTACAACCACAGCATACACAGCTGGATCGACCAGATGCAGATGGACGAGGAGGAGCCGACGGCTGATTACCAACGAAACACAGCTGGAGCAGTTCCAACCAGCGAGCAGTTCCAACCAGCGAGCCGCTTGCGCAGCAAAGGAGCAGCAGCGATACACCATCGCGTCCAGTTCGGGAAAGGAACAAGCCCGAAAAACTTACGTATAGCCGCCTTGGACATGTCTAAGACGGAATAGAGCAACTCTAAAAAATTTGAAGTCGGCTGCTAGTCATTAAAGTTTTATTTATACAATATTTTGAGAGCAAGAACCTTTGTTAGTTCTCATTCCTTATTTTCTATTTCATACTATATTTTTTTTTATTTTTTTTATTTCGTTATATTCTATTTTATCTTAAGAGCAAGGACCTCCGCTATAAATTATGATGAAATGTACATACGAAGATTCTGAAATTAACGTCATTCAAATTATATTTAACTAAAGGAAAGGGGATGTTGTATTGGCAACACCGAATGTTGCGACGTGAAAACGTCATTACTGTGTTAGAAAATAGAGCACTTCTACTTGTCCTCCGAACCGGAAAGCACGCGTTTCATTTTGCACCGAATCATAACACCTGTCAAGAGTGGAGTTATTGCTGAAGAAGAAAACACGGGCATATGGTTAGCAAAAAAATAAATCCTAAAGCTGCTTTTTTGTTTACAATTTCTGGAATTGCATTTTCCAGAACTTCTTGAATGCTATTTTTATACTCTAGATGAAATCTAAGAGTATATTGTGTTTGCCTTACCGTTTGTAACGCTAAGAAATAACGCTTGCACAGAGCCGCCAAGGGTACAGAAATATTTGTTGTCGCTCAAAAACCTCGATTCCGTGTGACCGTCTGTCCGTCTGTACGTCTGTCTGTCTGTGCGTCTGTCTACAGCATAACTCTCGAAAGCTTTGAGCTATAGTGCTAAAAATTTTTGTGTCATTTTTAGCAAAAAAGGAACTTTAAGTTCGTGAATGGGCTGCATCCACCCACTCCTTCTACCCCCTCCCATAAAAATTTCATGAAATTTCGAAACATTAAGAAATTGATTTTTCTTTATAACTATTTAAACTATCGACTTGAAATTTACGTCAAAGTATTACGATATAGATGTCATTAATATCACGGAATATTGACCCGATCCCCTTACTCCTTCTACCCCCTCCCATACAAATGGACAATTTTGAAAAATACATATTTTCGATTTTCATTGAAACTAGTAAAGCTTGTCAGAATTAATTCTACTATAATTGCAATTCATTTTAAAAATAATCATCAACTTCACCTCACTCCTTCTACCCCCTCCCATACAAATTCCAATAAATTTTGAAATTTAAATTAAATTATTCAACTTCTTATTTTGTACAAAGTATACAAATAGAAATATTAATAATGCGAAAAAAATTTGTTTTAATCTGTACACTCCTTCTACCCCCTCCCATACAAATGTATAATTTTTGTTAAATGCATTTTAACGATTTCCATTCAAACTAGAAAAGTACAAACTTCAAATTTTGCCAGAATTTGTCTCCTAATAATTGAAATAGTGTTAACAAAAATTATCAGCTCCGCTTCACTCCTTCTACCACCTTCCATACAAATATCTATATTATAAATTCAACAAAAGCATTTCTCCTTCGAGTATATGAGAGCTATCGGCTTTGAAATTGAATCAAAGCATGGTGATCAGGATGATGATAAGCAGTCTCAAAATCATCTTAAGCGCTCCACTTCTTCTGCCACCTCCCATACAAATGCCCCAATTTCAGGAAAACTGTGACCAATTTCTTTAAAAATAATGAAAACTAAAAACTTTAAATTCAGCAAAAAACATTTTGCATGCCATATTCGGTGTCATATACGAAAAATAAAAACCTCCCCTATACTTCTACCATCTTCCATGCAAAAGTCTCTATTCACTATTCGAAAGAATTTGAGATGACATATTTTCCGGTATATTAAAGTCATTTCCATCTCATCTAGAAAGTAATTTCCATCTCATCTCGAGTATGTGATGTTTTGTTATAGCTTTGAGTAACTCCTAAAATGCTTCGAACGTATATCGTATATATATATTTGTATATACGTAAAATAAATAAACTCACTTTAGGTAATTTTCCGTTTGTGAATTTGATTTTTTGCAATGTTCTTGCCATTGCGATAAGGATCTCTTAAATTTATGTTATGCTCCTTAACGATGACGTTCCCTCTAATCCTTCCAGTGTTGCTGAACTGTTTGCTAAATACTTCTCCTCAGTTTATTCTGAATATGTTCCGAGTAACTCTAAAGTTGTGTTATCCATCAGTTCTGACTTGAATCTTTCTTCTATTGACATTAATATTACCAAGGTTATATCATTGTTGAATGATCTAGATCCTAGTAAAGGAATGGGTCCTGATGGAATACCTCCACTGTTTCTTTGGTCTTGTAGAATGTTTCTAGCTTAACTATTAATGTTATTATTTAATCTTTCCATTCGGTCTCGTATTTTTCCAGACTTACGGAAAATTAGCTTTATCCGATTTATAAGTCAGAGGATAAAAGTAATGCCAAGAATTATGGACCCATATGTATCCAATCGTGTATCTCAAAATTATTTGACAAGATTGTAGCGACCAACCTAACAATTCTATTTTGTCTAATTATCACCCCGAATTAACTCATCTCGAAGCTCAGTGCCTATGGAATTGCTGGTAATTTATTACTCTAGTTACAAAATTATCTACATCATCGTACGTGTATCGTTAGCACCGTTCCAAGTCGCAACCGTTTTTGGTGACATCAGGAGTACCACAAGGTTCTTATTTAGAACCGCTGCTCTTTTTGTTGTTTGGTTATGATATTTCTTTTGTATGTTAAATTTCTGTTATTTGTCGATGATTTAAAAGTCTTTAAAGTTATTCAATGATTGCCAAATAATCCCATATAACATTGACTTGCTTTTTGAATGGTGTCAGTCTAATCATCTCTTGCTTAATATTACTAAATGTAATTACATCGTCTTCAAAAGATCTCGTAAATGCATTTCATATGATTATCACATTGATAATGTTTATATACTCGAGGTTTTCACTAATCTGGATCTGCTGTATACGTAAATATAGCGAACGTCAAGTTCTTACATTTGACGTTGCAAAAGCTTTTGACAAAGTTTGGATAAAACCTCTTTTAGCTTATCTTATGGCCAAAGATCTTAATGCTACCTGTGTTCAATGGGTTAGGAGTTTCCTTTCTGGACGCACTAAATGAGTAGTTTTTCGTCCTTCCCAATAGATCTCTTCTGTTAGTTTTTATTTATTTATTTATTTTTTCTATATTATTTGGGAAACACGTGAGAATACTGCGACCTTCTCGGCCGTGGGCGTATGTTGCCCCTTTACCCTACTACAACTCTATAGATTTGGCTAATTCAAGTATATTTAAGGGTAGAAAGAAAACCTAGAAGATTGTGTCTTTTCCTTGGCACTGATTCACAGTGATATAGGAAGTGTTCTGTCTTTTCTGAGTCTTCGAGACAGATATCGGTTTCAGCTAAGCCCATATTTTGGTTTACTTTTCAGTGCCCCGTCGTTAGATTCCTAATATCGCTCTTGCTGAATATCCTCCACTAAAGGACTTATGTCTTCTCATTATTGCACATTATAGTTCAATATGTAATTCAGCCCTGCGCAAGCTACAATGGGCTGGCCACGTGGAACGAATGCACGAGCAGCGAATCCCAAAACGAGTGCTCAAGGGCAAAGCTAAAGGCAACCGGCCGCAAGAGAAGCCACGAAAGCGATGGGAGAACTCAGTCGACGCAGATTGCAGATCGCTTCTCAATTTTTCAAACTGGAGGACGCGTTCGTTGGACCGATACAACTGGAGGAGGTGCATCCGGGAGGTGCATCATGTAATTCAGCCCGTAGAATGGATTTACATATTACTCGGAACACTAAAGACTTTCCCAGCATTCAATCCACACTGTTCATTAGTTCGTCCATAATTTGGAATCCACATTATGAGATATACAGCAATAATATTGAAACAATACAACAACAAATTCCTCAGATATATTGCGTATAAGATGCATATTCCGTTAGAGCAACTTGACTATGATTCTCTGCTCGTTGACTTCAATCTTGCCACCCTATCAAAACGACGAGATCAGTCGGAACTTATAGCCCTTTTCCGAATTCTCCACAATGAAATGGATTGTCCGCAATTCATTGAGGCCACAAACTTTCGTGTTCCAAGCCGCTCAACAAGATCAAACGATTTATTCTGTATTGGTCATCACTGTACATTATACGGACAAAATACTCCCGCAGTTAGATTGATGAGGGCTGCTAACAGGTTTTCTGATCTGATTGACATTTTCAACACTGATATCTCTCAATTAAAAAGAGTACAGTATTTGTGATTTTTTCATTTAGTCAGATTAGTCTATCGGCGTTCTCTAAACATAACCTTATTTTTCTAGCATATGATTTGGCATCTAACAGTGATGGCCCAATGACTTACCAATATAGAGACTTCAACGCTATTAATCAACATATGTTGTTTTCACGTACTATGGAAATTAACTGAGAAAGTTTGTCCCTGTCATCCTCAGTCAACGAGAAAGTATTTATTTTTTAAGTCAAATTACTCATCTATATGATGAAAACGTTCCATTAAAAACTAAACATGTCCAAAGTGCTACGTCCCCTTGGCTAACTTCTAATGTTCGCAGTCTCATGTATGCGAGAGATGTTCTTTTTCGGCGGTGGAAGCGATTTCGATTAAATTCTATGTTCTCTGAATGCAAGGTAATTTGAAAGAAGGTTGTTTCAGAAATACGGAAATCTAAGATCCTGTACTACAAGTCTACACTTCGTGGCAGTCTTTCAATCAGAAAATTGTGATCCAATCTGAAAGATCTACGAATTGGAAATAAATTAGACCAACCTTAACTGAACATAGACTTTGAAACCCTCAATAAATCGTTTGCTTCCGTATTGTTAACTCCTCCTATCAAATCTATGCCATAGTTTCTGCTGAATTTTCCGAACATGTACGTAAGTAAAAATGCAATAATCCCTCTTATGAGTTTAGTTTCACTTGTGTTACTGAATTAGATGTGTACAATGCTATATTCTGGATCAAGTCTGACGCTGAAGGTGTGGACAGTATTCACCCAAAATTTGTTAAGCTTACATACTCCCCGTTGTGACACACATATTTAACACAATTTTCACTACTTCAACTTTTCCTGATACGTGAAAAAAATCTATAATTATCCCTGTTCCTAAAAAACTTCTTAATTCAGCAGTACAGACCGATTGCCATCTTGCCTTATCTTTCTAAAGTTTTTGCAAAGCTTATGAATAGCCAAATATCATACTACTTCAGCGAATATAATCTACTATCGGATTTACAATCAGGTTTTAGACCCCCACCATAGTTGTATCACTACACTACTTAATGTCACTGACAATATCAGAGTGCAAATGGACAATGATCGTGTGAGAACAATGATCGGACAATGATCGTGTTGGATTTCCCTAAAGCGTTTGATAAAGTTGATCACAGTATCCTTACTTACAAACATCTAAACTATTATCAGTTTTCTACTTCTTCAACCGCTTTGATTAAATCATACCTTACTAATCGTCTACAAGCCGTATGAGTCAATGAGCAATTTCACCTTTTTTGCAAACTAAATGTGGTGTACCGCAAGGAAGTATTGTTGGTCCTATGTTTTTCGCTATTTATATCAATGATCTCCCGGTCTTTATAAAACACTGCGATATCAACATGTATGCTGACGATGTGCAACTACAGCTTAGTTATCCGCTTGAGTTGGTGGAAGATGCAACCAGTCGCATTAACGAAGATTTGACTTAGTAATTGAGCACAAATGAATTCTCTCTCAACTCATCTAAGACCAAGAGTATCGTAGTATACAAAATGCAGCTTGATTTGTCGTATTTCCCTGCTGTTATCCTAATAACTCTGTTATCGAATATGTGGTAAGAATTAAGAATCTTGCGGTTGTTTTAACAGCACCCTAACGTGGAGCGATCATATTTTATTCAATGTAGGAAAAGTTTATAGGATTCTTCGAACCTTATTTAGCACACGTCGGTATGTACCAGTAGATTTTTTTTTTACAGAATGACCTGTGTTATAGGCAATTTCGGCCTTTATGTGCAATGCACAAACACAGTCAATACCTATATGCATATAAACATCCCCAGCATGATAGAGATAACCTAGCTTTAGTAAACCATACAGTTGCAGAGTTTCAATCAGACAGCTTGACTAACAATAACTTCACACCGTTAAAAACGTTTGACAAAGAAAACCCTTCCAGCGGATCTCAGCTAGAACATCCTTTTATAACACGGGAATTCTTAGTCAATATTATGCGCTCCCTTAACAACAAGAAATCATTCGGTCCCGATAACATCTCCAATTACTTGATTAAGAAAATTTCCAAAAAAGCAATAGATTTTTTGTTAATATTATTCAATAACTGCGTTAACAATGGCTATTTTCCGAACAGCTGGAAAATTGCAAAATTAATACCGATTAAGAAATTCTCGGGCTTAAATGACATAGGAAGTTTTCGCCCAATTTTGATGCTTTCGAACGTAGGAAAAATTCTTGAAAGAATTGTAGGGAATTATTTTGATTCTTTTTGCAAGGAACAGAATATTGTCCCATACCATCAATTCGGCTTCCAAAAATACCATTCTACAGAGCATGCATTACTGAAAATGCACAATGATATCACAAATAACCTAAATAATAAGGTAGTCACAGTAACGTGTTCTCTTGATATCAAAAAAACATTCGATCTTGTATGGATTAAAGGTCTTTTGTACAAACTAATCAGCCAGAAGGTACCTTCCAATCTACTCAGAATGTTCTATAGTTTTCTAGAAAATAGAAAACTGTATGTAGAAATAAACAGTGAGCAGTCGTCATTAATAGCAGTAAGATCTGGAGTTGCCCAAGGATCGGTTAACGGACCTAAGCTTTATAATTTTTTCCTACACGACTTCCCCCATACTGCACAAGAAGACTCTGTAGCAATACTGTTCGCAGATGACACAATCTTATACGCTCCATCCAACGATCCGAGAGTAGCACTATCAAAAGTTAAGAAGCACATGGCAGTTACTGACAATTATTATAAAACATGGGGTATCCAGATTAACCCGGATAAGTCTTCCCTTATCTGTTTCAGAAATCCCAGCGGCAAAGGAAAAAGGAACACGGTAAAGCATAGCAAAATCTTCACCTATCAATTAATGGCACAACTGTTCCATTGAAAAATAATATTAAGTACTTGTGGGCACATTTTAATAAACTTTTTAAATTTAACGATCACGCGAAGATCACACTGGAAAAATCAATTAAAATCAGCAATATTCTCGCACCACTTATTCGAAACAAAACCAAACTTAACGTTAAAAGCAAACTTCTTTTGTATAAACAACTAATACGACCGATGATGACCTACGGCTATCCAGTCTGGTTCTCATTATCAACCACCATAGCGAAAAAGATGGAAGTCCTGGAAAGAAAAATCCTCCGCGATTTCCTTTCAAAAAAATATAGACGCAGAACCAGACTATATTCCAATAAATACATATACACAGAATCAGAAATAACACCTCTTATGACGCACGCTATTAATCTTTGGACCAAAAAAATTAATAAAATACAACATCATTCTAACCCAATTATTAGAAAAAATTTTGAGGATAACAATAATAGCTCAGCTGCGGATAAAATTTATATGTCTCCAATAACTCTAATTAATGACCACACAAGTAGCTCAAGTAAAGATACGAATACAATTATCAAATTGTATGCAACAAAAGATCAAACACACCACCGTGGTTAAGATGCGTAGTTTTTTTATCTCTTCTATTCCCAACTCCCACCATTTCTTTACTCTTTTTTTTTCTCCTTCCTTTCCTTCTCCTCTTAGGGACAGTGCAATTAAATAACCAAGTATTATCACATCTTGGATTGCCAATGTGAATAAAAATAAGAATTTACTAACAAAAATATAACTAATAGATATAAGAATTAGCATACAACCCCTGAATATATTATTATAAATTTATCGCATAGATCTAATAAATTTCTGCTTAGAATAACATTAAATAATACAATAAGACTGTGAAAAAACAAAAACTGTATTTAAAATTTGGCACTAAATTAATCTAATCTAATCCTTACAGATATTTTTTCACAAATAGGGCTACAATTTTTTCCAAATTTGTTCCAACATAAATTTGGTTTGTTGAGCAGTTTCATAGCGTTAAATCTCTCTCAAAGTGCATAGAATGCAAAATTGTTTATGTCAATTTGAGAGATATTCATCACTATGGTACCAATTAGTGTGAAAATAGAAAAGACGTTTCTGGGTAATTTTTCAAAGTGAAGTTCCATTCGGTTTGAACTTCAGCTGCCATTCAATTAAATTGTTTTTGAGGTAATTTTTCATAGTGCAATTTTGAAATAAAACATAAAAGAATTATGATTGTGCGTAAAGCCCAATCATATGATACTCTAGATGCAATAGGAAAAAGTTTATTGTACCGGAAAATACGTCATCTGAAATTCTGTCGAAAAGTGAATTGTGAATTTTTTATGGGAGGTGGTAAGATCAGAGAATGGAGGTTCATAATTTTTGTATATAACACCAAACGTAGTAGTATACAAAATGTTTCATGCTGAAATTAAATTTTGTAGCTTTCATAATTTTCGAGTAAATTTAACAATTATTGTCTGAGTTTATAGTATTTGTATGGGAGGTGGCAGAGAAAGTGGGAGGTTTTGGATGATTTTGAATCTGCTTATCAACATCCTAATCACATTGGCGAAAATCGAAAGCTCTCGAATGTATGTTCGAAGGAGAAATACTTTTCTTGAATTTCCAATACAAAAATTTGTATGGGAGGTGGTAGAAGGAGTGAAGTGAAGCTCATTTTTTTTTAGCATTTATTGCAATTATTAAGGGACAAATTCTGACAAAATTTTAAGTTTGTACTTTTCCGAGTTTCAATGAAAATCAATTAAATGCTTTTACCAAAATTGTACATTTGTATGGAAAGGGGTAGAATCAAAACGAAAATTTTCGACATCAATGATATTTGTAATAGTTTGGAAGAAAAATAATTTAATTGAAATTCCGAAATATTTCGTGAAATTTGGTTGGGGGAGGGGGGTAGAAAGAGTGAGGTGAAGTTGATTGTTTTTTCAAAATAATAATAATAATAAAATTAATTACGACAAAAGTTGGTTGTTTTAGCTTTGCTAGTTACAATGAAAACCGAATAAATGCATTTCTAAAAATTTTGCATTTGTATGGGAGGGGGTAGAAGGAGTAAGGGGATCACATTAATATTTTTGACACTAATGATATTTATATCATTATACTATGACTAAATTTTCAAGTCAATAGCTGAAATGGTTTCGGGGAAAAATCAATTTTTTTAAATTTCGAAATTTCACGAAACTTGTATGGGAGGGGGTAAAAGGAGTGGAGGGATGGTGGCCCGTTTACAAACTTAAAGTTACTCTTTTGCTAAAAATTACATATGACAAATTTCAGCACGATAAGTCAAAGGTTTCGAGAGTTATGCTGTAAATAGACGGACAGACCGACAGACGAACAGACGGTCGCTCGGAACCGATGTTGTTGAGCGACAACAAATAATTCTATACCCTTGGCGACTCTGTGCTATCATTATTTCTTAGATTTCATCTAGAGTATAAAAAGGTCTTCCATTGCTTCTATTATTGTTTTAAAGTGTACATAATATCCAAAATGCAATCTGACCTCTGTTGATCGTATCACAGCTTTGAGTATCTCTTAAATCGCGTAGGATGTTTTTTTACACACACTATGTCATTTTAAGAGATACTCAAGACAATGAAACTTAGTAGTCCACACATCCAGAAAACCCAAATTTTTCCATTGACGGGCGTAAATTTTTTAGGAATTACCTAGAATTGAAATAAATCTCAAATTTCATTGAATTCAACCTAAACCAAGTCAAATCTACAACATCCTTGTCTTAAAATCAATGAATACAAAGTTGCAATAGAGCTTTACTTGATCTAAGCTTTATATTTTCAAAAAACATGTGTAAATATCATAATAGTACCGCATATCGACATTGAACCCTGTTCTCGATTATGCACATGGGGGGTTTTTTTAGTTTCTCATTGAAATTACCACATAATGCCACACACATGATCTCATGTGCGATGAGATACACATAACTTACCTGAACAACCGTTGAGAGTGCTTCGAAAAGTTCAATTAGTTTTGTGTAGCCGTAGTCTGCAACGCGACACTGTTTCCCAAAGTGATTATGATAGGCGGGAATGAAACGACTGAACTTCATTGTCGACTTGGGCGACATCTTAACCAATTCGATAACTTCACGCGATATTTGATATAGCGGATCCGATGTTGTTCCACATTTGAGATGGAAACGACCTGGAAAAGAATGATTCGTATAGTTTAATTGATTGATGCTGGGTATTTTAAGCATATTAGCTTTGCCAAAGTATAGCCAAGTAATTGTGAGCGATCTAGCCCCAAAAGTGGCACTATGATTCTTGGTTTCCTTAACATTTATTTGTTAGTATGAAGGGTTGTCTAGCCCTTCGCGAAACCTTCTTTCTACAAATTTTGCGTCGATCGGGATTTGAACTCACGATCTTAGCATACTTAACAATTACAGCAACATTCTACTCACCATCATTAGCATCCTTCCCGATTGCATATTCCGGCTCCAGCCATCCCAGAATCTTGATACCAAAGATATTCGTGGTAATTTGAATTCCGTGAACACAACAAATCAAATGCTCCAAATTCACTCCATTCTCGTTTGCAACGATCGACGTACCCAATTCGCTGCTTATGCAATGAACTAAACTCGCCACCGGTATATCGCCCGTATGAATTTTGAGCAACGGATAAATTATCGATTTGATCTCGGCTACAGTCATGAAAACATTCGGCAGCGGTTCGATTTCCTGTTCGGCCCATCCCTTGTGTTGTTCGCGTTTAAAATGAATCGTACAATACGGTACGCTATGCTGCAGGCACTCCATTAACGGACTCGTTTCAATCGAATTCACCAAATCCGGATGCAAGCTGATGTATTTTTCGCCGTTTTCATCGGTTTTTATGCTGCAAATATCCTGCATTTTATACAAATCGAGAACGATAATTGACGTTTTAAAACGCGATTGGAATAGTTCACGAAATTTATACATCGGTAGTGTGAAGTACGGAACGTCCTGGAAAAAAAACATTAATGTTTTCATTAGATAGGGTTGTGACACTGAAACCAAAAAATATTGTTACAGATCTGGCAGCCCCGCAATTCGATCTCTCTCGAAATAGCCAAGAATTATGTGGAACAGCATACTCCAAAATGTAGGCAATTAAAGATCTAGAACTTTCCAGTATAATTTAGACATACACCCGACGACACCCCGACGGAAGCTTCGAGAATAGTATGAGAAATATATAAAAGCACGGTAGCTCCCAGCGAAAAAAGCAGTCTTTCGATGACCGAGACACGAACCAGTGCAGGAAAGCGATAGTCAAAGTATGCGGTGGTAGTGCCATATAGTGCGAATTAAGTTAAATAAATTATCAGTTATTTTTAAACGAATTGTGTTTTACTTGAAATCCCGCCGAACCCCTAGCCCGCAATAATTGGTGTCAGAAGTGGGATTTCGAGGATAAATTCGGGTTAAAAATCGTGAGTGAAATTAAAATTCTCGAACAGATAATTTTCTGAGAGCGAAAAGTGAAACTAAAATTCTCGAACGGACAGTAAGAATTTTGTGAAATCGAATTATGGCGATACGACGTCGTCGACACAATCCAGCGTCATTGATATCAAACAGATATGCTGATCGTGCACAAGCATACAGTCCTCTTTTCCATACAACCAGATATGCTGATCGTGCACAAGCAGACCGTCCTCTTTTCCATACAACCAGATATGCTGATCGTGCACAAGCAGACCGTCCTCGTTTCCATACAACCAATTTGTGTTTATCGCGCAAATACGAAACCGAAAAGTATGCAGCCAGACACGCTGCAGAGTCAGCAAAAGGCTGGAATATAAAGGCAGTCGCGCTTGCCTTTAGAGGACAGAGAGAAAAAATCCCAGTCAACGAGCATTACTTTTTACCGACGACGCGTCAACCTTTTTATTGCAATAAAGTTGTTAGTTAGTTTTATACAAACGTGTATTAACCACCTCGGTCCGCGCTCCCAGGCCCAAATTGGCGATCTTGCCAGGGGCGGTTTTTGTTTCGATGGGATCGACCCCGAAAAAACCAGTGACCGGTGACGTGACGAACATCCTGATAGTGAATTAACAGTGCTAGTGGTCAATTCAGTATCACTGCTATACCAGCTCTACTGAGACCACGTACACGGTGTGAAACGACGGGCCCAAACCAACCCGGCCTAGTGAGGTGCAGTGAAACGAATCTAATACCCATTTTTCACCGACGATGGTCGCGAATCGACATGTCCAGCCCACCGAAAGCGCCCGCGAACGACGCGGGAACAAACGACGAGACCGAAACTGAGACTCACGCTGAAGCACACAACGCTAGACAACACGTCTAGTGCTCTCGTCCTGTCTCGCCTCCAAATTCGTGACCAGTCCAGCTCTGCAGTTTTTCTCATCGACACCGGAGGTGACGTCTCGGTCATTCCACCAACGAGGCACGAACGACTCAGCCCCGACAGGACGACGCAACTATTGGCCGCAAACGGTTCCTCGATACGAACGTTCGGAACAAAACGCCTGAAACTAAATCTGGGACTTCACCGAATTTTCATCTGGAACTTCATCATCGCCGAGGTAAGCTCACCCATCATCCGAGCCGACCTTCTAAACTTCTACGGATTACTCGTCGACATGTGTGGCCGTAAACTCATCGATCCAGAAACAAGCAGATCAACAGTGGCGCAAATTCAGGAAATGAATAAACCAACGCTTTCGTTTTACGCATTCGATCGACAGAGCAACTACGGTTCGTTGCTGCAGCAGTACCGCGAGATGACCATCCCGCATCCACGTCGCAACATCAAGTGCACATCGACGACATTCTGATTTTCTCACCAGACGAGAACACACATCGAAAGCATCTAGCTGAGGTCTTCGCCCGATTCAAGGAGCACGGCCTCACAGTTAACATCACAGGAACGTTTTCTCGGACATCTGGTGTCACCCAATGGATTGAAACCCCTGTCAGAAAAAGCCGAGGGCATATCCGCGACACCACCACCGAAAACGGTGTACCAGCTCAAGTCATTCTTGGGCATGGTAAACTTTTACAGACGCTTCATGCCCCACGCCGCACAGAACCAGGCTTTAGTTCCAGGCAACAAAAAATGTGATAAATCACTGCTTGTTTGGACACCCGAGGCCGCTGCAGCATTCGATAGTTGTAAGGCGGAGCTAGCTCGACGCTACCGCAACTTGGTCACTCAGTACTGACGCATCCGACTACGGACTTGGTTCGGTATTGCAGCAAACTACGGTGAACTCAACCGTTCCACTCGGATTTTTCTCCCGTAAACTATGAGTGGCCCAGCAGAAGTATAGCACCTACGACAGGGAGCTTCTCGCCATCTACGAAGCGATCAAACACTTCCGACACATGCTGGAAGGCAGAAGTTTCTCGATATTCACGGATCACAAGCCACTACAGTTCGCGTTCCGACATCGCCCGGAGAAAGCCAATCCACGACAGCAGCGGCAACTGGATTATATCTCTCAGTTCAGTGTGGACATACGCCACATTTCGGGAAAAGACAACTCTATTCCGGACTACCTGTCACGCGTAAGTACAATAGAGAGTCTTAACTTTTCTGCACTCGCTTCAGCTCAACAAAACGACGAGGAACTCAAAACCCTGCTTCTGGAGGACCACGACAACTCGCTTGAGTGGAGGAAGCAACACGTTCCCGGCACATCCGACCCATTGATGTGCATTGTCACCGAGCAGCGAATCCGTCCGTTCGTCCCAGGCCAATTCCGAACGCCGATAATGCGTCTACTTCACGGACTCGCACACCCAGGCGTACGCTCTACTCGGAAGCTAGTCACCGACCGATATTTCTGGCCCGGCATGAATCACGAGATCAACACGTTTGCCCGCAGCTGCCTCGACTGTCAACGCAACAATCGATAAGAGAAAACCAACGAGCGATTCTAGCATATCAACATCGACTTAGTGGGACCCCTTCCATTGAACGAGGGCTTCCGCTATATACTGACGGTAATTGGCCGTTTCACACGATGGCCTGAGGCCATTCATTCAAACCATAACCGCACCCGCGGTCGCCGAAGCGCTATTACAGGGCTGGATCAGCCGATTTGGAGTGCCCGCCAAGATTACTACCGACCTGGGACGCCAGTTCGAAAGTCAACTCTTCGCGGAGCTCAACAAATTCCTAGGAGCCGTACCTTCGGACGACTCCGTACCATCCAGCAGCAAATGGCATCATCGAACGATGGCACCGCACCGTAAAAGCTGCTATTCGTTGCCATTCCGCCACCGAATGGGTAAAAGCCTAAATTTCACTGTACGGGTAGATAAAAATTTTACTGTATACTGGTGCGCATGTTCCGCTTGTCGAGTATGTCGTGGAAAAGTGTAAAATGGAGGAATAAGTGCGCATAGTTCCGAACTGCATTTACCATGGAAGTAGCGATAGTAAATGCTGAGTACTCCGACATTTCTGCGATGCTCGAGGGAGTCAATAGAAGCCGTAATAGTTTCATCTCCAATTAGTCGGAACGCATGTTTTTGGATTCGGTCGAGCAGCGCAAGGTGAGTTTTGGGAGCCCCAGCCCAAAGATGCGAGTTGTACTCTAAGCGAGGTCGAATGTAGGTCTTATAGATGGCAGCTAAGTCGTGAGGCGTAAAGTATTTTTTGCATTTACGAAGAATACCTAGGCGTTTGGAAGCGTCAAGGGCAACTTCAAAGATGTGTTGACTCCAATTGAGATGGTTATTGAACTTTACGCCTAAAAGGATAAAATCTTCGGAAGAGCAAAGTTGTACACCATTAAAGGCTACATTAGAAGACGATGCTGGAACATCACGTTTGAGGGATAGATGACAGGCTTGTGTCTTAGCGGCATTGAACTCTACTCTATTTTTCCTGCCCCATTCCAGGATTAAATCGAGATCTGAGTTCAGCGAACGGAATAACTCTCTGCAATTGGAAGCAATAATGCTTGTTTGATTCCGCAACAGAGTCAAATTCACAGGTGTTATCTAAGGTACTGTCATCCGCAAAACTGTGGATTGGATTGAGAGTAGAAGATAAGAGATCGTTAATAAATACTAAAAACAGAGTCGGCGATAAGACAGAACACTGAGGGACACCGAAATTGATTGGGAATGAAAAAGAAGTAACGCCATCTAATACTACTCGTATAGTGCGTTTGGACAAGAAACTCTCAATCCATTGAATGAGAGTAGCATCCAGGCCAATGGTCGTGAGCTTAACAAGAAGGCATTCATGCCAAACTCTGTCAAAAGCTTTTGCAATGTTAATCTCAAGAACTTGACCTTCGCCGTATTTATGCAAGCAAGAGTTCCAGCGTTCCGTTAGAAAAACTAAGAGATCTTCCGTCGATCTTCCAGTACGGAAACCGTATTGGCGGTCGTGAATAAGCTGTTTATTCTCGAAATATTCAACGATTTTGCGATTGACAGCAGTTTCCATCACTTTTGAGAGCACTGAAGTAATGGCTATTGGGCGGTAGTTGGCGGGGTTCGCTTTGCTTCCTTTCTTGAGATTTGGCTGAACATTCGCAACTTTCCACAATTGTGGAAAGCACCCAGAAGAGTGGGATAGATGAAAAAAATTACGAAGAGGTTTTGCCAGAGAAGAGGAGCACATTTTAAGGGTAATGGGGGGAATGCCATCATGCCATCATGCCTAGAGAAACAAATATTACAAGACCTGTGCTATGCTATGGCAGCGAAACGTGGACTTTAACTCAGGCGTCCGAAAAACTACTTAACGCCTTTGAAAGAAAGGTTCTTAGAAGAATCCTTGGACCGGTGAGGGACGATTCGATCTGGAGAATACGATACAATAGAGAACTGTATGCCATCTTTGACTACCCACAAAGGTCAACCCTCATAAAAGAAGCTACAATGGGTAGGTCATGTGGAGCGGATGGATCACGGAAGAATTCTCAAAGGCACACTGAAGAGGAAAGTTAATGGACAAAGACGATCGGAAAACCACGGAAGCGCTGGGAGGATTCGATTAACGCAGACAGCAAATCACTGCTAAGATTTTCTAACTGGAGGACGCGGTCACTGAACCGATATGGATGGAGGCAACGTATCCAGGAGGCCAAAGTTCGATTTGGGCTGTAGCGCCATCGTAAGTAAGTAAGTAAGTAAGATTGCAGAATTGGAATTCCAGATAAATCGAATCTCAGTCCGATAATTTAGTCTTAATTCTTACGTTAACGAATACAGTAAAGTATTCAATTTTACTTTATTATTTTAATACAATTAAGATGGCGTATAGATCCACCAGAATCAGCTTAAAAATAGGCTTATTCTTGTAAGGGGAAGGGTCAGGGGGGGTGCAAGGAACACTTAAGAATTAATATCTCAACTATCTCTTAAGCTATGTAATTGAAATTTAAAACATATACTAAGCTATACTAGCGAAATACAAAAAAAATATAAAATTTGGTCATAATAGTAGTGGGGTGAAATGGGAAGCATTTGAAAAATGGTGCACTTTTCAAAATTAGAAATCATTATATCTTAAAATTGAGTACAGATATCAAATTGAAAATTCGTCAGATTATAGAACTACATAATTTATAATTTTGATAAAAATTTAAAGTTAGGGGGTGTAAAGGGAGGGATGTGGTAAGCAAAAATGTCGAAAATTTTGAGTGAATTTTTTAGGACTCTGCTCAAAGATAGAAACTTTAAATTTTGCATGTGGATACATCTATTTGATATACATAGAAAAAAAATAATAATTTGGTCCACAATTGTTATGAACCGACCACCCCGGTCTAATGGGCACAAGCTGTTTCATGCGCAACGAAAAAAACACGAAAACTGAAAATTTTTGGATGTAATTTTAGGGTAGAAACTTGAAAATTTGGGAAATACATTTAAAGAAAATCCCTAAAAGTATAAAATATTAACTGGTCGAATACCTTCAAAATTTCTACCCCCTCCCATACAAAATTATTTTTTCGACCATTTTTAAGAAATTAATTATCACCTAACTATTAAAAGCTATCCATTTGAAATTTTGCATAAGAACTTATAAAAATATTTGCAAAGAAATTATTTTAAAAGTTTCAAAATCACACTTGCCCTTCTACCCCCTCCCATACAAAAGTATGATTTCGACCAATTTCATTAAATCAACTAATAACCAACAAATTAAAAGCTATGAACTTGAAATTTTGTACGAGCAGCTTACAAGAGAAAGGAAATAAAATTGCGTCACAAATTTTGCAATTCCCCTACCTCTTCTACCCCCTCCCGTACAAAATTATTTTTTCGAGCATTTTTAAGAAATCAGTTATCAGCTAACTCTTAAAAGCTATCCTTTTCAAATTTTGCCTAAAAACTTATAAAAATAATTGAAATGAAATTCCTTTAAAAGTTTTGAAATCGCGCTTGCCCTTCTACCCCCTCCCATACAAAAGTATCATTTCTACCTATTTCATTGAATCAACTAATAACCATCAAATTAAAAGCTACGAACTTGAAATTTTGTACAAGCACACTACAAGAGAAAGGGAATAAAATTGCGTCACAAATTTTACGATTCCCCTACCTCCTCTACTCCTTCCCATACAAATGTTTGGTTTCGTGAATGTAAAATGCACCGAATCCTATGAAATTCTATGCAACTTCGTCTATGAAACACATTCTATACAGAGGATATTGGACGCGATTCAAGCAATTAATTAAAAAGCTATTAACATCCACCCACCCTTACCCCTCCTCCTCCCCTCATAAAAACCCAAACTTGCAGAAATGAATGAAATATTGTTAAATTGACAACAGCCCTGCCCAAGAACTCCCTTTCACTTAGCCTTCCCTAACCACTCTAACCTGCATATTGACTTTCCACACATCCGCAACTTGTCCCAAGAATAATAAAGTTTCGCCCGACTTGTTGGCAGTTTATTGAGTATAATGTTAAGTGCTCTTGGATGAATAAAAATTTAAACTTCAGAAAAAGTGTTTCATTTGATTTAATGGAAAGTTCAATTTTTTTTTTTGAAGTGTTTATCTAAAAAATTACATTGCGCCAGTTATGGATTGGTGAAAAAATAATAGTAATTCCCAATCCAGTGAATCGTTATACGTTACCGCTCAAAAACAGAAGTGAAAATGCAATAAGTAAATAGCAAAAGTGCAGGGAAGAAAATTGTGTCATTTTGTATGGCAGGTGGTAAAAGGGGTGGAGCGATTTGTCCCGTTCGCGAACTTGACCTTACTTTTTTTTCAAAAACGACGTGTACAAAATTTGAACTAGCTAGCTCAACGCGTTCTCAAGCGGACGGACGGACGGACATCCGGTTTTGAGATTTTTGAGTGATAGTATTAACTTCTGTATCATTCATTTTTTTCTCCGAGCCTTATTTCTTAGTGTTACAAACTTTAGAGCAAAGTTATAATACTCTCAGATTTCATCTAGAGTATAAAAATACCGCGTATTCAATTAAGTCAACGGATAAAAATTAACGGAGTACAGGAATATTTAGTAACAAAAAAATTAAACCTGGCTTTCCGAATGAATTTCGGATGTCTGAAAACAACAAAGTACTTTGGAATGTGATGGATTTCTCTAGTAAGACATTCAAAAGAGTGTTAGGGTAGAATTTGATCTACCCTTTGAATGCAATAATAAAATCAGGCGAAGGGTATTAGAGGTGAATAACCAAGAAATTTATTTGGGATATGCATGTGCAAAAGAAATCAATCATATTGAGGAAATCTATACATACATATTAATATAATTGTAGTGTCTGTCTGTTATTTGTTTAGAAATGACTATAAGTTACTTTTTTGCTTTATTTTAGCAATAACCAAGCAGAAGCTCGCGTTTTTAAAAGTCTTCTCTGTCTGTCCGTCTGTCTGTCTGTCTGTCTATCCGGCTTTCACGCAAAAACGGCTGAACCGATTGTAATGAAACTTTCACAGTTTATTAGGTATGTTTCGAGATGTAATCTGCTTTTTGTTTTTTTTTCCCTCCCCTCACGCCTTCTACCCCTCCCATACAAGGTGACTCATTTTTAATAACATGTAATAATCAAACTATAAGATCTATTAATTTGAGATTTAGAATATATTATTTCTATAACAAATGCAATCTTCAAGTATACAATTTATTTAAATCCTCCCTCTTATTCACCCCCCACTCCTTCACCCAGCAGTTGAGCAGGAGGCCAGAGAAATAAACAAGTCCTGACAACAGCTTAAGGCCGATGCTCAGGATCGCGTCTTGTGGAAGAGAGTTGTTTCTGTCCTATGCCCCTATAGGGGGTCTTAACATTAATTTGATTGATTGACTCCTTCACCCACCACCCATACAAACTACATTTTTTCATTAAATACTATACACCAATTTTCTCAGTACTTATAGATTCCATCGAGCTAAAATTTTGTACCACATCCTTAATTAGCATTATTATTAATATCGGGAAAAAACTAAGCGATTATCTTCACTATTTCTACCCCCTCCTGTACAATGTGACACGATTCCACGACTTTACAAAAATTCGATTTTCTTGGAAAGTGTGAAAGTCACAGATCTAAAATTTAAAATATATCAATTGCATAATGATTGTAGTTGTTTTTCGAAAAATCACTAAAAGCCCCTCACTCATTCCACCACCTCCCATACAAACTGCACTTTTTCATGAAATACTCTAAACCAATTTTCTCATTACGTATAGCTTTTATCGAGCTGAGATTTTGTATAGAATCCTTAATTAGCATTATTATTAATATCGGGAAAAAATTAACCGATTAGCTTCACTCCTGCTAGCCCCTCCCATACAATATGACACAATTTCACAACTTTTCAAAAATTCTAATTTCTTGAAAAGTGTGAACGTTACTGAACTAAAACTTAAAATATATCAGTTTTGTTTCTCGAAAAATCACCAAAAAACACTCCCCTCCTTCTACCACCTCCCATACAAATTGCACAACTTCACTAAATCCAATACACTAAGTTTCTCAGTACCTATTCAATTTTTCAAGCTGAAATTTGGTATAAAACATTTTCATAGCTACTCTAGCATGATGTGAAACAATTTAGTTCAGTACTATCACCCCCTTCTACCACTCGCCATACAAAATTCTTAACATCACAAAATTTTCATCTGTAGTACGCAGAGTCATAGTCCTTAAGTTTAAGTTTAATGTTATTTTATTTGGGCTTTTTTTTAATTAACACAAACTATAACTATTAACATGTCCTTAGTGCTATTTATTACGAATATGGTCTTAGATCACGGGATTGATTTGATCACGAGCCTGTTCCATACAAATGCGAATATCGTGGTTTCATTCATAATAATTTATGATTCTGATTCCAACAAAATAGAAACCATTGTCTTCAAAGGGCCATTAAACTAATCAGTTTATATATCCCGGATAATGTATTATTAACTACATTCTCAAAAATTGCTTATTTTGCAATTCTTACGAGGACAAAGTCGCAGGCGATCGCTGGTAAATAATAAAAACGATACAACAAAATTGTATGAAGTTCTAAATAAGGAAGAATGTCAAAGCTTGAGAGTTCTGTTGAGGAACAATAAAATTTGTTCTTCACCGAAGGAACAAAATTACCATGTACTTCTCAAACCAAACAATATTGTTACAAAGGG
The DNA here is from genome assembly GCA_963669355.1 of Chorisops tibialis. Classification (NCBI taxonomy): domain Eukaryota; kingdom Metazoa; phylum Arthropoda; class Insecta; order Diptera; family Stratiomyidae; genus Chorisops; species Chorisops tibialis. Next base: position 246,183,651 of record OY770262.1, read on the forward strand.
AGATAAACCTTTGTATTCTAAGATTTACAGCTTTCCGCGAATTCATGAACAAGAAGTGGAAAAGCAGATTAGCGAAATGTTAATGCAGGGTATTATAAAACCCTCAATTTCTCCTTATAATGCACCAATTTGGGTTGTCCCAAAAAAAATAGATAACTCGGGTAAAAAAAAATGGAGAATCGTTGTGGACTACCGAAGGTTAAATGAGGAAAATGTGGAGGATAAGTTCCCTATACCGAATATAGATTCAATTTTGGGAAAACTGGGAAGAACATTGTATTTTACTACACTGGATCTTGCAAAAGGATTCCATAAAATTGAGATCAACGGGAATGATCGTCATAAAACCGCTTTTTCTACTCCAAAGGTCATAATGAGTTCATTCGAATACCATTTCGATTAAAGAATGCACCAACGAATGATGAACGCGATCCTAAAAGATTTCATTAACAAAATCTGTGTAGTGTATCTTGACGGCATACTTGTGTTCGCAACTTCCTTGCAGGAGATGGCGCATAATGTGGAAAAAATATTTAACACATTGAGAAAGAATAATCTGAAAATTCAAACAGAAAAATGCAGGTTCTTCTTCTTCTCTTCAAGAAGGCCTAGATACTCAGTAGATGGTTTCTGTTCGCTTTCATTCAGTCCCCCATAACATCTGCAAATATTTGTCAGTAAGCAGCCAGTACAACTGAGCAATATACCAGCTTCTCCATTCGCTACGGTTGTTCTCACTCCCCTTCCCCTACCTTCCCAATCCCATTCCTTCCCTCCATGACTGTGTTTGTGCATTGCACATAAAGGCCGAAATTGCCTATAACACAAATCATTCTGTATAAAAAAAAAAAAAGCACAGAATACTTGGGACATACACTGCCTGTTGAGGGTATTAAACTAAGCCAAGATAAAATAAATAAAGGGTTTTTGAATAGGTGCGATCAAACTTTTTTCCAATAGGGACGGCGAACGACGCCATATTTTTTTTCATTCTCTTAACATTTATAAACTTCATTAGTATACATGTAGTATTGGGAATCCGGCAGTAGGCGTGCATCGGGAAATATCGAATTCGAGAACGAACTTGACACTTGAGAAAAAAGGCTTTTTCTCTTTTTTCTTACACGGACGCTCGCCAAGGAAACATCTAGGAATATTAACCCAACATTAATTGTATTTTTAAAAATTTAAAGCATCAATAAAGAACAATATTACAAATCTGGGGGCTCAACCGGGATAATATTCCATTCAGCGGGGACGGAAAATTCAAGAAGCAGCAGAGATCAGCGGATTATTTTGGCGAACAGGTGGCAGCATAACCTGAAAAGTAAGATTGAAAACGGCAGCAGCCAACAAAAGGCCGAGAAAAGGTAAACTTTTATAATTAAAAGCAAAACTGACCGAAAGTACAGTACCAAATCGGGTATCGGGCCTTTGTAAGCATTTGAGGTAAAAATAAAAAAAAACATAACAGGGCTACGATTGCGCGTAAAGCGCAATCTTACAATACTCTAGATGAGATAGAATTTTTAGTGATCCCAAAAAATTTTGTATGGGGAGTATTAGAAGGGATGATAGCATTGAACTAATTTTTTTCTCATCATGCTAAAGTAACTATGAAAAAATTTATACAAAATGCTTACTCCAAAAACTGAATGGGAACTGAGAAAATTAGTGAGTTAGATTTTGTGAAAATGTGCAGTTTGTATGGGAGGTGGTAGAAAGAGTGGGGGGATTCTAGTGATTTTTTCAAAAATAACTAGGAATATTATAAAATATATGTCCCTTAAATTTCAGACTAGTGCCATTCATACTTTTTAAGAAAATCGTTTTTTTGTAAAGTTGTGAAACTGTGTCATATTGTATGGGAGGGGGTAGAAGCAGTGAAGCTAATCAAATATTTTTTTCTGATCTTAGTGAAAATGCTAATTATGTATTTCTTACAAAATATGAGCTTGATAAATGTTATATGTTCTGAGAAAATCGACTTAGAGCATTTCATGAAAAAGTGTAGTTTGTATGGGAGGGGGTAGAAGGGGAGGGACGAAGCAAATAATTTTTCTACGGTAGATTGAAATAATTATGAGTGTAATATATCCCAAAATTCAGGCTAATAGCTTTTATAGTTTTCGATTAAATCCATTTATTATCAATTTGCAAAATTGTGTCATTTTGTATGGGAGGGGGTAGAAGGGGTGAAGCTAATCGTATAATTTTTTTTGGTCTTACTAAAAATTTGAAACAAATATTTGGTACACAATTTCAGCCTGCTAAATTTTATACGCACTGAGTAAATTGGCTTAGAGTAATTCAAGACAAGTACAGTTTGTATGGGAGGTGGTAGAAGGAGGGGGAGGACACGCATAATTTTCATACGGTAGATTGGTATTATCATATAAGTAATATATTCCAAATTTCATTCCAATAGCTTTTATACTTTTCGAGCAAACCCGTTTATTGTGAAATTGCGCAATTGTGTCATTTTGTATGGGAGGGGGTAGAAGGGGTGGAGCGATTTGGCCCGTTCACGAACTTGACCTTACTTTTTTGTTAAAAACGACGTATACAAAATTTGAACTTTCTAGCTCAACGCGTTCTCAAGCTAGAGAGGACACGGACGGACGGACAGACAGACAGACAGACAGACAGACAGACAGACAGACGGACGGACGGACGGACGGACATCCGGTTTTGAGATTTTTGAGTGATTATATGAACTTCTGTATCATTCATTTTTTTCTCCGAGCCTTATTTCTTGGCGTTACAAACTTTGTGGCAAACTTATAATACTCTCAGATTTCATCTAGAGTATAAACATAACAAGGCTACGATTGCGCGTAAAGCGCAATCTTACGATACTCTAGATGAAATAGAATTTTTTGTGATCCCAAGAAATTTCGCATGGGAAGTATTAGAAGGGATGACAGCATTGAACTAATTTTTCCCCATCATGCTAAAGTAGCTATAAAAATGTTTTGTATAAAATGCTTACTCCAAAAATTGAATGGGAACTGAAAAAATTAGTGAGTTAGATTTAGTGAAAATGTGCAGTTTGTATGGGAGGTGGTAGAAAGAGTGGAGCGATTAGAGTGATTTTTTTTAGAAATAACTAGGAATATTGTAAAATTGACATCCCTGAAATTTCAGACTAGTGCCATTTATACTTTTCAAGAAAATCGATTTTTTGTGAAGTTGTGAAACTGTGTCATATTGTATGGGAGGGGGTAGAAGCAGTGAAGCTAATCAAATATTTTTTTCTGATCTTAGTGCTAATACTAATTAAGTATTTATTACAAAATATGAGCTCAATAAATGTTATATGTTCTGAGAAAATCGTCTTAGAGCATTTCATGAAAAAGTGTAGTTTGTATGGGAGGGGGTGGAAGGAGAGGGAGGAAGCAAATAATTTTTCTACTGTAGATTAAAATTGCTATGAAAATAACATATCCGAAAATTCAGACTAATAGCTTTTATACTTTTCGAGTAAATCCGTTTATTGTCAAATTACGAGATTGTGTCATTTTGTATGGGAGGGGGTAGAAGAGGTGAAGCTAATAGTCTAAATTTTTTTGGGCTTACTAACAATTTTAAATAAATATTTGGTGCACAATTTCAGCTCTCTAAATTGTATACGCAATGAGTAAATTGGCTTAGAGTAATTCATGACAAGTACAGTTTGTATGGGAGGTGGTAGAAGGAGGGGGAGGATACGCATAATTTTCGTACGGTAGATTGATATTATCATAAAAGTAACATATTGTCAAATTGCGCAATTGTGTCATTTTGTATGGGAGGGGGTAGAAGGGGTGGAGCGATTTGGCCCGTTCACGAACTTGACCTTACTTTTTTGTCAAAAACGACGTGTACAAAATTTGAACTATCTAGCTCAACGCGTTCTCAAGCTAGAGCGCGCACAGACGGACGGACGGACGGACATCCGGTTTTGAGATTTTTGAGTGATAATATTAATTTCTGTATTCATCATTTTTTTCTCCGAGCCTTATTTCTTGGCGTTACAAACTTTAGAGCAAACTTATAATACTCTCAGATTTCATCTAGAGTATAAAAACTTAGTCAAGTGCCAAGATCAAGCGGATTGCCGGGTCGTATTTGCCGAGTCGTGTCTGTCAAGTCGTATCTTTCAAGTCATGTCGGGCGAGTCGTCGAATCTGTGGAGTTATATTGGTCTAGTCGTAACCTGCGAATCGTATTTGTTGGGCGTATCGGACGGGTAGCATGACGAGAAGACGGGACAGAAATAGAGCAAGAAATAGCACAGTACTTGGAAATACCGGTTTCGAAACGGTTACGGAAACGCCTAACGGAAATCGCAATAATAGTTTTGCTGCTGGGACAAGCCGTTTTACAAATACGGTTGAAGATGATCATCTGCGAGAGATGAGTCGACTAAGGGTAGAGAACGAGATTTTAAGAAATCGAGGTGAGCGTTTTTCGTTTAGAGATGTCCAGGGAACAATGGTAGATTTTGCGGGGAAACCCGAACAGGACGTTACAAATTGGATTAGAGACGTAGAAACGGTTGGAAGATCTCTTCATTGGACCGAGTTAGAACATTTTGTTTATATTCGAAAACTCCTAGTGGGCACGGCAGAACTAGCGCTCATGTCAGAACCGAACATCGACTCTTGGCCAAAACTTAGGTCATATTTGCTAGAGGAATTTGGTCGTAAGCTGAATAGTGCGGAGCTGCACCGACTTTTAACAAAAAGAAAGCAGTTGGAAGATTAATCGTTGCTGGATTATTTGTTTAAGATGAAGGAACTAGCAGCAAGAGGATCATTGGACGAAGGTTCACTAATAAACTACGTTATAGACGGAATACACGATTCCACCACCAACAAAGTACTGCTTTTTGGAGTGGCGAACTTGAAAGATTTCAAGCAGAAGATAGAGATTTACAACTCTTTCAAGGATAAAATGGGAGCGACTAAAGCGCCAACTAATAATGGAGGCAATAAAGGAAAAGGCAAATGTTTTAATTGCGGATTGTCGGGCCATAAGGCAAGTGAGTGTAAGGAAAAGACCAGAAGTTTCAAATGTTATTACTGTGGGTCAAGCGAGCACAAATCGAATGAATGCAGAGAGAATTTAAAAGGTCCTAAGTGCTTTACTTGCGCCGAATTCGGACATAAGGCGATGAATTGTCCAAAAAGGAAAAGTGACACATGTGCCAGAGTTAAAAGGTGTGATGAGGATATTTCTTTGAAGATGGTCAAAGTGAATGGATATCCAGTGCAGGCCTTAGTAGATACTGGGAGTGACATTTCTCTGATTACGGCTCAAGAGTATGTGAAAATAGGAGCACCGAATTTGAAAAGTGCAAGTGCTTCCTTGCACGGATTTTCTGGAAACACGGTTACCACGTTGGGATCCTTCGGAGCTACGCTGGTAATATCTGGAGAGGATTATAGTACAGAGGTGCATATTATTTCTAATTTAGCTGGCGACCTGAAAATGCTGATAGGGAAAGATATTCTCAATGGGACTACGATCAGCCTAGCCGAAGACGGAGTGAAAATAAAGAAAAAGGAAAATTGCCTAATGAGTAAATTTAACGTTTCAGAAACCGAGCGAGACAGGTAATCGCACCTATCAGAGTGAAATCGATGAGCTAGTAAGAGATTATAAACCAACAATGGGAGAAGACCCTAAATATGAAATGAAGATAGTTCTGAAGACGGAAGAACCGATATATCAGCGCCCACGACGCTTATCCCTGGAAGAAAAGAAATGCGTGAGTAATCAGATTGAAAGATGGATGAAGGAGGGTATCATACAAGAAAGTTCATCAGAGTACGCTAGTCCTGTAGTACTGGCAAACAAGAAAGATGGTTCTAAGCGGCTTTGTGTGGATTACCGAGCTTTAAATAAAGTAATAGTAACGGAGAGGTATCCGCTTCCACTTATAGAAGACCAGATCGACAAGTTGTCGAAGACCAAAATATTTTCCACTTTAGATTTGGAGAATGGTTTCTTCCATGTCCCTTTATCCGCGGAAAGTCGAAAATTTACGTCATTCGTGACTTCAGATGGACAGTTTGAGTTCAACCGTGCACCATTTGGTCTCGCCACTTCACCTCAAAACTTTCAGAGGTTTATCAACAAAATCTTTAAGTCATTGTCTAAGTCAGAAAGGGTACATGCTACTGTACTTAGATGACATCGTCGTGCTGGGAAATAATGAAAATGAAGCTAAGGAGCGTCTAAAAATAGTTTTGAAATGTGCCGAAAGTCATGGCCTACGAATTAAGTGGTCAAAGTGCCAGTTTCTGTGTGATACTATAGAATATCTTGGTTACACTGTGAGCGACGGTAAGATTCGACCATCGGATTCGAAGAAACAAGCTGTACAAGCATTTCCGATTCCTAAAAGCGTAAAGAAGATACAAAGTTTCTTAGGTCTCACCGGTTACTTCAGAAAATTTGTACCACGGTACTCAGAGTTGACAAAGCCTTTGAGTGACCTATTGCGGAAAGATGCAGTGTTTAAATTTGGCGAACCACAATTAGCAGCAAATGAAGGAGATCTTGTGTGAAAAGCCTGTACTCGCGATCTACAGAGATGACGTCGAAACCGAACTACACACTGATGCTTCGAAATACGGCTACGGAGCAGTGCTATTGCAGAAAAATAGCGAAGATGGACTGTTGCATCCTGTCGCATATCACTCGCGAAAAACTACACCAGCTGAAGAAAGATATATTAGTTACGAATTGGAGGTTCTAGCCAAAGTGTCGGCTCTTAAGAAATTTCGCGTTTACTTACTGGGACTTCGGTTCACGATAATAACAGATTGTGCGGCTTTTAAAGGTACTATAGAGCGAAAGGAAATTTCATCGAGAATTGCTAGATGGGTTTTAGTAATGCAGGAATTTGACTACCAGGTGAAGCATAGAGCGGGAACTCAGATGAAACATGTGGATGCGTTGAGTGGTTCTCTACAAACAATGGTCATCCGAAGCGACATGGTAACTCGGATAAAAGCAGCGCAAGTAAGGGATGAAAATTTGAAATTAATCGTCGAAGAATTAGACAAAGGACCGTATAATAGCTATTTTTTGGAACATGGCATTTTATACCGAGAAAAATGCAAATGGAGGTTGTACGATCGGTACACGAACAAGGATATTTTGCAGGCGCTAAAATGGAATCCATTATACGCAGAGAATTTCACATACCGAAACTGAAAGACGTTATAGAGACGTGCAGGAGAAATTGCATTCCATGCATACTGAGCCAAAGAAAGGCGGGAAAGCAAGAAGGGTTCTTACACCCTATAGATAAAGGTGAGCTAACTCTTGATACTTACCATCTTGATCATCTTGGCCCATTGAGTGCTTCAGAGAAGCAATACAAGTATATACTAACCGTCGTCGATGCTTTTTCAAAATTTGTTTGGATCTTTCCGGTTAAATCGACAACTACTTCAGAAGTAATCCAGAAACTAGAAAATCTTAAAACTGTGTTCGGAAACCCGAAAAGGATCATCACTGACAGAGGCTCAGCGTTCACGGCAACTGCGTTTAGAAACTATTGCGAAGAAAAGAAAATTGTACACACGACGACTACGACAGGCGTACCCAGAGGCAATGGCCAGGTAGAGAGAATAAACAGAATAATAATACCAGTGCTCACAAAGCTTTCGATAGATGACCCCAGTGGTACAAGTTTACCGATAAATTGCAAAGAAGCATCAACGGTACATGGCAACGAAGTATTGGCACTACTCCTTTCCAAATAATGTTTGGAGTACCAATGCGAAATGAAGAGAATTTGCAAATGCTGGAGGTGATTGCGGAAGAAATTTTGAGATCGTTCGAAGACTCCAGAGATGAACTTAGGCAAAGAGCTAAGACCAAAATATCAGAAGTCCAAGAAGAAAATAAGCGGCATTTTAATAAGAAAAGAAAGGAAGCAATCGTTTACGAAATAGGCGATTTAGTGGAGATTCGACGTACGCAATTTGGCACTGTACTCAAAATTTTCCCCCAAGTTTTTTGGTCCTTACAGAATTCAGAAGATTTTCATCAATGACTGATATGAAGTTGTTAAAGTCGGAAATCACGATGGCCCAACGAAGACAACATCTAGTGCAGACAATATGAAGCCTTGGAAAGACAGCGAAGACGATACAAGCTCCGAACCGGAGGAAATTGACGAAGAGTATGCGAGCAACGATTCATACAACAAAGACATGGACGATGGATTACCGAGGGCGGTAATATAACAGAATGGCCGAATTGTAGTATTGGGAATCCGGCAGTAGGCGTGCATCGGGAAATATCGAATTCGAGAACGAACTTGACACTTGAGAAAAAAGGCTTTTTCTCTTTCTTCTTACACGGACGCTCGCCGAGGAAACATCTAGGAATATTAACCCAACATTAATTGTATTTTTAAAAATTTAAAGCATCAATAAAGAACAATATTACATACATTTCATTGTGGACCGATACACACTTGAACAGCGTTTGCAAATTATCCAAATTTTCTGTCTAAATAATCGTTCGGTCGTTGCAACTTTAAGAGCATTACGGCCAATTTTTGGTGTTTTTAATAATCCCGCCCGCTCGACAATTAACCGTTTAGTGCAAAAATTTGAATCAACATTCTCGATCATGATGTTCCAGTGCCAGTGAGACAAAGAAGTGCACGAAGTGAAGAAAATATAGCGGCCGCTAGCGCATCTGTTCAAGATGATCAAAATCAGTCGCTCACACGCCGTTCTCAAGGATTGGGCCTGTCTGTGACGTCATTGTGGCGAATTTTGCGAAAAGGTTTTGGCTTACATCCATAGAAGATCAAGTTGACACAAGAACTGAAGCCGCTTGACCATGTGAAACGTCGTAGATTCGTCAATTGGGCTCAGGAAAAATTTGAAAATGATCCCGAATTTCATCGAAAAATCATCTTCAGCGACGAGGCTCATTTTTGGCTCAATGGCTTTGTCAACAAGCAAAATATGCGTTATTGGGCAGGCAGAAATCCACAAATACTCCATGAGTCACCATTGCATCCCCAAAAAATAACTGTTTGGAGCGGACTTGGACCATATGTGGTTTCAACAGGACGGTGCCACAAGCCACACAGCACACATTACAATCGCTTTATTGAAGAGCAAATTTGATAAGCTTGTTATTTCCAGAAATGGGCCAGTTGAATGGCCGCCAAGATCGTGCGATTTGACACCTTTGGACTATTTTCTTTGGGCCATATTAAGTCATTGGTCTACACCAATAAGCCGACGACGTTAGAAGAGCTCAGACCAATTATTGAACGCGAAATTGTTGGTTCAGCGATTGGACTTCTGTAAGCGTGCTCGTGGTAGTCATACGAAGGAAATTGAATTTCATACATAAATGTATATGTTTGAACAAAATAATAAAAAAAAAAATCGTTGAAATCTCAAACCGTTTTTATTTTATTTAAAAAAAAAGTTGGAGCACTCTTATTGAAAAACCCTTTACAATAAGAAATTTGAGAATTCCAGATACAGTAAAGAAAATAAAAAGTTTCTTGGGAATGACTGGATTCTATAGAAAATTTATCAACAATTATGGTAAAATAGCGTCACCTTTGACAGGCTCACTAAAGAAAGGAAATAAAATCAATGTAGAGAATCCGGAATATATGCATGCATTCGAAAAATTAAAGGAGTTATTAACAAATTGTCCGGTGTTACACTATCCCAATTTAAATAAAAAATTCACACGCACAAAAAACAAAATATCTTTGCAGCGTAGCGAGATTACTGACATTAGGTCGCACACAATTTTCAAAAATGATAAATTTTCGGGATACCTGGAATTTGAGTTGGATTTATCGTCGACAGCAAGTTTAAACACCAAATTTCCAACTTCAAAGCTAAGTTAAAGATGATTTCATCAGCGCTTAGAATCAACATTCGACTCCCGTTCGTCGAACGATATTAAAATAGTAATAGTTGACTTTGACGCGAAAGTGGGCAAAGAGGAGACTTATATAAGGTCAATTGGGAGGCATGGTCTGCATGATATTAGTAACGACAACGGTCAAATAACTAGCTAGGGTGTAGCCCAGTAGGTAGCGTGTTGGTCTTGTAATGCGAAGGTCGTGAGTTCAAATCGCGGTCGACGCAATATATAATTCCAGCACATTGCTTGCCTGGATATACCTTGGTCCCCTCAATCCACGAAAATAAAAAATTCGTAGATAGAGGGTAATGCGAAGGGCTAACAACCCTTCCACAATAAGTAATGAATGAATGAATGTCAGGAGGCCAAGGTCCGATTTGGGTTGTAGCGCCATTGTAGTAGTAGACGGTAAAAAAACTAGATGATTTCGCCATCTTGCTGCTGGTTACTACCATATTGTAAACTTGACATATTTCCCACTTCGTGACATTCTTAAGAGAACGCGGTCATCACCAGTCAAATAAACATACAGAATAGACCACGTTCTAAAAGGACGTCTTCTAAACTATATAAAGCGATAATAAGACATGTGCATTGCTATGGCAGCGAAACGTGGACATTAACTCAGGCGTCCGAAAAACTACTTAACGCCTTTGAAAGAAAGGTCCTCAGAAGAATCCTCGGACCTGTGAGGGACGAGTCGGTCTGGAGAATACGATACAATAGAGAACTGTATGCCATCTTTGACTATCCACAAATGTCAACCCTCATAAAAGAAGCTACAATGGGTTAGTCATGTGGAGCGGATGGATCAAGGAAGAATTCTCAAAGGCACACTGAAGGGGAAAGTTAATGGACAAAGACTCCCTGCGGAAGCGCAGGGAAGTGTCTCTTGATGCAGACAGCAAACCACCGCTGAGATTTCAAACTGAAGGACACGATAACTGAACCGAGTTGGATGGAGGCGGAATATACAGTAGGCCACGTAAGTAATTGTTGATAACCACTCTAAATTTTGATTGACTTAGAAATGTCGGCCTTGGGCGACAAAAGCTCTAGGTACGCAATTGTTACAGTACTGAATTTATCAACTATTTGCAATATTACAGAAAATATTGATATAATAGTTACGTTTTGTTTTTTTGTAAAGTGATATTAATTCTTCTTCTTCAATGGCGCTACAGCCCAAATCGGGGCTTGGCCTCCTGATCTTCAGGTTCCTTAACATTTTAATTTTCATTGATTTATTGCGGAAGGGTTGTTAGCCCTTCGCACAACCCTCTATCTATGAGTTTTTTTTTTATTTTCGTAGATTGAGGTACACGAGGTATACCCAAGCAGGTAGTGTGCTGGAATTATGCGTCGACCGGGACTTGAACTCACGACCTTCGCATTGTAGACCAACACGCTACCCACTAGGCTACACCCTAGCTAGATATTAATTGTATCTTCAAAAAACTCAATTCTCGCCAAATTATTTTTTAAGTTTATTAAATTTTCAAATTTATCCCTAAGTTTCGTATGCTAATTTATCGTCGAGTTCGAACGTTTGAAATAAATTTTGAATTTTCCTTATCCAATTGACAATTGCCCCACATGTTAGTTAGTACAGTCTGAGACAAATATGTAAATTTGGTAAATTTTTAAATAGTTATGATAAGAATAAATTTCAAAGCATTTCATTTCGTTCAACTTAATATTCCCATAGTCATGAAAAAAAGTATTTTATGCGAAACGTTAAAACTTTGGTGCATCAAAATGTTGGCCCATGAAAATTTATTTTTATATAATTTTATTTAGAAATTTTTACTGAAATTTTTATTGTATGGTTGAAGTTTCGTCAATTCTTTGAGTTAGCCTATTTGAATCCATCGAGCTATATTAAGTTTTTATCCGTAGAATTTTGTATTTGCCAAACATTTAAAAGTATGTAATCTACAGTGTGCATATTATTATGAAAATGTTTATTATTAAATCAGTTGCAGAAACATAATTTAAAATATTTACCATTGTTTTCATAGGTTATTCTTAAACTACGTAAAAATCTGGAAATCTTTTTACCCAATTGCCAAAATTGGGCTCGTCGAATTTTAGGGATTTATTTTTTTTTGCCATTTTTTGTCTTAATTTATTTTTAACGTTTGAAAGCAAATTTATTTTCGAGACAATTCATCGCGTGAATAAAGCTCAATCGTATAGGTCTAAAAAGAGACACGACTGACCAATATTCAACCGACGAATTGTCAAATATGGTTGATATAATTTGTTGAAGAGTTATTTTTGAATTTAGATTGAAATTTGAAGATTAAATTTTGAATCATGGCGTGATGTTTATTCAGAATCAAAAATAGGGTGTGTGTAAAAGGTGTTCTACTCAATGCTCAAACACCTCCTAGACATACCCTGTTTCTGATCAGAATTGAAATGTTTTTTCTTACTCAACTTGAGCGGAACGAAATTCCAACTTGAAATCTTTTGTTAAAATTTCGCGCCTAGTTTCATTAACAGCAATTTAATTTACTTTGTTAACTTGAGCGATACCAAAATTTCGATCCGTTCGAGCTGAGCACTAGTCTTTATTATTCCAAAAAAATTAAAATCAAAATTTTTAACGAACCTTGAGTAGTCCAGCTACCTGGCATCGAAGGGTATTGATTTCAGTCAAGGATGAATCTCGAATATAGGAGACAGCCATACGCTTATGACCGACTTTCTTCCGATGTAAGCTCGTAACCACTTGCTTGGCGAACTAGACAAAAGATACGAAAATTAGAAATTCAAAATATTTTAATACATTTTCACTAAGATCTTACATAATCATCGGGAACGGTAACCTTGGCGTAGGAGTTTCCTTCAAAAACCAGCGACAGTACTGGCGTAATTGGCTTCAGCTGATTCAAAAGGAAATGCCTGAGTCTGTTCTCGTCCAAGGGGTAGTCCAAATTGCTGAACTGCAAGGTTACCGGTTGACTTGAGTTCCCAGATTCGGTGCCGCCGCTATACGGGCTCGGCCCGTTACTACTACCGCTCGTCGTGGTCGATCCATCACAGCGATCCAGCGGTGCGTACGAAGTCTGGGCGGATCCGGCTGCATAATTATTTAAGGGTGGCATGTATGGCTGCAGTTGTTGCTGTTGCGGCTGGAACGAGGAGCTGTTCGACGCGGCCGAAAATGTCCCACGAACATAGTACGGTGCGAAGCGATTTCGATTGTAGTTGCTTCCGTAGTTCGGTAACGTTTGCGGAACGCCAGAATGCAATCCATAGTTCGACCCGATTCCGATCTTCCTGAATGGTATTCCGGTAGCATTCATGCTGTACGATTGACTGCTAGAGTTGAAACTGTGCAAAGCTAACCGATTACCGTCATCCAGCTGACCGGCGGCATATCCTGCAGCCAAATCGGAAGATGAAAGCGACGACGCTTGCAAGTCGAACGGCCCATACTTGAAGAATATCGAGTTATCCAATCGTTGGTGTCCGTAGTATCGATCAGCCATTTGTGGCTCTGAATTTCTATTTCTAAAATACCGAAATTAACTGTTTTCTGCAAATTTACCGAAAATTGATAACGTTATTTGAAAAATCGAATTCCCGCCAAAATTACTCTTACCTTTTTTGAAAAACACTTTAAAACACCAGTAAAACAAAATCACTCTTTACAAGGGACGAAATCTATTTTTAAGACCTTTTTACATTACATAGAATATAAAATTTGAGTCTGTATCAAGTCAAAAAATTATTTTGGTATTTTACTTAATTTTGGTTTTTTTTTGTTGGATTTATCACCGACTACATTACCGCTTTCACTCCAAACTCTCCGATTCGAACTGATTAGTTTGGAATTTTTTGACGAAGTTAAAAGGTTGAATTTTGAGCGACTACTGTTAATTTTATACCAAAATGAAAGTTTTGGCGGAATTCGACCAATTCAAAGATTTTCGTAAGGGATGACCAGAGGTTGCGAAAAAAAAAATCAATTTGTTTTTGAAATTTTAGGATTCAAAAATTTGAATTCTTTAATGATATTTTAAAAAAATATATATACATATATAACAGGAATACGCGCGATACTCTAAATGAAAAAGAAATTTTTTGATTTTAAAAAATTTTGAAGGTGAAGTAGTAGAGAGAGTGACGACATTGAATTATTTTTTTCATATCACGCTAAGGTTGCTATCAAAATGTTTTATACAAAATTTAGGATTCAAAAATTTAATAGTTACTGAGAAAATTAGTGTATTATAAATATTTAGCGAAATGGTGCAGTTTGCATGGGATGTGGTAGAAGGAGGTGCGAGTTCTTATTGACTTTTTCAGAAATAACTATAAGCGTCATGCTAGTTTTATTTTGTTTACGGACAAAATGTCAAAACTTTCAATTTTGATTTTAAACCGGGCTCAAAATAAAATACTTGGGTTTCAGTTTTAAATAGATTTATTATGAAACTCTTATCCTAACTGATCAAGTAAGTCTGAGCTGACGAACGTTATTCGTTCGCTGTTATATACTTGTTTTATTATCTCAAAAATAACCTCCTTATCATCAAGAAATAGTTTCAAGAATTTTAATTGAAAGTAAATAAAAATGTTCTTAAGCTATCTTATTCTTATTTTGAAAATGCTGAAGGCGTATATAATTGTTTTATTATCTTAATAATAACTTCCTTATCATCAAAAAATAGTTTCAAGAATTTAATTGAAAGTAAATAAAAATGTTCTTAAGCTATCTTATTCTTATTTTGAAAATGCTGAAGGCGTATATCAACATGTGGTTAGGGCATGTTTGGTGAGGTCTTCAATCCTAAATCCACATGGTTTATGTGTTGAATCTCGCGTGTGGAAAATATAATGTGACTCCTCCACCCTTAAAGGAGATGGGCTCCTGACCATAAAAATTGGTTTTCTGGGATTAATTATCTTGTGCCCTAGATGTCCTTCAAATTATTTATTTACTTGTTTTTTTATGCTAAAATTTGTTTGTTTAGGTTTTTTTTGAATGAAAAAATTTCTATGATTAACTTCCGTCTTAATTCCGGAATTTACAGGTTTTTCTTCTATCTCTTCGGGTGCTGAAGGCGTATACTGAACGTTTGGCATATTAATTTTGACATTATTACTACTTTTACAACATTTTATGTAAATTATTAATATAGTAATTATAATTATTAAGCTTAGTACTATATAATTTATCCATGATTGCTTAGAATAATCTTTGTTTCTATTAAAATCCAACCACTTTATTTTATTCATAGTTTCAATGTTTTTAAAGTGAACTTCTGACAATGTAAGGTTTTGTATTTCAGTAATATTCATATCTCTATAAAGGTTTGGTATTACAATATAGTTCTGATATTTGTTCCTTACGTTGTTGAATAGTTTATTTCTTAAAATGATCTTGCAATCTTTAAATTTAATAAGCTTGTTGCCTTGAAGGTTTATAATTTGTTTTGAGCATGTATGGTTAAGATAAGTGTTTGGGGTAGGTTTTTGGTTATTACAATATTTTCGGTTAATAGCAAAATTTCTTCTTTTCTATTTGTTCTGAGTTTACAATTTAAAATGTCATTGTTTAATATGTTACTTATACAATCATCTTCTATGGTTCTTAATTTATTTATTTCATTGGTTACAAAATATATATTATTATTTTTTCGTAAATATTCCTTTTGTTGGATGACAATTTCTAACTTATTCCTATTAGGTATAGGTTCTATTAAAATTTGATTATAAGTTTCATTACAATATTTAGGTATATTAATTATAATTTCTGTATTTCTTAACGTAATAGCGATAGTTATATCTTGAAACTTTTCAATAGAGATATCATAAGCATCTATTTCCTCATCTGTTAGAATGTATCTACTAAGAGTACCTGTTCTAGCATTTAAGATTATTTCTTTAATTCTTGCAATATTTTGAAGAGTTCTATCAATATTTTCTGTTATGAGTTGCTTATATGCATTTATAATTTGATCTGTCTCAAATTTACTTGGCATAGCCTTTATTTTTTCCGTAATCAAGGCTTGATTTGTATTTATAGTTTTAGTTAGATTTTGAATTTGTGCATTTAATTTACCGTTAATATCTATCACTGAGTTGACTGCCTTAGTTAAATTTCTACCATTTTTTCTATGTTATCTAAATCTTCAATTTCTAAACTCTGCATTTTTACTTGTGGTAGGATTGTTGTGAGTAGTAGTATCATTAACGACATTTTCATTGCAGGCTTCTTTCGGCCTACGATTGGATGAGTTGGTGGTGACATCTTGGTGTGTTGTAGTATTTCTGCTTCCGGGATGTTGTTGTATTCCTGGATTCTTCTTCGTAGATCGAACTTATCAGTCATCTGCTTCTTTCTTTTGTGGGTTTTTTTTTTTCGATCTCAATAGCTTTGTGCTATTTATTGATCCACTGTATAGTTTATGGTACTAGAGGACCTTTGTTATAAATTTTCTTTTTAAATGTTATTACGCCGGGCTACTCTCTTTCGATTGTCGATTAAGAAGCGTTAGCTTCCCCTTTGTACACTGATCTAGTTTTGTCCCGAATACTCTGAATATTCTGGAGACTTTATCAAAAGGCAATGCTATTCCTTGTAAATTATTATCCCTGATCAATACTGTCAGGAGGCGAATTCTCTGAAAATTCTGCCTAATACCATATAATAGTATTTTATTTTATTATTATTATTATTTTTTTCACTTTTATTTTAAAAAAAATTTTATAACTTCACTTAATTGTTTTGTCGTCGTCCTATTTTTTAATAGTTCAGGTATATTGATCTTTCTAGATCTCCTTGAAAACTTTACGGTATAGGTTACCGGTTGGCTAATAGCACTTTATTTTACGCGGTTGCAGTGGTCGCGTAAGGTAATTAAAGGATCCCAACAGTTTATTGGAATCCTACCGACTGCGCCAGTTTTATTTTGTTTACGGACAAAATGTCAAAACTTTCAATTTTGATTTTAAACCGGGCTCAAAATAAAATACTTGGGTCTCAGTTTTAAATAGATTTATTATGAAACTCTTATCCTAACTGATCAAGTAAGTCTGAGCTGACGAAGGTTATTCGTTCGCTGTTATATACTTGTTTTATTATCTTAAAAATAACCTCCTTATCATCAAGAAATAGTTTCAAGAATTTTAATTGAAAGTAAATAAAAATGTTCTTAAGCTATCTTATTCTTATTTTGAAAATGCTGAAGGCGTATATCAACATGTGGTTAGGGCATGTTTGGTGAGGTCTTCAATCCTAAATCCACATGGTTTATGTGTTGAATCTCGCGTGTGGAAAATATAATGTGACTTGCTTTGTGCTTCCAGCAACACATGAATTATTCTACAAAATTAGAAAACATAAAGATAAAGGGCTTATGTCCTTGCATACACACCTGCTAAGACCCCCTATAGGGGCATAGGACAGAAACAACTCTCTTCCACAAGGCGCGATCCTGCGCATCGGCTTTAAGCTGTTGCCAGGACTTGTTTATTCCTCTGGCCTCCTGCTCAACTGCTCGCTTCCATGTGTTACATGGTCGACCAACCCGACGTCTTCCTTGAGGGTTATAATCCAGAGCCTGTTTTGCGATGTTTTGCTCTGGTTTCCTCAAAGTATGACCGATCCACTGCCACTTTCGCCGTTGAATCTCAATACCTATTTTAGTCTGGCGAGTTGTACTCCAGAGTTCGTCGTTGGAGATCACTTCTGGCCAGAATATTCCTAAAATGCGTCGAAAACATTGGTTTACGAAAGTCTGTAGTTTCTTGGTAAGTCGAACGGTCACTTTCCACGTAGTACAACCATATAACAACACGGATTTGACGCATGCGTCAAAAACTCGCAGCTTCGTGCGAAGGGAGATCTCTCTTAACCTCCAGAAAGGGGAAAGGATACCGAAGGCCTGACGAGCTTTATTTAGCCGAGCCTCAACATCCTTTTCGGCTCCGCCGTCCATGCTGACAATGCTTCCGAGATAGCAAAAATCTTGCACCTCTTCCACATCCTGTCCATTAAGAACAATCGGTGTGCTTGCGTTCGAACCCATGTGCATGTACTTGGTTTTACGCACATTTATTTTCAGTCCCGCCTCTTTGCATTTAGAATGCAACGAGCGAACATTTGACTCTAAGTCCGAACGGGTATGTGCAAGCAAACACACGTCATCAGCATAATCAAGGTGACTTAAGATGTTAAATAGTCTCCATTGAAGACCTTTACCTTCCCCACTTTCCAGTGCAGCTTTCAAGATGTCATTTATTACCACCAGAAACAGGGCTGGTGATAATATGCAGCCTTGTCTGACACCCGTTCGCACAGGAAAGCTCTCCTCTATGCAAGACGCGACACCTTGCATCTTCGTAGGATTCTTTAATCATAGCTATGACCTTATCTGGAATACCTCTCCTACGCAAAGCATTCCATATGTAATCTCGCTTAACGCTGTCGAAAGCCTTCTCGAAGTCCACAAACATGAGATGTAGTGGCGAACCCATTTCGGCTGACTGCTCTAATATTATCCGTAGGGTATTTGTGTGGTCGGTACAAGACGACCCTTTACGGAATCCAGCCTGATAAACTTCGAGAGTGCTCTCGACGACATCACTAATCCTCTATGCAAGACGCGACACCTTGCATCTTCGTAGGATTCTTTAATCATAGCTATGACCTTATCTGGAATACCTCTCCTACGTAAAGCATTCCATATGTAATCTCGCTTAACGCTGTCGAAAGCCTTCTCGAAGTCCACAAACATGAGATGTAGTGGCGAACCCATTTCGGCTGACTGCTCTAATATTATCCGTAGGGTATTTGTGTGGTCGGTACAAGACGACCCTTTACGGAATCCAGCCTGATAAACTTCGAGAGTGCTCTCGACGACATCACTAATCCTATTGAGAATTACCTTAGCCATAATTTTTGATACGGCAGTAAGTAGACATATACCACGCCAATTGCCACAATCCCGAAGGTCGCCCTTCTTCGGAATTTTCACAATGACGCCCTCCTTCCATTCAGTCGGATATCTTCCATCATTCCACACCTTAGTGAAGAGTGGGAGGAGTATATCGGCTGTTATTTCCGGGTCCGCTTTGAGGAGTTCGGTTGGTAGTCCGTCTATACCTGGAGCTTTCCTTCCCGCCACTGACCGAATGGCGGAAACTATCTCTTCCTTATCTGGGGGATCGTCCCTAATAGAGGATTGTTGCGGTTGGATGTTTGGAAGTTGTTCTGTTTCCGGAATATCTTCATCTGACAAGATGTTTAAAATATCAGAGAAGTATTCCTTCCATCGTCGCAACTGGTGTTCACTCATATTAAGGAGAGTTCCGTTGACATCTCTCACCAGGTGGTTGGCGGTGAAATTCCTGTTCGTCAACTGTTTCATGATTTTAAATAGTGAACCCATATCCCCAAGGTAAGCCGCAGATTCTGCCTTGTTTGCCAGATCTTCAATGGCCTTTCTCTTGTCGCGTCTAACAGCCCTCTTAAGCTGTATATGAGCATCGCGGTAGTTCTGCCTCAAGTCGGGCGTTCGTTGGTTGACATCGGGTTGAGAGATGATTGCCAATTTGGCTTTTTTCCGATTGTCAACCTTGTCCCATGTGTCTTGCGACATCCAGGGTTTCTCACCGCTTTGCGCATATCCCACAGATTCTTCAGCACTAGTTAGAAAAGTGTTTCTGGTTGCCTCCCAATTGGCGTCCAGTGTGCGCATTTCATGTTCACCCAATGTGGATGACTTTTCGCGTAGAATGGTGGTGTATTCGAGTTTTTCGCTTCATTTGAAGAATTTGTGGTCGTCGGATAGCTGCTGTACACAATCTCAAGCAGGCAACCATCAAGTGGTGATCGCTCCCCACGTCAGCTCCACGTTTCGCTCGCACATCGAGGAGACATCTTCTCCATCGGCGACTTATAGCCAAATGGTCGATCTGGTTCTGAGTAACACCGTCAGGGGAAACCCAAGATGTTTTATGATGACTCTTGTGTGGAAAAAGGGTCCCTCCGATGACCATTTGCCGAGTACTACAGAACTCCACAAATAACTCGCCGTTTTCGGGTCTCTTAATCCAAGGTCGTGAAGGGTCGACGCAAGGGTCACCATGCCTCCCCATGACGTGTTCTAGTCCAGTGTTGTCTGATCCAACCTGGGCGTTCATATCTCCCGAGATGATAATAATATCACCTCTCGGAACACGTTCGAAGGTGGCACTCAGTTGGCTATAAAACTCCTCTTTGTCACCAGATGTTGCGGTATTAGTTGGTGCGTAGCACTGCAGAATTGTGACGTTTCTGACACTGGTCCTGAGCCTGACGACGATAATCCTATCCGAGATTGGTTCCCAGCTAATGAGACTGTTTCTCGCTCTCGGCGTAAGGACGAACGCCACGCCATTTCTGGCTTCATTTTCAGGGCCAATGTACAGAATAGTGTTTCCGCTAGGGGTTCGTTCTTCTCCTGATCCTGTCCACCTGACCTCGCTCAAGCCCAAGATTTGGATGTTATAGTGCTCCATTTCACGGTCGATCACTGATTGGCGGTGCAAGGACCGAGTAACCCCAGCTCTTCCCCCGTCATTCAATGTTCGAACGTTCCAGAAGCCAATCATAGTCCGTTTTCGAATGCCAAAAGTCGTTACCGTAGAATCAGTCCGTATCCGAGGCGATGTATCCGTTTCTCGTATCATTTAGGTCTTAAGATCACGGGTGATAAGCCCATGATCCAGTGAGTGTCCATTTGCCATTTTTAGGGCAAGCAGGACTGGCTGTGGGTGAATTCTACAGCCCCCATCCCAGAGGGGGATAGTTAGCTCAGGTCCGTGGAGTCGCTAACTCCAAAGATAGTTGCAGGAATTGGTAAAACCTCATACTACAACTACCCCCTTGCGGGGTTCGAGACCAAATCCTCGTTGAACCAAACATCACTATTGGTGACTCAATCATTGCCGCTTGTGCCGTCCAATACTCCTTCGGCATCAAATATATCGGACATCAACTCAATTGTAGGGAATTTGATACACACCTGCATTCAATGTAAGAAGCGCCATCATACTCTTCTCCACAAAAATACCACAGCATCGCATCTATTATAAATCCGGTTCGAGACCAAATCCTCGTTGAACCAAACATCACTATTGGTGACTCAATCATTGCCGCTTGTGCCGTCCAATACTCCTTCGGCATCAAATATATCGGACATCAACTCAATTGTAGGGAACGGAAGCAAAATTTTCAAGACGATCGGAACGAAACGTAAAATTAAAAAATCGATCAAAGCCTCAACACAAACATCCGGAACGATCCAGAGCCCTCAACGTAGAACGGCCAGGACGATCGGAACCTCAACAAAAGATGCCTCAGCAATCAATCAATCTAGTGCCTGCTAAGACCCCCTATAGGGACATAGGACAGAAACAACTCGCTTCCACGAGGCGCGATCCTGAGCATCGGCCTTAAGCTGTTGCCAGGACTTGATTATCTGTCTGGCCTCCTGCTCAACTGCTCGCTTCCATATGTTATATGGTCGACCAACCCGACGTCTTCCTTGAGGATTATAATCCAGAGCCTGTTTGGCGATATTTCGCTCTGGTTTCCTCAAAGTATGACCGATCCACTGCCACTTCCGCCTTTGAATCTCAATACATAATTTAGTCTGCCCAGTTGTACCCCAAAGTTCGTCGTTGAAGATCACTTCTGGCCAAAATATTCCTAAAATGCGTCGGAGGCATTGGTTCACGAAAGTTTGTAGTTTCTTGGTAAGTCGAACGGTCACTTGCCACGTAGTACAACCATATAACAACACGGATTTGACGCATGCGTCAAAAACTCGCAGCTTCGTGCGAAGGGAAATCTCTCTTAACCTCCAGAAAAAGGAAAGGATACCGAAGGCCTGAAGAGCTTTATTTAGATAAGCCGCAATATCCTTTTATATCTTAAAATTAAGAACAGGTATCAAATTTAAATTTTGTCAGATATTTTGGTAAAACATTTAGTTGGCGGCGTAAGGAGAGGGAGGTGGTAAGTACTTGTGATCTTTTCCGATGCGTAAACATTGATCAAATATACCCACATTTCTCGCATGTGTTTCCCGATACGTAACCTACTTAAAGAAAAAATAACAACTTGTTGCACGCACCGAAGGGGGGTCTAACATACACAAGATGTTTTATGTTCAATGAAAAAAACAAAAAAAAAACCCCGGCGCTGCGCGCCTCGGTCCTGCGGACGGCTGGGCTTCGCATATAAATGTTTGGTTTCGCGAATTTAAAATTTTCAGAATTTTATGAAAATTCTATTCAACTCCATCTATGAAATTGACATTCTATACAGAGAATATTGGACGTAATTCGAACAATCAATTAAAAAATTATTAATATGCATTCACCCTTAGTATCAAACCCCCTCCCCCCCTCTCTCATGAAAACCCAATCTTGCATAAACGAATGAAATCTTGATTACATGTTCTGGAGCTATCGATTTATCGTATTAAATTAACAACAGCCCTGCTCTAAAATCACCTGTCATGTAGTCCTCCCTCTCCACCCTAACCAGCATATTGACTTTCCACGCATCCTCAACTTGTTCCAAGAATAATAAAGTTGCGCCCGACTTGTTGGCAGTTCATTTAAGCTTTAGATGAAATGTGGAAGTATTATAAGTTTGGCAGAAAGTTTGTTACGCTTTGAAATAACACTCTGGAGAAAAAATTATTAGAACAGAAGTTCAGATAGTATCACTCAAAAATCTGAAAACCGAAGCTTGAGAACGCATTGAGCTAGAAAGTTAAAATATTGTTCACATTGATTTTGAAGGAAAGTAAGGTCAAGTTCGTGAATCGACTAAATCGCTCCACCCCTTGTATCAATCCATACAAAATGACACCATTTCCGAATTTGACTATAAACTGATTTTCTCGAAAAGTATAAAAGGTATTGATGTGAAATTAAGCATATATTATTTTTATAATAATTTCATTTCAATCAACGGGATAAAAATTATTAAAATCCTCCGACTCTCTCCACCACCTGCCATATAAACAACCCTTTTTCTTAAAATACAAAAAGTCGTTATTCCTGAATTCCGTTAAGACGAACTCGACGGGGGAAAGAAATACTCAGTTCGTCTTATCTTGTCCAAATTGTCGTCAAAACTTACATCTAGGTTTTCGGTAGAAGTTTTCGCAAGCCTTTGTAAAATCTCCAATGCCGTTATGACTTCACTTCTATTGGGCTTCTTTATTTCCTCGATCACTTGTTCTTCCTCTTCTTCTTGGTCTTCTCTTTCCTGTCCTTCTTCGTCGGATAAACTACACACTGGTAAGTTTTCGTCTAGTGAAAGGAACTCAGAAAAAGTAAGAGCTACAGGTGGTTCAGTTGCCACTACGAGCCTCTCCCAGTCTTCTGGTCCGTCGATCATAATTTCCAGGTTTAGTAGAGGCGAAGATGTTGGTTCAACTTCCATGGGATTGTCCGAGTTCACGGTGGTCCAAGCTTTTTTGAAACAATTCGATATGGGATGCTGTATTTTTCCGCTATTTTCGTTTTCGATATCAAACCACATTCCACTTCTTCCAGAATTTTTCTCTTTATCGAAAGATCAATAGATCTTTGGGCACTTTTCTTAGCACTCATTTTCCCTTCATAAACTCAAGAAAGACGCGATAGAACTAGAGCGAATCGTCAAAGCAAACAGTAACGATAAAGGGCAGATCGCAAGTCTAAGCATAAAAGCATAAACAAACGGTAAACAAAGACTCCTTGGCTTTTCTTTTTTTTTCGTTTCCATCGACAGTCATAAAATTCGTGTTAACCGACATTTTCGTATTGGCGTTACAAAATTGAGTTCGCAGTTCGTGTTACCCGAATAATTCGTGCTAGCCGGGGATTTTTGGTTTGAAACCATTGGATTTAATGGGGGAAAAGAAATGGTTCGCGTAAACCGAATGTTCGTGTTATCCGGGTTCGTATTAACGAGGGATTACTGTAGTATGAACGCAAGTGATATGCAATTTAAAAGATGTCAAATGCATGATGTTTCTAGTTATTTCTAAAAAATATTACGAACTGGCCACTCCTTCTACCACCTCCTATAGAAACTGTACAATTTCACTAAATCCAATACACTAATTTTCTCAGTACTTATTTAATTTGTGAACCTTAAATTTTGTATACAACATTTTGATAGCAACTCCTGCTTCTATTGATAAATCATTTACTTTTTTGATATTCTATTATCTCAATTTTAATGACACCAGTATCGAGTAATTTTATTATTTTTTTTTCTTTGAATCTCAATACCTATTTTAGTTTGTCCAGTTGTACTCCAAAATTCGTCGTTCGAGATCACTTCTGGTCAGAATATTCCTTAAATGCATCGGAGGCATTGGTTCACGAAAGTTTGAAGTTTCTTGGTAAGTCGAACGGTCACTTTCCACGTAGTGAAACCATATAGCAAGACGGATTAGACGCTTGCGTCAAAATCTCACAGCTTCGTGCGATAGGAGATCTCTCTTAACCTCCAGAAAGGGGAATGGATACCGAAGGCCTGACGAGCTTTATTTAGACAAGCCTCAATATCTTTTTCGGCTCCGCCGTCCATGCTGGCAATGGTCCCGAGATAACAAAAACCTTGCACCTCTTGCACATCTTGTTCTTTTAAGATCAATCGGTATGCTTGAATTTGAACCCATGTGCATGTACTTGGTTTTTCACACATTTCTTTTCAGCCTCGCCTCTTTGTATTTAGAATGCGACACCTTGCATCTTCGTAGAATTCTTTAATCATAACTATGATCTTATCCAGCTTCCGTGGTGTAGTGGGCAGCGTGCTTGCTTCTCAGTCAATAGGTCGTGGGTTCGATTCCCACTCCAGACGGGATTTTTTTAAGCGCAAATTTTTCAGTTGCTCTTGGTGATAAAAAATTATTCGCAATAAAATGGGGAAACGGTGTAAAAGTGAAACAGTTCCACTTCAAGAAGGCCTAGATACTCAGAAGATGGTTTCTGTTCGCTTTCTATCATTCAGTCCCCCATAACATCTGCAAATATTTGTCAGTAAGCAGCCAGTACAACTGAGCAATATACCAGCTTCTCAACTCGCTACGGTCGTTCTCACTCCCCTTCCCCAACCTTCCCAATCCCATTCCTTCCCTCCATGACTGTGTTTGTGCATTGCACATAAAGGCCGAAATTGCCTATAACACAGGTCATTCTGTAAAAAAAAAAAAAAAATCTGGAATACCTCTCCCACGCAAAGCATTCCTTATGTAATCTCACTTAACGCTGTCGAAAGCCATCTCGAAGTTTACATACATGAGATGTAGTGACGAACCCATTTCGGCTGACTGCTCCAATATTATCCGTAGGGTATTTTTGTGGTCGGTACAAGACGACCCTTTACGGAATCCAGCCTGATAAACTTCGAGAGTGCTCTCCACATCACTAATCCTATTGAGAATTACCTTAGCCATGATTTTCGATACGGCAGTAAGTAGACATATACCACGCCAATTGCCACAATCCCGATGGTCGCCCTTCTTCGGAATTTTCACAATGACGCCTTCCTTCAATTCAGTCGGATATTTTCCTTCATTCCACACCTCAGTAAAGAGTGGGAGGAGTATATCGGCTGTTTTTTTCCGGGTCCGTTTTGAGGAGTTCGGTAAGTAGTCCGTCTATACCTGGAGCTTTCCTTCCGAATGGCGGAAACTATCTCTTCCTTATCTGGGGGATCGTCCCTAATAGAGGATTGTTGCGGTTGGATGTTTGGTAGTTGTTCTGTTTCTGAAATATATTCCTATGACAAGATGTTTAAAATATCAGAGAAGTATTCCTTCCATCACTGCAACTGGTGTTCACTCATATTAAGGAGAGTTCTGTTGACATCTCTCACCAGGTGGTTGGCGGTGAAATTCCTGTTCGTCAACTGTTTCATGATTTTAAATAGTGAACCCATATTCCCAAGGTAAGCCGCAGATTCTGCCTTGTTTGCCAGATCTTCAATGGCCTATCTCTTGTCGCGTCTAACAGCCTTTTTAAGCTGTATATGAGCATCTCGGTAGTTCTGTCTCAAGTCAGGTGTTCTTTGGTCGACATCGGGTTGAGAGATGATTGCCAATTTGGATTTTTTTCGATCGCCAACCTTGTCCCATGTTTCTTGTGACATGGCTATAAAACTCCTCTTTGTCACCAGATGTTGCGGTATTAGTTGGTGCGTAGCACTGAAGAATCGTGACGTTTCTGACACTGGTCCTGACCCTGACGACGATAATCCTATCCGAGATTGGTTCCCAGCTGATGGGACTGTTTCTCGCTCTCTGTGTAAGTACGAACGGCACGCCATTTTTGGGTTCCGTAGAATCAGTCCGTATTCAAGGCGCTTTATCCGTTTATCGTATCAATTAGGATTTTAGATCACGGCAATCAGAGCCATGAATTCAAACCAAAAACTTTCTCTTATAATCGCAATTTTATTTCAAAACCCAAATGCTTAAACTAAATTTCAATACATTAACTCCCGCTTTTTATATATTCAAAACCCTTGGGCTCATCAGTTGAAAACTCTCACCGCTCAAACAACCATTCCTGTTATCTGGTTTCAAGCTGTAATCATCATAGCTGGACAACGGCAGACGATTTTTCATGGATTTTGTTGACGAATTTTCCACCGATTTGGATCGCAAGTGCGACTTATTCGCCACACAGCTGAGCGGAGTGCGTTTCGGTGTCGTCGTCGCACCATCGCATCGTTTCGGCGGAGTGGTCAAACGTTGTATTTCATCCTCGTAAATCCATTGAGCTGCCGCCTTCTTTACAGTGCGGCTACGCGGTCGATTCTTTACACGCTCCAACGGTTTATTTTCAATGCCGTTCACGGCCAATTTTTCCATCACACCATCAAGATTTTCCAGCTGGGAAATTTCATCGGCGAAAACTATTGGAGTTCGTTCGACTCCTTCGCTCGGCGATCGTGGATCACGTTCGCCGCTTACGACTGGCGTGACTTCGAGTTTTGGAGTTTCGGGATTGGTTTCTGCTGGTTCAACGACGGC
Source organism: Chorisops tibialis (assembly GCA_963669355.1). Lineage (NCBI taxonomy): Eukaryota > Metazoa > Arthropoda > Insecta > Diptera > Stratiomyidae > Chorisops > Chorisops tibialis. The sequence goes on from OY770262.1 coordinate 246,210,620, forward strand.
CGGTTCTTCCACGGCAGGACGAACGGATGTTTCATCGAAATCCACATAAACCGGACGATCGTCCTCGCTGAACGCAATCGGTGTGCGATCAATGAACTGGCTAGGCGATCGTGGATCGAATAGATTATAGTTGAGCTCGCGAATCAACATGGATCGGAGCAGTAGTCCTTGATCGGTTTGTTTGGCGGGTGTTTCGATTTCGGTCAGGTCGAGGTTTTTCGTAATCGGGAATTGCGTGTTGATCGATTCCTGGAAATTCGGAAAGTGTGAAAAATTGCGGCGCACCATTACGAGTCGACTTACGTTCAGCGGAGTCCTACAAACGTGCGGAGAGCGCGGATCGAGTAAATTTGTTTCGATCGATTGTGGACGTTGATCACCGTCCACAATCACTCTGGGCGGCATTGTTTTTAACGGAGTGGACGAATCGGTTTCCTTAGCGGTTAGTTTACTGGAAATTGATCCCATTTTGTGAGTTTTTTTTAGAGAGATTGCACTTTGAGAGTCTTAATTTCTTTTTTCTGGACATTCACCACAAACAAACGACACTTTCAAACTGTTCGGTTGTCGTTGAAGTTTTTCTGTTAGGTTGTTAGAACTGGGCGAGTGACAGAGCGGATTGGTCGAAAAAACTTCCAACCGTTTCGTTTCGACCGGCTAGTTTTGGCGGGAAAGAAAGATTCATTGAATTTTTTTAAGTGGAATTCGGTTTAAAAATTGTTCTTCTTCTTTTGAACTTTTGCGAAATTTGAGAATTTTCATCGATTTACATTTTTTTGATTAACTTTCCATGGTTAGTCTTTCGTCTATTTTAGCAAACATTAGCAAAATGGATCCTGCCGCCATCATTAATGCCATCATCCAGTAAATACTCTTTGGGTAGAAAATCGAAAAACTAATGCGAAAATCTTTAATTTTTTTTTTCTATTACTACGCATGATCCGTGAACTATGATCCGGCCTTATTACCACTCTGTAACTTTCCACCATCAATCAATGCCCACGGCAGCTGTTGACCGGCAATTGTGATACCAGTTCCACCATTTCGAGCGATATAAATCGCACCGAATGGAGTCTCCATTAGTTTCACGCAATCGGTCAAAATTTTCTCAACTTCCGATCTTACCAGGCCCTTTGCTTGCTCCAATTGTCGAGCGATTCGTTTACCAATCGATAGATTTTCAACAATGAAAGGAAATCCCGCCACGGACACTCCACCAGTTTTATTATCGGCCCATGTTCCACCACAAACGCAATTTTTAGCAATTTCTTCCGGCTGAGGCAAGAATTGTCCGATGCCCGACGATCCTGCTGCAATATTTCCAAACGAATCGATCGCTACAGCTCCGACTCCGCTCCGATATCGCTCCAACAGGATATCACGCCGAGAACCAGCTTGTTTTACGTAATAATAGTCGCGTAGGGCGTAAGCCGATTTAAGAACCTCCGATTCTATTATTGCAAACCTTTGTATTTCCGACCCCCGTAGCTGCTCGAAAGCAGCTACAATAGGATTCTTGATTCTCGAAATCTTCTGGACAGAACCAACTTTCAAATTGCTGCCATCCATGATGCAAGCCTCGGTCTCTATTGTGCCGGTGGTAATTGAAATTGCCGAGCCATGTCCGCAATTCAACATGCTGTGATCTTCCAAGTTGGTGATTGTGTTTCGTACTGCTTCCAGGGCACCGCCACCCTTATCGAGTGTCACGTAACCAATTTCGGCTGACTTTTTCACGATATATAGAACTGGGTCAGCAGTGAAATCCTTTTCCGGTGGAATTGTTCGGATGCCGCCATGCACTATAATTTTCGGTATCACCTTTCCCAATTTTGAGACGCTCATATTGCGAAGAATTTCAGAAAAAAAAGAATTAATGCGGGAACAATTTAAAAGAACTTCATTTTAATTTTAATAAATTTTTTTTTTAAGCCGATTTGAAATTAGTTTACTTCCATCAAAATGAACCGAGAAAAGTATTCGCATACTTTGATTTGACAATTTTTTTCAACCGAAGAATTTATACTCTGTCCGAAAATATGGTTAACATTTTAATTTGTTTTTGTCCGAAAATATGGTATACATTATAACTAAATACTTACAAATTATTTAAGTAATTCAAATTTAGTTAAAGTGATATTTAGCCTTATTGAACGCTTCATAACATATTGATACCATTGTGTGCAAATGTGTTAAGTGTTGACCTCGATAAACGCATTTGAAACTTTCTTCTTACATAGCAAATTTACTGTAAAGTTACTAGGGTTAGAACGAAATAAAATGTAGAACACAAGAAAAACACGAAAGTTCATTTTGACGGTTTCTCCTTCAATGCCTTTTATTTCCGTCGTCTTATAGTGTTTTCCACTGGTACTTTTAAAGTGCACTCTAGCATGGAGCAAGTACAAATCGCACGGGGCAGTTCTGGTTTAAAATCTAGCGCTTGCTCGGATCAGTGAAAAACGATTTTCTTTCTCACTCAGCAACCGTTGCAATTGTTGACAGCTGAAATTAACCATCAACGTCAAAAAATGAAGAACGAGATCAATATTGTCTATTTATTATTTATTATCACGGAAAATAATTTCATTTTAACAATGGTTTGGGTCTTAACTATTATCAGTTTATCGCTAGAGATACTCGATACACACTAACACTTCTGTTCTAATAAAGTTTGGACAATGCATGTCCAGCGATCACGCGGGAAATTTCGTCCGAAATTTGAATTTTCTTAATTCTTTTTCTTTTATGAAGTAAACACAATCAAAATGAATTGTTATTTATGAAAGTCATATTTATTTTCGGTTTCATTGATTATTCTATTCAAAAACTTGTAGTTTAACGCAAGTTTTCGCTCGTGTCTGTAGATTTGAAATCGGTCAAACTCAAGTCTGGCTGATTTTCGTATTTCTTATGTTGCCTTCTTGTGCTTCTAAACGCATTCTTAACTGTTGATATTATAGCATTGGCCAAACTCTATTAGGACAGAAGTGTTAGTGTGTATTAGAGTCACTGTATAACTGAGCAACTCTTAGGAGTCTGAAATATGCCTTAATTAGTACAAAAATCGCGCGTTCTAAAAATTTTAGTTGAAAAATCGAGCGTTCTAAAATTGATCAGTTGTGAAAATCACCGCAGTGTTAGTGAAAATATGTGTAGACTGTGTACTCATTCTGTCATATGTTTTTCCGCCAAGTGTCAACTGACAGCAGCCTAAACTGGAGCAAACATTTGTTTGTTGAAGATTTGTGGGTGTAGGAAATTGCAAAATAAAATTGAATTTTTGGCTGTTTCTAATGAAATGGCACAATGATATTAATTTTTCAGGGCACATAATCGAATTCCAATTGCATTTTGATAAATATCTAACCGAATATACATATACAGGGTGTAACAGAATAGATGTGACAAAAAAACATTCTACGGAAGACTTGTAGCTCCAACCCCTAGCGACTTAAGGGTGATTTTCTAGTTTTTGGTTCGTGGAGGAGGTTGTCAAACTAAAAGGCCAATATCTCCGAATCTATTTGAGATAGCTCAATGCGTAATATCTTGTTGGAGAACTTAGTAATGTACCTTTCCAACAAAGGTCTGCAATAAACCCTGACACATTTATCTTTCTTTAAAAACAAAAAAAATTGTCCTAGCTCGTTTTTTTTACCAAGTTATGACCAAAAAACCAAAACTAAACCATCAAATCCAAAATTTCGGCAATGTGAAAAAAAAAAAAAAATTTTTATTTTTTCCATTGCAAATTGAAAAACAACTTAATAATTTAATTTAAAAGTAAAATTTATTAGAAAATAATATCTTTTTTCTAATTATAAACTTAAAGTATCTGGATTAAAATATTGTTATAAATCTGACAACCTCGACGTCCCCAGCAACACCGAGAAAAGTCCAGCAACATTTAAAAAGCTATACACATGTTTCCAGACACTTCTACCGAGCTCCACAATGTAGGCAATCATTCTAGACACACACACACAACGACACCTGTCTGAGAGACTTAGTATAAATACCCGCCAACTTTCAGACAACGAGTTAGTTAGATTTTGGCGACACCTATCGGTGGAAGAAGGCGAATCGGTACAAGTGATAGATTGGCAGTGTTCCTGAGTTGTACGAATTAAGTTTTAGAGCGAATTTAGTGAAGTGATCAAGAAATAAAGAAAAGTGCGATTAAATAAAATTATTCATTATTTTTAAACGAATTGTGTTTTCCTTTGAAATCAGCGATCCCCTAGCTCGCAACAATATTGTAAGAACGCATAAGGTACGGGTACGTATTAATTTTTTGTATCTTTTTAAAGTAATAAATCTAAAGGATGTGTGTCTGGATTAAATTATTGGAAAAAGCCATAAAACATAGATACCTGTCATTTTCGTAGGGATGTGCGAAATTACTTAGACGATAACTATCCTGAACGATGGATTGGACGTGGTGGACCAGTAGGTTGGCCAGCAAGATCACCTGATCTAACACCACTGGATTTCTACATATGGGGACACATGAAGGATTTAGTATACAAGATGGAAATACTTTCAAGAGAACAACTGCAGCAGAGAATTATGAACGCAGCAGACCAAATAAGGCAAAATTTAGTTTCTGTTAATCTTACGCAAGCAGTTGAAAAAAGATTGAAGAAGTGCAGGGAAAATAATGGTGATCACATAGAAAATTTAATGACAGGTATCTATGTTTTATGGGTTTTTGCAATAATTTAATCCAGATACACATCCTTTAGATTTATTACTTTAAAAAGATAATAAAATTAATAGGTACCCGTACTTTATGCGTTCTTAAAATATTTTAATCCAGATACTTTAAGTTTATAATTAGAAAAAAGATATTATTTTCCAATAAATTTTACTTTTAAATTAAATTATTAAGTTGTTTTTCAATTTGCAATGGAAAAAATAAGAAAAAATTTTTTTTTCACATTGCCGAAATTTTGGATTTGATGGTTTAGTTTCGGTTTTTTGGTCATAACTTGATAAAAAAAACCAGCTAGGACAATTTTTTTTGTTTTTAAAGAAGGATAAATGTGTCGGGTAGTTTTTAAGATCACAAACACAAAAAAAAATTTAGTCAACATTTTGAGCAAAAAAGTTGAAGGACATTTTTGTAAATCAAAAATTTTTCATGTTCAAACCACTCTAGCAACTCAGTGGCTGATTTTTATTGCAGATCCTTGTTGGAAAGGTACATTAATAAGCTCTCCGACAAGATATTACGCATTGAGCTATCTCAAGTAGTTTCGAAGATATTGGCCTTTTAGTTTGACAACCTCCTCCACGAGCCAAAAACTAGAAAATCACCCCTAAGTCGCTAGGGGTTGGAGCTACAAGCCTTCCGGAGAACATTTTTTTATGCACCACGAGGTCCCCTATCACCATGTTTTTTTTTGTCACACCTATTCTGTTACACCCTGTATACAGGGTGTTTGGTACTCCGTACATAACCTTGTAAGGGGTTATTCCTGGATATATTTTGAGCAAAAAATTGTTCTACGGAGATGGCCAATTTTCAATATCCACGGAGATACAGGGTGATCAAGAAAAGTCCTTCGGACCTGTACCCTCACTCACTCAAAACGCTATATCTTGAAAACCAATAATCGCATTTCAAAGTGTTATAGCTTGTTTTTTAGGGAATCAAATTATCTTTCATTTAGTGTAATAGTCCGTATTGTATCTGTACCCAATCCTGAGGTATTTCCTTCAGACCACAAATTTTTGATACTTTGACCCTCAAAATTCTGTGATCAATGTAGTTTTTCTCAAGAAAACGCATTATAAAAATGTCATTTTAATGTTGTTTTTTTATGTGCCATATTATTGCCTACAAAAGATGCACACATACTTATGACTTAGGTTTTCCCGTTTTCCAGGTAATAAGCGAAAATACATATGGCTTAAAAATAAAATATGCCATAAACCAACCCTCGTTCTAAAAAAACTACCTGAAATGTTGTTAAACTGAAATATTCTTTGTGTCCTTTAATTACTATTTAAATTATCAATGAATGTCCTTTTGGTAGTATTAAAATTATCGAGAAAATGAATTAAATTAAAATGAGTTTCAACACAACTAGGTGCAGCACTTTGCACTTTTTAATGGGTTACCTAACAAAATGAAAAGCCTATAAAAGCAAACCATACTTCATATTTTTATCAGTTTTAGTTAAATTTGTAAAAGAACAAGGTGTCACTAAAATTTAGAAAAGAATTTCGAAATGCCTGAGTTCACGAACGAAGAATATGCAGACATAATTTTCGTCTATGGAGAGTGTCAGGGAAATGAGCAAGCGGCGCGATCTTTGTATCATCACAGATTTCCCAATCGTCGAATACCTTACGCGACAGTATTCCAAGACGTTTACAGAAGGATTAGGGAAACAGGCAGTATTAGGACAAGCAGAGTGAATGCAAATCCTGCGCCGGTAATCGCTGTTTCAATTGATCAACGAATCCTAGCTGCAGTTCAAAATGATCCATCAACTAGTATACGACGCTTGGCATTGCGGTTTAACGTCTCTACGTGGAAAGTTTGGAGTGTCCTGAAAGCAGAACGTTTGCATCCCTACCACCACACACCAGTGCAGGAGCTGTTACCCATTGATTTACCCAAAAGGATGGAGTTTTGCAATTGGCTCCTTGAACGACAAATAAGTGACGAGAATTTTATCAGCAACATTCTTTGGACGGATGAGTCCCAATTCACCAGGGACGGTATCACAAACTTCCACAACTTACACACATGGGCTGAGAGCAATCCACATACAAGAAGAGAGGCATCATTTCAGCACAGATTCAGTGTCAATTTATGGGCAGGTGTGATTGGCAACGATTTTATTGGTCCTATTAGGCTTCCGCCTACATTAAATAGTTCCAATTACTTGCATTTTTTGACAAATGATCTACAGGAGTTATTGGATGATATGCCACTGCAACGATTGGCTTCCATGTTTTACCAACACGATGGTGCTCCAGCTCATTACGGCCGACAAATCAGAGATTGGTTAAATTCCAATTATAGCAATCGCTGGATCGGTAGAAATGGACCGATACACTGGCCTGCAAGATCCCCTGATTTAACTATTATGGATTTCTTTGTATGGGGACGGATGAAGGACCTTGTCTACGCAACGGAAGTAGTAACGTTGCAGGATCTAAACACCAGAATCGATGCGGCAGCAACAGAAGTAAGGCAGCAGTTGAGGAGTATGAACACAAAGAGAACACTGGCAAAACGAGCTTTAGCGTGCATTCAAAATGAAGGTAGCCATTTTGAACATTTATTGTAATTAAAGAAATTTGAAATAAACCATAAGAACCATTCTTAAGTTCTTTTAGTTCAAGCGGAGAGTGTTGATCAACCTATTCTTGCTTTTTTGACAAAAGTGCTACATTATTGGAATGATAATTTCTTCTAAACTATAAAACTTATGCAATGCAAGTGTATGCGTCTTTTGTAGGCAATAATATGGCACAAAAGAAAACAACAATAAAATGACATTTTTATAATGGGTTTTTTAGAGAAAAACTACATTGATCTTAGAATTTTGACGGTCAAACTGTCAAAAATTTGTGTTCTGAAGCAAATATCTCAGAATTGGATACAGTTACAATGCGGACTATTACACCAAATGAAAGGTAATTTGATTCCCTAAAAAACAAGCTATAACACTTTGAATTGTGATTATTAGTTTTCAAGATATAGCGTTTTGAGTGAGTGAGGGTACAGGTCCGAAGGACTTTTCTTGATCACCCTGTATCTCCGTGGATATTGAAAATTGACCATCTCCGTAGAACAATTTTTTGCTCAAAATATATCCAGGAATAACCCCTTACAAGGTTATGCACGGAGTACCAAACACCCTGTATACCAATAAATACAAACTTAACGGTTGCCAGACTCCTAATACCGAGTTGCTCAGTTGTCCAGTCAAGACGCAAAAATGCCGTTCAATTTGTGTGGTGAATTTCCCAATTCCTTATGGCAATACCAAACCATCGTTGTCAAGTTGGTAGTGCGACGGTAAGACGGTGGTGGTGTTTACGCCGCGAGACTTTCCTCATCATTTCTATTGCAAATTACGTGCGTTGGACGTGAAAAATCGTAAAAGTAACGCGTAAAGGAATCGGCCCCGATATGCGCCCGTAAGTGTTTCGTGTGTTGTTTCCAAGTGATTTTTAAAGAAGAAAGTGCCGCCCGGCCTGCGTTTCCAGCCGTCGTCGTCGTCGCAGCCGCGGCAAGAAAACTTGTGTGGAAAATGGCGTCTGAAAAAACTTGCGCGAACGATCCGAATTTCGCGATAATTTGCTCGTTCTTTCAGAAGTTCTCGCCGATGCTAAACATTCAGCAGCCCGACATTCATTTGCTGCAGGAATGGCTGGAAAATACGGACGAAGGTAAGCAGCGGAGCACCCTATTCGCTGAGGAAAAGCAGTTTTCTTTGCGGGGTGCGACGTGATGGTTTTTTTTCTTTTTTTGACGGCGCGTTGTTGTTGTTTGGGCGAGATGAAGAAATGTCAAAATCGGAGAATTTTCTTTAGGTTTTTTATGAATGAAATGTACGTTTGATTGTTTGAATTTTTTTAAGAGATGAATTGGGGGTAGGTTATATAATTAATCAATCTATTTCCTGTCAAGACATATGACAGAAGCAGCTCTTCTCCATAAGGCACGATTCTGAACATCGGTATTGAGTTTTCGTCAGGGTTTGTTTATTCCTCTGGCTTCCTTTTCAACTGCTAGGCCAATCCGACGTCTTCCTTGCATGTTATAAGGCAGAGCTCCAGAGCAAAACATCTCCAGACAGGAGAAGTTTTGCTCTGGCTTCCTCAAACGGACGGATCCAATGCCACTTCCCCTTTGAATTTCAATGTCTATCTTAGTCTTCCAGTGAAGAAGTTCGAGAAACATTTGGTTACAATTTCCCTAAAATACGTCCGGGGCATTGGTTTTCGCAAGTTAATAGTTTTTTTTGCTAAGCCTAATGGGCACTTTCTATGTGTCATATAGCGACGCGCATTTTCAAGCACTCGCAGCTTCGTGCGAAGGGAGATGTAGCTTAAACTTAATATTCAGCGAAACTTTTTTCGTAAGATTAGCCGCCAAGATTAGGGACCAATCCTCGATCTTGCTGTAACTCTTTCATCGGAAATGTATGACTTAGGTTTAGTACAGCGACACGTTTAAAAATTGTTGAGGAACATTACAGTTTAGGTAGTAGGAGGCTGGTCTTGGAAAGATAACTCAATTGTACTTGGTTAATCTAGGCTGTCGCTCGCGATTCGCAGCCTGAATGCGTGGAGCTTAAGCAGGCAATGACCTGTGAAAAGACCGACAAAGATTCGGATGCTATAGCGCGACTATGTACTAACAGTTGAGCTGGCTTTTTCAAAAATGATTTGGTTGTTCTAGAGTTGCCGCCATCCCCTCGAAAAGAGAATCCAAAATATTTTGTTTGAAGCTAGTCTTCAGCACTGTTGGCGCTACAACAAACGCTTCCTAATGGAGTTAATGTTTGAAGATCCTTGCTTGGCAAAGCGTGACTGCTGTATCCTCACAGGTCGCTATGAGCCGGTATCCAAATTAAAAATATAATTCGGTTATAGCCGCTAGGCGATTCAAATTGTCTGCAAAGGGACACTAGTTTGGACGTCATCCTGTAGGATTGGAGTGCCAGAAGTGCAGCCCTACTTTCTGAGAATATGTAACAATACCCAATACTGTTATGCATATCTAAAAGAATATTCGTGCACTCATTAATGGCTAATACTTCTGCTTGGAATAGAGTCGCGTGTTTAGGATGATGGAAAAAAGTATGGATGTTGAGTTCGAGGCAATAGATGCCTGCTCCTATCCACTGGTTTTAGATCCATCCTTATAGAGATGAGGAGCCTCGTAGACACTGAGTATCGTGTTGGTTGTCCATTCGTTTCGTTCAGGAATCATAATGTGAAACCTCCGTTTTTCAACCTGTGGTTGGTTCATGCCGTTCAAAATTTATCCATGTCCAATTAGTGGGGCTGACCACGAATTAGAGGTTTGCAATCTAACGGCAGTTAGGCTTGCTGGTTATTTTATAAAAAGATGAAGTGGAGGTGAGAGAATTACATACCTCTAGAGCTGCAGTTGGTGTGGACAGACATGCTATCCGTTGGATTAGTTGTAGAGGTTGATTTTTGGTACCACCGCTGGCTACTACACCAGCGCGCCATAGCAAATTATTGGTCTGACTATACTGGTATACATCCAGCGTATGAGGTGGGGCTTAAGTTCTCATCTCAAGCCGAATGTTTTTTGGCAAGCGAACAATTGTACCGTAGGTTCTTGAATGTTCGCCTTCCGGGATAATTTGTTATCTAGAATGAGACCTAAATATTTAACTTGGTTTGAGAGAACCATTGTGATAACCTGAATGGTTGGTGGATTGAAAAAGTATGGTAAGAGGGTTGGTGAGGTAAGCCCTTTATATGTACATTGACCAGCGGTTTAGCAGCTGTAGAGCTGCATAAAAATTTGCTGAAACTTGCCAGTTAGTATGATGAGAAAATTTTCTGTATATGCTAGTAGCTGTTTCGGTTTAAAATGAAATGAAGTTCATTCACAGTTACGACCCAGAGGAGAGGCGTTATTATGCCTCCTTATAAAGTACTTTTGTGAACCGAATCTTTTCTTGTCTCGTCACTCATCCATGTTGTTATATTTCGCGAGCAAAGATGCTTACCTATCCATGCAGTCCAGTTCTATGACTGCGTAAGGCGTCAAGGGATCGATGTGAACGTGGGTAAATGCACCATTCAAGTATTGAAAGTCACCGAGTGCAACCTCTTTATGATGGAAAGCTGTCTCCATTTCTTCACAGAATCTCTCCCATGAATTTCGTTCGAGAGATATTAACGGTTTTTATACAATGTAAGTACTGCTTAATATAGATCCCATTCTATCTCACGTTTGCTAGAATAAGCTTTCTTAAAGAGCTTCCTGGCGCGTTATTTCAGAATACCAAGGTCATTATTCCACCGGAAAAGGAAGCAGGAGCTTGTGAGTATAATTGATAGCATACCAACTCTTCTATCTAAGGCATCTGGCGTTTTTATTGAGTGAGGAACTATCGCAGGTTGTTTACGGTTAAACCAATCCGTTTTTGCTGCACTCCTGTAAAAGTGGTTCTTTTTTGTAGTCTTATCCGCATGTGATCTGACTATCGCTCTTTCAAAACTCTCCAGTTGCGGACCACGCTTCTTACTTTATTAATGAAATTGGGACTATTATCGCATTAGAAATTCTAGGATTGACGTACCGCGATAGTTACAGTCTGTGCTAGAACAGTATATTTGATGGGCATTGACAACACAATCTATTTCCATGTTGGACTGGATAAGCTGGCATAAGTCTGTTGTTGCAGCATTCCTTGCTTCGTATGACTTTTACGACAAAACCTAAGTTTCAACTGTGCTTTTTGGAATTGCTGGAAAACTTATTGCAGATTTTTTAAATGTTTCCTGAAGATCATTCCGATAACAATCACATCATTGAGATAAACGAAGTTTTCCAGCTAAGGCCATACAATATGAACTCCGTTAGTCTCTCGAACGTGGCTGGGGCACTACATAGCCCAAAAGGCATTACTACGAATTGCCACATGTTGCTGCCGATAGGGAAAGCTCTTTTCTCTCTATCTGCATGGTCAATCTCTACCTGCCCATATCCGCTTTTGAGATTCAGCGTTGCAAACCATCCTGCATTAGCTAGAGTATCTATGATGGCATCGATTCTTAGCAGGGCATGGCTGTCCTTTTTGGTGACATCGTTCAGTTGTTTGTTGTCAACGCAGCATCGAGTGCTGCCATCTTTTTTTTTAACCATTACTACCGGTGACGTCCATGAGCTGTTTGACTCTTCAATGATTCCTTGTTGTTACATTGAGTTGATTATTGAATTCACCTTTTCTTTTTTCTTTTTGTTATTATAACTTGGAAAACACGTGGGAGCACTGCGACCTTCTCGGCCTATTGTACGTTTATTGTCCCTTTTACACTACCATAACTTAATAGCTTTGGTTAATCTAAGTATCTTTAAGGGAGCCATGTTGGCTAGTTTTTTTTTTTTTTTACAGAATGACCTGTGTTATAGGCAATTTCGGCCTTTATGTGCAATGCACAAACACAGTCATGGAGGGAAGGAATGAGATTAGGTAGGTAGGGGAAGAGAAGTGAGAACGACCGTAACGAGTGGAGAACCTAGAATATTTTTCAGTTGTACTGGCGCTATTGACAGATGTTATGGGGGACTGAATGATAGAAAGCGAACAGAAACCATCTACTGTGTATCTAGGCCTTCTTGAAGTGGAACAGTAGCAACTGAACAATTCGTGCTTAAAAAAATTCCGTCTGGAGTGGGAATCGAACCCACGACCTATTGACTGAAAAGCAAGCACGCTGCCTACTACGCCACGGAAGCTTCGGTAGAAAGGAAAGCTTTCCCAAGAAGATTGTGTCTTTTCCTATTACTGCTTCACAGTGACATAGGATGTGTTCTGTTGTTTCTGAGTCTTCGAGACAGAGGCGGCAGATGTCGGTTTCAGCTAAGCCCATATTTTTGAGGTAATGGTTTACTCCACTCTGCCCCGTCATTAGGCCGATTAGAGTACTAATATCACTCTTGCTGAATTTTAGAATATCCTCATTTTGTTTTTTTGAGATTGATAAGCCTGGCAGTCTATTCCAGTAGATTTTGTGCTCTTGCTCAGCCCACTTTCTAAGTATAGGGTTGTAGTGCCCTTTTGGTTTTCCGCAGAATGGCTCCGGACCAATAAAATTTGTTTCCGCGCCATTTTTTGCTAGGCGATCAGCCACTTCATTCCGCTCAAGTCCCATATGTCCTGGTACCCACATTGAGATTACATCGTTCCTTTTTCCCAGTATGATTAGATTTTAAAGGCAGTCCCAAACTATCCTCGATCCGTGGTTATTGGATGCCAGGGCTTTGAGAACCGCCTGACTATCCGATAGGATATAAATAGATTTGTTGCGATGAGCTCTCGTTATATTCTCTTGGATGCATAGCTCCATTACAATTAGTTCAGCCTGGAAGATTGTGGCTTTTTTGGCGAGTGGTTTTGGCACCGAGAAGTTAGGGCCTTTGACTCCGGCTCTTGTCCCCTCAGAGGTGCGCGAGCCATCTGTATACCAGATGGTTGATTCCTCTTCCATTTCAGGTAGCATAGATTTTCAGTCCGTGCGTTCTCTTATTATAATTGAATTGAAGGGGGTTTCAAAGTTGAATTTTGTCGGCATAGCGTCCGATAGTGTGGAGGTTAGAACCTCTATTTTTGGGTCTTTCAGGATTTTGAGGTGACCTCTAAAATCTCTGATTTGTAACACCCCCCCCCCCCTGTGATAGCTTCCTTTTTTATTTGGAGATGTATCGGAGGGATGTTTAGGAATATTGCCGCCGTAGGATAGGTTTTCATAGCTCCTGTGATACCAAGCCAAGCTAGCCTTTGGATTTTTTGTACCGTAAGCTGGGCTTTTCGTTGTAAAATTTTAGTCCACCATATCGTCCGCCGAAATGGGTTCGCCACTACATCTCATGTTTGTGGACTTCGAGAAGGCTTTCGACAGCGTTAAACGAGATTACATATGGTATGCTTTGCGTAGGAGAGGTACTCCAGATAACGTCATAGCTATGATTAAAGAATCCTACGAAGATGCAAGATGTCGCGTCTTACATAGAGGATAGCTGTCCGAGAGCTTTCCTGTGCGAACGGGTGTCAGATAAGGCTGCATATTATTATAGATCTGGCAACCACGCAATCTTTCTGGAATATGCAGGAACAGTATCCCCCAATATGTGAAAGCCATAATTAAAGATCTAGAACCTTCCAGTATAGTGGAGACACACCCGACGACATACACCACGGAAGGTTCGAGAATTGGGGAAAATGGTATAAAAGCACGAAGCTTTCAGACGGGAGGCAGTCATTCAGCGACATCTATGAAAGACGCGAACCGGTGCAAGAACGCGGTAGAACAATATCGGCGGTAATGCCATATAGTGCGAATTAAGTTAAAGTGCGAATAAATAAATTATCACTTATTTTTAAACGAATTGTGTTTTACTTGAAATCCCGACGAACCCTTAGCTCGCAACAATATTATCATCAGCCCTATTTCTGTTGGTAATTAATGACATTTTGAAAGCTGCACTGGAAGGAAGGGAAGGTAAAGGTCTTCAATGGGGACTATTTAACATCTTAAGTCACCTTGATTATGCTGTTGACGTGTGTTTTCTCGCTCATAACCGTTCGGGCTTAAAGTGTTCGCTCGTTGCATTCATACTCTAGGATAGACTGGTAAAGATTCCAGTTGGTACGTTTAGAGTTTCTGTATTGTCCTATCTAGCCAAATGAAGTCTTAATATCAAAACAGATATGCCTATGATCTGACCATGACGCTTCTTTTGAAACATGCTAATTTTCGCACTTGTCAACCAGGCAGGGGCTTGTTATGATCAAGTACTTCCTGCCTAGCTGAATTTATGAAGTTCGGGGTGTTGCCTTTATTTATTATATCTATTATGTTGTTGCAGATGAAATGGCAACTTTGCTAGTGAAATTTCAAACAACTTTGACTCTTATAAAACTTTTTAACTTTATTAATCAAAATAGGTACCAGCAGATGCAATACACTTCTCTCAACAAGATACAAGTTCATTTATGCCCGTTTCGTAGAAATCCCACATTCTAGACTGAAGAAATTCCTCGAAGGCATTTTTGATAGCTGTTTCATTGTTAAATTGTTTCTCCAATTATCCAAATGTTTAAAAAAGTGGTAATCGGTTGGCGAGAGGTTCTGTGAATATGGTGGATGAGGAAGAGTCTTATACTGCAACTCGATTAATTTTTTGACCGTTATTCATACATGAGGCCGTGTGTTATCATGAAGCAGTATAGCTCCATCTCTGTTGATCAATCTAGGCTGTTGAACGCGTAATTTCTGGTTAATTTCATCGAGTTGGTACAATACTTCTCTGCATTAATGGTTTCACCATGTTTCGAAAAGGAATAGTGAATAACGCCAGCTGCAGACCACCAAACAGTCACCATTATCTTCTTCGGTTGCCTCCCTTGCGTTGTGGCCAAGTTTGAACTCGTAAAGAAAAAGTAACCCTTTTTGACTCGATTCCATGTTTTTTATTCTCTTCGATCTCAATGAAGTCCAAAACTGAAATGATTCCATGACCAAATGTAGGAGTATTTATACTCCAATATTCATTACTACCAGAGCCAGCTGGCGGCAGTTTAAGACATGCAAATCGAAACTAACTTCATTTCATCGCGAAAGTCGCCATTTCATATGAAACAACCTCTAGTTTATTAGTAGTAAGGTACTCTAAAAGTAACTCACCTCTTTTGTTGGTATCACCACTTCCCCAGATAGTGTGGTGCGCGTTAGCGTCGCAGCCCAGAATGACTGGTATTTAGTGGATTCTGCTGTATTCCACAGGCTCCATGACGCCTTGAGCTGGAGCATCTACCTCCTCACCAGGAAAGTAGGCCGAGGCAATTATTACCTCTTGACTTCCTCCTTCCTTTGGTATTTTCACCAGTACCGCTACCAAATCTGTTCGGATGAAAATAGTTTTAATTGCAGCTCTTGGCCTGTCGCTTCTTTTATAGAAAATTAACAATGAACTTATCCATTTTTCGAAGAATACCAATAATTTTTTACTTTGCGGCTCTTGGTTCCTGTATTAGGGCTATATGGAATTCCTCTTTTGTGAATCTCCATGGCCGCTGCTGCATGATGGAGATTCGCTTGAATAACTCTAAGTTTATTTAGAGTTAGGGCCATCATCATTGAGCTGCGGCTTGCCGCTTTTGAGTTCTTTGACCTTTGGGCGGAGAGACACGATTGAATATTTATAGCAGACTCTGTGCCCCCTTTAATTTAACCTTCTCCATTTATTGGCCATCGATGGAGAAGGTTACAATGGTGTTTGTGCCCTCTAATACTCTCTCATTTTGAGCATCAATGAGGGTAGCTATCTCCTCTGACGTGATTATTTCTAACCGCGGAATATTCTCCTCCTGTACTGCCCTGATATTCGTGGACTCATCCGGCTTGATGCTCCCTCCTGTTTTTTCCAGCCATGTTGCGGTTTGCTCATCAAGGCAAACGATCAGCATCCATCCCGGTTTAAGGCTGAGTCCACCACATTGTGGATTTGTCCCCTCTTTTGCCACTTTACGTATCTCTATCAAGATCGATTTTTGTGTTGCAGATAGTTGCTTCGATGTAAGGATCTTTTGAGGATGTTTGGTATGTATAATACTGATCCTGATGCCTTTGACCGCGTCTCTGTAGCTAGTACTCGACGTGGAGGGCTGAGCCTCTGCTGCAGGTCCTCTTGTCATTGCCTTATTCTGTGCTGGCGATAGCGTTTTTTCTATTGGCTGGCCAACAAGATCGTACGCTTCGCTTGCAGTTTTACCTCGGTTACGGTAGCCCAGCTTAACCTCTCTTTTATTTTCTTTGAGCGCTAACTGTTTCAGCTCTGCTGGTAACATCATCCACTAAAGGCTTACAAGAGGGTTTTCTATCCGCTTCAAGTGGTGGTCTTTTGTACTTTGTCATGATCGGAGGATTGACCTCTGCAGTCACTTAACGTTCTTTTTGTGGAGCGTTTGTTGTTTTGTTTCTCTCTTCGTTTACGGCATCAGCCGCTGTTTTTGATGCTTTACTGGTCGCATCTGCCCTTTTGATTACACTTGGATTATACATTTAATTCCCACGAGTAGCGCGAGAAAGTAGAGCCACCCCCGGCAGAGCTCCGCATTACCAGGGGAAGGCTGATTGAAACTGGAGGGCGCCTGGTATCCAGAGTTCACATATTAGCGGTAGTTGCCCACTAACCATACATCCTTGGAATATGCTGTTTCACCGTAGATTTTGGGATTTTTATTTCCAAGGTTTACTCCTTTAAGCTATTCGATTTTCCCCCCTATCTATTCCTTTCTTCACTGACGTAACTCTTCTCGGAGGTTGCCGTATTGGTATAGCAAAGATGTCCTGGTATTCATAGATGAGCTGCGCTACTTATTAGTACTGTTCTATTTGAAGGTCGCTTGACTGGAGAAGTGCTGATGTTATTTGGTTTCTATTTTTTCGTTTGATGTTCTGCGTCACGTCCTGTTTCTCGCATTAATAGATGCTAGTTACCGCCAAAATTAGCTCACAGTTGCAAATCACATCTTCTTTCTTTACGCTATTAGTGCTCTCCAAAACGTTCAGCACTCTTTACGGGACCGATCTTCTTGTTGTTCACGTTCACTAGTAATTCCACTAATATCAAACTTCGTAGTGCTGGTGTTGTTGTGGCTTCAATGAGGTAGAATCGTTGGTTCGCATGATTGCCATCGAGTTTTGCTCAAATATCGTTTTCCGTACATTGCGGAATATCGGCGTCCACACACACGGATTGTTCCAATGGTTGGTGGTAGCCGCCTCATCAAATTGAGTCTTGCAGATGGTCCAAGGTGTTTGTCCATCTAACACTGCAGCTTTTAGGTTTCTACGAACGACACTATCGGATTTAATGACGCCAGTTGTTTTCACCAGTTCAAAGTCCTTTTTTAGCCGCTCTACTTCGCTGGGGATCACTGCGATCTTTTCAGTATTTTTACTGATTTTTTTTTTTTTGTAAAACCGTTCGTTCGAAAAGCTTCGCATCCAGCTGTGTTCGATCAGCTTACACTGGGTAATCTTTATCATTATCTTTCCCATTTGGTCTTTTAGTTCATTCGCCTGTTGATTGTGAAGTTTAATTTTTGAGAAAGTTGAAGATTTTATTGGTTGAGATATTCCTCTTTGGCCTATTGACTTTGCTGGTACATTTTTGCCATCATTTGCTGCATCAGCTGCCTCATCGGGTCTAACGTTCTAGAACTTTCCGTCACACTTTTTTGTTCGATTTGCTGTATGGTTTGTTGTTTGATCGGCTGTTCGGTCTCCTGCTCGATGGGAAACTCTTAATTGTCGACATTGTGTCCCTCTACTTCTAATGTTTTCATCATCTAGTTTATAACCTTGTTTCCGGCCGTGGGCAACTTTCGTTTACCGATTTCTTCTTCTAACTCCGTCACTTTTGAATTTTTAACATATCGCGACATTGTCCCAAAATTCTACTCGAGAACTTTTCTCGCGGTCACTTGTTTCGCGGTAACACTTATCGAAAATTCTCCTTTTATCCTTTCGAGAATTTTTGCATATGGTCACTAATTTCACAATTATCACTCGCGATTTTTACTTGAAATCCCACTTCTAACACCAGTTCAAGTGCGCTAGGGGTCGTTGGATCTTAAGTAAAAATAAAACTAGCTCAATTTAATTTAGATTGAACGTTAACTTTATTTTTAATCGCCATTTTATTCACAATATCTTGCTCTTTGTTCAAAATCGTTTGACAATGATTTTTGCACCAATAATTTTTTTTTCAAGGCAACTTTGATGATCTGGAAAAATTGGACCAAGTGTTGATTCGTAACAATAATTTTGTAGTCTTTGAGTGGTGCCTAATTTGTTTCAGAATGCTTGCTCGGCCATGGTTTATGTTTTTAAGAATATCTATTGTGGTAATATGGTCTGCAGGGTGTAGCCTAGTAGGTAGCGCGTTGGTCTTGTAATGCGAAGGTCGTGAGTTCAAATCCCGGTCGACGCAATATATAATTCCAGCACATTGCCTGCTTGGATATACCTTGGTCACCTCAATCTACGAAAATGAAATATTCGTAGAAAAGAGGGTTGTGCGAATGGCTAACAACCCTTCCACAATAAGTAATATAAAAAACAATGTTAAGGAACTTGAATATCAGGAGGCCAAGGTCCGGTTTGGGCTCTAGCGCCATTGTAGAAGAAGAATATGGTCTGCGTTTTTTGATAAATTCCTAGCAATAGTAATAGATGAAGCGATATTGATTCAGCTGCGTGCTGCAATCTTAGAATTTGAACTTCCTTGTTTACTTCTCTGAGAAGAGAATCCAGCGCTTTATCTATATGAGAGAACTGGCTATTTATTTCTGTCTTAGTTAGAATGTCGACAGTTGTTTGAATGATGGAAGTTTGGAATTTCATCATTTCTCGTAGATGGTTTTCATTGCCTTTCGCTAATTTAATAGTTTTCGTTAGTTCTCGGGCGTAGTCTTGATCTAACACGCAGAAAAGTTAGTTAGCGGTGCTTTCGATTATTTCAATTACGTTTCTTTTTGGTCTAGTATTCGAATTTTTGCTGGATATTATTCTGTTCATTTCATTAATTTGATCGAACGAATTAAGTTCAAATTTGCTGTGCAGTATCTTCCACTGTCGGTCATGTTACATACTGATTGTAGGTTGGTTATCTCTTTATTAAGCTCAGTTTCCTGCTGCCAGTAGGTCCTCAAATTGAAATACACTATTGTTTTCAATCCATCTGCAATAAGATTCGTTAAACCTATGTTTTTAAAGTACAATCCGGAAGGTGAATTGAATGGAACAGTTTCCATTTTCGGTGTGCTACTTGTTTCGAAAGGATGATCAGCGAAAGTAATAGTAGACCAAGCGTGTTTTGATCCACCTTTCTCGTAGTTTCGTTTTTTGTAAGGCTAGAATTTCTACGTTGATTGTATCCATTGAGCTATTAGCGGCGTCCTTAGATATGCGAATATGTGTCTTCTTTCTATTGTTCTCATCTTCACGGAGATTTTGTGTTGACAACACACATATTCGTTGGTTACGCCTGCGCAGAATCCCAGTTGAAGTTCTAATATCGGCGATTCGCACGAGGTTGTCATCGCCCTTTATTGTATGCACAACTCGACCCACATGTCTTTTGAGTGGAGGAAGGTTTGTTATCCTTCAATAATACTGACATACGGGGATCGATATTTTTTTAGGGAGTCCATTATTTCCCAAATTCAGTCACCACTTGTTCAGGAGCACTTATCATAGGTTCATTGATTAGGAAATGTCCAGGAGTGAGTGCTCAGATCTTATGTTTCCATTTTTCGTATGTTAGAGCAGCATAACAAAGCCCACCAATGGGCGAAGCTATAATAAATATATACCTAGTCGTGCCATAAGTTCTGTCACACGTATATGGGCAATTTTTGTATAAATGAAAAAGAGTTTTTGACAAAGGAAAATATATTTTATTTTGGCATACTAATGGAAGTAAAATAAGCAACAAATTATTCAAAGTGGCCGCCTTTAGCCTTAACACAGCTCTTTAATCTGTTGGGCCAGTCATCGATAGCAGTACGCACTGTTTCTAGCGGAAAATTAGCTACTGCTTCTGTCAAAGATCGCTTAAGGCTCTCGATATTTGGGTGTCGTCTCGTGCACACCATGGACTCTAACTCCGCCCACAGTTTGTAGTCCAGGGGATTCAAATCTGGGCTC
Organism: Chorisops tibialis; assembly: GCA_963669355.1. Classification (NCBI taxonomy): domain Eukaryota; kingdom Metazoa; phylum Arthropoda; class Insecta; order Diptera; family Stratiomyidae; genus Chorisops; species Chorisops tibialis. Next base: position 246,231,077 of record OY770262.1, read on the forward strand.
CCAGAAGGCCATTCCGTCGCCCTTATAAACTGTGGAATATTGGTTTCCAACCACGCTTGTGTGGTTCGAGCTTTGTGGGCTGGCGCAGAATCTTGCTGGAAAACCCAATGTCGATTGTTGAATAGCGTAGAGTTCAGCGGCTTCACACATCCCTCCAGGATGTCCGTTTGATAATTTTTCGCTGCAGTTTTTACGCCTTTTTCGCAAAAATGAAGCTCGGTGACCCCTTCGTAGCTGACACCCCACCATACCATGACTGATGCTGGATGATGTCCTCGCTGTACCCTAGTGGCAACTTCTCGGGCTTCTGCGGAGCTGTGGGCATACACCTTATCATTTTGGCGGTTGAAATGTTCCTCCACCGTAAAAATTTTTTCATCGGTAAATAAAATTTCTCGATGTTTGTTGTTGCCGTACCGCCGAAGGAGCTCTTTCGATCTGGTGCTCCTAATTTGCTTCAACTGCTCAGTCAGCAAATGTCCCGTTGATCGTCGAAAGGCACTCATCCCGAGGTCAGATTTTATGATGCGAGACATACTTCGGGTGGAGATGTTCATCTCTCGAGCCATGATTCGTTGTTTACGAAGCGGATTTCGACGAATTCGACTCTCGACCGCTTTGATGGCAGCAGAAGAACGTACATCACGCGGACGTCCAGAACGAGGTCGATCTTCAATAGTCTGGATCGCGTTATATCTCTGGATCGCACGATACACAAATCTTTGCGTTATTTTTAACGGGCACAACAACTTGAAAATTTCACTCGCGGATTTTCCACACTTATGTAGTGCAATCACTGCAGTTCGGTTTTCTATTACACCCCATTCCATCTTCACACGTTAACGAACACACTTTAAATGACCATCAACTGTCAACAACATTATGACGTTTATAAAACTGGCCGATATTGAAATGTCACTCATAAAATAAAGTTGTTGCCAATGTGAGAAATTATGTGACAGAACTTATGGCAGGACTAGGTATATACAGGGTGTTTGGTACTCCGTACATAACCTTGTAAGGGGTTATTTCTGGATATATTTTGAGCAAAAAATCGTTCTACGGAGATGGTCCATTTTCAATATCCGCGGAGATACAGGGTGACCAAGAAAAGTGTTTCGGACCTGTACCCTCACTCACTCAAAACGATATATCTTGAAAACTAATAATCGCATTTCAAAGTGTTATAGCTTGTTTTTGGGAATCAAATTACCTTTCATTTGGTGTAATAGTCCGTATAGTACCTGTACCCAATCCTGAGGTATTTGCTTCAGACCACAAATTTTTGATACTTTGACCCTTTATTTGCCATATTATTGCCTACAAAAGATGCGTACATACTTATGACTTAGGTTTTCCCGTTTTCCAGGTAATAAACAAAAATACATATGGCTTAAAAATAAAATATGCCATAAACCAACCCTCGTTCTAAAAAATTACCTGAAATGTTGTTAAACTGAGATATTCTTTGTGTCCTTTAATTACTATTTAAATTATCGATGAATGTCCTTTAAGTACCTAGTCCTGCCATAAGTTCTGTCACATAATTTCTCACATTGGCAACAACTTTATTTTATGAGTGACATTTCAATATCGGCCAGTTTTATAAACGTCATAATGTTGTTGACAGTTGATGGTCATTTAAAGTGTGTTCGTTAACGTGTGAAGATGGAATGGGGTGTAATAGAAAACCGAACTGCAGTGATTGCACTACATAAGTGTGGAAAATCCGCGAGTGAAATTTTCAAGTTGTTGTGCCCGTTAAAAATAACGCAAAGATTTGTGTATCGTGCGATCCAGAGATATAACGCGATCCAGACTATTGAAGATCGACCTCGTTCTGGACGTCCGCGTGATGTACGTTCTTCTGCTGCCATCAAAGCGGTCGAGAGTCGAATTCGTCGAAATCCGCTTCGTAAACAACGAATCATGGCTCGAGAGATGAACATCTCCACCCGAAGTATGTCTCGCATCATAAAATCTGACCTCGGGATGAGTGCCTTTCGACGATCAACGGGACATTTGCTGACTGAGCAGTTGAAGCAAATTAGGAGCACCAGATCGAAAGAGCTCCTTCGGCGGTACGGCAACAACAAACATCGAGAAATTTTATTTACCGATGAAAAAATTTTTACGGTGGAGGAACATTTCAACCGCCAAAATGATAAGGTGTATGCCCACAGCTCCGCAGAAGCCCGAGAAGTTGCCACTAGGGTACAGCGAGGACATCATCCAGCATCAGTCATGGTATGGTGGGGTGTCAGCTACGAAGGGGTCACCGAGCTTCATTTTTGCGAAAAAGGCGTAAAAACTGCAGCGAAAAATTATCAAACGGACATCCTGGAGGGATGTGTGAAGCCGCTGAACTCTACGCTATTCAACAATCGACATTGGGTTTTCCAGCAAGATTCTGCGCCAGCCCACAAAGCTCGAACCACACAAGAGTGGTTGGAAACCAATATTCCACAGTTTATAAGGGCGACGGAATGGCCTTCTGGGAGCCCAGATTTGAATCCCCTGGACTACAAACTGTGGGCGGAGTTAGAGTCCATGGTGTGCACGAGACGACACCCAAATATTGAGAGCCTTAAGCGATCTTTGACAGAAGCAGTAGCTAATTTTCCGCTAGAAACAGTGCGTACTGCTATCGATGACTGGCCCAACAGATTAAAGAGCTGTGTTAAGGCTAAAGGCGGCCACTTTGAATAATTTGTTGCTTATTTTACTTCCATTAGTATGCCAAAATAAAATATATTTTCCTTTGTCAAAAACTCTTTTTCATTTATACAAAAATTGCACATATACGTGTGACAGAACTTATGGCACGACTAGGTAGTATTTAAATTATCGAGGAAATGAATTAAATTAAAATGAGTTTCAACACAACGACGCTGTCCGACGCTTGGCATTGCAGTTAAACGTCTCTACGTGAAAAGTTTGGAGTGTCCTCAAAGCAGAGCGGTTGCATTCCTACCACCAGACACCAGTGCAGGAGCTGGTACCCATTGATTTGCCCAAAAGGATGGAGTTTTGCAATTGGCTCCTTGAACGACAACTAGGTGACGAGAATTTTATGAACAACATTTTTTGGACTGATGAGTCCCAATTCACCAGGGACGGTATCACAAACTTCCACAACTTGCACACATGGGCTGAGAGCAATCCACATACAAGAAGAGAGGCATCATTTCAGCACAGATTCAGTGTCAATTTATGGGCAGGTGTGATTGGCAACGATTTTATTGGTCCTATTAGGCTTCCGCCTACCCTAAATAGTTCCAATTACTTGCAGTTTTTGACAAATGATCTACAAGAGTTATTGGATGATGTGCCACTGCAACGATTGGCTTCCATGTTTTACCAACACTTGTACTTGAAATCTTACTTCTGACACCATTTAAAGTGCGCTCGGAGTTACTGGATTTCAAGTAAAATAAATATCAATCAATCAAATTCCTAGGGGGACAGAAACAACTCTCTTCCACAAGGCGCAATCCTGAGCATTGACCTTTAGCTGTTGTCAGGACTTGCTTGTTCCTCTGGCCTCCTGCTCAACTGCTCGCTTCCATGTGCTACTTGGTCGACCAATCCGACGTCTTCCTTGAGGATTATAATCCAGAGCCTGTTTGGCGATGTTTCGCTCTGGTTTCCTCAAACTATGACCGATCCACTGCCACTTCCGCCTTTGAATCTCAATACCTATTTTAGTCTGGCCAGTTGTACTCCAAAGTTCGCCGTTGGAAATCACTACTGACCAGAATATTCCTAAAATGTGTCGGAGGCATTGGTTCACGAAAGTCTGTAGTTTCTTGGTAAGTCGAACGGTCACTTTTCTCGTAGTACAACCATATAACAACACGGATTTGACACATGCATCAAAAACTCGCAGCTTCATGTGAAGGGAGATCTCTTTTAACCTCCAGAAAGGGGAAAGGATACCGAAACCCTGACGAGCTTTATTTAGACAAGCCTCAACATCCTTTTCGGCTCCGCCGTCCATGCTGACAATGCTTCTGAGATAACAAAAATCTTGCACCTCTTCCACATCTTGTCCATTAAGAACAATCGGTGTGCTTGTGTTCAAACCCATGTGCATGTAATTGGTTGTACGCACATTTATTTTCAGTCGCGCCTCTACATTTAGAATGCAACGAGCGAACATTTGACTGTAAGTTCGAACGGTTATGTGCAAGCAAACACACATCATCAGCATAATCAAGGTGACTTAAGATGTTAAATAGTCTCCATTGAAGACCTTTATTTTCCCCACCTTCCAGTGCAGCTTTCAAGATGTCATTTATTACCACCAGAAACAGGGCTGGTGATAATATACCGCCTTGTCTGACACCTGTTCGCACAAAGTTCTCAAAGTCCACAAACATCAGATGTAGTGGTGAACCCATTTGGGCTGACTGCTCCAATATTATCCATAGGGTATTTGTATAGTTGGTACAAGACGACCCTTTACGGAATCCAGCCTGATAAATTTCGAGAGTGCTCTCCACGACTTCGCTAATCCTATTGAGAATTACGTTAGCCACGATTCTCGATACGGCAGTAAGCAGACATATACCACGCCAATTGCCACAATCCCGAAGGTCGCCCTTTTTCGGAATTTTGAAAATGATGCCATCCTTCCATTCAGTCGGATATCTTCCTTCATTCCACACCTCAGTAACGAGTGGGAGGAGTATATCGGCTATTATTTCCGGATCCGCTTTGAAGAGTTCGGTTTCCTTTCCTTCCCGCCATTGACCGAATTGCGGAAACTCTCTCTTTATGTGAGGGATCGTCCCTAATAGAGAATTGTTGAGTTTGTTGAGTTGGATGTCTGGTAGTTGTTCTATTTCTGGAATATTTTCCTCTGACAAGATATTTAAAATATCAGAGAAGTAGTCCTTCCATCGCCGCAACTGGTGTTCACTCATATTAAGGAGAGTTCCGTTGACATCTCTCACCAGGTGGTTGGCGGTGAAATTCCTGTTCCTCAACTGTTTCATGATTTTGAATAGTGAACCCATATCCCCAAGGTAAGCCGCAGATTCTGCCTTGTTTGCCAGATCTTCAATGGCCTTTCTCTTGTCGCGTCTAACAGCCTTTTTAAGCTGTATATGAGCATCACGGTAGCTCAGGTCTGGCGTTCGTTGGTTGACATCGGGCTGAGAGATAATTGCCAATTTGCCTTTTTTCCGATTGCCAACCTTGTCCCATGTGTCTTACGACATCCAGGGTTTCTCACCGCTTTGCACATGTCCCATAGATTTTTCAGCACTAGTTAGAAACGTGTTTCTGGTTGCCTTCCAATTGGCATCCAGTGTGCGCATTTCATATCCGCCCAATATGGATGACTTTTCGCGTAGAATGGTGTTGTACTCGCGATTTTTGTTGGGTCCTCTAAGTCTCCACATTAAGCTTGCTCTTTATTTGAAGAATTTGTGGTCGTCGGATAGCTGCCGTGCACAATATCAAGCAGGTAACCATCAAGTGGTGATAGCTCCCCACGTTAGCTCCACGATTCGCTCGCACATCGAGGAGACATCTGCTCCATCAGCGACTTATAGCCAAATGGCCGATCTGGTTCTGAGTAACACCATCAAGGAAAACCCAAGATGTTTTATGGTGACTTTTGTGTGGAAAAAGGGTCCCTCCGATGACCATTTGTCGAGTACTACAAAACTCCACAAATGATTCGCCGTTTTCGGGTCTTTTACTCCAAGGTCGTTGCGCGATGACCCATGCTTCCCCACGACGTGCTCTAGTCCAATGTTGTCAGAGCCAACCTCGGCGTTCATATCTCCTGAGATGATAATAATATCACCTCTTGGAACACGTTCGAAGGTGGCACTGTTGGCTATAAAACTTCTTTTTGTCACCAGATGTTGCGGTATTAGTTGGTGCATAGCACTGCATAATTGTGACGTTTCTGACACTGGTCCTGAGCCTGACGACGATAATCCTATCCGAGATTGGTTCCCAGCTGAGGAGATTGTTTCTCGCTCTCGGTGTAAGGACGACCGCCACGCCATTTTCGGCTTCACTCTCAGGACCAACGTATGGTGTTTCCGCTCGGGGTTCGTTCTTCTCCTGATCCTGTTCACCTGACCTCGCTCAAGTTCAAGATTTGGATGTTATAGTGCTCCATTTCACGGCCGATTACTGATTGGCGGTGCAAGGATCGAGTGACTCCAGCCCTTTCCTCGTCATTCAATGTTCGACCGTTCCAGAAGCCAACCTTCGTCCGTTTTCGAAAGCCAAAAGTCGTTACCGTAGAATCCGTCTGTGTCCGAGGCGCTATATCCGTTTCTCGTATCAGTTATGTCTTAAGATCACGGGTGATAGCCCATGATCCAGTGAGTGTCCATTTGCCATTTTTAGGGCAAGCAGGACTGGCTGTGGGTGAATTCTACTGCCCCATGCCACAGGGAGATGGTTAGCTCAGGTCCGTGAAGTCGCTATTCTCCAAAGATAGTTGCATGAATTGGTAAAACCTCATCCTACAAACACCCTCTACTATAAATATAGTTAACTTTAATTTAAATAAACACAAACTTGATTTAATCACCTTTTAAAAATAATTTTAACTCTTTTCGTTCACAATATTTCGCTTTAATATTCACACTATTTTCGCTGTCGATCACACGAATTAATCGATCTTCAAATTACGACTGTATTGAGGATAATAGACAGCTAGGGTGTAGCCTAGTGGGTAGCGTGTTGGTCTACAATGCGAATGTCGTGGGTTCAAATCCCGGTCGATGCATAATTCCAGCACACTGCCTGCTTGGGTACACCTCACCTACACAAATGAAAAATTCGAAGAAAGAGGGTTGTGCGAAGGTCTAACAACCCTTGCACAATAAATAATGAAAAAATGGTAAGGAACCTGAAGGTGAGGAGGCCAAGGCCTGACTTGGGCTGTAGCGTCATTGTAGAAGAAGTAGAAGGAGTAGAAGGAGAATAATAGACAGTTGAAGATTGCGAACATTCAGAGTTGATATGTTACAGTATTTTCAACCAGGTCTGATAGTTCGAAGTATGTGTTCATTTTCAAATGTTTTCCAGATCGTTGCATTGCAACTTTTGTGTGATCGAATTGTGTCTTACTGTGCAGCACTGTAGAGTTGTTGCATTGTTATCTCTTCCATTAGTTGGGATTTTGATGCCACATTAAAGGTCCGAATTCGCATTAGTGCCACCATACACTTCCCGCCGTCCACTTTGATAAAGACCATACGAAGTGTTGATGTTTTGCTGCTATGCGCAGGTTCTTTGTTGTTCGACCGTGTACATATACATTGGTGGTTTGCTGTCTTCTTTTGAGGCCCAATTCTGCTTTTAGACTGCCTCGAAGTATTCCTTATTGAAGTATGGGTGGTTCTTATGATCGACCTGGTAGAGATCCAAATCCAGGTTGTTGGTTTGGAACATGGTCCAGAGATTGTTAGAGTCCCAACGTTTTTTTGTTTTTGTCGAGGTACCGCGCTTCCTTGCGGTCTTTAGATTAGCTAGCGAAGAATCTCTCTAGTTTCTTACCAAGCCTATGCCGTGCAACGGTTAAGCTCGTCCAGGTGCTCATTTTCATTTTGTTCATTTTCTGCTTCGTCTCTCCTGCCAATTCCCAGCATAGAACACTCACACCGCTGGTTCTATGCGGGCGCTTATATTTTCGGCTGCACTTGATCCATGCACTTTTAGTGTTGCATCCAGCAATAGTGGAGATGTTTGTTGTTATCAGACACCTTCTCTACCCTTTTGATTTCCATTTCTATTTTAAATATACTGCCAACAAGTCGGGCGCAACTTTATTATTTTGGGACAAGTTAAAGATGCATGGAACGTCAATATGCAAGTTAAAGTGGTTAGGGAAGACTAAGTGGAAGCCCCTTCCACAAGTGAAACCCCCTTTCACAAGAGGAACGGGCAGTGTGATGCCAATTCAACACTTAGTTGCGAATACGATCAATAGCTCTAGTACATGTAATCAATATTTCATTCGTGTATGCAAGTTTGGGTTCTTATGATGGAGGGGGAGGGGTGGTATTAGGGGTGGGTGAATGTCAATAATTTTTCAATTGATTGCTTCGATTACGTCCAATATTTTCTGCATAGAATGTCAGTTTCATAGACGAAGTTGGATTGAATTTTCATAAAATTTGGTGTATTTTACATTCACGAAACCAATCATTTGTATGGGAGGGGGTAGAGGAGGTAAGGGAAATGTAAAAGAAATGTAAAATTTGTGATGCAGTTTTATTTCATTTCTTTTGTAAGGTTCTCGTACAAAATTTCAAGTTCGTAGCTTTTAATTTGTTGGTTAGCAGTTGATTTATTGAAATTGGTCGAAATCATACTTTTGTATGGGAGCGGGTAGAAGGGCAAGTGCGATCTCAAAACTTTTGACGCAGTTCCGATTCAACTATTTTCGAAAGCTTTTGTGCAAAATTTCAAATTGATAGCTTTTAATTTTTAGGTGATAATTGATTTTTTAAAAATGGTCGAAAAAATAATTTTGTATGGGAGGGGGTAGAAGGTTGGAAGGTATTCGACCAGTTAATATTTCATTCTTTTAGACATGTTTTTTAAATGCATTTTGCAAATTTTCAAGTTTCTACCTTAAAACTTATTCAAAAATTTTCAGTTTATGTGTTTTTTCATTGCACATGAAACATCTTGTGTACGACCAGGGGGGTCGGGGCATAACAATTGCAGAATTTTTATTATTTTTTCTGTATGTATAATAAATAGATGTATCCACATGGAAAATTTAAATTTTGTATCTCTTACCAGAGCCCTAAAAAATCACTCAAAATTTTCGACATTTTTGCTTACCACCTCACTCCCCTTACACCTCCTGACGTAAAACTTTTACCAAAATTCAAAACTATGTATTTCTACAATTCGACAAAATTTGAATTTGATATCTGCACTCAGTTTTGAGATATAATGGTTTTGAAATTTTGGAAAGTGTAATGCTCCCCATTTTCCCCCACTACTATTTTTTCCAAATGTTATATTTTTCTCGAATTTCTCTAGTATAGCTTAATATAAGTACCAAGTTTCAATTACATAGCTCAACAAATAGCCGAGATATTGATTTTTAAGTGTGTTTCTTTGCACCACCCCCCCCCGCCCCCCCCCCCCCCTGACCCTCCTCACAATAATTAGCCTCTATGTAAGCTGATTCCAGTGGATCTATGTGCCACCTTGATGGTATAAAAATGTAAATGTTTTATGCTAAGTAATTTCGAAGATATGGACCGTTTATTTTGAAAGTGGCGTAAGTCCATATTCTCTTGTTTCGAGAAAATTAGAGGTTAACATATCTGTTAATTAAAAAATTTAGGCAAATTATATGAAGTCTGGCAATGTTTCTATTGTTTTATAAATATTTAATTTGATTATATAGATTTGTTTTAGGCGAATTATACTACAATAATACATATTTATGGGCTGTAAATGGACTTACACCACTTTCAAAATTAGACAACTGTAAAAATCGTTTAATTTCAATTTTAAAAAATCAAAAATCACTTAAAATATACTTCATTTTAATCCAATTTTGTTTACAAATACTCATGACAAAACATAAAATTTAATTTTAGACACTAAGTACATTGTCAAAATTACAAGATACTGATAGTATTTACTTATGCTCTGCTTGTGGCAGTGTTTCGAAATATGCATGATGCACCGGAGGTATATAGGGTAGTAACTGCTTCATGTCTTTATATTTTTCGTAAGTAATAGGCCTGGCATTTTGGTACAAAGGCGCCAGGGCGATTTTTTCAAACTTTAGCGGTCTTCCAGGACGTGTAGGTAATAAATTAATAGTTTTAAACTCTGCGTCCTTCATCGATGTTTTATATAAAACATAACAGGGCTACGATTGCGCATAAAGCGCAATCTTACGATACTCTAGATGAAGTAGAATTTTTTGTGATCCCAAGAAATTTTGTATCAGGAGTGTTAGAAGGGGTGATAGCATTGAACTATTTTTTTCCCCATCATGCTAAAGTAGCTATAAAAATGTTTTATACAAAATGCTTACACCAAAAATTGAATAGGAGCTGAGAAAATTAGTGTGTTAGATTTAGTGAAAATGTGCAGTTTGTATGGGAGGTGGTAGAAAGAGTGGGGGGATTTTAGTGATTTTTTCAGAAATAACTAAGAATATCATAAAATTGACATTTCTTAAATTTGAGACTGGTAGCATTCATACTTTTCAAGAAAATAGATTTTTTGTGAAGTTGTGAAACTGTGTCATATTGTATGGGAGGGGGTAGAAGCAGTAGAGCTAATCAAACATTTTTTTCTGATCTTAGTGATAATGTTAAATAAGTATTTATTACGAAATATGAGCTCGATAAATGTTATATGTTCTGAGAAAATCGGCTTAGAGCATTTCATGAAAAAGTGCAGTTTGTATGGGAGGGGTTGGAAGGAGAGGGAGAACGCAAATAATTTTTACACAGTATATTGAAATTATTATAAAAGTAATATATCCCGAAATTCAGACTAAAAACTTTTATACTTTTCGAGCAAATCTATTTATAGTCGAATTGCGAAATTGTGTCATTTTGTATGGGAGGGGGTAGAAGGGGTGAAGCTAATCGCCTAATTTTTTTTAGCCTTACTAACAATTTTAAATAAATATTTAGTGCACAATTTCAGCTCGCTAAATTTTGTACGCACTGAGTAAATTGGCTTAGAGTAATTCATGATAAGTACAGTTTGTATGGGAGGTGGTAGAAGGAGGGGGCGGACACGCATAATTTTTATACGGTAGATTGATATTATCATAAAAGTAATATATTCCAAATTTCAGGCCAATAGCTTTTATACTTTTTGAGCAGATCCGTTTATTGTCAAATTGCGCATTTGTGTCATTTTGTATGGGAGGGGGTAGAAGGGGTGGAGCGATTTGGCCCATTGCCGAACTTGACCTTACTTTTTTGTCAAAAACGACGTGTACGAAATTTGAGCTTTCTAGCTCAACGCGTTCTCAAGCTAGAGCGCGCACAGACGGACGGACGGACGGACGGACGGACGGACGGACGGACGGACATCCGGTTTTGAGATTTTTGAGTGATAATATTAATTTCTGTATTCATCATTTTTTTCTCCGAGCCTTATTTCTTGGCGTTACAAACTTTAGAGCAAACTTATAATACTCTCAGATTTCATCTAGAGTATAAATAGTATATGGTGCACTTTTGAGAAACCTCAACCAACATATTTGCAACCAATTGACCTGTTCGCCATTAGTGTTTTTTTTTATCTGTTTTTTAATCGCATTTTGAAGATTTTTTGTTGAAACGAAATTCTCTCATTTCATTTCATGTAAAATGAATTTGTCATGTTTTCTACATTGTTTTATTACATCATAATAATCTTGTGGTGTGTACAGAAAATTATTTTTTCGCAATGCCATTTCTATGATGCCAAAATCTGCATCGTTCGGAAGGTATGAATGGCCCGAAAGTAAAACTTTGTGGTCAATTATGTCAATGTTACTTTCCAACGACTGGGTAACCTTAAACCACATCAATGCCATTTGTAAATTTCGATTTTGCCCAGTACACATGTCACTGTAGGCAATAACATGGCTTTGGGTCGTTACATTTTCTAAATGCCTCAAACAACAAGAAGCTACTTCTTGCGATCCCCTGGAAGCAATAGTTACATCGCGCACATACATATTAACTTTATTATCGTGGAAATTGTGAAAACCCTCGTTTAAAACATACATATTTCGCTTGTAATATGCGATTGAGACAGATAATTTCAGGTAAGGTAAGGCTTTTTGTAAGTCAAAAGAGAAGGCAAAGTATGTATCAGGATTATCTGATGCCAGAATTTTATCTTCTTTTAATGCTTTTCTTGCTAATTCAGCATTTTGCAAGTGAACATCATGTCTTTCTACAAGAATCGTTTTTTCTTCGTCATCAGTTGTTGACTTAATTTTCATGTTTAAGAAATCGCATTTCGCGCAGGTATCTTTACGTGGCAAATGGAAGTGTAACTTGAAATCTCGTTCAAAGATTTTCCTATATGTCCATTCATTAACTGAACTCAGGTTATTTTCCTTGCATTTTTCCAAGTATAAATTATACATTTTTCTTATATTTAATTCAGGATTTAAAAACATCCGTTCTGGATTTTGTGATCGAGTATAGTGACTTTCAAATGCCGGAAAGCTTTTTATGTGGTCTATCACTGTATTCGTCAGTAGCTCACTAGTTCTTCTGCAAGAGCCATCCATTTTTCCACGCATGTCTTTCGGAATGTTCTCATGCGATTTTAGGATACGATCAATTCGTCCAGTAGATATTTGGAAAGTATTAATGAAAAACTTCTTACATACTAAAATGTTTCCACCAGAAGTGACTAGGTAAAATTTATAAGCATATGCCCTTTTAGTGCCCGAATTATTTCTAGGCCTTCTTCTATAGACAGATTCTCGTAGAACACTACCATATAGAAATACATTTTGCTTATTAAAATCACCTATATTCCAAAACTTATCAAAAATTTCTTTACGTTGTGTTTCATTAATACGTTCAACACATTTCTTTGAGCAATTACAATTTTTGGATTCAAATTGTTTTGCTGGAATGAATTTTCCTCTTTTTGTACAATACTTTTGTCCACTATTTCGCTTAATTTTGTTTAATTGTTGCAAATATTTTTCTTTATTTTGTTCTGCAGAATCTAAGTTCTCAATAACAATATCCTCAACAGATGAAGATTCTACCTCTATTATTCTTCTTCTCTTTTTACGATTCGTTAATTTGTTGTTCATAGCGGAATTGTTTTCATCCTCTGAATCTTTGATTATTCTTCTGTTTATATTCATGGGCTTTATGTCTGCGTGAATTTATTTATAATTAAGTAAAATAAATATTTTCAATTGTTATAAAATAATATTGATTTACCATTTGTTCTTACCTACATATGTATATCACTATCTGATGTTAATATGAAGTTATCCATTTTAAGAAAAAAATAGAATAAGTAACCTAAATTAGCAACTCTTGACACGTAAGATGAAACAAATGAAAAATTACAGACTACTGATCGGCAACCATCTGTTAAGCCACCTACCCCTGTCAATTGGACTTACACCACTTTCATAATCGATGATTATGCAATTTCATTTACCGACCCCCCCCCCCCCCCCTGTTTTTTGCACCTCAATGGATAAAAAAATGAAATTAATTTTAAAAGTTGTCCCACAAACCATTTTATATGTATATCGATTTTTTACCTCCTAGCTGTAACCATGTTTGAGATATTTGAATTCTTAGTTTTCGGTTTAAGTGCTCCCCCGCCTCCCCCTGAACCCTTGCACCCCCCAAAATGGGTGTCCGCCTGAGATCCGCAACTATCTACATACATTCCCTCCAAAAATGAACTTTCTATCTTAAAGGGTTTGGGAGTTAATGTGCGCTGAGCGTACACACCGGCGTACGGTGGACGGCGTACAGACAGACGGATTTTTTTTTTTGCATTTTTAGGCTAATTTAATCATGAAACGCGAAAAAACAAAATTTCAGGGTAGCAAATTTTTTTTTTTTCAAGTCGATCAAAATACTTTGTTATTAAAGTTATAAAGTAAAATTACCTGTTAATTCAGTCGCGAAAAAAAGAGAGAATGAGTTTAAGGTAGGTAGGTAGGCAGAGGTAGCTGCCCAGACAAAAGTCCGGGCACACATCGAGTAGTATGCACCTAAAGAGCGCTTTCTCTTTTTAGAAAAAGCAGAGCAATTGCATAATATATGAATAATCGTTTTTTCTAAGAATTAAAAGCTTTGTAACTCCTATAAAGTTCATTAAAAGGAAGCCCAAGTCTCTCTGCATGTTTCCCTATCAGTTAGTGTCCTATAACGTCACCTAGCTGATCATCTGCCTTCGAGCGAGATCAACGTTTCAGATTCAGCACAGGTCAAATCTGTCTGGTGGTATTACATTTAACCCCATTCGCCCATCTGGCTTTGGTGATCGTTGCGAGAGGCATACTCAGCTTCTCTTTATACTCTAGATGAAATCTGAGAGTATATTGTGTTTGCCTTACCGTTTGTAACGCAAAGAAGTAACGCTCGCGCAGAGCCACCAAGGGTACAGAAATATTTGTTGTCGCTCAAAAACCTCGATTCCGAGTGACCGTCTGTCTGTCTGTGCGTCTGTCTACAGCATAACTCTCGAAAGCTTTTAGCTATAGTGCTAAACATTTTTGTGTGTCATTTTTAGCGAAAAGGTAACTTTAAGTTCGTGAATGGGCTGCATCCCCCACCCCTTCTACCCCCTCCCATATAAATTTCAGGAAATTTCGAAATTTAAAGAAATTGATTTTTCTTTGAAACTATTTAAGCTATCGACTTGAAATTTAGGTCAAAGTATTATGATATAGATGTCATTAATATTACGGAATATTGATCCGATCCCCTCACTCCTTCTACACCCTCCCATACAAATGGACAATTTTGAAAAATACATAATTTCGATTTTCATTGAACTGAAAAGACGAAATTTTGCCAAAATTGATTCTACTATAATTTTTAAAAAGAATTATCAACTTCACCTCACTCCTTCTACCTCCTCCCATACAAATTTCACGAAATTTTGAAATTTCAATTAAATTGTTTTTCTTCGAAACTGTTAAAGCTATCAACTTGATATTTTGTATAAGGTATAAAAATAGAAACATCAATAACGGGAAAAAAAATTGTTTTGATCCTTACATTCCTTCTACCCCCTCCCATACAAATGCATAATTTAGAAAAATTACAAACTTAAAATTTTGCCAGAATTTGTTTTTTAATAGTTGCAATAAATGCTAGAAAAAATTATCAGCTCAGCTTCACTCCTTCTACCCCCTCCCATACAAATATCTGTATTATAAATTCAAGAAAAGCATTTCTCCTTCGAATATATGAGAGCTATCGACTTTGAAATTGAATCAAAGCATGATGATAAGGGTGATGATAAGCAGTTTCAAAATCATCTAAAACGTTCCACTTCCTCTGCTACCTCCCATACAAATGCCCCAATTTCAGGAAAACTTTGTCCAATTTCTTTAAAAATAATGAAAAACTAAAAACTTTAATTTAGCAGAAAACATTTTTCATGCCATGTTCGATGTCATATGCGAAAAATATAAACCTCCCCTTCTACGTTTACCACCTCCCATGCAAAACTCTCTATTCACTATTCGAAAGAATTAGAGATGACATATTTTCCGGTACATTAAACTCTTTCCCATTTCATCTATAGTATCATATGATTAGGCTTTACGCCCATAATTCTTTTATGTTTTTTTTATACTGAACCTGCAAGGTGGTTTCTGCGGGGCGAGGTCGTCAGCCTTGCATTTCAGCATGGGCGAATAATGATTTGTTCATTTATCTCCCTCACTTGGATGCAGACATGACTGTTTCCAGAGATTTAATAGTGGCCTGGCTATCAATGAAGGTAGCCTGGCTATCAATGAAGATGCCAATATCCTTAGTAGATACCACATTCACACTACAATGATCCGGAAGACGCAAAGATATGATTATGTTCAGCATTACCGAGAAAACACTTTCAGTTTTAGAGCCATCGGTATAAAGAATGAACTAAAAACTAAAAGAGATGTAAAAATGTTTCGGTTTGCAATGATCCTCAGAGTAGATGAAAATTTCTGTGTACCGACGACAAAAAATTGTTCAGAGTTTTTGTTTGTTTTAAGTTTTTGTGTTTTTGTATGTTGTATGTTGTCGCAATTTCATAGTGTCCGAACTAACCCGAATCGATCGTTTGGTTACAGTGCAACCGGGTCTGAAAGAATTGCACGTGAAATTGCTGCGCAAAATGCGAAGGACGGTCCACGAAACAGCGTGGGAAACAGCATTGGTGAAATTCTGTTACTTGTACTCGTCGCAGGATGCCTGGGAAGTTGAACGATTCGGCTATAAAAAGTCCAGTCTCAAAGTAAAGCTACGCATTCTGGCGGTAAGTTTATCAGTCATGCTTTCCCTTGCAATGTGTGTTCACTAACTTCTCTTTCCATTGCACGTTTTAGGCAATTCTCGAATTTCAATTTCAATTGAACGGGAAATTTCGCAGTAAATTTTCAAATCTTAGTGCCGAAGAGCTACGATCCGAACCAATCGGTCGCGATAAGCTCGGCCATTCATACTGGCTTACACAGGATCCGTCGTGTAATTTTCGAATCTATCAGGAACATCTGGACGAAGAAATCTGGCAAGTTGTGGCCTCGAACCGATCGGAAATGGAAACACTAATCAGTCGCCTGAAAGGCAACGAGGTCGTACTGCCGTCGCTGATCGGTGTCATCGACGAAGACAGCAGCAGCAATAGCTGTCCGAATGCCGTCATAAGACTACCGCCGCCCGAAGAACAAGACGACAGTCAGACATCGTCGATCAGCACCCGATCGAAAACAAAAGTTCCCAATCTTAAGATTAAGTTAGACAGTTCGTTGAATGGAAATCTTAAGACTAAGTTAGAAAATGTTTTGAATGGAAACGGACATTTGAAGAATGGTAAAAGTGTGGCGAATGAGAACAACACTGACGAAGAGGATGCCGATGGCGAAGATGAGGACGACGAGGAAGAGGAGGAAGAAGCCGAAGAGGAAGATGAGGGCGAAGATGATGAATTTGAGGAAGAAGATGAGGACGAAGTGGACAATCATGCGGAAGAGAATGGAAAAAAGGCAACGGCAGCTTCAAAAATTCCGGAGAAAACTGCTGTGGAGAAGCCGATCATAGTGGAGAATGGGAAGAAGGAATCGGAGGAAAACATAAGTATTGATAAGAAAATTAACACACGTAGAGTTAAGGTAAGTCTGGCACTGGATGACTGTTCGGTCGCAGTATTAAATTTGCTTTCAATTTCAGCCAATTGTCATTAGCCAATCAAAAGCGACGGTTAGCTCCGAGGAGAGGCCACCGACGGTGAAAAAACGTTCCCTAGAAGATGACGATCGAGATCCAGAGACTGAAAGGATTGTGAAAAAATCGCGACCAACTTTATTGGATAATCGGCGCGAAAAGAAAAGCAAATACGAGAAATTAAGTGAAGAGGACGACGATGATGATGATGACGATGACGAGGAAGATGAGGAAGACGATGATGTCGGTGAAGAAGAAGAGGAGGAAGGCGAAGAAGAAGACGATGAGGATGGCGAAGACGAAGAAGTTCCTAATGAAGTAGACGAAGAAGATGACGAGGTCGGCGAAGAAATCGAGGAAGATGTACTCATAGTAAAAGGCGAGGGCAGCGGTAAAGATTGTGAAGGTTCTTTTCTCGATCAAATCGAAATAGGCTGTGAAGAAAACGATGAAGATCCAGCGGTTGGTGAAGAAATCGAAGAAGAAATTATTTACGTGTACGGCGAAGGAAGCGGGAAGCAATGTTTGGTCGGTAATACGAACGAAGAGACTGGTAAATCGT
Source organism: Chorisops tibialis (assembly GCA_963669355.1). Taxonomy (NCBI): domain Eukaryota; kingdom Metazoa; phylum Arthropoda; class Insecta; order Diptera; family Stratiomyidae; genus Chorisops; species Chorisops tibialis. The sequence continues at coordinate 246,248,537 of OY770262.1, forward strand.
CGTTCTTTTTCGGACAACCAGGATGTTTGAAATTGAGCCCGATCAAGAAAAATGTCGAAGGTGGTAGAAAAACGAATATAGAATCGGAGAAATGTAGTGGTGATGATGGCGGTGGGCAGAAAAATGGTGAAGTAGAGAGCAAGAATGACAAAGACATTCCAGATAAAGGGCATGTTAAAGAGATAGATGACGAGAAAAAGGGAGAAGGAGGCGGAAAGGAGGACAAAGAAAAATCAGACCACTCCGAGAAGGCAGCAATCGATTTAGAGAATGTGGAAGAAAAAAAGAAAGTAGAAGTGAAAAATGTTTTGGTTCAAGGTCCGAAAAATACAGAAATTAACCCGAAGGTCGTTTTAAAGGAACCCACGGAAGCGGAGCCAAATAATTCAATAAGGCACGGTAAAGATGAGAAAAATATCAAACAGACCGAAAAAAAAACTTCCGAGGAGGCGACCGAAAATGTTCAAATCGCTAAGCAAATCGAAGCTGAAAAAAATGTGGATGATCCTCCCAAGCCGGAAGAAATCGTTGCGTCAAAGCTTCCCACGAAGAAAAATCTGAAAGCGGTAGAAGCTGAGTCAAAAATTTCGACCGCAAAATCGGAAAATGTAAAAATTCTGAAACGGAAAGAAATCATGCCACGGACTGTCGAGAAGGTAACGGAAGAGATCAACCTAAACACTGAAAAGGAACCAACGGAAGCTGCAAAGGCTCCGAAACAGAAAGAAAATGTAGGCCAGACTTCAAAAAAGACGTCGGAAGCTGCTAAAGTTCTGAAACAGATAAAAATCGTGCCAGAGCCTACGAAGGATATAACGGAGATAGTGAAATCTCCAGATATCGAGCAGCAGTCTTCAAAGAAAGTTGTGGAAACTACTAAAAACTCAGAAGTTGTTTCAAAGCCTCCGAAAGAAGTGCATGCTCCAGATATCACAACAAAGATTTCAAAAGAAGTGCATGCTCCGAAACACCCAGAAAGCACTGCAAAGACTTTGCAGGAAGCAGAGATACCGAAACAGCCAGAGGTCACGTCAAAGACTTCTTCTGAGGCACAGCTTCCGAAATATCCAGAAGTAACTCTGAAGACATCAAAGGAAGCACAGCTTCCGAAACAGTCACAGCTCACCCCACATACTTCAAAAGATGCACAGTTCCCAAAACAAACGGAAATTGCAGTTAAGACTTCAAATGAGTCAACGGCTCTAAAACAAACTGAAATTGGAAAGAATGCTTCGAAGAAGGCTTCAGAAAAATCGAAAATTCTAGAAGTCGAACTCAAGACTTCGCAAGAGTCCACGGAAATCTTAAAAGCCGCAAAAGAACCCGAAGAAAAATCTAAAACTTTGAAAAGTCCAAAAGAAATTGTAAAGATTCCAAAACAAGCAGAAGACCAATTTCAAAGGCGTAAATTAAACCTTCCAAAAAGAACCGCAGAAAAAAAGAAAGGCGAGTCTCACGCCCAAGGAGAAGAAGCGAAGAAACCGGAAGAAGTTTCCAAATCGGCGTCTTCAGTTTCGACCAAGTTCATTTCATTGCTTGGGACTCACAAAGAAGAGCCGCGAAAATCGGAGAGAAAATCCGAAAAGGCAGAAACACGAGCTGTGTCACAAGAACGATTGCTTAAATGTGCAGCCCTGGAGCAAGAGACTGACACACAGATGCCTACGGGGAAATTAAGTGCAGCTGAAAAGGCGACCAATCCCAAACTAGAAGAGAAAGTAAGTGCAATGAAACAATTAAGTGAAACTACGCCCCTCACGATCAAATCGCCAGAAAAGATCGATAAAGTTCCTGCCGATGATAAATCAATCGAGAAACTTGCTGTAGTACCATCAGAAAAACCTGCAAAAGAATTGAAAAAATCATCGGACCCTTGTGCCTCAGATCAAATTGAAGAATCACATCCACCTGCAAAAAAAATTATGAAGAAAAATACTAAAAAGCCTGCTGAAGTTGCACCGTTACCTAAGCCTCAAGATAAAGTCGAACAGGCGAAAAAGGAGGACGAACAGGCGAAAAAGGACGACGAACAGGCGAAAAAGGACGACGAAAGGGCGAAAAAGGAGGGCGAACAGGTGAAAAAGCAGGTTGAAATTGCTAAAAAAGAGTTGAAAACCGCGAAAACTAGCGTTGACCTTCCAAAAAAGGCCACCGATATTAAGCCAATTCCCTCTAAACCCGAAGAAGTCGAAGAAATTCAATCGAAAACAGTCGAAGAAACACGATCGTCGAATACTCGAAAACGTAGATTGAGCGAAGAGAAAGTTCGTTCGATTTCCGAAAGTGATAGTGATCTAAATTCAGATAGCGTTGCCCCACCGACCGACGAAGATGAAGATGTGGGCGGCAAGCGACCGAAAATGCGCTTCAAAGCCATGAACATCGAGCTGCGAAAGAAAGTGGAAGATAGTCGAAAAAGTGGCGAAAATCACGAGAGTACCAGCGAGGAGGAGAGCTCAAAACCAATTGAACCGACCAAACCGGAAGAAAAAATGGAAGCAAAAGCAGCTCCAATTCCGGAACAAGCTCAAGTCACGCTGCAAACCCGCGCGACTCGAAGAAATCCTGCTGGAACGCCAATGAAAATATCGCCGCCGAAATCACGGGCGAGAAAAAAGCCAAATGCTCCCGTCAAACCAGTTGTGGAAACAAAACAGCCAAATGCTCCCGTCAAACCAGTTGTGGAAACAAAACAGCCCAGTCCTCCGCCTGTCGAAACCAAGCCACTCGCGGAGATCCCTTCACTGAAACCTGAACTACCAGTCGAGGAAGATTCGAAGACCGTAGTCGAAACACCCGAAGAAATGCCGAAACTCGAACCGGAAGCAAACGGTCCGAAAAAAGTGACGCCGCAGAAAGCAACGCGTAGCCGGAAGCGTGAAATCGACACGAGTAATATTATCGATCCGGATTCCGAGACACCGGTTCGACAGTCGCGACGCATTGCCCAATTGAAGATTCGCGAAGAAGCCGAACGACGTAAACTCGAAGAAGTTGCTTTGAAGAAAATGAAAGCCGAACTGAAGAAGAAGAAAAAAGAGGAGCATAAATCCGTATGCCAGGAATATGTGGTGCCATCGGAACCGTCCGAAGAGGAAGATACCGAAGTCGATAGTGAAGCAGAGATGAACAATAAGAAAATCGTTTCAAAAAAAAAACTGGCGAAAACGAAAGGCAAAGAGGGACGCTGGAGCTCGGGACCGGAAGACGAACCCGAAGAAGATGATGAATACGATCTGCCGCACGAACGATACGATACCGATCCCGGTTCGCCACTGTTTCGGTCGGATCATGAATTCTCGCCGGAATCGGAAATTGAAGATGAATCGCAAGCGGTTCCGTTGAAGCGAGCCAGAACGGCTCGAAAAGAAGGCGCCGAAATCGATCCGGCCGAGAATCTGGATGAATCGTGTCATAAGTGCGGCAAGAAAGATCATCCCGAATGGATTTTGCTGTGCGACAAATGCGACAAGGGCTATCACTGTTCGTGTCTGAGTCCGGTGTTGTTCATCATTCCTGAAGGAGATTGGTTCTGTCCGCCGTGTCAGCAGGATCAGTTGATTGCAGCGCTCGGGCAACAGATGCTCGATTTGGATAATCTAGTCGAACAGAAACGAATCAAGGAGGAGGAGGACACGCGAGCCAAGAACGTTGCGCTGGCTCAGAAATTGAAGGATGACGAAGAGGAAGCGAAAGAGAAAGAAGTCGTTCGGGCGAAAAAGAGCAGGGAGGAACGAGTGAAAAAGCGTCGCAAGCCGAGAGTTCGTAAGGCTTTTGTGATCGAAGATGAAGAGGCCAGCACCGATAGTACGGATAATGCACATTCGTCGCGGTCATCGTCTGGCCGCTCATCGTCCAGTGGCAGCGGAAGTGGAAGCAGTTCCGGGTCCGGTTCGGACGGCGAACCAATCTACAAACTGAGAAAACGGCGTCAAGTCAATGTCAGCTATCGCTTCAACGAGTACGACGATCTGATTAACTCGGCAATCAAGGAAGAAATGGATGAAGTAGCTGGTGCTGGAAATCTTGGCCGCGGTAAAGACATCTCGACCATAATCGAAGCAGATAAGGAAGAGAAGATGCGTCAAAAGAACACGATTCAAGAGAGTGACGAAGAAGTTGTGAAGCCCGTAGTGAAGGAAGAGGCAGAAGTTGTTAAGGAAGAGGTCGTCGAAGAGAAACCGGCCGAAGTCAAAGCGGAGAATGACTCGGGAAGCGATTTCGAACCAACCAAACGAAAATCGAAAATGACTGCAAAGAATTTAAAGAAAAAGAGCCGTAAACTGAACAACCTGGACATAAGTTCAGACGACGATGGATCGGACGAAGACTTCAAGACCAGCTCGTACGAAACGGAAGAGGACGAATCGATTTCGGCCCAAACAGAAAGCGACAGCAGCTTGGAAGTGTATCGGAGGCGTGGAAAGAAAAACAAAAAGGGAAAACGACCGTCACGGAGAGCAGCGCGAGAAAGACGCCGCCTTGATGCCGACTTTATAGTCGAAGATTCCGAATTTTCGGATGATGCTCCGCGAAAGAAGAAACCGAAAAGGAAGTATGACTGGGAATTGCGCGATTCCGGCACCGAGGAAGAGCTCTCCGAACAGATCGACAGCGAAGATTTGTGCGATGATTCCACCGATAGCGATAGTGATGGTGCCTGGCGACCCAGTAAACGTAAGAAGACCAAAAAGAATGCGGTTAAGCAAAAGCCGATGCATCCGTCGCACGGCAAACAGCCAAAAATTCGGAAAAAAGAAATCATCGAATCGGACGAGCAATCGCCGTCGCCAGATCCGAAGCCAACGAAACCGATCTCAAAGGGCAAACACGAGACTGACGAAAGCGATGACGAAGATGTACCGCGAACGCGCGGCAAACGATTTACATATCTCGAAGATTTCGAGGACGATAGTTCGGACGATGGTATCAAGCCGGGGGTTAAGCGACCCGATACTCCGCCCGAAGAACGCGCGAAATTTATCAAGAAACAGGAAGAGATCAAGCGAATGCTGGCCGAGAAAAATACCGAAGCAGCAAAAGCGGCCGCGACTCCAACTCTGACGCCATTATCTAAGGGTGCAGGACCGACCGCCGATTCGCTATCGACCGTGCCGCTTTCGGTAATCAAAGGTGCCAAGGTACTGGACATGGACTACTTGCAGCGCAAAGGCGAACTGAACAGTGACGATGCCGATACCGATTTCGATGAGGATTTACCGGATGATTTCGATCCCGAGGACATGGACGAGGAAGAAATCGCTAAAATGATGGAAGAGGAAGATTTCGCTCAGCAGCAGCTTAAGCTGGCGGGCGAAGCGATTCGTCAGAAGAAAATCAAAGAAATGGAACAATTGCAGCGGCCGCCGGTCGAAATGCCGCTCCACATTCAATCGCGACAACAACAGCACAGTACGCTTCAAACACAAGAGCCGCCCCGCAAACGTTTACCAATGCCGACAATTCTACCGCACTTTAGCAATACTCCTCGCTTTCTACCGCCACATCATCATCGTCTTGCCTACGATCAACAAATGCGACAATCTGTTGCGCACCAGCAGCAATCAATTCCGCTCTCCGTTCAATCGCTCCAATCCCGACCGTTCGGTACTGCCGCGGGCAGTTCTGCGAACGCTCAACCGCCTTCTTCAGCGATGTCGCAAGAGTCCGCGAATGAACCGGTCAAGCCGCGCGGTCGAAGGAAAAAAATCACACCGTTGCGTGACACATTGCAAAAGCAGCAAGCCGCTGCTGCTGCAGCCGCGGCCGCAGCATCTATTGGTCCTGGTCCTCCTCCTCCAACAACTGCCAAAGAAATACCTCCAGTATCTGATAAACCTGCTGCAGGTTAGTCAGTAAACAAAATCAAAAGCAAAAAAAAAAAACAAACCAATTAAATTTAAATTGTAATTAGGTTCTAAGTTATCTGTAGCTCAACCACCACAGCTTTACACACCACCAACAAGTACACCACCGTCAGTTATAACGCGATTGCCGCAACCGCCACGGCCGCGTTTCACCGAACAAAGTAAGTAGTAAAGATGCGCACGCGTAACGCTTGCATTCCATCTCTAACGATCTGCTTCGCCATTTTAGGCTCCCGCTTTTATCCGCCAGCCAATCAACTAGCGCATCGTCCATCGCTCATAAGGCACGGTGGACCACCGATGCCGCCACATCACACTTTGCGACCGTCGTTTGCAAGCGGCCCACCACCTCTACGACCCGCCAATCCACGGCTACCAATTTCGATAGGGAACGGCATCAGTCGACAGCCAACACCGCGACAAATTGCTCCTTTCGCCGATCAATACGGAACACGTTCGCCACACCCCGCTCCTCCTCAACATGCCTACAGGTAAATTATACCGTCGAAATAAACAAAAAAATGAATTTCAACATTTCAAATCGATTTCAGGCCTCCGCTCTACGGGAGTCCGGGCTTTCCACCCGCACCTCCGCAGCAATCGCCAACGCCAATCCATCCAGCAGCTTCGGACTATAGCGGTACGAAAAATCACTTCGAATTCGAAACAAACTGTACAACTGCTTTTCTTTTTTAGGTCCTTCTTATGGTCCAACTCCACCATACGGTCCTTATTATCCTCCGCCTCAACAACCAATCGTTGGTCCGACACATTCAACACCGCCTCCGCCAGCAGCAGCCGCAGTTCCAGTCTCAATCCCGCCCACATCTGTAATAGCGCCTCCGTCGCCATCACTCTCAGCTCCAGCATCAAGAACTCAATCGTCGCCCGTAACTGTGTCGGTCGCTGCTCCCGAACCGGTGGTCGTAATACCGCCGGCTCCGATCCGACCGAAAGCCACGCCATTGGAAACGTTCGATTCGAAATCGACGCCACCGCTACTGCTCGAAACGGGCGTAACGAATAGTCCGTACACGCGTGCAGTTCAGCCCGATGATAACGACGATGACGACGGTGACGAAGATAATAGTGCGGTATGTCCACCAATAAATACAACTAGCGAATTTAGCGGTCTTGTTAGCTATTTTAGTTCGCAACATGACGATCTTAACACATAACAAATGAAAATCAATTTCAAAATTTTGTGTATTAAAAAGTTTCTCATTAATTGTTAAAAAGAAAAAAAATGCGTGTAACTTTGGTTTAATGTTCGATTGGGGTTGTGCTGGTGGCATGATTTCGTCAATTAGAGCGATGCCATCTCTAGTTTGGGCGAAATTGGGATATGATGTTTTTCGGTTTCTCGCTACTATTATGCAAGAATTTGGGACCGCCACTACTGTTTTTATGACGATTACGTCCCACAGCGACGTGGAAAAATTAAGCCCCCCTCTATCTATGTGATAAAAAATCAGAACTTCTGTTGTAATGGAAAAATTTGCGATCCGCAGCACTGTGAAAAATTTATGTTGCTCGAGCATAAAATTCGAGTTTCGAATGGTTTTGGTGTTATGAAGCTCGTTTGTAGTCGAAATAGAAACGCACTCGATTTTTTTTCTCTTCCGTTCCAGAGAGCAACACCATACAGTCAATGTATTTCTATTCTACAGAGATAATATAATTTTCGACATGTACATTTTATGCTTTCAATACAATCGAGATTGGTGATACTAAAACAAACTCGGATCGAGTTTCAAAAGTTGCGTATCGAGTCTAAAAATACTTAAATTGAATCAAAAACCATTGCAATTGAGTAACGAGTCCAAACACTCGAAACTATAATCAAGATACATAATTCCACTCATGACTTCACAGAAGTTTTTCCTGATCTCTCTGCATAAGTTCTTGCATCTCTGTCATAATTTCTGTTTTTTCTCGTTTTGTTCTTACGAATTTTGTGAATTCCGAATTTTGTTAAAAGTTTGTTTGGTGAATGTTTTCACAGTGCATTTCGAATTAACAGGAAAGATTTCTGGATATCACATTGTTATGCTGTATTAAATGTGAAATAACAGTGTGAAATCCGGAAATCTTCGTTTTAATGAGTTTAAAGATCTCTGGATTCTACAATCATTGCAGCAGCTTTGGCTTCCCGAAAATTTGCTTTCATATAATTTTAAACAAACTCAATTTTAGAATTTTGTTCGAATTCAGTGCACACAAAGTTGAAGCCAAAAATGCTGTATCCATTGAACATCACAGCCTTTGCCGTTCCAGTTGAGATAATTCTTTCAAAATAAATAAGCGGAAATTGTTGCAACAGTGATATAAAATTACTTTTAAGGACGAAATTTCTCAGTAAGAAATTTTTGGCCACACTCTCTAGTGATATTTTGCGATCATCAATATGTTCTGTATTTCGAAGAATTGCAAAGTCATTCAGAACCAAACCTTGAATAGTAGGCATTTAGCGTCGCCAAATTGACTGAACTGTGCGCATCAGTATTCAAGCTCACCCACACTCTTTCTTATTTTTATCAATGACCTTCTGTTGTCAACGCTCAATCCGATACATTGCTTTGCAGATGGCAGTACCCTGGATAACATCTATGAATTCGACTCGATTACTAATGCTCACCGAGTCCCGGTAGCATCTAAACGTGCCGAACTATTTGGATCATTGGACTCTGATCTGAAGCTAATCTTGGAATGGGGCAGGATAAATAGAGTAGAGTTCAACACCTCAAAAACAGAGTCCTGTCATTTTTCCCTTAAACGTGATGTTCCGGCGTCGGTCTCTAATGTAACTTTCGGTAGTGTCCAACTAGACTCTTCCGAATACTTTTCACTCCTTTGCATTAAAATAAATAACCATCTCAATTGGAATCAGCCCATACTCGACGTGACGCTTCCAAACGACCAGGAGTTCTCCGAAGATGTAAAAAATATTTTACTCCCAGTGATCTAGCAAATATCTATAAGGCCTACATTAGACCAAGCCTCGAGTACAATTCACATTTATGGGCTGCGGCATCTAAAACGCAATTTGCGATGCTCGACCGTGACCAGAGTCAGGCGTTCCAACTAACTGGAGATGAAGCCAACACGGTGTCTATAGAATCCCTAGAGCATTGCAGAAATGTCGGAGTACTAAGCATTTACTACTGATACTTTCATGATAAATGCTGTGAGGAGCTTCCTAAACTTATTCCACCTCTGTACATATTTCCTAGAAACACTCGCCTAGCTTCAAGCGCACACGAGTTAACTGTTAAGCTTCCAACTTCCCGTACAGTGAAATATAGGCAGTCATTCAAACCCCGAACTTCTAAGCTTTAAAATGCATTGCCAGAAGCTGTATTCTCATTGTCATACGACCTTCAAACTCAACGTCCACCGGAATTTTAGGCTTTTCCCTCCCTTTAATCCCGTTTAAGCTTAACTCCTTTTTTCCCTTACCGATATGATTGTGTAAATTGCATTAAAGGGTGACCCCTTAAGTTGTGTTCGACTACGTAAGAAAAAATCTCACTAATAGCCTTTTCCATTGGCTGAAATAGTTTGAGCAGTTTTCTACTAACAATTTTCAGTAGGAATTGCCCCCAGAGCACTGTGTTCCACTGAACAATTATCTTGCATTTCGCGTGACTAGGTTATAGTTCGAAAGCTGTGATTATGGCAATGAATGAGGTTTTTTTTCCACTAGAAGACCATCAAACGCAAAACAAGGTTCCAGAAATATAAAAATTATCTCTTCTTCAATGGCTCATATCGGGCTTTGGTTTCCTGACCTGTTGTTATTGTGAAAGGGTTGTTAGCTCTTCGCACAACTCTCTATCAAAAATTTTTCGCAGATTGAGGTGGCCAAAATATACCTATGCAAGTAGTGCGCTGAAATTATGCGCCAATTGGGATTTAATCTCCCGAAGAATTTATTTAGACGTGGTAAATCACTACACCGATAGTCAGAAGTGGAATTATGCATCTCGAAACGAGTCTCTAGTTTCGAGTGTCTTTAAACTCGATACGAGCTTGTTTTGATATCACTATCATTTTACAAAATGCCGAAAATTATAATTTTACTTTGGCTTGTAGATTTCATAATATGAAAAAAATTCCGTTTGAATAAACATGAGTACTATTATACAGGGTGCTTGCTACTCCGTGTGCCACCATTCCTAGATATATTTTGAAAAAAAAATTGTTCTACGGAGATGGTCAATTTTAAATATCCGCGGAGATACAGTGTTTCGGACCTGTACCTTCACTCACTCAAAACGCTATATCTTGAAAACTAATAATCGCAATTCAAAGTGATATAGTTTGTTTTTTAGGGAATCGAATTACCTTTCATTTGATGTAATAGTACGCGTTGTAAATGTACCCAATCCTGAGGTATTTGCTTCAGAGCACAAATTTTTGACACTTTGACCCTGAAAATTCAGGGGTCAATGTAGTTTTTCTCAAAAAAACGCATAATAAAAAGGTTATTTTAACGTTGTTTTTTTATGTGCCATATTATTGCCTACAAAAGATGCACACATACTTATGACTTAGGTTTTCCCGTTTTCCAGGTAATAAGCAAAAATACATATGGCTTAAAAATTAAATGTGCCATAAAGCAACCCTCGTATTATTCGAGCATATTGTGTTTGCCTTACCGTTTGTAACGCTAAGAAATAATGCTCGCACAGAGTCGCCAAGGGTACAGGAATGGTTGTTGTAGCTCAAAAACCTCGATTCCAAGTGACCGTCTATCCGTCTGTCTACAACATAACTTTCGAACGTTTTGAGCTATCATGCTAAAAATTTATGTCACTTTTAGCAAAAAACTAACTTTAAGTTCGTGAGTGGGCTACACCTCTCCACCCCTTCCCATACAAATTTCATGAAATTTCGGAATGTTAAAATATTAGTTTTTCTTCGAAATCATTTAAGCTATCGACTTGAAAATTAGGTGAAAGTATATTGATATAAATATCATTAATGTCTTGAAGTATTAATCTGATTCCCTCACTTCTACCCCCTCCCATACAAATGCACAATTTTGAAAAATGGATTTCTTTGATTTTCATTGTAACTAGCAAAGCTAAAAAAACGCCAGAACTATTTTTAAAAAAAATTTATCATCTTTGCATATCTCCTTTTACCCCCTTCCATATAAATTTAACAAAATTTCAGTTAAATTATTTTTCTTCGAAACTGTCTAAAGCTATCGATTTAAGATTTTGGCAAACTACATATAATAATGTAAATATCATCAACGTCGAAAAATTTTGATTTGATCCGTGATCTGCTTCTACCCCCTCCCATACGAATGCACAATATTGTTAAATGCGTTATATCAATTACCATTAAAACTAGAAAAAGCAGATTTTGCCAGGACTTGTGCCTTGATAATTGAAATAAATGCTGAGAAAAATATCAGCTTCGTTGTACTCCTATCCCCTCCCATACAAATATCTATATTATAAATTCAAGAAAACATTTCTCCTTCGAACATATGAGAGCTATCGACTTTGAAATTGAAACAAAGCATGATTATAAGGATGTTGATAAGCAGTTTAAAAATTCTATAAAAGGCTTCACTTTCGCAATCACCTCCCATACAGAATTTCAGGAAAACTATGTCCAATTTCTTTGAAAATTATTAAAACTACAAATTTGAAATTCAGCACGAAACATATTACATGCCACTTCCGGTGTCATATACAAAAATTACAAACCTCCTCCCTCTGCACCTTTCGGAAAAATTTTAGATGACATATTTTCCGCTACATTAAACTCTTTCCCATTTCATCTGGAATATCATATGATTGATTTACACCCAATCATAATTCTGTTATGATTTTTTCTTAAGATGCCTTTTTTTTCTTGACGTGCGTTTGATCATCCGTTACTGTTTAACAGAAATTATGCAGTTTCCGACAGAGACTCTTGACGAGGTGGCGACAGCTGGACAGCTGCAGAACGGCCAAATCCTTTTGGGAAGAACCGAATAAAAATATTACAGCTGTTAAAACGTAGTCGCTATAGTGTCCGAACTATTGTTGGCCTGACCGCAGGTCATTGCTTGCTAAAACTGTACGCGTTTAGGATGCGGATCGCAAGCGACAGTCTTTGCAGAGGTTGCGAGGAAGACGAAGAATCTATCGAACATTATCTTTGCCACTGTCCGCAAATCTCCAACAGTCGTCTCCTTTGTTTAGGTTCTAGATTCTTCTCGTCGGCCGCTAATATGTCCTTAAATGACGTACAGATTTCACCTTGTGCAGACTTCACGTTACTAGGTTTAAAATTTAACAATCGCCTTGATTGGAGCCAACACATCTATGAAGTTGCTCTTGATGCTTCGAAACGTCTAGGTATTCTGCGGAAGTGTAACAAATACTTTTCAGCGTCCGAACTAGCTACCATCTATAAGGCTTATATCCGACCACGTCTTGAGTACAACTCGCATGTTTGGGCTGGGGCCCCAAAATCACATCTGGCTCTTCTTGATCGTATCCAGAAACATGCATTTCGATTAATTGGAGATGAAGCTATATCAGTTGACTCCCTCGAGCACCGTCGAAATATCGGTGTACTCTGCATTTACTATAGATACTTCCATGGTAAATGCAGCAAGGAACTAAACGCCCTAATACCACCTATATTCAATGCCCCCCGAAATACTCGCCAAGCTGCACGCTTACACGAGTACACTGTGAAGCCCTTGCCGTGGAGAACAGTGAAGTTTAAGCAGTCCTTCATGCCTCGGACGACAGTGTTGTGGAATTCATTACCAGGCAAACTCTTTTCCACTGAACACAACCCTCAGCAGTTTAAGAACAACGTTCATTGACACTTCAAACTGTTCCCTCCTGTGTTTCCCTGCTAATTTCCTTATTTCCGGTTGTTTCCCTTACCTATGTCGAATTAACTGTGCATCGCGCATTAAAGTGTGATACCCTAAGTTAATTTCGATAAACATAAAAAAAGGCGATCTCAAAAGCGTCCAACATTCGAGCCTGCTACGGTTCGCAAACCGAACCAAGTGGCTAGAACAAGAGGAGTGACATCCATTTTATAATCATTAGGGGGGGGGGGGGCGGAGAGGGGTACAATGGGCTTAACTAGATGGCCGCAGTGCATTGCGGTTCTTTGAAACCACCCTCCTAAAATCTAAACCCAAACCTTCCGACAGAGTTTGCGCAAGTTTATGCTTTTAGTTCGACCGAGATTGGTGATTCGAAAAGAAGTTCGTATCGAGTTTAAGGCTCTTTTATATCTGTCTTCTTCTTGTTTGGTGCACTTTCGGTCAGTCTTACGTGTTCTTACGTTAGTTACCAATTTTTTTTTAATTTAATTCACGTTAAGCGGAAATGCTAGGCTGTAGCCTAGTGGGTAGCGTGTTGGTCTAGAATGCGAAGGTCGTGAGTTCAAATCCCGGTCGACGTATAATTCCAGCACACTGACTGCCGGGATACATCTTGGTTACCTTTATCTACGAAAGTGAAAAATGCGAGGGTTGTGCGAAGGGCTAACAACCCATCCACAATAAGTAATGAAAAAATGTTAAGGAACCTGAAGGTCAGGAGGCAACGACCCAACTTAGGCTGTAGTGCCATTGTAGAAGAAGAAAGCTGAAATAACTGCGCCGTAATTTGAAATTTAGAAAGTGAATGGATTTAGTTCTTAAATTTCGAATTAAAAGGTGTATGACGATGAGTTAACGACAAACCTCGGTAACAAATGGAGAAAGCGTAAGACTAGCCGAAGCTAGACACATCCAGAGAATAGTTCTTTAAAAAAAATAATAGAATTGATTTTCACACCAGGAACGGCGGAGTGCACTGTAAAAGCATTATTGGAAAACGCTCTAAGCCTTCAAAAAGAAATTCTCAATATTTTAATTGGTTTGGTGTGAATGTTTCACAGTGCATTTTGTAATTAAACAAAGGATTTCCGGGTTTCACTCTGTTATGTTTTATCAAATGCGCTCTGAAACCTGAGAGCTTGATCAAAGTCTTAGCAGAGACCGGAGATTCACGTTTAATAAAGTGTAAAGTTGCGTTAATACCGAATGCGCGAATTTGATCTGAGCAAAGTAAAAGCTCTTGATATGAACACGCTTGTCCTGTCCGAACAAGAATCTGAGAACAAACGAGCATTTTCACAATGCTCCGACAGAAGTGAGAGCTTTTGCGCTGCGGTATAAACGGTATAACTTTTACAGTGTGAATTCCGAAAATCTTTCCTTTAAACTAAAAAACATTTTACTTGTTGGATCTAAAGCAAATTTTTGTCATTTCCTCTCGGCTCTCTTATAAAATTTCCAACAATTTTATTTTCAACTGCGGAAAGCACACATAGTCCTTCTCAAACCAAATACACCCCCAATAACTACCAAGCTAATGTAACGCAAAACGCCACTGTCCTCCACTTAGCACACTCCCAATACAATTCAACTAAAATCCACAACCATTTTTTTTAAACAAATAATTACGAAAAAAACGCTTTTTTTTGGATAAGATCTTAAATATAAACAAAATCAAATATGTTAAAATAACTTAATTGTAAATATAGCACATAATAATAATAAACGAAAATATAAAGAATGAAAGCAATGGCAATTTGTAAAAAAAAAACTGGACGAAAAAGAAATTGTTATTTATCTGTCGGCTAAGCATGAAAGTAGATTGAGTATTTAAAACAAAACAATACTACATTTAATGATAACGAAGAAAAGAAAAACTAAATCACTAAAAATATTATTTCGATAAACTCTCACTATTTCACATAAAAAAAAAAATCATTTATTTTTTAAGAAAAACAAAATCAACTAAAACGCATCCCAAAATTTTAGAATGTAGAGAAAAAAAAAACTATTACACATTAAACAAAAAAAAAAAAGAAAGAAAGTGATGGCAAACAATTTTATTATTTATTCTTTTTTATATTTTTTGACTGCACCAATTTTACTTTTCGAGTTGGGAATTCTTAGATAATTTTAATCGGAAATGAAAAATTTTATATAAGGACTTACAGATATTTATCTTGAAATTATTTTACATAGCACTTAATTAACAAGATCATATATTGTGTTTTTTTTAAGTTAAGAATTATGAAATTATTATTGAAACTTGTTGAACGACGAATATTACTAACTACCTACCACCTATCTATTTACTGAAAATATTGCATAGTTTTTATTATTTGTTCTTTGTTTCCTGTAAGATTTGCTAGTGCAACTGAATAAAATTATAAAAAAAAAGAGGAAAACAAAAATATATCGAGAAGAAAAATTATTAATTAAAATTGTTTTATTTAAAACTAGCAAATACCCGCAACTTCGTCCGCGTAAATATCGATACAATGTGCTTTTCATAGTAATGTACGGTATATTTCATATATAATCTGCTTACACTAATTTCTGCGAAAAATGTTACCCCGTTTTAACCCTTACATATTTTCTTGAGAGTTCAGCACTTTTTATGTTCTATTCCAAAAAAATTTCTGCGAACTAAATTCTAGAAAAGAAATCACTATTAGTGTAAGGCCTCTTTTGCCAAAATCAAAATATAATATTAAAACGTAGCAATAGATTTTTCTCTTAATTTCAATTAATAATTACTTGTACCTATTTTAACTTCCTTTACTTAGAATTACTCACTGACAAAAATCAAAATATAATGTCACAAATCACCAATAGACTTTTTCACTCATAGACGATCAACAGCATATGATTGAAAAAAACTGAATTGGATAAACTTTCTATGTTTTCGTCATAAGCAGCACTTGACGTTTGACACAATACACAATACATACTATATAACGAATGAACCCAGCGAGAAGTCGTACCCACTAAGCACTTTAAAAACCGTAAAAGATATGGTATTTGCCTAAGGTGCGAATACCAACCAAATCGCCAGCCTATTAATACATCTATTGTTTTTGTGCCTCACATCTTACGTACTAAAATAGCCCCCGCAGGATACGCTGGCTAATCATATACGATAGCTACCACGCTAGGGACGAAATTTTACTGTTTGAATGTGTGAGTAGGTTGGTTGCTACAGGTAGCCGAAATACCTACGACATCAATGGCTTTTTGGCATAGCCTGTTCTTAACAAATCTCAGCCGATGTAGGATGGCTACGATTTTGCTGGTTTGGCCGGCCATGTACCAGTCCAAAGTGGCTACCTACACTTTTTACATCCACTTTTGTTGGGTTCTCTCTGAAGATCCCTGCTAATTAAGGATTTAATACAAAATCTTAGCTCGATCAAAGTTATATGTACTGAGAAAATTGGAGTATAGTATTTAATGAAAAAGTTTAGTTTGTATTGGAGGTGGTGGAAGGAGTTGGGGGATTCAAACTATTTATATACTTGAAGATTGTATTTATAATAGAAATAATATATTTTAAATTTCAAATTAATAGCTTTCATAGTTTCCATGAAAATTTGATTATTATAAGTTTTTGAAAATGAGTCATTTTGTATGGGAGGGGGTAGAAGGCGTGAGGGGAGAAAAATAAAACCTAAAGCAGATTACTCCCAGAGGTAGAGCTAATAATCTGTGAAAGTTTCATTGCAATCGGTGCAGCCGTTTTTGCGTGAAAGCCGGAAAGACAGACAGACAGACAGACAGACAGACACTACAATTATATTTATATGTATAGATAATAATAATAAAAAAAAAACTAAGTTGGCTTATCACAATTTCCTTTATTAATATAAAGTTTAATTATAAGTTTTACTTAGATTACAATCTACTCCGACCGACTTGTTTTAGTCTTCGAAAACGGAAGAGGTCGATCTTGCGTTGCCATGTCGCATATTCTTTCGAATCCAAAAATTAGTTATGCCATATGTAACAGTCACCTGGGTTGTAGATGTAAGGACGCAACAGTTTGGAAATGGATTTGTCTGAGGCGTTCAATCACCCCCCAAACAGTTCTCTTTTATAAAGCGCGATCCTGAGTATAACGACTGTTTTTGAATGCCAAAAGTCGTTACCGTAGAATCCGGTCGTATCCGAGTCACTGTATCCGTTTTTCGTATCAGTTAATGTTTTAAGATCACGTGTGATAAGCCTATGATCCAGTCAGTGTCCCTTTGTTATTTTTTGGGCACGCAGGACTGGCTGTGGGTGATTTCTTTTGCTCCGTAGGATCATTAAAATAACTGAAAATTAAATTTTTCGATGTTATGGTTCTAGAATCATGCATTTTTATTGGACGAAAATATTCAATAAAGTTGAAAGAATTATGCGAAATAAAGTGGGCAAACGATATAAAAGTGAAACAGTTCCAGATGGTTTCAGTTCGCTTTTTATCATTCATTTATAAATACCTGCGAGTAGTAGAGATACTCTATACACACTAACACTTCTGTCCTAATAGAGCTTGGAAAATGCTATCATACCAACAGTTCAGCGTGAGTTTAGAAGCACAAGAACATAAGAAATGCGAAAAATATATAAACTTGAGTTTGACGGTTTTCAAATGTACTGACACGAGCACAACCTTGCATTAAACTACAAGTTTTTGAATAGAATACTCATTACAATCGAAAATAAATATGACTTTCATAAATAACAGTTCATTATGATTGTGTTTACACCATAAAAGAAAAGGAATTGAGAAAATTCAAATTTCGGACAAAATTTCCCGCGCAATCGCTGTACATGCATTGTCCAAACTCTTATTAGGACAGAACTGTTAGTGTGTATCGAGTCTCTCCAGCCAGTAGCAGCCAGGTCAACTGAAAAATATGCCAGAGGTCGTAGCATGTAAGGGGTTTCGACTCAGTTGTTTCGTTCGATTTGAGAGTCGAAACAATTTATCGGTAGTCCGCAAATATTAACGACAATCGATTTGGCATTGTCATACTAAACATCAAGAAATATATAATAGAATCCTGCAATTTATACCAATCAAATGTGTCAAATGACTTCGTGAAAGTAAAAATAAATAGAAAGGAGAAATTTAAAAATTCCTTTTTAGAGTGAAGACGCAAGATCTGCTGAATTGAGTTTGCAAAAAAAAATTCTTACGTGATGTTAGCAATCCTCTAGATTTAAGAGAGTCAAAGTAACAATTTTTGTTATTTTTAGAAATCAAACATTAATTACATTTTTTTCCAGCTTTCGGAAGATGTTTAGAGTTATTCGAGGAGGATTTAGTCGAATGCTCAATTCGATCAAATTTCCTAAGCAAGTGTGATGTTCGGTTATACTGAACCACTTAAAGTTAGCGTTGGTAGCAACTTCCTGCTAGCCATGGATCAAACAGCAACATCGAAAGTGTTTCGTCAAATCCTTTCTTTGTTGGAGGACCGATTTTGTCCAAAGTGGATTAAATTGGATATGTGTAGCGTTACAGAAGAGTAGAAGTTTTAAAGGTTTTCGACCAGTTAATATTTCGTATATTTAGGGATTTTTTTTAAATGCATTTCGCAAATTTTCAAGTTTCTACCTTAAAATTTCACTCAAAAATTTTCAGTTTATGTGTTTTTTTCAATGCACATGAAACACCTTGTGCACATTAGACCGGGGGTGTCGGTTTATAATAAATATGGATCAAGTTAATATTATTTTTCTATGAACATTAAATATAGGTATCCACATGCAAAATTTTAACTTTTTATCTTTCACTAGAGCCCTAAAAAAATCACTCAAAATTTTCGACATTTTTGCTTATCACCCCCCTCCCCTTACACCTCCCAGCTTAAAATTTTTACCAAAATTAACTATTATGTAGTTCTACAATCCGACAAATTTTTGATTTAATATCTGTACTATTTTTTGAGATATAAGGATTTGTAATTTTGGAAAGTGCGCCATTTTTGAAATGTTCCCCATTTCCCCCCACTACTATTATTTCGACATGTTATATTTTTTTTGTATTTGCCTAGTATAGCTTAATATACGTTTTAAGTTTCAATTACATAGCTTAAAAGATAGTTGAGATATTAATTCTTAAGTGTTTTTCTTTGCACCCCCCCTGACCCTCCCCCTTACAATAATTAGCCGCTTTCTGAGCTGGTTCCGATGGAACTATATGCCCCACCTTGACGGTCTCTAAATATGATTTTTTTACGATAAGTAATTTCGAAGATATAATTATTTGAAAAAAAATTCGGCCGACAATTGGTTCTTAGCCCCCCCTTTTCGCACCCCAATGGATAAAAAAATTAAATTATTTTTAAAAGTTGTCCCACAAACCCCTCTATATGTGTGTTGAGTTTTAGCTTCCTAGCTGTTACCATGGTTGAGATATTTGAATTCGTATTTTTCGGTTTAAGCGCTCCCCCCGCCTCCCCCTGAACCCGTACACCCCCCAAAATAGGTATCCGCCTGAGATCCGCAACTATCTACAATCCCTCCAAAAATGAACTTTCTATCTTGAAGGGTTTGGGAGTTAATGTGCGCTGAGCGTACACGTCGGCGTACGGCGCACAGACACGGATTTTTTTTTTTTGCATTTTTAGGCTAATTTAGTCATGAAAAAAAATTTCAGGGTAGCAAACTTTTTTTTTTTTTTTGTATCGATCACAATACTTTATTATTATAATAATAAAGTAAAATTCGTTAGTTCTTCCATTATAAATTAAAATAAACTGCCAACAAGTCATGCAAAACTTTATTATTCTTGGGACAAGTTGGAAAGTTAACATGCAGGTTAGAGTGGTTTAGAGAAGAATAGGTGAAATGAGGTTCTAGGGCAGGGCTGTTGTCAATTTAACACTTAATTGCGAATACGATCAATAGCTCCAGTACATATTATCAATATTTAATTTTTTTTTACGAACGTCGAAAATAACTGAGGGGTCACCCTTTAATGCGCGATGCATAGTTAAGTCGACATGGGTACGGGGAAAAAAGTGGATACAGCAAAATTTGTATGGAAACACAGGAGGGGAAATTTTGAAGTGGCGGTGAACGTTGTTCTTAAATTGTTGGAGGTTGTATCCCGTTAGAAAGTGATTGCCTGGTAATGAATTCCACAACACTGTCGTCCGAGGGATGAAGGACTGCCTAAATTTCACTGTTCTCCACGGCAAGGGCTTCACAGTGGCGAGTATTTCGGACGGCATTGAATATAGGTGGTATAAGGGCTTTTAGTTCTTTGTTGCATTTACTATGCATTTGATATTTCGACGATGCTCGAGGGAGTCAATTGAGGCCGATATAGCTTCATCTCCAATTAATCGGAATGCATGTTTCTGGATACGGTCAAGAAGAGTCAGATGTGATTTTGGGACCTCAGCCCAAACATGTGAGTTGTACTCAAGACGTGGTCGAATATAAGCCTTGTAGATGGTAACTAGTTCGGAAGCAGAAAAGTATTTTTTACACAGAACACCTAGACGTTTCGAAGCATCAAGAGCGACTTCGGAAATGTGTTGGCTTCAATCTAGGCGATTGTTAAATTTTACGCC
Source organism: Chorisops tibialis (assembly GCA_963669355.1). Lineage (NCBI taxonomy): Eukaryota > Metazoa > Arthropoda > Insecta > Diptera > Stratiomyidae > Chorisops > Chorisops tibialis. The sequence goes on from OY770262.1 coordinate 246,268,834, forward strand.
TAGTAATGTAAAGTCTGCAGAAGGTGGGATCTGTACGCCATTTAAGGACATATTAGTGACCGACGTCGGAACGTTATGTTTGAGAGATAGATGACAAGACTGTGTTTTTGGGGCATCAAACTTTACTCCGTTTTTCCTGCCCCATTCCAGGATTAAAGTAAGGTCAGAGTTCAGTGATTGTAGCCACCAATGTCGGACGAGCGTCCGCAGGAGAGTCGAATTGGTAGATGTTATGTCATCTGCGAAACAGTGAATAAGATTGAGAGTAGACGACAGAAGGTCGTTTATGAAGACTAAAAAGAGAGTAGGAGATAAAACTGAGCTTTGAGGAATGCCGGAATCAATAGAAAAGGGTGCAGAAGTTACTCCGTCTAGTATGACTCGAATAGAGCGCGCGGAGAGAAAACTCTCAATCCATTGAAGAAACGAGTGTTAAAACCAAAGGCCTTTGGCTTGGCTAAGAGGCATTTGTGTTTCTGTTAAATGCTTTGGCGATGTTAAGAGCAAGAACTTGATCTTCACCAAATTTGTAGATGCAGGCGTTCCAACGCTCGGTAAGATAGCGAAATCCATATTGGTAATCACGAATGAGATTTTTATCTACAAGAAAGTTGACTATCCTGCGATTGACAGCAGTTTTCATTACCTTTGGAAGCACTGAGGTAATGGCTATGGGGCGGTAATTAGCGGGGTTCGCTTTGCTTCCTTTCTTTCGAATTGACATTCGTGACCTTCCAGATCTTCGGAAAGCACCCTGAAGAGTATGAAAGATGGTAGAGATTACGAAGAGGTTCAGCTAGAAAGGAAGCGCAGTTTTTAACGACAATAGGGGGGATGCCATCTGGCCCAGCAGACTTGTAAATATTGAGCTCCTGCAGGATGCAGAAAATAACCCTAGTAAAAAACGAAGTGGTGGCAGCGAGTAACCAGAGTCTGGTAAGTACGGAGTAATCTGGTTCGACTGTGGAAGCTTCGAGTTTCTGGCGAAGTTTGCTGCCAAAAGGTTTGCTGGATCAACAACGGTTCGGTCACCATCAAGAAGAGGAGGTGTTGAAGATGTGATGAGATTCTGGTTGACCGATTTCACAAACGACCAGGAAGATCTTGAGTTTTTGGGACTCTCAATGATCTTAAGTCGACGTTTCCGATCATGTTCGAATTTAGCTCGCTTTAAAATTTCATCGCAGGCATTTTTTGCCACTTTTAATGAGTCCCTGGTTTCTACCGTCGGATTACTGCGAAAGGCAAGAAAAGACTGCTTTTTGGGTCTAATTGCTTCGAGGCACTCATTGTTGAACTATGGATCAATTGCAGGTCTAATCCTTTTAAGATCGCATGGAATAAAAAGCCTCATGTCTTTTATGATTGTCTCGGTCACAAGTTGCGAGGTGGTATCACAATTTCCGGACTCAAAGCACAGCCTCCAATCAAAGGCGCTGTAGAATGAACTAAGATCTTCCCAATTGGCTTTCCTATAGTGCCATACCATTCTACGTGTCATTGTAGTCGGTGAATTTGCTGCTGTGATAGGAAACTGTGCCCGAATCATAAAATAGTCAGATGTTCCTACTGGAGCCAATAACGAGACCTCATACTTTAATGGGTGGGTGGTTAAAAACATTGGTTTATTGATGCATGTTTGGGTTTTTATAAAGGGAGGGGGAGGGGTGATAGTAAGGTTGGGTGGATGTTATAATTTTTTAATTGATTTCTTGAATCACGTCCAATATTCTCTGTATAGAATGTCAGTTTCATAGACGAGGTTGCATAGAATTTTCATTTTTTATTTTTACAATCTGACAAAATTTCAATTTGATATCTGAACTCAGTTTTGAGATATAATGGATTTAAATTTTGGAATGTGCACCATTTTTGAAATGCTCTCCATTTTCTCCCACTACGATTATGTCCAAATGTTATATTTTTCTCATAATTCCCTAGTATAGTATATATATCAAATTCAAGTTAAGACACCCTAAAGGGGCATAGAACAGAAACAGCTCTCTTTCACAAGGCGCGATCCTGTGCATCGGTCTTAAGCTGTTGCCAGGACTTGTTTATTCCTCTCGCCTTCTGTTATATAGCATAGCTTAATATATAATCCAAGTCTCAATTACGTAGCTGAAGAGATAATCGAGATATTAATTTTTAAATGTTTTTCTTTGCACCCTCCCTGACCCTAGCCCGTACAACAATTAGCCTCCTTTAAAGCTGACTCTAGTTGCTTTGTATACCACCTTAATGATCCCGAATGAATGAATTTTTTATGGTACGTAATTTCGAAGATATAATCATTTGGAAAAAAAAATCGGCCGACAATTGGCTTTTAACCCTCCCCCCTTTTTGCACCACAATGGATAAAAAAATTAAATTATTTTTAAAGTTCGTCTCACAAACTCCTCTATATGTATATTGATTTTCAGCTTCCTAGTTGGGACCATGGTTGACATGTTTGAATTCTTAGTTTTCGATTTTAGTACTCCTTCCGCCTCTTCCTGAACTCTTACACCCCCCAAATTGGGTGTCCACCTGAGATCTGCAATTATCTATAATCCTTCCAAAAACGAATTTTCTACCTTCAAGAGTTTGGGAGTTAATATGCGCTGAGCGTATACGTCTGCGTACGGCGTATAGACAGACGGTTTTTTTTGTTGCATTTTTAGGCTATTTTAGTCATGAAACGCGAAAAAACAAAATTTCAGGGTAGCAAATTTTTTTTTCCAAGTCGATCACAACTTAGTTGAATGCTATCACCCCTTCTACCACTCTCCATTCAAAATTTCTTAGGACCACAAAAATTTAGATTTCATTTAGAATATCGTATTATTGGGTTTTACGCGCAATCGTAACCCTGTTATGTATTTATACTCTAGATGAAATCTGAGAGTATATTGTGCTTGCCTTACCGTTTGTAACGCTAAGAAATAATGCTAGAACAGAATCGAAACATTTGTTGTCGCTCAAAATCCTCGATTCCGAGTGACCGCCTGTCTGTCCGTTCGTCTACAACATAGCTTTGACCTATCGTGCTAAAATTTGCCATATGTCATTTTTAGCAAAAAAGTAACTTTAAGTTCTGATACAAATTTCATGACATTCAAAATTCGAACAAATTATTGATTTTTCTCCGAAACTTTTTCAGCTTTTTGGTTTAATGAAAATTGTAGTACTGCGATAAGGGCTAAAGAGGCAGCTTATCGTGCTTATCAGCAGCTGCCATCCGAAGTTAATTGGATTAATTTCAAAAAAGAAAGGAACCTCTGTAAATCCAGCTTACAACGTGAAAAATATTTGCATGACCAGAAACTGACGGAAACATTTTTGAGAAATCCTAAGGGCAGCAAAAGTTTCTGGTCTCTCGATCGTTCCATCAAAGGTAGTTCTGCATCTTCGATTCTATCTTTAATCTACAATAATGAGGTTATTACGGATCCTAACATGAAGGCAAACATCTTAGCGGACCAATTCGCTGCCAACTCTTCTTTAGCACCAACGAACTCTAGCCTTCCAACGTATACTACGCTAAATTCCTCCTTAGGACAGATTAGTATTCATCCGCGAAACGTTTACCGAGTTCTTAAGAATCTAGATGCTAATAAATCGTCCGGTCCAGATGGAATCCCTGCCCTTGTCCTTAAAAATTGCTGCGCTTCTCTAGCTAAACCTTTATGCAAACTTTATCGTCCTCCACTGTCCCATCTTCATGGAAGCTTGCAAATGTTCAGCCAGTTCCAAAAAAAGGAGAACGCACCAATGCCGCTAATTATCGTCCAATAGCAATAACCTCTATTCTGTCCAAGGTCATGGAAAGAATCATCAACAATAGAGTAATAGAATATCTCAACATCAATAATATTATTGACGACAAACAGTGTGGATTCCGTAAAAAACGTTCCACAGGAGACCTTTTAACCACCCTTACTGAACGTCGGAACAAGAGCATTCACCAGTTTGGTGAATCTTGTATTATCGCTCTTGATATTTCCAAGGCTTTTGACAGAGTATGGCATACTGCCCTTTTAATCAAACTTAAAGCTATTGGTTTGGGCGACTCTCTTATTTCCTGGATTGAAAGTTTTTTAGCCTATCGTTCAATGCGTGTGGTATTGGATGGCGTGGTTTCCTCTTCTTATAAAATTAACGCTGGTGTCCGTCAGGGTTCGGTTCTTTCTCCCACTCTTTTTCTGATATTTATTAATGACTTGTTATCTTCAACTTTCAATCCTATACATAGCTTCGCCGATGACAGCACCGCAGACTTCTCCTATCACTTCAACAGTGCGTCCTTAGCCCGATGTACTAGCTTAGTAGAACAACGTAGGAACATGGTTCAGTCATTGAATGACGACTTGGCTAAAATTCTTAGTTGGGGCAATAAGAATCAAGTTGAGTTTAATGCTTCGAAAACCCAGTGCTGTCTTGTGTCCCACAAACGTTACTCTAACCTTGACCCAATCACCTTCGGAGGTCAGTCACTAACCACTTCTTCAAGTGTTGTGCTGTCTTGTGTCCCACAAACGTTACTCTAACCTTGACCCAATCACCTTCGGAGGTCAGTCACTAACCACTTCTTCAAGTGTTAAGATGTTAGGTATCCAAACCACAGATAACTTATCTTGGAACGAACATATATTTAACATCGCCAAGGAAGTATCTAAATGCTTGGGATACCTAAAACGATGTAAAAACAATTTATAAGGCCTATATTAGACTACGTCTTAAATTTAATTCCCACTTATGGGCGGGAGCTGCAAAAACTTCCCTCTCCTATCTGGATAGTATAATTGTCATAATTAATTTTATTTCAATTGCAACCAATTTTCGAAAAACTATGAACTTCATATCACTCTTTCTACCCCCTACCATAAAAATTTCGGAATTTCAATTAAATTATTTTTCTCCAAGGCCATCAAAGCTCAGCGTTTATTACCTTTTTTATAAATTGGACATATGATGCTCCTACGCCAATCTTCAGGAAGTGTTTCCTGCGTCCATATGTCCGTGACGAATCTATGTAGAAGATATGCTATGCAGGTTTCGCTAGTTTTCAGAAGCTCTGCTGGGATTTGATCTGTGCCCTGCGCTTTTTTGTTTGCGTGGCTCCTCAGATCCGTTTTTACTTCTTCAAGTGAAAGAGAATTCAAGGAGGATCGTTCATTTTATTTCAGTTATTTCTGATATTATGTTTGCTGTTCGTGCGGATGATGGGCTTGAGGAGGTATGTAAAAATAATAAATAATAATAATTCAACAATTGTCACCAAAACTCTTTTTATTGTTCCAGTTCGATGTTTGAGTAGTCAGCGTCTCATTTGAAATTCATAACCAGCAACAAATATCATCGCGGGCCTCCTTCAGAGTTCCTTTTTCAAGTCTTGTTTGAGATCCTTGAACAAAGATGCCTGATTGCAGTTCGCTTGCGATACAATATTTCAATTCAATTTCAAAATTATTCTACTTGCTTCATTACTTCCTTATAAGAGTTAATTCTCTTCAGTTTTTTTTTTATTTACTCTAACACGAGTACGAATAATCAGTTAATAATCTTCTTCTTCTTCAATGGCACTACAGCCCAAATCGGGCCTTGGCCTCCTGACCTTCAGGTTCCTTAACATTTTCATTATTTATTGCGGAAGGGTTGTTAGCCCTTCGCACAACCCTCTATGAATTTTGGATTTTCGTAGATTGAGGTAACCGAGGTATACCCAAGCAAGTAGTGTGCTGGAATTATGAGTCGATCGGGATTTGAACTCGCGACCTTCGCATTATAAACCAACACGCTACCCACTAGGCTACACCTTAGCTAGTTAATAATCTTAACGACTCTCAATTGAGCCTTTATAATATCCTTGAATTCAATGAATTACAATTTATATTTATCTTTTCGTTTTATTTATTTTTTTGTTTAAATGCAACTTTTCTTCTATTTTTTTTTTTAATCTCAAAAAAAAATCGATCGTCTCTCAAAAAAAAAAACATTTCTAAAATCATCAAAATTTTCGTCCTTACTCTTAGTTTCGGCATTATTGTACTTCCGTTTTTTCTGTCTGTAGATATATTATATTTGCAAATCATCTAAGATCATTATATTTATCGTGTTTGGCTCATGTCGGCGTTCCGTAAATATTTTGTAAATTTAATATTTTTGCTCTAAGGTATCTCGGCATTCGTTGTTGAACGAATCAGGTTGTCCTATCACCTCCTCTGCGATCGATGTAATGCCATTTTTGGATTTTTTTCCACAATTCTTCGATTGGCATGTTGGTATTTTTGTTCAGCATCGTTGCGAAATGTCTTCCAAATTTAGGAATTGGTTGTTTTTTATAGTGTCGTCAGTTTGCTTTTCGACATCGGAACCTGATCTCTACTAAATAGTGGTATGTGTCGCAATTAGCCCCTTGACATGTACGCACGTCGAGAATGTTAGAGGCTGTCCTTTTCCCAGTAAAACCTGGTTTATTTGAATGTTCACCCGTTGGGTGGCGCCCATGTTCCCTTATGAATGTCACGATGCGGGTAGTATGTCGAGCTTACAATATGGTTTTAGCGGCTGGTGAAATCAACTAGCCTCTGGTCATTATCGTTACTAATAGCATGGAGTCTGTGCCTTCCAAAGGAAACTTACATATATAGGGGCATATAAGTTTCCTCTTTGCCCACTTTCGCGTTAAAGTCAACTAATACTAAGTATTTAAACATAAGTTATTTAGGCCTCCTGCATCCTTGCATATCATGGCCCCAATACACAGTTAGTCATGTGGCCATCACCATTGTGTGGAGTACTGATTGGCCTAGGATGGTATGTGGTGGTCGAGTGTGGCTAACGATGGGAATTTTGTCGGTTTTCACCCACACATATCAAAGTAATATGGAGAGTTTCATCATTTGCTGGTGACAATGGCGTAGAATGGTGATGGCCATATGACCCATAGTGTATAGGGGCCTTCAGACAAGTCACGAGCTAGCACTGCTATAGACAGATTATAAAGATTAATTACGACTCTTCACTTGGGAACTTTTCGCGAACAAATATTAAAAAAAAAATCCCGATCCTTTCTCTTTTTCGTTCTACTTTAATTATTTACCCAGAAAAGTGTAATGCAGATTTTCGATTAAGAAAAACATCGAATTCGACGGTATTTGAAAACAACCTGCTCGATCAACTCATCACTTTTGAATCTGGAAGAAGAAAAGAAGTGATCGCAAAACACCACTTCCAATTATGTTTTAAGAATTTCGATCATTTTGGAGTCATTGAACCAGAAGACGGAAATTAAGGGGCATCAACACCGATCTTTTTCTTTTGCGTATTTTTATGGTTATTTTATTCTTAGAATATGCACTCTTAGCGAGCAAACTTTTCGAACTAATAAGTCATTTCCACAACTGAAATTGTAATTACCACTAAAATTCTGAACCAACTCACTAAAAGTGCAAATTTTACCTTTCCTTCTACTTCTACAATGGCACTACAGCCCAAATCGGGCCTTGGCCTCCTGAACTTCAGGCTCCTTAACATTTTTCATTATTTATTGTTGAAGGGTTGTTAGGCTTTCGCACAACCCTCTATCTTAAAATTTTTCATTTTCAAATATTGAGGTGACCTAGGTATATCCAAGCAGGCAGTGTGCTGGAATTATACGTCGATCGGGATTTGAACTCACGACCTTCGCATTGTAGACCAACACGCTACCCTCTAGGCTACACCCTAGCTAAATTTTACCGCTAAAAGTGTAAAAATCTCTCAAAATTATAATTATGGAAGCAGGTCGGTGTTGATGCCCCCTTAAGAAAAACGTTCCAAAGTTACATGATCGTCAAAATAAGCGAAAAAAAAAAACAAAATAAGACAACAAACACCGGCAATGATCGATTACTTCGGAACGGACGGACGTTTCAATTCCAGTGCCCATCAAGAACATATGAGGCCGGGACGCGGGACCCCATAATGGCGATCTAAGCACTTGCTTATCGAAATTACATGCTAATTAGATAACCGTAAGCGATCGCCGGAACCAAATCCGTGCTTCGTCTAATGGCATTTCAAGTGAAATGAAATCACGGATTTGAAGCGGCAGGTGCGGTGGTGCGTTGACCATTGCCCACCCATATCCAAGACGCATACGGGAAGACACCGTTAAGTGTCCACCAATACGACCCAAAGCCATAAAATTCGGCACGAATCAGTAATGAGAATTTGATGTACTTGGCGATCTATGTATCGTTAACAGAACTCAGGTAAGACGAGCTGATGATCGCGCACTCAAAATGAGCCAGGAATGCGCGTCTTCATTGGGTACGCGGTATAGCGGGCTGAAAGTGGGTCGCGCGATTGTTCGAAATTAGGTGAGAGTCCGAAAATGAACGCGGCCAAACCCAACAAGCAAGACCATCATCCGGTCGCGACTTATTGCACTTTGAGCGTCTTTTGATAGTCGATAGCCGGTAAGGTAAGACGCGGACTGAACACGATAAAGATGAGTAGCATACCTGGCATACTTTTCCATTTCTCCGCAGCGAAAAGTCTTAAGTGTTGTACAAAAGACGAAAATGAAAACGACCATCGATTGTGACGGCGGAGTTGAAAAGAAACTAATTTGATGATGATTTTAGTTTCGGCCCCGAAAAATCGAAAATTGCTGTTTCATTTATTCTTAGATTTCACGATGGGGTAGGTTTGGTTTCCGCCATCACTGCGGCCACTGATGGGCCTAATGTGTCGTCCCTCGGTGTATATAGTTTAGAGTTTCACATCGAGTCCCGTACTATTGACAAAGCTTAGGATGCACTGTGAAAACATTCACCAAAGCTTAGGATATCACGAAGATGAGTGGTCAAAAATGCGCTTGGGTTCATGAATCGTTCATCGAAATGAAGAAGTCTTTTGTTCACTAGTGGTTCGCATTCACAGAGAATATGCTGTGGCGCTTCCTCCTCGTCATTGCACATTGTGCAGAGATTGTCCTCTGACATTCCAATTCTATGACCTGCGAAATCAGATTCGGATACTGGCGAATGAATCACCTTGCTCATTACCCTCAAAGCCACTGTGTCCCAGGATCCAAATGAGAGTTACTCTGTTTTTATTCCATAGTTCTATTAGTACCTGAAGGCAACCCCAACCGAGCTTTGATCGTATTTGATGGGTGGAGAACCAGAGGGGTACAACCGCATCCAAAGTACTGTTGAGTTAAATGAATTTGGGGTTTTTTTAATGGGAGTACAAATTGAAAACCGCCTTTTTTCAAAATTCAAGCCTTCATTGTACAAAAATAGTTAAATATTGATTATTGAAAGAAATGCCCATCGCTAGCCACAACTTTTTCTTTTCTTTCTGGCAGCATAGGGATTCCGTGTTGAAAAACCGGCCCTTCTTTTGAGCCGATACATGAATCGACCCAATTTTTCGTATGAATGGAAGTACTGCTCAGCCAGGCCAAGCGTCATCGATCGGAATAGGTGGTAGTCGGAAGGGGCGATGTCTGGAGAATACGGCGGGTGGGGTAGGATGTCCTATTTCATTGTTTCCAGATAGGATTTCATAACGTGAGCAATTTGTGGCCTGAGTTGTTGTGCAGAAAAATTACATTGTCGTGTCTCTCATCGTATTGCGGCCGTTTCTCTTTCAATGCTCGGCTCAAACGCATTAGTTGTTTTTTGTAGAGATCTCTCGTGCTAGTTTCACCCGGTTGCAGTAGCTCATAATGCACCACGCCGAGCTGGCCCCACCAAATACACAGCATTGGATTATCGTAATGGATCCACTTCTCATTACCCGTGGAGATGCGATGCAGAAAAACCCTTCTTTTTTTGCCGTTGGAGCAACTGTTCGCGTTTGAAAAAAAAACGCCGTTCGACGTTTCTTGGCTTCAGCTCGTATGGTACCCAATTTCCTTGGTTTCGCATCATTCCCAAGCTTTTCAAACGATGTGAAATAGTTTGTTGAGTCACGCTTCATGAATTTGAAAATTGTTGTTGCGTCTGGCATGAATCTTCGTCCACTAATGCCTCAAATTCTGCGTCTTTAAAATTTCTAACCGCACCAGGCGCTCTTTGTCTTTCACGCCGAAATCACCAACTTTATAGCGTTGAAACCATTTGCGACTCGTTCTTTCAAAAATAGCACCCTCACCATAAGTTTCAATAATCATTCTACGCGCTTCAACCGCAGATTTTTTTGAATCAGGTAAAAAGCAAACTTGATGCAAATGACGCTTATTTGGCTCAAACTTCGACATATTCCTGCACAAAAAAGTTGATGACGCCAAAAGAACTTCACACATCTAATGATGAGGAGCTATTGACAGATGCCTAAGTTTACCATGTGACGTTTCTGATCCCCCATTGTTGATCAGCATTTATTACTGGTGCCATCTATTCGGGAAACGGCGGGTTTCAATTTGTACTACCGATTGTTTCAAAAAATATACAGAATTGCTTTAGAATCAAATAAGTTAAATTGTCAATCGTCATTAAGTTAAATAAATATACGCCAAATAATCATAAGAAAAAAATTATTATGGACGATTTTTGTCTTTTAATCGCCGGTCCCCGTTAAATGTTGCACTTGTACCCTTCTGTTTCCAAACACAAATGTCTTTATAGTATGCAACATTATTATTCCAAAAGAAAGTTGTCATTAAGACAAGTGCTTCTAGGGCAGACACATAGAAGTCTGGATGAAAGATACTTTTTATTGTCATAAAAGTTCAAACAATTTATTATCTATATCTATACATCTAATATAATTGTTGTGTCTGCCTGTTATTTGTTTATAGATGACTCTAAGTTAGTATTTTGTACAAATAAGACAAAAGACAAATAACTAAGCAGAAGCACACGTTTTTAAAATTCTTCTCTGTCTGTCTTTCCGGCTTTCCCGCAAAATCAGCTGGACCGCTTGTAATGAAACATTCACAGTTTATTAGGTATGCTTCGAGATGTAATCTGCGTTTGGTTTCATTTCAATAATTCCACGCCTTCTACACCCTCCCATACAAAATGACTCATTTTCATATATATGTAATAATAAAATTTTCTAGAAAATCATAATAGTGTACAATTTGAAATTTAGAACATATTATTTTTCCATAAATGTGATCCATGGCTTACAAATTATTTTAATCCCCCACTCCTTCCACCACCTCCCATACAAATTGCACTTTTTCATGAAATACTATAAGCCAATTTGATCAGTACGTATAACATTTATCGAGCTCAATTTTTGTACTAAATCCTTAATTAGCATTACAATTAATATCTTGGAAAAGTAAATCAATTAACTTCTCCCCTTCTACCTCCCCGCATACAATGCGACACAATTTCACAATTCTCAAAAATTAGATTTTCTTGAAAAGTATGAATGTTACTGATCTGCAATTTAACATATATCAATAACTTAATAATTATAGTTGTTTCTCGAAAAAATTATTAAAAACCCGCCACTCCTTCTACACTAAATCCAATACACTAATTTCCTCAGTACAAAACTATTCTATAACTACTCCAGCATGATATAAAAAAAATTAGTTCAAAGCTGTCACCCCTTCTACCACTCCCAATACAAAATTTCTCAAGATCACAAAAATTTCGATTTCATCTAGAGTATCATATGATTGGGCTTTACGCTTAATCGTAGTCCTGTTATGATTTTGAGCTTGGAAACTTTTTTCTATACATTAAAATTATGGTGTATTGGCGGAACAAATAGCAATAGATCCAATCGATTTTTTAACTTTGCTCCCTTAATTTGTGACCCAGACACGAAGGCCTGTCCCATAGAGACAGAACATTACTATAGGCGAATATAACTTCGAGCAGGTGGATGAATTCGTATACCTGGGAGCCCTTTTCACGAAGGACGGCAATGAGCGACATGAAATTCAAAGAAGAATCATGATAGCTAACAAAGCATTTTATGTGGTCCTCCCCATAATGAAATCAAAGAAGGTCCATCAAAACAATAAACTACGCATCTACCAGACATTAATTCGTCCTGTGCTGCTATATGGATGCAAAACATGTAACTTGACGCGGGTTTCGGAGAAGTCAATCGACACGTTTGAGTGAAAAATTCTTCGGAAGGCGTACGGAGCAGTTAAGGAAGGAGATGATTGGCGAATTCGCTACAACCATGAGCTGTATCAACTATTTGACGATCCACCAGCATCTATCGTGATAAAACTGCGCAAGCTGCAATGGGCTGGCTACGTAGAACGAATGCACGAGGAACGAATTCCAAAACGAGTGCTCAACGGCAAAGCTCAAGGCAACCGACCGCAAGGGAAGCCACGAAAGCGACGGGAGAACTAAGTCGACGCAGATTGCAGATCGCTTCTCGATTTTCCAAACTGGAGGACGCGGTCGTTGGACCGAGACAACTGGAGGAGGTGCATCATGAGGCCCAGTCTGGATATGGGCTGTAGCGCCATTGCATCACCATCATCATCGCTTAATTTGTATAGGCTTTGAAGTTCCGGTAATTCAGGTAAAAGGAGAGGCCTTCCTAATATTTTTACCAAATTTACCTTATTATTCTAATAATAAACTATTGTGAACAACACTAAAAAAAAGTGCTACCCTGAAATTTAGTATTTTTTGCGTTATATGACTAAGTTAGCCTAAAAATGCAAAAAAATCCAAATTCGGCGACTCCTATCTCCGAAACTCTTGTATATAAGATACAAAATTCATTTTTGGGTAGATTGTAGATTTGATAGAATATTCCAATGTTTAATTTTTGGAGGCGTAGGTGGGTTAAGGTCGAAAACTACGCTTGTTAATATATCCACTACGAATACAGATAGAAAGCAGAAACTCGAAAGCCGAGCATGTTGGTTTATGGGTAGAAAAAAGAAAATAAATTAATTTTTACTTTATTATTCTTAGCAATAAAATATTGTGATCGGCTTGAAAAGAAATTGAATTAAAAATTAAATTAGCCTAAAAATGCAAGAAAAAAAAATACGTCTGTCTGTACGCCGTATGTGTACGTTCAGCGCACATTAACTCCCAAACTCTTTAAGATAGAAAGTTTATTTTTGTGTGGATTGTAGATCGGTGCTCATCTCAGGCAAACTGAAGTTTTGGTAGGTATAGGGTTTAATATGGAGGCAAGGGGAGTGCTTTAATCAAAAACTACGAATTCGAATATCTCAACCATGGTTCTAGTTACGAAGCTGAAAATCAACATACGTCTAAAGGAGATTATGAGTCAAACTCTAAAATCAATTTATTTTTTCATCCAGTGTCCGAAAAAGGGGTGGGGGAAGAAGCTTTTTTCAAATGATTATATCTTCAGAGTTCTTCGTCTTCTTCTGCAATGACGCTACAGCCCAAACAAATTAGGCCTTGACCTCTTGACCTGCAGGTTGCTTAACAATTTCATTAATTATTGCTGAAGGGTTGTTAGCTCTTCAATATACGAGTTTTTCATTTTTCATAGATCGAGGTAACCAAGGTATATCCACGCAAGCAGTGTGCCTTAATTATGCGTCGATCGGGATTTGAACTCACGACCTTCGCATTGTAGACCAAAACGCTACTCACTAGGCTACACCCTAGCTATATTTGGAATTAATTACCATAAAAAGGTTTTATACAAAATTTAGGATTTAAAAATTTAATAAGTATTGAGAAAATTAGTGTATTGGATTTAGTGAAATTGTGCAGTTTGTATGGGAGGTGATAGAAGGAGGGGAGTTCTTTAACTATAAATATCATGCACGTTTTACATTGCAGATCAGTAACATTAATAATTTTCAGGAAAATCTAATTTTTGTGAAGTAGAGAAGTTGTGTCATATTGTATGGGAGGGTAGAAGGGGTGAAGCTAATCGTTTATTTTTTTTGGTCTTACTAATAATTCTTAGTAAATATTTAATACATAATTCCACGTCGATTTTGCGCAAAGAAAACCAGTTAAAAATTAATATCTCTCAGGATATATAATTGAAACTAACATTTGTTAAGCAAAATATGAGAAAAATATTACTTTTGGGCATAATAGTAGTGGGGAGAAATCGGGAGCATTTCAAAAATGGTACACTTTTCAAAATTTCAAACCGTTATATTTCAAGTTCAATGCAGATATTGAGTTGAAATTTTATCAGATTGTAGAGCTATGTGACTTATAATTTTGGAAAAAAAAATTAAAATAGGTGATGTAAGTAAGTTGGTAAAAGATGCAATGTTCACATTTTTCAGGTGCATACATCTATTTTTAGTTTATAAATAAAATATATTAATTTGATCCAGAAATGTTATCCACAAGATTCTTTGTTGAGACTTAAATAGATACACCATTATAACTGAATAATTGAGAAAAATAAGGTTGCTGGTTATGGAATTCGGCCAGCATCTTATCTAATAAAATATGTTTCTTAAAACTAAGAACTAAATAACAAAGCTATTGCATACACAATCATGTATAAGGTCACTCTTGCTCCCGGAGTTGATGACTTCAAGTATTTTTTTAAACTAAACTAGAACTAATAATTACAGACTACTTATACTAATGTTATAACTAAAATTAAAACTAAATGAACGAAGAAGAGGACGGTTAGCAACCATCGCAAAATGAGGCGTTAGGGGATTGTTAGTCGTTCTTTTCCTCGGTAAGGATCGATTAAAAAGAAAAGAAAAAGTTACAAATTACAGAAAACAAATTACGCGCCGTCAACCAATGAGAGAGACAGTCGGTTGGCTAATACAATCTCTATATGAGCTATTTGATGCCTTTTCATAAAATATTATTTCCCAGGGACCTTCTGCAGATTCTTGGACTGATCACTCGCTTTCTTAACTAATTGCTGATGCGTAGTATTGATTCAAACACGGCGCGGCATGATTGTCTTCATATAGCTTTTTGATTAATGGGTTCGGGTGCGTCGATAGTTTGACGGCTGATCGTTTAGCTAAATATAGCAGTTACGTCATGAAATGTTCCATGTCTGTCCCTTTATACAGGGAGATGTTGCTAAAATATGTCTGGCTTTCTGTACTTTGATATATAGTGGCTTAGTATTCTGCGTTCGAAGATATGTAGCTCCTCAGCAACTGAAGGTGAGATTGTAAGCCAAATCAAAAAACCATAAGAGATTATCGGTCTAATGAGGTTTTTATAAAACAAGAGCTTCGTCGATTTACAAAGTTCCTTAGAACTTAACAAGGGACTTAACGTGGAAGCTGCTCCTTTTTCCTTATGAAGTACATGTCTATTCTATTCTACAATGGCGCTACAGCCCAACTCGGACCTTGGCCTCCTGATAGGTTCCTTAACATTTTCCATTACTTATTGAGGAAGAGATGTTAGCCCTTCGCACAACCCTCTTTCTCCGAATTTTTCATTTTCTTAGATTGAGGTGACCAAGGTATACCCAAGCAGGCAATGTGCCGGAATTATATGTTGCGCCGGCCGGGATTTGAACTCACGACCTTCGCATTACAAGACCAACACACTACCTACTAGGCTATACCCTAGCTCATGTAGTACATGTCCATGGAGGCAAACTCCTAGATATTTTATGTTATTTTTAAGTGGAATGCTATACTCGTCCAACACTAGCAAGAGAGATTTGCTATCATGAATTACAAGGCGGTGTCCTTTCCCACTTGCATTTCGGAAACAGATGAGCTTCGATTTCTCAGCATTTATCTGTAAACCTCAAGTTTTGAAAATCATTGGCTCGCAGTAAGTGTTTTCTTACTGCAGCGAGGGCGTCATGTGGTCTGTTAGCGTGAGCAAAATTCAAGGTATCGTCGGCATAAAAAATTGATTTGGAGCTAACTAAAGAAACGATAACATTCATAGGCAAATCATGAATAAAAAAAATTAAATAGCATTGGACCGAGAATAGATACTTGCGCTAATCCAGCATTAACATGGATGATTGTCGAATTGGGGTTCGCTATCTTTATGAAAAGCTTTCTGTCTGTTAGAAAGTCGGTAATAATTCTGATAAAAGCTTGCGAACAGCCTGTCATTATAACTATGTATATTAAACCATGCATCCACACAGAATCAAATATCTTTTCTAATTCTATTGAGCATGAAACTACATTTTTCTGCCCAAGATTTTTTACAACATTATCTTGCAAGTATAACAATGTGTGCTTGGCAGAATGAGATTTCTCGAAACGATATCATTAGACGAACTGCTTTTTGGAATTGGGTAAAGCTTCGCAATTTTCCAACTTCACGGGAAACATCCATTGTTGATGCAATTATTGAAGATGATAGTCAGCATTCCGGAGCATATCAGCATATGCATATGCGAAGGATATAATTGGGAACGCTATCCGGAAGTATCGATTTTTTTCCCATTCGTGCAGTTTATTAGGTCCTCTACGAGTTGAAGAAATTATCTCTGTTGGTGGCCACATTGAACATTAATCAGAGGAGAATATAGTTAAAACTGAATTTTCACTTGCTTCGTAAAACTGTCTTATACCAGTGACACATAGCGGTCTTAATTATGATTTAGCTTAATCGTAATTTAGCTCGTCTTCATCGTTAGTAGAATGGTGACACATAGCACTTTGATAGCTAAGAAGAGAAACTCACTCTTCTTCATATTTTGAAAAAGTTGAATTGCATAGCCAATAGTCAATAACATTTTGAAATAAAGGCAACAAAAGAAGAAAAATGATCCTTAGTCTTGTTTTGGAATCGTATGCAAGTCATCTTTCATAGCTGGGCGTTGAAATCATGCTTCAAATATTTCATAAAAGTCAGAGCAGAGAGATGTCCACTACACTAAAATATTCCAATGTTTCATCAAAAACTTTGGGCTTTTCCAATTATTTCTTAAAACTCTCTTGTTGGTAAAAGCTATAATTGTGTTTTTTTTTCGTTTCAATACCTAATTCTCCCTGGCTTAGAGCACCTTGTACTATTTCTATAATAGTTTCATCGAACTTGCCTCTCATTAGGATGGCCAAGCCATCTACATATCCCTCAACTTCCAGTCCTCAGTTTATAAGTTCTAAGAGAAGATTACCAACTATCAGACAACAGTTAAAATTGTATCCGATAGGGTTGATGTCGAACACCAAAAAACACAATCGGTTCCTAAATTCGACATAGGGAAATTCAAGGATGAGAGAGTAGTTGCGAAGTACATATCAGCCTTAGAGAGGCACTTCGCGCCAATACTGAACAACAACGCCAGCATGCCAATAGAAGAAATGTGGCAAAATATCAGGCATGGCATTATATCTGTCGCCGAGGAGGTGGACAACACCCCCGCGCAAAAGAAATGACTAGTTTGATAACGAATGCCAAGATGCCTTAGACCGAAAAAACCAAGCTTACAACATATTGACAGAACGGCCGAGCGGGACAACTATAATGATCTTGGAACAAACAAAATATGCAAACCAAAAAAAAAAAACACATAACATTCCGCGTAAAGCGCAATCTTACGATACTCTAGATTAAACAGATTTTTTTGTGATCCCAAGAAGTTTTGTATGGGGAGTGCTAGAAGGGGTGATAGTATTGAACTATTTTTCTCCCCATCATGCTAAAGTAGCTATAAAAATGTTTTATGCAAAATGCTTACTCCAAAAATTGAATAGGAGCTGAGAAAATTAGTGTGTTAGATTTAGTGAAAATGTGCAGTTTGTATGGGAGGTGGTAGAAATATAAAATTGAATTTTAGACTGGTAACATTCATACTTTTCAATAAAATAGATTTTTTGTGAAGTTTTGAAACTGTGTCATATTGTATGGGAGGGGGTAGAAGCAGTGAAGCTAATCAAATATTTTTTTCTGATCTTAGTTATAATACTAAATAAGTATTTATTACAAAATATGAGCTCGATAAATGTTATATGTTCTGAGAAAATCGGCTTAGAGCAATTCATGAAAAAGTGTAGTTTGTATGGGAGGGAGTGGAAGGAGAGGAAGGAGAGGAAGGACGCAAACAATTGGTAGAAGGAGGAGGAGGACACACATAATTTTTATACGGTAGATTGATATAATCATAAAAGTAATATATTCCAAATTTTCGACCAATAGTTTTTATACTTTTTGAGTAAATCCATTTATTATCGAATTGCAAAATTGCATCGTTTTGTATGGGAGGGGGTAGAAGGAGTGAAGCTAATCATCTAATTTTTTTTGGTCTGACTAATAATTCTAAATAAATATTTAGTGCACAATTTCAGCTCGATAAATTTGATACGCACTGAGTAAATTGGTTTAGAGTATTTCTTTAAAAAGTGCAGTTTGTATGGGAGGTGGTAGAAGGAGGGGGAGGACACACATAGTTTTTATACGGTAGATTGACATAATCATAAAAGTAATATATCCCAAATTTGAGGCCAACAGCTTTTATACTTTTTGAGCAAATCCGTTTATTGTCAAATTGCGCAATTGTGCCATTTTGTATGGGAGGGGGTGGAAGGGGCTTAGCGATTTAGCCCGTTCACGAACTTGACCTTACTTTTTTACCAAAAACGACGCGTACGAAATTTAAGCTTTCTAGCTCAACGCGTTCTCAAGCTAGAGAGCGCTCGGACGGACGGACGGTTTTGAGACTTTTGAGCGATAATATTCTCCGAGCCTTATTTCTTGTCGTTACAAACTTTAGAGCAAACTTATATTACTCTCAGATTTCATGTAGAGTATAACAAGAATGTACATAGGAAAACAAAACTTAAACTATATGAAACCATCATAAGACCTGTGCTATGCTATGGCAGCGAAACGTGGACATTAACTTAGGCGTCCGAAAAATTACTTACGCCTTTCAAAGAAAGGTCCTTAGAAGAATCCTCGGACCTGTGAGGGAAGACTCGATCTGGAGAATACGATACAATAGAGAATTGTATGCCATTATCGACAATATAGAAGTGTCAACCCTCATAAAACTTAAGAAGTTACAATGGGCTCGTCATGTGGAGCAAATGGATGATGGAAGAATTCCTAAATGCACACTACAAGGAAAAGTCAATGGAGAAAGACCGGTCGGAAAACCACGGAATCGCTGGGAGGATTCGATTCACGCAGACTGCTAAGATTTACGAACTGGAGGACGCGGTCACTGAACCGAGATGGATGGAGGCAAGGCATTCATGAGGCCAAGATCCGATTTGGGCTGTAGCGCCATCGTAAATAAATAATCATGCTGGAGTTGCTATCAAAATGTTTTAAAAATTTATTAGATACCGAGAAAATTATTGTATTAGATTTAGCGAAATTGTGCAGTTTGAATGGGAGGTGGTAAAAGGAGTGGGAAGTTCTTAATGACTGTTCAGAAACAACTATAATTTTTTTTTTCAAAAGTTCTGAAATTATGTCATATTGTGGAGGCGGGGTTAGAAGAAGTGAAGCTAATCGCCTAATTTTTTGGTCTTTCTAATATTTCTAAATCAATAGTTTGGGTATAGTTTCAGCTCGATAAATGTTATACGTACTGGGTAAATTGGTTTATAGTGTTTCATGAAAACGTTTAGTTTGTATTGGTAGAAAGAATGAGAGGATTTAAATAATTTTTATACCGTAGATTGAAATCGTTATAAAAATAATATATTTCAAATTTCATATCAATATCTTTTGTATTTTTTGAGAAAATCCGTTTATTAGACAATCCTTCATCACTCGAACATCAAGACTGGGAATGTATTGTCGCCTTACGTATTTCCGACAGCTTATAACATTCAGTTGTGTTACAGTGTTACAAGAACCACGTCCACCAGTAGTTTAGACTCTTTCTTCCTGAAACTCCCTTGTAACCCCTCCGTTCAACTATCCTATATCGACTTGACTGTGCACCCAATGCATTAAAGGGTAATCCCCTAAGTTATTTTCGGTGCTATAAAATAACATAACAGGACTACGATTGGGCGTAAAGAGAAATTTTTTATTTTAAGAAATTTTGTAGGGGAAGCGGTAGAGGGGGTGACGACATTGAAGTTTTTTTTACATTACGCTAAGGTTGCTATCATAATGTTTTATACAAAATTTAGGTTTCAAAAAGTTAATAGGTACTGAGAAAATTAGTGTATTGGAATTTAGTGAAGCTGTGCAGTTTGTATGGGAGGTGGTAGAAGGAGTGTGAAGTTATTCATGACTTTTTTAGAAATAACTGTGAACATCATTTAATTGACATATTTTAAATTGCAGAACAGTAACATTCATACTTTTCAGGAAAATCGACTTTTTGTAAAGTTGTTGAATTGTGTCAAATTGTATTATTATTGTTAAAAGGAGTGAAGCCAATCACCTAATTTTTTTTGGTCTGAGTAATAATTCTAAATAAATATTTAGTGCATAATTTCAGCTCGATAAATTTCATACATACTAAGTAAATCGGTTTTTAGTATTTCATAAAAAAGTGCAGTTTGTATGGGAGGTGAAAAGAATGGGAGGACTCAAATAATTTTTATACTGCAGATTGGATTTATTATAGAAGTAATATATTCAAAATTTCAGATCAATATTTTTTATACTTTTTGAGCAAATTCGTTTAATGTCAAATTGCGAAATTGTGTCATTTTGTATGGGAGGGGTTAGCAGGGGTAAAGCTAATCGTCTAATTTTTCTTTGATCTTACTAATAATTCTAAATAAATGTTCAGTGTATCGATAGATTGTATACGCACTGAGTAAATTGGTTTAGAGCATTTCATGAAAAAGTGCAGTTTGTATGGGAGGTGGTACAAGGAGGGGGGGACACAAATAATTCTTATACAGTAGAATGGAATCATCATAAAACTATTATGTTCCAAATTTCAGATCAATAGCATTTATACTTTTTGAGAAAAGCCGTTTATTGACAAATTGCGTAATTGTGTCATTTTGTATGCGAGGGTGTAGAAGGGGTGGAGCGATTTGGCCCGTTCATGAACTTATTCTTAGTTTTTGTCAAAAACGACGTATACAAAATTTGAACTTTTTAGATCAATGCTTTCTCAAGCTAGAGAGGACACGGACGGACAGACAGACAGACAGACGGACGGACGGACATCCGGTTTTGAGATTTTTGAGTGATAATATGAATTTCTGTCTCATTAATTTTTTTCTCCGAGCCTTATTTCTTAGCGTTACAAACTTTGTGGTAAACTTATAATACTCTCAGATTTCATCTAGAGTATGAACACGAAGTTCATTTAATAAGTACGTTCCAATTGTCATCCAAAAACTCCCATCCCCTTCCCTCCAAGAAAGATATCTCTCAATCATCATCATCACCATAGTTCTACTTGAGGTTCAGTCACATCGCATCCAAAACCCCCAAAAATAGCCATCAAACCATACGACAAGTGCCCGCTGATCAAATAAACAACCAATACAGGTGCGAACGCACATTTTCTTATTAACATATTAACAATTCTCTAGAACGCTGCTGCCTTTGTAAATAAAATTTTCTGCTCACGTTTTGAGTTAAACGGTTTTTTTCTGAATAACTAAATAAATTCACGTCTCTTCTAACAAGCATTTCCATATACACTCAACAAAACGAAGAATAATAAATGTAAATCAGCCATTCCGATATGAGTAAGCAAAGAATTTTATTATCAAAAAAAACGGATCGCTATTATATAAAAAAAAATGCGTTTAACAAATTTAAATTGTTGGAAAGTTTCAATTAAAGAAGACGTGAAAAGATCGCCATTTAGGACTTATATGTAAATTTCTAGATGATCTTCGCCATAATCACAAATGTAAAAGAAAACAGGTTTGTGGCTTACATCCAACTCTTTCGTGTTACAATTTGTAAATATCCGTCTGTATTTTCCTTATGCCATTAATTCCAATATATAACAGTAGAGTTTAGAATTTATTACAAAGCATAATTACATTAATTTGGCAGCTCTGCCAAAAATTTCCATCATTGATAAATGACCGAATAAAGTTGTTTTAGATCTATGATGAATTGTTGATTTAATGGGTCATTTTTGTGCCGGTCTGGGTAAATAGAAAGTTTTTAGCTTAGCGCCAGATTTAGCTGAAAAATTTAGAATTTCTTCTAGCAATGAAACAGAGTTGCTACTTTTTGCTAATATTTGGGTTTATTTTTGTATAAAATTGGTCTATTATTCGTCAACCGTGAGAAAAAAATCTTTCGGTCCGTGGTATATTGGGCGGATGAGATAGAATTTCAAAATTTAGTCAGTTAAAAAGCTAGGAGCAAGACTACACTGCCTTCTTCTTCCATGGAACTACAACCCAAGCCGAGCCTTAGCCTCCCGAGGCAGTGCTTCACTTGCCACATTTGACGAGCCGCTACTGCTCTCTAAGTGATTTTTATTAAGAAACCTGCAAGTAGTAGTTTTTCTTATACCAATTTAGGACCGCCCAGTGTGCAATTCCGATCAACTGCATTCGCATACTGAGCAAGAGTGCAGAACTCTACTGGTACTAATTTCGCCTCTCAGTACCGGAACTAGCAGGGTATTTCGGACATTTTACAGGGATTGGCGAACTAAGAATATTTACAATCTATCAATACTTCATCAGTAGTTAGCGTGTAGCCTAGTGGGTATCAAATGAAGCGCAAGCTTAATATGGATAAACTTAGAGATCCCAACAAAAAACGCGAATACACCACTATTCTACACGAAAAGTCATCCACATTGGGTGAATATGAAATGCGCACACTGGACGCCAATTGGAAGGCAACCAGAAACACTTTTCTAACTAGTGCTGAAGAATCTGTGGGATATGTGCAAAGCGGTGAGAAATCCTGGATGTCGCAAGACACATGGGACAAGGTTGGCAATCGGAAAAAAGCCAAATTCGCAATCATCTCTCAACCCGATGTCAACCAACGAACGCCCGACTTGAGGCAGAGCTACCGCGATGCTCATATACAGCTTAAAAAGGCTGTTAGACGCAACAAGAGAAAGGCCATTGAAGATCTTGCAAACAAGGCAGAATCTGCGACTTACCTTGGGGATATGGATTCACTTTTCAAAATCATGAAACAGTTGACGAACAGGAATTTTACTGCCAACCACCTGGTGAGATATGTCAACGGAACTCTCCTTAATATGAGTGAACACCAGTTGCGGCGATGGAAGGAATACTTCTCTGATATTTTAAACATCTTGTCCGAGGAAGATATTCCGGAAACAGAACGACTACCAAACATCCAACCGCAACAATACGCTATTAGAGACGATCCCCCAAATAAGGAAGAGATAGTTTCCGCCATTCGGTCAATGGCGGGAAGGAAAGCTCCAGGTATAGACGGACTACCAACCGAACTCCTCAAAGCGGACTCGGAAATAACAGCCGATATACTCCTCCCACTCTTCACTAAGGTGTGGAATGAGGGAAGATATCCGACTGAATGGAAGGAGGGCGTCATTGTGAAAATTCCGAAGAAGGGCGACCTTCGGGATTGTAGCAATTGGCGTGGTATATGTCTACTTACTGCCGTATCAAAAATTGTGGCTAAGGTAATTCTCAATAGGATTAGTGATGTCGTCGAGAGCACTCTCGAAGTTTATCAGGCTGGATTCCGTAAAGGGTCGTCTTGTATCGACCACACAAATACCCTACGGATAATATTAGAGCAGTCAGCCGAAATGGATTCGTCACTAAATCTCATGTTTGTGGACTTAAAGAAGGCTTTCGACAGCGTTAAGCGAGATTACATATGGAATGCTTTGCGTAGGAGAGGTATTCCAGATAAGGTCATAGCTATGATTAAAGAATCCTACGAAGATGCAAGGTGTCGCGTCTTGCATAGAGGAGAGCTGTCCGAGAGTTTCTCTGTGTGAACGGGTGTCAGACATGGCTGCATATTATCACCAGCACTGTTTCTGGTGGTAATAAATGACATCTTGAAAGCTGCACTGGAAGATGGGGAAGGTAAAGGTCTTCAATGGAGACTATTTAACATCTTAATTCACCTTGATTATGCTGATGACGTGTATTTGTTTGCACATAACCCTGCGGACTTAGAGTCAAATGTTCGCTCATTGCATTCTAAATGCAAAGAGGCGGGTCTGAAAAGAAATGTGTGTAAAACCAAGTACATGCACTTCGGTTCGAACGCAAGCACAGCTATTGTTCTTAACGGACAGGATGTGGAAGAGGTGCAAGATTTTTGCTATCTCGGAAGCATTGTCAGCATGGACGGCGGAGCCGAAAAGGATGTTGAGGCTCGGCTAAATAAAGCTCTTCAGGTCTTCGGTATCCTTTCCAGTGGCGTGGCGTCTATTGATGCAAGGGAAGCAATGCTTCCCTTACGTGTTGCCTTTTATTCAGTTTGGAAAAGCTAAACTGAAATCAGCACGAATATGAAAAATTATTAAAAAATTTCTTTAAAAGAAAGCGCGCATTATTCTCGTCTACCACTGTCTCAGAACAGCTTGTTTTTTCTAACGCTTTTTCTGACCAACGAAAGTTGAAAACCTTCCACAAGGAAAAATATGCAATTTTAAAAACGCATATACAAGACCGCCGGTCAATAAGAGCAAAATTTCCTCGCTCGACGAGCGCAAGTTCGACTTCAATAGGAAGGGGAGATGCGTCGCATTAAAATGCTTTCATCTTTCCTCTTATTGCTTTTAGTCACATATACAAGAGAACGAAAGCGCCGGACAATACGAGTAAAATTTTCGCTCGCGGCGAGCGCAAGTTTGACTTCTATAGGAAGGAGAGATGCGTTAACGCAACTGCTTCCAGTCAGTGCTTTTAGTCGCAAGCTCTGGCTCTCAATCAAAGTATTACCAGTATTGAAATTTCTGTACTTGCCGAAAAATGATCAGGAAGAAAAATGTGAAGAGGTTGATCTGGCAACATTCCCCATATTTGTCGTGCTTTGAGTGGAGACAAATCGGTTTAAACTTCAACAGATCGGGAGACATCTTTTTTTGGACAAAGGAAATAAAAACTAGAAGCTTAAGCTTAGGCTTAAATTAGTTAAGTATTAAACATTTTTAAAGCTTGTATTTAATAAAAAAAAGTTCAAAGGTCTATCAAATCAAGATGTCACAAAAATATTTCTTCTAATTTTGGTCCGTTATCACGCTAGCAAATAAAATCCCGTTTATTGGAAGAATTGAACAATATGGATTGTCTGTTAATTTATCAATTTAGGCACTTTAAGCTCCTGTGTGATAGTAGGGGTGAATGTAAATCTTTTTTTTTTATGTCAAGTTCGTGATTCGTGGCTGCTATTAACATTAATAATGTTTCAAGCAGCTGACGAGAGAGGTTTCAGTAATATTTGTAATGTATTGCTTAAGCGTAATAAATCAATATATTTAAAAAATAATTGCTTCTCCTAGCTATAAAGTCACGCCACACCACTGATCCTTTCCTCTTTCTGGAGGTTAAGAGAGACCTCCCTTCGTACGAACCTGCGAGTTTTTGACGCATGCGTCAAATCCGTGTTGTTATATGATTGTACTACGTGGAAAGTGACCGTTCGACGTACCAAGAAACTACAGACTTTCGTGAACCAATGCCTCCGACGCATTTTAGGAATATCCTGGCCAGAAGTGATCTCGAACGACGAACTTTGGAGTACAACTGGCCAGACTTAGATTCAAAAGCGGAAGTGGATCGGTCATACTTTGAGGAAACCAGAGCGAAACATCGCCAAACAGGCTCTGGATTATAATCCTCAAGGAAAACGTCGGGTTGGTCGGCCATGTAGCGTGGAAGCGAGCAGTTGATCAGGAGACCAGAGGAATAAACAAGTCCTAGCAACAGCTTAAGACCGATGCTCAGGATCGGGCCGTGTGGAAGATAGTTGTTTCTGTCCTATGCCCCTATAGGGGGTCTTAACAGGAATTTGATTGATTGAAATTGCAGATCAGTAACATTCACGCTTTTTAAGAAAATCGAATTGTTGAAATGTCGTGAATTTGTGTCACATTGTATGGGAGCGGGTAGAAGTAGTGATGCTAATTGGTTAATTTTTTCCCGATATTAAAAATAATGCTAACTAAGGATTCAGTACAAAATTTTAGCTCGTTGAAAGTTATACATACTGAGAAAATTGGTTTATGGTATTTCATGAAAAAGTACAGTTTGTATGGGAGGTGATGGAAGGAGTAGGAGGTTCTTAGTGATTTTTTGAGAAACAACTATTATCATTATGAAATTGATGTATTTCAAATTTCAGATCATTTACATTCACGCTTTTCAAGAAAATCAAAATTTTGCAAAGTCGTGGAATTGTGTCACATTGTATGGGAGGGGTTAGAAGGAGTGAAGCTAATTGGTTAATTTTTTCCCGGTATTAAAAATAATGCTAATTAAGGATTTAGTACAAAATCTTAGCTCGATAAAAGTTATAAGTACTGAGAAAATTGGAGTAAAGTATTTCATGAACAAGTGTAGTTTGTATGGTATGTGGTGGAAGGAGTAGAGAGAGGTATTCACATAATTTGTATAATAAAAGATTGAATTTATAATAGAAATAATATATTTTAAATTTCAAATTAATAGATCGTATGGTTTCCAAAAAAATTTGATTATTACATATTTTTGAAAATGAGACATTTTGTACAGGAGTGGGTAGAAGGCGTATGGGTATTGAAATAAGACCAAATGCAGATTTCCTTCAGAGTCATACTAAATAAACTGTGAAAGTTTCATTACAATCGGTTCAGCCGTTTTTGCGTGAAAGCCGGTCAGACAGACAGACGGAGAACAATTTTAAAAACGTGTGTTTCTGCTTAGTTATTGCTAAAATAAAGCAAAAAACTAACTTATTAACATTTCTAAACAAATAACAGACAGACACTACAATTATATTTATATGTATAGATTAAACTGAGTATGCTCCTATCAAATGGTCACATCTTCGGCCAATATAACATTTTTGTTCGCGTAGTAATTTAGTTTTTTACGAAATTTCACTCCTTTGAAATTTCGTAAAAAACGAAAAACGCAGCTTTCTTTTAATGCTCATTTTCAAAAGCATTAACGGGCTGAATCCCTTCTTAAGCATTATAAAGAATTATTATTACAAGTTACTAAAAATAACGATGCTCGCCACAGTCTTTCTGGCTGTCAAAATATCGCTAACTATTTGATGACATTTCTTAGTACCAGTTTTAAAATATTTAAAACGTCATGGAAATCTATCATAAATATTTATGCCTTTCAACACAATTTCAAAATTTTACAATTTTGTTGAGTGCAGAAGAGACACGAAACAAATAATCAAAAAGCATCATTGATATAGAAAAACTTAATATCATCAGAGTATCTACAGATTTCTGCGGTAATATTGGTACAATTTGTTACTTTCGATAGTTCATCGTTAAATACATTCTAAAACTTATTACTCAAATCTTCATCATTCCATACTGCGGTTATCTCTTATGTAAACTAAAACTACACTGTGCCACCTAGAGCTTTCCCAGAGCCTGTAACCTTCACTGTAACGTCCTCGTCAAATAAAATCTTTTATTGCTTCCAGCCACATAAAAACCGCAATCACTATCTTCAACATTCGACATACAAAATATTAGGGGCTCGCTTGAATTTTTTCCCCAAGACCCAAAAATCCTGTATTGATCCCTTCTCCAGGGATATGTAAGAGTTTTCAGCTCAAGAATATTTTTGAAAGTTATTCTTCTTGGGTGGTGGCAATAAAACTCATACGTGGTACATATCCACGTAGTTATGTATCGGGCGAATAACTCAGTACATACATATCTCTGCAGATATGTAAAAAGTTTTTGATCTCGTCCTCAACGTGTTAATTCCGATATAAGTCAATAAAATTTCACTTTTTATGTGCTTGGAGTCTGAATTTGGAATGCGCCTCCTTTGTGTGCCCGGTGACTTTAGAGGGGCAAGGGAAAAGTTGTTTCAGAAGCTTCACTTTCAAAATTTGGCAGTCTATTGCTCAGTCTTGATGTTTTTTATACTCTAGATGAAGTATGAGAATATTTTAAGTTTACTCGAAAGTTTCTAACGCTAAGAAATGAGGCTCGGAAAAAGTGGATTACACAGTTCGTACATAGTTAGTTGTAGGATAAGTGTAGCAATAATTTTTTATGAATTCCAAAAATTTTCGATTATAATTTTTTTTAATGATTATTTTGCGTTACATTTAAGTTTCCCTGAAAAAAATATAATCAATTAGGATTCTTTAATTTCTTCGAGAATAAATTTTTAGGTGCAATTGAATAATTTTGATTTTTTTTTAAATTCTCCTAATTTCCTGGTGTCAAAAATTAAAATCATCAAAAATTGAGCGAGTTTTATATTAATACAAATCAGAACCCCATCTGATCAACGAAGAACATTAATTTTAAAGAAATTCTTTAACAAATTATAAATTTTTTTAAAAGAAAAAGCTAATGGAAATTAAATGCCAAATATTAGCAAAAGGTTCCAAAATATTGACGATTAGGATGGTTGGCCTAGTTTCTTAATTAGTTATGAAACTAACCACTATTCCCAGTCTCATTAGTTTCAAACACGTTAATTACTTTTGCACCTTATGCCCGCAACCTAGCATAATTCACAATTCCTTAACCACACACGACATACCACCGCAGCTCAATAAAATTCCAGGTCGGCCAAAATAAATTGGTAAACACACTGTCGGTTCCAAGACCAAAAAACACCTGTGTATCCGTCCGATGTCATTCTCAAAGAATGAGAGAATCATCTAAGAATAAATTTACGATGATTTGTAGTTGTTGTTGTTATTGGATTGTGTAAAATGTCATCAAATTTATCGTAAAAGCTATTCGAAGTAAGTTAGGCATTGTGACATACGTGCTGCTTAAATAGGCGGGTGATTCGATCGAACAAAAAAAAAAAAATCTAAGAAAATGCCAACCAAATTCAATATCTTTTCACCTACTGTTATTTTCCATTTGTACCTGTGTACACAAATATACAAGAAAGGTGAGGCTGATGATGGTGCGGCTCGCTAGCGGTGAGCTGGATTGTATGAGCACGCAATTTTTGGTATTCAAACCGGTTCTCGTGGTCTTTAAAACCCAAGCCGAAGACATGGGCTGGTGGGAATGCATTTTTGTACAATATCTCGTATCTTATACCAGTACACTTCTACGACAACCATACATGCTCTCTTTGATCGGGAATTTCGTATAGAAACGCGAAGCCGATTCAGGTGTTTAATTTTAAGATCACGGCAGGCAGCAGCAGCGGCAAACGTTGCGGGTGCAAAATTAGTGTTAGTTTGAGTTTAGGTTGTATTGGAGTCAGGGATTGGGAATCGTTGAAAGAAATTGATTTTCTGGTGGAATTAGCGAGTCAAAGTGATGTCAAGTTTTTTTTCGCTACCAGTAACTATTCGTTACTTTAAGGGAAGTAATCATTACATTCTATTCATTCCTAGGTACTCGTTCATTTTAAATGACCGCCATTTCATGTTGCAGGAATGAATAAGCCAGCTTTGCAAATTATAAATTTAAATAGAAGAAATCGCCTCTAGAGCCCCATGCAGTATTTATATGCAACAAGAAATCACTTCTGAATCGCTCTTGTTTTCGTTGGCCTAGTACGTGTATCAACACTATGATGCCAAGTTCGATTTTTTAATTATCTCTCTTCTAAGTAGAAAATCCCTTTAAGCACTAACGTAAATAAAACGAGAACGTGAAGGAAATAATTTCTATTAAATCGAAATTTTCTTCAACAAAAATTCCTCAGATTGATAAAAAAGAATCCTTTTATCACCGAAACATTAAACAATTCTAGAATCTGGTATCATTGAACCCACAACCCTAACACTAGTAATGACTGCCTGCGCCGCCGTTCGAGCTGAGCGCCATAATTCTACTCGACGAAATTCATGGTGTTGAAAGAAACGAAACGAAAAAAACACATAATTTCCTCCGTAGACTTTGCTGTAATGTAGAGTAATACTTATGATACATTCACTGCTGGTATACAATACCTGGTATTGCAAACGTGGTATGGCATACTACGAAGGCTGCCCATACGAGGTATAGTTTGACAACAGCTGTTCAATGAAATTGAAACGTCGCACCATATTTCAGAAAAAGTGTGCAAAATTGTACGAAATTTCTGCATTGAAATATTCACCACATCAATTAAATCACTATTTTCTATG
Organism: Chorisops tibialis; assembly: GCA_963669355.1. Taxonomy (NCBI): domain Eukaryota; kingdom Metazoa; phylum Arthropoda; class Insecta; order Diptera; family Stratiomyidae; genus Chorisops; species Chorisops tibialis. Next base: position 246,298,869 of record OY770262.1, read on the forward strand.
GCAACGTTCGGTTTTCTTGATGATGGCAACGATTTTCTTGAATTTAAATTCGAAATTTTGACATTTGATAGCCCTTATCACGAATGCACAGGGAAATTATTTCACCAAATATAATCACAGCGGCGCTGAAAGGTTCAAGTACCTGCTATATTATGTACTTAAACCCTTCCTTTCGTGGTATACCTTGAAAAATTTGAAATACGTGGTATTGGGTGATATTGTAATTACCAGGTATTGCATACAAATGGTGTATCATTGGTGTAAGAGTATTTCTTATCGTTCTTGCTTTGGAATGGCGTTACGGCGTTATGTAGAAATGTAGGTTCCCTTCCTGTGATGAAACGAAAAAAGCAATTACACGTTACTTTCGGTACAGGTACTTTTTTGTATGTGAAACGAATAGTCAAGTAACAAAACAGTAACGAAACGTTTTCACAGTTCAGTTACTTTTTCGGAAGCTCATTTCGTTACTTAACGTAACGAATATAAATCTCCGTTGATACTAGTTACTTCGAATTTCGGTCAGTAACGAGTACTTGTGTAACGAATAGTTACTTTTTTGATATCACTAGCGAGTCAGAAATTTAATATGGTATTTTTTCCACGTTTCATTAAAGAGCAGAATGTTATAAACTTATAACCTTGACACACCGACTTCGAAAACATCTCACATCTCATACATAAATGGTTTTCAAATTGATACTATTCTTACAGATTAAGGCATTTGATAAAATTAGTCATTCTATTATCTTAAATAAATTGTGATTCATACTTGAAAAAACCGTCAGCAAAGCATTAGTGTTGGCAATACTTTAAATTTCATTGCTCCATTGTTCTCCACAAGGTTCTATTTTGGGCCCCCTGTTAACCACTATTTCTAACCTAATCTGCAGTGGCACTACACCCCAAATCAGGTCTTGGCCTCCTGACATTCAGATTTCTTACCATTTTCATTATTTATTGTGAAAGGGTTATTAGCCCTTCGCACAACCCTCCATCTAGGAAATTTTCACTTTCCTAGATTGAGCTGTCCAAGGTATAACAAGCAAGCAGCGCGTTAGAATTATATGTCGATCAGGAATTGAACTCACGACCTTCGCATTGTAGACTAATACGCTATCCACTAGGTTTCACCCCAGCTATTCACTATTTAAATTAATAAAATTAATACGAATGTTTTGTCTTACTCTTGCGGATGATCTGAAAATTTATAAGAAAATTTCCAACGTTCGTGACTGTATCTGAGTTTAAAGGTTCAGATCACTATTTAAGTTGTGATGTAGAGCTTGATAAGCTACGGTTCTGTGCCAGTCGAGAAGGAGCCCTCTTGCATTACTATTTCGACAGGCTGGCATGCGTAAGAGGTTTGCGTAACATTCTTTGAAAGGTCGTGGAGCGCGGCTGCCCAAAAGGCTCCGACCTTCAGGTGGCAGTTTATGTGGAACTTAATGATGGTTGACCTTCTGGTTCAGCTCTCGAATTTGTGCTGTGTTGCGGCGTATGCCGACGAACTCTCATACTAGTGGAGAGTAACTCCAAGAGAGCAGCTCTGATGTCAGATACCTGGACATCAGGGTTTTCGAGCGGTTAGGATTCGAGCTGCATCTGCTCAAGGAGCGTCAGAGTTCTTCGACGCTAGTGGGGCCTTACCGGACAATCGATACGTATTATATGTGTCGGTCTATTCGTAACAAGTGCATGTATGGGGCGGCAATATGGTACGAAACCTTAGTGATTGATGGGGCGCTCGTTTGGACAATAACTTTTGAACCACTATTATGTTAAAAGTGGCCGTATTTGAAAGTCATGACAAATTTTGAATACAGTGCAGTCGATATTTTAATGAAAGTACGACAAAAATTTGATAATTTTGTTTCTTTAATCCAGACAAAATTACAAAATTGTTAGGTTTGACGTGAATGTCTGGAACGAAATTGTACGGAAAGTCAGTGCTAAGGGCGTAGGCAGGAAGATTTAGTCATCGGTGAATACACCATCCTCAAAGAGTTATGATGAAAGGAAGAAAAACAAGCAGACAGTAGGGGTCAACGTTGACTATCGGCTCATTTTTCCTATGAAGCAGGGCCTACCTCGCATACCCACAGTATGTTGCGAGATCCGGCGGACGCCCATTGTCTGTTGGCCTTCATTCTGTTACAGTGGCGCCCAACGTGGGGCTTAATATTCTACCGGTAGGTAACGTGTACTCCTACCGTCTTCCTTTTTTCGCCTCTTTCAATACTGCTATTCAATGTTGATGTTTTTCGCAACCATGCAGGAAGCCTATTATCGTTTGGCCCAATGTTGTCCTCCATTTCGTTACAGGGGTCTTAATATTTTGGTCTTCTTATGATGTTGCCCCTTAAGCATGCCGCCCGATGCAAATGTTCCATTTGCGCCTTCGTAGGACCGGATATGCTACCTTTGCTGGTTATCGATTAGTTAACTTCGCAAGAAGTTAGTTAGAAGTATCTTCGCGAATGCAAAGAACTCCTTTAACTTACCCAGCAAACAATTTAACGAGCATGAAATGATACAAAACAAATAAACTGCGTCATAATCTTAAGCAAACCAAGTAAAAAGGGTCGCACAACGTCGATCTTATTATGTACAAGCAGTTTTCATTTCACCATGCGCGTTATCAGAGCCAAAAATTATTTCTTGTCGACAATGCAAAATATTGTATACGCAAACGGTGAAAAACCTAGAGTTTGCAGAGAAGTCCACGTGTGCTTGTGGGTGTGTGTGTTCGTGAAATGTTCAAAGTCATAAAGAACAGAAAGAAAACAAGAAGCAATTGCGATGTTTGAAGATCTCTTATTTAGCTTTAATAGTCAAGTTCATTAATAAATCGTTAATGTTTCATGAATAATATCGTTTATGAATCGTTAACGATATTCATTAATAAATAATGATTCGTTGATAACGATTATACCTTATACTTGCTTCATTAATGAATCGTTAAAAGTAATTCATTAACGAATGTCCATGTAGTCAACTTGATGAATCGTTAATGGCGCGTCAAGGACGATTCTTTAATGAATTATTTTGTTTCCTGAGTAGGGTCACGTCAATATGCCAGCCCATGTACAACAATGACAATAGTCGGGTAACGTTCAGATTCAGCGGGGTAGCAAACTTCGTTTGAAAGAGCCTGGATGAAAGTAAAAGAGGACAGAGTGAACGGACTTCCTATCTTGCCCATAGACCAACAAATTTTTCGCATAAAAAATTCCTACCTCTCAGATGAACGATTTTGATTGGTTCGCTCGAGGTTATACCTTCCAAAAATTTAAACAGCTGATTACTAAGGCATATTTTACGCGCAGATTGTTCGCATGTGTGTGTGAAGATTGCACGCATATTCGTGAGTTTATTTCGAGAAGTAGTCTCCGCTTTGTAAACTGTTTACGTATAACTAAGCTGTGGTCTCGACCAGAGTACAGTACATTGAGTAAATTAACTCTGTATATTGCCTTGGTTAAAATTTTTTTCATGAGAGACCTCTGAAATTTGACGTCATTACCTCTCAAAAAAAAATAGAGGAAATTACTGAAGGACTCGTTCGCTACGTGTCCCGTCGAGTCCACGACGCCCCTTATCTCTCATTTTTGTACATGGCGTTCTTAAAGCTTTTGCTCGCACCGTATTCATCTTGGACGGCGGGTGCGCGGGTCATAGTCTGCAGTTCTTACAATTTCGCTTGTCTTGTCTAATAAAAAAAATTTTTTCCGAAAATGAAATGAAAAGATCAGATTAAATGTTCACTGTAAGCTTGAGGGAGAGGAAACACACGTGTCTGGGAAAGGAAACCCACGTGTGTTTTTGAAACCAAGCCGCATATTTGGCTGAGTTATTTTACTGGTTGTACTGTGGTCTGGACTTTAATTTCCCTCTCAGTCTGGGTTTTCTCTTCATGGGCCACGGTAGCATGAACGAGTTCCTCAACAAGCAGAGTCTGCGTGAGACGGCGGGTTCCGCTTGTGGTGCGCTGTCTTAAAGCAGACTGCATTACTCGGCCGTATGTCCAATATATGCAGACAGCTGGACCACATTGGAGTATCGAGGATTGGGGAGAGGCTGGACGGAAAAGTGTATGCCTCGTTAGTAAAGAGGCAATGTATGGAGCCTTGGTGTATTCACACGCAAGTAGAGATGGTATGCTATTTCACATACCTGCGATTTTTTCACTGCTACTTGAAAAGAGCAATCGCATATTGCGATTCAAAATTTAAAAGAGCTGCGATTAGAAGAGCAGAGCAAATGCATACTGCTTACGTTCTATCACCAATAAAATTGCCGCAATGATCATCGCTACAAATTCCAGAGTTTTGTTCGCACTCGCATATTAGTCCCGCAACTCACGCATTCCACATCGATCGCTAAGCAAATTGTAATTTTCCTACATCTATCAATCAGGCAAGACCCAATCTCATAGCTCAGCATAGTGAACACTTTCCCCATTTCCCCCTGGGAATGAAAAGATTTTCTTTTACTATCCAATGTACGAGAAAACGATCGAGCGCAATCGAGTCAGGATGGCAAAAAAGTCAATAGCATTTCATATACACAACCCAGACAAAAAAAACACCACCCAGTCATCGATCGCATGGCATATATATTTACAACCGCATCGCATATATACAAATACAAGCCAAATAACAAAAAAAAAACAACCGGTCATAGAAAACCAAAACAAAAGACCCTTTTGTTTTGGTTTTTTTTACACGACACTACCTCACACACAAACAATGAACAACGTAAAGCTCTTATCAGATCCCGAAACGAAACCCATGGAAGTCGATTTTTACCCAAACGTCGTTATTCCGATTGCTCTCGATTGCTCTTTCGTTGCTGTTATATCGCTTGAACGTTGTTATTCCGATTGCTCTCGATTGCTCTTTCGTTGCTGTTATATCGCTTGAACGTTATTATTCCGATTGCTCTCGATTGCTCTCGATTGCTCTTTCGTTGCTGTTATATCGCTTGAACGTTATTATTCCGATTGCTCTCGATTGCTCTATTGCTCTCGATTGCTCTATTGCTCTCGATTGCTCTCGATTGGTCTTTCGTTGCTGTTATATCGCTTGCGATCAGCGATACATCAGCTCTGTGATATTAAACGAGCAGTGTCTGCTCTCAGTGATGTTGCTTTAGACTAATGAATGAATGAATGTAGATGAAACGATTGCGATTTGATGAAGAATTTGCTTAGCGATATTTTGATCGGTGGGTGGGATCTGATCTGATAGGTGAGGTGTGGAACGTCCGATGATAAGGGATTTGTTTAGCGATATTTTGATCGGTGAGATCTGATCTGATAGGTTAGGTGTGGAACGTCCGATGATAAGGGATTTGTTTAGCGATATTTTGATCGGTGAGATCTGATCTGATAGGTGAGGTGTGGAACGTCCGATGATAAGGGATTTGTTTAGCGATATTTTGATCGGTGGGATCTGATCTGATAGGTGAGGTGTGGAACGTCCGATGATAAGGGATTTGTTTAGCGATATTTTGATCGGTGGGATCTGATCTGATAGGTGAGGTGTGGAACGTCCGATGATAAGGGATTTGTTTAGCGATATTTTGATCGGTGAGATCTGATCTGATAGGTGAGGTGTGGAACGTCCGATGATATGGGATTTGTTTAGCGATATTTTGGTCGGTGGGATCTGATCTGATAGGTGAGGTGTGGAACGTCCGAAGTGGTCAATGATGCGCTTTGCTAGAGTTTTTTTGGCGGTTTTTGTTCTGAGTTTCGATCTGGTCGGTTGGTAGGACATGTTGCGGCTATCGCAAGTTTCGCCGATTTATGTTGCAGTCCACCATGTCGATAAGAGCTTTACGTTCTTCATGATGAAATTGCTTGTGTGAGGTAATGTGTGAAAAAAGTAAACAGTAGACCCTTTTGGTTTGGTTTTCTATGACCGGGTGTTTTTTTTTTATTCGACTTGTATATATGCGATGCGATCGATGACCGGGTGTTTTTTTTATTTGGCTTGTGTATATGAAATGCGATTTACATTTTTGCCATCCTGACTCCATTGCGCTCGATCGTTTTTTCGTAAAAGAAAACCTTTTCATTCCCAGGAGGAAATGGGGGAAGTGTTCACTATGCGCACTGAGCTGGTGGTACTGAGAGATTGGGTCTGCCTGATTGTTAGATGCAGGATTTCGCAGAAAATTACTATTTTGTCTCTTTTTTTTTAATTGCGCACTACCATGGATAATAGAGGTGGAAAAATCACTGCTATTGGAAGAGCTGCTCTTTTTCACAGATATTGAAAAAGAGCAATCGCAGTGGATCACTGCGATTGGAAAAGAGCAGATTTTGCCATCCCTACACGCAAGGCGTTCACGAGAATGAGAGATGAGAGGTAGGGGGCTTAAGCCGCTTTTCTTTAGCTATACGCAAGGATATGAACACATCTGTTATCTATACCGGGTGAGCAACAAATGTCAATTTCGGTATAGTCTTTGGAGAGTACACAACAAGACACCTAGTAAAAGAATTGGGCCACCTTGTCAGATGGGGCATTTTTTATTTTCGAGTTCGAAAACCGATATTTTAGTGTGGGTGAGAATGCATGTAGTACAATTTGTATTTCGCTAGTATTGGAGCAATTTCGAAATTTGACTGGTGGACGTTTTTAAGGATTTTAGCTAGTGCAAGTGTTCTCCTAGCTAGAGTCACTCTATGAAAAAGAAAGTACAAGGCACCTGGTAAAAGAGTTGGGCCACCTTGTCAGATGGGGCGCTTTTTATTTCCGAGTTCGAAAACCGATACTTAAGTGTGGGTGAGAATGCATGTAGTACTATTTGTAGTTTCTTATTTTGACGCAAATGTTGGTGGCATAGGTGCAATTTCGAAATTTGACATCTGGCGGGCTCTTTCAATCATTCAGCTAGGCTTAGGGTTTATGCAATTAGTTATTTGTTTTCTTAATGTAATCAATAATGTCGTGTTGTGCAGTTGAGTGTAGTGCAAGTAGAAAAAAGGGGGACAGGGTTTTATAAGTTTCCGGTAGATAGGGAAAAGAGCGAGAAGTGGAAAAAATGGGTAAACAGGAGTGGATGGTCTCCCACTAAAAATTCGCACCTGAAGATTTTTGCCAAGTAGATAGTATAGCAATTGCTGAGGAGGACAAAAAGGACTTTCAAATTTAATTATTAAAATCGGAATTGAAAGACCTTAAAAACAAAAATAAATTGCTTTTATTGAAGCTTATAAGTCTCCGCGGGAATAATCAGATATTGCGCACCAAATTAAGGCGCAAATCTAATTACAGATCAAATAAAATATTTAATCCAGATCAAATATCTCATTTATGGAAATAATTAGAGTTTTTCACTTACTTTCGCCGAATGTACAAAATGAATTGTCATCATGACAGTTCTCTTGACATTTCTTTACTAAAAAAGAACAAAACTAAAGTTCGAAATTCGAAATTACAATTCTGATGCGTATGTGTGCGTGCGACTTTTTCTGATTTTAACTCGCGAATATCTTTGATTTGCAATTCTTTTAAGTGGTGAAAATTTAATTTGGTAGGTTTCACGTACTAATGAACGGATTGAAATCACATTTGCTTACTTATCGCACGCTGGAAAATAACAGGGCGCTTTTTCAAATTTAACGGAAAAGCTGGTTATCACCTTGGCCGAACTTTAGTATCAGTCTTGTTCTTTCTTTTTCATAGAGTAACTCTACTCCTAGCTCTTGTCAGCTGTACCTTTGGTTCGTCCTGCACCAAACCTCAGGTATCAGTTACAGCACCTTAGTATGCCGAATTTGACGGTAAAGTAACTCTCGTAGCACGGATCGTAGAAGGAAAATTCCTACTAAGTTCGAATTATAATTTATGGTTATTCTGAATAAATCCTAACGCTCCACACTTGATTTTTAGAGAAAACCTACAATAAAGAGAGAATAAAGGCTCGCAGTGAGTTCGTGAATATTCGTCTCTTCGATTAGGACGGCTTTGTCAACATTCGAAAGCTACAACGGGCTGGAATGACCTCCTCAGCTCGCCTAAGTCAGCTTACACGGGACCGTAGGTCAACACGCAACTTGTAGACGCCGGAACTGGAGCATTCGTATTTTAGCTTATTTCGCATTCACCACAAAAAGTAAATTGCTTTTGTAAGGATTCTGTGGAGCTCTAAGTTATTAATTTAAAGTTTAATTCGTTTTTTTTTTAATAAAATAAGTCGATTGTTATGTACAATCAAATTCAGGGAGCTGATTTTTTTTTGTTCAATTATGACTGGAGAAAGTTTTCAGTTAAATCCTCCGGGGCTTTGTTTTAGGAAGCATTAAGAATGAAGCTTTTACCTAGGGTGGAATAGTGTGCTTCGTATCATCAATCTGATTTCTGTTAAACAGTACTATATTTGCGAATTTTCACTGTATGGTGTTGCTTTCTGAAACGGATATGAAGAAGTTTGAGCAAAAATAAGGACTTTTCTAATATACTTCAAGTGGTATGACATTTTGAACCAAGATACATCTTAAAACTATGCTCGATTCGAGATGCATACTCGTAATTTCACCTATAGTTTTTATGTTCCTGTTTTCCACATAGCCTCCTCGCTGTATAATAGAATAAGTAGAATGGTAAATTATTAAGATAACGAATTTTTTTTATTTAAATTTCGATCCTATATCCGAGACCGGCTCTTTTCTTTTTGAAAATTTTATTATGCGGCTATAGTTTTTGCTCACATATCGGTTACCCTTTTCTGGTTTTGCTTTCACGCTCTGGAGACTGGTCATCTTTTTTCTAAACCTATAAAGTGTTTTTACTTGAATGACAAGTCTATAGCTGTATCACGAATTCAAAAAACAAAATTGCTTAGACTATTTTCTTAGACCTAGAAAAAAACGCTTCAAAGAGTCTCTCAAACAATTCCGGAACTAGTGAACCTAGCGGATTTCCTTAGACCGATTCAACACCAAATTCGAGCGATATTGTTTCGCGATGGATTTGGCTTTCTGTTTTTTTTTCTAGTCCACCTGGATAACAAGAAGATTTATCACCAAGTGGAGAAAATGCATGTCGCTCCAGCACCAGGCGGGTCGGGACATCAATACACAGGTTATGAATATAGCTCAGATCCAGGATGTCAACCAGGCAGCCCATCAGGTCCACAATAATAAAACTGCCAAGGTCCGTTCGCTTCAGGCCCAGGTTGTCAGTCAGGTGGCCAAGTTTTTCGGTTTCCCGTCAGGTCCACAATGACCAGGTCTTCAGGAAACATCAGGCCCATCATCGCAATATCTTCCACCAAGTAACGATAGTCAAAAGCCAGGATCTTCTCTCGGTCAACCTCAAAAGCCCGGCTGTGAATCAGTGGCGTGGCGTGACTTTATAGCTAAGAGAAGCAATTATTTTGCACCAAGCCACAAGCGCTGCATCAATGTGCATGACTCCACAAGTTAACATCATTATTTGAAACACTTCTACTCATCCGAGAGGGGTGCGGTTTTCGGCAATCGATTTAGAATTCAGTCTAAATTATTAATTGGAAATAAAAAAAATCGATTTTTTTCAATTTTTTAAGTAGCGCTCCCCTAAAACGAATTCTTTTCACTCAAAGCACGACAAATATGGGCAATATTGCCAGATCTACCTCTTCACATTTTTCTTCCTGACTGATCATTTTTCGGCTAGTACAGAAATTTTAATACTGGCAATACTTTGATCAAAAGCTTACGACTGAAGCAATTGTATTAACGCATCTCTCCTTCGTATAGAAGTGTTACTGGTATTGGTCGGTGGTCTCGTTCTCTTTTACATGCGACTAAAAGCATTGAGAGGAAAAGTGGAATCATTTTTACGCGACGCATCTCCCCTTCATATTGAAGTCGAACTTGAGGAAAACTTCGTTCGTATTGGCCAGTGGTCTTGTAAATGCGTTTTTAAAATCGCATCCTTTTCTCTGTGGCTTTAAATTTTCGTTGGTTACAAAAAGCGTGAGAAAAAAAGCTGTCTTAATCACGTAAATGCTGTAAACACTGGTAGACGAAAATAATGCGCGCTTTCTTTTAAAGAAATTTTTAAATAAATTTTCATATCCGTGCTGATTTCTGTTTAGATTTTCTAAACTGAATAAAGGTCAAAACGTAAGGGAAGCATTGCCTCCCTTGCATTAATAGACGCCACGCTACTGTTGTAAATATAGATCAGGAGCAGGATGTCAACCAGCATGTTCTTCAGGCCCTCAAAGTCCATTTGGTACAGGTCCGCACGGTTGTGGCCCACAACAAGAAAACTGCCAAGGTCCGTTCGCTTCTGGGCCAGGGTGTAAGCTATCTCGACCATCCCGTCAAGGCCCACAGCAACCATCCGCCTCTATTACTTGTTTTTACTTCTTCACAGAGTAACTTTAGTCACGAGTGGCAAGGAACTCAACTGGAAGTAGCTTTTGAGTTAAGAATCTGATCAAAGGCTTTTCAGTTCCACGGGAGCCCAATTTCTACGCACGGACCAGTTTCCGGAAATAGTGGAAATCCGTCAAAAACTGGATGTCATAATTTTTTACGATCACAATAGTTGCGTTCTTTATGAAGAACTGCAAACGTTATATGGAAAACATAACAGGGCTACGATTGCGCGTAAAGCGCAATCTTACGATACTCTAGATGAAATAGAATTTTTTGTGATCCCAAGAAATTTCGCATGGGAAGTATTAGAAGGGATGACAGCATTGAACTAATTTTTCCCCATCATGCTAAAGTAGCTATAAAAATGTTTTGTACAAAATGCTTACTCCAAAAATTGAATGGGAACTGAAAAAATTAGTGAGTTAGATTTAGTGAAAATGTGCAGTTTGTATGGGAGGTGGTAGAAAGAGTGGGGCGATTAGAGTGATTTTTTTCAGAAATAACTAGGAATATTGTAAAATTGACATCCCTGAAATTTCAGACTAGTGCCATTTATACTTTTCAAGAAAATCGATTTTTTGTGAAGTTGTGAAACTGTGTCATATTGTATGGGAGGGGGTAGAAGCAGTGAAGCTAATCAAATATTTTTTTCTGATCTTAGTGCTAATACTAATTAAGTATTTATTACAAAATATGAGGTCAATAAATGTTATATGTTCTGAGAAAATCGTCTTAGAGCATTTCATGAAAAAGTGTAGTTTGTATGGGAGGGGGTGGAAGGAGAAAGAGGAAGCAAATAATTTTTCTACTGTAGATTAAAATTGCTATGAAAATAACATATCCGAAAATTCAGACTAATAGCTTTTATACTTTTCGAGTAAATCCGTTTATTGTCAAATTACGAAATTGTGTCATTTTGTATGGGAGGGGGTAGAAGGGGTGAAGCTAATAGTATAAATTTTTTTGGGCTTACTAACAATTTTAAATAAATATTTGGTGCACAATTTCAGCTCTCTAAATTGTATACGCAATGAGTAAATTGGCTTAGAGTAATTCATGACAAGTACAGTTTGTATGGGAGGTGGTAGAAGGAGGGGTAGGATACGCATAATTTTCGTACGGTAGATTGATATTATCATAAAAGTAACATATTCCAAATTTCAGGCCAATAGCTTTTATACTTTTCGTGCAAATCCGTTTATTGTCAAATTGCGCAATTGTGTCATTTTGTATGGGAGGGGGTAGAAGGGGTGGAGCGATTTGGCCCGTTCACGAACTTGACCTTACTTTTTTGTCAAAAACGACGTGTACAAAATTTGAACTATCTAGCTCAACGCGTTCTCAAGCTAGAGCGCGCACAGACGGACGGACGGACGGACGGACGGACGGACGGACAGACGGACGGACATCCGGTTTTGAGATTTTTGAGTGATAATATTAATTTCTGTATTCATCATTTTTTTCTCCGAGCCTTATTTCTTGGCGTTACAAACTTTAGAGCAAACTTATAATACTCTCAGATTTCATCTAGAGTATAAAAATTATGGTTCAGTTTGGACTAAAAATCAAACTGCAGTGGCACTCTAGGAATACTTACATGGGAAAACTGTTGCCCATCCCTGTTATACCGGTTAATTGAAAATCATCTTATGTCAAATCCACATAGACGCACACATCTTCATCTGAAAATACAAGAGAAATATCTTAAGAAACACATAACATACATAAAATTCGTGGGCACGACTCTGTACAAGACTACCATACATTCCACCTTTTCTTCAATATTTTCGGAGCGCGCATATCTTTAACTTTACCGAACAGAAAATTTAGTTTATAAGTTTTCTCAAAAAAAAAGTACAAACGACAAGTCTTACGGCGTTTACCTGTCTCTTGGCCGTATATACATTTCTTACCTTTACCTTCTTTAATACTACCGCGCACGATATTTTGTACAACTACTCTCGTCGATCAATCCCGAAGAATATTGGCTGTGCCGTTTTTACCAGTGTTTAGTGAGTGTTTGGCCTTCGAGTGGTATGGTACTGTTTGTGTTTTGTATCTTTTAAATTATACAAATCAAATTTTCTTTCTCAATCTTAACACTTAGTGAACAATCTAGTTTAAAGAAGAAGAGAAAAAAAAATTAAGAAAATTTCATCGATTTCTTTAATAAAATCGTTGTTCTTGACCGTCAAAAAAAAATGTTTCTTAAAGATTTACAAAACTTATATGTGTGATGTTTTAAAAGTGCTTGACTTACTTACTTTTCATGCCATAATTTCGGTTTTTTTTTCATTCCGTTTTGTTGCACTAAGAAATATATTAAAGCGATCTTATAAGACATAGTGAAAGAAATTTTGGATTTTTTTTTTATTGAATGAATTTGGACTTGCAATCTTTTATTTTAATTTATAATTGTTTTTATTTTTTTTTTATTATTTATATGAAACTTAACTATATTAACGAAATATGGTCATTACTCTTGCTCAAGAATGAAATATTGATCAAATCCCTTGATTTGATTGAAAAAAAAATATTTTAATTCAATTTAATAAAAATTTTCGATTGCAAGTACTTTGAAACTCAATAAAATATTTTTTTTTTTTGCAATTTCTAAAACAGTTAAAAAATGGCTAATAAAAATTGCTATAGTTGATGTTCGGGTATTTAAATAAATAAAAAAAAATTATAGTGTATAGATTACCAGTTTTAAAGTGCACACTAAAAGGATTAACAATATTCCAAAAAATATATAAAAATATTTAAAAAAAATATTTGTTCATTTTGGATAAAACTGCATTTTGGATTTGGATTATAACATTATTACTCGCATCTATTTAAGGTAAGTCAAATTTTTGCAGATTAGAACCCGTTTATTTGTATATATTTGTATACCTACATAGCGTACCTTATCTCCACATCTTAGCAGGTACGATTAACCGGTTTTTTGCATTTATCTTCAATCCTATTTGAATTTTTGAATCAATATATTGGAATTTTGTAAAAAAAAAATTGAAACAACCTGCCAAAATTAGGAAAAATCAAACTCAATAATTGTCCGTGTTGCGTACCCACTTGCATAATATTTTCATCTGAATTTTAGAGTTTTCGATAATAGCTACCTTGATGGTGTTTAGGAAAAAAAAAAAACTAATCCGTCACTCTTATTTGAAAGAAGAAACCAATTTGACATCACCCTCATAGCTGATTATCCTGCATCTTTTTCTACGTCCATGTCTTTGAGATTAGCACTTAGTTGTGTTTTTTTTTATGTTTTAAGTCCTAAAGATCGGTATTAGTCAAGAAAGGAATTTTTATCTCTTACTGGCTTAGAGTCAGGTATAAATGATTCCTTTTTTTTTTGTGGAAATATCGTTCAGCTAGTCTTTTATTTTTAAGCTATCTGAAACAGAAATTATGTCGGTTATTTATTACTGGTTTCGACGGTTTTTTACCAGCTCCTATCTCTACTAAATTAGAGCTATTGGCTAAGGAATTTCAAACGAAAATATTAATCATCATTTTGTCTGAAAAAAAGAATCGGCTTACAAATTGGTCAATAGATAGGAAATGAGTTTTGATCGTAGCCGTTAATAGTTTTTTGATATGTTGTTTTGGATTTCCAAGAAATTTTAGTTTTGAGATTAAAACCAATGTCAAAGCTGACTTGCAAGATTTCTAACTGAGTCACTTGTTAATGAGTATGGATCAGAGATGAAAGTGGAAGTGGTTCGGTCACTCCTTTAGGAAGCTCCGGATTATAACCCTCCAGGGAGAGGTCGGGCTGGTTGATCGCGTAGCATATGTAAATGAACAGTTTAAAAGAAGGGAGGGAGAGTAAACAAGTCTTGGCGTTAACTAAAGTCTGATTGGTTTGGTGTATGTTGACACAGAGAGTTTTGAATTAATGAAAAGATTTATGGATTTCACACTGTTCTGATTTATTAATCGCAATTTTCAAAACTCATCGGTGTATTAAATGTCTCAGCAGAGGCCGAACCGTAACGATTAATAAAGCAGAACAGTGTGAAATCCGGAAATCATACTTTTAATTTAAAATCCAACTCTCTGAATCGCTCCTTACCCTTCATCTTCCTAATGGCTAGTGCTGAACTTCGGCTTATACCGATTTTTGCTTTGACATCCTTAATGGATTGTGTTAACTGACGGTTCTTTCAGCTTCTCGTATCGAGTTCGTTCTGATGCATGGTCTGCCTCAGGAATCGCCACGCCTCAATGTTCAGGTCTTTCACTCTAAAGCTAGCGCGGAATAGACGGCGTTCATTTGTCCTTATGGTCAGTTTTCAGCCTTGCGTTGTCGTCATTCCTCTAACTCCTACAGTGAAGAAGTCACTCGATCGCTGGTCTGTACACAATATTCTGAAAATACCATGCACCCATTCGCTTCAATCGAACCTGATTTTGGGAACACCTCTTGCATCCATGTGGTCGTCCAGTTGGTTTCTGACTGCTTCCTTTACAGTGGGAAATTTTCTTCCGATCGCCAAATTCACGAGCGCCATCTTAGGAATATCCGCAGCCACAGTACTGAAAGGCTGAGTTACGGATTTGGCCTTATTTGCAGCAGGGCTCTCTTCACTGTCGTCTAATCGCTCCTTTCGGGTAGCGGTTCAGATGACGATGTGGCAACTGCCTTTAGGTCATGGGAATGCTTTGCGGTTACAATCTTCTTCGGCTTTCGCTTCGACTCGCTACTGTTCTTTCTGATGCCCAAAGGAACAGGTAGCGTCGGTGCAGAATCAGTGCATACTACGCTTGAAGAAGAAGTGGCACTAGCCGCAGCTTTAGTCTCCTCTCTTCTAAGCAGTCTTACCCAATCATGTTGTCGTCTGCGTGCTATAGTCTGTGAACTTGGCCATTTTCCTTGCGTGCCAAAGTCGTTCTTCTTTGCTACTGCTCTTTCAGTGACGGGCCTTTATCGGCAATGATCAGTGGTTCGTCAGTTAGGGACGATTAACTTTGATTATTCAAAGTCTACTCGTCGAAGTCAGAGTGATGTCTTCCAGCGATACATCGCTATGGATGATATCGCCAAGGAGCGTACTCTCGCGGCTGCCCTCGCCATCAAACGAAGCAGTAGTAGTTTCCATTGCAACAGCCTGCTCAACTTCTGCTACAATGAATGGATCAGTAACATGATCACTTCCACGACCTGCTTTAGATGTCGTGGAAGCTGTTCGGCTGACGATTAAGAAGGTGTTATTACCTCCCAAGCCTTCCCTGGTACTCGCTGCTCCTACCAACACTTGGGAGGACATCTCTGAGTTTCCTCGAATTGATTTTCTTTTCTGTCTACCAACCTGCGAAGAAGACGTTGTTTTCTGATTTGATGGTGTGGAGCAGAAGGTACGTCTGGGATATGAGAATAGTTTTTGGAAAGAAACAGCTCTATTTGGATGAAAAACATTCTATTTGTCCGAAGCAGCTTATTCGCAAAATAGCTTATTCCGCACTTGGCCGACTCCTTGCATTAACATTTAGTAATGGTTATCTTTTAAATATATCATCGGAAGCTACCCAGTTATTGTATTTTTTCGCTCTAAAACAACAAATTTCACAAATATTATCAGGAACGAAAATTAAGTGATTAGTATTGGAAGTAGTAAAAGGGGTAGAAACATATCAATAGAGTTCTGGTTTTTCATTTTAATTTTTGTAAAATTTGTCGAATACTAATTTCGTAATGAATAATTGTTAGGTTAATTGTGTTCATGAATATTTTTATATTCATATTAAAAGCAAATATTGAATATTTTTATTTTATATCAGTTCAAAGTTCTCTTACATGCCAAGTCGGACCAATAAGAAAGCATTACTTCTATCTTAGACCATTTTGACTTTAGCCACACTTTCATTAATAAAACTTCTTCTTCTACTTCTACAATGGCGCTACAGCCCAAATCGGACCTTGGCCTCCTGATATTTAGGTTCCTTAACATTTTTTCATTACTTATTGTGAAAGGGTTGTTAGCCCTTCGCACAACCCTCTTTCATTAATAAAATTAGTAATAGTTAATTTTAAGAAATTGTTTAAATGACGTTTTTAAGCTGAGATATGTTTTCTGTAATACAATATGAACGAGAAATATCATGCATTAATATTTTATAAGTTATAGTGGATTAAGTGAAAGGCGGAGCAAGATACACGACCTTCCCAACAATTTACTATACTAGTTTTAGATCAATAGATTCAATATATCCCAGAAAAGAAGGTAACATTCGAAAATAGCTGAGACTTGTACGCGAGATGACTGAAGGAATAGGAGGAAAATTATATTTTTTGGATGTGTAATTACACATGCTACGAAAAGTTATTGAAAGATCTTTCATTTAAGTACATTAGCATTTCCTAGGAAATTGAAAAATTCACTTCTAAAATTGTGAAATTTGCGTGAGAGGTGGCGAATTGGGTCGGAGTATTCTGATGATTTAAAATTACTAATCAGCACTCTTATCATTATACAATGGTTCAATTTTTGATGTAGATAGCGTTTAAATATTCGAGGTGAAAAAGCTTTCATTAAATTTATGAAATATGAAAAAATTGTATGGGATAGGGTGTTAGAAGGGGGGTAAAGCTTATGG
The DNA here is from genome assembly GCA_963669355.1 of Chorisops tibialis. NCBI lineage: Eukaryota > Metazoa > Arthropoda > Insecta > Diptera > Stratiomyidae > Chorisops > Chorisops tibialis. Next base: position 246,315,862 of record OY770262.1, read on the forward strand.
AGTTTTATTACAATTACAATCAAAACAATAGCTATCGAAATTTCATGTTTTGAGCTTGAAAAATTTTAAAAAAAATTATGCTTTTGTAAGGGAGGAACAAGGCGTGAGCGGATCGCAACATAATTTTTTTATATCTACGACATTTATATTTGAACACTGTACAAATTTTCAAATTGATAGCTTTGACAGTTTCGAAAAAAAAATTTATTTCAAAACAATTTAAATCTACATGAAAACTGTTTTGTTTACAAAGTCGACAAGTAACTGATAAAGTACTTGTCTAAGATAGAGAAGTACAGGAAAAATTATATGTTGTTAACACAGCCGGAAAAATTAGGGACTGAGACGTTTTAATGCAAATTTGAAAAAATGCTGTAAGTTTTGAATATTTTTTTGTTTGCTTGATAAATAAAAAACATTAAATATTACAAAATCCATTGACCAACTAAGATTCATTACTGATTAGAAAATTTGAATTATATGAAACTTAATATATGTTTCAAGTTTCAACTACATACTTTGAGAGATATTCGAGATATTAATTTTTAATTTCTTTGCTCGTTGCAGTCCCCTTGACTGTTCCTGAAAGGCGATTCCTCCTTCGATTTTGGTTAAACTATATATGAAAAATAGTGAACTTCCCAATTTATGTTATTTGAATCATTCGTGCAGTCAATAGTTTTTGGTTTTCTTCAAATTTTTTTCCAGACTTGCTACATATTCCAATTTAATGAAATTTTGCGAAATCATTGTATAAAAAGAAATTCAGGACATTTGTTTTTGGAGTTTTACTTTGAAAGAAAAGATTTCGACGATCCACATAAGTTAAAATGTAATCAAAAAAATGGAAACAGATCTTCCTTCAACAATTCTTTCTCTATAAATTCTTTTCCTTCGACAATATCTGATTTATTTTTGGTAGTTACGTCAAGACAGAAATTGGATAAAACTGGTCAATTCATTTTTTAATAAGCGCCATGCGTCACCATTAGTAAGACTGTCTGTAAGGTAATTGTAGACAGCTTTAGCCAACTAGTTCTTTGATTTCATTTGGAAGCGTTGAATAAGCGTAAAATGAGCATACCTGTATGGAATGTGAGATACAGGTTACGGAAAAATGTGGTTATTCCGTTTTTTCAACAATTGTTGAACTCCTCTTTTTTAGTTCACCTTATTATTATTATATATCTATATTTATTTATTATTTATTTATTTGGGCTCTTGAACAAAAAATTACAATTTCAATTAAACAAAAGCGGAAAATAAAAGAATAGCAAAGAGGAAAATTTAAACATTGAAGATGATAGTTTATAATATACGCTAACAAATAAATGAATAGTAAAAAAAAAAATTTAAACATTAAATATGATAGATTTAACTCTATTCTTAAATAATGGAAAAGAAGAAGCTAAAGAACCAAATTCAAGTCGGTCATGATTCCTTTGCATTCTTAGCATCGGAGAGTGATGGTATACATCGAGAGAGGCTCGTGGAGGATTGAAGATGTCTGAATTCCTTGTTGAGACTATTCCTGGTCTAATGTTCAGGTCGTCACAGGGGGTGGGTATTGAGCAAGTAGTTGAACAACTTGAAGAGGAAGCAAGCATCGAGGAAGGTCCGCCTTAAATGCAGTGGCTGTAGGTGAAGTACTTCAAGTCTGCCATTGTAGTCGATATGAGGCTTCCTTAATCTATAGAAAAGGGTTCGAGTGAATCTACGCTGAACAGATTCGATGGTTCGAATATAGCAAGAATAGTGTGGGTTCCAGACAGTGGAACAGTATTCCAAAATACTACGGACGAGTGTGGAAAATAGGAGAGCAGCTGTTCGTGGACGATTAAACTGGACGGTCGTGCGGAGGACGAAGCCAGCAAGTCTGTATGCCTTATTAGTAATCTCGGAGAAATGATTGACGAATTTAAGTTTACGATCAAAGACCACTCCTAGATCCTTTATTGTGGTTACTGCTGTAAGGATGGATCCATTAATAGAGTAAGAGAGAACAGAGGAGGTAGTCTTATACGAGTACTCCATAGTAGAACACTTTTCTATGTTCAAAAAGATATCGTTGTTTGAACACCAACGAGAGACAGCAGACAAATCAGCCTGGAGAACCTTGCCATCAGAAACGGAGGAAATTTCCCGGAACAGTTTGAGGTCATCAGCGAATAAGAGACAGTTCGAAGACATAAATTGGGGCAAATCATTTATGAATAGAGTAAATAATAGAGGCCCAAAGATCGATCCATGCGGGACACCAGAGTTAGCAAGAAACTCAGTAGAGGAGTACGTTATTCGGAGACGACGGTCCGTAAGGTACGAACTGAACCAGTTCAGGAGAGAGCCAGAGACACCGTACCTTCCAAGTTTCGAGATTAGAATTTTACAATTAACAGTGTCGAAAGCTTTTGAAAAATCGGTATATATGACTTGGACAGTATTATGACGATCTAAGGATTGAGCAACGAAATTAGTGAATTCACATAAATTAGTAGAAGTAGATCTACCTTTCATGAATCCATGCTGGGCTGGTGATATCAAGTGATAAAGTTTATCCCATATTACATTATGAACTAATCTTTCAAAAACCTTTCCAAAACAGTTCAGGGTGGAAATCGGGCGATAATTTAAGACATTTTCGGTATCTCCTTTCCTTAAAATGGGTACTATGTTAGCTAACTTCCAGCATGCAGGAAACGAGCCTTCTTCAAGAGACTTATTGAACAAAATAGATAGTGGCACTGAGAGCTCCGAGGAGAGAGCTTTCACAAAAAGGTTCGGGATCCCATCTGGTCTGCCACCGATTTTTGAATCTAGAGAATTGATGATTGAAATAATGTCCCTCTCACTAATGGATATCTCAGAGATCAACTCCTGGGGTGGGATGAAGAAGTCATAAGACAGATCATTACTCGAGTGGCTAAACACAGAAGAAAGGTATTTGGCAAAAAGCTCACACATTTCTTGCGGAGAGGTAGTGGCAGTATTACCAAACTTAAGTTGTGAAGGAAAAAATTGTTTATTTCTACGCTTTCTAACATGCGACCAAAACGGTTTGGTCTCATTGCACAACAGTGCCGCCTCAAGCTGAGAAGTATATGCAGAGAAAGCCTTCTTGATGTCCGATTTGACCCGCTTACGCTGAAGGGAATAGTTTTGGTAATCAGATAGAAGAGACGAACGCTTATACTTTTTATGCAAACGCTCTTTTTTACGAAGAGCGCAAATAATAGAATGGTTATACCATTCAGGGTAGTCACGACTAGAAATGACACGAAAGGGAACATTCCGATGAATTATATCATCAAGGATGGAGTGTAGTTGCGTCGATGATTCATTAGAGCTTTTGCTGCTAAAAAGTTCAAACCAGTTAATATTACCGAGGTCACAACTCATTTGCTCGTAGTTTCCCTTATAGAAATTGTATTTCTTATCCGTACAAATAAGAGATGAATTACATAACTCTATTTGCAGGTTGATCTGAAGGGGGGGATGATAAGGGTCGGGTGGCGCTAATCCACTAAAGGTGTCAACATTGATCGAGAAGCACTGACATTGGAAAGAATCAAGTCTAGGATCTTCCCCCGACGATTTGTGTTAGAATTTTGCTGAGTAAGTGAACACAGGTTCATAAAGTGATCAACACACAAGTCTATGCTAGATAAAGACAATGTAGGGTGTGACCAGTCTGCTTTCCACTGTAAATTGGGGAGGTTGAAGTCACCACAGATAAGAAATGTTGAGGTAGCGCCAGCTGAGTTGACAATTTCCGAAAGGCTGTCAAAAAACTTTTCAATAATTTCCACTGCTCAGCACCAAGGAATATAGACACAGCATATATATAGGTATCGACCATGAGAGATTTTAATACATATAAATATAAAAATAAATTGTAGTATCTGTCTGTTATTTGTTTATAAATGGCTATAAATAAGTTTTTTGCTTTATTTTAGCAATAACTAAGCAGAAACACGCGTTTTTAAAAATTTTCTCTGTCTGTCTGTTTATTTTTCCGGTTTTCACGCAAAAACGGCTAAGCCACTAAGTTTCTCAGTATCTACTCAATTTTTGGAGCTTACATTTTGTACAACACATTTTTATAGCTAGTGCAGCCACTTCCCATACAAAATTTCATAATATCACAAAAATTTCGATTTCATCTATGGTATCGAATGATTGGGTTCTACGCACAATCGTAGTCCTCTTACGTTTTCAAGCTGAATGTTATTTTATTTAGGCTTTTTTTTAATTAACAAAAGCAATAATTATTCACATGTCCTTAATGCTCTTCAATACGTATATGATCTCAAATCACGAGATTGATTTGATCACGAGCCTCTTCCATTCAAATACGAGTATCATGGTATCATTCTTAATAATTTATGGTTCTGATTCCAACAAAATACAAAACATTGTGTTCAAAGAGCCATTAAAGTAAGCAGATTATATATCCCACTTAATGTATTACTAACTACATTCTCAAAAATTACTCATTATTGCGATTTTTATGCAGACGAAGTCACGGGCGTTTGCTAGTTATTATAATAAGATTTTCGTCATCCATTTTTTTGATGGATTTATTTTAAGGTGCCAGGCGTACCAAAAAAGTGTTCTCTCAATGATGCCTGTCTGTGTGTCTCGATGACTCGAGCAAACCCAACAGAAAAGGATGAAAGGGATCGTAAGAAATCGGACTTCTCCTTGAACAGGACTCTATTGTTTTTGGAATTAATTCCTGACCGGAAACGGAAGTTTTAAGCATTTAACCTAATAAAACATAGAAACTGTATTTTTATGTTGTATGACAGATTTGTAGAGCAGTTCAAAACATTTTTTATCTAAGCTTGAAATTAATATAAATTTTCCTTATTGTTATTCACCCAAAATCTTACTGCAGAGCTACTCCATATATTTTTTTTTATTATTCCGAATAATTTAGCCTCATTATCCATTTTCCTAATTTTATTAACCTATAAAAAAATGTTCTGGATTTAATTTAAAATGCTTCAATGATTTAAAATGATGACATAATTTCCACATTAAAAAGGACAGATCTATTTATGTAAGAAATTCTTTTTCGCGCGTCTACAATAGTAGCAATAAATCGGTCGAAATAAATTTCAAACTTCTACAAATATTTCAAACAGTAAAAACCAAATATGTAGCAAAAAAACCGTTTTCTTCTTCTGATGCCATAAAAATCTAAAGATTGAAATGCATAGTGTGACCTAGATGACTAGACCATGCATACATAAATTTATTATTAAATCCGAGTTGCATTTTTTTCACTCAATATTTGGTTTGTGCATTTTTTCGGCTCGAAATTAAAACTTTACACTCGTAATTTAATTCATAGAACAACAGTTTGTTTTTTTGTTTGAGTCGATGATTTTCAAATTTGGAGCAACTGAACCGAATTTGCATTTAAAGAGTTGTATGGCAAAAAAAAATAAAAGATTCAAGTATCTTATATCGTAGAGTAGTCTATTCCTAAAAAGAATTTCGGAAGTCCTAGTAAGGAATTAAACTCATTAAAATAGTTTTTGAAGAAAAAATAAAAATAAATTGAAGATTTCTGAAGTGTTTATACCAAGCGAGAGAAAGTGTACTTAAATTTTGATTGTTTTATTAAAATCTCATTAGAAATGTTGTAGGCTGTATTTTGATTATTTTAGTAAATTAGAGGGAAATTTAATTTTTTATTTGCGTCAATGAAAGTAAAGTGATTTAAATTTTGTTTTTAGTGAAAGGTGGCAATAATTCAAATTTAAGAAGAAGAAAAATTTTGATTTACCAGAATAATTTATCTTTGTAGTAAATTAGTGAGCATGCATATTGTTATTGTTATTTTCCACATAGAGACATGGCTCATACTCTCTAGTGACTGTCTTACTTTCCATAAAGTTTATAATGTGCCATCCAGAAAGTTTAGGGCATACCGATGGTGCATTCACAGGACTAGTAGTAGCACAGGACATTTTAGTAAGTAAAATGTTCCAGCTCTCGAAGGTAATAATTTTTGCTGCAGCTGGCTTGCAAACTAATAATAATCTCGAAATGCAACTGCATCCTTTTCTATCTGTGATGGTTGACAATGTTAGCAGCGCTTTACTTCCTTTCACTATTGGTGTTCCGCAGGGGAGTGAATTAGGTTCAGTTCTGTACAACTTATACGAAATCTATCACAATGCTAGATCTCGATGCTGTAATATCCCTCTATTCGGACGACGTGTTTCGACTTCAGTTGATCTTTTCAATGTGGATGATCCTTTGATGAAAATGGGTGGAGCGGGTTTTATGTTTGGATCTATAATCAACCAGTTGTTTGTTACAGAGGAGAGAATTCGTGTACCTTAATTGTTGTGAAGATAGCGCAAATTCTTAGGCTTAGGTTTTGGTAGCAAGAGGGTGGTTGCATAGAACCACAATGCACTGGGGCCATCTAGTTGGGCCCATGTTCTCCACCTATGTATTATAAGATGGAAGTCACTCCTCTTGTTCTAATCACTTGGTTCTGTTTGCGAACTGAAGCAGTTTGGAATGTTGGACGCCTCTGAGGTCATCTAGTTCTGAGAAGAATCTAGAGCCTAAACAAAGGAGATTTGCGGACAGTGACAAAAATAACCTCTGCAAAGGCTGTCGCTCGTGATCCGCATCCTAAATGTGTGCAGATTTAGCAAGCAATGACCTGTGGTCAGGCCAACAATAGTTCGGATGCTATAGCGACTAAGTTGTAACAGCTGAGCTGTGTTATTTTTATTCGGTTCTTTCCAAAAGGATTTGGCCGTTCTGCTGCTGTCCAGCGGACCCCAACTCGCCAAAAAAGAATCGAAAATAGTTTGTTTGAAGCTAGTCTTCAGCACTGTTGGTGCTACATCGATTGATTTCCTAGTAGAATTGATGTTTGCAGATCCTTGCCGTGCAAGCGTGTCTGCTGCCTCATTACCTAACAGGTCGCTATGACCCGGTATCCAAATTAGAAAAGCTTACGTTATGGCCGCTAGGCGATTCAAATTGTGTCTACAAATGGACACTAGTTTGGACGTAGTCCTGTAGTACCAGAAGCGCAGCCCTGCTGTCCGAGAAATTGTAACAACTTCCGAGACTGTTTTGCATATCTAGAATTCTTAAGGATATGGGATTTTGAGGGGTTGAAACCATCAAGAAGTACTTTCAAGTCAATGGTTTGGGTGGGCGTGAAAATAAAAGTTTAGTCAGATCTTTTATATAGTACAATGTTTTCTTCCTTGCCAAAATAAAAGTTGATTGTTTGTTTGTTTGCATGCGTTTGCATATGTATCTCAGTACTTCAAAATTGCTCGAAAAAATGTTTGGACCAACGTACATAAATTACTCATAGTTTGACGAGATCCAAGTATATTTTCTAAGTCACCAAAGACTAAACTAAACATCTTTTCCTACGGGCAAACTATTAATATTCCATACAGCTGAGTCAAATAAATTATGACATAATAATGTGTAGTTTCACTTGAAATTCAAAATTGCAATGTAGTTAATACTTGTCAAAACTTCTTTACTCTCACGCACCTCATGCATGGAGAAATTATCCACTGCACGGAAAAGGAGTCAATATTTTGGTGTCGAGTAGTTCAAATCATGCCCTCTAACACGGCTCTCAGCTTGTTATCCAACGATCTGAGATCTGTACTGGTGACTGGTCAATCATTCACACATATATGATATCCGAAACCTTATTTTTGAGCCACAGTTGCACCGCTTTTGCCTTTTGCATTGGAGCAGAGTCTTAGAATAGATTAGATTACACGGTGGGCAGGTTTAGTTTCTCTATCACTGCGTCCGTTGATGAGCCTACTGTGATGTCCCTCGGTGTATATAGCTTAGAGTTTCACATCGATTAGATTACACGGTGGGCAGGTTTAGTTTCTCTATCACTGCGTCCGTTGATGAGCCTACTGTGATGTCCCTCGGTGTATATAGCTTAGAGTTTCACATCGAGTCCTGTACTATTGACAAGGCTTAGGATGCACTGTGAAAACATTCACCAAACCAACAAAGGATATCACGTAGAAGAATGGTAAAAAAGTCACTTGGGTTCATAAATTTTTGACCGAAATGAAAGAGTCTTTTGTTCACTAGTGGTTCACTTTCACAGAAAAAATGCTTTGGTATTTCCTCCTTCTCATTCACAGATTCTGTATCCAGTTAGGACACCTACCAGAAGTCCAGTCTGATTTCTGTCTAACTGCAGATATTGAGAAGTACTTTTTTAAGTTACAGTGTAGCCTAGCGTTGGTCTACTATGCGAAGGTCGGTAGCTCAAATCCCTGGCGACGTATATTTTCTGCACACTATTTGTGTGGATATATATTGGCCACTTCAATCAGCAAAAATAAAAATGTGTACATTGCGGGCTAGCTAGAGTGTAGCCTAGTGGGTAGCGTTTTGGGCTTGTAATGCGAAGGTCGTGAGTTCAAATCCTGGTCGACGCAATATATAATTCCAGCACATTGCCCACTTGGATGTACCTTGGTCACCTCAATCTACGAAAACGAAAAAAAAAATCGTCGAAAGAGGGTTGTGCGAAGGGTCAACAACCCTTCCACAATAAGTAATGAAAAGTGCTAAGGAACCTGAATGTCAGGAGGCCAAAGTCCGATTTGGGCTATAGTGCCATTGTAGAAGTAGAAGAAGAAGAAGATAGCGGGCTGTGCAATGGGCTAAGAACTCTTTCACAACAACAAATAAATGTTAACGAACCTGAAGGTCAGGAGGCCAAAGCCTAATTTGGGCTGTAGTGCCATTGAAGAAGAAGTTCTTTTATCCAAATGTCCTGGCATAAAAAGCTTAGCATGCTTATTGGCTGATACCGAGTCCCAGTAAACGACACACTGCAATTTAAGCCACTTTTGGATAATCATTTTTGCAGTACTGAGTGGTATCCCGCAAAAAGGAAGAGGACCTGCTAAATCAGATTTAAATCTTTTCCTAGGCAACGAATAAGTTTTTTCTTTATCCTCAATCATCCGGGAACCAAATGTTGATTCCCTAATTCTATTAGTATTAGTAGTAATACCTTACGAGCTTTGATCGGATTTGAGATGATTGCAAAGCTAGGATTGCCGCTCTACTGTCAGAGAAAATATAAATGGCTTGGTTATGATAGATACTAATACTGGGACATACTCCTAATACTCCAGTCATTGCTTTCCCCTACCTTCCCACTCCCATTACGTCTTCCCCCATGACTGTGTTTTTGCATGGTACATGGAAACCTATAACACGTCATCCCGTGCAAAAATAATCTACCCCTTTTAGAACTAGATGTGTACTTAAATTGGGTCTATCAAACAATCAGTCTTGACGATCTGGTAAGATCACCTTAAATGGTTTTGTGATTTTGTCTTGCTATCATTGAATCAGAGAGAACTACCTCTTTTCGATTTCTGTAGTTAGAGAAGGGCATGGAATTTTGCGTCCTGTCCCGTCTTCAGTGGTGCGTAGTCTGTATGTTGTATTATGGGCTTCCCTCTGTATTTTCAGATGTAGGGGAGCCAGATTGAGAAGTACCTCTATTGCTGCAGTAGAAGTGGTACTAATTACTCCTGTTACTCCAATGCAAGCAAGTCTTTGTATTTTTGTGAAGTTTGCTCTTTTTTACAGTTCTATGCGCTACCGTACCGATACTGCATATGTTATTATGGGTCTAGCAACAGAGGTAGACATCCAGTATGTCAGCTTTGGATTGATATCCCATGATTTGCCCAAAAGGCTCTCACAAGTTCAAAGGGATATTCTGGCTTTTCTAGAACGTTGTCTCTTTCACAAGAGTTTCTCATCTAAAATTATTCCGAGAGAATTTCACACTTCACTAGAATATTCCATGCAAAGTGTCGCATCTTACATAGAGGAAAGCTGTCCGAGAGCTTTCCTGTGCGAACGGGTGTCAAACAAGGCTGCATATTATCACCAGCCCTGTTTCTGGTGGTAATAAATGAAAGCTGCACTGGTAGGTGGGGAAGGTAAAGGTCTTCAATGGAGACTATTTAACCTCTTAAGTCACCTTGATTATGCTGATGACGTGTATTTGTTTGCACATAACCCTTAGGACTTAGAGTCAAATGTTTGCTCGTTGCATTCTAAATGCAAAGAGGCGGAACTGGAAATAAATGTGCGTGAAACCAAGTAGATACATGCACATTGATTGAAACACAAGTACACCGAATGTTCTTAACGGGTAAGATGAGGAAGAGGTGCAAGATTTTTGCTATCTCGGAACATTGTCAGCATGGAGGATATTGAGGCTCGTCTAAATGAAGCTCGTCAGGCCTTCGGTATTCTTTCCCCTTTCTGGCGGTTAAGAAAGATCCTTCGCATGAAGCTGCGAGTTTTTGACGCATGCGTCAAATCCGTATTGTTATATGGTTATACTACGTGGAAAATGACCGTTCGACTTCCCAAGAAACTGCAAACTTTTGTGAACAAGTGCCTCCGACGCATTTTAGGAATATCCTGGCCAGATGTGATCTCCAACGACGAACTTTGGATTGCAACAGGACAGACTAAAATAGGCGTTGATATTCAAAGGCGGAAGTGGCAGTAGATCGGTCACACTTTGAGGAAACCAGAGCTAAACATCGCCAAACAGGCTCTGGAGTATAATCCTCAAGGAAGGCGTCAGGTTGGTCGACCATGTAGAACATGAAAGCGAGCAGGTGAGCAGGAGGCCAGAGGAATAAACAAGCCCTGGCAACATCTAAAGGTCGATGCTCAGGATCGTGTCTTGTAGAAGAGAGTTGTTATTGTCCTATGCCCCTACAGGAATTTAATTGAGTGATAATATTCCAGTGTCTCTCCAAAAAGTTTGGGCTTTTTTCAATTTGGCTATAATTCTCTTTTTGGTAAAAGCTACAATTATTCTTCTTTTTCGGATTATTACCAAATCATACTTTTGTGCACCTGGCTTATAGCACCTTGCACTATTGCTGTATTAGTTTCTTCGAAATTGCCTCTAGTCAGGATGGCCAGGTGATTAGACTTCCAATCCAGAGTTTGGAAGTAAAGACACCAGGAGATTGTAGAATGTACTCCACCTTGTGAACAGCCTTTAAGCAGAGGCTATGATTGGTTCACAATGGGTACCCAAACGGTCGATTTATGGACTCTTTCTCCTTTATCGCAAAAATGGAGGTTGGCAATGCAACCGTAGCTGATTCATGTGGGATGAAGGCCTTTATCGACAGTCGGGTTAAGCTCGAACTTTAGATGACCGAGCATATTTGCGTTGATTATTGAAGAATTTTTCTGCGGCGAAGATTTTGTTATACTGAAACGGATTTCGCGTTTTGGCTGTATATTGCTACCGTGAGTCTAAAGTGTCATTGGTACGCGCTAAATATACCAATGACAATCTGCTTTTTATAGCATGGATTTTTGAGAACTTTGCATTTCTCACTTCAGAATTTTCTGTTTTCAGAGCGGTTTTCAGTATCCTTATGCCTCAACAGCCGGATCTTTGGTGGTATTTTACTCCACCAGTATTCTCATTCAACTTCACAGCGTGATACACAAAATTGCGAGCGATTCCAAGTGGTCGATAGCGCTTTTACCCATTTTGCATTTTCCTAGGCCAATTACAATAATACGATTTCTGATGTCGCTCCATTCCATGATTGTAAACAATCTTTTTTTTATTACTTAATGTTATTACGATCTAGTTATAAAACTAATAAGCAATTTGTTTCTGACTTAATTTACTACTTTACTAATTATTTAAAATTCAAGCCAAGCATCGAGATTGTTTTAGTTTTTAATGTTTTCCACTTTTTATACTCTAGATGAAATCTGAGAGTATTATAAGTTTGCTCTAAAGTTTGTAACGCTAAGAAATAAGGCTCGGAGAAAAAAATTAATGATACATAAGTTAATATTATCACTCAAAAATCTCAAAACCGGATGTCCGTCCGTCTGTCCGTCCGTCTGTGCGCGCTTTAGCTTGAGAACGCGTTGAGCTAGATAGTTCAAATTTTGTACACGTCGTTTTTGACAAAAAAGTAAGGTCAAGTTCGTGAACGGGCCAAATCGCTCCACCCCTTCTACCTCCTCCCATACAAAATGACACAATTGCGCAATTTGTCAATAAACGGCTTTGCACGAAAAGTATAAAAGCTATTGGCCTGAAATTTGGAATATGTTATTTTTATGATAATATCAATCTACCGTGTAAAAATTATGCGTGTCCTCCCCCTCCTTCTACCACCTCCCATACAAACTGCACTTGTCATGAATTACTCTAAGCCAACTTACTCAGTGCGTATAAAATTTAGCGGGCTGAAATTGTGCACCAAATATTTATTTAAAATTGTTAGTAAGCCCAAAAAAATTTAGACGATTAGCTTTACCCCTTCTACCCCCTCCCATACAAAATGACACAATTTCACAATTTGACAATAAATGGATTTACTCGAAAAGTATAAAAGCTATTAGTCTGAATTTTGGGATATATCTCTTTCATAATGATTTTAATCTACGGTAGAAAAACTATTTGCTTCCTCCCTCTCCTTCCACCCCCTCCCATACAAACTACACTTTTTCATGAAATGCTCTAAGACGATTTTCTCAGAACATATAACATTTATTGAGCTCATATTTTGTAATAAATACTTAATTAGTATTAGCATACTAAGATCAGAAAAAAATATTTGATTAGCTTCACTGCTTCTACCCCCTCCCATACAAATTGACACAGTTTCACAACTTCACAAAAAATCAATTTTCCAGAGAAGTATGAATGGCACTAGTCTGAAATTTCAGGGATATCAATTTTATAATATTCCTAGTTATTTCTGAAAAAATCACTAAAATCCCCCCACTCTTTCTACCACCTCCCATACTACAAACTGCACATTTTCACTAAATCTAACTCACTAATTTTTTCAGTTCCCATTAAATTTTTGGAGTAAGCATTTCGTATAAAACATTTTTATAGCTACTTTAGCATGATGGGGAAAAAATTAGTTCAATGCTATCATCCCTTCTAACACTTCCCATGCAAAATTTCTTGGGATCACAAAAAATTCTATTTCATCTAGAGTATCGTAAGATTGCGCTTTACGCGCAATCGTAGCCCTGTTATGCTTTATTGTGCATTTAGGTTGAATTATTTTTGTCTATTATTATTATATTTTTACCTATTATTTCAGCAACACTTTATTAGTTTGAATGGTTTAACCCTCTGAAGCCTTCGCACTTTGGTCTCATTGTCTAGGAGTTGAATCGCATTTGTTGACGTATTGGTGAAGTCTTCGCTCGTGACTTTGTGCAAACTTTTTTATTGCATTCTTGACAAATTCTATATTTAAATCCTTGTGTAGATTGTCATTGCATATGTACCATGGTGCGTCTACAATACTTCGAAGCACTTCATTTCGAAAAAGTTGTATTATTTAGACGTTGCTTTGTTTAATACAACCACAAAGACTTGTTTGTACAGCAGAAGCTTGTTAAAAGTTGAAAAGGTTGAGTATCTTCCTATTAGTTAATACATTTCGTTGTATTTGTATTGTAAGTTCATGTCTTTTTCTTGACGTGAGCTTTCCATCTATGCTTGGCATCTAGCTTCATACCCAAGTATTTAGCTGTGTAAGGTATCATTTGATTGTTGATGTAAATTGGAATATGCTTGATTTTCTTATTAGTGAAGTCGACATGCACATCCAGTGAAAAATTTGGAAGATGACCGCTTGCAATTTTTCTGTTGATTCCAAATTAGTTTCTCCTACAGCCATTATTGCGGTGTCGTCTGCAAAGGTAATGACGGTGCTATGTTCCAAGTTCGATTGGTCATGGGTGTGCACGAAGTAGAACCGGTCCAAGTACACTTCCTTGTGAAATTCCCGCTTTGATCTCCTTAAGCTCGGAATACTCGTCCTCATGATTGACCCTGAAGTATTTCCCCCGATATATATGATATATCTGTGAATGTGCGGGAAGAATCGTTTTAAGTTTGTAACAAGCTCCCTTGTTTACATGTGTAAACAACTGATTCCAAAAACTATTTACGCGCCAATAACAGATTAATATCAACTTCCAAATCGCAGTCAAAGCGATATGGATACGCTTCAAACATCCGACCACTATCACATAATTTCTCCATCTGACTCGATGTGAGACTGTTCGTTCCGTTGTTGTCAGAACAGTGTGGATAGCTGAGGGTGCATTTAGATTGAAGTGGTACCCAACAAAAACAATCACGCGATAAATCCCAGTGGCGATAGAAATGGCAATAGTAAATTATCGCCTCTAACGATACAATTGCCAGAGTCTTTGCTCTTTTATTGACTTGGCGATAATTTTGCGAACATTTTTTCGAATCGCGATGACGACAAAAAGACAAGAATTTCGAAGTGCAACAATTATTGTCCTTTTATTGTAAATCATCGCCTTCAATGATAAAATGTGAATCAATTACGCATTTTCATTGACTTCGTGATAATTCCTCGACAAATCAACAGGCCATGCAATAAGAGTGCTTTCGTACAGCCAATAAGAATGCAGTCTGTCGCAACGATAAAAATGCGATAAGTCTCTTCGACAAGAGTGCGATCTGTCGATGCCATAAGAATTAGTGTCAACCTTTTATCTAGTAGGCTTTATCGCATTCGATAAAAATATGATACTGCGGCGATCGGCGATATTACTTGCATGATATCGATTCGCTATTGCATTCTTATCGCCATGTTTGCTGGGTAGGTACTGTAAAAAATTTTTTTTTCATTCTCTGTGTGTGCCATCTATAGCAATATCTCAATATTTTGGAATTCTGTCGAACGAGTTTTCGAGTGATATAATTCAAAAACACTAATTAATTCATATTATTTCACACTGCGCTTAATTTTACTATAAATTATAAATAAAACCGTTAATTAATTCAATCAATAATAACGACTTTGAATGAACTCTAGAGTTACATAAAAACGTGTTCTTTTGTATTATCAATAATTTTATTAAAAAAAACTAAAGAAATATGCCCGTTGAATAAAACGTCTATTTTCACCAATGAAAGTTTCTATTAAAAAATCTTGGCATAACGTGTGGCTCTATTCTTTTGCGCGATCGATTTCGAACCGCTTTCTATAAATAAATAAAACATAAGCAACACATCTTTATTTTCTGTCCTTTATTATCAACTGCATCAGTGACGGGGATCAAAACTCTGCACTGAATTTTCAAAATTTCGTATAACACACGATACCATCCATCAATCATACTATGGCACAGACCCATTACAATTTACACTCCGAAAAAAAAATGGTTTTCTTGATGAATTCTTATCGCGAATTTCTGATCTCAATTGCTTCCAAGTGTGAAGTCATAAGTTATTAGTATTCGGGTCATTGTGATACAGGGATTTGGCGGTGGTCTGGCTGGCCGCTGGTAACTTAGATAAACATTTTATAAGAAAATATGTGTCTCAAGTCAATATTGAAAGTGTCCGGAAACATTAAACAAAAGGTGAAAGTTGCGAAAAAGAAACACTACTGTTTATGATTGTGATATTTTTTTCGGAACTACTTGTTGAATCATACCTGGAAAAACAATTCCTGACCAAGGTGTTAATAGACCTGAAAAATTTGGTGTGAATTTAGATTTTCGGCACAAATAAATATTCTTTCTAAAAGATACTGCAGATCAAGTTTGTTTGACCTAAAAAGATAGTTTGAGAAAAATTCGGTTTGGTCGGAAGACGATGAAGAAGAAGAAACTTTAACCTCAGACAATGCTGCATTGCGCTCACCTGGCAGCCTTGAACAACAACATCTCTTCATACCTGAATTTCATTGAGATTGTCTGACATTTAAAACTAAAAACCATCGATAGTTTGTGTCGGTTCGACTGATACAAACAAGTTTTCAGGTCGTTTCTTCATCGCCATTTCTCTCTGTCTTGCCGTCGGTGGTAGGATTTGCATTCCGAAGGTATGACTATACTATGCGCCCAACTGATTCACAGGTGTGTCTTCTCGAATTTCAGAGTATATTATCGCTATGGCGAGCTCTTAAGGAAATCACCGCAGACTTTTGGGAATTTCCAAAATTAACAAATTTAGAAGAAAGAAATTCTACTGAAAAACCATGAGTAGTACCAGGAAATGGTGAAACATTGTTCAAAGGTGTTAAGGGTTTACAATGCTACTGCACCTATATAAGAAAGCAATCGTTTACCTTTATGGAGGTCATCGGCATTCATACCGTTCGTACACGCCTGAAATCGAAATCTCTTAAAGATACACACAGTTAAAGCCCATAAAACCCACGCTTCGAGATTATGAAGAAACAAATTCGGTATATGTTAGCCGTTAAGCCTGCCATTCACGATTCAACCGCTCTGTAACAGTTTGATTTTGGAGTAGTATCAATTCTAATGTGCAATTGCCTTTCAACCGTTGTGCGACTGCAAATGAGTGGCATTTGAAAAATTTCAAGTTGATCGATCGTTGCTCAACTGTTTGCAACTGTTGCATACAAACTCTGGCGATCTATGATTGACGACATTAACAACTGTTGGACAGCCGTGAAAAAAGAATAGTTTTTAGTGTGAGGTTGGTCATAAATTGCTCGACAGTTGCTCAACCGTTGCTCAACCGTTGTCCAGTTGTTGTTAGCTAAGCAAATGCTGTGCTTCTGCATATGCGAAAGTTTTCAGTAGTACGGTTCAACTGTTGCCCAACAATCGATCAAATTAAAAGTTGATCAACCGCTGCAACGTCAGTAGCTCACTTTATCTTACAACTTCAAAACCATTTCTTCATTGCCCCTTTTGCTGGCATATATTTCAGCCCACTTTACAGACATTCAGGTGACACACTATAACGCTAAATTCAACCAATTCAACAATAGTTAGCAGATAAAACACCTACTTCGCTAAGTGCTAATACTGTTAACAAAATGACGAAATCTTTGACTTTACTACTACCTCCAACTAGGCATATATGTATATAAATCCGATAGTTTACTTATTGCTTAGCTTTAAATTATTAGATAATTAAACTAATAACTTTCGTAACACGAAATTTATTCGATTTGTCCGCCATACATGGTACTCGTACAATGTTTCGATTTTAACTTTGAAGGTAAACCTCGACTTCGATATAAATGCATTATATGAAAAAATCAGGTTTTGAGTCACTTCAAGGTGTACCAATTGTCAATTAACCAGAAACCGTTTCTTAGCCAAGTAAATAAGCATTCTCTTGAAAAATATTTTAACTACTTGAAATAAAAAAAAAAATGTAAGGTAACTTGTATTCCAGCTTCTTTGCTGCATTAATAATCGCTTTAATTTTTTTTTTTAATCAAACACCAACATAAAAATGTCACCTCTTATAAAACTTGATTTAAAAAAAGCATTTGTACCGGAACGAATCCGACACATAACTATAACCTTGGTCATTTTCTTTGAAGAGAGAATGGAGAGAAGAAAAAAAATTTAAATATGTACTTAATTTTTTTTTTAATGTAGTGAAATAATATCTAGGTACCCACAATTTGCGGTCTTAGCTTAGGGTCAAGGCAATAAACTATTCGAGTTTCAAAGAGGAGAGACTAATTTTTTGAGATGTCTTATTAATTGGGATTGGATTTAAATTTGTCAGAAGGAAACGAAACATTTCCAGAGTCTTAATTTTTTTACCGTAGTTTTGTACGTTTTCTTGCAAGACAAAATAATGCGATTTGATGAATTTGTGATAGGGTTTCACTGATAGTTTGTCCTCAAATGATTGCTTGGGGGTTTTTAATATAGAAAAATTAAAAAATATGCTTTTAGTAATTGGTTTTTTTTTGCAGTTTTATTGAAAATTCATATAATTTTTTTTTTTCAGAAAATCGTTAAATTATTTATTAAATGATTGATTTTTTCAACCATTTTCTTTGTGAATGTTCATAATATCTCGTAGGTGTATTAAGTTCGAGAAGCATCTCTTTCTGATGCTTGCCAGTATCAGTGGCGGCTCATCAAATTCAGAACTGAATTCGTAGTTATCACTTGATGTGAGCACTTAATCCATATTTAGAATACTTGATCTTATCTTCTTTCATCAACAGCTTTATAGCCCAATCCGAACATTTATTTCCTGACCATTCCATTTGTTATTGTTATTGCACAGACTCGTACCTCTATATATTTTTATTTTTGCAAAATTGAGGCTCAAATCACGATCAAAACTGCTTCAACAGTTCAAATATCTCGTTATTTTCCATTTTTAAAGAAAAAAAATCTGGTCCGGCCAGCCGATCTGCCGAAATTTTGAGAGTTGCTCATTTGAAGTTTTTTGGAACATCGTATTTCAATCAAATCTGAGGATTTTTGATGTGGTCAGAGTAAATAATGATAGATTTAGGTAGAAGAAGGGTGGTCTCGGAAAAAGAATCATATTGCACTGGGACCATATAGTTGGGTCCATTATGCACTTCCTATTGAAGTTTATGACATGGATTTTACCCCTCTTGTGCTAGCCACATGATATGGTTCGCAAACGGAACAAGCTCGAATGTTTGATGCCTCTGAGTTCTGAGAGGAATCTAGGGTCTAAAAAAGGAGACGACCGTTGGAGATTCGCGGGCAGAGATAGTTTCTGGTAGATTCTTCGTCTTAATCGCAATCTTTGCAAAGACTGTCGCAGCCTGAATGCGAGAACTTAAGCAGACAGTGACCTGTGGTCAGGCCGACGATAGTTCGAATGCTATTGCGACTATGCTGAGCTTTGATGTTGTAATTCGGCTCTTCCCAATAGTCTTTGGTTGTTCTATAGCCGTCGTCATCACATCGGGGAAAAAATGTTGTTTGAAGCTAGTCTTTAGCGCTGTTGGCGCTACACGGACTGTCTTCCTAACGGAGCTAATGTTTGCAGATCTTTGCCTGGCAGGTCGCTATGGGCCGGTAGCTAGGGTGTAGCCTACCGGATAGCGTGTTGGTCTACCATGCGAACGTCGTGAGTTCAAATCCCGGTCGACGCATAATTCCAGCACACTGACTGCTTGGTCACCTCAATCTACGAAAAAGGAAAATTCGTAGATAGAGGATTATGCGAAGGTCTAACAACCCTTCCACAATAAATGATGAAAAAATGTTAAGGAACCTGAAGGTCAGGGGCCAAGGCCCGATTTGGGCAGTAGCGCCGTTGTAGAAGTAGAAGATGGACCGGTATCTATATTAAAAATATCGATTATAGCCGCTAGGTGGTTTAAATTGTGTCTGCGAGTGGTCACTAGCTTAGACGTGGTCCTGTAGGATTGGAGTGCGAGAAGTGCAGCCTTACTGTCCGAGAATATGTAATAATCTTCCAATGTGTGGTTGGTTCATTCAGTCGGACTCGTAATGTAAAAGGGAACATGCGTCTCAAGTGACGCTTAAAATTTTGCCTTGGCCAATTAGTGACCACGAATTGAATTTTTTTATTTAATGGCAGCTACACCTGTTGTTTGTCTTATAAAAAGATCAAGTGAAGGTAGTGAGAGAATTATCTCCAGGGATGCTTATAGAGTATTTCTAAGAGCACCTGTTATACAAAAACATGCCAAGCGTTGGAGTAGTTGTAAAGATTCTAGGTTGGTTTTTAGTACCACTGATGGCAACCACACCAATGCTTCATATAAAATAATGGGTCCATCTCTAATGGTATAAATCCGGAGCGGCTTTACTGTCGTTCTAAGCCGCCACTGGCCATCGAAACTCTTTTTAGATCGATTATTATGGTTCATCTGCTGAAACACTTACGCTTGATTGAAAAAATAAAATTATTTCCAAAATTGGCGATTATTCAGCCTTATTAATGTGAGTGTGAAAATTTTTCTACAGGTTTTTAATTTTTGAAAAAATTATCTTTGAGTGACTTAAATTAATTGCATACTGCCAATAATTGTATTAAAAAAAGGCATAAACAATCTTCAGACTTACTGAAAAAATCGTCAAAGATTGCAAGATTTTTCTTAAAATAAAAAATTGGATGTTTTTGAAATATTCCTAAAATGCACACTTTTTCACCATGAAATATGATCGAACTCACTAATTTTTTTCATTAAAACGAAACGACATACCACATCTTCCGGTTCACATTGAAACTCTGATTAGAATACTATTTTTGAATTTCTATCGTAAATTTATGTGTCCCAGGCAAATGGGCGAAAATAGTGAAAAATAAAAATTCCATTCAGAGCTTCTAAGTACTTTTCAATTAAAAAAAAAAACAAACGAACTATGCTCTAGGAACAAAACACTTCAACCCACTAGCTCGATTTTTACATCGAAATATTAAATCGAAAGACTTAAGCCAGAAACTAGAATTCTGTTAGGTTTTTGATGAATTTGTACGCGAAATTTATTTATTGTAATAAATTACTGAAAATGAAAATTCTAGGAGTTGTAGATAGTTGATCAATCTGGAGTTAAATATTTCAGATAAGTGTGTACATTTGCGTTATTAGGATTTCTGACATTTTTTTTTAATTATTAAGTATTCCAAATGGCGATGAGTGAGAGACTGCCATGCAGGAACTAACAATTCAGCTGCTGCACGCTATGTATACTAAATACTAAAAGCTCAAAAAATTCAAAACAAATTCTTAACAATGGTTTAATTGTACTTTTTTTATCAATGCTGTTCAATATGGGCCTTTTAGGAAACGTGTCAATGATTATGAAAAAGTAGCAATTCTTGAAGGGATCCAATGATAGGTCGCGACTTTTCGAGGTCGTGTTTTAGAACACTCAACTCTATTCTTCGTTATTGTCTCAATGTATTGATCTATCTTGGACCACCAACAGAAACTTCGTGCAAGATACTTCATTCTGTTAGTATAAATATGGGCGTAATGGAGGTCACTGGGAATAGCTTAATGGGTAGCGTGTTGATCTCGTCGTGAGTTCAATTTCCGGTTGATGTATATTTCAACCACACTGCCCACATGAGTATATCTAGGTCATTTCAATCTGCGAACATGAAAATTCGTAGATAGAGGGTTGTGCGAAGGGCTAATAACCCTTCCACAACAACAAATAAGAAGAAATGTCAAGGAACCTGAAGGTCAGGAAGCCAAGGCCCGATTCGGGGTGTAGTGTCATTGAAGAAGAAGAGATCACTTGAAATTTTTTTTCTGCTCTTTTCCAGAGTGACTACCCGAATTTCCCAAATGTGTTCATCTATCTACAAAAAATAAAAAATATTTACACCGATCTTGATATCTCCCGAATAGTCATATGGTTCCTTGTGCCTTCACTGTGGGTACCACCTGTGTGTGTAATCCAGAGCCTGTTTGGCGATGTTTCGCTTTGGTTTTCTCAAAGTGTGACCGATCCACTGCCTTTTCCGCCCTTGAATCTCAGTGTATATTTTAGACTGTCCAGTTGTACTCCAAAGTTCGTCGTTGGAGATCACTTCTGGCCAAAATATTCCTAAAATGCGTTGGAGGCATTGGTTCACGAAAGTATGTAGTTTCGTGGTAAATCGAACGGTCTCTTTCCACGTGTACAACCATCTAACAATTCGTATTTGACGCATGCGTCAAAAACTCGCAGCTTCGTGCGAAGGGAGATCTCTCTTAACCTCCAGAAAGGCGAAAGGATACCGAGGGCCTGACGAGCTTTTTTTTGAAGAACCTTAAGGAAATTTAAATAGTTATAGCTTGTGTTAATTCCAAAAATTTCCAAATAAAATAACATTAAGAATGAAAACATAATAAGACTACAATATATAGATAAAATCGAAATTTTTGTGATCTTAAGAAATTTTGTATCGGGAGTGGTAGAAGTGGTGACACCATTGAACTAATTTGCTTCACATCATGCTAGAGTAGCTTTAAAAATGTTTTTAACCAAATTTTAGCAAAAATTGAAAAGGTGCTGTGAAAATTAGTATATTGGATTTAGTGAAATTGTGCAGTTTGTATGGGAGGTGGTAGAAGGAGTGAGGGGCTCTTAGTGCTTTTTTAAGAAACAACTATAATTATAATGCAATTGATATATTATAAATTTTAGATCAGTAACTTCCATACTTTTTAAGAAAGTTGTGAAGGGAGGGGGGTGAAGCTAGCCGGTTTATTTTTTTCGATATTTATAGTAATGCTAATTCTGAATTTAGTACAAAATTTGTAGTAATGCTTATTCTGAATTTGGTACAAAATTTGAGAACAAAAAATGGTATAAGTACAGAGAAAATTGGTTTATTGTATTTCATGAAAAAGAGCAGTTTATATAGGAAGGGGTGGGGGGTTTAATACTTGTATACAATAGATCATATTTTTGATGGAAATAATATATCCTAAATTTCGAATTATTAGCTCTTATAGTTTTCGAGATAATTTGATTATTATAAATTTTTGAAAATGATTCATTTTGTATGGGAGGGGTCAGAATGCATGAGGGGTTTTAAATAAAACCAACCAACTTCTCCAAGCATACCTAACAAACTGAAATTTTCATTACAATCGGTACAGCCGTTTTTGAAAAACGGACAGACCGACAGACGAAGAAGAATTTCAAAATCGTGTATTTATGCTTAGTTATTGTCTAAATAAAGTAAAACACTGACTTACAGGCATTTATAAACAAATAACAAATAGACACTACAATTATATTTATATGTATAGATGTTACTTAATTTCAAGAAAACTTATTGTTAATGTGGTGTTAATTATTGAAACTGCTGAGCCGCCATCGTGCTCTATTTCACTGGGTTGCTATTTAATCAGAAGTTGCTGAGAATATTTGTTACTGTCACCTAATTTGTTTACGTAGACTACAGGTATATTGAGCTTCCCCGCAACGAAAACATTGCACCCTCCCAGCAAACAATTTAACGAGTGTTCACAAATAACGATCTTAAAACGAGCATCAAATGATACGAAACAAGCAAACCAAACAAAAAGGGTCGTACAGGGTCGATCTTGTTATATACAAGTAGTTTTCATTTCACCATGCACATTACTAGAGCCAAACATTATTTTGTGTCGATATTATAAAATATTGTAAACGCAAACGGTGAAAAACCTGGAGTTTGCAGAGGTTTACGCGCGTGTTTGTGGGGGTGTGCCCGCGAAATGTTTAAATTCATAAACAGCAGAAACAGAACAAGAAGCAATTGAGATCTTCAAAAATCTCTTGTTTAGCTTTAAGAGTTAAGTTCTTTGATAAATCGTTAATGTTTCATAAATAATATCGTCTATGAATCGTTAACGATATTCATTAATGAATTAAAATAAAAATCATTAACAACACATTAATGATTCATTGATAACGATTATATACATGCTTATATACTCGTTTCTTGTAAGCGTTTTTCAATTCATTAATGATTCGTTAAAAGTAATTCATTAACGAATGCCCATTTAGTCCGCTTGATGAATCATTAATGTATCGTTAGCGATGGTTGTTAACAATCAAATCGCTCTTTAATATAATTCATTAACGATTCTTTAACGAATTATTTTGTTTGCTGCGAAGCATGAAATGATACAAAACAAATAAACTGCGTTATGGCCTTAATTAAACCAAGCAAAAAGGGTCGCAAAACGTCGATCTTAATATGTACAAGCAGTTTTCATTTCACCATGCGCATTATCAGAGCTAAAAATTATTTCGTGTCGATATATCAGAATATTGCAAACGCAAATGGTAAAAACCTAGAGTTTGCAGGTAAATCCGCGTTTGCTTGTGGGTGTGTGTGTTCGTGAAACTTTTAAAGTCATAAATAACAGAAACAGAACTTAGCTTAGCTTTAAAAGTCAAGTTCTTTGGTAAATCGTTAATGTTTCATAAATAATATCACTTATGAATCGTTAACGATATTCATTAATGAATTAAAATAAAAATTGTTGACGATACATTAATGATTCATTGATAACGGTTATAAACTTGCTTATGTACTCATTTCTTATAAGCATTTCACAATTCATTAATGAATCATTAAAAGTAATTAATTAATTAATGTCCATTTAGTCCGCTTGATGAACCGTTAATGCCTCGTTAACGACGCTCGTTAACGATCAAATCGCTCGTTAATATAATTCACTGACGATTCTTTAATGAATCATTTTGTTTGCTGGGCTCTTATTTTTGCATTTAGTAGTTTTCGAGTTATTGTGATTTTTTTAGGAAATTATTTGTTGTTGTTATGCTTAAATTTTTATAGTTCACTTATCTATAAGATTTCGACAAGGCACGCACTTGACTGCAAAGAGTCATGTTGTGATAGCTCCAGAGCTAATTGATTCCAGGTAGCAGTAGACAAGTTGTTCCCAAAATTGCTGAAAATCAGGATATGAGTTGTAGTGCTATTGAAGAAGAATGAATTGACATTTATAAAACATTCAAGTGGTTTTTGAAACTGAGGATTCCGGCTGAACCCTGAATATGGCTTGGTAATTTATTCCATAATTTAATTGTGTAGAAAAAGCAGGAGCACTGCGAAATCACCTTGCGGTATCGCGCCATCAATAAGCCGATTACTAAGTTAAGGAGGCTTCCCGTATTTTATCAGTTGGAACCGAAAAATCAGAGCCTGTCGATTTACTTAGCGACAATTGACAAGCAAAAGTGTCTAAGTCACAAAATTCAAATTTTACAGCAGAACGTTTTGAAACTGAAACTTACTGTGATGATATTCACATTTAAAATCATTCTAAACCTTAATATATGCAAAACACTTCTGCTTACTAACCCTCAATAGGTTTGTAGAGTGCAGCCCAGTTATGAAATTGGGAGATATGCGAAAATTTCCTTAACCCGTGCATGAAGCGGAGGTAATAATTAATGGCTATTTCGAATTTTTCTGTACAAATAGAATTGAGCTTACCGACCTAATCCTGCATAAATTTGTCCAAGGACAGCTTTAGTGAACTACGGCAGTCAAGCATGTTACCTAAGTTACGTACTCGTATTACCAAAAATGTAAAGGAGACGCATTTAGTACGTATCGAGGTTTGGCAACATTCAACGAAAGAGTGTTTTTGTTAATGACCACACAATTGATACACACTATACTATCTTGGACGAGGACTATAGCGCTACTAGTGTACAGTTGAACACAGATATTTGCTGTCTTCGATAACTTCTGATAAAACATTAATAAATTAACTAAATAAGATAGGATAGAGCCCTGAGGAACGCCATCAGAAAGGTGCGTAAACAATGTGATTTTTTCATCTAATTTAACCCGTTGATTTCGGAAGGATGAAGAGTTTACTAATGACTTAACAGTTTTTCTGCGATCTATCATTAAAATTGCCACTTGATACGGTCATTCTTACTTCCATTCCCATACTTTCCATACCAATGGAATTGTTGTAAATGTAAAACAAATAGATTGATGGTTACAGAATGAAATTTGCTTTTTCGTCTTCTTAATACGAAATCAAAAGACTGAAACAAGAAACGCTATTTTTCATTTTACGACTTTTTTAAATGTTGGGCCTTGGCTTGAAACATTTTTTCAATTCTTAAGCTGATAACTTATCCATTCTTATGAAAATGCAACTTTCGAAACGGTACCTCTTATAACTTTGAAGAAAAGTATTTTTATTTTTAATTTATTCGGGAGTCAACTAGATTTGACCCAATAAAAAATCTCAAATTTCTTTTCCAATAAAAAGGCAGTGACTCAATTTAACGAATAACGAATCTTTGAAGAGCCAAAAACGAAAGAATTAAGCCAGAAACTTGATTTTTCCCTGAAAAATGCAAATTGGTAAAATACACAGGCCGAAACCCGATCTATTTTACGATTTTGCTAAAATTTTGACGAATTTTGCAAACGATTTCCTGGTTTTGTTATTCTTGATAAACACGTTTATTTTCTTTTTCAAAAGTTAATAGATTCACGGCAATCATATTTAGATTTTAATGGTTCGAAAATTTTAATGGACTCACACAGCGATCTGATCTCATCCTCGAAATTAAAGATAAGTGGAAAAAAAAATGTAAGATCCATCATAATTTGCTTTCATCACAGTACAAGTCCCTAAAACCCAGATTGTACACTTGGAAAGTTGAATTCCAGCATGAAAATTACGAAGAAAACCGCATTATTGGCTCTCGATATGTGTACACGGGGCTCGATATGTCGTCATATCGTCCATCGATTCGAAACCGGCTACGAAATGAATTTCTTCTTTCGGTTTCTTCGATCGGTCCGTGCTATTTAGATATTTTGTATTAGCTCTCTCGCTGTGTCTGTCGGTGTGCTTGTGCGTTTATATCACGTTCTGGCGATTAGAAAAAAAAAATAACCCAACTTACCATAAATTCAAACTTGGCGTATTCGTCACTAGAAAACATGGACTTTTGAATTCCGCACCCAGGCTTCCTGCTCGTACAGTCGAGCAAAGTAATTTTTTTTTTTTTCGAAAACAATTTTCATTGCTGCAAACTTTCTGCAAATATTTAATACACGTTCGGCACGCGGGGAGCGGCTTAAGTAGCTGGCCAGCAGTTGTTGGTGTTGTAAACGCTTTCTACAGAGCGCAACTGCCACCACTTAACCGTGCAGACACGTGTCCCACTTTATATCGTTGAAAATAATTTTTATTTTTATTTTATTTATTTAATGCATTGGAAAATAATTGCAAGAAGTATAAGCTGAGCAAATCAAGTCGGGCTAGCTGGCCGGCTGACTGACTGGCTAACTGACTGACTAACTTGCTGACCGGATAGCTGGCAAGCGGACATGCACAAACGTTCGATTCGCTATTGTGAAATCGAAAATGGTGAAAATTAATTTTCTCAAAGTAGCCCATAAATAAGATTTGATTACAAGATTAAAGTGTTAATCGTTTAATAAGCAGCGAGCTACAACAAGACGAAGACTATAGGGTCTACGAAGAGATGCGCCATAAGAATGCCGGACACATGCGATCTTCATCATCGAGTGTGTGAGTGCTATGTTGTGAAACTTACGCGGATTTATTCGAATGCGAAAATTATTCAGTTGAATGATTTGAATGAAGACTGAAGGTATTGCAGGTGATCAAGCCGGACGACGATGATGATGTTATGTGAAATCATCGTTTTAAAACGATATTCAGGGATTTTTTCTTCGTGGCGGCAGAAAAAAATTATTATTCATTATTGATGAGCGATGTGTGAGTATAGGATCAGGGTAAATGATAATCTTGCGTCATTATACAGGTTTTCGCGGAACAAAAAACATCTTCCCATTGTGTTTGAGAAGGTTTCTTTTTTCGTATGCGATTCGGTTTCAAGTTTAAGTCATCGGCCAGATTTGAGTAATGACTTTTGTTTTGTCTAGATCGAAAGATTTTGTGTTTTTCTAGTAATTACGATTGTTAATTAGAAGCTGTCGGCAAAGGTATTTTAGAAGTTATAAACAAAACATGATCATCGTTATGTTTTGCCCACATAAAATTAAATATTCATTAACGAATTCATTCAGCAACTTATATAAGTATAAGACTTAACATTGGAGGATATTATAATCAAGACAGAATGATCCTGATTTTTGCCCATTTCTCTCTCTTACCCTTAATTATGGTCTAGCTCACGAATTTCTGCATTGAATGCCTGATTTCTGAATTGGACCGCCGGGCTCTCATCTAACATGCAGAATAATATGGATCCTCCAAATCAGTTCCTGCCGGAGAGTGGTGTGAGGACAAGTCGACCTGAAAAACCCTCATCCTCGAGGGTACAGTATGGTCGGCACGATAAAAAATTCTTGTTTTGGAATTGGAAATTGTTATATGAAAAGGTTGTTGTTGATTTGAAAAAGTTTGTTATTAATTTGATTGTTAATCAATCTAAAGCGGTTGATAGTTCATTGGAAATGGGAGGAGACCAAGACCCGATTTTGGCTGTAGCGCCATCGTAAGTAAGTATTATTAGTATTATGGATAAGACTGTTGCGAACAGTTTGTTCGAAATTTTGTATTTCCAATGGAATTTCGTGTGCAGACTGATTGAAAATTTTTGAAAAGACTTACTTCTCCTTCTACAATGGCACTACAGTCCAAATCGGGCCTTGGCCTCCTGACCTTCAGGTTCCTTAACATTTTTCATTATTGTGGAAGGGTTGTTCGCAAAACACTATATCTTCGAATTTTTCATTTTCGTAGATTGATCAAGGTATACTTAAGCAGGCAGTGTGCTGGAACTATACGTCGGCTGGGATTTGAAATCATGACCTTCGCATTGTAACAGGCTACCCACTAGGCTACACCCTAGCTAGAAAAGACTTACGGTTACTCAGTTTTATCAAAAACACGAGCCTGCGCTACTCACAGAGCATTTAAGGACGGTCGAGAAGTGGTGGAAGATTTGCTTCATTCTGGGCGTTCAACAAAACGTCGATACCATGAAGAAAGTGGAAAACCATTATTATAGCTTGAGAGAATGTTAGCACACGGACTAAACATCTCTCAGAAATCGGACTAAACATCTCTCAACTTCGGGATTCTATGCTGCTCTGGATTTACTTGTAATGCCTAGATATCGAATCTGGAATTATCTCCTTTATTGGTGGCCATTAATGTCGCAGCTCTTACAGCAACTCATTAGTCTACTTCCACAATTGGAGCTTAATTTTTATTTCCTGGGAAGATGCGGAGGCGATCACTGCCTCTTGATGACCTCTATCTATTGCCACTAGCTCTGTAGCTACGAATTCTGTAAGCAAGAGAAATTGAACGTCGTGCCTTTCTAAGATACATCCCCGCAGGGGGTTGAGGCGTAGTTACTGGTCTAGAAACTTCGGAGATTCCAGTAATACTGCGTTTGGATCCTGGCGACTTCACGGACCTCAGCTGATCCATCAGTGTCAAACCTATGCACGAGCTAAGACTGAAGTGGTTCTCGAACCACCAATGACGGACCAATGGCTTAAAACCTGGTAATACGGTGGAGGTGTCGAGGACACTAAGACATGTTTGCATCAGTGGTATACAAGGAGTTATACGGGCTCTGTGGGACTATAGGCATATAGTCTTACAGAACAATATTCGTTTACGGATGAAACAGCAGAACAGCTGACAGAAGAGGTATTGTGAGGAAAAATGGATGAAAATCGTTAGCTGGCAAAACAGTTAATCGATGATGAAAGAAGCGAACCAAAGGGAGTGGTGCCTGACAAGAACTAAGGCGAAAAGAAATCGGAGACTTGATCCTTAGACAGGCAGAGATATTAGATAGATCTCGCATCCCACAGTATGAAGAACTGCAAATAGGTATAACTGCTACCGATCCAAGAGCTTGAAGGATTGATTATCGTCTCAAAACCAATCAGTGTTGCTAAAGATAACCGTGAAGTGAACCTGTAATGGAGCATTACGATAAACTGAATACATAGGAACCTTACTAAGATACGTGCTTTTGGATTTTGTGATTGTTTGTCATATACTATACCTTACGTAAGTTCACGGCTTCCTGTGCTAACCCAGTTCTATGTGGCAAACTCTCTTTTAGACAATTTTTTGTTGAGCCCTTTACGTTAACCTCCAACTCTTCCGGGAGCCGCAGTGATTGCCTTCTCTATTGTCTTCTTGGAACCTTCAGAGAGTTGTCAAGATTTTCGATTGGCGTGTGAAATCGTTCGTTTTGCCTTTCTAGGTCCATTTTTTCGGTTTTCAGACCCTCAGTTTTAGGATGAATAGGTTGTGACGACGTATGGATGGGATATGTCTTCACCGCAGTTTTTTTTTTTTATCTGTCACCGCAACTAGAGGGGTTGCCCTTTTGTACCGAAGCACAGCTCCGGTGAGGGGGGAAGGATATTGATTTTTGGGAATTAAGGGGATAGAGACGGAAGTGGCTATGAATATTTTCTTTAAATTGCTGAATGTTGTAGTCATGCGGGAACACCGAGATGGGTAGCGAGTTCTATATTCGAACAGTCCGGTTTAAAAACGAATCACGAAATTTTACAGTGCGACCGAAGGTGGGGTTGAGAGAATACTTATAAGCGCGAAGCAGCTCTAGTATTACGGGGTAAGGGCATACATGAGGGCAAGAGATTAGAGAATTCGTCCGAACAATCTCCATTGTAGTAGCGATACAAAAGGGTTAGGGAGCTTACAGTTTGTTTATGCTCGAGTGAATCGAGCGAAGAAGTGATGTCAGAATCTCCTATAATTTTAATAGTCCGAGACTGGATACTATCCAGATAGGAGAGAGAAGTTTTTGCAGCTCCCGCCCATAGGTGGGAATTAAAATCAAGACGTGGTCTAATATAGGCCTTATAAATTGTTAGTAACCCAGAAGGGGTGAAGGAGTTTTTGCACCGTTTTAGGTAGCCCAAACATTTAGATACTTCCTTGGCGATGTTAAATATATGATCGTTCCAAGATAAGTTATCTGTGTTAGTTTGGCTTTATCCCACGATTGCATGACCTTTGCCTGTTATGATTAAGCAGCCTGGATTGGGGCTTCTCTGGCAGTTCTCACGATTTGGAAGACTCCTGTCAATATTCGAACGACCGATGGTAGCTGCCATCACACCGCAGTGAATCTTTTATTCCACCTAGTGCATCTGGCGAACGAAGTTGCAATATTTGCCTTGCATTCCTTCCTTGCGGGACTTTGTCACTGTTCTTACCTTGAGCTGTCTTGAATGTTACAGGGCTATGCGGCTTTCCGGTTATCTTATTCTCGGAGGTATTTGCCCTGCAATAAAATCGATATTGGCCGTACTTTACGTCCAATGGGTATGCTCCCTCTTCCTGTGTGGTAGCTTCTACTGCCGCTTTCTCTGTTTTTGTTTTTTTATTTCTTTACTTAATTAAGTTCCACGTTTAGCTGAGGAGGGGAGTCCCCTGTGCCAGTGAAATTCTTTACCACAGTAAAGGTATGACCCGTCTGTAAGGGTCTACTCGCAAAGAGCGCCAGAGGTATCTGTGAGGCTTCGTTATGCCAATCATTTATCATCGAGGCTGACTTTGGTGGTAAGCACGAGTCGCATGACTCTCCAGAGTTTGTGGATTTTAGTTGGAGCGAATGCGAAGATTTCAAAGAAATTATGGTAACATTTTGTGGTGGAATGAGGGACACGACCATTTGTCAGATTTACATTTGTTCAACCCGACATTGCCCAGACTTTTCATGACTTCTCAGACTACATTTGCCAGACTTTCGTCAGCTTGACTTTCGTAAGCCAGAGTTTTATTAGCCAGACTTCTATTTGCCAGACTTCTGAAAGAAAGTTTTCAATTTTCCCGTATTACAGAAGCCTGACAAAATATCTAGGAACTCCCAGACAATTAAAAACAAAGAGAATTAAAGGAGATAAAATAGTTCTTATTATTCATTCTTTAAATATAAAATTTTTTTTTGCTAGAACATTCTGTGCTGTCAATGAAACATGTCGGGAATTCCCGCAAATCATAGTTTTATTATATTTTTCTTATGCAGAAATAATCTTAAGCAGCGGCTTTCGGCTCTTACCACTGACACTGAATCATTGTTAAGAGCCGAAAGTCGTGATCCGATTGCTTAAGATGTAGAGGAAATATTTATTTGAAAATTCAGGAAACACAATATAAGTTATGTTAACTTTTGGGAAAATGAAATAATTTGATAGTTCTTCTTCTTCGGTGGCACTACAGCCCAAATCGGGCATTGGCCTCATGACTTTCAGGTTCATTAACATTTAGTGTGTTATTGTGGATGAGTTGTTAGCCCTTCGTACAACCCTCTTTCTAAGAACTTTGGTTTTCGAAGATTAAGGCAGCCCAGACATACCCACACAAGATGTGTGCTGGAATTATATGTCGAGCGAGATTTGAACCCACAATCTTCGCATTGTAGACCAACACGCTACCCACTAAGCTACAACTAGGCTTATTCGAAATTATTAAACAGTGAATAATCAATTTGTCGAGAACTTTTATTGAAATTCACAATTTTTTTTTTACAGCGAAGGAGTGTAATTTCACTCCTCCGTGTGTATGCATTCTAATTTTACTTGATTTAACAGTACTACGATTGGGCGTAAGACCCAATCATGCTATACTCCAGATGGAGAGACAGTTTTTGATTTTTAGACATTTTGTATGGGGAGTGGTAGAAGGGGTTTTGGGGGCATTGAACCAATTTTTTCACATTATGCTAGAGTTGCTTTCAGAATGTTTTATTGAAAATTTAAGCTTTAAAAATTCAATAGGTATTGAGAAAGTTAGTGTATGGGATTTAGTGAAATTGTGCAGTTTGTATGGGAGGTGGTGGAAGGAGTGGGGAGTTCTTATTAAGTTTCTCAGATATAACTATAAACATCATTTGACATGTTTTCAATCGCAGATCAAGGAAAATCGACTTTTTGAATAGTTGTGAAATTGTGTCATATTATATGGGACGGAGTAGAAGGAGTGAAGCTAATCATTTAATTTTTTTCTTACTAATGATTCTAAATAAATATTTTGTTTAAAATTTCAGCTCGATAAATTTCATACGTACTGAGTAAATCACGAAAAGTGCAGAGAGGTGGTAGAAGGAATAGAGGAATTCAAATAGTTTTATACCGTAGCTTTAGATTAGTATAAAAATAAAATATTTCGAATTTCAGATCAATAGCTTTTATACTTTTCGAGAAAATCGGTCTACTGTCAAATCTCGAAAATGCGGCATTTTTTAGAGGAGGGGGTAGAAGGGGTGGAGCGATTTAGCCCATTCACAAACTTGACCTTACTTTTTTGTCAAAAACGACATGTAAAAAATTTGAACGTTCTAGCCCAACGTCTTCTCAAGC
Organism: Chorisops tibialis; assembly: GCA_963669355.1. Classification (NCBI taxonomy): domain Eukaryota; kingdom Metazoa; phylum Arthropoda; class Insecta; order Diptera; family Stratiomyidae; genus Chorisops; species Chorisops tibialis. Next base: position 246,348,581 of record OY770262.1, read on the forward strand.
TAGAAAGCGAACAGACGGACGGACGGACGGACGGACGGATGGACGGACAGACAGACAGACAGACATATATATCCGGTTTTTAGAATTTTGAGTGATAATATTAACTTCTACATATATCATTCATTTTTTTCTCCGAGCCTTATTTCTTAGCGTTACAAACTTTAGAGCAAACTTATAATACTCTCAGATTTCATCTAGACTATAAAAACAGTAATTGATGTAAATAGAACAGCATGTGGAAAACTTGAGTGTTCAAATGCCCTACGTTTTCATGAAATTTAACGAAGAAGCATTCACTGCATGCATATTTCTATTAAAAAAGAAAAACCATCGGTCTCCCGAAGCATTTCAGCGAAATTTCTACAGGTAGCTATTTATATTGTTGCGAGCTAGGGGTTCGCCAGGATTTCAAGTAAAACACAATTCGTTTAAAAATAAGTGATAATTTATTTATTCGCACTTTAATTCGATTTTCCGCTTAATTCGCACTTTAATGGCAATACCGCCGCGTACTTTTCTATCGCTTTCCTGGTTCGCGTCTTCCATAAATAAAAGTCGCTGACAAACTAAACTTCTCGCTGAAAGCTTCCATGCTTTTATATATCTCATGGCAGTTCTCGAAGCTTCCTTCGGTGCGTATGTGAGACCTATGTGTGAACAGTTCTCGAAGCTTCCTTCGGTGTGTATGTGTGAACTTATGTGTGAACAGTTCTCGAAGCTTCCTTCGGTGTGTATGTGTGAACTATACTGGAAAGCTCTAGATCTTTAATTGTTGCTTTGTATATAGTAGAGGATACTGTTCTACATAATTCTGGTCTATTCGAGAGAGATCGAGCGGCGGGGTTGCCAGGTCTGCATATAACAACATGAACCGGAGCATACGAAACCTTAATCTGGCAAGTGTAAATGACAGTCTGGCAAATGAGAGCCTGTCGCGTGGAAGTCTGACAAATGTAAGTTTGCCCAATAAAATGTCGGCACTTCTAGTCTGGCAAACGTAATCGGGCGAATGTATTTCTGGGCATTGACCCGGTGCAAAGTATATTTTCTTCACCTAGGTCTGTTTTTTAGCTTGCTAACTGATTTTGTTCGGTCGCAACTTATGGACACGGGTGGTGCCGAACATCAGAGGAGAGGTATCCCGACAAACCCAGGGTTTTTAAAGTTATTTCTAGGTCGTAACAGTAAGAGTTACTAAGGTCTAGATAGTAAGAGCTTACAAGAATTTTGTGGGATATTTGAAAGTTTTAATACATGTTATGAAACAGAAATCTTTTAAATTACAGCTCCACCATGATCCAATATATAACTAGATTTCTGATTATAATTAAAAAACGTTTGTGCATTTCTGATTTAATTCTGCTTTAAATAATTACTTTTTGATACTCTGCAAGTCTGTCAAATGATACCGATAAGTGGTTTCATTGAAAACAGTCAAGAGCTCAATCAAAACGCAGCAATTGCTCATTCAAATTGCCAAACATTTACATTTCATGGTTAATAAATGATTGTAACATTCCTAAATGTCAATATTAAGGTTATCTGAAAATAATTATAGCCTACTTGTCCGGAAAATTTTTCATACTAAAAAAACATAGCGCCATTAATTTCCACATGAAAATTATCGCTCTATTACAGTACTGTTGTGTTGAGTGTTTTCTGCAAACTTAACTCCGAAAACGAAACACAACACTCACGGTCGAGGTCGTCGCAGTAAACCGTCGGTTATTTTTCTTTTATTATTTTTTCTGTGCGTAAGTCTTTTGTCTTTATATTATTTCTTTTATGCGGTACAATTATTTACCTTGCAAAGAAAAATCAAAAGGTGAGAACAATTGTATAGCCCATGTGAATTGCCTTCTCGCTTATAATGGGGCCAGAGGTTGCTGAAGATTGCGATTTTCTAACTAAATTTATTCACTCAAGTGTTGAAAATTTAGTTTCAAGGTCTTGCGAATGCGAAGCGTTTTCATGAGTTTTTGGATAAAGTGGGTTTGTGGGTGGCAAGGTAATCGCAAACAAATTCCATGCCCACCTATCAAGCTTTTTTTGGAAAATTTGTTTAAGATTTATGCTAATCGCTCATGGGATTTGTGGTTTCGATTTCAAGTGAATTCAAATTTAAACCGATCTTGTGATGTAATGGAAATCGATATGGAAAGTCGATTTGCAATCAGAAAATATCTAAATAAAATTATGAAGCTATTAAATATGAGTTTGACTATGAAATTTAGAGCGGAATTTTGAATGAATTACATGCCAGTCGTTGAAGTGAAAGGCTATGCTCTTTATTAATTTAAAAAAAAATACACTTCCTTAAACTTATCATAATTATTAACGAAGTTTTTTTGCAAGATATTTTTATCTATTTATCGTCAATCAAGTCATAAATATTCAACAACAATTCAGGCCAAAAAAAACGTTTAATCGGTTGTGAAAATTCATCAATTCTTCAGATCAAATTTTTAAAGTAAGAAAAAAAAAACAAAATTGAAACTATGGTGGTCGATATTATGAAGTTAATAAAAAAAATTAAAAAATCACACGGAGAATTGATTAAAAATTTATAAAACAAGTTTCTTTTCTCCCAACATCATGAATTCACCAGGTCACAATTATTGTCCACGATAATATGAGAAGGCCATCTTTTATAAATTTTCATTCTTTCTTTTCGCAAAAGTACGCATATGGGAAGAAAGAGATAAACCACCAACAAACTTTCAATACTTTCCTACCGGAATTTTAATAACAATAATAATTCTTAATAATACACCACCATCATACAGCAGCGGCCACCACAAACATCACATACTTAAATCATCGATCATCAAATTGGTGAGTTAATTTCGATCATTTTCAATAATTTTCTGAAGTACTTTTCTTTTTTGGTTTTCTTAAACTCCACCTAAATATTGGTAGTTGCAAAAAACGAAGAAAAAACAAATTGGTTTTATTTCTTAATCGGAAAAAAATAAACCTTTTTATATTCTTAATTTTTTTTTTTTAAACTCATTTAACCATCATTTTGATTAGATTTCTTGGCATGTTCTTGTAAACAGTTAGATCTTCGATATACTTTTGTGGTTTTCTTGTGTTGTATAAGAACCTACTGGATTTTTTTCGCTTTAAGAAATTGTATGTAGAAGGTTTATTTCATGGGAAGTTAATTTGTGTAGCGGGGTGGGTATATGTGGCTTAGAGCTATTAACGTCGATATGTAATGATGTAATAAGGAGAATGTTAGATCTGTTATACTACGAAAAGTAATAAAGATTTCAAAACTTGTAATAGTTCTTTGGTTTATCTTTATAATTAAGATCGATCTTCTTTTTGACAAAAGCGTTGATAATTAAGAGATTTATTATGTATCGGGACAGATAAAAGGGTACGGACACAACAATTTTCTTCTTTTTCTAGATTCTCATGTTATGAAATAGAGGAGAACTTCTGTGAAAATCGCGTACAAATTCACAAATTTTTCACTATTTGAGTGATTAGGATTTCAAATAATGGTTTACCTTGTTATGTCTGTCTGTCTCACCGATGACTCGAGTAAATCTCAACAGAAATGGATGGAAACGGTCGCATAAGATCGCCCAAGTAGCGAGACGGACTTAGATTGTTTGTGGGAAAGACTGATAGTAGAAATCAGAAGTTATTAGCACTTAACCAAAATTAAAAAAACAATGAAAAAAATCTTAACAGTTTTTTTTAATCTGATCGAAAAATTTTGTGTGACAAAATTATAGACCAGTTTTTACATACGTATTGCACTTTTTTCGAGGAATCTATTTTACGGTATCTGAAATAACTTAGGTGGTAACTCTACAATGCGTAATGCTCAGTTAGATAAACATCAGTAAGAGAAACAAGTGGAAATAGGAAAGTTAGAAGAAAAAAATTTTGAGGGATAATTCTGAAATGGCGATGGAAATTTTTTTTGAATGGTTGATACTGTACGTCGCTGGAAACAGATTAGCCGCTAATGTATTTTATATCACTGTCGTCCTAGCGATGAAGGACTGGCTAAATTGCACTTTTCTACACTGCAGATGCTTCGGAGTGTACCCTTGATCAATTGGAATTTGCCGAGTATTACCTGGGGCATATAAGATAGGAGATAGTATGTCTTTTAGTTCCTTACTACATTTCCCATGGAAATATGTTGTCTGTAATAAATACAGAACATTCCGACCATTCGGCGATGCTCAAGATAGTTTACAGAAGTTGATATAGTTTCATCTCTAACTATACTGAAAGCATGTTTTTGGATACGATCGATCAACGCTAGGTGTGATTTGGGGACCCCAGCCCAGACATGGAAGTTGGCTGGAAATAGGTAGCCTTATAGAAATTAGCCAGCGCAGATACAAAAAAGTATTTCTTTAACCTCCGCAGAATACCTAAACGATTCGACGCATCAAGAGCGAGTTCGTAAATGTGCTGACTCCTATCAAGGCGTTTGTTAAATTTTACGCCTAGTAACGTAAAGTCTGCAGTAGGTGGAATCCGCACGCCACTGAAGGACATTATAGCGGCCGACGCCGGAACATTATGTTTTAAAGATAGATGACAGGACTGGGCTTTCGAGGCATTAAGCTCTACTCTGTTTTTCGTGCCCCATTCTAGGATTAATTTGAGATCGCAGTTTAATGAGCCTTTTGACTCATTATGGCATAAGTACACTGAAGTCGGACACGCCTTCGCAGGAGAATCAAAGTGGAAGATGCTGTCAAGTGTCATTAGCGAAACCTTGGATAGAATTGAGAGTTAACGGTAGAAGTTCATTTGTAAAGACAAAAAGAGGGTGGGTGATAAGACTGAGCCTTGAGGGTCACCGGAGTCAATAAAAAATGTGACACAGGTAGCTCCATCTTGTACGACTCGTAGAGAGCACTATGAGAAGAAGCTCTGAATCCATTTACGGAAGGACTAGTTAAAGGCAAAGGCTTTATGCTTAGCTATGAAACATTTTTGCCAAACTCTGTCAAACGCTTCCGCAATGTCAAATCAAATTTTTGTAGTAGTAGTAGTTCCAGTAGTTCCAACGTTTGGTTAGGTATATTAGGAGATCTCCCGTGAAGTGTCCTGAATGGAAACCATATTGACAATCGTGGATCAAGTTTCCCACAAGGTAGTTCACTGTTCTGCGATTACCAGCAGTTTCCAGTTTGCTGCCATTGACAGTACTGCGGTAATGGCAAAAGGGAGATAGTAGAGGGGTTTGCTTTGTATTCCATTTTGGGAATCGGTTGAATATTCACGACTTTGCAGATTTGTGGAAAGCGCCCTGAAGAGTATGAAAGATGATAAGGATTGCGAAGTGGTTTAGTTTAATTGAGGCTTCCGTGGCGTAGTAGGCAGTGTGCTTCCTTCACAGTCAATAGGTCGTGGGTTCGATTCCCACTCCAGACAGTGGGTTTTTTTAAGCACGAATTTTCAGTTGCTATTGGCGATGAAAAATTATTCGAAATAAAATGGACGAAAGATGTAATAGTGAAACAGTTCTACTTCAAGAAGGTCTGTATACTTAGCAGATGGTTTCTGTTCGCTTTCTACCATTTAGTCCCCTATAATATCTGCAAACATCTGTCAGTAGCAGCCAGTAACTCTGAAAAATATACCAGCCTCTCCACTTGTTACGGTCGTTCTCACTCGCCTTCCCCTACTTTCCCAATCCCATTCCTTCCCTTCATGACTGTGTTTGTGCATTGCACATAAAGGCTGAAATTGCCTATAACACAGGTCATTCTGTAAAAAAAAAATTAGAGAGGAAGCACATTTCTTGAGGACAATGCAGGATGTCATCCGGACCAGCAGACTTATTGACATTCAGCTCTTCCAGGATCGTGGAAATAACCCTAGTTCGAAAACAAAGTGTGTTGACGATGATAAAAAAATATTATTGAGCAATTTCACAAATGACCAAAAGGATCTGGGATTCTTGACATTTTCAATGATTTCAAGCCAAATTTTTTTGTCTTGTTCGAGCTTAGCATGATTTGCCAGTATAGTAAATCAGTCCCTGTTCCCGGCGGTCGCATTTTTTCGATATTTTTGTAACGACTGTTTATTGGCTGTAGTCGCATCGAGGCTGGAAGTATAAAAAGCCTCGTACCCTTTAGAATTGTCTCGGTTACAGATTTTGCTACCAAGTCACAACTTTTCGGCTGGAAACATTGTCTGAAATCAAAATTTAGTTATTGTAGAAGTCGTCAAGTGCTCCCCAATCAGTTTTTTTACAATGCTACTGGGAGATTTTGTTGCCATTGGTCTTATTGCGGAGACTGGAATCTATGCGCGAAACAGATATTGGTCAGATTTTCTAATAGGTGTTAACACCGAGACAAAAAGTTGTCAGAAAAAGTTTAAATAAACTTGCGAATTGAGCTGCAATGTCAGGTAGGCGAGATGGAGCAGTCTTTAAGGCACGTAATGTTATGAACGTTGAGATCATCCGCGGCAACGATCTTAATGTCAGGATAAGCAATATAAATAGATTGGATGGAGTTTGGCAAATTATCCAAATCTATGATGATGAGTGCTTCACTCTTTGCCGGGCTTTGTACACATAAGAAAGAGGAGTGATGTGCTTTTGGGTATTACTATATGTCCAGATGAATCTTAACTCCGGATCGGAGCATGACCCCAGGTGTAGGAATAAATCAAAAGTAACATTGTCACGGACACAAATCAACCGGCCAAATCGCTCTACTTCTTCTACTCCTTCTCATACAAAATGACTAATTTTCAAAAATTTACAATGATCACTTTTTTTGCAGCTAACATTTTAAAATTATAGCAATAACTAAGCAGAAACACATGTTTTTAAAATTCTTCTCTGTCTGTCTGTCAGTCCGGCATTCACGTAAAGCCGGCTGAACCGATTGCAATGAAACTTTCACAGTTTATTAGGTATGCACCGAGATATAATCTACGTTTGGTCTTATTTCAATACCCCTACGCCTTCTACGCCCTCTCACACAAAATTACTTCTTTTCAAAAATATATAATAATCAAATTGTCTTGAAAACCATAAAAGCGAATAATTTGAAATTTAGAATAAATTATTTTTATCATAAATCTGATCTATGGTGTACAAATTATTTGAATTCCCCCACCTCTCATTCAAACTGCACTTTTTCTTGAAATATTCTAAACTAATTTTCTCAGTACATATAACTTTCATCGATTTCAAATTTTGTACTAAATCCTTAGATAGTACTATAATTAATATAGAGGAAAAGTAAACCGATTGGCTTCTCCCCTTTTAACCCCTCCCATACAATGTGACACAATATAACATCTTTTCCGAAATTCGATTTTCTATGAAAGTTACTGATCTGAAATTTAAAATATATCAATTGATGACTTTAGTTGTTTCTCAAAAAATTACTGAAAATCCCCCACTCCTTTTACCACCTCCCATACAAATTGCATCATTTCATTAAAAACAATGCACTTTTTTCTCAGTATCTATTCAATTTTTGAAGCTTATATTTAGTATAAATATTTGTATAGCTACTCCAGCGTAATGCGAAACAAATTAATTCAATGCTGTCACCCCTTCTTCCACTCCTCATACAAAATTTCTTAAGATAACAAAAATTTCGATTTCATTTATAATATCGTATGATTGGGCTTTACGCACAATTATAGTCCTGTTATGTTCTTAAGCTTAATATTATTTTATTTAGGCTTTTGTTTTTCAATTAACACAAGCTACAACTATTCGAATGTCCTTAAAACTCTTCAGAATGCGTATAATCTCAAATCATGGGAATGATTTAATCACGAGCCTGCCCCATGTAAATGCTAGTATCTTGGTTTTATTCTTAATTATTTATGGCTCTCATACCAATAGAATAGAAACCATTGTGTTCAAAGAGCAATTAAACTAAGCAGATTATACATCCCACAGAATCCATTACTAACTACATTCTCAAAAATCGCTTATTATTGCGATTCTTAAGCGGACAAAGTCGCGGAGATCACTAGTAAGAAATATATTGTTTTTACTCTAGATGAAATCTGAGAGTATATTGTGTTTGCCTTACCGTTTGTAACACTAAGAAATAATGCTCGCACAGAGCCGCCAAGGGTACAGAAATATTTGTTGTCTCTCAAAAACCTCGATTCCGAGTTGCTATCTGTCCGTCTGTCTACAACATAACTTTCGATAGCTTTGACCTATCGTGCTGAAATTTGTTGTATGTCATTTTTAGCAAAAAAGTAACTTTCAGTTCGTGAACGGGCCACATCCCCTCCCTCCTTCTACCCCCTCCCATACAAATTTCATTAAATTTCGAAATTTAAAGAAATTGATTTTTCCCCAAAACTATTTCAGCTATTGACTTGAAAATTAGGTCATAGTATAATGATATAAATATCATTAACCACAAGAAATATTGATCTGATCTCCTTACTCTTTCTACCACCTCCCATACAAATGCACAATTTTCAAAAATGCATTTATTCGGTTTGCAATGCAACTAGCAAAGCCAAATGAACCAATTTTTGTCATAATTAATTTTATTATAATTGCAACTAATTTTGGAAAAACTATCAACTATACCTCACTCCTTCTACCCTCTCCCATACAAATTTTACTAAATTTCGGAATTTCAATTAAATTAGTTTTCTTCAAAACCGTCAAAGCTATCAACTTTAAAATTTGAGAAAAGTATACTATTTTAAATATAATTGATGTCAAAAAATTTGGTTTTGATTCAGATATTCCTTCTACCCACTCCCATACAAATGCAGAATTTTGGTAAATGCATTTAACCGATTTTCATAGAAACTAGAAGAAGTAGAAACTTGAAATTTTGCCAGAATTTGTCCCTAAATAATTGTAATAAAAGCTAAAAAAAATATCACCTTCACCCCACTCTTTCTGCCCCCTCCCATACAAATTTTTATATTGGAAGTTCAAGAAAACTTTTTCTCCTTCGAACATATGAGAGCTATAGACTTAAAAATTGTGACAAAGCAATGTGATTAGGATGTTGATAAGTAGATTCAAAATCAACCAAAATTCCCCCTCTTTCTCTGCCACTTCCCATACAAATACCATAAATTCCGACAAAAATTGTTCAATTTCCTTGAAAATTATGAAAGCAAGGAACTTTGAATTCAGCATGAAATATTTTATATAATACGTTCAGTGTTACATAGAAAAATTACAAACCTCCCCCTCTGATTTTACCACCTCCCAAACAAAAGGTAAGTATTTCATCTAGAGTATCATATGATTGGGCTTTACGCCCAATCATAACTCTGGTATGTTTTTATCATAAATGTGATCTATGGTATAAAAATTATTGGAATCTCTCCTTCTTCCATCACCTCTGTTAAACCAATTTTCTCTGTACGTATAACATTTATCGAGCTCAAATTTTGTACTAAACACCTGATTAGCAGTATTATTAAGATTAAAAAAAAAATAATTGAATAGCTTCACTTCTTCTACCGCCTCGCATACTATGTCACTCAATTTCACAACTTTAGAAAAAGTCGATTTACTTGAAAAGTATGAATTTTACTGGTCTGAATTTTTGAGAGATATCAATTGCATAATGTTCAAAGCTATTACTTAAAAAATTACTAAGAACCCCTACTCCTTCCATCACCTCCCACATAAACTGCACAATTCCACTAAATCTAATACACAAATTTTCCCAGTAACTATTCAATTTTTGAAGCTTTGGGCATCACGTGCTATGATGCAATAAAAATAAATTTTGTAATAAAGCTAACATTATAACTCCGTTTGCATATTACCGCGCGACATTTATCTTCAAACCATCCACATAGCGGTTAAATCTTAGCAAATCACATAAATAAAACAGACGAAATAGGAGAGGGAAAAAAAACGAATGAATAAGAAGTAATATCAAAAATAACTTAATGTGGTTTACGAGCGAGTTCAATTTCTTAGGTTACAAACTGTTGTTAGTATTACGATATGTGCTATTCTCTCGTGATAGGGAGTAAAAAAAACTATGCAATACGCCGTCGTCACCGCCGCCGTTGAAGGCTATCGGCATAAGATGCACTTGATAGCTTCTTTTAAAGGTTTTTCCGTGATGAGCCACAAGATTCCATTCAATATAATTGAAGATGAGTAGCAACAAGAAAAAAAAAATTATTAATAATTTTAAAAATAGCAGAATTGTTTGCCGAGTAAATCTCAATCATGTGATATTTGTTTATGTTACAATACCAAAGTTCTTAATCACTTCCAAATAAGGATAGCGTTTTGGCAAAAGAAAATTTAGATCTTCAAGTTCTTAGTAAATGTTTCGGGTAATTTTTTTGTCATCGGAATTTAAACAAGGTTTACGATTTGGTAGTTCAGGAATGTTACTCGAAAAATATAAAAATATTAAACAAGATGGGACTAATAATCGATCCTTAAGGAACACATGCAGGAATGGTTTATGTGTTCGATTTGGTGTCGTCTACATTGACATAAGGCTTTCCACAAGACAGAAAATTTTGGGTAAAAAAAAATCCATCCAAAAATATCCACAATTATCCGTAGATTTTTTCAAGATTTAAATTCTTTCGAACCATGTTTTTTGTTGACAGGTAGAGTGAAACTTTGTAGAGCCAAATTACTTATCAGAAATTATATTATTTCGGAACCTCTTTTAAAGCGTTCTCGACAATTTTTAGGATGTAGCTCAAGTCATCAATATCGGCTATGCCGTTCATGCAGACTTCCGAGGTAACAGAAATCTTGCACCTCTTCCACATCTTTTTCATTAAGGATAGTCGATGTGCTTGTGTTCAAACTAATGTGCATGTACTTGGTTTTACAAGCATTTATATTCAGTCCTGTTCGGAAACAATAATTTTCAATGTCAATGATATTTATATCAGCATGCTTCGACCAAACTTTCATATCCGTAGCCTGGATAATTGAGAAGAAAAAATTGACTGTTCCAAATTTCGAAACTGGGAAAATGTGGCCAGTTACTGAACTTAAAGTTACTTTTTTACCAAAAATTACAGCTGAATACTTAAAACCGTTCGACAGTTATTCAGTAGAAAGACCCTTAGAGCAAACACAATGTACTTTCTGATTTTATCTACAAATCTAGAACAAAATTGACACGAAAAACCCAAATTTCATTGCATCACGCCTTTCACTTGTGCGCCCTGCTACCTTAGGACATTATTCCACTTCAAATTAAATTTCACATTTTCAATTTATTGAAATTTCATTCGCGGCTATTTAACTTGTTCGACGCATGTTCGTCACAAACGAAAGATAATGCTATAGCATGACTATCGACATAATTATATCATCAATTTTATCTTATTACCACACCATTAAACAGGTTTTTAAGACCTCCTAATATCTCTCATCGTGCTGCTTTTAAGCGCAGCGGAAGAATTATCTTAACATGTCTTATAGATCCATAGTCTTAAAAGGTACACGCGAGTAGTGTAAAAAGTTTTGTAGTTAATTTTCAAGAAATTGGAGCAAATGTATCTTGTTTTAAAAGAAATTTTCGAATTGTGCACGAAATCATTGGATTGTCTGTAAGACGCCGAAAAGGCGGTTTGGATCTATTAAATTTGAATTAATGCCGTTAGAGTTTAGAGCAAACGAATTAAAAGTTTTGTGTCAATAAAAGAAAATTTTCGTTGGTAATTACGACATACAGATTTCTTCTTTCGGCCTTAATTAGTCGTGTAATAAATCGCAATTAGGCATATAGTTCTCTATCATTACAACAACAGACAAAGCCAGCATATTGCGTACCTACTGGCAGCTAATTTTCATCGTAGGCTAACAAGTGGGCACTTGTGAATTGCATCAACTTTAAGACTGCTTGAGATAAATCAGAGAGAAAAAAAAACACGATTATTACCCAATAATCTCTAGTAGGAAAGTCAATATTAACATTTTCTAAAAAATTTGAAATGCAAATGCCACGTTACCATAGTTTAATGGCTAGAGTGATTTGGCACACCTGATTTAATTTTCTAAATCTCAGAAAATTATCAAATTCAATCCTTTTGTTATATCACCGGTTCGATGTACGCAAAAATTCATAAATTTAACCTGTCGTTATCTAAATGAATTCAAGTTTTTTTTGCTTGTTGAACAGAAGCACAAAGGCCTCTAGCTGAGCTAATTTACAATATCACACACCTTTTCAGGTGTCGGTTTTTTTCATATTATTATTATTGTTATTTTCATGTTTTCACCTTTACTACTATCCACTTTGTTTGCATAAGGCATTTTTTTTTAATGTAGGTCTCGTAATTTTTGTTGAAAAGAGAAAAAAAAATTCTTTGGACTGGAACGATATCACCTGGAGACAACATTAAGTAGCATTGTTCGAAGGTGTCTAAGAATACAAGCAAGTCACTATATAGCCCAATAATTTTTGGCGATTAATTTTTGGTTTGTGATTTACTTTCATTTTTTTTTGGTAATTTACAGGGTGTTTGGAATAGAAATTGTAAAACTATAATATTTTGTAGTCCTAGTTTTGAAATATGATAATTAACTGTATAATATTTTTGAATAATTTTCTTAAAACTTAATGGCTTCGAAAATTGTGATTTGGTTTAAATTTATCATAAATCATGGCATCTTCAGGAACAAAAATTCGGTGCAATATTTTGGGGGAATTAATTGATTTTAATTTTAATTTTTTAATTTCTATCCGAATATTTGAACATGATGAAAACATTTCGCTATTTGAAAGAGGGATGAGTAGTTTTTGTCTTCTATTATTTTTGAAGCAATGCTTCTATAGAAATTGAGCAAAATGCCGGTAATAAATAAAACAAAAACGAAGTCAATATTCCTCAAACCACGCAGTTTCATACAACAACAAAACCCATCTTTAATAATTATCAATTATAATTGAAACTACTATAAAATAAAATGCAGATAAAACTATAAGAATCTATGAATCTACGATTTAAGTTAAAATTAAAAATAAAACAAATCGCCATTTACATGTACCATATAATCGTTTTTCGTATATATGTTACGTAAGACCGTTCTGCTTTTTTTTTTACGAACCGATTCCACTCGATATTCCGATATGGAATCAAGTAACTTACATCGGATATCAAATAACGGAAAACTAATTAGATTTGACCATGATTAAAGTTATAAATTCCCGACAATAATAACTAAACAAAAAAAACCAGGGAGTCAATTATGAAGAGATAGATTGCTGTTTTCGCATAGCCATAAAACAAAAGACTTAAGACAGAAACTTGATTTTACGCATATGGATGTGAAAGTGTGCATAAGCGATGTGGATCGACAAATACCGGAATTATGTGTCAATTTGAATCGGATAGAGTGTCGTCTTGAATTAGATAATTGCTAACACAGTTGTAAGATACCGGAATATCGAGAAGTAATTGTATGAAAATACTTAAGAATGATTGGACAAGGTTGATGCAAATAAGAAAGTTTTTGCTGAAGTAAGTGAACATGCGAAAGAAAACCAAACCAATAAATTTTAATACTAAGTAATATAATTCGAAAATTTACTAAATTTTACAAGACAAAATTGAAAAAAAAATAACAACTTCAGGATTTATTGTACTCTAGATGAAATCTGAGAGTATATTGTGTTTGCCTTACCGTTTGTAACGCTTAGAAATAACGCTCGCACAGAGCCGCCAAGGGTACAGAAATATTTGTTGTCGCTCAAAAACCTCGATTTCGAGTGACCGTCTGTCCGTCTGTCTGTCTGTCTGTCTGTCCGTCTGTCCGTCTGTGCGTCTGTCTACAGCATAACTCTCGAAAGCTTTGAGCTATAGTGCTAAAAAATGTTGTGTGTCATTTTTAGCAAAAAAGTAACTTTAAGTTCGTGAATGGGCTACATCCCCCCACTCCTCCTACCCCCTCCCATACAAATTTCATGAAATTTCGAAATATTAAGAAATTGATTTTTCTTTGAAACTATTTAAGCTATCGACTTGAAATTTAGGTCTAAGTATTACGATATAAATGTCATTAATATCACGGAATATTAGCCCGATCCCCTTACTCCTTCTACCCTCTCCCATACAAATGGACAATTTTGAAAAATACATATTTTCAATTTTTATTGAAACTAGTAAAGCTGAAAAGACGAAATTTTGTCAGTATTAATTCTACTATAATTGCAATTTATTTTGAAAACAATTATTAATTTCACCTCACTTCTTTTACCCCCTCCCATACAAATTTCACGAAATTTTGGAATTTAAATTGAATTACTTTTCTTCGAAACTGGTAAAACTATCAACTTGATATTTTGTACAAAGTATACAAATAGAAATATTAATAATGCGAAAAAAATTTGTTTTGATCCGTACACTCCTTCTACCCCGTCCCATACAAATGCATAATTTTTGTTAAATGAATTTTATCGATTCCCATTCAAACTAGAAAAAGTACAAACTTCAAATTTTGCCAGAACTTGTTTCTTAACAATTAAAATAAGTGTTAGAAAAAATTATCAGCTCCGCTTCACTCCTTCTACCACCTCCCATACAAATATCTGTATTATAAATTCAAGAAAAGCATTTCTCCTTCAAGTGTATGAGAGCTATCGACTTTGAAATTGAATCAAAGCATGATGATAAGGATGATGATAAGCAGTTTCAAAATCGTCTTAAACGCTTCACTTCCTCTGCCACCTCCCATACAAATGCCCCAATTTCAGGAAAACTATGACCAATTTCTTTAAAAATAATGAAAACTAAAAACTTTAAATTCTGCAAAAAACATTGTACATGCCATGTTCGGTGTCATATACGAAAAATACAAACCTCCCCCTCTACTTCTACCACCTCCCATGCAAAAGTCTCTATACACTATTCGAAAGAATTTGAGATGACATATTTTTCGGTATATTAAAGTCTTTTCTATCTCATCTAGAGTATCATATGATTGGGCTTTAAGCCCAATCATATTTCTGTTATGTTTTTTTCTAGCGATTTGCGTGCGTTTGTGTCTGCACGTTTTGTCTACAACGAGATCTCGATACTGACAGTTTCTTCTCTACTCCTTCTATGGAGAAGGTCCTGCTCGAGCTTCTATCCACAGCTCTTCATACTTTTGCAGTTATTTTCGTTAGTTTTTGATTTTTCCTTTCACTAAATTTTCGTCGTAATTAATCTAATTTGATTTTCAATAATTTTTCTGAACTCAAAATTTTGAATTTCTAAAATCAACCTAATTTCATAAAAAACAATTAAGTACCAAACAAATGGCAGACAATTATTAATTTGAGGAGTACTCGACTACTTTCTAGCATTATTTATGAAATTCTGAAATTTTTTTGGAAGCTGTTGAATAAGGTTTGGCATTTCTTCTCTTATATTGTTTAATATAACAAGAACTTTGGAACGATAGAAAATTGTACAATTTGTATAATAAACAAAAAGACCGAAAAATTAATTTCAAAAATCACGATAGACTGCGCAGGAAAAAAAACAATAAAATTACGAGTGTATATGGTTATTTATGGTTCTGTTCTTTTTGAATAATTTAAAAACAATGAGAGCCAGGTGTTTTGGTCATACGTAGGGGTATTTTGAACAAGAAATCGGTTTTGTGAAATGTGCCGGAGCTATAAATAAACACCTGATTCTGATTGTAATGACTAAGTGCATTTTTCTTCTTTCACAATGATGAGTTTATCATAAAATTAATCAGAATCGTCGTTTCGTGGATGTTTTCACAGTGCATTTCAAATTGAAAGGAGAGATTTTCGGATTTCATTCTATTTGCTTTATTACTAATGATGTTTCGGTCTCTGCTAAGATCTTTATCATAATCTATACATATTAATATAATTGTAGTATCGGTCTGTTATTTGCTTATAAATGTCTATAAGTTAGGTTTTTGCTTTATTTAGACAACAACTAAGCATAAGAACACGTTTTTGGAACTTTTGTCTGTCTGTCTATCTGTCCGGCTGCCTTTCACGCACAAACGGCTGAACCGATTGTAATGAAACTTGCACAGTTTTTTAGATGTCCTCCGAGGTATAATCTGCTTTTGGTTTTATTTCACTCCCCTCACGCCTTCTACCCCCTCCCATACAAAGTGACTCATTTTGAAAAATATATATTAATCACATTTTCATGGAAACTGTAAAATCTATTAATTTGAAATTTGGAGTATATTATTTGTAATTCAAATGCAGTCATTTAGTACACAAATTATTTGAGTTCTCATGCAAATTACACTTTTTCATGAAACACTTTACACCAATTTTCTCAGTACGTGTAACTTTCATCGAGCTAAAGTGTTGTACCAAATCCCTAATTAGCATTATTATTAATAATATTCTACCACCTCTCATACAAATTGCACAATTTCATTGAATTCAATGCACAAAGTTTCTCAGTACCTACTCAGTTTTCGAAGCTTAAATTTGGTACAAAACATTTTTATAGTTTATCTAGCATGATGTAAAACACACTGCACTGCACACTGCTTGGGTAAGTGGTAAGCCAAATAAATCGGCGAAAATAAAAAAAAATCACAAATGGAGGGTTGTGCGAAGAGCTAACAACCCTTTCACGATGAAAAATAAATGTTAATGATCCTGATGGTCAAGAGGCGAAGGTCCGATTTGAACTGTGGTCCCAATGAAGAGGAAAAAGAAGTTACAATAAAAGCTGTATCCTTGTTATAGTTTTTTTTGGAAAACAAAAAAGGATTGTTCCATTCCTGAGTCAAGTGTACTGAAAGCTACATGTGTTTGTCTAAATCAATTTACAAGATTTGTTGAAGGACACCGCTAGCGTGTTTTTTATAGATAGAAAACATTCAAACTGTAAATGAGGAAAATTGTGCTTTATTAACGCTAATCAGCAAATGGGGATACGATAAACCACAACAGGCCCAATATAAACAAAAATTTGAATACGAAAGTGATTTGGGCTTCAAAGTTCGCTAGTGCCACTAGTACTTTTTTCTTATGCTATACCGGAACTAGAGGAATTATCCTTTTGTACTGAAGCCCAGCTTCGTTGATAAATTGATCGTCATTGGAAACCTAAATTTCACCAGTATCACTGGATTTTTAGAAGTGAGGTGACAATATCCTGCAAAGTGATTCGCTCTTAACCGTAAAATATTATTTGTAAAGTCAATCGCAAGTGAATTTTGCAAAGACTTGGTATTGTAAATTTAATTGAATGTAATGGAACTAGGTCTATCTCAAGAGGACTAGACAATGGTTATTCCCGAAAAGTCCGCTTTCATTATTATTCATTTTGGAAATATGGGAACTAAATACAATCATCAAATTCCTGTTAAGACCCCCTATAGGAGCATAGGACAGAAACAACTCTCTTCCACAAGGCGCGATCCTGAGCATCGGCCTTAAGCTGTTGCCAGGACTTGTTTATTCCTCTGGCCTCCTGCTCAACTGCTCGCTTCCATGTGTTACATGGTCGACCAACCCGACGTCTTCCTTGAGGATTATAATCCAGAGCCTGTTTTGCGATGTTTCGCTCTGGTTTCCTCAAACTATGACCGATCCACTGCCACTTCCGCTGTTGAATATCAATACCTACTTTAGTCTGGCCAGTTGTACTCCAAAGTTCGTCGTTGGAGATCACTTTTGGCCAGAATATTCCTAAAATGCGCCGGAGGCATTGGTTTACGAAAGTCTGTAGTTTCTTGGTAAGTCCAACGGTCACTTTCCACGTAGTACAACCATATAACAACACGGATTTGACGCATGCGTCAAAAACTCGCAGCTTCGTGCGAAGGGAGATCTCTCTTAACCTCCAGAAAGGGGAAAGGATACCGAAAGCCTGACTAGCTTTATTTAGCCGAGCCTCAACATCCTTTTCGGCTCCGCCGTCCATACTGACAATGCTTCCAAGATAGCAAAAATCTTGCACCTCTTCCACATCCCGTCCGTTAAGAACAATCGGTGTGCTTGCGTTCGAACCCATGTGCATGTACTTCGTTTTACGCACATTTATTTTCAGTCCCGCCTCGAGCGAACATTTGACTCTAAGTCCGAACGGTTATGTGCAAGCAAACACACGTCATCAGCATAATCAAGGTGACTTAAGATGTTAAATAGTCTCCATTGAAGACCCTTACCGTCCCCACCTTCCAGTGCAGCTTTCAAGATGTCATTTATTACCACCAGAAACAGGGCTGGTGATAATATGCAACCTTGTCTGACACCCGTTCGCACAGGGAAGCTCTCGGACAGCTCTCCTCTATGCAAGACGCGACACCTTCTTCGTAGGATTCTTTAATCATAGCTATGACCTTATCTGGAATACCTCTCCTACGCAAAGCATTCCATATGTAATCTCGCTTAACGCTGTCGAAAGCCTTCTCGAAGTCCACAAACATGAGATGTAGTGGCGAACCCATTTCGGCTGACTGCTCTAATATTATCCCTAGGGTATTTGTGTGGTCGGTACAAAACGACTCTTTACGGAATCCAGCCTGATAAACTTCGAGAGTGCTCTCGACGACATCACTAATTCTATTAAGAATTACCTTAGCCATAATTTTTGATACGGCAGTAAGTAGACATATACCACGCCAATTGCCACAATCCCGAAGGTCGCCCTTCTTCGGAATTTTCACAATGACGCCCTCCTTCCAATCAGTTGGATATCTTCCTTCATTCCACACCTTAGTGAAGAGTGGGAGGAAAATTATCGGCTGTTATTTCCGGATCCGCTTTGAGAAGTTCGGTTGGTAGTCTGTCTATACCTGAAGCTTTCCTTCCCGCCATTGACCGAATGGCGGAAACTATGTCTTCCTTATCTGGGGGATCGTCCCTAATAGAGGATTGTTGCGGTTGGATGTTTGGTAGTTGTTCTGTTTCCGGAATATCTTCCTCTGACAAGATGTTTAAAATATCAGAGAAGTGTTCCTTCCATCGCCGCAACTAAATACACATGTTTATAATTTGAACCAATATCTGTTACATTGAATTGCTCTCGGGATCGCTGGATTTTAAGCAAAATAAAAATTAGTTTATACTTCATGGCTTGCTCACTACTGAATTTGGAATGTCTTCCCCAAATGCTCGCCGTTTTTATATTGGAGCACATCCATTCTCCGCTGTTCGCGTAGCATGATTTTTTTAACGTGGAAGAAACTATCGAAAGTCTTGAAGTGTGGGACTTGAATCCGCTAAAAACCCCTCGCCTAACCCACTACCCCCGGGACTACCGTTAATTATTACGTCAAAAGGACGGAGTGGTATTCAGCTGAAACATTATTTTACTGTCACTTGTAATGTTTTATGTAACCTTGTCTTTATCATTTTGATTTTGTAACTTTATCTATTTTATGCAACTATCTACTGTTCCAGTTACTGTAGGAAATTCTGTCTCTAGTTTTCGTAGTCTTTCGAGTCGCCGCCGCTCGTTGAGGACTGTCACGCACATCTCAATCACCGCATCCCAGATTTCCTTGCTGTTTAGCGTATGTGAGACAATATTGTTGGAGCTAATCTTCCCTCCCTCGATGTTTTCTACTCTCCTTCTGTCCAATTTGTAGATTGGTCAGTGCAAGAATACGTGCTCTGTTATTAAAATTTGTATCTGTTTAGATTGGACATGACGTCGATGAGTCATGGCCATATTTGGGCAGAAATTGGATCATGTGGTAACCTACTTAACCGTCTTCCATCCGAACAACCTATCTATGTCTTTTATGAGTCTATACGTCTAACGACCTTCGTTTATGGAGTTCCATGGCAGTTGACAGTGGTTGGTACTTACCCGTTGCTCTTATTTTTTTTCTTCCACTATTAAGCATCAGTTTATCGTGGGATATTCGATGTGTCTCACCAGCTAGTTTGTCTGGCGGCAGTAAACCAGTTATCCAATTCGCGGTGTCATATGAAATTGTGCGAATTCCACTGCAAACCCTAAACGCACTTACTTTATGAACTTTTTTATCATCTTCCCGTCAATTTTCAGTTAAGATGGCCTGTGGGGAATGGGATAGAAACAGCTCTCGTCCATAAGGTGCGATCGTGAGCTTGGGCATTTTGTTTATTTCTCTGGCCTCTTGCTCAACTGCTCGTTTTCATTTGCTACATGGTCGATCAACACGACGCCTTCCTTCAGGATTATAATCCAGAGCTTGTTTGGCAATGTTTCGCTCTGGTTTCCTCAAAGTATCACCAACCCACTGCGACTTCCGTCTTTGAATTTTAGTACCTATGTTAGTCGGTCCAGTTGTAATCCAAAGTTCGTCGTTGGAGATCACATGTGGCCAGAATATCCCTAGAATATGTCTTAGGCATTGGTTCACGAAATCACTTTCCATAGGGTAGAGCCACATGGCCACAGCAACATGGATCTGATGCATGCGTGAAACATTCGCAGCTTCGTGCGAAGAGATTTCTCTTAACCTCCAAAAAGAGGAAAAGATACCGAAGGACTGACGAGGTTTGTTTGTACGAACCACAAGATCCTCCATGCTTTTAAGCTAACAAAAATCGTGCACCTCGTCCACATCTTTTCCGTTGCTTGTGCCGCAATCCTGAAGATTGCCCTTCTCCGGAATTTTCAAAATTACTTTCACTGAGCCGGATATCTTTCTTCATTCCACCCCTCAGTAAAGAGTGGGAGGAGTATATCGGCTGTTATATGCTGGTCCGCTTTGAGTAGTTTGGTTGGTAGTCCATCTATACTTGCGGCTTTGTTTCCTGCCATTGACCAAATGCCATAAATTATTGCTTCCTTATCTGGGGAATTCTCCTTAATAAAAAATTGTTGCGTAATGCTCGACAATCTGCACGAGTACACTGTGAAGCACCTGCCATGGAGAACAGTGAAATTTAATCAATCTTTCATCAATTTAGTCAATCTTTCATCCCTTGAACGGTAATTATGTCGAATGCATTACCAGGCAATCTATTTCCTGCTGATTATATCCCCAGCAATTTAAAAATAGGCTAGGGTGTAGCCTAGTGAGTAACGTGTTGGTCTTGTAATGCGAAGGTCGTGAGTTCAAATCTCGGTCGACGCAATATATAATTCCAGCACATTGCCTGCTTGGATATACCTTGGTCACCTCAATCTACGAAAATTAAAAAAAAAAAAATTTGTAGATAGAGGGTTGTGCGAAGGGCTAACAACTCCTCCACAATAAGTAATGAAAAGTGTTAAGGAACCTGAATATCAGGAGGCCAAGGTCCGATTTGGGCTGTAGCGCCATTGTAGAAGAAGTAGAAGAATTCTAAAACATAGTCCACTGCCACTTCAGACTTATCCCTTCTACGTTTCCCTTATAACTCCTCAATTTCTACTTGGACGGGCATACGGCTTAAAGATTTTTGATTGATAATTCTTCTGTACCACTCACTTTTTTCTCCACCTAATTTCTTTTCATCGATAAAACAGTAAGCGGGAATCTTCAGAGCCAATAGTAATATTGGCTGGAGGCCCAGATGAAACACTGAAGATGGCAGAAGTTCTCAAAAGAGGAAAATCGTAGGGACAGGACTGCTAGCTAGTGTGTAGTCTAGTGGGTAGTGTGTTTAGTTTATAATGCGAAAGTCGTGAGTTCAAATCCCGGTCGACGCATAATTCCAGCACACTACCTACTTGAAAATACCTTGGTTACCTCAATCTATGAAAATGAAAAATTCGTGGATAGAGGGTTGTGCGAAGAGCTAACAACTCTTCCGCAATAAATAATGAAAAATGTTAAGAAACCTGAACGTCAGGAGGCCAAGGCCCGATTTGGACTGTAGCGCCATTGAAGAAGAAGGACTGCGAATTTGGACTTAACACTCACGTTCCGACGCGACTGAATGAGGGTTTCCACTGAGCCGACCTACTTCTATACGGGATAACTACATATTCCCATATTTACTACATCTCTATCTTCAGCATAGAGTTTCTTAAAAGTGGATTGTGGTGTCGGGTTCAAGAGCTGGGTGTTTAGTGTCAATTATTCTTAAATTTTATTCAATTTGGCGCCAGTAATTCGTGTTACGAGTATATCATTATTATTATTTTATTTGGTTTTCTAATTATCACTGAAATGATGTTGCAACCTAATTCCTACTATACGTGTACAATTAGCATACCGCAAAATAAATTGTAATCGGAGAAAAGTAAAGTTATGAAGCAAAAACGATCTAAACAGACGTTTACGTCAAGAATTCTCCGCATATTATACCTCTCAAAAACATCCCTTTTCAAATTTTTTCAAAACGGATAAATAACTAACCTCGTGGTTCACGAATAATCTAAATTAACTTATAGGGTAAGAATTCAACATAAATTTATGAATCTCAAATAACATAATACAGAAAAAAGATACTTTTTTAACATTTCACTATTTTCAAATAAAAACTACTGCGCGGTACAAGTTGTCTTGCGAATTACAATGATTTACTAACGTTGTTGGGCAACTGGGCTGCTATAACGGCTAGGTTCCTTATCGCTCCTAGAGCACCTCTGTCTCGGGATCGGACAAAAGAATCTTCCGGCTGAAATTCTGCAGGATATGCGATGGTTGTATTTTGCTTCCAGCTTCCTCGCGCACCAAAACTAAATTCGAATTCGGTGGAATTGCTTGCTGTGCTCTCCGCTCCTGTGGAACCTGATTCCTTCCTCGCCACCACGAATTTTCTAAATTTTCTTATTTTCTAATTTTTCCTCCGCCTGTCACTTCGCCACCTTTCTATTTTTTCCAATCTTTCCCAGTAAAAACTATCTCCTTTCACTTCTTTCTCGCCACTGAGCTGAAGTTCAAACTGGATATATGGAATAATGAGTTATTCTAGCGCGCGAAACATAAATACTTGTAGCGCACGAAGTTCAAATATTGATTTTTTCGGTGTTCCGAGCGAACATTACAACTCTCAGAATTCATCTAGATTATAACCACAGTACAGTTGTTGAAAAACTTTGAGCGCCATTTTACATTTTCCAATTTTGGCCACAAATATTTCCAAGCATAGAGCTCGCACAGAGATTCGATGCGAACGTGTACTAGAATTTTTCTCAAACGTCTAACAACAATGCAACAGTCTACCAAATTTTGACAATTTTACCCAATTTTCAAATTTTGACAGCGAAAATCACGATAGTTTTTTTCGGTAAGAAATCGAAAAATTTCAATTTAAAAATTTATATGTTATGTGATGCTATCTTAAAACAGATACTATTTTGGGCGCCATTTAAAACACAAAAATACATTTTTACATCATTTCGTTGCCAGTAGAATACACTGCGAAACAGCGTATGGTGTTAAAAATGGTCGCAAAATTACAACTTTTCAAAAGTACCTAAAATTGGGTTATTCGAAAATTAAAACAAACAATTTTGAACAAACATAATTTCGAAAAGACGTCTTAATTAGATAGTAAAAAAGTGTGTGATAAACTAATGTTGATTATTCCAAACTCAAACTTTTCACCACATTTTGCATCCAAAATTAACTTTCTTTCCTTTTTTTTTCATTCCAGGTGATTGAGGTACAGAGCTCACAATGGGGAGGTTAACGGCGGCCATTTTTATTTGGCTGTCCGCTTGTTATTTTCAAACGTTATTCACACAGGTAAATTACCCTTAATTTCATTTTCAACCAAAGATAATACCAAAAAAAAAAATTAAATTAAATTAACACGCTCATTTAATTTAATTTCAGGATTTATTTTCATGCCCAAATGGTAAGTTCTACTCTGAAAATTAAGCCAAATTGTTTCGAAATGATTGTTAGTGCACACAGTATGATTTCGGTGTCAGGTTTGTTTTTTTTTTCCCCCGAAAAAAGTAAATAATTGAGACTTAATGATTAGACGGTCGGGTAGATCAAGAAATGGAAAGCGCATAAAGAGATCTAAGGTTAAAGTGATGAAGGAAGGTGTTGTGTGTGAAATTTTTCGATTCTATCTTTAAGTCATTTACCCAGGAAGATTTGTATTTGGATTTGGGTTTCGTTTTGTTTTTTTTGCCCTGAACAATTTAAGAAATCATTATCGGAAATAATACAGACATTAGTGTGATGAAATGTAATTTTCGCGGAAATACATTTTTCACGGATTGTTGATTGAAAACTTTCGATTTATGGTATACGATGGCGGTGCTAATGTCGAGAAAGTGTTCTTTTTGGCTTATCATCGTCGTTAAGGAAAAATTTCAAGGGAAGTGATTGGGCAGTGAGGTTTCTTATTTTGGATAATCTTTAGGTAATTGGTAAAGGTGATTGGATAATTCTGGCATATTTAATTAGTTAGGAATTGAATAGTTTTTCCGGTGGGATAAAATTATTTCTATGATGAAATTTATTTGAAATAATTACGTTGGTGATTTGCCCATCATTATCATTTCCTGTGGGCCCCACTGGTGGTATAGATACACAGTGTTATGCATGTTTTTTTATGTAAGTTTAGGCAAAACTTTTAACCGCACTACACTAATTTTTCTGATTTTGGTTTTATACATTCTTGTAATGTGGAAAAGATTTTCGGGTTTTGGTGTACTTAATTTTTTCCGATCAATTTAGTTACAGATAAAATATTTATTAACCAATTACGCCCAATCCTCCATCACAATATGCATGACTGTTCATATCAAAACGGATGCAAAGGTTTCTGTAATTTTCCTATAAAACCCATCAAACTTGATATGTACATATACTTCCAACCGGATCTTATGTAGTTTTTCTTGCTTGGCGTTTTTTCCTTAACTAAAAGCTATATCTTAGAAAAAAAAACAAAGGAAAAGTCAATTTCCCATGTTGTTTTGCTAAGAATGAAAAGCAGTTTTTCCAGAATTGGTTTTAATATATATAAAAAAAAAACTAGCTTGGTCGATGCAGCTCTTCACACAGGAAAATTATCTATAGCAAGTCATGTCATTCCATATTTACGAGCTTAGAGTCTCCGTTTAGCTCTTCTTTTAATTATTTTATTTTTATAAAAAGAAAAATCATAAAATGTTTTTATTTTTCTTGAAAAGATTTCATTTCAGTTCAGAAAACTGGGAAAAGTTTTGGCTCGCTACGATTTATATGTGCGCATAAGTAAGTGAGAAAAATGGAAACTTGTTAATCGTCTTCGACTTGAAGTTGATGATGAGTATACACTCGCTATTTAATTGCAGAGTTTGAAGATGAATAATTCCTTGAGAAGTATCGCGTTATACTAGAGTATTGCACAAGTTTCTCTTGATCGTACGTGTAGTAAAAATTATTGTAAACAAGTTTAAGTCGTTTTAAGATTATCAATTAAGAAAGACAGGATATTGCTTAATTTGCCTACATTAACGTACACGGCTAATTATAGCGTAAATACCGTCATTCTCATCCTTTTCTTTTTCACTAAATTGACTGCACCCAAATAATCGATTGTTCATTAGCAATGTTTAAAATAAAATCCACCTCGTCGTACAATGAAACATCTTAATTTTTAGTAACTAAGTCATGGTCTTGAAAGGTGTTTGAATTTTCACATGGAATTTCCTTTCGTAATATTACCTTCCTAACTATGAGATTATGCTGATGTGATGTCATTATTATTAGTCAACCGATAAATGGAACCAACCACATTGTCTTACGTAAAAAAAAAATAAAATAAAAGACTCAATCTTTACAAAAACAAATACGCTGCCTGAACCAAGATTATTCAGATAAATCCGGTGAACCATGAGCGGACCAATTGTTCAGTGAATTTCTACATACAGGTAAGCAGCATTTTAATTGAATTTTTCTAGTGCGAAAAAAAAACATGCACAAGATATTCTCAAGTTGCGCAAAATCTTAGCCTTATTTTCCCCAAGACAAGACTTGTAGATTTTGCGCGCGTCTAGGAAATCAAATTAAGGGCCTGAGAAAACTGTAATACTTCGTCGATGGCGTGAATGTTGTTTTACTATTAGTTATTTCCATGACTATATAATTTAAATTTTATGCAGTTTTATCAATGGATTCGAATTTTATGTGTGGATAAAAATTCAGCCTTATATCACACGAAATTGTGTAAGATCGCAAAAGAAAATCATCATAGATGCTGCACAGGCGAGGAATAATTAATTTTATTGTTAACTATATCGAGATGAATTTTATGGTCTTATTGATGAAGGGAAATTTAAACATGTTGCATCGGCTATTATTATAGCGCTGTAACAATATTGAGTAATATTTTGAGCATTGATTTACATTTTATTATAATGTCATAAGAATCTTCCGCTAAACGGTGTTGAATAACTTACTTTATAGTTTTCTAGAAAATGTAATTTGTATAAAATGTATGGATTAATTATTTTTAGTTTTACAAGATCGTGTCAACTGTGAAGTTCGTAGGATTACTGGATAAGTCTGGTTAGCAATTTCACTACAGGGCAATATTGTTTAGACTTAAGAGTTTCAAGAACTCTAGAATACACTGTTCCACTAAGAAGAAGCATACAAAATTTAAAAGAAAAGATTTCCGGATTCTATACTGTTACGCTTTATTATTCGTGACGTTTCGGTCTCTGCTGAGACCTTTATCAAACTCTCAGCAGAGACCGAAACGTCACGAATAATAAAGCGTAACAGTGTAGAATCCCGAAATCTATTCTTCAATTCGAAATACACTGTGAAAACTTCACCAAACGATAAAAAATTTATTTCCACAACCTTTTGGGTTCTACTTAATTTCTACAAAACTTTTGACCGAAAACTGTCACGAAAATTAAGAGTTTTGGATCGATCGCTAAAAGCTCAAGTACTTTCATAGAATTCCATGTTCTAGGTTAGGTTAAAACATAACAGGACTACGATTGGGCGTAAAACTCAATCGTCCGATACTCTAAATGAAAGAGAAATTTGTTTATTTTAAGAAATTTTGTAGGGGAAGTGGTAGAGGGGGTGACGACATTGAACTAATTTATTCACATCACGCTAAAGTTGCTATCAAAATGTTTATACTTTAGATGAAATCTGAGAGTATATTGTGTTTGCCTTACCGTTTGTAACGCTAAGAAATAATGCTCGCACTGAGCTGTCAAGGGTACAGAAATATTTGTTGTCGCTCAAAAACCTCGATTCCGAGTGACCGTCTGTCCGTCTGTCCGTCTGTCCGTCTGTCTGTCTGTCTGTCTGTCTGTCTGTCTGTCTGTCTGCCTGTCCGTCTGTGCGTCTGTCTACAGCATAACTCTCGAAAGCTTTGAGCTATAGTGCTAAAAATGTTTGTGTGTCATTTTTAGAAAAAAAGTAACTTTAAGTTCGTGAATGGGCTACATCCCCCCACTCCTTCTACCCCCTCCCATACAAATTTCATGAAATTTCGAAATATTAAGAAATTGATTTTTCTTTGGAACTATTTAAGCTATCGACTTGAAATTTAGGTCAAAGTATTATGATATAGATGTCATTAATATTACGGAATATTGATCTGATCCCCTCACTCCTTCTACCCCCTCCCGTACAAATGGAAAATTTTGAAAAATACATATTTTCGATTTTCATTCAAACTAGTAAAGCTGAAAAGACGAAATTTTGTCAGAATTAATTCTACTATAATTGCAATTTATTTTAAAAATAACTATCAACTTCACCTTACTCTTTCTACCCCCTGCCATACAAATTTCATGAAATTTTGAATTTAAATTATTTTTCATCGAAACTGTTAAAGCTATCAACTTGATATTTTGTATAAAATATACAAAAAGAAATTTTAATAATGCAAAAAAAAATTTGTTTTGATCCGTACATTCCTTCTACCCCCTCCCATACAAATGCATAATTTTTGTTAAATGCATTCTATCGATTTCCAGTCAAACTACAAAATGTACAAACTTCAAATTTTGCCAGAATTTGTTTCTTAATAATTGAAATAAGTGTTAGAAAAAATTATCAGCTCCACTTCACTCCTTCTACCACCTCCCATACAAATGCACAGATATTATAAGTTCAAGAAAAGCATTTCTCCTTCAAGTATATGAGAGCTATTGACTTTGAAATTGAATCAAAGCATGGTGATTAGGATGATGATAAGCGGTTTCAAAATCATCTTAAACGCTCCACTTCCTCTACCACCTCCCATACAAATGCCCCAATTTCAGGAAATCTATGACCAATTTCTTTAAAAATAATGAAAACTAAAAACTTTAAATTCAGCAAAAAACATTTTGCATGCCATATTCGGTGTCATATACGAAAAATACAAACCTCCCCCTCTACTTCTACCACCTCCCAATCATAATTCTGTTATGTTTTATACACAATTTAGGATTTAAAAATTTAATAGATACTGAGGAAATTAGTGTACTGGATTTAGTGAAATTATGTAGTTTGTACGGGAGGTGGTAGCAGGTAGCAGTGTAAATATCATTTAATTGACACATTTTAAATTGCAGGTCAGTAGCATTCATACTTTTTGGGAAAATCGATTTTTGTAAAGTTGTTGAATTGTGTCAAATTGTATGGGAGGGGGTAGAAGGAGTGAAGCTAATATTTATTGAATAATAAATATTTATTTTATAATTTCAGCTCGAGAACTTTGATACATACTGAGTAAATTGGCTTATAGTATTTCATAAAAAAATGCAGTTTGTATGGGAGGTGGTGGAAGGAAGGGGAGGACTCGAATAATTTTTATACAACAGATTGAAATTATTATAAAAGTAATATACTCCAAATTTCAGATCAATAGCTTGTATGCTTTTTGAAAAAATACGTTTATTATCGAATTGAGAAATTGTGTAATTTTATATGGAGGGGGTAGAAGGGGTAAAGCTAATCCTCTAATTTTTTTTGGTCTTACTAATAATTCTAAATAAATATTAAGTGCACAATTTCAGCTCGAAAAATTTTATACGTACTGAGTAAATTTGTTTAGAGTATTTCATGAAAAAGTGCAGATTGTATGGGAGGTGGTGTAAGGAAGGGAAGGACTCAAATAATTTTTATATAGTAGACTGAAATTATTATAATAGTGATATATATCAAATTTCAGATCAAAAGCTTCTATGTTTTTCGAGAAAATCCGCTTATTGTCAAATTACGAAATTGTGTAATTTTGTATGGGTAGAAGGGGTAAAGATATTCGTCTATTTTTTTTGGTATTATTTATAATTTAAAATAAATATTTAGTGCACAATTTCAGCTCGATAAATTTTATACGTACTCAGTAAATTGGCTTAGAGCATTTCATGAAAAGAGCAGTTTGTATGGGAGGTGGTGAAAGAAGGAGGAGGATATAAATAATTGTCAAACAGTAGATTGATATCATCATAAAAGTATTATATTCCAAATATCAGATCAACAGCATTTATATTTTTCGAGCAAATACGTTTATTGTCAAATTGCGAAATTGTGTCATTTTGTATGGGAGGGGGTAGAAGGGGTGAAGCTTTCTCGCATTCACCAACTTGACCTTTCTTTTTTGTCGACAACGACGTGTACAAAATTTGAGCTCAAGCTAGAGAGGACACGGACGGACGGACGGACATCCGGTTTTGAGATGTTCTTCTGTGTCATTCATTTTTTTCTCCTAGCCTTATTTCTTGGCATTACAAACTTTGTGGCAAACTTATAATATTCTCAGATTTCATTTGGAGTATAAAAAGCAACAAATGGCATCAATCAACCAACGTATTTACCAGATTTGACCCCGTGTGACTTTTTCCTATTCCCGAAATTGAAATTACCGCTCCATTGAACCCATTTTCAGTCGATCGAGGACATAAAACAAAAATCGCCGAAGTAGCTGAAGGCCATACCAAAAAGTGCTTGTAAGAAGTGTTTCGAGGACTGGAAAAAAAAACGCTGACATATGTGTGTTGCATCTAATGGGGATTACTTTGAAGGTGGCAAAATAGATATTGACAATTAGTTAAATATTTTGCGTTTTATTTACAAATTCCCGGTACTTTATTGTCACAATGTACATCACAGAAAAGCTCCTGAACTCAATGCTGAAAAGGCCCAGGCTCTTCTTAATTCTAAGGGTTACCATACGAAGTATTGAACTGAACTAAAATCTTCTTAATTTATTACAATTTAAATTTTGAATCACGGGTCCTAGATGCGACTCAGAATCCTCGCTATCTCATGCTCAAGGCTTTTCCAAAACTACACATTATTGTCATATAGTTTTCCGTTTTCGCCAACACTCTAGCCCAGATTAATCCGATATGTGCGCAAAATCGCGCTCACCTTACACAACTTGATTTGACTTCGTACTACCGCGCATAGTATGGCGATTAATCAGTAGTACGGACACGCGTAGAGCAAGCCTATTAATAGCTCGAGCAGTTAGCCTTAGCCGAACCACTATAATACTCACGGATTAGATAGATACAGAGAAAACGGAGAAAATAGAAAAGTTGGAAAATAAAAGCGTCCGATCTTTCCAATTTCTTTTTCGCAAACATGTTTACACATACGCATCGGCGATATATGCTAACACCTTCAGTCCAGCGGTACCGGAAAACTCCGCAGCTTTACGGTAATCCCAACTCATCCGGACAACCTTTAAGAACTAGCCGAACCAGTCAAGAAAATCATATAGGAATCAAACCCATGGAACCATAAGATGCATTTCGATATGGCGGTAGCGAAACATTCCGTGCATAACAGTGTTTCGTTGTTGCTGCTGTTTTTAGCCCGAATCTCTTGGCCGGCGGGGTTCACATATGGCAGCAATTCGCATGCGACATGTGCAGCAAGTGAATTTCTTCGTGATCTTCTTGAACTGGGCACCGGGTTGTGCGATCTTTTCCGTCAACATTCAAAAACCAGAAATAGAGACGCAATCAAGGTTTAAATTTTTTCGGAACATACATATGTGTAACACACTGAAGGTAGAGCGGCTAGATATGTGGTTCACATATGAGCTCATCTTATGCGAGTATTAAGTTTTGCAAACAGATGAGAACCGTTGGATTTTGTAACGGTAACCGACTTATATTGCTTTACAGTACTCTCGTACAGGTAAGTGGATTAGCATGCGACGGGCTAAAGATACATATGTGCGCACTCGCGAAGAAAATCCAAGGTACATTATATATCTACCTATCTATTGCGGCCGGCCCACTCAAATGGATCGCGTAAATTAAAAGCAAAAAAAAAAAAAAATTAAGATACGAGTTGGGCATTACGAATTGATCGCTCTAAAAAAATGCTTTTATGAGCAAAATTGTTAATGAAAAAAAATTATAAAAAAGTAAAATAACTTTTTATGTTGATTCTCGTAAAGATATTCTTGAAATATCAAAAAGTAGATTTTTATTATCCGACCATTTTGGCGGCAAAAAAGAAAGAAAAGAAAAAACGATATACTTAAGACAAGAGTAATTTCCGATTTTCAGTTATAAGTAAGTCGGTAAAAGATGATGGTCAAGGTATACATGAAACGGTAGCGGTAAAACCATTTTAAGAATATCGACATCCGCAGTATATGAGGAAATTGACCGATTGTTAGTTTTTATTTTCCATTATTCCGTTTGTGATCGGAATTTTTTTACTAAGATTTTGGATATAATTGAGATCGATGTCATTGTCGTTGGATTAGTTAGGATGATATTTTTTTTTTGGAAAAATTGTATCGGGCCAGTTTTATTCAAACCATCAGTTCGTATGGCATTGAG
Organism: Chorisops tibialis; assembly: GCA_963669355.1. Classification (NCBI taxonomy): domain Eukaryota; kingdom Metazoa; phylum Arthropoda; class Insecta; order Diptera; family Stratiomyidae; genus Chorisops; species Chorisops tibialis. Next base: position 246,380,159 of record OY770262.1, read on the forward strand.
TTCAATGCGATTTATCTGGATGTATTTGGTCTGATGAAAATGTCAATTGCTCTCGAATGAATTGGTTTCAATTAGTTTTAGCCATATGAAATCTCAAAGTTAGTGGCTTGGCTATAATTAGAGTTACTCTATGCACAACGAAGAAGACACTGTAGTAGAATCCGGTTTGACATTTCAAAGCCCCTATATTACGTTTCCACCATTCGCAGAGTGGTAAGTTCTGGGATTTAATTTTGCAAATTTCATCCACAACCATGTGGATGAATTGTTCCTTCAATGTTTTTTTTTTTTGCAAAGTATTATAATTTTTTCAAAATCCAATGAATTTTGTATAACTCATAGTTTTCGTATAGTTTACATTCTCAAAAAGAAAAAGAAAAATTCAATGAAAGGTGAACCACTCATCTATTCTGGTCATTTTACCAACTTTATCTATAATCTCAATAAAGATGGCGCGGAAAGGTAATAAAAAAAATATCAAAAGAAAGAAAGACAACCGACCAAAACTACTCCAAGTAATTAGAGATAGAAGCGCTAACACCAAAAAAGCTTGTTTGGGTTCATTTTTAACATTTTCCGACAATTCTCACCGAATCCAAGACCTTTCTAGGTCGATGATTATTACATGGTGAATTAACCATCGAGGTCATTATCAAGTAAATCTTGCGTCGTAATTTCTGCACTAAGATTATGGTGCAGCTCTTTTTTTTTAATTTGTAACAATTAATTGAATTTGTTTGTAGTTAGTAGGTATTTTAAACAAAAATTGATGATAGTATTTAAATTGTTTATTCCTGGTTGATCGATGTTGTTTGGAATTATTTTGTATTAATTTTGGCCATTGAGCTTACCAAGATGCTTCTGACGCGTTTTAGGTGATTACATCTCTAACAACGAACTTTGAAGTCCAATTGGACCGACTAAGATAGGTATTGGGATTGAAAGGCGGAAGTGGTAGTGGATTGGTTGCACTTTGAGGAAACCAGAGCAAAGTATCTCAAAACAAGCTCGGGACTATAACCCTCAAGGAAGACGTCTGGTTTTTTTTTTTTTTAAAGCCGAACACAATTTAGGGGGTCACCCTTTAATGTAAATTACACAGTCATGTCGGTAAGGGAAAAAAAGGAGTAAGGAGTTGAGGTTAGTCGGGATTAAAAGTATGACAATGGGAATACATCTTTAGGCAATGCATTCCAGAGCTTAAAAGTTCGGGGTATGAATGACCACCTATATTTCACTGTGCGGGAGGTCGGAAGCTTAACAGTTAACTCGTGTGCGCTTGATGATAGGCGTGTGTTTCTAGGAAATGAGTACAGAGAAGGAATAAGCTTAGCAAGTTCCTCACTGCATTTACCATGAAAGTAGCGGTAGTAAATGCTTAGTACACCAACATTTCTGCGATGCTCAAGGGAGTCTATAGAAACCGTGATGGCTTCATCTTCAATTAGTCGGAACGCCTGTCTCTGGACACGGTCGAGCATTGCAAGTTGCGTTTTGGGTGCCCCAGCCCATAAATGAGAATTGTACTCGAGGCGTGGTCTAATGTAGGCCTTATAGATATTTGCTAAATCACTGAGAGTAAAATATTTTTTACATCTTCGGAGAACTCCTAGGCGTTTGGAAGCGTCAAGTGCTACGCCAAGTATGTGCTGGTTCCAATTAAGGTGGTTATTTATTTTGATGCCAAGGAGTGAGAAGTATTCGGAGGAGTTTAGTGACACCACCGAAGGTTACATTAGGAACCGACGCCGGGACATCACGTTTAAGGGAAAGATGACAGGCCTGCGTTTTTGAAGTGTTGAACTCTACTATATTTTTCCTGCCCCATTCCAAGATTAGATTCAGGTCAGAGTTCAATGATCCAAATGGTTCGGCACGTTTAGATGCTACCGGGACACGGTGAGCGTTAGTAATCGAGTCGAATTCATAGATGTTATCCAGGGTACTGTCATCTGCAAAGCAATGAATCGGATTGAGCGTTGACGACAGAAGGTCATTGATAAAAATAAGAAAGAGTGTGGGTGATAAAACAGAGCCTTGGGGGACTCCGGAATCTATGGGAAAGGGAGAAGATGCCACGCCATCCAATACGACTTGTATGGAGCGTTCAAGTAAGAAACTCTCGATCCATTTTACAAGGTTATTATTAAAGCTGATTACTTTGAGCTTCTCTAGGAGATATTTGTGCCAAACTCTGTCGAACGCTTTAGCGATGTCAAGCGCCAGAACTTGACCTTCGCCAAATTTATGGATGCAAGAGTTCCAACGGTCAGTCAGACAAACCAAGACGTCACCTGTAGACCATCCGGAACGGAATCCGTATTGTCGATCATTGATAAGTTTGTTATCTTCAAGATAGCGGACTATTTTGCGATTCACAGCCGTTTCCATTACTTTTGACAGAACGGAAGTAATGGCGATGGGGCGATAGTTGGCGGGCAACGCTTTGTTACCTTTCTTGGGAATCGGCTGAACATTCGCCATTTTTCACGTGCGCGGAAAATGTCCAGAAGAGTAAGAGAGATGGAATAAATCTCGCAGCGGCTTAGCCAGGGACGCAAAACAATTTTTTAGGACTAGGGGAGTAATACCATCGGGACCTGCAGATTTCTGAGCGTTGAGCTCAAGAAGAATTCTGGATATAAGTCGTGTGCGAAAATGGATCTCAGGTAGACGAAATCCAGATGGTGATACCGGCGGGGGAGACTGGTTTGTGGCTGGTAGCCTGGAGTTTCGTGCGAAACTTGCTGCGAGAAGATTGGCTTTCTCAACATGATGGACTACAATTCGGTCCCCATCTAGAAGAGGTGGTGTAGATGATTTAACATGGTTGCTGTTAACCGTTTTAACAAATGACCAAAACGATCTCGAGCCATTTAGCGATTCGAGAATTTTCTGTCGAAGCTATTGGTCGTGTTGAAACTTAGCTTTCTTCAAAATCGAATTGCATGTATTTCTTGACATGATGTAAAGAGATCTGTTGGCAAACTTTGGGTTGCTCTTAAAAATTTGAAAATATTTTTTCTTGTTCCGGATGGCTGTAAGACAATCAATAGTAAACCACGAATCCTTCGACGGCTTGATACGTTTGTAATTAAAGGGTATGAAGAGTTCCATACCCTTAAGGATGGTTTCAGTTACAGGCTGACAAGCTGTATCACAATTATTAGACTTGAAACACAATTTGCAATTAATGGCCTTGAAAAACTGATTTAATGCTCCCCAGTCTGCTTTTTTGTAACACCAGATGGTTCTTCGAGGAACTTTGACTTTTAATGTATTTACCACTGAAATCGGAAATTGTGCTCGAATCATAAAGTGATCAGTATTCCCAACTGGGGATGGCGATATTACAGAAACAGAGTATTTGTCGACCCTGATGCACATAGAAGCAACAGCTCGCTTTCATGCGCATCAGAGGAATAAAGAGGTACTGACGACAACTCCATGTCTATCTATCTATCCTCAATGGCACTACAGCACAAATCGAGCTTTGGCCTTCTGACCTTCAGGTTCCTTAACAATTTGTATTATTTATTGTGGAAGCGTTGTTAGACCTTCGCACAACCCTCTATCTTCGAATTTTTCATTTTCGAAGATTGAGGTGACCAAGGTATACCCAAGCAGGCGGTGTGTTGGAAATATGCCTCGATCGGGATTTGAACTCACGCCCTTCGCATTGTAGACCAACACATTACCCACTACGCTACACCCAAGCATGACAACTCCTTGTGGGAGTGAAGTATTTCTATCACCCCGGTCTTAACAAGAAATTTATTGATTGACTGAACAGTTTCAATGAAAAACATCATGATCGTTACCACAGAATCACTACGTAATTTTCCTACAACTAATTTATTTCAATCATACAGAAAATATGTACATATTTAAATTATAGCATGACATATAGTGAATAACCTCCATAGCATATAACCTATGCTATAGCCAGCCATAATGATTACAAACCATACATTGAAATAAATTCTAAGCTACACGGCTCCAGATTTATCTTTGGGAGAACTATTATACATTCCACATTTTTCAGTTAGGAAAAAAAAAATCAAGTAAGCGTTCATTAGAGTTATACCGCAACGAAAACTAACTTCACTGCACATAATAATTAATACAACGGGTCGTTGCAGTGAAACTGCAAACTGCAGCATTCCTCGATTATTTAGTCACCTTTGCTAGATACAGTAAGATCAGAGGAATGAGATATGTACATATATCAGCAAAGGCAGCCACAATAACAACAAAAAATTGTATGCCAGATGGAAAGCATTAATTATAAGTTACTTAAGGCCACTAAGTAGGAGCAAGTATACAACGCATGTAAAAGTTAATCATGGCTAGGCGAGTAATTATGAAACATTCTTCAGTTGCAGGATTATACTTAGAATAGTGTTGCGAGAACATGTGCTGTTTTTAGGAAGAATTTTGGTGGACAATATTGAGAAATTTTTGGGAGTTTTATGGGATTCAAGCAGGGACGTTGGCCTACTATTAGGTTATCTGATCAAAACGAAAGACAAGAATTGACTATTTTTGTGAGGCGAAGGATCCTCGGCATACTTTCTGTAGGGTAGTCCTAGAGTTCCTGGTCCAGTTTTATTTTCTTGGGAAATTGGACAATTTGGGCGAGGTTTAAATTCGAAATTGAACTCGAAGTACGTCAAAAAGTACTTATGACGTTGGTAGTCTATTGTCTGTTAAAGCCTGGGTGCAGCCTAGTCCGTGGATAGCATGTTGTCGTGCGTGGAAATCCCGGTCGACGCATAGTTACCCACACTACCGACGAGGGTATATCTGGGTCACCTCAATCTGTGGACATGGAAATTCGTAGATAGAGAATTGTGCAAAGGGATAACAATTCTTGCATAATAACAAATAAATTTTTTTAAGGAACTTTAAGGTCATGAGGCCAAGGCCCAATTTGGTTTGTAGTACCATTGAAAAAGAAGTATATTGTCTTGCAGCTGCCTGGAATGTGCTTCGAAGTGTAAAAATCATTGCATTGCTTTCGGTCGTGAATGACCTGTCGATATTTCTATTATAAATCATATCTTATCGCTGTCCAATTGGAGCAGTTGTTGGGCTCGTTTGGCGAAAAAGCTTGCTGGGAATTGCTTAGATGTCTAAGTTTTGCAAGTGCAGTCCAAAAACGACTTATCAGTTAAACTCCGCTGCTGTTCCTCTTTTTGATGGAGCAGGTTGAAATTCCGTAGAAAGCTTCTGGACTTATACGATAGGTTAAGGATCCTTCCCTTGTAAACTGTTCTAGACACACTATACAGAAAAAGTCAATTATTTGAAAGGATATTTTATGATTTCCTTGATATTATATCTATATTCTAAGTTTCATGTTGATTGTGTATGAGGTCAGTACCTTTATTGCCGCCTTATTTGAATACGGGGATTGAAACCTAGTGGATTCAATATGCTAGCACGTCATTTGTCCAGCTTTCCCTGACGCAGAGGATGAATTTGAATAGGATGTCGAAGCGATAATTTCTTACCATGTAGTCTGTGGGCGTGTCCAGCAAATCTAATTGATTGATGCTTAGCCTTGATATTTAGTTTTGTACATTTCCTACTATTGCAATCTTCCCATTGAGTACTTCTCTCACCATGGACAGTTGTACAGTTCTGCCTCTGATTTGATAAAAATGTGCCTCGAAGTGAGGTCCAGAATATCCTCGATTACTGTGGGACACTATTTCATAGGTCTTGTAATGTTAGCGAATGCTAACCGTAAAACTTGTCCAGGTTAATTTTGGTGCTTTTTTGTGGCATTTTTCTTCCACCATACCACTGCCGTATACGTGGTCATTGGCCTTATTATCGTTTTGGATTTTCATAAGGTTATTTTGGGCTTTATGTGCCAGGTTTTGACCACAGTTTGTCTACACGTAAATAGAGCTGAAAATTGCTTTGCATAGAAGTTTTGGACTAATATGAATTCCACGTATTTTTCCTCTGCCCAGAATTCAATTTCGGTTTCGACGAAAGTTAACTGAGAAAGTAATTCGGAAACAGAACAGAACACTGAGGGACACGAATTGGTGGAGATGTGGTGGCTTTTTAATTTGTAAGTGTGTTAGCCAAATCAGAAGTTTCCTTGTTGAAGTAGGAGTTTCCTTGTCGAGGAACGATATTCGTATTCAAAAGCGTGCTGCTTATGGTATGTATGTACAAGGCGAATGCAAACGAAATCATGCGGCCGAGTCTGTGCGGAGTTCGTTAAAAAATTTGCTTGCTGTCTACATTACAAAGAGCGAATGTCCCTTCGGCACACTATAACCAAGCTGAATACGTGCGTTCCGCATTTTTCTTTGGTGTACTGCATTTCGAGCAAACGCGAGCATAGGCAAACAAATGCGTTCAGAAGCATTTGTTCACCTTCATTCTAAAACACACTGAGCGAACGTATGATTTCGCTGGCGTGCATTCACATGCGTTCACATAGTGTGTGCGCACCATTATCGACCGCGTTTCATGGAAGAAATGGTTAATCACTTTCAAGTCGATGTGCTTAGCGTGGTTCCACAGGGCTCCGTACTTGGTACTTTTCTTTTTATTACATAGAGTACAATTCAGACATACTTTCAATTGTTCACTTTATTTAACTATTACGCACAGGGTGGACAATTAATTGGTTTCTTTTTAAAATGCAATAAAATGAACAAAATTAAATTTTTTTCCATGTATTATGACTTCATTAGTAAGAGCAAACATTCCCAATAATGATGGAACACAACATCGTTCAATTGGCTGCTTCCGCTGGCTTCGCAGAAGCGCATTCTGTCACTTCAATTTTCCAAGACCATGTCGATGGTTTCGGGCTGTAGCTCACGGATTGCTTGAATGATATTGGCCTTAAGTGCTTGAATCGTTTCTGGATTGTTGGCATAACATCGATCCCTTACGGTTCCCCAGAAAAAAAAGTCCAAAAGGGTCAAATCGCAGCTCCGAGGCGGCAAATTGACGTCGCCAAACGCCAAAAATCACACTATTCGGGCTACACCTCACTCAATTTGAAAATAAGTTTTCAATATTTCCCAACGTTGTTCAAGTGTGAAGCGACTCATTTCGTTCTGCGGAGGTATGATACTGACTTTCTCTTAAGATTTCAAGCGGGAAACAGCTTTCAGTGTCAAAATAACCTATGATTTAAAAAGAAACCAATTAGTTGCCCACCCTATATATACGGATTACATTAAACTTTTGGAAAATCTTTTTCTGCATAGCACTGGTCTATAAGCTGATCTGGACAACATTTTATAAGGGTCGAAAAAGTTGTATATTAACAAATCTAAATGATTCACATTGGAAAGGCGAATACGTGTATTATTATTATTATTACCTTAGTTTTTTTTTTGATGAAATTTCTGCCTTTATATTCAATCGTAAACAGAAGGTTTTTTGTCGGGACGTCGAGAAATAGAAATGAAAACGACCGTAACAAATAGGAAAACTGGACTGGCTGTTACTATAAACAGATATTCTGGAAGACTGAATGATGGAAAGGCGAACAGAAACATCTACTGATTAGTATACTTAGTAGAGGTTCTAGAAGTGTTTGTGTAGAATGTCAGTTTCATAGACGAAGTTGCATAGAATTTTCATAAAATTCGGTGTACTTTACATTCACGAAACCGACATTTGTATGTGAGGGGGTAGAGAAGGTAGGGGAATCGTAAAATTTGATATGCAGTTTTATTTCGTTTCTCTTGTAAGGTGCTTGTACAAAATTTCAAGTTCGTAGCTTTTAATTTGTTGGTTATTAAATGATTTAATGAAATTGGTCGAAATCATAGTTTTGTATGGGACGGGGTAGAAGGGCAAGCGCGATTTCAAAACTTTTATCGTTATTTCATTTCAACTATTTTTGTAAGTTTTTGCGCGAAATTTCAAATTAATAGCTTTTAATAGTTAGGTGATAATTGATTTCTTGAAAATGGTCGAAAAAATAATTTTGTATGGGAGGGGGTAGAAGTTTTAAAGGTTTTGCGACCAGTTAAAATTTCGTTTATTTAGGAATTTTTTCAAATGCATTTCGCAAATTTTCAAGTTTCTACCTTAAAATTTCATTCAACAATTTTCAGTTTATATGTTTTTTTCAATGCACATGAAACACCTTGGCGTGTTAGACCGGGGGGGTGGGGTCGGTTTATAACAATTATGGATCAAGTTATTATTATTTTTCTATGTATATCAAATAGACGTACCCACATGCAAAATTTAAACTTTGTATCTTTCACCAAAACCCTAAAAAAATCATTCAAAATTTTCGACATTTTTGCTTACCACCTCCCTCCCCTTACACCTTCCAACTTAAAATTTTTACCAAAATTAACCACTATGTAGTTCTACAATCTGGCAATCTGGCATTTTCGATTTGACATCTGTACTCTTTTTTGAGATATAAGGATTTGTAATTTTGAAAAGTGCGCCATTTTTGAAATGCTCTCCATTTCCCCCCACTACTATTATTTCAATATGTTATATTTTTTTGTATTTTCCTAGTATAGCTTAATATACGTTTCAAGTTTTAATTACATGGCATAAGAAATAGTTGAGATATTCATTTTTAAGTGTTTTCTTTGCACCCCCCCCTGACCCCCTCTTACAATTGTTAGCCACTCTCTAAGCGGATTCCAATGAAACTATATGCCACCTTGATGGTCCCGATGTTCCCAAAACATGAATTTCTTACGATAAGTAATTTCCACCTAACACCCCCCTCCCCCCCCCACCCACTCCCTATCTACAAAGAAAGGATCAACTTACGATATCTGCTATCTTTGGAGCAACGCAGATCTCGGTTTTTGTTTAGCATCTAACATTACACCTTTTAATGCATTGAATGCACAGTCAAGTCGGTATAGGGTAGGTGAGTGTAGACTGTCGTTGAACATAAATACTTAAACCGCTCTGAAGTAACTGTGAGCTGTATAAAATAAAACAGAAACCAATTAAGCGTGGATATCGGGATAAGTGAACCAAAACAGTATCTAGTACGAGTACGAATCTCTTTAAAAAATTTCCTTAAATAATAGGGGATTTCGTGCTGGTTTCCTTTATTATTCGTGTCGTTTCGGACTCTGTTGAGAATTTTATAAAACAATTTTACTGTTTGCAATAAACAGAAATTTCCTGAACTACTATCTGCACTGTTCCACTATCTCCATAAACAATTTCAGGAGTTTCATGGCACTATGTATAGTACCATGGTACTATTCAACTATAATAACGCTATACTCAGTTTTGTTCGGAGTCAATCGAAAGAATTTAATGATTTCTTTACAACAAAAATGTTATATTGTGTATTCGTCCAATCTATCCTAGAATACGCTAGTCCTATCTGGTCGCGATTTTATTCCATTCACATAGATAGGATCGAAGCAGTTTAGCGTCGGTTGTTAATGTTTGTCCTCAGGGCCGTCCCTGGACCGATCCACTCAGGTTACCGCCACATGTTGATCGTTTAAATCTGCTGTCTATGGATTCACTTGAGAAATGGCGGATCATTGCCAGAGTTGTTATTGGTTTATAAAGTACTTATAAAGTACTCTGACAAATTGCTGTCTATGATTAAATTCAACGTTCCATGTCGTCCTTTGCGAAATTATGAGCTTTATAGTATTCCGCAGCATGGCACGAACTACGGGTTTTGTGAACCGGTTTCATACATGTTAAGAGATTTCAATAACTTCTTCACGCAATTGAATTTTCACATGATTGTTCCACAAGTAAAAAATCAGCTTTCTTGAGGTTAATTATGTTTGATTAGGTAAAAAGTTTAAATTTTTGTGGATCTAATTTTTTTTTATTCTTTCTCATTGTTTCCAACTGTACATAAATGTAGTAATCAATTTCTTGATGAAATAAATTATTAGAAATTATAAATTTTTTATGAATAAGTGAAAATTTTGAATTTGGTGTGTAGTATTTTTCGTAAAAGAAAAGCCAACTCACTTACACTTGATCGTAGACCTAAAGTGATTTTTGCTCATTACTATATAATTCTTTTCTCAATCCTTCCGCGATATTCAGGTTTCGAGATTTTCGAAGTATGGAATCCATCTGAAATTGCCGAACTTCATAGCAAAACGACAAGATAGGAATTTAACGCCAAGAACAAAACTTATTTTTAGAGTATCCTCTATAATAGATCCGCACCCATGAAGATCGAAATGTACACCTTTATCGAGAAAAAATATGTGAGCCGTCGTAACTCACCTATGAGGTTTTGACAGCTCATAGCAAAAAAACAGATTAAGGGCATTGTTTCCTCGTGAAAAAGTTTTTCTAGACTCCAAAGAATCCAAAAAGCAATATGGGATTCTTGTTGCAGAAATTGATCCTCAAATTGTTGCACAGTGTAATTGACTATAGCTTAAAGAGAGTTTATATCATTTTCAAATCACTGCACATACCTTTCCCATTAGATAAAATATATTTCGCAACAGCACCATCTTAAGTTCATCAATCTTACAATCATTATGTCACCACGAAAAAATACCTCATTCCGATCTTAATAGCTTCCGGTAATCAATAATCCCACAGTGGGACAGGCTACTTTGTCGTAAATTTTTCTCAACGACCCAACCGGACAAAAGAAAATTCGATCATCACTAATGATCGCAGCTTAAAATTTAAAACATAAAACTGTCCCATTCACCGTGCCCATTATGTTATCTAAGATTTGCGCCAAATTTTGCATTTATAATTTTAATACGTTTTTTTCTCAAATTATGCTAATTTCGATTCGATCACAGTTCGTTTGTTAGCGTAATTCACCCGATCGTGTTCACAACTTTAATATCCGTTATGTCTTATTACCTAAGGCACGAAAAATGGCGTCATTTCCGCATTATTCCCTTAGTCATGTTTATTATTTCCTCTTCATTAAACATATGGTCATGCCCCCGAAGACAATTGAAAAGGTCAACACGATCCGATGATAAGAAAATGTGTTGTGTGCAATTAATTTGTGAAAGAAAAGAAATGGTTAAACCTATTCGCGCACTCTCTCCCTGAGTGGTAAGTGCATAGAACATATAAGTATTATAAATTAACGGCATTATCTACCTTTCTTCCGGTTTCTTGTTCACCTGGTTCACCCATTTCACCTGTTGCTTCGAAAGATTAACGAACAAGTTGCGGTCACTCGGAGGCCTTAAGTCATGCAAAAATGCAGCTTAATCCGACAAGGATTGCAATTCCGTCTGGTTGTAATGCACCCGCATTGCTGCTTTTGTAGGAAATCACTGTGCGGTAAGAAAAATTTCTTCGCAGAAAATTATGAACAATTTGAAATAAGAATTGACCCAAAATTCTGTTTAGCCCGGAGGTCGTTGTAATCGACCAACTTAATCAGTTTCCAACAATCAATTTGCTTAGATGTTTTTTTTTGTGTTACTTTAAAATGTTAGGCGCGAGACGATTTCGTACGAATTGCAATTTTAATGAATGCTATTTGGCAGTGGGGCAAGAATAAAAAAACTCACATTTTAATGGAAAGTCTTATATTATCGGATTTTATAGTTAATATAAATCATTTGTTTGGGCTGGCTGCAAAAAAATCTGCAGACATAAAACTTTCTTTTTTGCAAATCTACGTTTTTTATCTGCGATGCTGTGATGGTGGTGGATTTTTTCGGAAGTGAAATTCTTAACCCAATTTTATATTCTTTATTTGAATCGAATAGTTTGTGAAATATTTTAGTATAAAAAAAATATATAGAACTTGGTTAATTAGATCTAATTTAATTGATCGAGATCAGTTCTTTTTTTTTTTTTGAAGATAATTTGCGGAAATATCGCTGTAATCGAGAGTCATTTTACTTTATTATTCTAATAATAAAGTATTGTGATCGAGAGAGAAAAAAAATTTGCTACCTCGAAATTTTGTTTTTTCGCGTTTCATGACTAAATTAGCCTAAAAATGCAAAAAAAAAAATCCGTTCCACCGTACGCCGTACATATGGACTCATATCTCCGAGATCATTAAAGGTAGAATGTTCATTTTTGGCTGGATTGTTGATTGGGTAGATGAGCTCCATTATCTACATTTTGGGGAGTGTCAGGTGGACGAGGGAGGCGGGGAGGGAAATAGTCAAAAACTACATTTGCTAATATTCCCAATACGAATACAGATAGGAAGCTGAAAATAAGTATGGATATTAAAAGAGTTGTGGGACAAGCTCTAAAAATAATTCAATTTTTTTATCTATTGGCGTCCGAAAAGGGGGGGCGGGGGCTGAAAACAAATTGTCGGTCAAATTTTTTTTTCAATCATTTGAAAAAAAAATATCTTCGAAATTACTTCTTGTATATAATTCATATTTTGGGACCATTGAGGTGGCATATAGCTCCACTGGAATCAGCTTATAGAATGGCTAATTATTGCAAGGGGGAGGGTCAGGTGGGGTGCAAAAACCAATTAAAAATGAATATCTTAACTATCTCCTCTTTCGACCCGGATGGTACATATATGTACCAATAAAAGTTTAAACATCCCTAAAATTCGCAAATGCTATGTGATTTGTTAAAACTATGCACCAGTTCGTTTGCACAATAATCCAAATGCTAAATTGAAACGGACATGTCTGTGCGTGTTTGCTTTGCGCTGTCATTCGTGGTTTTTAGTCGGAGATCTAACAAGAACAAGACGGGTGGTGCAATGTTTTCCCAGTAAACAAGACGGGTGGTAAAATGGTGTACCACCACCCCCCTAGCAACCCAATACTTGAATCCATGTTTTTAAACCTCAGATATGCTCAACATGATACATATGACAAATTCCACTCATTCAGTTTATCCTAGCTTTACGACTCGAGAGCCGGGTCGAAAGGGTTAAGCTATGTAATTGAAACTTGAAACGTATACTAAGCTTTACTAGCGAGATATGGCGCACTTTCCAAAATTACAATTCGTTATATCTCAAAACTGAGTACAGATATCAAATCAAAAATTTGTCAGTTTGTTGAACTATATAGTATTTAATTTTGGTAAAGAATTTAAATTGAGGGGTGTAAGGGAGGGAGGTGGTAAGCAAAAATGTCGAAAATTTTAAGTTATTGTTTTAGGGCTCTGGTGAAAGATACAAAATTTAAATTTTGCATGTGAATACATCTATTTGATATACATACTCATAGAAAAAAATAATAATAATTTGTTCCACAATTGTTCGTTCTGCACCGAAGTGGGGATCTAACGTGTACAAGTTGTTTCATGTGCAATGAAAAACACACAAAAACTGAACATTTTTGAGTGAAATTTTAAGGTAGAAACTTGAAAATTTGCAAAATGCATTTAAAAAAAAATTCATAAATGTATAAAATATTAACTGGTCTAGTCGAATACCTATAAAACTTCTACCCCCTACCCCCTTTTACAGTTGACTGTATGACTTTTGTTCATAATAGTATGAATATCTATGACGAACTCATTTTACTGGGTGATTTTAATATTCCAGGTCTTTCTTGGTCTTTCTCTGATGATGATTCTACTCTCTTAGTTTCTGATTCTTCGTCCTCGCTTTAATATTTTTTTTTTGTTGATGGTATATTTGCACTTGTTTTCCATCAACTTAGCCTTGTTCGGAATTCCTATGGAAGACAGCTTAACCTAGTTCTAATTCTGACTATTTTGTCTGTCCCGTGGAAGAAAGCTTAACTTCAGTTTCTACCATTGATGTCTTGCACCTTCCTATTAATATTTTTGTTACAATTGACGAGGAGCATATTGTCGACCCTAGTGAGAAAGAGCTTTCATTTGATTTTAATAAAGCAGATTTTTATTTATACCTTATATCTAATTTCAAGTTTACAATCCTGATTTTGAAGATGCCGTAATTGAGTTTTGTTATGTTTGTATCAATTTTTCGTTGCTAAAGTTCCTTTTACCTATCGCAGGAACTTCTCATCGTCGTACCCTTGGTATACTAGTGAGTAGCGCGTTATTCGCAATGCTCGTAATGCTGCCTGGAATAGGTATACTAGGACGAAGAATGATACTGATTTGTGTTTGTATGAGGAATATTATGACCTTTTCAAAGATTTATCTACTCGCTTATTTTCGGAATATTTAATTAAAATACAGTCGGATATTATTAGAGATCCCATGAAGTTTTGGAAATTTGTTAATTATAAGCATAAATCTGATGGTTATCCAGCTTCCTTTCAATTCCTTGGCAATGGTAGTAATGATCAAATTACTATTTGTAATTTTTTCGCCACATTCTTCAGTGGATCTTTTACTAGTAGTAGCTTTGTCCCTGATTTGGCGTATTTTCACTTTAGAGATATTGCTTCAACTTCTTTGTCTGGTTTACCAATTTCTTTTAATTACATAGTCAATCACATCTTCGGTCTTAAAGATGTGTCTTCTCCTGGCCCTGGTGTCCCTGCAGTTGTCCTTAAGCGCTATTGTCTCTCTCTTGTTGAGCCAATCTCCCTCATCATTCGAAGATCCCTAAAAACGGTGATTTTGCCCAATGTGTGGAAGTCATCGTTTATCATACCTACTCACAAGATTGGTGCAAAATCTGCTTTTGAAAATTATCGGCGAATAGCTAAACTGTCGGCAATTCCTAAACTTTTTGAGTCTATAGTGTAAGAATGCATGTCGTTTCACTGTAAATCCTTTTAACAATATGGTTTTGTTAGGTCCACTGTTACTAATCTGATGGAGTTTACAAATAAATCTATTTTGGCTATTGAGGATGGTAAGCAGGTAGATTGTATATATACGATTTTAGTAAGGCTTTTGATAAATTACCCCATTCTATAATTTTGATGAAATTTAGCTTGTTGGGTTTACCTACATAGTTTATAAATTGAATTAAGTCATATCTATTTAATAGAACCTATCAAGTTATCTTTCGTGATTGTACTTCTAAGCCATTTACTGCGCATTCTGGAGTCCCTCAAGGAAGTCATTTGGGACCACTTCTATTTATTCTGGCCATTAACGATGTTGCCTTTTAAATATTCGGAAGTACTCATTTATGCTGATGACATTAAAATTTTTAGGTCTCTTAGTTCCAACTCTGATAATTTTCTTTAGGAGGATTTGATAAATTTTAGTAACTGGTGTCGACATAATGATATTCGATTGAATTTGGATAAATGTCATGTAATATCATTGACAAGGAAAATCTCACCGTTTGTAGTAACTTGCAGTCTCAATGACTGTATTTTGGATCGTGTTAATTCCATTATTGACTTAGGTGTTAAGTTTGACCAAAAGATTGATTTTGACTTGCATTTAAATAAGATTGTGCAAAAGGGTAATTCTATGTTGGGTTTTGTCGCTTATCCAAGGAATTTAACAATTCCTTTGTTATGTTGAGTCTGTATAACACCTTTGTTAGATATCATCTTGAGTATGCTTCTCAAGTTTGGTCTCCCTATTATGATATGCATATTGGCAAAATTGAATCTATTAAGCGTAAATTTGTGAGGATAGCTTTATGTCACCTTAATTGGAATGATGGAGTCCGTCTTCCTCCTTATACCGACCGACTTCAGTTACTAAATATGACATCACTCTCGAGACGACGTGAAGAGCTGTAGTAGTTTTTGCTCATCAACTTCTTACTGGGGTGATTGACTCCTCCTCACTTTTGGGTTTGATGTAGTTTGCTGTTGGTCAATTTTTACCGAGGCATCCTAGATTGCTGTAGATTTGCTTTCACCGGACTAACTATGGTATGAGTGAACTGATTTCGCGTCTTGCAAGAGAATTTAACAAGAATGTTTATATGTTCGACTTCCCTGCCCTGCCCAAGAACTCCCTTTCAACCCCATATAATTGAATGCCAAGTGCATTTTGATAATTACCTAACTGAATATGTGTAAATTCCAAAAAATTCAAACGTAACAGTTTCAACCTTGGGACGCATCTGCCAGACTCCTAATACCGAGTTGCTCAGTTAAACAGTGACTCTAGTGTAGATCAAACAGCCCGAACAAAGTGTGAACATAGTATGATCAGATATTGGGTACCCGCTTCTGATCTCAGTTTAAAATCTCATAAGCAGGCGATGGTTTTCCACCGTTTTCAGAAACTCGTTACTATTTTTTTAAATAGTAATAAAATCCCGAATCCGCGTAATACTTACTTTTCTTAATTGAATATAATGCCTATAAGCTTTTGTTGGCTTTCTTATAGCTTAGTCTGAAAACATCGCAATTTATTAGCCTAAATAGCTCCAGATACGCAATTGACTTATCCCTTGCGCGATCATAATCCGTGTCGAATCAGTACTGACGAAATTTTGATTTACTTACACTTTACAAATTTCGTATATCTACCTATTGATCCCTGTGTTAATCCCTTCGCCGCAATCATAGTAAAGAACAAAAGTAGTTTTTGTCATTATAACTATTTGTGTCCAATGTGATTTTAAGTAGTGACTGGAATAATTTTGCATTTTTGCATTAAAATCCCTGAAATATTGTCTTTCACAAATAATTGTTATTGATCAATAAACATGATTCCATAAAGAAATCTAAATTATTCCCACGCATTAATTATACTCTATCTAAGTTTGCCACAAAGCCTGTAACGCTAAGAAATAAGGCTCTGAGAAAAAATAAATGATACAGAAGTTCATATTATCACTCAAATATCTCAAAACCGGATATCCGTTCATCCGTTTGTTCGTATCTTCTCTAGCTCAAAAACGCGATGAGCTGGAAAGTTCAAATTTTGTACACGTCTTTTTTGACAAAAAAGTAGCAAGTTCGAGAGTTGTCCAAATCGCTCCACCCCTTCTAGCTCTTGCCATACAAAGTGACACATTTTCCGAATTTGACAATAAATGGATTTTCTCAAAAAGTATAAAAGATATTGATCTGAAATTTAGATTATATCATTTTTATAATGATTTCAATCTACGGTATAAAAATTATTCGAATCTCCACTCCTTCTACCACCTTCCATACAAACTGCACAATTTCACTAAACCTCTCTATCGCACTCGTTGGTGCATTTTAGGTGCTAGCTCATGATTGAATAGCAAAATCAGTGAGTGCGAAAGAGATAGGAACATGTTTGTTGCACTGAGTGTTCATTAATAGTATTTATGAATGGTTCATTACCGTTCATCGATGAAGGATATTCGCTAAATGCGCATGAAGTTGCTATTGCCGATGCGCGATGAGCGGTAATTGAGAATTCAAATGTGATTCATTTGTGTTTAGTTCATTTGAGATATAATATTGATGAGTCGCATAAAAATGTGGATACATCATGGTTTTGTACTCGAGAGCGGGACTATCACACGTAAATAGCATCACGCTAAATTTAATTGCATTTAATTCAGATCAAATCTTTATGAAAGTTCAGACAACGGAATGAAATCTTTCTTCTTTCTCTCCAAGCATGTCTAATCAGACGAAGATCGATCTTCAAACTGACGAAAATTTTTATGATCTTAGTACACATAAACCAAAAACAAAGAAATTGTTTTTTATACTCTAGATGAAATCTGAGAGTATATTGTGTTTGCCTTACCGTTTGTAACGCTAACAAATAACGCGCGCACAGAGCCGCCAAGGGTACAGAAATATTTGTTGTCGCTCAAAACCTCGATTCCGAGTGACCGTCTGTCCGTCTGTGCGTCTGTCTACAGCATAACTCTCGAAAGCTTTGAGCTATAGTGCTAAAAATTTGTGTGTGTCATTTTTAGCAAAAAAATAAATTTAAGTTCGTCAACGGGCCAAATCGCTCCACCCCTTCTACCCCCTCCCATACAAAATGACACAGATGCGCAATTTGACAATAAACGGATTTGTTCAAAAAGTATAAAACCTATTGGCCTGAAATTTGGAATATATTACTTTTATGATAATATCAATCTACAGTATAAAAATTATGCGTGTCCTCCCTCTCCTTCTACCACCTCCCATACAAACTGTACTTGTCATGAATTACTTTAAGCCAATTTACTCAGTGCGTATAAAATTTAGCGAGCTGAAATTGTGCACTAAATATTTATTAAAAATTGTTAGTAAGGCTAAAAAAAATTAGACGATTAGATTCACCCCTTCTACCCCCTCCCATACAAAATGGCACAATTTCGCAATTCGACTATAAATGGATTTGCTCGAAAAGTATAAAAGCTTTTAGTCTGAATTTCGGGATATATTACTTTCATAATGATTTCAATATAAAGTATAAAAATTATTTGCGTCCTCCCTCTCCTTCTACCCCCTCCCATACAAACTATACTTTTTCATGAAATGCTCTAAGCCGATTTTCTCAGAACATATAACATTTATCGAGCTCACATTTATGTGATAAATACTTATTTAGCATTATCACTAAGATCAAAAAAAAATATTTGATTAGCTTTACTGCTTCTATCCCCTCCCATACAATATGACACATTTTCACAACTTCACAAAAAGTCTATTTTCTTGAAAAGTATGAATGTTACTGGTCTAAAATTTAAGAAATGTCAATTTTATGATATTCTTAGTTATTTCTGAAAAAATCACTAAAATCCCTCCTCTCCTTCTACCACCTCCCATACAAACTGCACATTTTCACTAAATCTAACACACTAATTTTCTCAGTTCCTTTTAACTTTTTGGAGTTAGCATTTTGTACAAAACATTTTTATAGCTACTTTAGCATGATGGGGAAAAAATTAGGTCAATGCTATCACCCCTTCTAACACTCCCCATACAAAATTTCTTGGGATCACAAAAAATTCTATTTCATCTAGAGTATCGTAAGATTGCGGTTTACGCGCAATCGTAGCCCTGATATGTTTTCTATTTACGATTGATACTGTTTATTCCGTAGGGGAAGACACTTAGGAGAAAATATGAAGTGGGCTGAATTTAGTTCCCTCCCTTTTTTCATCGAGTGTAAGCAAATTAGATATCTATGATAATTGATGATTTCTTGCTTTTGTTTACATCGGCATGCCCACTTGCAAATTTTTGGTACTATAGTATTGGTTCGTACATAACAAGGCATGAATTTTTCCTAGTTTTGGCTATCAGGGATGTTTTATCTCGTTTGTCCATCGATCCATCCGTGCGCTCTCTAGCTTAAGAATGCGTTAAGCTAGAAAGTTCAAATTCTGTACACGTCATTTTTTGGCAAAAAAAGTAAGCTCAATTTTGTGAACGGGCCAAATCACTCCACCCCTTCTACCCCCTCCCACCTCCCCCAGACAAAATAACACAATTTCGGATATTTTTGAAAAGTATAAAAGCTATTTATCTGAAATTTAAAATTTTATTTTTCAATCTACGGTATACAAATTTGGCTATTCCCTCTACTCCTTTCGCCACCTCCCATACAAACTGCACTTTTTCATCAAATACTATAAAGCAATTTACTCAGTACGGATAAAATGTATCATGCTGAAATTGTTCACAAAAAAATTTTTTTTTTTAATTATTAGTAAAAGCGAAAAAAAGGGTCGATTAGTTTTACTCCTTTCACCCCCTCCCATATAATATGACACAATTTCACAACTTTACTAAAAGTAAATTTTCTTGAAAAGTATGAATGCTATTGACAGTTGCAATTTAAAACATGTCAATTGCATGATATTTCCATATGTTTCTAAAAAATCATAAAGAACTCCCCACTCCTTCTACCACCTCCCATACAAACTGCACATTTTAACTAAACCCAATACATTAATTTTTTTGGTACCTATTAAATTTTTATAGGATAGGAACTCTAGCGTGATGTGAAAAAATTAGTTCCATGCCGTCACTTTTGCTTTAAGCCCAATCGTAGTCCTGTTATATTTTTATAATCCATCACCATCTTCTACTTACGAATCGGCTTACAACGCAACGGGTACCCTCCTTAGTATCCTTCAACCGTCCGATGAACTTCTGATTCTTGCCTTACATAGACTGGATACGATGACGATGACGACGACCATTTATTGCCTTCATATTCATTATGCCCTCGTCATGAAATTCAATTTTCAGACGACATGCTGTTAACTGGACTTCTACAAGTGTGTCCCAGTCCAAATGCTTACGGCAGATATTTGGGTCTTGTTTTTTCGACCGATGCTAACTTTACGACTGTTGCTCGCTGCTACAGCCCTTTGCTGCCTGAATTACCTATTCATTTAGTTCTTCAAATTGATTTTAAATTTTATTCAAATTTTACAGATTCTAAATGTATTGTTAACACTTATTTTAACTTCACTAAAGCTGATTTTGATGCCTTAAACTCTGACATATCTAACTGTGACTGGTCGTCTGTACTTGATGAGCCTGATGTTAACATGACGACTTCAAATTTTTATTCCATTTTATATGGGTGTTTCATGTGTTGCATACCTATCTCCCGCTCGAACCCTTCCAAGAGGTTTTCCTGGTTTGGCGATTGCTTACTTCATCAAAAAAATCTGAAAACGTAAGCTTGGAAAGCGTATTTTCACTCAAGAAACGGCTCGGACATTTTGCTGTACTGCAACCTAAGGGACTCCTTCAATTCCCAATTCCGTGCTACTTATTCTCAATACCTGCAGAATGTTAAATTATCATTAATAGACAAACCTAAACAGTTTTGGAAATATGTCAATTCAAAAAGAAACTCTGGCAGCTTTCCAATAGTATGTCTCTGAATGATACGGTAAGCACTAATCCTATTGTGATCAGCAATTTATTTGGTAACCACTTTGGCATTGCTTTTTCCAGTAGTGCCTCAGTAACTGGCTTCAATGATTTTCAGTACTTGACAAAGTTTCCTTCTACTTCCTTAGTACTGAAAGATCTCTTTATTGATGATGCAACCATTTTAAAATACATTGGGGATATTGCTGATAATTTCTCTTGCGGGCCAGATTGTATTCCTGCGTCTGTAATTAAGAAGTGTAATTTAACTCTTTTACCTATTCTCGGCTATCTATTTAATTTATCCCTTCGATCTGGTGTTTTTCCCTTATTTTGGAAATTCTCTACTATAACATCTTTACATAAATCTGGCAAGCGCGATGTTATAAGCAATTACAGGCCAATTGCCATTCTTCCTTGTGTTGCTAAACTGTTTGCGTCAATTGTTTGCGATGTTTTGTACTTCCATTCTAAGTCAATATTGGGATCGTTTCAGCATGGCTTTGTGAACGGCAGATCCACCGTTACTAATTTGATGCAATTCTCTAACTTCTGTCTTTCTGCTCTCGAGAATAGGCAACAGGTTGACTGCATTTATACAGACTTCAGTAAGGCCTTCGATAAAATTGATCACCTTATTCTTGTGTACAAACTTAAATGGCTTCGTTTTCCTATGGGCTTTGTCTCGTGAATTAAGTCATATCTTACTAATCGTGTTCAAAAAGTGCGATTTCGTGGTGCATTATCTTCTGAGATTTATAACTTTTCCGGTGTTCCTCAAGGTAGTCATCTTGGACCACTGCTATTTTTGTTGTTTATTAATGACGTTAGTGCATTTATTTATTTATAGAAGGGAACTTGTCAAGTACTGAAAATCATTGAAGCCAGTCACTGAGGCACTACTGGACAAAGTAATGCGAAAGTGGTTACCAAATAAATTGCTGACGACTCAAAGATATATAAAACTATATCTAACCACAATGATTGCTTATCTTTGCAGAATGACCTTATGAGTTTTTATAACTGGTGTGTGCTTAACAACTTACCTCTTAATATTAGTAAGTGCACTACTGTCTCGTATTTTAGAATAAAAACACCAATTCTATTTGACTATGTTGTAGATGGGACCGCTCTACTTGGTTCTGATAAAGTACGGGATTTGGGGGTATTATTTAATAGCACTTTCACATTCGACGACCACGTTGACCATATTGCCAGTAAAGCTAGCGCTATACTTGGTTTTGTCAAAAGAAGATCCAAGGAGTTCAATGATCCATTCGTTACTAAAATTTTGTAATGTGCCTTTGTCCGTTCAATCTGGAGTATTCGAGCCCTGTCTGGTCTCCATTTTATTCCGTTCACATAGCTAGAATCGAATCTGTGCAGCGTAATTTCTTAAGATTTGCCCTTCGTGGCATTCCGTGGTCAGATCCGCTTAGGGTTTCATCTTATGCTGATCGTCTGAATCTTCTTTCGTTGGACTCCTTGGAGAACAGACGTGTGCACGCAAGAGTGGTTTTTGCTTTCAAAGTTATAACTGAAGTTATCGACTCAGACCAATTGTTGTCTTCGATTAATTTCAATGTCCCGAATCGTGCCCTGAGAAATAAAAAATTTTGTGGAGTCCCACAGCATCGCACCAATTATGGATTTCATGAACCAATTTCGTCTATGCTCAGACTTTTCAATCAAAACTTCTCACAGTTGGATTTTTACATGACCCCTACCCAGGTTAAAGATCAGCTCTCTTGAAGTTGAATTCCATTTATTGTTTGTTATCTCATCTTGTTGTTCCTTTATTATTTTAGTTTTTATATTTTATTTATTTTTTCCTTATTATTGATTGTTATCTATTGTATTTTGTTATTTTATTTTTATTTTTATTTTATTTATTGACTTCTTATTTGATATTTTGACTTTTATTGTTTTATAGTTAAGTTTTATTAATTTTTTCTTTTTTTTTTTGTATTATTTGTAGTAAACTAAATTTAAGTAAACTAAATTTAAGTTTGCATTGTATTATAGTTCGATTCACGAACAGATAGTGAGCACATCTAGTTTACTCTTACGCCGATATGATCGTTGATGAAAAATTTATATGATCACTACAGCCCAAATCGGGCTTTGCACTCCTGAACTTCAGGCTCCTTAACATTTTATTTGTTTTTGTGAAAATGTTGTTAGCCCTTCGCACAACCCTCTACCTATGAATTCTCATTTTCGAAAATTAAAGCGGCCAAGATATACCCACGCAGGTAGTGTGCTGAAATTGTACGTCAACCGGGAATTGAAGTCCCGACCTTTGCATTATGGAACCAACACGCTACCCACTAGACTACACCTTAGCCGATCTTCATACACGATCCCTAAACTAAATTACTTATTTGGAATTTTTCAAATGTTCATTCCATTTGATTCAATTTTACAATTTAGATAGTTTTCGAAAAATTATATAAAATGATCCCAATAAGCGATCACTTCGATTTTCCGGCTTGATCGGTAATTAGAAATTTTCCTATGATCGTTATAACTCTGAAAAAAAAAAAAAACAAACGACTTGTATAACATTTTACAATTTAAGTCGTCTTTTAAGCGTTTAAAATTAAGGTCAGCATTCAATTATAATAGCGATCTATGAAAGAGAATTAAAAGATAGCAGGTAGTTAAGCAAAGTGCCAATCGTGCGTATACGTCGATCAAATCAAATCAAATCGTACGGTAGGAAAGTTACCTTTAATTTCTTTTCTCTTTTTCGATACTATATATGACCAGGAAAATATGTCTAATACAAAATTGTTGATTACATTGCGCAGTCAATGAAATAGACAGACATAAAAAGGCCTTAGGGTATGATTTCTTTAATTTCATAGTCTTGTTGAGATCTTACGTTCTGAGCCGACAACGATCGATACCATGGTGTACAAAAAATTATAATCTTAGAGTGTTTTTAAATCGAACTAGATTTTTTTTTAATTTGTTTTTATAATGAAAATTTCTCTTTTTTTACTTTCAGGCTGGGAACTTAGAGGACTTAATTGTTATAAATATTTTAATATAAAACATTCATGGGAAAAAGCAGCCGAACTCTGCAGAAGGTTAGTGTTTTTATTTTAATTTTTTTTTTTCATTCCAAATTTGGGTGGCAAATATATTAATTTTTTTAATTTGGGCATTTTTTTTTTTTGCTAGTAATTTCAAAAGCAAGCAAATTTTTTTATTGAAAAATCATTCGATTCGATAGCAGTAAATTGCGCAATTTTGGAATTTTTGATTATCAAAATTTTTATTTCGAGCGAACAAAGTTAGAGCATCAAAAATATTTGCATTTGGGTGTGTAAAAAAAATTGATCGGTGGATAATTATGCAACAAACAATTTTTGAGTTGTTGCATTTTTTTGAAAAAAATATTTTTGTCGCCTTGTTGGTTTTCATTCCACTGTCGCTCTTCACTTGCCACAAAACTGAAGGGAACTATATATGTGCACACTATTAGCGGTTGCCTCTCTGTCCAGGACAACGAAATCATCAAATTCTGCAAATTGGTCTTCTTCTACAATGGCGCTACAGCCCAAATCGGACCTTGGCCTCCTGATATTCAGGTTCCTTAACATTTTTCATTACTTATTGTGGAAGGGTTGTTAGCCCTTCGCACAACCCTCTTTCTACGAATTTTTCATTTTCTTAGATTGAGGTGACCAAGGTATATCCAAGCAGGCAATGTGCTGGAATTATATATTGCGCCGACCGGGATTTGAACTCACGACCTTCGCATTACAAGACCAACACACTACCTACTAGGCTATACCCTAGCAAAATGGTCTTATAGATTGGTATTCGAGAGTTGAGTACGTAGAAGTGGAACGATCTGATTTCCGGATAGATAATATCATATTCAGAAAGGTCAACAATTTTGGCCTCAAACCCGATAAAATTTCATTTTTATCAACTTCTTCCAATTATAAACACTCGTATTTTACTTTCACTTCGAATAATTTGAACAGAAATCAAAATCGCGATGACAAAGACCGCTAAAAATCGAAATCATGTCCACGACTTGTTGTCCCTTAGATTTCAATCGCTGGTATTGGAGATTTTGGCCATCAAGAGGCATCGACCAAGTGCCCATTCTCAGTGAATCTTAGTCATCATAGCCGATGATTCCGTCGTTTTCAACGCTCAATTAGAGTGCCTAAGCAGCGCGCTATTCAAATAAGTGGCTCCATTCCGAAACGCAACTAGTTCAGGTTAATTCATTACAAGACTGGCCATAAAGAACCTTTGAAAACGACGAGATCGTTCGAGATACAGGTAGGTCTGCCGCCATAGTTCGTAACAACTTTCAAGAGCAATCCGAACGCTATCGATGATTCTGAAGATGACGATGATGTTGTTGTCGACGGTCGAAGAAAGATGGCATCAAGATATGTGTATTCTTTTTATAGCTCTATACACCTGACCAACGAAAATGACCCATCGAATTCCATTGACGGAACGGTGAAATCACGGCGAGTGCTTAAGAATTGGGACAGTTGTGTTGGCAAGAAAAAAATGCTATTGGAGTAATGCCTTTATACAGTTTTTTTACATATCATATTTTTTGAGTTTTCTTAAATAGCCACAGTCAATGCGTTCTTAAAAGATTACAAGACTTGACGACAGACCATCTAAAGTATGCCACAGCGGTGGAGTTGGTAGCTTTTACGTAAGAAACGAGAAAAATGGACAAAAACAATGGCTGCGGAAAATAAGACACAAAGTTATTAAGAATCAGGTACACACATTCAGGTATTGCGACCGAACGAGAGCCATTATGAAATGAATTCTTTAACTTTTTGCATAACTTGTCTCATTATTCTAACGGTGAGATTGCGGTTTAAGTATAAGAAACTGAAGGTATGTTAAGCGTAGGTAACTCTATACACAGGTATGGTAGCTAGATCGATAGATCGTTTAATCCGGCGATATGCAAAACAGAATTTCATTATATTCTCGTATCGAAAAGCCTAAGCAAAATCGAAGCAGCAATAGGCCAATAGGCATTCCTTCGAACCACCTGACCGAATATCTTAAAGATACTCGTATATAGGAATAACCCGATCGGGGCCAATTTGCATGCCCGTAATTAGCTTTGTAATTGGAATATGCGCGCTTTATGCTATGCTCTGGAAGTGGTACATTTGCTGTCTTGTTTTTGCTCTCGATCAGTTTTTTTTTTGTATTGAAAATGGGAACAGCAGGTTAAACTGTGATAGAGAGTAGAGAAGTGAAGAGAAGGAGCGACTTTGATTAATGAGCAAAACTCTCCTCTTCGCCTACGAAACCCTTTATAATATCTAATTGAGATGAGAAATACCATTTCGTCATTGAAGATAGCTAATTTATTTCTATTAGTTATGGATAATTTTTCTCTCGATTATTTTTATTTATTAGACGAGCTCAATGGGTTCGTAGAGATTGAAAGAAACGGTGTCAAGTGTACGGCACATATATTTTTGGTTTTGCGTGCGAAACATTACAGAAAGACTTTGACACGCTGAATGAATATTGTTTTTTAAAATTATTGAGTGAATATGTAATGGGTGGGTAATGCATGAAAGAAGTTATCAAGCAAATACTGTTTGGTGAATGTTTTCACAGTGCATTTCGAATTGAAAGAAAAGATTTCCGGATTCTATACTGTTACGCTTTATTATTCGTGACGTTTCTGTCTCTGCTGAGACCGTTATTTTTGATAAAGGTCTCAGCAGAGACCGAAACGTCACGATTAATAAAACGTAACAGTGTAGAATCCAGAAATCTTTTCTTTCAAATGCTATTTAAATAAGACGCTGTGAGATGGGAGCGGCAGAATGCATCCACAGCCAGTACTGCTTGCCCTATACACGACAAATGGATACTCACACCAGTGTTCTTAAAATCTAACTGATACGAGAAATTATTACAGCGCCTCGGAAACAGACGGATTATACGGTAACGATCTTCGGCATTCGAAAACGGACTATGATTGGCTTTTGGAACGTTCAAACAGTGAATGACGGTGGAAGAGCTGGGTCTCTCGGAGCGTGAAATGGAGCACTATAAGTCCACTATAAGTCGGGTGGACAAGATCAGGAGAAGAACAAACCCTGAGCGGCTACACCATTCTGTATGTTGGTTCTGAGTGTGAAGCGCAAGCTTAATGTGGATATAGTTGTAGAGCTCTACAAAAAACGCGAGTATACTACCATTTTACGAGAAAAGTTATCCACATTCGGCGGATAATAAATGTGAATACTAGACGTCAAGTATGTGGGATGTGTACAAAGAGGTGAGAAAGCCTAGAAGTCAAAAGGCACATGATACAAGGTTGAAAATCGGAAAAAAGCCAAATTGACAATAATCTCTCAACCCGATGTCAATCAATGAACTTCTGACTTGAGACGGAACCACCGCGATGCTCATAAACAGCTTAAAAAGGCTGTTAGATGCATCAAGAGAAGGCCACTTGAAGATCTGGTCAATAAGGCTGAAAATCACGAAACAGTTGGCGAAATGGAATTTCATCTTCAACCATGTTTTTTTTTTACAGAATGACCTGTGTTATAGGCAATTTCGGCCTTTATGTGCAATGGACAAACATAGTCATGGAGAGAAGGAATGGGATTAGGAAGGTAGGGAAAGAGGAGTGAGATTGACCGTAACGAGTGGAGAAGCTGATATATATTTTTCAGTTATACTGGCTGCTACTGACAAATATTTGGGGACTGAATGATAGAAAGCAAACAGAATCTGTCTACTGAGTATCTAGGCCTTCTTGATGTGGAACTGTTTCACTTTTACACCGTTTGCTCATTTTATTTCGAATAATTTTTCATCGACAGTAGCAACTGAAAAATGCGTGCTTAAAAAAGTCCCGTTTGGAGTGGGAATCGAACCCACTACCTATTGACTGAAAAGCAAGCACGGTGCCCACTACGCCACGGAAGTCTCTTTGGTGAGAGATGTTAACGGAACTCCTCTTAATATGAAAGTGGACCAGTTGCGGCGATGGAAGGAGCACTTCTATGATATTTTAAACATCTTGCCAGAGGAAGACATTCCAGAAACAGAACATTTACCAAACACCCGATAGCAACAAACCTCTATTAGGGACGACATAAGGAAGAAATAGTTCCGCCATTCGGTCAATGGCGGGAAAGAAAGCCCCAGGGATAGATGGATTACTACGAATTCCTCAAAGCGGACCCGGAAATAACAACCGATATAATCCTCTCACTCTTTATTGAGATGTGGAACGAAGAAGAACTGAAAGGAAGGAGGCTGTCATTTTGAATATCGCGAAGGAGGATGACCTTCGGAATTGTGGTAATTGGTCTATTTACTGTACAGTACGATTATTGATGCTGTAGAGAGCAATCTCGAAGCTCATCAGGCTGGATTCCATAAAGCATCGTCTTGTACAGATCATAAAATACCCTGCGTTTAATATTAGAGTAGACAGCCGAAATGGGGGTCCGTCACTACATCACATATTTGAGGACTTGGAGAAGGCCTTCGACATTTTACGCGAGATTAAATGTAGAATGCTTTGCGTGTGAGAGGTATTTTTGGCAAAAATCCTACGAAAATGCGAGAAGCCGTGTCATACAAGGAGGTCAGCTGTCTGCGAGCTTTCTTTTGTGAACGGGTATCGTGAAAGCTGTACTGGTAGGTGGAGAAGATAAAGACTTCGGTGAGACTACTTAATATCTTAAGTCACCTTGATTATGCTGATGATGTGCGTTTGCTTCCACATAACCGTTCGGATTTGGAGTCAAATGTTCGCTCGTTGCATTCTAAATGCAAAGAGGCGAGACTGAAAATAAATGTTCGTTAAACCAAGTACTTGCACATAGGTTCGAACACAATCGTACCGATTGTTCTGGCGAAATTTGGAGTACAACTGGACAGACAGTCCGAAACGGCAGTGAATCGGTCATACTTTGAACAAGATAAGCTCTAGATTGTAATTAATTCTTAAGGAAGATGTCAGGTTGGTCGACCATTAAGCACGTGGGAGCGAGCATTTGAGCAAGAGGCCAGAAGAATAAACAAGTTCTTGCTACAATTAAATCCCGATTCTCAGGATCGCGCCTTGTGGAAGAGAGTTGTTTCTGTCCTATGCCCCTATAGGGGGTCTTAACAGGAATTTAATTGATTGATTGAGATATTCACAATCATAATACACGGAATGCAACTTCGATAAGAAATCAAAATTGCAGAACGAATCGATTGAGGAAGGATCCCATTTATGAAGCAATTCGATACTACAACTCCTTGCCAATAAATATTCGACACGCGAAGAACATCAAGTGTCTCAAGATTGCAGTAAAGAAGTTTATACAGCAATTGTAATTATATTATCTGTATTATTCACTATTTTTTTTTATACGATCTATTGATATTATGAAAATTTCCCTAATATCAGCTCGTAGATGTCTAGGAAACTATCCATAGAATATAAACAAATCCTTGTTAAATAGAACTGTTTCTGTCCTACGGCTCTAAAAGGCGTTTTAAAAGGAAACAAACTGCCAACAAGTCGGGCGCAACTTTATTATTTTTGCGACAAATTGAGGATTCGTGGAAGGTCAATATGCAAGTTTGAGTGAAAGGTGTTTCCAGGGCAGGGCTATTGTCAATTTTACACTTAATTGCGAATACGATCAATAGTTCCAGTACATATAATCAATATTTCATTCGTTTATTTATGGAAGTTTGGGTTTTTATGAGGGGAGGGATGATAGTGAGGGTTGATGGAGGTTAATAATTTTTAATTGATTGCTTAAATCACGTTCAATATTCTCTGTACTTCGTCTATAAAACTGACATTCTAGTTTTATAGACGAGGTTGCATACTATTTTCATAAAATTCGATGAATTTTAAATTCACGAATCCAAACATTTGTATGGGAGCGGGTGGAGAAGATAAGGGAATCGTAAGATTTCTAACGCAGTTTTATTTCGTTTCTTTTGTAAGGTATTTGCACAAAATTGCAAGTTCGTAGCTTTTAATTTGTTGGTTATTAGTTGATTTATTGAAATTGGTCGAAACCATACTTTTGTATGGGAAGAGATGGAAGGGCATGTGCGATCTCAAAACTTTTCACGTAATTTCGTTTCAACTATTTTTAAAAGTTTTTATGAGAAATTTCAAACTGATAGTTGAGTTAGGTGATAATTGTTTTCTTAAAAATTGTCGAAAAATAGTTTTGTATGGGAGGGGGTGCATTTCGCAAATTTTAAAGCTTAAAATTTCATTCAAAAATGTTTAGTTTATGTGTTTTTCATTGCATTTGAAACACTTTGTGTACGTTAGACCCTTCCATCGGTGCATAACAATTCTGGAACAAGTTATTATTTTTTCTCTATGTATTTCAAATAGATGTATCCGCTTGGGTAATTTAAACTTTATATCTTTCACCGGAGCTCTAAGTAAATCACTCAAAATTTTCGACATTTTTGCTTACCACCGCCCTCCCCTGAAAATCTATATAAATATAATTGTAGTGTCTGTCTGTTATTTGCTTAGAAATGGCTATAAGTTACTTTTTTGCCTTAGTTTAGCAATAACTAAGCAGAAACTCACGTTTTTAAAATTCTTCTCTGTCTGTCTGTCTGTTTGTCTGTCTGTCTGCCTGTCTGTCCGGCTTTCACGCAAAAACGGCTGAACCGATTGTAATGAAACTTTCACAGTTTATTAGGTATGCTCCGAGATGCAATCTGCTTTTAGTTTTATTTCCCTCCCCTCACGCCTTCTACTCCCTCCCATACAAAGTGACTCTTTTTTAATGATATTTAATACTCAAATTTTTTTGGCAACTATAAGAGCTATTAATATGAAATTTAGAATATATTATTTCTATTACACATGCAATCTTTAAGTATACAAATTATTTAAATCCCCCCACTCCTTCGTCCACCTTCCATACAAACTACACTTTTTCATTAAATACTATACACCAATTTTCTCAGTACGTATAAATTCCATCGAGCTAAAATTTTGTACCAAATTCTTAATTAGCATTATTATTAATATCGGAAAAAACTAACCGATTATCTTCACTATTTCTACCCTCTCCCGTACAACGTGAAACGATTTCACGACTTTACAAAAATTCGATTTTCTTGGAAACTGTGAAAGTTACAGATCTAAATTTAAAGTATATCAATTGCATAATGATTGCAGGTGTTTTTCGAAAAATCACTAAGAACTCCCCACTCCTTCCACCACCTCCCATACAAACTGCACTTTTTCATGAAATACTCTAAGCCAATTTTCTCAATACGTATAGCTTTCATCGAGCTTTGTATGGATTCCTTAATTAGCATTATTATTAATATCGGGAAAAAATTAACCGAGTAGTATCACTCTTTCTACCCCCTCCCATACAAAGAGACACATTCCACGACTATGTAACAATTCGATTTTCTTGAAAAGTGTGAATGATACAGATCTGATTGCACAATTTCATTAAATCCAATGTTCTAAGTTTCTCAGTACCTGTTCAATTTTTGAAGCTTAAATTTGGTACACAACATTTTTATAGCTATTCTAGCTGATGTGAAATAAATTAGTTCAGTACTATTACCCCTTCTACCACTCCCCATACAAAATTCTGAACATCACAAAAATTTCATCTGCAGTTTCGTATGATTTGGCTTTACGCAGAGTCGTAGTCCTGTTACGGTTTTAAGCTTAATGTTATTTTAGTTGGGCTTTTTTTATTAATTAACACAAGCTAGAACTATTCACATGTCCTTAGTGCTCTTCAATACAAATATGTTCTTAGATCACGGGATTGATTTGATCACGAGCCTGTCCCATACAAATGCGCGTATCGCGGTTTCATCCTTAATAATTTACAACAAAATAGAAACCATTGTCTTCAAAGAGCCATTAAACTAATCAGTTTATATATCCCGGATAATGTATTACTAACTACATTCTCAAAAATTGCTTATTTTGCGATTCTTAGCGGACAAAGTCGCGGGCTAGTTGTTAATAAAATGAATGATTATGTAGTTCTACAATCTGAAAAAATTTCAATCTGATATCTGTACTCAGTTTTGAGATATAACGGTTTGAAATTTTGGAATGTGCACCATTATTGAAATGCTCCCCAGTTCCCTGCATTACTATTATGTCCAAATGTTAAATTTTTTTCGTATTTTGCTAGTATAGCTCAATATGTGTTTCAAGCTTCAATTACATAGCTTAAGAGATAGTTGAGATATTCATTTTTAAATGTTTTTCCTTGCACCCCCTGGTCCCTCCTTATTACAATAATTAGCCTTGCTGTTAGTTGATTTTGGTGGATCTCTATACCTTAATGGTTCCAAAATATGAATTTTTTTATGATAAGTTGTTTCGAAGATATAATCATTTCATAAAAAAAATTCGGCCGTAGAATTTATTATTAGCCCACCCCCGCCCACCTCCTTTTCGGATCCCAATGGATACAAATATTAAATTATTTTTAAAATTTATCCCACAAACCCCACTATATGATTAATTGATTATCAGGTTCCTAGCTAAAACCTTGGTTGAGATATTCGAATTCTCAGTTTTCGGTTTTAGCGCTCCCCTCGCCTCCTCCTTAAGCCTTATACTCCTCAAAATGGGTGTCTGCCTGAGATCCGCAACTATCTACAATCCACCCAAAAATGAACTTTCTAACATGAAGGGTTTGGAAGTTAATGTGCGCTAAGCGTACACGTACGGCGTATAGACATTGCATTTTTAGGCTAATTTAGTCATGAAATGCGAAAAAGCAAAATTTTAGGGTATCAATTTTTTTTTTCCCAAGTCGATTACAATATTTTATTATTAAAATAATAATATAAAATTAATGGATATATCGGTTGATTGAAATTGAACGTTGAGCGAGTATTCTGCAATAAAAGATCCGAACTTTGATGGCCAATTATAAATTTGAAAATATGAGTCTATTTCCTGATATTAAAGTAGATATTACAGCGTTTTGAAATATCTACATTGTATAAAAATTTATGACAATCAATATGATTTGTTGACGTTGTCAACAGATCAGATTACGATTTATTTTGAAGCGTAATTAACACATAAACAATTAGTCATTGCTATCGTTTAGTAAAATTTAATTGATATACCTACATATATAACATCATATTATTGTATATTCATATCGAAATTACGCTTTGTATGATATATTTCTGATTACTTACCTAGAATTCTTATCATATACCATGTTTGTTTTTCGATCAAAGCAAACAATTTCAATTGACTTTGTTTTGTATAATGCCACTTGAATCTAAAGCCACCGCCATGAAGTATTTCTCATGAAAGTGGAAATGTACTAAGCACTTCAAAAAATTCACACGTGGGTTGAGAATTCATCCAGAAACTTTAGTTCGCACATTTCCATTCATTAGCTATTGATTTAGATTTGTAAAATGAAAATGAAAGCATAATAGGACTAGGATTGCCCTTAATGCCCAATCATAGTATACTCTAGATGAAATGGAAATGTATGTGATCTTAAAAAATTTTGTTTATGGTGATGGTGATTGGTGACAGTATTTCTCAAATTTAGTTCACATCATGCTAGAGTAGCTATTAGAATGTTTTATACAGAATTGAAGCTTCCAATGTTGAATAGGTACGGAGAAAACTAGTGTATTAGATTTACTGTGCAGTTTGTATGGGAGGTGGTGGAAGGAGTGGGGAAGCGGGGGGTTTGTAGGGATTTTTCGAAATAAATACGAATATTATGTAATTGACAACTCTGAAATTTTGGATCAGTAACATTTATACTTTTGAAAAAAATCGATTTTTCGTTAATTTATGAAATTGTGTCACTTTGTTTGGGAGGGGCTAAAAGGAGTGAAACTAATCAGATATTTTTTTCGATCTTACTAACATCTCTCATTAAGCATTCAGTACAATATTTGGGCTCAAGAAATATATTACATGTACGAAGAATATCGATTTATAGTATTTACTCTTAAGCAATAGTACTGTGATTATATTTATTTGCAGTAAATAAATAAATAATGAAAAAGTGCAGTTTGTAAGGGAGGCTATGAATAGAGTGAGGGGATGCGAATATTTTTATGCCATAGATCATATTTATGATTCTATAGTTTCCAAAAAAAATTGATTTAAACAAGCACATGGGCCTGTGCTTGGCACGCGTATTTTGTACAAAAGGGAAGGACATTTTGTAATCTTATTATTATTGCTGAATAAGTCAAATAAGTAAAAATAATGTGTCCTCTTAGAAATATTTGTTTATTTAATAAAATATATATAATTAATTTTTAATTATTTCCCGTTCTTCAAACACTTCTGATTTGCCAAACTCAATCCAGAGCTTAAAATATGTGTAATGTAATGAAATAGTCGATATTTTATATAAGGGCTTCCTTATACACGACATTCTTTGTGCTGAATTTCTCATCGACTTTATTATACTCTACATGGAATCTGATAGTATTATAAGTTTGCCATAAAGTTTGTTACGCCACGAAATCAGGCTCGGAGAAAAAAATTAATGATAAAGAAACTCATATAACCACTCCAAAATCTCAAAACCAAATGTTCGTTCGTTCGTCTGTCCGTGTCCTCTATAGCTTGAGAACGCGTTAAACTAGAAAGTTCAAACTTTGTACACGTCGTTTTTAAGAAAAAAGTAACCTCAAGTTCGTGAACGGGCCAAATCGCTACACCCCTTCTACCCCCTCCCATACAAATCGTCACAATTTAGCAATTTGCTCGAAAAGTATAAAGTTTATTAAACTGAAATTCGGAATATACTACTTTCATGATGATTTCAACCTACTGTATAAAAATTATTTGTGCCCTTTCCGTCCTTCTACCACCTCCTATACAAACTACACTTTTTCATGAAATGCTTTAAACCAATTTACTCATTGCGTATAAAATTTATCGAGCTGAAATTGTGCATTAAATATCGATTTAGAATTATTTGTAAAACCAAAAAATTAGATGATTAGCTTCACTTCTTTTACTCCCTCCCATACAATCTGACACAATTCCAGAACTTTACAAAAAGTCGATTTTCCTGAAAAGTATGAATGCTACTGATCTGCAATTGGAAACATGTCAAAATTATATTGTTCATTGCTATTTCTGAAAAAGTCATTAAAAACTCGCTTTTTCTTCTACCACCTCCCATACAAATAGCACAATTTCACTAAATCCAATATATTTATTTTTTCAGTACCTATTAAATTCTTGAATACTAAATTTTGAATAAAACATTTTGAAAGTAACTGCAGCGTAATGCGAAAAAATTAGTTCAATGTCGTCACTTCCTCTACCAGTTCCCTTACAAAATTTCTTCAATCAACAGGAATTTGATTTCCTGTTGAGACTCCGTATAGGGGCATAGGACAAAAATAACT
The DNA here is from genome assembly GCA_963669355.1 of Chorisops tibialis. Classification (NCBI taxonomy): domain Eukaryota; kingdom Metazoa; phylum Arthropoda; class Insecta; order Diptera; family Stratiomyidae; genus Chorisops; species Chorisops tibialis. The sequence continues at coordinate 246,415,201 of OY770262.1, forward strand.
CTCTTCCTCAAGGCGCGATCTTGAGCACAGCATTCCATATGTATTCTCGCTTAACGCTGTCGTTTCTTAAAGTTAAAAAATTTATTTTTCACCTAGAGTATCGCACAATTGGGCGTAGCCCTGTTATGTTTATAATCTAGATGAAATCTAGGAAAAATTTGATTTGGACAAAGTGGCTAGGGTGTAGCCTAGTAGGTAGCGTGTTGGTCTTGTAATGCGAAGGTCGTGAGTTCAAACCCCGGTCGACGCAATATATAATTCCAGCACATTGCCTGCTTGGATATACCTTGGTCACCTCAATCTACGAAAATGAAAAATTCGTAAAAAGAGGGTTGTGCGAAGGGCTAACAACCCTTTCACAATAAGTAATATAAAATGTTAAGGAACCTGAATATCAGGAGGCCAAGGTCCGATTTGGGCTGTAGCGCCATTGTAGATGTAGAAAGTATAACGATGTAGTTATTAATAATATCATAAAATATTGATGTGATCCCCTCACTCCTTCTACCTCCTCCCACACAAATGCACAATTTTGAAAAATACATTTTTTCAATTTTCATTCGAACTAGCAAAGCTGAAAAAAATTTTGACAGAATTAATTTTATTATAATTTAAAGCTGTTTTGAAAAAAATATCAACTTCACCTAACTCCTTCTGCCCCGTCCCATACTGAGGAAATTATAAGCTTGGCTGAAACAACGCATCGTGATAAGGGTGTTGATAAGCATTTTTAAAATCCTCTAAGACCCTCCACTTTCTCTGCCACCTCCCATACAAATGCCCTAATTTCACGAAAACTATGTGTTCGAAAATAATGGAAACTTCAAACTTTAAATGCAGCACGAAACATTTTGCATGCCACGTTTGGTGTTCTATACAAATAAACTGCCAACAAGCCGGGTGAAACTTTGTTATTCGTGGGACAAGTTGCGGATGCGTGGAAAGTCAATATGCATGTTAGACTGGTTAGGGAAGACTAAGTGGAAGGGAGCTCTTGGGCAGGGCTGTTGCCAATTTAACACTTAATTGCAGAAACAATCAATAGCTTTAGTACATATAATCAATATTTCATTTGTTTATTTATGTAAGTTTGAGTTTTTATGAGGGGAGGGGTGATAGAAAGGGTGGGTGGATGTTAATATTTTTTTAATTGATTGGTTGAATCACGTCGAATATTCTCTGTATAGAATATTAGTTTCACAGACCAAATTGCATAGAATTTTCAAAAGATTCGGTGTATTTTACATTCACGAAACCAAACATTTGTATGGGAGGAGGTAAGGTAATCGTTAAATTTGTGGTGAGGTTTTATTTCATTTCTCTTGTAAGATCGTCACACAAAATTTCAAGTTCGTAGCTTTTATTTTGTTGGTTATTAGTCGATTTAATTAAATTGGTCGAAATCATACTTTTGTATGGGAGAGTGTAGAAGGGCAAGCCCGATCTCAAAAATTTTAACGCAATTTTATTTAAACTATTTTTAAAAGTTTTTATGCAAAATTTCACATTGATAGCTTTTAGTAGCTAGGTGATAATTATTTTTTTTTAAAAATGTTCGAAACCATAATTTTCTATGGGAGGGGCACTTTAATTAGATTCAAATGGATTCAGTTTTAGACATCAAATCGTTAGTTTTATTTTATTTTGAACTCATGCATGGAATAAGAATTATTCGAAATTATGATATTTTTACTGTAGTCAAGTCGCAGAAAAAAAAACGGCCGGGAATCGAACCCGGCCCGTCCGTGTGGCAGGCGAACCACCACCAAAGCCGACAAAATTATCTCGGCGAAACTTAGTAATCTACTTAATGTGAATCACGTGGCTTCGAATATATGCACAGTTCTTCTTTATTGTATAGATTATATATACTATTGAAAGTAAGTTGTTTTGTATAAAAGGAGGTAGAAGTAGTTGCCGAAATAATGCTTACAAAATTTGATCTCAACGCATTCTCAAGCCAGAGAGCAAATGGACGGAGAACAAATGGATGGAGAGCCAATGGACGGTCTCGAGATTCGTGAGTTTTATGTCGAACTCCTGTGCAATCCATTTTTTCTCCCGGAGCCTTATTTCTTAGCGTTGCAAGGTAGGTAGGTAGGTCGAGGTGGCTGCCCGAGCGCATATAGACCATAGGCTGATCCGTTCTGATGCTACAGAATCTCAGTCGAAGCTTTCTATGAAGCATTGAAGGCTCCTGGCTTCCGCATTTGTAGCGTTGTAGATCAATTTCATAATACTCGCAGATTCCATCTATAGTATAAATATTGCACAATTTGAAAATATTCCAGATCGCAGCAGAACTTAACATAATAATATTATGAATTGAGGTCTACGAGTACCGTGAGTCTTGAATTCCCTAGCAGGGATCACTGTTGGCATATCTTCAACATCATTTCTTTAGGCTCTAGATTCTTCTCAGAACTTATACCACCTCAGAGGCGTCAAACATTCGACCCTGCTTCGAGCCATTTTTCTTGGAATGAGCGAATGAAGGGAAGCGTAATATATAGTCGCACTTCGTTTGAATTTCTGAAATTTAATTTCACAAAAAATCAGAAAATTAACGAGAAGTGAATACCAAATCTAGTTCATTTTAAAATTTTAATATACAATTAGAAATTGAAGCAGTAGTGCGAAGTGCATTGAATTGTTTTCTTTTGCTTTACTGAAATATGCTTATGCAAAATAGAGTTACGCAACGCACTAGTATTCACAATTAAGAATGGTAGTTACCTACAGATGACCACTTCATTTCTATTTTATCATTGATGTCCTGGACTAGTAAGGTAGATAAAATCCACATTACAACCATGGTTATAGTCCTAGGGTATACGGCGTATACAACATATAGACTAGGACTACAGCCTTCACCTTTTTATAGATTTAGCTTATACCCAATGGAAAATAAGACAAAAAAGCACTGGATTCTAAAGGGTTCCTGCAGGAATCGCAGATTCCAGTGGTTTGCTTTTGGAGCTAGGCAGCTCCATGCGCTATTTGATCAGAATCAAGCAATGCAGAACACTAGATCGACGTGGGTGGGGGGCAACACACTGCTTCAACCGTGTGCTAGCTAAAACCTGCAGCTTCACCAGTGGTTTTCTGGTACTACGGGGGTAGTGACGAAGTCATGTACCATGTTGTATAGGGTGTACAACTTAATAACCGGAATTTTTTTAGCGAAATTTGTTTCTTTATTGTGGAAAAATCTTACAATATATTTCATTCAAAGTATTGTCCATCGGAAGCTACAACATTTCCCCATCTTTCAGGCAGTTTATGAATTCCTTCCCAAAAAAATCGCGCCGGCTTGGCGGCCAAAAACGAGTCTATCCAATTTCGGATGCCTTGCTCTGAAGTGAAGCGTATTCCGGTTAGGGCGTTTTGCATCGAGCGAAATAAATGAAAGTCAGACGGAGCAAGGTCCGGACTATAAGGCGGGTGGGTCAAAACTTCCCATCCACTATTTTCCAAATAGTTTTTCACGGGTCTTGCAACATGCGGCCGAGCGTTGTCATGATGAAAAATTATAGCCTCGTGTCTGGTCGTATATTCCGGGCGTTTTTCGATGATTGCACGCTTCAAACGTATTAATTGTGCTCGGTACAGGTCACCTGTGATTGTCTGGCCCACTTTCAACAACTCATTATGTAACGGGCCCTTCTGATCCCACCAAATACACAGCATAACCTTGGCGCCATGGATATTTGGCTTCGCCATTGATTCGGCTGGTTGGCCGGGCTTCACGTATGACTTTTTGCGCTTGGGATTGTCATAACGGATCCATTTTTCATCCCCAGTCACGATCCGATGCAAAAATGATTTGTTTTTATGGCGCGCAAGCAGTATTTCAGACATACAGAAGCGCCGTTCAACGTCTCTCGGCTTCAACTCATAGGGGACCCAATCACCTTGCTTCTGAATGTATCCGGCGGCTTTCAAACGTTTCGAAATGGCTTGCTGAGTCACTCCCAACGATTTGGCAAGTTCGCCTTGCGTTTGACACGAATCCTCATCGAGTAGCGTCTCGAATTCTTCGTCTTCAACCTTTTTTGGCTGTCCTGGGCGTTCTTTGTCTTTGATGTCAAAATCGGCGCTTTTGAAGCGTTGAAACCATTCAAAACACTGTGTTTTCGCTAAGCATCGTCGCCATAAACTTCTACAAGCAAACGATGACTTTCCGCAGCAGTTTTCTTTGCAAAAAAATGACCCAACAGAACCTCCCGCAAATGCTGTCTTTTTCTCCAATTTTCGAAGTTATTCATCGTGAAAAATAATAATGATGCACACAAGATAAAATAGTTTTGTTGACTGATTTTGATAGCTGTCAAATGTACCTTCAAAATGACATATATATAAAGTTCGAGCTTTCACGATATTTGTTAGTACGGACATCTAGCGCCAAATTCCGGTTATTAAGTTATACACCCTATAAGAGTGTGCCGCTATGCATGCATGGGCAATCCAATGGGAGAAGGATTAGACAGGGCTGTAGCTGGGCGAACGCGTCGTATTTACCGTCCTAGAACGTGTTTCGCGAGCTATAGTACCTATTCGTAGTAAGTATGCTCAAAACTGTGCAGTGCCTCTGGGCAAAATAACGAGCATTAAGAGATAAATGTGCGTACAAATGTGAGTACAAGCAATAAGCGAAAAGATGTGCGAAGTGGAGCTGTTACAATTGTATCTGTCAATGTGTATCAGTCGAAGAAAGTAATGAACGGCGGAGCGAAATATCACCGCTCTTCTGGTAAAGTAACGAACAAGTTCAAAGTGAGAGCAATCTGCGGAAACTGGCTTTTGAGGAAACACGTGGAGCATAAGAAAGTAGCGAAAGCCGATGAACGAAATCCAAAAGAAGCAAAATTAGATGCTCAACAGTGGGACGTTGATTCTGAAGCGACGGAAAATTGCGAACTAATGTGAGCGAAATATAGATGCTGGGAATAGCTGCAATGTCATAGTAGCAAGCTAAGGGGCCCAAAATCCGAGCAGAATATGAGCATCACAGTGGCGTGGCGTCCATTGAGGCAACGGAATGCTTCCCTTACTTTTTGCCCTTTATTGAGTGTAGAAAAACTAAACTGAAATCACCACGAATATGAAAATTTTTTAAAAAATTTGTTGAAAAGAAAGCGCGCATTATTTTCGTCTACCACTATTTACAGCATTTACGTGCTCATGACAGCGTTTTTTCTCACGCTTTTTCTGACCAACGAAAGTTGAAAGCCTTCCACAGGGAAAGAGATGCGATCTTAAAAACGCATATACAAGGCCGCCGGCCAATACGAGCAATATTTTCTCGCACGACGAGCGCAAGTTCGACTTCAATAGGAAGGGGAGATGCGTCGCATTAAAATGCTTCCACAAGAGAACGAGACCGCCGGCCAATACGAGTAAAATTTTCGCTTTCGTCGAGCACAAGTTCGACTTCTATAGGAAGGAGAGATGTGTTAACGCAATTCAATGCCAGCCAGTGCTTTCAGTCGCAGGCGTTGGCTCTCGATCAAGGTGTTGCCAGTATTGAAATTTCTGCACTCGCCGAAAAATTATCAGGAAGAAAAACGTGAGAGGTATATCTGGCCGATATTTGTCGTGCTTTGAGTGGAAACGAATCGGTCAACATCTTTTTTTGGACGTCTTTACTTTTTATTAAGAAAAAAAAAAAAAAAAACTAGAAGCTTAAACTAAGGCCTGAATTAATTAATTGTTCAACATTTTTAAGGATTATATTTAATAAAAAAAAGGTTGTAGGGTCTGTCAAAGAAAGACTTCACTAAAATATTTCTTCGAATTTCGGCCCGTTCGACCCTTGCAAATAAAATGCCATCTTTTGAAGGTATTGAACAATATGGATTATCCGTTAATTTATTAATTCAGGCGCTTTGCTACGTAGTAGTAGGGTTGAATGTAAATCATTTTTTATCACATTCATGATTTCTGAATGCTCTCAACATTAATAATGTTTCAAGCTGTTAGTTGAGAGGTTTTAGTAATATTTATAATATATTGCTTAAGCGTCATAAACCAATATATTTAAAAAAAATTATTGCTTCCCCTAGCTATAAAGTCACGCCACGCCACTGGAGCATCAGTGTGATCTAGACAGAACATCAAGGAGTGACACAGAAGAGAAGCACTGAATGAAAGAGAGAGACTGATGCGACACGGGAATGACAGTTCGTCACTGCCAGGGTTGAGGTTCCTTTTCGTTGTGGGCAGAGATTCCTGGAACTTGTTCCTTGTTCCTCGGCGTGGAGGTGCATTATACAATCGGTCGTCATGACCCACATAATGTGAGAGATGTTATAAGGGTTTCGTATCCACAAGTATGGATGCCGAACTGCAATAGGTATAATCTGATACCACCAGGAGCGTTAATGTTTATCGTCTCAAAAAACAATCGGTGTTGTTTGCTTGGTTAGAAGCCATGTTTTTGGTCGGTAAGCATTTCTTACAAGATATCATGTAGTCTTGTACCAAGAATTTTTCCCATACCATAGAAAGGCAAGAGAGATTCTGATAGCCGTTCCTTAGGAAATTTAAACCTAAAGAGGCTGTCCTAATGTTTTCGAAGAAACAGCTACCTGACTCAAAATTGGCAAGTTTGGCACTTTTCCACCTGTGCGGATACCTTAGAGCTTCCCCACACAGTATGATATTTTATTGCAACCGAGAATTTCGACTTAAAGAAAATGTAAAGCGATGTTCAACAGTGATTAGAAACGCGGGATTTCTTTTGCATTTGCGATATGGATGATAAAGAAGAGCTTCTTTTCTCCCTCAATGGGACGCAAATACTTGAACTATTTCGTGAGGATAGCAATCATTCTTCACGGAATATTACGTTTAACAGCTGTCTGAGGAGTTAAAAAAAAATAATTAATTACAACTTTTCTGCACAGTGCTGAAACCAATGCCCTATCGAGCATACATGCCGCACAATCTTCACATATCGCTCCTAACTGGTCTACTTTAATTCTAATTAGCATTCTGGGCGCGCATGAATCGTGAACATCTAAGTTTTCGTAATCGAATCACATCTTCGAATGTTGAGTTATATTTCTTTGAAAATAAATTTCCATAGAGGTTACTAACCTCCACCTAAGCAACCTGACCAACATTTTGGGACAAGTTTAAGACGGTGGTGACGGTAACGATGATGATGGGTCTTATAAATAATAATAAGGGCCAACATCTTTCGTGGGAACAACAATAATTCGTATTATCAAACTTGTCGTACATTATCTCGCCTTTCTTCTTTCTCCAAATTTGAAAAAAAAAAAATTGTTTTGATAAATACTCAATTTCCATATCACATTAAAAAAAAAATGGTCATAAATCAATTTTTATAGCGGTCTTTAAGATTTTGTGTTGAATAGAAAATTATGCGAAGTTATATCTGGCGAATGACAAAGATTTGATTGGACGCTGCTGTTGTTAATCGTAACTATCGTGACGAATGTCCCATCTTTTATCACGAAAGAAGAAAATGTTATTTACGTAATATCACACCGTGAAATCGAATTTGATTGGGTCTAAAGTCTTCATAACTATGATGGTAATTTTACCGCTGAGATGTAGACATATGGGAAAATGTTTTAAAGTAGTATACCATTCACTCCTTGTGTGTGCTCCTATCGTAGGTTCGCGCCTAAGATAATCATAGATAATAAAAGCCATGCAAATGTTATGTAATCTACGATAACTTAAAATAAGGTACCCCGCCACGTTCTAAACTTTGACCTATAAAATAAGAAAATTTCTCTTCTTTACAAACATGTCTGGGATATGTAACTCATCACTTGTTACTCATCACTTGAATCGCACAGGTAATTTCGACCTTAAACACAGAAATCAATCACTTTCTGTGGCTTTCGAGCACTGCGAACACGTACCTTCACAACCTTCTAACGAAAATGGAATTACCTCTCGTAATAATCTTCGTAGACGGTACCACAGAAAAGTAACTGTCGACCTCTTGTATGGAAACCTGTTACTCAGCATGTACACGAACCTGCATCTTGGCTGGTTCTCTTGAGGTACTCCGACCCCGCCCGAAATGTGTTTGGCATGTTTTGACCCCCCTCTGAAAGTTCTTCACTCTCTGACCGGACCAGCACTTTCACATCATCTTGGTGCGTTCCGCAATTACCAATTAAGACACCTTACGGTCGACTCACCTCACCCCTTTCTCTTAATTACCTGCAATTTTCTTATCATTTCCTTTCCGTTCTTCCATTCCAGATATGGCGCCGAACTGGTAGCGGTCGACTCGTATGCCGAAAATAATGTTACACTTTCGATAGCACGGTCCAGCGATCCGAGTCGCCGGGCTTCCGAAAAGTATTGGCTCGGACTGGCTTCGCTCGATGACCTCCGGACGAACACGCTAGAATCGGCCGCTGGCAACCTGGTTTCCCAATATTCGGGTTTCTGGTCGCTGAATCAGCCCGACCCGAAAGCTGGTGAGTGCGTTGCAGTGTCGGTTATGCAACAGCTGCAATCGTGGGAACTGGGCACGTGCGAGAGTCTTCTGCCGTTCATGTGCCGGTCGCCAGCTTGTCCGCAGAATTCGTTGCACTGTTCGAACGGGCTGTGCGTGAATCAGGCATTCAAATGCGATGGGAACGACGATTGCGGTGACGGATCGGACGAATTGGATTGCGCGAATGCGTGCCATTTCCACATGCAGTCGGGTGGCGATGTTATCGAATCGCCCAACTATCCGCACAAGTACGGAGCGTTGAGCAAGTGCAAGTGGACGTTGGAAGGACCGCAGGGCAGCAATATCGTTCTGCAGTTTCAGGACTTTGATACCGAGAAAACTTTCGATACCGTTCAGATCCTGGTCGGTGGCCGGACCGAAGATAAATCGGTTTCGCTAGCCACCCTGTCGGGAAAGGAAGACTTGGCCAACAGTCCATTCGTGACGGCCTCGAATTTCATGATTGTTAAATTCACGTCAGACGGAAGTGTCGAACGGAAGGGTTTCCGAGCCACGTGGAAAACGGAACCGAAGACCTGCGGCGGAACACTGCGCGCTACTGCTCAAGGACAAATACTGACGAGCCCGGGCTACCCGAAACAGTATCCTGGCGGGCTGGAATGCCTCTACATTATCACTGCCCAGCCGGGTCGAATCATCTCTTTGGAAATCCAAGACTTGGATGTAATTGCCGGCCGCGATTACATGCTAATCCGTGATGGAGACAATCCAATGTCGCGACCAATCGCCCGACTGACCGGTACAGCTAAGGAAAACGAGAATGTTGTAATATCGACGGGAAGCAAGCTTTACCTGTATTTCAAATCTAGCCTGGGAGACTCTGGAAAAGGATTCAGCTTGCGCTATACGCAAGGCTGTAAGGCTACCATTTCGGCAACGAACGGGACCGTAAACTCGCCGGCCTTCGGTCTGGAAGACTACCCGAGCAATCAGGAGTGCTTCTTCACGATTCGGAACAGCTTGCGATTGCCGCTTTCGCTGAAGTTCAATAAGTTCGATGTACATAAGAGCGATGCTGTCCAAGTTTACGACGGATCATCGACTTCCGGCTTGCGACTTCACTCTGGGAACGGATTTACCGGTACTACTGCACCGAAATTAACGCTTACCGCATCTTCCGGCGAGATGCTAATCAAATTCGTTACGGATGCTTTGCATAATGGCGTTGGGTACGTGATCTTTGTCTGAGGTTTTGATTGATGGTACGCTAATTTCAGGTTTATTATTTTGTTTCAGATGGTCCGCAACATTTTCTGCAGATTGTCCGGATTTGAAGCCCGGCATTGGTGCCTTGGCTTCAAGCCGAGATACAGCATTCGGAACGGTTGTGGCTTTCACTTGTCCAATTGGTCAGGAGTTTGCAACCGGAAAGAATAAGATTACCACGGAATGTTTGAAGGGAGGCAAATGGAGTATTGATTACATACCGAAATGTCAAGGTAACAGCTGCTCTCCCCTACAGTTTTCAGTATTTTAACCCATTTTCCTTCTGCAGAGGTATACTGTGGACCAGTGCCGCAAATCGATAATGGCTTCTCTATCGGATCATCGAACGTAACCTATCGCGGTATTGCAATGTACCAGTGCTACGCTGGCTTTGCTTTTCCGTCGGGTGCTCCTATCGAGAAAATATCGTGCCTTCCTGATGGTCATTGGGAACGCAAACCCTCATGTCTGGCGTCTCAATGTGCTCCGCTTCCGGAAGTACCGCATGCCAACGTGACCCTTCTGAACGGTGGCGGACGCAGCTATGGAACGATTGTTCAATTCGATTGTGCTCCCGGTTTCGAACGTACCGGATTCCCGGTATTGATTTGCATGTCGAATGGCACCTGGAGCGGTGATGTTCCCAAGTGTTCCAGGAAGCGTTGCTACACTTTCCCGAAAATACCGAATGGATTCGTTGTAGATCCTGCCAGGCAATACTTGTTTGGCGACGAAGCACGCGTCCAATGCTACAAAGGATACAAACTTAATGGTGGAAATATCATCAAGTGCGATTCTGAACAGCAGTTTGAAAGTCCGCCGAAATGTGAAGGTAAGTTGATCAAAAAAACATTGAGAAATAAGTAAAGCTCTCAATCCAAATTCTTTCCAGATATCAACGAATGCTCATCGACCCAATGCGACCTGGCCTCCACCGAATGCATGAATACCGCTGGATCGTTCTTCTGTCAATGCAAAAAAGGTTTCGCTGCAACCACAGAATGCCGACCGGTTGGAGACCTCGGCTTGGCTAACGGTGGCATCCCTGAGGAAAGCATCACAACATCGGTCAGTGAGGAGGGATACGAAACTGGAATGATTCGTTTGAATTCGGTAGGATGGTGCGGAAACTCTGTCGAGCCCGGTTCAAATTGGGTGCTGATTGACTTCAAGGCTCCGGCCATTATTCGAGGTTTCCGAACAATGTCCGTACAGCGTTTCGACGGAAATGTTGCTTTTACGTCGGCCGTGCGATTACAATATACCGATAATTTGACCGATGTATTCAAGGACTATGCTAATCCTGATGGAACTGCAGTCGAGTTCAGGATTTTGGAGCCTACTCTATCCATCCTGAACCTGCCGCTACCGATTGAAGCTCGCTACGTCCGATTCCGAATTCAAGACTATGTCGGTGCTCCGTGCTTGCGAATGGAAGCAATGGGATGCACGCGTCTCGACTGCGTCGATATAAACGAATGCGTCAAGGATAATGGGGGATGCAATCAGAAATGTATCAATGCGCCGGGCAGTTTCAGCTGTTCCTGTAACACCGGCTTCCAGCTGTACACTGCAAACGGAACCTCAGGATTTAATATTGAGCGATCAGAGACTGGCGAGCGTGATGGGGATACCTTCCAGAAAAATAGATCGTGCGTACCGCTGATGTGTCCGTCTCTTACAGCACCGGAAAATGGCAAACTGCTTACCAGCAAAGTCCAGCAGCATTTCGGAGATATCATCAAATTCCAGTGTAACTTTGGCTACGTCATGTCCGGAAGCTCGTCGCTAACTTGCATGTCTAACGGACAATGGAATGCTACCGTGCCGGAATGCATGTACGCCAAATGCGTTTCGCTGCCCGATGACAAGAAGGATGGCCTAGCTGTCTTACGGCCTGATCAAGACAGTGTCTTGGTTCCGTTCCGAGATAATGTAACGCTGAATTGTGGAATACTCGGCCGTCGCCTACGGAGCACTGCAACGTCAAGCTTCCGGCAATGCGTATACGACCCAACACCAGGTTTGCCAGACTATTGGCTATCGGGATCATCTCCAGCTTGCCCGCGTGCCGATTGTGGGAATCCGATGCCAACTCCCGGAGCTGAATACGGACAATACGTGGACACCAAGTTCCAAAGTTCATTCTTTTTCGGATGCCAGAACACTTTCAAGTTGGCCGGTCAGACTGCCAAACATGATAATGTAGTAAGATGTCAAGGAAACGGTATTTGGGATTTCGGAGATTTGCGCTGTGAAGGTCCGGTTTGCGAAGATCCAGGACGTCCGAATGATGGAAATCAAATTGCTCGAAGCTATGAACAAGGTTCTGAGGTGCTGTTTGGATGCGGAAGACCGGGCTATATACTGATCAATCCGCGCCCGATTACGTGTATTCGCGAACCAGAGTGCAAGGTTATCAAACCGCTTGGAATTAGTTCCGGAAAGATTCCAGACTCAGCGATCAATGCCACTTCGGAACGACCAAACTATGAGGCGAGGAACATTCGATTGAACTCTGTGACTGGATGGTGCGGAAAGCAGGAAGCGTTCACCTACGTCAGTGTTGACTTGGGCAAGGTCTACCGCGTTAAGGCCATTCTCGTCAAGGGAGTTGTAACGAATGACATTGTCGGGCGACCAACCGAAATTCGGTTCTTCTATAAGCAAGCCGACAGCGAGAACTACGTAGTCTACTTCCCTAATTTCAATCTGACTATGCGTGATCCTGGGAATTACGGTGAACTGGCTATGATTACTCTGCCGAAATACGTTCAAGCGAGATTCGTGATCCTTGGAATCGTAAGCTATATGGATAATGCCTGCTTGAAGTTCGAATTGATGGGATGCGAAGAACCCGATATGGAACCACTGCTGGGCTACGATTATGGATACTCGCCATGCGTAGATAACGAGCCGCCAGTCTTCCAGAACTGTCCGCAACAGCCGATTGTTGTTCGTCGCGATAATAATGGAGCAGTTTTGCCCGTTAATTTCACTGAACCCACGGCCATTGATAATTCCGGATCGATTGCAAGATTAGAAGTAAAACCGCAGAGTTTCAGATCTCCTTCTCATATCTTTAAGGACACTGTCGTTAAATACGTGGCATTCGATTACGACGGAAACGTTGCGATCTGCGAAATCAATATCACCGTACCCGATGTAACGCCACCTCTTCTAAGTTGTCCGCAGAGTTATGTAATCGAACTGGTCGATAAGCAGGAAAGCTATGCTGTAAACTTCAACGATACGCGGAAACGAATCAAGGCTTCGGATGATTCGGGTGATGTTAAGCTGACCTTCATTCCGGACCAGGCCAACATCGCTATCGGAAACTTCGAGAACGTAACGGTTATTGCTAGTGACCGGTACAATAACAAAGCAATGTGTCACTTCCAAGTGTCGGTTCAAGCTACGCCGTGCGTGGATTGGGAACTGCAGCCGCCGGTCAATGGCCTCATCAACTGTTTACCGGGAGATGGCGGAGTAGATTGTATAGCGACCTGCAAGCCCGGCTATCGCTTCACAGACGGCGACCCGACAAAGACCTTCTCCTGCGAAACGTCCCGTCTTTGGAAGCCAACTTCGGTCGTGCCAGACTGCGTTTCCGAAAACACACAACAAGCCGATTACCATGTCACTGCCACAATCAACTATCGTGCAAATGGAGCTGTAGCTTCATCGTGTCTGGGTCAATACCAGGATCTATTTGCTCAGTACTATGACAGTCTGAATGGACTCTTGTCGCAGCGATGTTCTGCTGTGAACGTGAATATGAACGTTTCGTTTATCAAGTCGATTCCAACATTGCTCGAAGAAAATGTAGTCAAAATGGACTTCATCTTGGTCATTATTCCCGCGATCCGACAACCACAACTCTACGATCTCTGCGGCTCTACAATGAATCTTGTTTTCGATCTGAGCGTGCCGTATGCCAGTGCAGTAATCGAACCGCTCCTCAATGTGTCCAGCATCGGGAACCAATGTCCACCGCTGCGAGCTTTGAAGAGTACCATCAATCGCGGATTCACCTGCAGCGTTGGAGAAGTTCTGAACATGGACACAAACGATGTGCCGCGATGCCTTCACTGTCCAGCCGGAACTTACGCAGGAATCGGTCAAAGCACATGCACCTACTGTCCGAGAGGATTCTATCAAAATCGCGATCGTCAAGGATCGTGTTTGAGGTGTCCAGCTGGAACTTACACTCGGGAGGAAGGATCGAAGGGACTTCAGGCTTGCGTTCCTGTCTGTGGATTTGGAACATACTCCCCGACTGGGCTCGTACCGTGCTTGGAGTGTCCACGCAACTCGTTTACAAGTCAACCACCAACCGATGGCTTCAAGGACTGTCAAGCTTGCCCGCCAAATACTTTCACATTCCAACCATCGGCTCCTGGTAAGGACCGTTGCCGGGAAAAGTGTGCTGTTGGTTTCTATTCTTCGACCGGACTAGCTCCTTGCTCACCGTGTCCCCAGAACTCCTTCCAGAATTCGCCGGGATCGCAAACATGCAACGAATGTCCAACGAATATGAAAACCGACGGACCCGGTGCTACTGGTCGTGAGGATTGCAAACCAATAACTTGTGGGGAGAACGCTTGCCAGCATGGCGGATTATGTGTCCCGATGGGGCATGGTATCCAGTGCTTCTGCCCTGCCGGATTCTCGGGACGACGATGCGAAATCGATATTGATGAGTGCGCTTCGCAGCCTTGCTTCAACAGTGGAATCTGCACAGATCTACCGCAGGGATACCGCTGTGAATGTCCACCGGGCTATTCAGGCATCAATTGTCAAGAGGAGAAGAGTGACTGCAGTAACGATACATGTCCGGCTAGGGCTATGTGCAAGAACGAGGCCGGCTACAATAACTACACCTGTCTGTGTCGAAGTGGATATACCGGAGTTGATTGCGATATTACGATTGATCCGTGCACTGCCAACGGCAATCCTTGTGGTAATGGGGCAAGCTGTCTGGCTCTGCAACAGGGACGATACAAGTGCGATTGCCTGCCAGGCTGGGAAGGCATCCACTGCGAGAAGAACGTCGATGATTGTTCGGAAAATCCTTGCCTACTGGGAGCGAAATGTATAGACCTGATTAACGATTTCACGTGTACTTGTCCGCCAGGTTTCACGGGTAAACGATGCCACGAAAAGATCGACCTCTGCTTAGCGGAACCCTGTAAGCATGGAACTTGCGTGGATCGCCTGTACGAACACGAGTGTGTATGCAATCCCGGTTGGAGTGGTGATGCCTGCGATATCAACATCGACGACTGCGTATCGGAGCCTTGTGAAAACGATGGTGCCTGCATTGATCTGGTCGATGGATACACGTGCACTTGCGAACCTGGTTACACTGGAAAGAATTGCCAGCACACCATCGATGATTGCGAATCGAATCCATGCCAGAATGGTGCTTCGTGCGTTGATCAGCTCGACGGATTCGTCTGTAAGTGCCGACCTGGCTATGTTGGACTGCAATGCGAAGCGGAAATCGATGAGTGCTTGAGTGATCCTTGCAGTCCGGTCGGAACGGAGCGATGCGTTGACCTGGATAATAAGTACCAGTGCATGTGTCGCGAAGGATTCACCGGAAAGAAATGCGAAACGGATATTGATGATTGCGAAACTTCGCCTTGTCTTAACTTTGGAATCTGCAAAGATCGAATTGCTGCATTCGAATGCGTGTGTCCGGAAGGATGGACAGGAGATAGGTGCGAGACTCAAGTGACCACATGTGCCATACAGAAACCGTGCCAGAACGATGCCAAGTGCATCGATCTCTTCGAGGACTTCTTCTGCGTGTGTCCGAGCGGAACGGATGGCAAGCAGTGCGAGACCGCTCCGGAGCGTTGTATTGGCGATCCATGCATGCATGGCGGTAAATGCCAGGACTTTGGATCGGGACTTAACTGCTCGTGTGCCGAAGACTACTCGGGTATTGGATGCCAGTATGAGTTCGATGCCTGCGAGGCTAATGTTTGCAAGAATGGCGCAACCTGTATGGATAATGGTGCAGGGTATACTTGTGTATGTCCGGAAGGTTATACTGGGAAGAATTGCGCAGAGGACATTGTCGATTGCAAGGACAATTCATGTCCGAATGGCGCTACGTGTGTAGACCTGACTAATGGATTCTATTGCCAGTGTCCGTTTAATCTGACCGGTGATGACTGCAGGAAGAGTAAGTTTTTCGATATTTATTCAATTGCAAGAGTCTCATTTTTCTTTTTGCAGCTATTCAAGTTGACTATGACTTATACTTCAGCGATGCAACTCGCTCCACAGCCGCCCAAGTTGTTCCGTTCTTCACGAAATCAGCAGGAAGTCTTACCATCGCTATGTGGGTGCAATATGCCCAGAAGGACGACTCCGGTATTTTCTTCTCTCTGTACGGAGTAGAATCGGCACACATTGCAAACAACCGTCGCCTTCTGCTTCAAGCCCATTCCAGCGGAGTACAAGTTTCACTCTTCCCCGATCTACAAGATGCTTTCCTCTCGTTCCGGGAATACACAATGGTAAACGATGGCCAATGGCATCACATCGCCATTGTCTGGGACGGAAAAACTGGACAACTCCAACTTATTACCGAGGGCTTAATCGCAAGCAAGGCTGAATACGGTGGGGGACGGAATATTCCCGAATTCGCATGGGCCGTTCTCGGACGTCCTCAACCAGAAGAAACGACAGCGGCTGCTACCTATGCTGAAGCTGGTTTCCAGGGCAAAATTACCAAGGCTCAGATTTGGGGCCGTGCTCTGGACGTAACCTCTGAAATTCAGAAACAAGTTCGAGATTGTCGTAGCGAACCGGTCCTATACAGCGGACTGATTCTGAACTGGGCTGGCTATGAAATGACTTCGGGCGGTGTTGAAAGATCCGTACCTTCTATGTGCGGTCTGAGAAAATGCCCATCAGGGTATGCGGGATCTAATTGCCAACAGCTCGAAGTCGATAAGGAGCCGCCACAAGTTGAACACTGTCCGGGAGATTTGTGGGTCATTGCTCGCAATGGTTCGGCAGTTGTTACATGGGATGAACCACATTTCAGTGATAATGTAGGCGTGACCAAAATCATCGAACGGAATGGACATCGTTCCGGGCAAACTCTACTATGGGGATCGTACGATATCACGTATATTGCTTCGGATGCGGCTGGTAATACAGCCACGTGTACTTTCAAGGTTTCACTTCTAGGTAAGTTGAGTTTGTGATGTTGTGGAAGGAGAACGATGATAATTGAGTATTTTCCAGCTGAATTCTGTCCGCTTCCATCGGATCCCGTTGGTGGAACACAAGTCTGCAAGGATTGGGGAGCTGGTGGTCAGTTCAAGGTTTGCGAAATTTCCTGCCATCCGGGACTACGCTTCTCCGAACTGGTTCCGGAATTCTACACCTGTGGTGCTGAAGGTTTCTGGCGACCATCGACTGATCCGACTCAGCCGCTTATTTATCCATCGTGCTCACGTAAGTTGGGAGTTAAGCTAACTGAGAAGTTTTTACTAAGTCTTATCAATTGCAGCCTCTAAGCCAGCTCAACGAGTTTTCCGAATCAAGATGTTGTTCCCGTCTGATGTTCTTTGTAACCAAGCCGGTCAGGGAGTTCTCAGACAGAAGGTAACCAGTGCAGTCAACTCATTGAACCGAGATTGGAACTTCTGCTCGTATTCTGTCGAAGGATCCAGGTAAGTTTCTTGAATTTCTTGTCTAAAACGGAATTTCTAATGGAATACAATCAAACAGGGAGTGCAAGGATCTTCAAATCGATGTAAAGTGCGATCACTATCGTGGCGGACAAGGTAACAGAGCTAAGCGACAGGCTGATGATGGCGGAACTTATGTTGTAGATGCTTTAATTCCAGTCGAAAAGTGAGTAAACCTTTGCATAATCCGTTCCTGAACTTTACCATTTTTTCAAAATTGATGTTTAGTAAAACTTAGATTTGTTTTTGGCTTAACAACTGTTTTTCATCTTTATGTGTGTGTGTGCATGGATTGGAAATTTATTAGCAAGCACAGTATTTTATCATTGTATTTCCGATTTCTTTAAAGCACACAATCAAAATATTATTTTAGTCATTAGTATGAAAAAAATCTAGCAAAACAGAAATTTTCAAAAAAAAAAACAAAAAACAAAATTATAGAGAAACACCTGGTGAGGAACCAGCTGAAGATCGACAAGGACGCCAGGGTAGACAACAAGCCGGCGATACTTACACTTTGGAGATTGCGTTCCCAGCAGTCAAGTAGGTTTTCATTTAGAGTTTTCAACCCTAAATCTTTCGGCGATTGGTTTCAGGATCCTCTCTTACACATTTCCATTGCTTAACTAATATTTCACACGCTATTGCACGAAGACCACCGAGTCCTATTCACCCGACTTTCTAACAGCATACCATTGCTCTCTAACCGAACTCCCCCATTTTTTTTGCTTGGTCCTAATTTTTATCGAAAACTTTCAAGCGATCCGGTGCTTCATTCGTCGACGGGTGAACGAACCAATGTGAAGGCGCTTCTCCAGAAATTGATCCTGGAAGAGGATCAGTTCGCCGTGCAAGATATTCTACCCAATACCGTTCCTGATCCAGCTTCGTTGATCCTCGCTTCCGAATACGCCTGTCCAGTTGGTCAAGTCGTAATGGTACCGGACTGTGTTCCGTGTGCGATCGGAACCTTCTACGATGCCAGTAATAAAACATGTACGGCATGTCCGCGTGGAACGTACCAATCCGAAACTGGACAGCAGCAGTGCTCGAAATGTCCAACGATAGCCGGACGTCCTGGAGTAACAGCCGGACCTGGTGCTCGATCTGCAGCCGACTGCAAGGAACGTTGTCCAGCCGGAAAGTTTCTGGATCCAGAAAGCGGATTGTGTCGTTCATGCGGTCATGGATTCTATCAGCCCAAGGAAGGATCGTTTGGATGCGAACTTTGCGGACTGGGACAAACCACTCGATCAGCTGAGGCTACGTCGCGGTCCGAGTGTCGTGACGAATGTACGTCTGGAATGCAATTGGGTGCTGATGGACGATGCGAACCTTGTCCGCGTGGAACATATCGTGCACAAGGTGTTCAGCCAGCTTGTCAAGCCTGTCCGTTGGGACGGACTACTCCGAAGGTGGGAGCATCTTCGGTCGAGGAATGCTCACTGCCGGTATGTTCGCCTGGTACATATCTGAACGGAACTATGAACATGTGCGTTGAATGCCGAAAGGGCTACTACCAATCGGAACAGCAGCAAACTTCCTGTATTGCTTGCCCACCGAATCACAGTACAAAGAATCCCGGAGCTGTAAGTTTCACCTTCTCTTCTGCCAACTTAAGTCCATCTAATTTTGTTTCGATTTCAGACAGCGAAATCCGAATGCACGAACCCTTGCGAAACAATCTCCGACGGACAAGCTCATTGCGATCCAAATGCCTACTGTATCCTTGTTCCAGAAACTTCCGACTTCAAATGCGAATGCAAGCCTGGCTTCAATGGAACCGGTATGTATTGTATCGATGTTTGCGACGGTCATTGCGAAAACTCGGGAATTTGCGTAAAGGATCTGAAGGGAACGCCTTCGTGCCGATGTGCCGGATCATTCACCGGACCGCATTGTGCCGAACGTTCGGAATTCGCTTATATCGCTGGTGGTATTGCTGGTGCCGTTATCTTTATTATTGTGATAGTTTTATTGATCTGGATGATCTGTGTGCGATCAAGTAAACGAAAGGATCCAAAGAAAATGCTGACGCCGGCTGTTGATCAGACCGGATCGCAAGTTAACTTCTATTATGGTGCACATACGCCATATGCTGAATCGATAGCACCATCGCATCATAGCACTTATGCTCATTACTATGACGATGAAGAGGATGGCTGGGAAATGCCGAATTTCTATAATGAAACTTATATGAAAGAAGGTGAGTTTTGATTGCTCCGCCCCGGACAAAAAACCCCGACTAACTTGAATTTTGTGTATCAGCAGGTCTCCATGGCGGTAAAATGAGTACATTAGCGCGTTCTAATGCATCGCTTTATGGGACGAAAGAAGATTTATACGATCGACTGAAACGACACGCGTACACGGGAAAGAAAGGTAAGTTTTGAAATTTTTGCACCCATTCTTTTGAAACTAGAACTTAGATTTTCTCACCGTGGCTGAGTTAAGAGGTAGAGTAGTAAATACAAATCAGAATTGTTTTTCAGACTAACACAGAACGTAGATCAATCAAAATTTGTACATGGGTCCAAGCAGGTTTCATTCCAAATTAATTTTGTTTCCCTACCCCGAGTCTCAAAAATGTTTTCAAAAAAATCCACACATGTTGGCCAAATCCATCAAATCATAATTTTTAAAACACAAATCTCACACAAATAGTACACCAGAAAAAAAAACATATTATTGCTGTAAGCTTTGACGAAAAATCGTTGTGTCTGCCTTTTAACTCAGAAAGTGAGGCCCTCAAAATAAAAATCTCTAAAAATTTTCCGGACAGATTTAACTAATTCAAAAATATCAATCAATAATTTATAGGTGATCCTTAGGATGATCGTATTCCAAAAAAATAAAAACTATGCATTCATCTAGGACACTGGTAATTCATTTAATTTATTTTTTTTTTTTTATATTTTTAAATTAGCACAGTTTTTAATATCTCATTTTAATAAAATTTTGCGAAATCAAAATTATTGGAGAATTCCAACTGACTTCATTGCTGGTTTGGTGAATTTTTTCACAGTGCACTTTGAATTAAGGGGAAGAGTTTTTTCCCGGATTTTATATTGTGCTGCTTTATTAACCATGACGTTTTGGTCATGCTGAGACCTTTATCAAACTGTTTGACTAATATCGCAGCAGAGATTGAAACGCCATGATTAATAAAGCAGAACAGTGTAATATTCTGAAATCTTCCCTTTGATTGGTTGCTGTTTAATAGAGTAGTTTTCAGTGGTCTTTATTAAAAGTAATTTTCTGCGGTATTCTTATTTTATCGAAGCTATGAAAAGGAAAGAAAAACTGAAATGAGTCTTCCAAGCGGTAGACCTCTTCTTCTTGAATAGCACTACAGCCCAAATCGGGTCATGACCTTCTAACCTTCCGGTTGCACAACCAATATTTTTATTATTGAAGAAGGGTAGTTAGCCAGATGGAGCAGGCCCAGATATAGCCATGCAGACCCTGTGCTGGAATTATATGACGGATAGGATTTGAACTCGCGACCTTCGCATTGCAGGCGATTTGCTGGTTCGCCTACAATGCACTAGGCTACAATTAGTTTAACAACAAGAGGGAGCTTAACATATAATGCTGCTCTTCGAGTCACTTTCATTTTTCATATTCCAAGAGGTATTCGTTAGAATTTATCTAATATTCAAATTTATTTAACGAATTTTTTAAAATACTGGGGATACGACGGGTCTGAGTTACTTATAGTGATTTCTATTTTGAAAAAAGTGTGACCCATTTTTACCCTTAACATTTTTTCTAGCAGTTCCTTCGTTCTATTGCGAAAAAATTCTGCCCTTCTGGAAAAATGGTTTGCGCACTAGGTAAAACTTGATCTGAAAAAGTCAAATTTTTACCCGGAATAAAAAATGCTAAAATGTAAATTCACTTGAAGCGTTCTATTGTAAATTGACCTGACGAACGGGGCTGAACAAAATGAGTGCAAAATTGCAATAATTTTTCATCTTAAAGGGCAAAAACGGGTCAATTTTTTTTTTAGAATAAAAATCACTAATATTGATTTTTTGAAACGTATTTCTTATTCAGATATAACTGCACTACCCTCGACATTCTATGATAACCACCAGAGAAATTATTAAATTTAAATAATTCAACATTTTCCTCTCATACTTTCACACTAACTATTTCCAATTTTTCTTTTCAGAAAAGAGTGACAGCGACAGTGAAGGGCAATGAAAACAATCGAGAACAAATTCTAGAGAACAACATAAAAATTATTATGAAATTTAATTCTGGTCATTGCTTTTGCTACTATTTTTTCTTTTCATTTCCTTTTTCAAAAAAAAAAAAAAAATCGACACACATCCTCACTCTCCCATACCCAAAATGTTGATAAAATATCACAAAAGCAAATACTGCCTAAAATTGTATAAAAAAAATACTCAGTAGTTAAAAAAAAATTACGCGTTGTTTAAAAAAAAATCGTTTTGTAATTATATTAAGAAAATTAATTACCAAAGTTGTTAAGTAATTAAAAACATCTTGTCAATAAAAACAAAAGCACACCAGTGTATTACCATTAAATTCACTGTAAATAAACAATTTTATTCACATTGAAATTAATGGTGCACTCGAAAACCTTAGTATGTAGTTCAAATGAAATCAGATTTTCGTATGGAATATCGAATTCGGCGAAATGAAATCGATCAAATTTTGCTTACAAGATCTTCATTACATTTGAATAGTGTACTGGATTTAACTCAGAAAATTATCGAGAAAAATCACGAATAGCACATTAGAACAGCAAAAACAAAAAATATATAACTATTTGGAAAAGTTTCGTAATCATAATTTCTTGTTTGAAAAACAAAAATAATAAAACAAACATTCACATCTCTATCGTTACGAAACTTTTCCGAATATCAAAGATGTTTAACATTACCCATACTGGCAACCAATTCTAACAAAACAAATTAAATATTTTTATTATTTCTTTTTTAATGAAAACTTAAGAAAATTAGTGTATAGAGAAAAAAATTTCTATCCTATTTTTTGTATCCCTTAAACAGCGGACAAGTTATTAAGCATGCGCGTCGTTATCATTACTTAATATTATTATTATTTTATAATATGAGAAAAAACACACACACACACACAAAAACAAAGCAAATCAAAACAAAAAAGTGTAAACTTTCAAAAAAAATATTTATGTTTTCTTTATCATTATTATTTTATTTTTTTTATTTTTTTTTTACATTAAAATTATTATTATTCGTTTTTAAGTTATTTTTACGTGCCCAGAGTAAAAGAGAAAAAATTTAATAAGAGGTGGCTAATTAGTCAGGTTTTTTGTGACTATTAAAAAAAAATTGTTTCGTTAATGAAATTATTGTAAAAATAAATATAAATAAATAAATATAAAAGAAAACAATTGTATTTCCTTTTTTTTTTTTTTTAAGGAATCGAACACAACTTAGGGGGCCACCCTATAATGCAATGCACAGCTGTGTCAGTGTAGGAGTTGGAGAAAAAGGGAGAGAAAAAAAACCAAAAAACGAAAGTTGTGTCAATTAAATTCGAGTGGGGAAAGACGAAAGTGACGGTGTACATTGCTTTTGAAGCACTGGAGGTTGTAATCATTGGGAAACACTTTGGCTGGCAATGCGTTCCACAGTCTTGATGTTCGGGAAATGAATGACTGCCTAAATTTCACTGTACGAGAAGGCATGAGTTTAACGGTGTACTTGTGGGCGCGTTCAGCTTGACGAGTATCTCGGGGAAAATTAAAGACTGGAGGAATGAGTGCGCTTAATTCCGCACTGCATTTACCATGGAAGTAGCGATAGTAAATGCTGAGTACTCCGACATTTCTGCGATGCTCGAGAGAATCGATAGAAGACGTGATGGTCTCGTCTCCAATCAGTCGGAACGCATGTTTTTGAATACGATCAAGCAACGCGAGGTGTGATTTGGGTGCCCCAGCCCAAACATGCGAATTGTACTCTAAACGTGGTCTAATGTATGCCTTATAGATGGTTGCTAGATCGTTCGGCGTGAAATACTTTTTGCACTTTCGGAGAAGACCAAGACGTTTCGAGGCGTCGAGGGCAACATCAAAGATGTGCTGAGCCCAATTCAGGTGGTCATTAATTTTAACGCCAAGAAGTGTGAAGTTATCCGAGGTGCATAGTTGTGCGCCACCAAAGGTTACATTTTGAGATAACACTGGAGCATCACGTTTGAGGGATAGATGACAGACTTGTGTTTTGGAGGTGTTAAACTCAACTCTGTTTTTCCTGCCCCATTCCAGGATTAAGTTGAGATCTGAGTTCAGCGAACGGAGTAACTCCACGCGATTGGAAGCAATAGAATGCTTGTGAGATTCCGCAGCAGAGTTAAATTCATAGATGTTATCTAAAGTACTGTCATCCGCAAAACTATGGATTGGATTGAGAGTGGACGACAGAAGGTCGTTGATAAAAACTAAAAAAAGAGTTGGAGATAAAACAGAGCCTTGAGGGACGCCGGAGTCTATTGGGAAAGAGGAAGAAGTAACGCCATCTAGTACTACTCGTATAGTGCGTTTAGAAAGAAAACTCTCAATCCATTGAAGAAGGGTAGCATTAAGGCCAATGGCCCTAAGCTTAACTATGAGACAATCATGCCAAACTCTGTCAAATGCTTTTGCAATGTCAAGTGCGAGAACTTGACCTTCGCCGTGTTTATGTATACATGAGTTCCAACGTTCTGTCAAGTAGACCAAAAGATCTCCGGTCGACCTTCCAGAACGGAACCCATACTGACGATCGTGGATTAGCTGGTTATCCTCGAGATATTCAACGATTTTGCGATTGACAGCAGTTTCCATTACTTTCGAGAGCACTGAAGTAATGGCTATCGGGCGGTAGTTAGCGGGGTTCGCTTTGCTTCCTTTCTTGGGAATTGGCTGAACATTCGCAACTTTCCACATACGTGGAAAACACCCAGAAGAGTAGGAAAGGTAGAAAAGATTGCGAAGAGGTTTAGCTAAAGAAGAGGCGCACATTTTAAGGGTAATGGGGGGAATACCATCAGGACCAGCAGATTTGTGGATATTGAGCTCTTGAAAGATCCTACAAATAAGTCTCGTGCGAAAATGTAGTTTAAGCAATGAGAAACCAGAATCAATTTGAGCGGGGGGCGATAGATTTGAAGGTGGAAGACGTGAGTTTCTAGCGAAACTTGCTGCTAGTAAGTTAGCTTTTTCGACAGGATCAATAACGGTACGGTCGCCATCAACAAGTGGTGGTATTGCGGAAGATATGAAATTATTGTTGACCGTTTTGACAAATGACCAGTAAGATCTTGAGCCTTTAGGGCACTGAAGGATCTTCCGTCGAAGTTTTTGGTCATGCTCAAATTTAACACGATTGAGTATTGATTTGCAGACATTTCTTGATGCATTAAAAAGTTCTCTGTTGGCAGGTGTTTTATTGCCTTTAAAGGTTTCAAATGCTTGTTTCTTGGTCTGGATTGCTTCGAGATATTCTTTATTGAACCAAGAGTCCTTCGACGGCCTGACCCTCTTAAGACTGGAAGGTATGTAGAGCTTCATACCTTTCAGGATAATCTCGGTGACAAGTCTACAAGCTTCATCGCAGTCATTGGAATCAAAGCACAATTTCCAATTAAAGGCATTAAAGAAGTCATTTAGCGCCCCCCAATTGGCTCTTTTGAAATGCCAAATGTTTCTTCGAGGTGCCTTAATTGTCAGCGGTGTAAGTGCTGCAACTGGAAATTGTGCACGAATCAAGAAATGATCCGTATTTCCAATTGGCGATGGAGATATAACAGAGGCAGAATATTTCTCTGGTTGGCTGGTGAGAAAAAGGTCAAGAAGGTTAGGAAAATGTTCTGCAATATCTGGTAAACGAGTAGGTTTATCTACCAGTTGTGTTAAACCGTTTATTGAAGCAAAAAGCTCAGTATCACGCCCCTCCTGGTCCGTAGTAGAGGAATGTTTAAGCCAGGCAATGTTATGAACATTGAAATCGCCCGCGATAACGATTTCAGCGTCAGGGTTTGCAGTGTAAATATATTGAATAGATTCGGATAATCCATCCAGCTCCAATAAAAAATTCGCTGCAGTCATTGCTGGGCTTCTATACACATAACAGAAGTACATAACATGTCTTTGGATTAATAATTTTACCCAGATGTAGTTAAATTCTGGGTTGGAGCAGTTCCCCAAATGGGGAACTAATTGAAAAGACACATCATCACGGATGTAAAGTGCGACACCCCGTTGGCGAACAAATGCGGGAATAAGGTGATATCCGGGGACAGAATAAAATTGTTCACTTCCCGGTAACACCTTACATTCGCCAAGTGCTATTATATCCGGTCTTACAGTTTGGGTATGGATATACAGCGAGAGATACGCAGAACTCAGTCCCCGAACATTAACTTGATCAATGGTGAAGTTAACCATGATCAACAAGACTGTAGACTAACAAAAATGAAAAAGTAACAAGGATAGAGAAAAAAAAAGAAGAATACCTAGGACAATGTACAAAAAATTAAAATATTGAATTTTACTAGAACTAGAACGGACAGGAAAAAAAAAATTGCCTAGGACATTATATGAAAAAAGAATTTTACTATTGAATTGAATTTTAAATATAAAAGGAAAAAAAAAGAAGGAAAAATTGTATATAAAATCTCACTACTTCTAAACAATTAAGTGAAATAAAAAATAAAAACAAACAACACTTGGTAACACCAAAATCAAAAACCAAAACCAATGCAATCAAAAATACAATTACGCTAGACCGAAGTCTACAGTGTTAAACTGTTATTTGCCCGTGCAGTTCTATGCCTTATCACGGGCGACAGTAAAATACTGTAAACTCCGGACCGCGAGCTGACACTTAGCTGCGATGGGCGCAAATTCGTTGCACTATCGAAAAAAACGCGCACATTGTTTAAGACCAGACAGGAAAAAAAAAAAAAAAAAATTAAAACTGAATTGTAGACACCGTAAAACTTATGATTTTTAATATATTATTGACAATATCACGTAATAAATTAAAACAAAAGACTATAACACTACAAAGTTAATTCTAATTTAAAATTTTAACTATAAACACGAAAAAAAAAAAAAAAAAAATATTATATATACATCTTATGCTTCAGTACTGTGGCGTAATATTATAGCTGGGACAAACAATTCAACAAGATCATGTAAAGTTTTAAATGATATACAGTAGAACGCCGATTATCCGAATTAATCGGGACTAGAGTCACTCTATGAAAAAGAAAGAACAAGACACCTGGTAAGAGAGTTGGGCCACCTTGTCAGATGGGGCGCTTTTTATTTTCGAGTTCGAAAACCGATACTTAAGTGTGGCTGAGAATGCATGTAGTACTATTTGTAGTTCCTTATTTCGACGCAAATGTCGCTGGCATAGGTGCAATTTCGAAATTTGACATCTGGCGGGCTTTTTCAATCATTTCAGCTAGGGTTAGGGTTTATGCAATTAGTTAGTTGTTTTTTCCTGAATTAGAGTGATATTGCTGACGAAATTAGAGAACACATCGCTTATTACTTTAACATACGTCTAATATTTATTTATTTATTTAGTAAATCGGTTCGAATGGCATCCTCGGGAGTTCTGTATACTAGAGCGTTACTCGTTACAAAAAGGATGGCTCTTCGACCTCTCGCGGATCGAATTTTAGCTCAACGAACACAAGCTTCATATTTCTGGGATCGGCTATGTCACTAGGCTTTGGAAAATTCTTAGTGACGTTCTCTTAATGGTTTAATTTGTAAATAGTCCAACGGCCAAAACGTCTCGATTTCCAGCATTGAGATGTCTAAGACAACACTACCTGTAAAACTAATGAACTATTTTGGGTACAATAGGGTTTTTTTTAATAAAAGGCTTATTCTGAATTTACAACACATTTATTAAAGAAAAGATATCATATCATCGCGAGCTAAATACCAAAACCAAAATATATTGCACTTGTCGATTCACCGGCGAGAAGCTTCGACGCGATGTACCCCATCAATTCTGGATGGTCTCCACTTCGGTTTCCTGGAATGCTTAAATTTATGAAAATTTACGGAAATAATTAGACTTTTTCACTTACCTTCGCCGAATGTACAAAATGAATTGTCATCGTGACAGTTCTCTTGACATTTCTTTACTAAAAAAGAACAAAACTAAAGTTCGAAATTCGAAATTACAGTCCTGATGCGTATGTGTGCGTGCAACTTTTTCTGATTTTAACTCGCGAATATCTTTGATTTGTAGTACTTTTAAGTGGTGAAAATTTAATTTGGTAGGTTTCACGTACTAATGAACGGATTGCAATCACATTTGCTTACTTATCCCACGCTGGAAAATAGCAGGGCGCTTTTTCAAATTCAACGGAAAAGCTGGTTATCACCTTGGCCGAACTCTAGTACGTCTTGTTCTTTCTTTTTCATAGAGTAACTCTACTCCCGACGTAAAACTTTTAACAAAATTCAAAAGTACGTAGTTCTACAATTTGACAAAATTTGAATTTGATATCTGCACTCAGTTTTGAGATATAATGGTTTGAAATTTTGAAAAGTGCAGTGCTATTTTCCCCCACTTCCACTTCGTCCAAATCTTATATATTTTTCGTATTTCTCTAGTACAGCTTAATATAAGTACCAAGTTTCAATTACATAGCTCAACAAATAGCCGAGATATTGACTCTTAAGTGGTTTTCTTTACACCCCCTGACCCTCCCCCTTATAATAATTAGCCTCTATCTAAGCTGATACCAGTGGATCAATATACCACCTTGACGATCTAAGAATATAAATTTTTTATGGTAAGTAATTTCGAAGGTAAAGGAGGTATAATCATTTGGAAAAAAATTCGGCCGACAATTGGCTTTTTGCCCCCCCTTTTTGCACCGCAATGGATAAAAAAATTAAATTATTTTCAAAAGTTGTCCTACGTACCCCTTTCTATGTATATCGATTTCTAGCTTCCTAGCTGTAACCATGGTTGAGATATTTCAATTCGTATTTTTCAGTTTAAGCGATTCCACCGCCTCCCCTGAACCCTCTTCTTCTTCTTCAATGGCTCTACACCCCTAATCGGGCCTTGGCCTCCTGACCTTCAGGTTCCTTAACATTTCATTATTTATTACGGAAGAGTTGTTAGACCTTCGCACAGCCCCTAAACCCTCACACACCCCAAAATGGATGTCCGCTTGAGATCCGCAACTATCTACAATCCCTCCAAAAATGAACTTTCTATCTTGAAGGGTTTGGAAGTTAATGTGCGCTGAGCGTACACACCGGCGTACGGCGGGTGGCGTCCAGACAGACGAGAGTATATTGTGTTTGCCTTACCGTTTGTAACGCTAAGAAATAACGCTCGTACAGAGCCGCCAAGGGCACAGAAATATTTATTGTCGCTCAAAAACCTCGATTCCGAGTGACCGTCTGCCGTCTGTCGACGGCATAACTCTCGAAAGCTTTGAACTATAGTGCTAAAAAATTGTGTGTGTTATTTTTAGCAAAAAGGTAACTTTAAGTTCGTAAATGGACTACATCCCCCCACTCCTTCTACCCCCTCCCAGTATTATTATTATTATTACTATTAGGGGAACGCGTGAGAGCACTGCGAGCTTCTTGGCCTATTGTGCGTTTATAGCCCCTTCACCCTATTATATCTCAATATCTTTAGCTAATTTGAGAATCTTTAAGGGAGCCGTATTGGCTAGTTCCTCCGTCGAAAGGAAACCCTTTCCAAGAAAACTGTGTATTTTCCTAGCTACTACTTCACAGTGACATAGGATGTGTACTGTCGTTTCTGAGTCCTCGAGACAAAGGCGACAAATGTCGGTTTCAGCTAAGCCCATATTTTTGAGGTGGTGGTTTACTCCACTGTGCCCAGTCATTAGGCCGATTAGAGTACTAATATCCTTCTTGCTGAATTTTAGAATATCCTCCACTTTATTTTTTTGTGGTAGGATCAGTTTTTTTGAAATTGACAAGCCTAGAAGTCTATTCCAGTCCTATACAGTAACTATAAAGCAACATCGAAGCGCCCAAATTAAGCACCCGCCATCTTGTTCGTAATCAGGCCCGAAATTACAGAAAGCGTTGGTCTCAGTCACAAGAAACTCTCTTGGCATCACTAACTTACATTTGCAGCTTGAACTGTCAAAGTATTCGGATAATCGAAAATTCGGATAATCGGACATAGACTGGTAATAAAGAAAAACGAACTGTCACACATAGAATAAACTTTATTAAGTTTAACAAACACAACTCTAACAGTTGAAATATATCTGGACTTCAGCGAGTTCCAGCTTGTTACAACAAAACAAAAGAAAAATTACTTGGTTTTAATTTTTTATATTACGCTTGGGACCGATTCGGATAATTCGCGATTCGGTTAATCGGCGTTCGGATAATCGGCGTTCTACTGTAATAATGTTGTATGTATGTACAACCCGTATGTACATATCAATGAAATCTCATCAAAGAAAATCACTGAAGAAACTTTTGAATGTGAAAAGTTTCAGTTCTGGAGTGCGGATTAAATTTTGAACGTAAAACTATTTATATTTAAGGATTAATACTTTTCTGCCATGTCTGTATAAAAATTTTGAAGTGATAAAATGCACGAATCTTAACATCCAGAAAGAGCAAATGATTCAAAAGGCCTGACGAGCTGTATTTATACGTGCGTCAATATCCTTTTCGGCTGCGCCATCTATGCTGATAATGCTGCCGAGATAACAAAAATCTTGTCCATTAAGATCAATCGCTGTGCTTGTGTTCGAAGCCATGTGCATATACTTGGTTTTATTATTATTATTATTTGGGGAACGCGTGAGAGAACTACGACCTCCTCGGCCTATTGTGCGTTTATAGCCCCTTCACCCTATCATAACTCAATAGCTTTGGCTAATTTTTGGATCTTTAAGGGAGCCATGTTGGCTAGTTGTTCGGTAGAAAGGAAACCTTTTCCATGAAGATTGTGTCTTTTCCTAGCTACTGCTTCACAGTGACATAGGATGTGTATTGTCGTTTCTGAGTCTTCGAGACAGCGGCGAAAGATGTCGGTTTCAGCTAAGCCCATATTTTTGAGGTAGTGGTTTACTCCATTGTGCCCCGTCATTAGGCCACTAGAGTACTAATATTACTCTTGCTGAATTTTAGAATATCCTTCGCTGTGTTTTTTTGTGGCAGGATCAGTTTTTTTTTAGATTGACAAGCCTGATAGTCTATTCCAGTAAATTTTATGTTCTTGTTCTACCCACTGTCTAAGTATGGGGTTGGAGTACTCATTCGGTTTTCCGCAGAATGGCTCCAGACTAATAAAATTTGTTTCTGCACCGTTTTTTGCTAGGCGATCAGCCTCTTAATTTCCCTCAATTCACATATGTCCTGGTACCCACATTAAGGTTTCATCATTCCCTTTCCCCAGGATAATTAGGTTTTGAAGGTAGTCCCAAATTATCCTCGATCCGTGTTTATTGGACGCAAGGGCTTTGAGAACCGCCTGACTATCCGATAGGATATAAATAAATTTGTTGCGATAAGCTCTCCTTATATTCTCTTGGATGCATAGCTCCATTGCAATTAGTTCGGCCTGGAAGATTGTGGCTTCTTTACCGAGTTATTTTGAAACCGAGAAGTTAGGACCTTTGACTCCGGCTCCTGTCCCCTCAGAGGCGCGCGAGCTATCTGTATACCAGATGGTTGATCCCTCTACTATTTCAGATAGCATGGATTGCCAGTCCTTGCGTTCTCTGATTATAACTTTGAAGGAGGTTTCAAAGATAAATTTTGTCGGCATCCGATAATCCAATAGTGTGAAAGTTAAAACCTCTCTTTTTGGGTCTATTAGGATATTTAGGTGACATCTAAGATCCCCTGATTTGAAATTATTTTTCTCCTATATGCGTAACACTCCTTTGATAGCCTCCTTTTTATTTGGAGATGTACCGGAGGGATGTAGAGGAACATTTTCATTGCCGCTGTAGGACAGGTTTTCATTGCTCCTCTAATACCAAAGCAAGCTAGCCTTTGGATTTTCTGTAGCGTAAGCTGTGCTTTTCCTTGCAAAAACTTTGCTCACCATATCGTTGATCCGTATGTGACTATAGGGAGAACGATTGTTCTGTAACACCACCAAATCATTTTGGGCTTTAATCCCCATTTCCTGTCAAATAAACTTTTATAGGTCCAAAATACCTTTAGTGCTTTGGCATGAGTCCATTCTATATGTTTGTTCCAGTTGATTTTACTATCCAGTATGCCACCTAGATATTTTACCTCATATGAAAAAGGTATTAGTGTTCCATTTATTGAAGGAGGTTTGATGTGGATTTTCCTTCTATTTGCAAATGGTACTATCTCAGTCTTACTTGGGTTAATGTTCAAGTTCTTAGACTGACACTAGCTCATTATCACCTCTAAGGCTGATTGTATCCTTTTCGATATTATTGAATCATATTTGCCTCTAATGATAATGACAAGGTCATCGGCATATCCTATTGCCTCGTATCCTTGGTCTGTAAGACGGTCCAGAAGCTCATCTACTACAATAGACCAAATAAGTGGAGACCTTGGGGACAGCCCCTATAGGTCTGTGCAGGCAATGTGCCATCACCTAGATCCGTGGTGGTCATTCGGCTCTTTAGCATGGCGTGTATCCATTTTATCGTGGCCGTTTCCAAACCATTTTTCATAGCTAATGCTCCTTCTATATCTAGAAATGCGCAAAAGGCAATTTCTTTATAGTCTTTTGCCTTCGGTACAAATACCACTCTCGCTTTCCTCCAGATTTTTGGGATGTATCCCCATACAAAGCTGGCTTTAAAGATCCTTATCATTATTGGCATTAGGATCTCTATCTTCATCTGCAGTAATGCGGGGAATATATTATCTACTCCGGCTGATTTGTAGGGCTTAAAGGTGTTCATCGCCCACCTGATCTTTTCCGGAGTGAAATTTTACCACCAATGCTTTTGCTGTGCGGAGTTTGACGATATGTCCTTTCCTCCGCCTCTAAATCCTCATTGTTGTTTATTATTTTGCAGCCTGGGAAATGTGTTGCCAATAACACTTGAAGAGTTTCCATGCTGCTTTTGGTTAAGGACCCATCTGGTCCGATATCTATCGAGGTGTCTTTTGTCAACACCTTTATGAGGCCGCTGGGAGATCATCTATCTCTTCACAAAATCTTCTCCAAGACTTTTCTTTCAATTGTGAAAACATTCACCAAACCAAAATCAATATAATGTAAAATAAACTGCCAACAAGTCGGGCGAAACTTTATTATTCTTGGGACAAGTTGCGGATGAGTGGAAAGTCAATATGCAGGTTAGAGTGGTTAGGGAAGGCTAAGTGAAAGGGAGTTCTTGGGCAGGGCTGTTGTCAATTTAACAATATTTCATTCATTTCTGCAAAGTTTGGGTTTTTATGAGGGGAGGAGGAGGGGTAAGGGTGGGTGGATGTTAATAGCTTTTTAATTAATTGCTTGAATCACGTCCAATATTCTTTGTATAGAATGTGTTTCATAGACGAAGTTACATAGAATTTTCATAAAATTCGGTGTATCTTACATTCACGAAATCGAACATTTGTATGGGAGGGTGTAGAGAAGGTAGGGGAATCGTAAAATTTGATATGTAGTTTTATTAAGCTCTTGTAAGGTGCTTGTACAAAATTTCAAGTGCGTAGCTTTTAGTTTGATGGTTATTAGTTGATTTAATGAAATTGGTCGAAATCATACTTTTGTATGGGAGGGGGTAGAAGGACAGGCGCGATCTCAAAACTTTTGACGTAATTTTATTTCAACTATTTTTAAAAGTTTTTGTGCAAAATTTCAAATTGATAGCTTTTAATAGTTAGGTGATAATTGATTTCTTGAAAATGGTCGAAAAAATAATTTTGTATGGGAGGGGGTAGAAGTTTTAAGGGTTTTCGACCATTTAATATTTCGTATGTTTTAGGATTTTTTTTAAATGCATTTTCCAAATTTTCATGTTTTTACCTTAAAATTCCACTCAAAAATTTTCAATTGTGTTGTGTGTATGTGTATGTGTTTTTTTCAATGCACATGAAACAGCTTGTGCACAATTAGACCGGGGGGGTCGGCTTACAACAATTATGGATCAAGTTATTATTATTTTTCTATGTATATTAAATAGATGTATCCACATGCAAAATTTAAACTTTGTAGCTTTCATCAGAGCCCTGAAATATCACTCAAAATTTTCGACATTTTTGCTTATCACCTCCCTCCCCTTACACCTCCCAAATTGAAATTTTTACCAAAATTAAAAACTATGTAGTTCTACAATCTGACAAATTTTCGATTTGATATCTGTACTCGTTTTTGAGATATAGGGATTTGTAATTTTGAAAAGTGCGCAATTTTTGAAATGCTCCCATTTCCCCCCACTACTATTATTTCAACACGTTACATTTTTTTTGTATTTTTCAAGTTTCAAGAGATAGTTGAGGTATTTATTTTTAAGTGTTTTTCTTTGCAACCCCCTGACCCTCCCCCTTACAATAATTAGCTACTCTCTAAGCTGATTCCCGTGGAACTATGTGCCACCTTTATGGTCCTAAAATATGAATTTCTTACGATAAGTAATTTCGAAGATATAATCATTTGAAAAATCAATTCGGCCTACAATTTGTTTTTAGCCCCCCTTTTCGGACACCAATGAATAAAAAAATTAAAATATTTTTAGAGTTTGTCCCACAACCCTCTCTATATCTTTACTGATTTTCAACTTCCAATCTGCATTCATAGTGGAGATATTAGAAAGTGTAGTTTTTGACTTTTTCCCTCCCCCTTCCACCTAACCCCTTCCAAAATCTAGAAAATAGAGCTCACTTACCCAATCAACAATCCACCCAAATACGAACATTTTATCTTTAACGGTCTCGGAGATATGAGTCCATATGTACGGCGGGACGAACTTTTTTTTGGCATTTTTAGGCTAATTTAGTCATGAAACGCGAAAAAAAAAATTTCAGGGTAGCAAATTTTTTTTTTCTTGTGTCGATCACAATACTTTATCATTAGAATAAAAAAGTAAATTAGTTCTATGTCGTCACCCCATCCACCTACGAAATTTCTTGAAATCAAAAAATTTCTCTTTCATCTAGAGTATCGTACGATTGAACTTTACCCACAATTGTAGTCCTGTTATGTTTTCAAGCTTAATATTATTGTATTTAGGTTTTTGTTTTTCATTAACACAAGCTAGAAACATGTCCTTAACGCTCTTCAATACGTATATGATCTCAAATAACGGGATTGATTTGATCACGAGCCTGTCCCATGCAAATGCGAGTATCATGGTTTCATTCCTAATAATTTGTGGTTCTGATACCAACAAAATAGTAAGCATTATGCTCAAAGAGCCATTAAACTAAGCGGATTACATATCCCACATAATGTATTACTAACTACATTCTCAAAATCTACTTACTGTTGCGATTCTTACGCGGACATGGTTGTGGAGGATTGCTAGTTCTAAATAATCAATTTTATATGTACTGAGTAAATTTGTATATTTCATGAAAAAGTGCAGTTTGTATGGGAGGTAGTGGAAGGAAGGGGAGGACTCAAGTAACTTTTATACAGTAGATTGAAATCATCATAAAAGTAATATATTCCAAATTTCAGATCAATAGCATTTATACTTTTCGAACAAATTTGAAAATTGCGAAATTATGTCATTTCGCTAATTACCTAATTTACTTTTGATTTACTAATAATTCTATAAATAGTTGGTGCACAGTTTCAGCTCGATAAATTGTATATGCACTAAGTAAATTGGTGGTTTAGAGCACTTCATGAAAAAGTGCAGTTTGTATGGGTGGTGGGGAAAGGAGGGGGAGGACACAATTAATCTTTTTGTTTGATGAGATTGAAATTATCATAAAAGTAATACGTCCCAAATTTTATTTATTTTTATTTATCAATCAAATTCCTGTAAAGACCCCCTATAGGGGCATAGGACAGAAACAACTTTCTTCCACAAGGCGCGATCCTGAGCATCGACCTTAAGCTGTTGCCAGGACTTGTTTATTCCTCTGGCCTCCTGCTCAACTGCTCGCTTCCATGTGTTACATGGTCGTCCAACCCGACGCCTTCCTTGAGGGTTATAATCCAGAGCCTGTTTTGCGATGTTTCGCTCTGGTTTCCTCAAAGTATGACCGATCCACTGCCACTTTCGCCGTTGAATCTCAATACCTATTTTAGTCTGGCGAGCTGTACTCCAAAGTTCGTCGTTGGAGATTACTTCTGGCCAGAATATTCCTAAAACGCGCCGGAGGCATTGATTTACGAAAGTCTGTAGTTTCTTGGTAAGTCGAACGGTCACTTTCCACGTAGTACAACCATATAACAACACGGATTCTACGCATGCGTCAAAAACTCGCAGCTTCGTGCGAAGGGAGATCTCTCTTTACCTCCAGAAAGGGGAAAGGATACCGAAGGCCTGAGGAGCTTTATTTAGCCTAGCCTCAACATCCTTTTCGGCTCCGCCGTCCATGCTGACAATGCTTCCGAAATAGCAAAAATCTTGCACCTCTTCCACATCCTGTCCATTAAGAACAATCGGTGTGCTTGCGTTCGAACCCATGTGCATGTACTTGGTTTTACGCACATTTATTTTCAGTCCCGCCTGTTTGCATTTAGAATGCAACGAGCGAACATTTGATTCTAAGTCCGAACGGGTATGTGCAAGCAAACACACGTCATCAGCATAATCAAGATGACTTAAGATGTTAAATTGTCTCCATTGAAGACCTTTACCTTCCCCACCTTCCAGTGCAGCTTTCAAGATGTCATTTATTACCACCAGAAACAGGGCAGGTGATAATATGCAGCCTTGTCTGACACCTGTTCGCACAGGGAAGCTCTCGGACAGCTCCCCTCTATGCAAGACGCGACACCTTGCAACTTCGTAGGATTCTTTAATCATAGCTATGACCTTATCTGGAATACCTCTCCTACGCAAAGCATTCCATATGTAATCTCGCTTAACGCTGTCGAAAGCCTTCTCGAAGTCCACAAACATGAGATGTAGTGGCGAATATTTATTATCAAATTGCGAAATTGTGTAATTTTGTATGGGAGGGGAAGAAGCGGTGGAGCGATTTGGCCCGTTGACGAACTTGACCTTACTTTTTTATCAGAAACGTCGTGTACAAAATTTGAGCTCTCTAGCTCAACGCGTTCTCAAGCTAGAGAGGACACAAACGGGCAGACAGATAGGCGGACCGACGGACATCCGGTTTTGAGTTTTTTGAGTGATAATATGAACTTTTGTATCATTTATTTTTTTCTCCGAGCCTTATATCTTGGCGTTACAAGCTTTGTGGCAAGCTTATAATACTCTCAGATCTTATGTAGAGTATAAAAACAAACCAAAAAGAAAAAGAAACATTGTCAACGGAATCTACGGGTGATTCCCATGCAAAAGACACGGTTAAAAACCAAGAGACCAGAAGCAGAGTTTACCAGTAAACAATAAAGGTACCTTTACATCTGACACTTATTGCCTGAATTTATGTCCGAGAGAAATCGTGACTAGTGTAAACGGAAATGAATTTATATTCGACACTTATATTCTACTATCGGAGATAAGTGTCGACACTTCTGTCCAAACAGATGTAAACGCAGATTATTTGTAAATTCAAACTCGCTCGACACTTATCACAGAAGTTGACTGCTCGTCTACTTCTGCAATAAGTGTCGGGCAAACTGTACGATGCAATGCAGTTCTTTTGTAACGTAAAGAAAAGCACTTAAAAATTAATAACCCAACTATCTCTTAAACTATGTAATTGAAACTTGAAACATAAATTAATCTAAACTAGCGGAATATAAGTAAAATATAATATTTGGGCATAATAGCAGTGGGGGGAATGGGGAGCATTTCAAAATTGGTGCATTTTTGAAAATTTCAAACCGTTATACATTTTGGTATCCTGAATAAATAGCTTAAGCTTGCGTAAGAATCACCTGTAAACATACAATGTTCAATTTCAAACAATTTATTTGCCAATAAAGATAATAAAATACTATTTCACCAAGTAATGATTTACTTACCTGATGCTAAAAATCGTAAGGTCGCAGCGAGTCGTTCAGTTACACCGATAGCTTTTCTAAATTTGGTATCTTGCTTTGATATAAGAGGATCAATCTTACAAGCAATCTTTTCGAAATCACCGGGTTTTCATCCTTAAAAAATTTGAAAATTGCCCTGGATCCTTAATACTAAGCTCAGACATTAATTGGCCGTAGGCACCGAATTTATCGCGTCTCGAAATCCACTCTCGAACCCACACTGAACGTTTTTTCTTCTTTTTTAACAGTTTCAAAATAATTACACTCGCCGCGATTTTTCGTTTCGATGCTTTCATCTTGACCACAGGAACTGAACTGGAAGATATGTATATACGAAACATGTGTCCGTATGTATGATGTAAACAGGTCGGACATTTCTTCCGAATTTCAGCGTTGCGAGAACTGTCGGGCACGACATAAGTGTCTGGTAATTTCTCTCAGATGTAAACAGTCAAAGCGAATTTCTGTCGGACACTTGACACTTATGTCCGGAGAGAAGTGTCAGATGTAAACGTATCTTAAGAATTCGAATATCCCAACCATCGTTCTAGCTAGGAAGCTGCAAATCAACACATATAGAGGGGTTTGAGGGACAAACTTTAAACATAATTTAATTTCTTTATCCATTGGGGTCTGAAAAAGGGAGGCAAAAAACAAGTTGTCAGCCGAATTTTTTTGCAAATGGTTATATCTTCGAAATTACTTACCATAAAAAAATCAAACATACAAGGCACAGTCTCCATGATATTAATAACGACACGGCCAGGGGCTCACTGATTTCGCCAGCAGCAAAAATCTTATTGTCAGCTCGACATGCTGCCCGCATCGTAATATTCATAAGAAAACGTGGGCATCACCCGATGAAAGAACATTCAATCAAATAGACCACGTTCTAATAGAGAAAAGGACGGCCTCCTGCATTTTCGACGTGCGTACATGTCGAGGGGCTAATTGCAACACAGATCACTATTTGGTAAAGACCACGTTCCGATGTCGAATCGCAACCGAGGACACCCAAAAACACAACCGGTTCTTAAATTCGACATAGGAAAACTCAAGGATGAGAAAGTGATTGCGAAGTACGTATCAGCCTAAAGATACGTTTACATCTGACACTTATTGCCCGATATTTATGTCTGAGAGAAATCGTGACTAGTGTAAACGGAGATGAACTTATGTCCGACACATATATTCTACTATCGGATATAAGTGTCGACACTTCTGTCCAAACAGATGTAAACACTGATTATTTGTAAATTTAAACTCGCTCGACACTTACTTATCGCAGAAGTTGACTTCTCGTCTACTTTTACAATAAGTGTCGCGAAAACTGTAGGATGCAATGCAGTTCTTTTGTAACGCACTTAAAAATTAATAACTCGACCATCTCTTAAACTATGTAATTGAAACTTGAAACATAAATTAAGCTATACTAGCGGAATATAAGAAAAATATAATTTTTGGGCATAATAGTAGTATTAAATGGGGAGCATTCCTAAATTGGTGCATTTTTCAAAATTCCAAACCGTTTTATCTAAAAATCCAATACAGGTATTAAGTTGAAAATTTGAGAAATTTTTGTAGGGGCTCTGGTAAATTCAAGTTTTGTGCGGGAATGGCTATGAAAAAATAAACTGCCAAGAAGTCGGGCGCAATTTTAATATTTTTGGGACAAGTTGAGGATGCGTGGAAAGTCAATATGCAGGCTAGAGTTGTTAGAGAAGACTAAGTGAAAAGGGTTGATTTTGCATTTTTTGGCAAAAAAAAATTTTTTTTTATTATTAAAATAATAAAGTAATAAACAGATATTTTCGTATATTATTTTTATTCTTTACTAAATTACTTATCGTATTTCCTAGTTCACAGAAAAACTTATGTTTTATTGGGATAAAGAATGTTTTAATACTTGCAATGGTATTTTCAAATTACAGAAAATACCAGTCCTTTTTCAATAGACGTTTATAAAAAGTCTCCGTTCAGAACATTTCAAATTTTATTACCTTTCTTTTAAATTTCCTTTTTCATTCATTATCCCATTTCTAAAGTCTCGAAATCCGCTCTCGAACCTACATTGAGCGTTTTTTCTTCTTTTTTAACAGTTTCAAAATAATTACACTCGCCGTGATTTTTCGTTTCGACGCTTTCATTTTGACCACATAGAATGGAAGATATGTACGACACATGTGTCCAATGTTTAATGTAAACGGGTCGTACATTTCTTCCAAATTTTAGCATTGCGAGAACTGTCGGATACTTATCCACGACATAAGTGAATTTCTGTCAGATGTAAACAGTCAAAGCGAATTTCTGTTTGACACTTGACACTTATGTCCGGAGAGAAGTGTCAAGTGTAAACGTACCTTAAGAGAGGCACTTCCGGCAATAATGAACAACAACGCCAGCATACCAATAGAAGAAGTGTGGCAAAATATCAAAGATGGCATTACATCTGTCGCAGGGGAGATGATAGGACAACAACCCCGGCGCAAAAGAAATGATTGGCTTAATAACAAATGCCGAGATGCCTTAGACTGAAAAAATCATACAAAATATTAACAGAACGGCTGACACATGTCAAATAGGTCAAAAATAGTGACAATTTGAAAAAAAAAAAAATAAGCAGACAAAAAAATGGAAGTACAATAATGACGAAATTAAGAACATGGACGAATATTTTAAATTACACAACACAAGAGCCGCGTATTCCCTTGTTAAGAGAATGAAAGAGGGATACCAACCGAAAACGACCCTCTGCAAGGATACAGAAGGGAACATTCTAAGTAATGCGGAAGATATAAAACTTAAGAAATCCTTCTTAATCCAAGCCCATCACCCGCACGAGCAGCAGCAGCAGACACAATAGCAGGTGTAACTGATGTAACAGCTGATGAAGGATCCGCTTTGAGTCCTCCCACACTCGAAGAAGTGAAAGCAGCCCAGTCAGCCCGGTCTAACGTGCACAAGGTGTTTCATGTGCATTGAAAGAAAAACATATAGACTGAAAATTTTTAAATGAAATTTTAAGGTAGAAACTTGAAAATTTGCAAAATGCATTAAACAAAAAAATCCCTGAATATACGAAATATTAACTGGTCGAAT
Organism: Chorisops tibialis; assembly: GCA_963669355.1. Taxonomy (NCBI): domain Eukaryota; kingdom Metazoa; phylum Arthropoda; class Insecta; order Diptera; family Stratiomyidae; genus Chorisops; species Chorisops tibialis. Next base: position 246,455,856 of record OY770262.1, read on the forward strand.
ATCTTCAAAACTTCTACCCCCTCCCATACAAAATTATTTTTTCGACCATTTCTAAGAAATCAATTATCACCTTACTATTAAAAGCTATCAATTTAAAATTTTGCACAAAAACTTTTAAAAATAATTGAAACGAAACTGCGTCAAAAGTTTGGAGATCGCGCCTGCCGTTCTACCCTTGCCCATACAAAAGTATGGTTTCGACCAATTTCAATAAATCAACTAATAACCAACAAATAAAAGGCTTCGAACTTGAAATTTTGTACGAACACCTTACAAGAGAAACGAAATGAAATTGCATCACAAATTTTACGAATCCCTTACCTCCTCCACCCCCTCCCATACAAATGTTTAGCTTCGTGAATATAAAATACACCGAATTCTATGAAACGACAGAGAATATTGGACGTGATTCAAACAAGATTTTGCATTGTTCAGGTTATCCTAGATCAAAAAAACATAAAAGAATTATGATTGGGCATAAATCCCAATCATATGATACTCTAGATGAAATGAGAAAGAGTTCAATGTACCGGAAAATATGTCACCTCCAATTCTTTTAAATAATTAATAGTGACTTTTATATGGGAGGTGGTAGAAGGAGAGGAGGAAGGTTTGTAATTTTTGGATATGACACCTAATGTGGTATGCAAAATATTTCGTGCTGAATTTAAGATTTGTAGCTTTCATTATTTTCAATTGGACATAGTTTTCCTGAAATTGAGGCACTTGTATGGGTGGTGGCAGAGGAAGTGGAGCGTTTAAGCTGATTTTGAAACTGCTTATCATCATCCTCATCACCACGCTTTGATTCAATTTCAAATTCGATAGTTCTAATATATTCGAAGAAGAAATGCTTTATAATACAGATAATTGTATGGGAGGGGGTAGAAGGAGTGAAGAGGAGCTGATAATTTGTTTTGGCATTTATTGCAATTATTAAAAAACAAATTCTGGCAAAATTTTAAGCTTGTACTTTGTCTAGTTTTAATGGAAATCGATATAATGCACTTAACAAAAATTGTACATTTGTATGGGAGGGGGTAGAAGGAGTGTACGGATCAAAACACATTTTTTTTTCGTTATTGATATTTCTATTTTTATACTGTATGCAAAATATGAAGTTGATAGCTTTAACAGTTTCGAAAAAAAATAATTTAGTTTAAATTTCAAAATTTCGTGAAATTTGTATGGGAGGGGGTAGAAGGAGTGAGGTGAAGTTGATTATTTTTAGCTGATTGGAATTATAATAAAATTAATTCTGGCAAAAATTCGTTTTTCCAACTTTGTTAGTTTCAATGAAAATCGAAAAACTGCATTTTTCAAAATTATGCATTTGTATGGGAGGAGGTAGAAGGAGTGAAGAGATCGGCTCAATATTTTGTGACGGAAATGATATATACATCATTATACTTTAACCTAAATTCAAAGTCAACAGCTTAAATAGTTTCAAAGAAAATTTTTGAAAATTTCGGAATTTCGTGAAATTTGTACGGGAGGGGGTGATGTGGCCCGTTCACGAGCTTAAAGTTAGTTTTTTGCTAAAAATGACACACAATAAATTTCAGCACGATAGCTCAAAGCGTTCGAGAGTTATGCTGTAGACAGACGGACAGACAGACGGACAGACAGCAACTCGGATTCAAAGTTTTTGAGCGACAACAAATATTTCTGTACCTTTAGCGGCTCTGTGCGAGCATTATTTCTTAGCGTTACAAACGGTAAGGCAAACACAATATACTCTCAGATTTCATCAGTATGACAAGAATTTAACCGTCTTTTGAAAGAAACTATAAAAACGGATCAACATATCCTAAAGGTCAGATAAAATTTAATTGATGAATATTCATTTTATACAACCGGTCTTAACAAAAAAATTTCGATTCCAGCTATAGTAATTTCGTTAATTAATGTCGAAATGACGTATGTAGATATTACTCCTACACGTCATCGAAATTCTGCTAGATCAGTTCATACGGAACAGTGTTTATTGCGACACATAAAATATGTATGTTGTTTTTCTTAGCCAACCGGATTCTTGTTTTGTGTATTGCCGCATATCGTTAGAGGTAGGCAAGAGAGTAACCTACCTGAACATAAAAGTTCTTGTTGAAATCATTCCGGAAAATGATCATCTAGCTTTGAAATTTTTTTCTATTTCAAATAATTATTTTGTCAGAATGATAATTAATCAGCGTGATGTTATTTAAAACCTAAAGTGGCCAATTACAAAATTTTGATGTGAATGAATTAAAATACTTTTTTATTTTGGTAATTCGATCACCCCACAAACAGATTTTTATACAATTATTTTACAAAATAAAAAGCAAAATAATTATGAAAAGCTTTTAAGTTGTGTATAATGTCCAGGGTCGGTTCGAGGAGGGTAAATCGATGCTGCGGTCTATTGAGGCGGCAGAATCTTGGGACGCTAGCTAGCTAGGGTATGGCTAAGATGGTAGCGTGTTGGTCTACTATGCGAAGGCCGTGAGTTCAAATCCCGGTCGGCGCATAATTTCAACACACTGCCTTACTTTGGTCATCTCAATCTACGAAAACGAAAAATTCGTAGTTAAATGATTGTACGAAGGTCTAACAACCCTTCCACAATAAATAATCAAATGTGAAGGAGGCGAAGGCCCGATTTGGGCTGCGCCATTGTAGAAGTAGAGAAGAACCTTGAGACGGCATTTTGATTTCAAGCGTAATTTTGGATCATACGACAGTATCGACAGGAGCGTATTGTACCAAATCATGCTTGATTTTGGAATTCCCCCAAAACTAGTCCGACTAACAAGACTCACAATGGCAAACAATGAATCCTAAGTGAGAATACAAATCGATTCCATAACCAGCTTTCGAATGGAATGTTGTTTAAAGCAGGGAGATGGTCTATCCGCCATGCTTTTAAACTTGGCACTAGAGTATGTCGTCCGAAAAATTCCAGTCGACACCAACGAGACACTACTATTCAAGTCCACCCAACTAGTAGCATACGACATTGACATCCTAGCTAGTGCTATGGAGGTATTTGTCAATCTGGACTCCGGCGCAAAAGAAGTCCGGTTGCGCATTAACAAAAGTAAAACAAAAGTAATGACACAAACAAGAAGGAGAACGCCAATCAGACAAAACATAACAATTGCGGAATATAATTTGGAGAGTGTGGACAGCTTCATATATCTTGGGGTTAATCTAGCAAAAGACGGTAATGAAACAGACGAAATCAAACGACGGATAATACTTGCAAATAAGACGTATTATTCGGAACTTCCAGTAATGAAATCCAAGAAAGTGCACAAGAACAATAAGCTGCGGCTATATAAAACTATTACACGACCTGTGCTCTGTTATGGCAGCGAGACGTGGATATTAACGCGAACTTCCAAAAAAGCAGTTAACGCATTTGGAAAAAAGGTCCTGCGAAAAATTTTTCGTCCTGTGAAGGAAGGAACGGAATGGCGAATAAGATACAACCATGAGTTGTATCAACTCTACGACGAGCCAGAAGCTTCAACGTTCATCAAGCTACGTAAACTGCAGTGGGTTGGCCATATAGAGCGAATGGAAAACAGAAGAATCCCCAAACGTGCTCTTAAAGGCAAAGCGAGTGGTGACCGGCCAGTAGGCAAGCCACGCAAGCGATGGGAAGACTCGGTAGATGAAGACACCAAAGCCGTTTTAAAAATTAACAGCTGGAGAACGCGGTCTTTGGATTGAAGGCGATGACTTCAGGAGGCCAGGGCCCGATTTGCGCTGTCGCGTCATTGATGATGATGAATTCTGGATCGGGAAAACACTTGAGATTGTAGGACATGAAAAGCAAATCAGCTAATATCCAAGAAAATACGGTTCTTTCATTTCTACTTTCAAAAACTATCGGGAATTTTTCATTTCAATATCTTTCGTAGGCTTAGGTTGTCGGAGGGTAGTTTCGTAGAGCCACAATGCACTGCAGCCATCTATCTAGGCCACTGTACTTCCCCCTATTTATTATGAGATGGATTTTGCTCCTCGTGTGCTAACCACTTGACTCGATTTGCGAACCGAAGCAGGCTCGAATATTTGATGCCTCTGAAGTCGTCTAGTTCTGAGAAGAATCTAGAGGCTGCCGAGAAATAAAGGAGACGACTGTTGGAGACAGTGACAAAGATAATATTTGTTAGATTATTCGTCTTCTTCGCAACCTCTGCAGATTATGTCGCTCGCGTTCCGCAGCCTGGATGCGAGCAGCTTTAGACAGCAATGGCCTGTAGTCAGGCCGACAATATTTCGAACGCTATATTCAGTTCTTCCCTAAAGGATTTGGCCATTCTGCAGCTGTCCAGCTGCCGCCACTCCACCAAGAAAAAATCCAAAATAGTTTGTTGAAGCAAGTCTTCAGCATTGTTGGTGCTATATTGACTGACTTCGTAGTGGAGTTAATGTTTGCATCGTTTCCTAACAGGTCGCTATGATCCGGTATCCAAATTAGAAATACTTCAGTTATAACCGCAAGGCGATTCAAATTGTGTCTACAAATGGACACTTGTTGGGACGTGGTCCTTTAGGATTGGAGTACCAGAAGTGCAGCCCTGCTGTCCGAGAAAATGTAACAATTTCCGAGACTGTACTGCATATCCAAAATAATTTTTGTACACCCGTTAATACCTAATACTTTCGCTTGGAACACTGTCGTATGTGGAAGATGAAATGAAGTGAGGATGTCGAGGTCGTGGGAATAAATCCCTGCAGCTGTCTCTTGGTTAGTTTTGGATCCGTCCGCATAGAGATGAGGACTTGTTTGTTGCCCATTGTTTTCATTCAGGCAACGTATTGTAAAACTTCTGTTTCTCAATCTGTGGTTGGCTCATGCAATCATACTCGCAGTCTAAAAGGGAATTTCAGTCTTTAGTAACGTTTGAATTTTTGCCATCACCGATTTGTGAAGGTAGTTAGAGAATTACCTCCAGGGCTCGGCCACCAACCCAGTGCGCCATAGTAAATAATTGATCTGACAATACTGTAATACATCCAGTGGATGAGATGCGGCTTAAGGCTCCACCTCAAGCCGAATGTATTTTTGCTAGCGAGGCTACCTTTTTTGCTCGTTCTTGAATATTGGCCTTCCAGGATAATTTACTATCAAGAATAAGACCCAAATATTTAACGTGGTTCGAGAGGACCATTGTAATACCCCAAATTTTTGGTGGATTGAAAACATATGGTCTTATTCTTTTGGAGAAGAGGACCAGATCTGTTCTTGAAGAGTTGATGGTAAGTTCTTTATCTAGTGCCCAACTGTCTAACAGTTGTAAACCGGAATATATTTTGTAAGTCTAAAGTGAAAAGATTTCAGAAAACGGTCATGAGCAGAGTTTCCAAAAATGCTGCTTTATCATCATCAGTGGTGCTATAGCGGAAGTCGAGCCTTACCCTTCTGTAGACTTCGTCTCCAATTATCTCGGTCCAATTACCGCATCCTGCATGTTGAAAATTTCAAAAGCGATTTGCTATCTTAATCACTATTAGGATTCGATGTTTTTGAGCGACAACAATAATTTCTGTACCCTTGGCAATTTTTTACGAACATTATTATTTCATAACGTTACAGACTGGAAAGAAAACACAAGTATAACAAGTCCAAGTGCAAAGCCATCTCTTTGCATCAGCAAAAATTTTGTGAGACGTGCATAGCAATGAAACCCCTTTAAGTTTACGCAGCAGAATTTTTCGCCCTTTTTGTGTATCGGACATATGTTGTAATGCTGGTCAGCCAATCATCAAGTGGTGTTTCATGTGTCCAAATTTGCGACACCATAACGTGAATTTTTCAACAACAACAATGCAGTCAACACCGCTCTTCAGAAGTTCCGCTGGTATATTGTCTATGCCCGGCGCCTTGTTATACTCTAGATGAAATCTGAGAGTATAATAAGTTTGCTCTAAAGTTTGTAGCGCTAAGAAATAAGGTTCGGAGAAAAAAAACTAATGACAAATAACTAACGATACATATAATATCATATAATCATATAATCACTCAAAAATCTCGAAACCGGATGTCCGTCCATCCGTCCGTCCTTGTCTTCTCTAGCTCGAGAACACGTTGAGCTAGATAGTTCAAATTTTGTACACGTCATTTTTAACAAAAAAGTAAGGTCAAGTTCGTGAATGGGCCAAATCGCTCCACCCCTTCTATCCCCTCCCATACAAAATGACACAATTGCGCAATTTGACAATAAACGGATGTGCTCGAAAAGTATAAAAGCTATTGGTCTGAAATTCGGAACATATTACTTTTATGATATTTTCAATCTATCCTATAAAAATTATGTGCATTCTCCGTCTCTTTCTACCCCCTCCCATATAAACTGCACTTTTTTATGAAATGCTCTAAACTAATTTGCCCAGTACGTATGAAATTTATAAATTTCAAATTGTGCACTAATAACTTATTCAGAATTATTAGTAAGATCAAAAAAAATTAGGCGATTAGCTTTATCCCTTCTACCCCCTCCCATACAAAATGATGCAATTTTGCAATTCAACAATAAACGGATTTCCTCAAAAAGATTAAATGCTATTGAAATCTGAAATTTGAAATATATTGCTTTTATGATGAGTTCAATCTACCATACAAAAAGTATTTAAGTCCTCTCCTTCCTTCCACCACCTCCCATACATACCGTACTTTTTCATGAAAGACTCTAAACCAATTTACTCGGTGCGTAACTTATAAAATTTATTGTTTATTTATTATTGTGCACTTAACATTTATTTAGAATTATTAGTATAGCCAAAAAAATTTGACTATTAGCTGTAATCCTTTTACCCCTTTCATACAATCTGACACAATTTCACAACTTGACAAAAAGTGGATTTTCCTGAAAAGTATGAATGCTGCTGATGTACAATTTAAAACATATCAAAAACATGATGTTAATAGTTATTTCTGAAGAAGTCTTTAAGAACTTTAATTAATCTTAAGTTTAAAAAAGATTAAGCCAGTTAGTTTGTAGCGCTAAGAAATAAGGCTCGGGGAAAAAATGAATGATACAGAAGTTCAAGTATTCACTCAAAAATCTCCAAAATCGGATGTTCGTCCGTCTGCCCTTCCGTCCGCTCGTCTGTCCATCCGTCTGTCCGTCCGTCCGTTCGTGTCGTGTCCTCTCTAGCTTGAGAACGCATTGTCCTAGGAAGTTCAAATTTTGTGCACGTCTATTTTGCTAAAATAATAAGGTCAAGTTCGTGAACAGGCCAAATCGCTCCACTCCTTCTACCCCCTCCCATACAAAATGACACTATGTTGCAATTTGACAATAAACGGATTCGAAAAGTTTAAATGTTATTGATCGAAATTTGGAATGTAATACTTTTATGTTGATTTCAATCTACTGTATAAAAATTATTTGTGTCCTCCCCGTCCTTCACCTTCCATACAAACTGCACTTTTTCATGAAATGCTCTAAGCCAATTTACGCAGTGCGAATGAAATTCCTTACGCTGAAATTGTGCACTAAATATTTATTTAGAATTATTAGTAAGACCACATAAAAATTAGACGATTAGCTTCACTCCTTCTACCCCCTCCCATAAAATCTGAAACACTTTCATAACTTTACAAAAAGTCAAAAAGTTTGAATGCTACTGATCTGCAATTTAAATCATGTCAAAAGCATTGTGTTTATAGTTATTTTTGAAAAGGTCACTAATAACTCGCCCCTCCTTATCCCATACAAAATCCAAAATTTCACTAATTCCAATACACCAATTACTTTATTATTCTAATAATAAAGTATTGTGATCGACACAGAAAAAAAAAATTGTCTACCCTGAAATTTTGTTTCTTCGCGTTTTATGACTAAATTAGCCTAAAAAAGCAAATCAAAAAATCCTTCCCGCCGTACGCCGTACATATAGACTCGTACCTCCAAGACCGTTAAAGGTAGAATGTTGGTTTTCGGGTTTTGGGGGGAAATGGGGAGCATTTCAAAAATGATGCACTTTTCAAAATTAGAAATTGTTATATCTCAAAATTGAGTACAGATATCGAATCGAAAATTCGTCAAATTATAGAACTATATAATTTATAATTTTGATAAGAATTTAAAGTTAGGGGGTGTAAAGGGAGGGAGGTGATAAGCAAAAATGTCGAAAATTTTGAGTGATTTTTTTAGGACTCTGGTCAAAGATAGAAACTTTAAATTTTGCATGTGGATACATCTATTTGATATACATAGAAAAAAAATAATAATTTGATCCACAATTGTTACGAACCGACCACCCCGGTCTAATGGGCACAAGGTGTTTCATGTGCAGCAAAAAAATCACGAAAACTGAAAATTTTTGGATGTAATTTTAAGGTAGAAACTTGAAAATTTGGGAAATACATTTAAAAAAATCCCTAAAAGTATGAAATATTAACTGGTTGAATACTTTCAAAACCTCTACCCCCTCCCATACAAAATTATTTTTTCGACCATTTTTAAGAAATTAATTATCATCTAACTATTAAAAGCTATCAATTTGAAATTTTGCATAAGAACTTATAAAAATATTTGAAATGAAATTACTTTAAAAGTTTTGAAATCGCACTTGCCCTTCTACCCCCTCCCATACAAAAGTATGATTTCGACCAATTTCATTAAATCAACTAATAACCAACAAATTAAAAGCTACGAACTTGAAATTTTGTACAAGCACCTTACAAGAAAAAGGAAAGAAAATCGCGTCACAAATTTTGCAATTCCTTTAGCTCTTCTACCCCCTCCCATACAAAATTATTTTTTCGAGCATTTTTAAGAAATCAGTTATCAGCTAACTCTTAAAAGCTATCCATTTCAAATTTTGCACGAAAACTTACAAAAATAATTGAAATGAAATTCTTTTAAAAGTTTTGCAATCGCGCTTGCCCTCTACCCCCTCCCATACAAAAGTATCATTTCGACCTATTTCATTGAACCAACTAATAACCAACAAATTAAAAGCTACGAATTTGGAATTTTGTACGAGCACACTACAAGACATAGGAAATAGAATTGCGTCACAATTTTAACGATTCCCCTACCTCCTCTACCCCTTCCCATACAAATGTTTGGTTTCGTGAATGTAAAATACATAGAATCTTATGAAAATTCTATGCAACTTCGTCTAAGAAACTGACATTCTATACAAAGAATATTGGACGTGATTCAAGCAATCAATTAAAAAACTATTAACATCCACCGACCCTTACTATCACCCCTCACATCTCCCCTCACCCTCACAAAACTCAAACTTGCAAAAATAAATGAACGAAATATTGATTATAAAGGGTTTTCCAATAAGGACTTGACAACTTTTTTTCAAAATAAAATGCAAACCATTTGAGACGTTGTTCCTTCGTGTACTTTACCATGATAAAAATGTTAAGTTTACTGAATAAATTGACAGTGACAGTTCGATGATTATGAAAGGGTGCGTTCACAAATTGAATTCAAAGTTGTCAAGTCCCTATTGGAAAACCCGATATGTACTGGAGCTTTTCAACGTTTCCGCAAAGTGTTAAATTGATAACTGCCCTGCCCAAGAACCCCCTTTCACTTAGTCTTCCCTAACCACTCTAACCTGCATATTGACTTTCCACGCATCCGCAACTTGTCCCAAGAATGATAAGGTTTCGCCCGACTTGTTGGCAGTTTATTTTCTCAGTACCTATTAAATTTTTCAATCCTAAGTTTTGTATAAGACATTTTGATAGCATGATGTGAAAAAATTAGTTGAATGTCAACAGCCCCTTGGGCTTTACGGCCAATCGTAGTCCTGTTATATTTTAAGAAATCAATGATCAGCAACACATGGAAAGCTAAAAACTTAAAATCTTGTACGGGCATCTTCCAAGAGAAACGAAATAATACTGTTGCACAAATTTTACGATTCCTTCACCTTCTCTACCCACTCCTATACCAATGTATTGTTTCATTAACACCAAATTTCTTTGAAATTGTATCCAAGTTCGTCTATGAAACTAACATCCTAAAGAAAGAATTTTGTACGTGATCTCAGCAATCAATTAAGAAATTATTAACTTTCATCTACGTAGTCCCCTTCCGCTCCATACAAACCCAAACTTGCATTAAACGAATGAAATATTGATTCTTTGTACTGGAGCTATTGGTTAAGAGTTAAAAAATTGACAACTGCCCTGCCCTAGAACCCCCATCCACTTAAACTTCCCTATCCACCCTATTCTGCAAATTAGCTTTCCACGCATCTTCAACTTATCCTAAGAATAATAAAGTTGCGCCCGACTTGCTAGCAGATATTTTTAAATAGGGGAACCCGGGGCACGACAAAGTACCTGGGCGGTTTGACATTTTTCGGTTTCAAGGAGGCGCTGCCAGCTAGCGGTAATAAGTAGAACTATACCATGCTGCTACTGCTCAACTGCGGCAGCCATGTTACTCTAGTTTTCTTGCGCATTTGTGCGTGAAGTTTTCGCTCTGTAATTGTTTGCTCCTGTATTCAAACTCTTGATAATTTTATAACCACGGTAAGGTATACATACTGGTTTACATTACATCTATAGTTAGTACATGCTAGAAGAACGTTTAATTGTCTTTAGTTTCGTGTAATTAAATATTAATTTACGTATCTTTTTCGAGTGGCCTTAACTCCCAAACCTGAAACGTGTTCATGGGCGGAATGGGGATGTTCTTCATTCTGACTGTGAATGTTTATATAGCGATGAATTTTATCTAAAATCAGATGAAGGTTGAGTCGTTTGTTTCAAGTACAAAAAATGGGCGAACAATTACTGTGCGTGAATAGATAGCAAAATACAAGAACTTCGATTGGGCTTTATGCGATGAAAGGGAAATTTTTTGTCATCACGCTAAAGTTGCTATCAAAATGTTTCACACAAAATTTAGAGTTAAATTTAATAGGTACTGAGAAAATTAGTTTATTGGATTTAGCCGACTTGTGCAGTTTGTATGGGAGTTGGTAGAAAGAGGGGCGAGTCCTTAATAACTTTTTCATAAATAACTATAAACATCATGCTTTTGACATGTTTTAAATTGTAGATCCGTAGCATTTATGTGTAAGGAATATGCAATATATATGTATATATATATGTATGTATATGTGTGTAAGTAATAGATTTGAAATGCAAATGAATTGTAAACTGTGATTAATTTAAGTATAGATTTTAATCATAAAAAATATATAATGTATATGCTAGATTTAAAATGCTAAGAAATAATTATGTTTGGATTAAAAAGAAATTAAATACAATTATAAATAATAAGTAAACTAAAATAGATTGGAATAGAACATTAAGAAGACTGGAAATATTTTGTAAACAAAAATTTAGATAATTAAGCAGAAGAACTCCTCACCCCTAACACAAGGGCAACCTTAATTGGGGGAGTAGTGCGAAGATAAAATTATGTATTATTGTATCACTTTAAATTTAATAAACAGCATTATATAAAAAAAAAAAAAAAAAAAATTTATACTTTACAGGAAAATCCACTTTTTTTAAAGTTGTGAAATTGTGTCAGATTATATGGGAGGGGGTAGAAGGGGTACAGCTAATAGCTTTATTTTTTGGCTTTGCTAATAATTCCAAATAAATATTAAGTGTACAATTTCATCTCGATGAATTTTATGGTATTGTTATAGAGTATTTCATGAAAAAGTACAGTTTGTATGGCAGGTAGTGGAAGGAAGGGCAGGACTTAAATAATATTGTATGTAAATTAAAATCATCATAAAAGCAGTATATTCCAAATTTTAGATCAATAGCATTTATGCTTTTCGTGCAAATTCGTTTATTGTCGAATTCCAAAATTGCATCATTTTGTATGGGAGGGGAAAGATGGGGTAAAACTAATCATCAAATTTTTTTTTGGGCTTATTAATAATTCTAAATAAATATTTAGTGCTAAATTTGAGCTTGATAAATTTTATACGCACTGAGTAAATTGGTTTAGAGTATGAGAAAGTACATTTTGTATGGGAGGAGGAGGACACGAATGAAATCATAATAAAAGTAATATATTCAAAATTTCAAATCAATAGCTTTTATAGTTTTCGAGCAAATCCGTTTATTATCAAATTGCGTAATTTTGTATGGGAGGGGTGGAGCGGTTTGGCCCGTTCACGAACTGGACCTTACTTTTTTGACGAAAACGACGTGCAAAAAATTTGACCTATCTAGCTCAACGCGTTCTTGAGTGATTTTATAAACTTCTGTATCACTCATTTTTTTCTCCGATCCTTATTTCTTGGCGTTACAAACTTTAGAGCAAACTTATAATAGTCTCAGATTTCATCTAGAGTATAATAATAAGGCTGTCGTAGTGTGTGAATTTTGTGAAAAAGATACAATTAATGAAAAGTATAGTTAAACCTTCATAGTCACTTAAGTCTAAGCAAATACAAAGCAAACTTAATTTCTCTGCATTTCAACTAGTATTAAATGTTTTATAATTAATTGGCCTAACCACCCCATTCCGCCTCGTGCCCACGGCAAAACGTGGCAAATGACATTGCTTTCTATTTTTGAAAACAAAAATACTGTTCCTTTGTTTTCTTTCAATGTTATTGTATCAAATTTCTTTCTTTCTACAATGGCACTACAGACCCAATCGGGACTTGGACTCCTGACTTTCAGGTTCCTTAACATTTTATTTGTCATTGTGAAAGGGTTGTTCGCACAACCCTCTATCTATAAACTTCCATTGTCGTAGATTGAGGTTACTAAAGTATACCCAGGAAGTGTGTTGAAATTATACATCGACCGAGATTTGAACTAACGACCTCCGCATTGTAGACCAACACGCGACCCACTAGACTATACCCTAGCCTTATTGTATCAATGTGATTATTATATTATAATGTGCTTATGGAAAAATTTGCAGCTCCGTTAATTAACCCTTCTGAGTTTTTTAACAATATGTTCAACGTAGTACCCAGTTCTGCTCCGAGTTCGCCTACTTTAATAATTTACAACTTCTGAATGATTTATCGCCCAAAAATAGCCAGCTTGCGTCAAACTCTAGACTCTCTTATTGAAATGGTCAATTTTTTTGCAGCCGCCGTTCAAATCACAATTGATTGAGAACTTTGCCCATCACTATCTGAAAGCGGATGCAAAAATTTCTTGAGATGCATAATGACGAGAGGCGAGTCATGCATTATTCCAAATCAGAATATTCAATGAAAAGTTTTTATTTGATTTCTGTAAAATATCTAAAAACGTAATATTCCACTAGAAATTCCATGCAGCACTTTGTTACACCTGTAAATGGAAAATATTATCCGTTGAAAATGTAGAACAAGTCATGCCTGCATCTGATTATAAGATGGACTGACTGACTGACTGATTGTAACCTTTTAATCTGAATGCAATTCATAAAATAAGATTCGTGTCACGTTTAGATTTGCTTACGTGCACTTTATGCACTGGATGCTGTTTAGCTCGCCATTACTAATATCCATCCTGCAGCTTGAAATGTCGGCTCTTTCAAAATCCATATTTAAATTAAAACATCCGACGTAATAAACTTATTTTAGACAAAATTATTATTCCAATTTTTTTTATTTTTTTTTATGAACTGAATAACGATAAATTACAGGTAATATGCAGAATTCATACCACTTGCAAGGCACTAATTCAAAGCCTAATTGAAATTCGATATTTTTGGTGACAATTTTTGATAAATGTGATCAATACTCTCATTGTGTATAAGTTTGCCATCAAGTTTTTAACGCTAAGAAATAAGGCTCATAGAAAAAGTTGAATGACACAGAAGTTAATATTATCCATTCGTACGACCGTCCATCTACTACTACTACTACTACAATGGCGCTACAGCCCAAATCGGACCTTGGCCTCCTGATATTCAGGTTCCTTAACATTTTTTTTATTACTTATTGTGGAAGGGTTGTTAGCCCTTCGCACAACCCTCTTTCTACGAATTTTTAATTTTCTTAGATTGAGGTGACTAAGGTATATCCAAGCAGGCAATGTGCTGGAATTATATGCGACCGTCCATCTGCCCGAGCGCTTTCTAGCTTGAAAGAGCATTGAGCTCATTTAAATTCCTGTTAAGACCCCCTATAGGGGCATAAGTCAGAAACAACTATCTTCCTCAAGGTGCGATCCTGAGTATCGACCTTTAGCTGTAGTTTATTTCTCTGGTCTCCTGATCAAGTGCTCGCTTCCATGTGCACTTCCACTTTTGAATCTCAATGCCTATTTTAGTTTGTCCAGTTGTACTCCAAAGTTCACCGTTGGAGATTAGTTCTGGCCAGAATATTCTTAAAATGCGTCGGAGGCATTGGTTCGCGAAAGTTTGCAGTTTCTTGGTAAGTGGAACGGTCACCTTCCACATAGTGCAACCATATAACAACACGGATTTGACGCATGCGTCAAAAACTCAAAGCTTCCTACGAAGGGAGATCTTTCTAATCCTCCAGAAAAGAGAAAAGATACCGAAGTCCTGACGAGCTTTATTTATACGAGCCTCAATATCCCTTTGAGCTCCGCCGTCCATGCTGAAAATGCTTCCGAGATAACAAAAATCTAGGACCTCTTCCACATCTTGTCCGTTAAGAACAATCAGTGTGCTTGTATTCGAAAGTATGTGCATGTACTTGGAAGCCTGCAGAACATTTTTATCAGCAGTTAACAACCTTCTTTATATTCTAGATGAAATCTGTGAGTATATTGTGTTTGCCTTATTGTTTGTAACGCTCAGAAATAATGATCGCACAGAGTCACCGAGGGTACAGAAATATTTGTTGCCGCTCAAAATCCTCGATTCTGAGTGACCGTCTGTCCGTCCGTCCGACTGTCTACAAAATAACTCTCGAAAACTTTGACCTATCATGCTGAAATTTTTCATATTTCATTTTTAGCAAAAAAGTAACTTTAAGTTCGCGAACGGGCCGAATTCCCCCACTCCTTCTACCCCCGAAAATTTAAAGAAATTGATTTTTCTCCGAATTCATTTCAGCTATTGACTTGAAAATTAGGTCATAGTATAATGATATGATTATCATTAACGTCAAAAAATATTGATTTGATCCCCTTACTCTTTCCGCCACCCTCCCATACAAATGTACATTTTTAAAAATGCATTTATTCAGTTTGTATTGCAACTAGCAGAATTAAAAGAACCGATTTTTGTCATAATTAATTTTATTACGATTGCAACAAATTTTGTAAAAACTATCAACTCCTATACAAATTTCACGAAATTACGGAATTTCAACTAAATTATTTTCTCGTGCAAGACCGTTAAAGCTATCAAGTTTAAATTTTGAGAAAAGTATACTATTATAAATATCATTGATATCGAAAAATTTGGTTTTGATTCGAATACTCCTTCTAAGCCCCCCTCCCAAACAAATGCTCAATTTTGGTAAATGCATTTAATTGATTTTCATTGAAACTAGAAAAGGTACAAACTTCAAATTTTGCCAGAATATGTCCCTTAATAATTGCAATAAATGCTAAAAAAAATATGAACCACGCTTCACTCCTTCTACCACCTCCCGTAAAAAATTTTGTTTTGAAAATTCAAGAAAAGTATTTCTCTTTCGAACATATGAGAGCTATTGACTTTAAAATTGTAACAAAGCAATGTAATTAGGATGTTGATAAGCAGATTCAAAAGCATCCAAAACCTCCCACTTTCTTTGACACCTCCCATACAAATGCAATAAATTCAAACATAAATTGTTCAAATTCCACCAAAATTATGAAAGCTACAAACTTTGAATTCACCACGAAACATTTCGTTTACTACGTTCGGTGTTATATACAAACATAACAGCGCTACGATTGCACGTAAAGCGCAATCTTACGATACTCTAGATGAAATAGAATTTTTTGTGATCCCAAGAAATTTTGTATGGGGAGTGTTAGAAGGGGTGATAGCATTGAACTAATTTTTTCCCCATCATGCTAAAGTAGCTATAAAAATGTTTTATACAAAATGCTTACTCCAAAAATTGAATAGGAGCTGAGAAAATTAGTGTGTTAGATTTAGTGAAAATGTGCAGTTTGTATGGGAGGTGGTAGAAAGAGTGGGGGATTTTAGTGATTTTTTCAGAAATGGCTAAGAATATCATAAAATTTACATCTCTTAAATTTTAGACCAGTAACATTCATACTTTTCAAGAAAATAGATTTTTTGTGAAGTTGTGAAACTGTGTCATATTGTATGGGAGGGGGTAGAAGCAGTAAAGCTAATCAAATATTTTTTTCTGATCTTAGTGATAATGCTAAATAAGTATTTATTACAAAATGTGAACTCGATAAATGTTATATGTTTTGAGAAAATCGGCTTAGAGCATTTCATGAAAAAGTGTAGTTTGTATGGGAGGGTTGGAAGGAGAGGGAGGACGCAAATAATTTTTACGCTGTATATTGAAATTATTATGAAAGTAATATATCCCGAAATTCAGACTAATAGCTTTTAGACTTTTCGAGCAAATCCATTTATAGTCGAATTGCGAAATTGTGTCCTTTTGTATGGAAGGGGGTAGAAGGGGTGAAGCTAATCGTCTATTTTTTTTAGCCTTGCTAACAATTTTAAATAAATATTTAGTGCACAATTTCAGCTCGCTAAATTTTATACGCACTGAGTAAATTGGTTCATCAAGTTACGTAAACTGCAGTGGGCTGGCCATGTAGAGCGAATGGAAGACAGAAGAATCCCCAAACGTGCTCTTAAAGGCAAAGCGAGTGGTAACCGGCCAGTAGGCAAACCACGCAAGCGATGGGAAGACTCAGTTGATGAAGACAGCAAAGCCATTCTAAAAATTAGCAGCTGGAGGACGCGGTCTTTGGATCGAGACGATTGGAGGCGACGACTTCAGGAGGCCAGGGCCCGATTTGGGCTGTCGCGCCATTGATGATGATGAGTAAATTGGCTTAGAGTAATTCATGACAAGTACAGTTTGTATGGGAGGTGGTAGAAGGAGAAGGAGGACACGCATGATTTTCATACGGTAGATTGATATTATCATAAAAGTAATATATTCCAAATTTCAGGCCAATGGCTTTCATACTTTTCGAGCAAATTCGTTTATTGTCAAATTGCGCATTTGTGTCATTTTGTATGGGAGGGGGTAGAACGGGTGGAGCGATTTGGCCCGTTCACGAACTTGACCTTACTTTTTTGTCAAAAACGACGTGGACGAAATTTGAGCTTTCTAGTTCAACGCGTTCTCAAGCTAGAGAGCGAACGGACGGACGGACATCCGGTTTTGAGATTTTTGAGTGATAATATTAATTTCTGTATTCATCATTTTTTTCTCCGAGCCTTATTTCTTGGCGTTACACACTCCAGAGCGAACTTATAATACTCTCAGATTTCATCTAGAGTATAAAAATGACAACCTTTTGAGATGGCATATCTGCCGGTACAATAAACTCTTTCCTATTTCATCTATTTATTTATTTACAGCTTTAACACAGATAGCTCCAATAATGTAAAGCCGCCATTTAGAAGGGGGAAAAAAAAATAAATAAAATAAAAATAATAAAAACAATACAAACAATAAAATTGCAAATTACTAGAAGTGACGTTAATCAAGATAGCTCAAGAATGTGTTTAAGCGTGCGTAAAAATAAACTATATGGAATAGTTAAAGAACCAAGCTGCAAAAGATCATGCATCCTTTGAAATCTAGGAAAGGGCGAATGGTAATAAACATTATTAAGTGCTCGAGGGAGATTGAAAATATTACGATTCGTCGTATAGCAATAGAAACCCGGAATGATAGTTCGATAAGCAAAGGTGAAGTGACGATACCGTCAGCGATTTTGTATAGTGTACACTGGTCGATTAAAATACATCACTGATAAAGGGATGGAAGATCAAGTTCGGCCAAACGATTAGCATAAGAAACTTGCTGTATATCAAAGCGAAAGAATAGAGATCGAGTGAAGTTACGCTGGGCAGACTCAATAAGGTCAATATCACACTGGTAATGGGGATTCCAAATGGGAGAACAGTACTCTAGGATAGGACGAGCTAACGTTTTAAACAGCAAAACAGCAACGGTTATACTCGAAAAGGATTTAGTGGAGCGCAATATAAAACCAGAGAGCCGATAGGCTTTAGCAGATATTTTAGCATAGTGATGCGTAAACTTTAGCTTACTGTCGAATAGAACACCAAGGTCCTTATAAGTACTAACCTCAGAAAGACGAGTCGCGTTGATTATGTAGGTAAGGGGGTTAAGTTGGCAAGTGAACTTCATGAAAAGACATTTCTCAATGTTAAGAGAAATATCATTGTTAAGACACCACTCAGATAGAGAATAAAGGTCACTAATGCAGTGCCAGACAGTCAGAAAGAGATTCGATCACTCGGAATATTTTGAGGTCGCCAGCATATAAAGACAGTCAGAAGATAAAAATTATGGTAATTCATTTATGAAAACAAGAAATAAGAGTGGACCGAGAATGGAACCCTGAGGAACTCCGGAGTTTACCGAACAAATGGGTGATGATTTGCTGAGAAAGGTCACTCTCATACTCCGATCAGACAAATATAAGGAAATCCAACTGAGAAGCGAACAACAGATACCGTACTTCTTTAATTTAGATATGAGTATCTTAGGATTCACAGAATCAAATGCTTTGGCAAAGTCAGTGTATATGGTGTGCACGGATCTATGGCTTTCAAAGTATTTCGCAACAATATTAGTAAGTTCGAGGAGATTTGAAGTCAATGACTTGCCTTTGAGAAACCCAAGTTGCTTTGAAGAAATAAGATGAGAAAGATGTTCTGAGATAGAGTTATGAACTAATCGTTCAAATATTTTTCCAAAGCAGTTCAGTGTTGAGATTGGCCGATAGTTTGTAACATTACTCTTGTCACCTTTTTTAAAAATTGGGATCACGGTAGCTAGCTTCCAAGCACTGGGAAAGTAACCATCCCTGAGAGATTTGTTGAAAATCATCGCAAGTGGAGAAGATAATTCATCACAAAGTGATTTGGTGAACCAATTGGTAATACCAGTAGAGTTATGCAATTTGCAACATCGACCGAAGAAATAGTGATGAAGCCCAAAGGTTCATGGCTCTCAACAAAGAAATCATAATTTAGATCCTTGTCGGTTGAAGAGAAAACAGAGCTGAAGTATGAAGCGAAAAGATCACAAATACCTTGCGGTTCCACAGCAGAGATGTTTCCATAACGCACAATAGAGGGAAGTGGGGACGTCTTTCTATTTTTCTTAATGTATGACCAGAAGGGCTTAGTCATATTACGAGCTAAACATGACTCAATGAAACTAAGGTAATAGTTCCAATAATTTTTAATGGAGTTCTTGGCAAGCAATCTGAGCGAAGAATAGTTCTGGTAGTCAGAAATAAGATTTGATCGCTTGCTGCGAAGAATCGTTTTTTTTCGAAGTAATTGAATTGTAGATTTTGAAAACCAGTCAGTATAAGTTCCCTTAGCAGAGATTTGCAGTGGAACATGTTGTGCAATGAGTTTGTCGAGTATGTTATGAAAGAGTGCTAAAGCATTTTCAGACGAAAGACCATTCAATATAGCGTTCCAATCAACCAAGCCTAGTTCCGTTTTTATGGCGCTGTTATCAATCAAACAATCAAATTCCTGTTAAGACCCCCTATAGGGGCATAGGACAAAAACAACTCTCTTCCACAAGGCGCGATCCTGAGCATCGGCCTTAAGCTGTTGCCAGGACTTATTTCTTCTTCTGGCCTCCTGTTCAACTGCTCCCTTCCAGGTGTTACATGGTCGACCAACCCGACGTCTTCCTTGAGGATTATAATCCAGAACCTGTTTTGCGATATTTTGCTCTGGTTTCCTCAAAGTATGACCGATCCATTGCCACTTCCGCAGTTGAATCTCAATACCTATTTTAGTCTGGCCAGTTGTACTCCAAAGTTCGTCGTTGGAGATCACTTCTGGCCAGAATATTCCTAAAATGCGCCGGAGGCATTGGTTTACGAAAGTCTGTAGTTTCTTGGTAAGTCGAACGGTCACTTTCCACGTAGTACAACCATAGAACAACACAGATTTGACGCATGCGTCAAAAACTCGCAGCTTCGTGCGAAGGGAGATCTCTCTTAACCTCCAGAAAGGGGAAAGGATACCGAAGGCCTGACGAGCTTTATTTAGCCGAGCCTCAACATCCTTTTCGGATCCGCCGTCCATGCTGTCAATGCTTCCAAGATAGCAAAAATCTTGCACCTCTTCCACATCCTGTCCGTTAAGAACAATCGGTGTGTCATTTATTACCACCAGAAACAGGGCTGGTGATAATATGCAGCCTTGTCTGACACCCGTTCGCACAGGGAAGCTCTCGGACAGCTCTCCTCTATGCAAGACGCGACACCTTGCATCTTCGTAGGATTCTTTAATCATAGCTATGACCTTATCTGGAATACCTCTCCTACGCAAAGCATTCCATATGTAATCTCGCTTAACGCTGTTGAAAGCCTTCTCGAAGTCTACAAACATGAGATGAAGTGGCGAACCCATTTCGGCTGACTGCTCTAATATTATCCGTGCGGTATTTGTGTGGTCGGTACAAGACGACCCTTTACGGAATCCAGCCTGATAAACTTCGAGAGTGCTCTCGACGACATCACTAATCCTATTGAGAATTACCTTAGCCATAATTTTTGATACGGCAGTAAGTAGACATATACCATGACATTAGAGTATCATGGGCTTTACGCCCAATCATAATTCTGTTTTGTTTTCATCAGCCTCTAGAGCAGAGACGCAGATGGCGCCTGGCTCAACTGAAAAAGCTCTCAAAGCTCTTACTCCTAGAAATATTGCGTCATATGCACCTGTTTTGTAGGTTAGCTGGGTTAGATAAATCCTGAAATACAGGTTTTATGGCATTCATCACCACCTCTGGTAAATGAAAGTGTTTAGGATGCTCATATTTTTCCTAAAACAAAAGAAAATTACTGAATAGAATCTAAGTAAGCATTCAAATATATTGTAAGCAATGCAGACTTTCTTCTGTATATTTTATATTTGCACCATTCCTTGTCACATAGATGTGGCATTATCTAATAGACTACCCCTGCCACCAATTGGTTTATTTTCATTCAGTTTCTTAAGACCTAGGATTTATTTCAGCTTGTGAAGTCTTGAGCCCATCCGTTTTCGGAAGTGCCCAACACATTTAAATTTTTTCTACTACTAATTCATCTCCGTAGGGCTTTATTCAATGACACGTAAATATCCCTTCTTCGCCATCTCCAAGATAGCGGGCACATCTGCAAAGTGAAACAAAATTATTACTAGAGGTTGAAAAATATCGCAAGCAAAAACATAAAAGAATTATGATTGGGCGTAAAGCCCAATTTTTTTTTCAAATGATTACACCTTCGAAATCACTGACCAGAAAAAATGGATATCTTGTAACCATTAAAGTAGCATACAGATCCACCAGAATCAACTTAGAGGGAGGCTAATTATTGTAAGGGAGGGTCAGGGAGGTTTGCAAAGAAAAACATTTAATAATAAATATCTCTCTTAAGCTATGTAATTGAGACTTAAAATATATGTTAAGCTATACTAGCAAAATACAAAAAAATATTAAATTGTGGTTAATAGTGGGAAAATGGGGAGCATTTCAAAAATGGTGCACTTTTCAAAATTTCAAACCGTTATAGTTAAAAATTTAAAACAAGTGTTAAGTACTGTCCCCGAAGCCCATTTCCTTCAGATTAATTCGATATTTCGGCGTCCGAATAATCATTCCAACTACCTAAATTCACAACAAACTATGTATGATCGCCAGTGGTGGATCGTGATATTTTCATCTGATTCGGTATCTACTACGAAGCGTTCTTAACACGCCTCCTCTTATCTTCTTTCTTGCTACAGACCAATTCAAACACACCCCCCTCTTATGGGTTCAAAATAAATACTATTTTCCGGGAACCTCCTTCGTAATAACATACTAGTGCAGTTTTCGTTGAATTATTTATATGGGGTCAGGACTTAATGATTCAGATATTCTGGGTACAGCTTGCCGATTTCCATCTATAAGATTTCACTTCGTCGATGCAAATCTACGCCGAAAATAATCGACAATCGACTAAAGTCACTCACTCTAGTCACAAGGCACTTAGAGAGTTTGGTAAACATTTCAAAGGGGGCGCTTTTTATTTTTAGTGATTTTGTATTGCAAGTATCTTTTATTTGCAGCACTTTTGAGGCTCTTCTTGTCTTGTCTTGTTCTTTTTTAATTATTTTTTTTTTGCTAAATATTACACTTTTAATAGTTAAATTTGTACTTTCGACTAGTCTTATGCGTTCTTACATCAAATATCGAGGTTTTGAATCATCACGATAGCAGGAGGGTTGAATTATAAATTTTCCGGGAACCTCCTTCGTAATAATATACTAGTGCAGTTTTCGTTGAATTATTTATATGGGGTCAGGACTTAATGATTCAGATATTCTGGGTACAGCTTGCCGATTTCCATCTATAAGATTTCACTTCGTCGATCCAAATCTACGCCGAAAATAATCGACAATCGACTAAAGTCACTCACTCTAGTCACAAGGCACTTAGAGAGTTTGGTAAACATTTCAAAGGGGACGCTTTTTATTTTTAGTGATTTTGTATTGCAAGTATCTTTTATTTGCAGCATTTTTGAGGCTCTTCTATACCTGTCTTGTTCTTTTTTAATTATTTTTTTTTGCTAAATATTACACTTTTAATAGTTAAATTTGTACTTTCGACTAGTCTTATGCGTTCTTACATCAAATATCGAGGTTTTGAATCATCACGATAGCAGGAGGGTTGATATTATAAATTGAAATTTAGCAATTAGATTCAATCGCTTTCTAAATTACGGGTTAAGGCGCAGATAGTTCAACTTTCGCCATGAATTAAGTGACAAAACTTTGGTAACTAATTTACATATGTACGAACGCTCAAGACCAAAATTGAAAAGTGTGAAATTATAGAAAAGTTGTAAGTGATGAAATTTTAATGTCATAAATTTTCCGCTGCCAACAAATTTGTGTGCGCTTTTTCAAATTTAATCGCCTTTGCTGAACTCCATAATTAGGTGTCTTGTTCTTTCTTATTCAAAGAAAAATTCTAATGTGCAACGCCAGCATGAGAGAGATGCAGAATGCGTGCGTTTCGAAGTCGAGAGCTGGTGCTTCAATTACCAGAGTATCGTTTTTGGGTGTAGTCGGAGTTAAATAGTAATAATTATTAAAAAAAATGTTTTTTTTCGAATTATTTGCAGTAGTAGAGGTAGTAATGCAATTAAATTGTACAAAATTAATTTTTTTCAATTGATTTTATAGTTCAACAGTGCAGCCTATACCGTACTGGTTGAGCCGCCGATGATGATTGGAGGCTCTTTATATCAACCTCTTTAATATCGATAAGTAAGATCACCATTTCCTATTGTTTCACCACCAGAGAAGCATACTACAACAGAAATGGGATAGTGTTTTCTAAAGGTCAACAATCAAAATTACTACAACACAATGAGTCACCAATATACATCAAAATAACTCCAATTACATTTCTCACAAGTTGCCTAAGTGCAAAATAATGCATCGATAAGCCCTATTTGAATCGAGACGCACTCAAATAATTTCCGTAGTCAATCGTTATCGCGGCATTTCTTTCCACGATAAATTAACAATTTAAATGGCTTTGAACTAAAAAAATTATTACGCGATAATGATAGCAGTGGATAGCTCCGCCGCCGGTGAAGCACCACAATTATGCGAAGATTAAAGTGAATTTTTATACGAATATGTAAAACACAGACTCCCCGAATTGTGCTCCAAGGTGACCAAACCAAGTGATTCGTCATCATCACTAAGGTAAGACCTGAAGCAGAAGAAGAACATGCAGAACGATTACGTTGAAATCATAAGATATTCCAAGATATTAACGTGGAGAAAAAACGCATAAAGAACACTCGCCGGAAAACCCTGAATTCTAAAGTAATGCAACTAGATCTTGAGATTCCACATCTTTAGTTTGGGGATTCCGCGTTTCAGATTAATCTTGGGATGATGACGTCGAATTTTCGAATAAGTATTAGTAGCCGTATAATATCGCTAGCTACTTTAGACTTAGGATGGATGGCTCAAGGTAGTTACAAGTTGGAGCCAAGATTAGATGAAGTCGATGAGCGTTACAAAACGAATCGCGCTTGTGACAATCGTTCAAAACTCGAGGTACCTCTATACCTGTTAGCTCGCTTATATGTACTTACGTATCTCTGGCGGTTAAACATTTTGTTTTTTATTAAATATAAATTTCAAGTGCAAACAATTTGCCAGACTCAGTGTAAATTGGGACTGTTGAAAAGTAGGATGATTCAGTGAGGAAAATTTAATAGAAAAATTAAAAAAATAAACAAATTTTTCGACAATTGTAAAATTTATTGAACGGTCTCGTATCTTGTTTTTATCTTAAAGTGTGTTTTTAATTACGAAAATAAGTGTAAAGTGCATTATTTTGCTCAATTGTGGTAATGCAGTGAATCTTACGAGCTTAATTAAAATTTTTGTAAAAAGTTTTTAAAAGTTTCGCTACGAATTTTGTAGTAAGAAATGCAAAAACCATATTTGGAAAAGTTAAATTAGTGTAAGTTGATTACTTATCTCTTATAATTAACGCAATTTATTACCATTACTGTTTCATAAACATGAACGGTTTAATTCAAAGTTAATGCAGTGCTAGTTGCAGTGTCAATGTCGAAAAATCTATATCATAACTTAATGTGCTAATACCTTACATTTCTTTTTAATGTCCAAATCAGGACCTTGCCTCCTGATCTTCAGGTTCCTCAGCCCTTTTTTTACGGAATGACTTGTGTTATAGGCAATTTCGGCCATTATGTGCAATACAAAATGACAGTCGTCTAGGGAAGGATTATTAGGAATGGGAAAATAGGAGAAAGGAGAGTAAGAACGACCGTAACGAGTAGTGGTATATTTTCCAGTTGTACTGGCTGCTACTAACAAATATGTGCATATGTTGTGGAGGACTGGATGACAGAAATCATCTACGGAGTATATAGACCTTCCAGAAGTGGAACTGTTTCAATTTTATATCGTTTGCCCATTTTATTTCGAAAAATTTTTCATTGCCAAGCACGCTGCCCCTTAAGCCACGGAATCCTACGGAATAGTTGTTGGCTCTTCGCAATTTGATTTTCACAGACCCAGACCGCAAGCAGGCAGTAGTATAACTAACTAAAAACATAAAAGAAATATGATTGGGCGTAAAGCTCAAATTAAATGGGAAAGAGTTTAATGTACCGGAAAATAAGTCAACTCAAATTCTTTCGAATAGTAAATAGTGGTAGAAGCAGAGGGGACAGATTTGTAATTTTTTGGATTTGACATCGAATGCAAAATGTTGTGTACTAGATTTAAAGTTTGAAATTTTCATTATTTTCAAAGAAATTGGACATAGTTTTCCTGAAATTAAGGTAATTTTATGGGAGGTGGCAGAGGAAGTGGAGGGTTTTTAAATGATTTTCAAACTGTTTATTAAGATCCTTATCACCATGCTTTGTTTCAATTTCAACGTCGATAGCTCTCATATGTTCGAAGAAGAGAAGCTTTTCTTAAATTTATAACATAGATGTTTGTATGGGAGGGGGTGGAAGGAGTGAAGCGAAGCTAATAATTTTATTAGCATTTATAGCAATTACTTAGGGCAACATTTTGGCAAAATGTTAAGTTTGTACTTTTTCTAGTTTTAATAGAAATCTATATAATGTTTTTACCAAAATTTTATATTTGTATGGGAGGGGGTAAAAGGAATGTACGGATCAAAACAAAATTTCTCGTCGACTATTCTATTATTATACTTTTCACAAAACTTCAAGCCGATAGCTTTGCTTTGATAGTTTCGAAGAAAAATAATTTAACTGGAATTTCAAAATTTCGTCAAATTTTTATGAGAGGGGGTAGAAGGAGTAAGGTTCAGTTGATAATTTTTTCTGATTGCAATTATAACAGAATAATTTTTGGAAAGAATTTGTCTTTTCAGCTTTGCTAGTTTCAATGAAAATCGAAAAAATTTTTGAAAATTGTGCATTTTTATATGAGAACGTAGAAGGAGTAAGAGGATCGAATCAATATTTTGTGATGTTAATGACATATATATCATTATACTTTGACCTAAATTTCAAGTCGATAGCATAAAAAGTTTAGAAGGAAAATCAATTTCCTAAAATTTCGAAATTTCATGAAATTTGTAGGGTAGGGGGTAGAAGGTATAGAGGGATATTCACGAACTTAAAGTTACTTTTTTGCTAAAAGCAACATTTAACCAATTTCAGTACGAGTGCTTAAATCGTTCGAGAGTTATGTTGTAGATAGACGCACAGACGGACACTCGGAATCGAGGTTTTTAAGCGTCAACAAGTATTTCCGTACCCTTGGCGGCCCTGTGCGAGCATTTTTTCTTAGCGTTACAAACGGCTAGGCAAACACAATACACTCTCAAATTTCATCTAGAGTGCAAAAAGATAAGTTTTGAGTTATGACATTGTTGTATCAAACGAGCGATATGTCTGCCTACCACAAAAAATTAATTGGCACCTTAGCTTGAACGAAACATAAAATTTTTTTTGAGATAAATCTTATCTTAAGAAACATTTGTGTTTACTTTGGCAGATCTTAACTTGCCGGTCTATATAATCCTGAGATAATAAGTTGTTTAGTTAGGCTTGCTAAACGTGCTTGCTATCGACAATGACTTTCAATGAAAGTTTGAAATTTATTCGCTTTTACGTCAAACGGATTTGTGTAATTTCGCCTGCCTTGGAGTAAATAATTTCTGTTCGTCCATGTGGAGTTTTCAAATTGATGGGACTTTGTACATTAAGTCCGCGAGAGCATTTTGAGAGAACATGCAATTGCATTTTCATGAACTTTGAAAAAAATTAGCTATGATGTTTTCTATTATTGACTTTTGTTTCGCTGATTATTTCAACTACTGCATCACAATTACATGATTTCAATTTTGCAATTAATCTCTGTCAACAAAACTCAACAGAAATATAAGAAAAAAATCAATTCAATTCCACAAACTTTATTAAAAACATAACAGAACTATGATTGGGCTTAAAGCCCAATCATATGATACTCTAGATGAGATGGAAATGACTTTAGTATACCGGAAAATATGTCATCTCAAATTCTTTCGAATAGTGAATAGAGACTTTTGCATGGGAGGTGGTAGAAGTAGAGGGGGAGGTTTGTATTTTTCGTATATGACACCGAACATGGCATGCAAAATGTTTTTGCTGAATTTAAAGTTTTTAGTTTTCATTATTTTTAAAGAAATTTGTCATAGTTTTCCTGAAATTGGGATATTTGTATGGGAGGTGGCAGAGGAAGTGGAGCGTTTAAGATGATTTTGAAACTGCTTACAATCATCCTTATCACCATGCTTTGATTCAATTTCAAAGTCGATAGCTCTCATACACTTGAAGGAGAAATGCTTTTCTTGAATTTATAACACAGATATTTGTATGGAAACAAATTCTGGCAAAATTTAAAGTTTGTACCTTTTCTAGTTTGAATGGAAATCGATAAAATGCATTTAACAAAAATTGTGCATTTGTATGGGAGGAGGTAGAAGGAGTGTACGGATCAAAACAAATTTTTTTCGCATTATTAATATTTCTATTTGTATACTTTATGCAAAATATCAAGTTGATAGCTTTAACAATTTCGAAGAAAAATAATTTAATTTAAATTTCAAAATTTCGTGAAATTTGCATGGGAGGGGGTAGAAGGAGTGAGGTGAAGTTGATAATTATTTTTAAAATAAATTGCAATTATAGTAGAATTAATTCTGACAAAATTTGGTCCTTTTCAGCTTTACTAGTTTCAATGAAAATCGAAAATATGTATTTTTCAAAATTGTCCATTTGTATGGGAGGGGGTAGAAGGAGTAAGGGGATCGGGTCAATATTCCGTGATATTAATGACGTTTATATCGTAATACTTTGACGTAAATTTCAAGTCGATAGCTTAGATAGTTTCAAAGAAAAACAAATTTCTTTTATTTCGAAATTTCATGAAATTTGTATGGGAGGGGGTAGAAGGAGTGGGGGATGTAGCCCATTCACGAACTTAAGGTTACTTTTTTGCTAAAAATGACACACAAAAATGTTTAGCACTATAGCTCAAAGCTTTCGAGAGTTATGCTGTAGACAGACGCACAGACGGACAGACCGCAACTCGGAGTCGAGGTTTTTGAGCGACAACAAATATTTCTGTACCCTTGGCGGCTCTGTGCGAGCATTATTTCTTAGCGTTACAAACGGTAAGGCAAACACAATATACTCTCAGATTTCATCTAGAGTATAAATATGAAATGATTGCCAGGGTTTAGATCAGTGGCGTAAGTTTCTTACATGCATGCAATTTTTTCAAAACATAATAAGACTATGATTGGGAGTAAAGCCCAATTATGCGATACTCTAGATGAAAGATTATTTATTTTGAATTTAAGAAATTTTGTATGGGGAGTGATAGAAGGGGTGACGGCATTTAGCTAATTTTTTCACATCATGCTAGAGTTGCTATCAAAATGTTTTATTGAAAATTTAAGCTTCATAAATAAAAAGTTACTGATAAAATTAGTTCATTGGATTTAGTAAAATTGAGCATTTTGAATGGGAGGTGGTAGAAGGAGGAGTAGTTATTAATGGCTTTTTCAGAAGTAACTGTAAAAATCATTAAATTGACATGATTTAAACTGCCGATCAGTAGCACTCATACTTTTCAAGAAAAGCAACATTTTGGTTGTGAAATCGTGTCATATTGCATGGGAGGGTGCATAAGGGGTGTAGTTAATCGTCTATTTTTTTTTGCTCTTGGTCTAATAATTCTAAAAAAATTGTTGCACAATTTCAGCTCGATTAATCTTATAGGTACAGAGTAAATTGGTTTATAGTATTCCTTGAAAAAGTGCATTTTTTATGGGAGGTGGCGAAAAGAGTAAAGGCATTCAAATAATTTTGAAACAGCTTCCACACTTTTTGAGAAAATCCGTTTATTGTCAAATTCCGAAATTGTGTCATTTTGTATGGGAAAGGATAGAAGGGGAGGAGCGATTTGGCCCAATCACGAACTTGACCTTACTATATAATTAAAAATAACGTGTACACAATTTAGCTAGTGTGTAACCGAGGCTAGGCTTCTGTGGCGTAGTGGGCAGCGTGCTTGCTTCTCAGACAATAGGTCGTGGGTTCGATTCCCACTCCAGACGGGATTTTTTTAAGCGCAAATTTTTCAGTTGCTACAGGTGACAAAAAATTATTCGCAATAAAATGGGCAAACGGTGTAAAAGTGAAACAATTCCACTTCAAGAAGGCCTAGATACTCAGTAGATGGTTTCTGTTCGCTTCCTATCATTCAGTCTCCCATAAAATCTGCAAATATTTGTCAGTAAGCAGCCAGTACAACTGAGCAATATACCAGCTTCTCCACTCGCTACGGTCGTTCTCACTCCCCTTCCCCAACCTTCCCAATCCTATTCCTTCCCTCCATGACTGTGTTTGTGCATTGCACATAAAGGCCGAAATTGCCTATAACACAGGCCATTCTGTAAAAAAAAAAAACCTAGTGGGTAGCGTGTTGGGCTTGTAATGCGAAGGTCGTGAGTTCAAATCCCGGTCGACGCAATATATAATTCCAGCACATTGCCTGCTTGGATATACCTTGGTCACCTCAACCTACGAAAAATGAAAAATTAGTAGAGGGTTGTGCGAAGAGCTAAGAACAATAAGTAGTGGAAAATGTTAAGGAATCTGAAAGTCAGAGAGAGCGAACAGACGAACGAACGGACAGACGGACATCCGGTTTCGAAATTTTTGAGTGAAAACAAATATTTCTGTACCCTTTGCGACTCTGTGCGATAATTATTTTTTTGAGTAAACTTAAATACTCTCAGATTTCGTCTAGAGTATAATAACGGTCATATTGCAATGTCAATACGACTATTTATCGGCTTTAATGGTTTCATTATATTCAGCCCTTCATTGAATATCCACATTTATCGTAAGAATCCCCTATAAATGCATCTCTATTCTCCATGCATATTACAAATAACGGCTACCCCACGATAGCATATGCAGACGATCTTGCTATCATGCTAACTAGTAAGTTTGACCAAGTTCTAGGGAACCTTATGCAGTCCGCTTTACAAATGTAGCTGGGAACTAGATAAATAACTTACCATTAACCCTCAAAAAACAGACCTGGTCCTCATCTTCAGAAGAAGAAGACCATGTGTTTTCAATCCACCAAACCAAGTTAAATATTTAGGTCTGATTCTTGATAGTAAATTATCCTGGAAAGTAGTAGGGATATACCGGTTCTGGCGCGGAAGTGAAATCAATACTTATCGATTATCGATTATCTATCGGTATATTGGTTTTTTTACCTGTCGATATTGGTTTTTACCTCTTTACCTGCCGATATTGGTTTTCCCCTTACCTATCGATATTGGTTATTGGTTATAGGTCAGTATTGGTTATTGGTTATAGGTGAGTATAGATAAGAGATTATTGGTTATAGGTGAGTATAGGTATTGGTTATAGGTGATTATAGATATTGGGTAATGGAAGAGAGAGAGAGAGAGAGAGAGAGATATGATGTATTGACTTGACGACGGATGGGTATGTAGATAGTGGATTATTGGTTCAGATGGGTATGTAGATAAGAGATTATTGGTTTAGATGAGGATGTTAGATAAGAGATTATTGGGATGATATAGATTGTATGTGTGTGTGTGTGTATAGAGATTGTTATTGTTACTAATAAAGTGGTATTATTTCATGACGTCATCATCGATCAAAATAAGAATAATTGTTTACAGATAAGAGTTTGTTATGGTTTGGTTTTTTTTTTATATTAGAGATAAGAGATGTACGTTATGTTTCATATAATATGATTAGTATTGTGGGTGGTTTTTTATTTGAATTAAAATAATTTTTGGTTTAGAGTATTATATAGATAAGAGAATGTTTACGAATTAGATAATTAGGTTTTATATATGCTAAAATTGGTAATTGATTTCTTTATGGTTAAAAATGTTTTAGAGATAAGAGATTTAAGAATTATGATTCATATATGGTGAAAATTGATAGATTGTGTGTATGGAGATTGTTATTGTTATTAATAGCGTGGTATTATTTTATGACGTCATCATCGATTAAATTATATGTGTTTAGGAGTAATTGTTTCGAGTTGTTTATGGTTTAGAGTATTCATATGATAGGTTGTTTACATTTTTTTGTATAGAATTTTTTGGTTTACGAGTGAGATTGATATGAAAATTTCACCTCAATCCGCTAACATATATGTATGATCATTTTTTGATGAACGAGTTCAAGCTCTAAGATTTGTATGAAAATAACTTGTATTTGTGGTATATGAAGCACTTGCATGGTTACATGGATATAACGCTGTTATGCGATAGGGGTAAGCTTTGTATGGGATGTTGGTTAGTGATGATGTACTGACGTTCCATGACGTCATCAATTAGGGTTGCCATAAGGTCATCGATTATAGTTTCATGACGTCATCATCAATTGGGGTTGCCATAATATCATCAATCTAAATACAAAAACTCTTCAAAAACATAATAAAATCAACAAATAATATCAAAAAAAAATAAAAAAAAATTAAAAAAAATAAAAATCATCAATCCAAATACAAAAAAAACTCTTCAAAAACATAATAAAATCAACAAATAATATCAAAAAAAAAAAATGTCTAATACTGATAATCCCGATTAATGAACTATTTAACGTACACGAACTGACAGGATTTACAGAAATAAAACTTACCAAAGTAGAAATAGTGACCAAAGCAAATATTATCATACACATAATTGACATAAAAGAAATTTTAGACTTAATAAACGAATTTTCAACCAATACATACAGCTAATTTAAACGGAGAACAGAAGAATTTACTTATAGCAGAACTAAATCAATTGACAAACAAAATTAAAAATATAATTCCTAAAGAAAATAGAAAGAAAAGTGCTTTATTGAATATAGTCGGATGTACAGCAAAATGGTTATTTGGAACGATGGACGAACAAAACAGACTAGACATATAAAATCATATGAAGACGACAGACGAAAATAATCATAATCTCATTACCGTAATAAACCAAAAAATAATTATAAACAACAATTTAATGAATCTTTCAGACAGCTTAAAAATTGAAAATAAATATATAAGACCATATCAACTACAACAACAACAACAACTACAACACTAGAAAATACAACCAAACAACCATACAAACACCTGCTACCAACTTACCTTATTAAATTTTACTATAAGTTAAGAAATAAAAAAGAGTCTTGTGTGTTGTTATACTTGTATACCAAATTCTGATTAATATGCATATTTCAAGAAAAAAAACAAAACAAACTGAATGATGGTTTTAATCATATTTATTATCAAGATATTTTTTTTTAAATAAATAAACATAAGAAAATTACGATATGTATCGGTTATATTATATAGAATAGCTATTTCTTTAACAATGAAACAGTTTTCAGATCCTCTAAATTTAATATTTATATTATTACTTCATCTTTTCTCAATACTTCAATGATGGCAACAATCTCGTTGTTATGACTACTATCTCCCGCCTGTAGCGCTGATACAAGTAATCGTAATCGGTCCACCAATTCATTGGGGTCATCCCAATAAATATACTGTTTTGGTTCGATTGATGTTTGTATTAAATCTCCTCCTCTATGAGTTAAAAGTTTGTTAATAATTTTTGTATATTTACAGCTTCGGTTTCCATTTATTTGTCCGTTGCTGGGTTCGATTAATGTTTGTATTAAATCTCCTCCTCTATGAGTTAAAAGTTTGTTAATAATTTTTGTATATTTATAGCTACGGTTTCCATTTATTTGTCCTTTGCTGGTATAGTGACGTCTATAAGCATTAGTATCAAGCAAAATATTTCTATAATTCTGTAAATCATCTTCATTGTACAGAGTCTTATCTGGAACTTTCATAAATAGTAGCTCATATATACCCGGAGTACCATCATAGGTCTTATCTTTTATTAATATTTGACTACCATCGATTGTAAAAATCGAGTTTCCAATTTTCCATTGTTCATTTTCATGATAAACACCATAAGTACTATCGATGAAATCCGGATTATTTGCAAATATATTTAAATATTTTGTAGGTATTTCATCAAATTCTCGCTCGTTCATATATTCAATGAGTTCTTGCCGACCTAAAGGAGTTGTCACATATTTACGTATGCTTCTTACATCCGGAGACTTTAATGGTGTTTCAAAAGTATCAGTTAGATCAAGCTTTCGTCTGAATTTAGGTGTTGGAGTTTCAAAGTCTACGTCACTTTCAATATCATCTGTAGATTGAGTTTCCATGTTTTCTTCTTTTTCAGGTTCATATTTACTGTGATCATGAGTTTCTACATCTTTTTCTCTTTTAGGTTCGTATTTACTGTGGTCATACAGTTTAACTAATTCTTTAAGAGGTCTTGTGATTGGTTTAAAAGTTTGTTCTTGTCGAGTCTCAGCATTAACTCTACCGATTTTTAATTGTTTATATTTTTTACGTATCGAGTTAGTAGACTTTATAACTTGTCTAAGAATATCTTTATCGGTCGACTTCTGCATTTTTCCTTCTTACACAACAACAACAGATTAACAGATATCGTACTGCTTTAATACTGCTTCTGTACTGAGGTGTACTGCTTTAATACTGCTTCTGTACTGAGGTGTACAGCTTTAATACTGCTTTAATACTGCTTCTGTACTGAGGTGTACAGCTTTAATACTGCTTTGTACAGCTTTAATACTGCTTTAATACTGCTTCTGTACTGCTTTGTACAGCTTTAATACTGCTTTGTACAGCTTTAATACTGCTTTAATACTGCTTCTGTACTGCTTTATACAGCTTTAATACTGCTTTGTACAGCTTTAATACTGCTTCTGTACTGCTTTGTACAGCTTTAATACTGCTTTAATACTGCTTCTGTACTGAGGTGTACAGCTTTAATACTGCTTTGTACAGCTTTAATACTGCTTCTGTACTGAGGTGTACTGCCTTATACAGCTTTATTACTGCTTTCAGTTTTTTAAATAGAGTTTTTCAAACTTTTTTCTCATATTACTGAATCAAAGTCTTCATATTGTTTATATATATATATATATAGTTGTATTTATTTGATATTGGAATCAAGATAGGAAATAACTTCTCTTGGCTGCTGAAAGTGATCAGAATTCAAAGCATATATACAGTATTCATATAAATTTAGAAACATGGCTGCTGAGTATTGGAGGGAAAAGTTAGATTTTTAAATATTCGAGACTCAATGTGATTACAATCAACCAACCATACAACCAACCAACTATACAACTATACAACCACCTATACAACCATCTATACCACCAACTATACAACCAACTATACAACCAACTACACAACTATACAACCAACTAATACCACCTATACAACCATCTATACAACTATACAACCACCTATACAACTATACAACCAACTATACAGCTATACAACCAACTATAACCAACTATACAGCTATACAACCACCTTGAAACCATCTTGCAACCACCTGCAACCAACCTGCTACCAACTAATATCACCTTGTATCCAACTGCTACCACCTAGCAACCAACTTGTACCACCTTGTAATCACATTGAGTCTCGAATATTTAAAAATCTTACTTTTCCCTCCAATACTCAGCAGTCATGTTTCTAAATTTATATGAATACTGTATATATGCTTTGAATTCTGATCACTTTCAGCAGCCAAGAGAAGTTATTTCCTATCTTGATTCCAATATCAAATAAATACAACTATATATATATATATAAACAATATGAAGACTTTGATTCAGTAATATGAGAAAAAAGTTTGAAAAACTCTATTTAAAAAACTGAAAGCAGTAATAAAGCTGTATAAGGCAGTACACCTCAGTACAGAAGCAGTATTAAAGCTGTACAAAGCAGTATTAAAGCTGTACACCTCAGTACAGAAGCAGTATTAAAGCAGTATTAAAGCTGTACAAAGCAGTACAGAAGCAGTATTAAAGCTGTACAAAGCAGTATTAAAGCTGTATAAAGCAGTACAGAAGCAGTATTAAAGCAGTATTAAAGCTGTACAAAGCAGTATTAAAGCTGTACAAAGCAGTATTAAAGCTGTACAAAGCAGTACAGAAGCAGTATTAAAGCAGTATTAAAGCTGTACAAAGCAGTATTAAAGCTGTACACCTCAGTACAGAAGCAGTATTAAAGCAGTATTAAAGCTGTACACCTCAGTACAGAAGCAGTATTAAAGCAGTACACCTCAGTACAGAAGCAGTATTAAAGCAGTACGATATCTGTTAATCTGTTGTTGTTGTGTAAGAAGGAAAAATGCAGAAGTCGACCGATAAAGATATTCTTAGACAAGTTATAAAGTCTACTAACTCGATACGTAAAAAATATAAACAATTAAAAATCGGTAGAGTTAATGCTGAGACTCGACAAGAACAAACTTTTAAACCAATCACAAGACCTCTTAAAGAATTAGTTAAACTGTATGACCACAGTAAATACGAACCTAAAAGAGAAAAAGATGTAGAAACTCATGATCACAGTAAATATGAACCTGAAAAAGAAGAAAACATGGAAACTCAATCTACAGATGATATTGAAAGTGACGTAGACTTTGAAACTCCAACACCTAAATTCAGACGAAAGCTTGATCTAACTGATACTTTTGAAACACCATTAAAGTCTCCGGATGTAAGAAGCATACGTAAATATGTGACAACTCCTTTAGGTCGGCAAGAACTCATTGAATATATGAACGAGCGAGAATTTGATGAAATACCTACAAAATATTTAAATATATTTGCAAATAATCCGGATTTCATCGATAGTACTTATGGTGTTTATCATGAAAATGAACAATGGAAAATTGGAAACTCGATTTTTACAATCGATGGTAGTCAAATATTAATAAAAGATAAGACCTATGATGGTACTCCGGGTATATATGAGCTACTATTTATGAAAGTTCCAGATAAGACTCTGTACAATGAAGATGATTTACAGAATTATAGAAATATTTTGCTTGATACTAATGCTTATAGACGTCACTATACCAGCAAAGGACAAATAAATGGAAACCGTAGCTATAAATATACAAAAATTATTAACAAACTTTTAACTCATAGAGGAGGAGATTTAATACAAACATTAATCGAACCCAGCAACGGACAAATAAATGGAAACCGAAGCTGTAAATATACAAAAATTATTAACAAACTTTTAACTCATAGAGGAGGAGATTTAATACAAACATCAATCGAACCAAAACAGTATATTTATTGGGATGACCCCAATGAATTGGTGGACCGATTACGATTACTTGTATCAGCGCTACAGGCGGGAGATAGTAGTCATAACAACGAGATTGTTGCCATCATTGAAGTATTGAGAAAAGATGAAGTAATAATATAAATATTAAATTTAGAGGATCTGAAAACTGTTTCATTGTTAAAGAAATAGCTATTCTATATAATATAACCGATACATATCGTAATTTTCTTATGTTTATTTATTTAAAAAAAAATATCTTGATAATAAATATGATTAAAACCATCATTCAGTTTGTTTTGTTTTTTTTCTTGAAATATGCATATTAATCAGAATTTGGTATACAAGTATAACAACACACAAGACTCTTTTTTATTTCTTAACTTATAGTAAAATTTAATAAGGTAAGTTGGTAGCAGGTGTTTGTATGGTTGTTTGGTTGTATTTTCTAGTGTTGTAGTTGTTGTTGTTGTTGTAGTTGATATGGTCTTATATATTTATTTTCAATTTTTAAGCTGTCTGAAAGATTCATTAAATTGTTGTTTATAATTATTTTTTGGTTTATTACGGTAATGAGATTATGATTATTTTCGTCTGTCGTCTTCATATGATTTTATATGTCTAGTCTGTTTTGTTCGTCCATCGTTCCAAATAACCATTTTGCTGTACATCCGACTATATTCAATAAAGCACTTTTCTTTCTATTTTCTTTAGGAATTATATTTTTAATTTTGTTTGTCAATTGATTTAGTTCTGCTATAAGTAAATTCTTCTGTTCTCCGTTTAAATTAGCTGTATGTATTGGTTGAAAATTCGTTTATTAAGTCTAAAATTTCTTTTATGTCAATTATGTGTATGATAATATTTGCTTTGGTCACTATTTCTACTTTGGTAAGTTTTATTTCTGTAAATCCTGTCAGTTCGTGTACGTTAAATAGTTCATTAATCGGGATTATCAGTATTAGACATTTTTTTTTTTTGATATTATTTGTTGATTTTATTATGTTTTTGAAGAGTTTTTTTTGTATTTGGATTGATGATTTTTATTTTTTTTTAATTTTTTTTTATTTTTTTTTGATATTATTTGTTGATTTTATTATGTTTTTGAAGAGTTTTTGTATTTAGATTGATGATATTATGGCAACCCCAATTGATGATGACGTCATGAAACTATAATCGATGACCTTATGGCAACCCTAATTGATGACGTCATGGAACGTCAGTACATCATCACTAACCAACATCCCATACAAAGCTTACCCCTATCGCATAACAGCGTTATATCCATGTAACCATGCAAGTGCTTCATATACCACAAATACAAGTTATTTTCATACAAATCTTAGAGCTTGAACTCGTTCATCAAAAAATGATCATACATATATGTTAGCGGATTGAGGTGAAATTTTCATATCAATCTCACTCGTAAACCAAAAAATTCTATACAAAAAAATGTAAACAACCTATCATATGAATACTCTAAACCATAAACAACTCGAAACAATTACTCCTAAACACATATAATTTAATCGATGATGACGTCATAAAATAATACCACGCTATTAATAACAATAACAATCTCCATACACACAATCTATCAATTTTCACCATATATGAATCATAATTCTTAAATCTCTTATCTCTAAAACATTTTTAACCATAAAGAAATCAATTACCAATTTTAGCATATATAAAACCTAATTATCTAATTCGTAAACATTCTCTTATCTATATAATACTCTAAACCAAAAATTATTTTAATTCAAATAAAAAACCACCCACAATACTAATCATATTATATGAAACATAACGTACATCTCTTATCTCTAATATAAAAAAAAAACCAAACCATAACAAACTCTTATCTGTAAACAATTATTCTTATTTTGATCGATGATGACGTCATGAAATAATACCACTTTATTAGTAACAATAACAATCTCTATACACACACACACACATACAATCTATATCATCCCAATAATCTCTTATCTAACATCCTCATCTAAACCAATAATCTCTTATCTACATACCCATCTGAACCAATAATCCACTATCTACATACCCATCCGTCGTCAAGTCAATACATCATATCTCTCTCTCTCTCTCTCTCTCTCTTCCATTACCCAATATCTATAATCACCTATAACCAATACCTATACTCACCTATAACCAATAATCTCTTATCTATACTCACCTATAACCAATAACCAATACTGACCTATAACCAATAACCAATATCGATAGGTAAGGGGAAAACCAATATCGGCAGGTAAAGAGGTAAAAACCAATATCGACAGGTAAAAAAACCAATATACCGATAGATAATCGATAATCGATAAGTATTGATTTCACTTCCGCGCCAGAACCGGTATATCCCTACTACTCTGGAAGGCTAACATTCAAGAACGAGCAAAAAAGGCTACC
Source organism: Chorisops tibialis (assembly GCA_963669355.1). Lineage (NCBI taxonomy): Eukaryota > Metazoa > Arthropoda > Insecta > Diptera > Stratiomyidae > Chorisops > Chorisops tibialis. The sequence goes on from OY770262.1 coordinate 246,494,678, forward strand.
GTAGCGCTTTTCGCTTGTTTTTCGTGTGATTTATTCCTACGACCTCGACATAGTGTTTCAATCGGAATTATTAGCTATTAACGAGTGTACAAAAATTATTTTGGATATGCAGTACAGTCTTGGAAATTGTTACATTTTCTCGGACAGCAGGGCTGCAATTCTAGCACTCCAATCCTAAAGGACCACGTCCAAGCTAGTGTTCATTTGTAGACACAATTTGAATCGCCTAGCGGCCATAACGCAGGTTTTTCTAATTTGGATACCGGGTCATAGCGACCTGCTAGGTAACGAGGCAACAGGCACGCTTGCACGGCAAGGATCTGCAAACATCCAAAAAAAAGTGTAGCACCAACAGTGCTGCTTCAAACAAATTATTTTGGATTTTTCTTGCCGGGGTAGCGGCAGCTGGACAGTTGCAGAATGGCAAAATCTGTTTGAACTGAACTGAATAAAAATATTACAGCTCTATAGTTTAGACGCTATAGCAACTACGTTGCAAAAAACTGTGCAATTTTTAAGACACCGTGTATAACTTAGAGCGTTACCTTTTGCAAAGTTATGTCGGGATAGAAAGAAGATACAAATTAGTAGCGTTGTAGAAATTTGGGGGGAAGAGAGGCGAAAGTGACATGCTTAGTGTGTACTACAATATTTCTGCAATGCTCGAGGCAGTTGATAGACGCTCTAATAGTTTCATCCGCTGTTAGACGGAACGCTGGCTTTTGGACACAGTCGAGCAATGTAGGGTGCGTTTTGGGTGCCTAAGCCCAAAAATGCAAATTGTACTCTTAGCGAAGTCGAATATGAGCCTTGCAGATGGTAGTTGTATCGCGTAAAGTATTTTTTGCATTTTCTAAGAATACGTTTAGATGCTTCAAACATCGAAAATACATATGCCAGCTCGCTAGAAAATTAAACATCACATTTGAGAGATAAACGATAGGACTGTGTTTCAGTGGAGTTGAACTCTGCTCTATTTATTTTGTCTCATTCCTGGATTGAGGTAAGATCGGAGCTCAGTGAACCGAATTACTTTCTATAGTTTGAAAGCATCAGAATGTTTGTGTGATTCCGCAGCGGAGTCGAATTCGTAGGTATTGTCTAGAGAGCTGCCATCCGCGAAACTATGGGTTAGATTGGAGAGTAGACGACAAATGGTCGTAGCTGAAAACTGAGATAAAAGTGCGAGGTAAATCAGAACCATGGGGACACTGGATTCGATAGTGAACGAGGAAGAAGGAACACCATCAAATATCACTCGTATAATGTGTTCAAAGAGAACACTCCGAATCCATCGGATGAGGATAGCATCAAGACCAAACTCTGTGAAAAGCTTTTGAAATGTGAAGCTCAAGAACGTTCTTTGAACTGAACTAGGAGATGTCCCGTCGACGTTTCAGAATGGAACCCATATTAGCGATCGTGGATAAATTGTTTATCCTCAAGACAGTTAATAATTTGACGAAAGAAAGCCATTTCCATTATTTTTTCCATCGGAGTTTAATTAGCGGTGCTCATTTAGCTTCCTTTCTTGGAAATTGGATGACATTCGCAAATTTCCCTAATCGTGGAGAGCACCTAGAATAGTAATATAGACAAAATGGATTGCGAAGAGGCTTAGTTAGAGAAGCGGAGCAGAAGTGGGGGAATCGCCATCGGGACCACCAGACTTTTGGATATTGCGCTCAATAGTGGGGCTTGATTTGAATGAAGGTAGTAATGTAGAGTAAGTGCCAATAGTTTAGCGTTCCCAACAGGATCAATTTCGATACGGTTACCATCAACGAGAGATCATGTTGATGAAGAGATGTAATTATTATTACCCGTTTTTAACGGATGACCTGAAATATCTTAAGCGTTTTGGGCTCTGAAGGACAGTTTACAGAAATCTTTAAGTCCGTCGATGACCTTTGTTTCTTTTGACTGATCGGTTTCATATTCGTCAAGATAGTCTCGGTGTTGAGTCTACCGACTTCATCGCAATCATTGAAATCGAAGCACAATTTCCTGTTAATGGCAGGTTGGTCATTGGTTGCTGTCCATTATTGAACTAAACCGCACTGATTAATTGATCGTGTGTCTCTAGATTATCGCAAAATAATCGTAGGAGAAAAAACTGAAATACTATACTTTACAGTGTATTATTATTATCAATTCTAGCTGGAGCGTACTTTTATGCTCAGTAACACAGAGTTCGTTTTTAGAAGGCATGACGTTGCTTCTAATATCTGTGACAATTGGAAAATGTGACCAACTCCTGAAGAACTACTTAAATTATTTAATTATTGAATAATAACTGTCAAGAGAAATGAAGTAAAAATGAAAAACGTACTTTTATACGGCGGAAATCGCATCATTTTTTCGTATTCGACGCTCGATAAATGTCAATAAATTTCGAGAGATATGCCACAGAAGAATCTCAGTTGTTTTGCGGCAATGGAGTTTAAATTTGTGACATTAGAAATTGAATTTTTAACATTTTACCAAAAAAATGTTGACAAAACTTTTATAGATTTCTTAGGCGAAAATTCAAAATTGACGGAAATACAACATTTTTCCGATAACTTTTTGCAACAGCTAGAAATTTAAAATTTTGTTAACAGATAGTGTGTACTTTTGTGATGCGTGTTTAGAAAAATTCCTGACAATAAATTTCTATTCTACAATGGCACTACAGCCCAAATCGGACCTTGGCCTCCTGATCTTCAGGTTCCTTAACATTTTTCATTACTTATTGTGGAAGGGTTGTTAGCCCTTCGCACAACCCTCTATCTACAAATTTTAATTTTCGTAGATTGAGGTAGCTGAGGTATACCCAAGCAGGTAGTGTGCTAGAATTATGCGTCGACCGGGATTTGAACTCACGACCTTCGCATTGTAGACCAACACGCTATCCACTTGGCTACACCTTAGCTAACAATTAATTTACCAAACCTATTTTATCACAAGCACACCGATTGTTCTTAACAGACAAGATGTGGAAGTAGGGAGATATTTTTGTTACTTCTGAAGCGTTGCCAGTATGGACGGCGGAGCCGAAAAGGATACTGAGGCTCGAATAAATACAGCGCGTCAGACCTACGGCATAATTTCCCCTTTCTGAAGGTTAAGAGAGATCTCCCTTCGCACGAAGTTTGCAAGTATATTACGTATGTGTTAGGTCCGTGTTGTTATATGGCTTTACTACACAGAAAGCGACCGTTCGAATTACTAAGAAACTGCAAACTTTAGTGCACCAATGCCTTCGGCGCTTTTTAAGGGTTTTTTTTTCAGATTTCCAACCCCGAACTTTGAAGTACATACAACGGGACGGACTAAAATAGGCACTGAGATTCTTAGGAGGAAGTAGCAGTCACAATTTAAGGAAACCAGAGCGAAACATCGCCGAACAAGCTCTGGATAATAATCCCCAAGGAAAACGTCGGGTTGGTCGACCATGAGTCACATGGAAGCAAGTAATTGAGCGGGAGGCCGGAATAATAAACAAGTCCTAGCGACAACTAAAGGCTGATGCTGTCCTATACCCCTATGTTCTATGTTTTAACAGGAAATTGATTGATTTCTTTTGTACGTGACACCGGAACGAAAGTAGTTATCTTTTTGTACTGAAGTATAGCTCCAGTGAGGTGGTAAGCATATTGGTTCTTGGAAATCAGGGGAGACGGAAGTGGCTATGAATGATTCTCTTGCATTGTTGAATGTTGTGGGAGTACTTAGATGGGCAGCGAGTTCCATAATCGAACAATCCGGTTTTAAAAATTATCACAGAATTTGACAGTGCAACCGAAGAAAGGTTTGTGAGAATAGCGCGTGAAGCAGCTCGAGTATTACGGGGTAAAGGCATGAATGGTGGCAATGAATTAAAGATTTCGTTCGAACAATCTCCATTGTAGTAACTATACAAAAGGGCTAGGAAGCTTACAATTCGACTATGCTCGAGTGAGTTATCTGAATCCTCTATAATTTTAATAGCCCGAGACTATCCAGATAGAATGGAAAAGTTATTGCAGCTCCCACCCATAGGTGGGAATTAAATTCTGGACATGGTCTAATATAGGCCTTATAAATTGTCAGTAACCCAGAAGGGGTGAAGAAGTTTTTACACCGTTTTAGGTAGCACAAACATTTAGATACTTCCTTGGCGATGTTAAATATGTGATTGTTCCAAGATAAGTTATCTGTGATTTGGATACCTAACATCTTAACACTTGAATAATTGGTTATTGGCTGGCCTGCGAAGGTGATTGAGTTAACGTTAGAGTCACGTTTGCGGGACACAAGAGGGTTTTCGAAGCATTAAATTCAACTTGATGCTTATTGTCCCAACTAAGAATTTTAGCCAAGTCGTCATTCAATGATTGAACCATGTACCTACGTTGTTCTACTAAGCTAGTACATTGGGTTAAGGACGCAGTGTTGAAGTGATAGGAGAAGTCTAAAGTGCTGTCATCAGCGAAACTATGTATTGGATTGAAAGTTGAAGATAGCAAGTCATTAATAAATATCAGAAAAAGGGTGGGAACCGAGCCCTGAGGGACACCAGCGTTAATTTTAAAAGGAGGAGAAACCACACTATCCAATATGACACGCATTGATCGATTGGCTAATAAATTTTCAATCCAGGAAATAAAGGAGTCGCCCCAGCCAATAGCTTTAAGTTTGGCTAAAAGGGCAGTATGCCATACTCTGTCAAAAGCCTTGGAAATATCAAGAGCGATAATACAAGATCCACCAAACTGGTGAGTGCTCTTGTTCCGACGTTCAGTGAGGGTGGTTAAAAGGTGGAACATTTCCTGCAGAATCCATACTGTTTGGCGTCAATAATATCATTGTTGGAATATTTCACCATAACTCTATGGTAGATGATTGTTTCAATGGCCTTCGACAGAAGTGAGGCTATTGATATTGAGCGGTTATTAGCGGGATTTATGCATTCTCATTTTTTCGGGACTGACTGAACATTTTCTGGCTTCCATGAAGATAAGACAGTGGAGGACTATAAGGAAAGAAAGATATAGTTTGCATAGAGATTTAGCAAGAGAAGATTGATATGTCCTCTGTGGAATTGGGCTGGAATTATTTCACAGCAGACCGACTTATCGCAAAGGCAACTAATATTCAACTTCTTTCACCTGTGTGATGGAGAGTAGGGCTCACACCATCTGGTACTGCATGCTCTGAAAATGCCACATAGACTCTCACTGGAGCATTGCCTTATTATTCGTGATATTACAGTACTATTTTATATTAGAAACGGGTACGGACAGATCCTACGGGAACGACCATTGTCATTCGCAAACGGACTGCGAGTCACTGAACAAATCCTGGTGACCACTAAAAACCACAAGATATCCCAGATTGTGGAAGAGAATTGTTTCTGTTATATTTATAATATCTCCATAGGAGGTTTTAACAGGCAATTAATTGATTCTGACAAAAACACCACATTTCTCTGTCACTGACAAAATCTGGCTAGATGGTAGTCGGTATTTGAGATCGAAGTAGAGCTTAGCAGTGATTGTATTGTATACGACACTCAAAAAATTTCAACAGAAATGTGACAATTTTTTTTTATTGACGACAAGGTGACATTTATTATTGAACGGTGCGCCAGGTTGATACACTTTTTAATATCTGCTACGACAATTTATACCTTAAAATTGTCACATATTGGTCAAAATATTTTTGCAACAGATTCGACATGTGACAACAGTACGAAATTTTAACGAAAAATTTCTTATTATGATTTGGGAGGCAAATTGTTCAGACACTGAAATCGTTTTTGTATGCAAAATTGGTTTGAACTATAGTATGCTTGTTGCTGAAAGGAATTAAATTGAGCGATGTTTCTTGTATCAATTTCTGCTGATCAAAAATTTGGTTTTTGAGATACGTACTATAAAGCTGCCGATAGCAGAATCCGCATTTCATCCAATTCATTTTTCAGAATCAAGAAATCGACACACATTTAATATTCCAAATTTTAAATTATTCGAAAAGCACAACAAATTAGACAAGAGCGATAAAACTAACAAGAAAATAATTCCATTGAATTAATTTTACACATTCCAACCGAATTACTCCGATGCGTTTAATGAATATCTGAGTACGATAATATCATAACTAATAACTAGAAGTTCAAGAAATGAATATTGTGTTGTGAGCAATTATAAAAATGCTAATAGTCTACAGTAAATAAGAAAGATGTCTTAATGAAAACGTCATCAAAAGTATTCGAAAATCTCAAGAAAAACTACACATAATGATAATTCCTGATTAATTCATTTTAAATGTAAATTCAACTTCGTTTGACAAAAAATTACAATTAAGCTTGTTTGATTAAGTATCGATCTCGTGATACAGGTCAAAACTGAATATTATTAATTTTCCATTTAAAAATAATAACAGTTAATATTTAGATTTAGTAAGGAAAAAAAATTAGTAATACGATTAAATTTTTGCGAAATAATAATTTTATTTTAATATGCATATAAATTCGACCTTTTTTGCATTTTAGCGATTTAATCGATGAGTGAATTTTAATTACCGAAATCTTTCATCACTTAAATTACATAATTTTCTGCGAATTTTTATTTTTATGCTCATTTCGGTCGTTTTGAGCGAAATATGAGATGAATTTCGTAGTCAAATAATCTTTATAGCATCTAAGAGTTTAAAAATATGCGACTGTTTTAATTACTATGTTTCTGTTTGTTTTTTGTGTCTTTTTTGTTAAGCAATATTTACTTATACAAAAAATTACTTCAATAGAATCGTTAAATATTAGCGCAGCTGTGGCAGTGCAAAAAATTCTCTCTGATAATTTATCTTAAATTGGAACATAACACAATAGAAATACAATTAGGTGATAATTTGCAATTTGAAGGAAAAAAATGAAAAATAAATTAAGCGCTTGTTTCAAGAGAATAAAATAGTACCAAATGCAAATACAATAGCCTAATTCAAAATGACTAAGATCGTATGTAAACTGCCGATGCGATGAGATCATTTAAAATAACTTTTCTAATAAAAAAAAATGTTTTTCTTGATTTAATATCAATTTGCGTCCTACAAGGAATTTTCACCAAACGGCGGGGGGGGGGGGGGTGGGGAGGGGGGAAGGAGGCAGATTCAGATTGATCGTATGTAATGTCTATATCTTTTCTTATTTATGTGCTCTGTCGCTCCTTCCGGTCGTGGGTAGTTGGCTCACTCCTACATTTCACAAATTGTCCTGATTGTCTAATGATATAAAAATCTTCCACTCCTTCTCGCTCCTGCCATACAGAATATACAATCTTCACAATATGTATGAAACTTGGTGTCATTAATCAAGCTAGCTAGATCCAATTATAAGCCGAATTTCGTTAACCCCTTCTACCACTTCCCATACAAAATTCCTATCGCTTTAAGATTCAGTCCTTCAATCAAAACTAATATTTTACCATTTTTTATACAAAACAGAACATTTAAGAATTGAACCTTTGTATGGAAAGTGATTGAAAGGGTAGTTGTGTTTTCGCACACACTCACACACAAGTTAAATATATTGTGCGATCTTCAAACATTAAAGAATGCACTTGAATAAGCCTAAAACAAATTCCGATTACACATGATCACAATACTATAAGTTAAGTTATTCCTAGAGTTATGACCTTCCCAAGTTAGTTCGTTGATCATGAAGGTTCACTAACACACAATATAATTATTAAAGACCCAATCGGAAAAAAAAACTTAAGTGCACTGGGCTGTCTTTAATTCCAAAATAAAGACAATCGAAAAAAAACGATAACCAAAGTCAAAGTCGATTAGATCGATCATGGATTGATGAAGTTGATGCAATATCTCTTATGTTTAAGTACATAGTTAGCTAGATATTAAGTACATACACACATCCATACCTCGACGAAAGCTCAAAAAAGTAATGAAAACTTCTTTTCAATACCTGTAATTACCTGCATCTTATCTTTTTTTTTTACTTTACGTATAATTATATTAAAATTCGTTTGGCATTTTTATTACAGGCTAATCAAAAGGAAACGACCAAAAAAACAAGAAAGTATTTTTTGACGTCACACGTTTCCGCGGAATGATGTTGTACAGGTTTTGGCTATTTTTCATTACCGGTCTGACAATAACGCAGGCTGTGAATCTCGAAAAAGGTAAGATAAGATTGACTATTTGATTGATTAAGAATAAATATTGAATTTAGCTATTTTTTTTTATTGATATCAACGACTTTTTCCGAATGTTAATTGTAAAGTTGTTTTTCTATTTTGCGAAATCATTTTCATATCGGCAAGGTTTTATTTTATGATCTTAATCTTATCGTTAGATCTTATTTCTGTTTTAAAAGTTTACCGGATTCAATAAACCGACTGGTTTACTATTTAGAATAAAATTATGTAGATGTAGATACCCGATTTCGAATAGTGAGAGGGGAGCAAAAACAGGGCCTTCAAAACCATTTTTATTGCCTTATTTCGAAAAATATACAATAGATGATTATTACGGTCGTAAATTAATATGTTTTTTGCGGATGTGAGAATAGAAGCAGGTTTTTTAAAAAGTTTTGATGGCTTTTTATAACCTCCTTGATTTCTACGATAGAATACATTTTAAAGTGGGTTTTATCAAAAATTTGTTATGCTAATAAATACGGCTTGAAAAAAAAAATAGCAAAGAACGATGCCCGTCCATGCTTTAGTTAAATTTTGAGCACCTTTTTTTTTGCGAAAAGTTCGTGAAACCAGCTATCTCTTTCACAATTGCACCTTCTACCACCTCTCATACACAATGTCTCAACTTTTCACTAAACCAATTTTCTTTGAATGTTATCACTTTTGAACTCACAATATTTTTTGTAAGTTTTCGAAAAATAAAACTATGAAACACGATTTTATATTCTATGTAACGATAGTTGTTAATATATTATTTTTACTAACATAATTACAAAAAAATGATTTTAATATGCCGGACTCCTTGATGGGTCCGACTTTCAAGGCTGTAAGAGCGCTAAAACCGAAAATTAAGAATTCGAATGTCTTAACCAGGGTTCCAGCTAGGAAGCTGAAAATCAACATGCATATTGAGGGGTTTGTGGGACAAACTTTAAAAATATATATTTTATATATTTTATCCATTGGGGTCCAAAAAGTAGGGGCTAAAAACAAATTGTCCGCCGATTTTTTTTTTTAAATGATTATATCTTCGAAATTACTTACCATAAAAATTCATATTTTGGGACCGTTAAGATGGCATACAGATCCACCAGAATCAGATTAGAGGGAGGCTAATTATTGTAAGGGGGAGGGTGAGGGGTTGCAACGAAAAAAACTTACAAATGAATATCTCGACTATCTCTTATGCTATGTAAGTGAGACGTGGAACATATGTATATCAAGCTATACTGGCAAATTTCGAGAAATATTTAATATTTGGACATAATAGCAGTGGAGTTAATGGAGGGCATTTCACAAATGGTGCACTTTCCAAAATTTCAAACCATTTTATCTAAAAATAAACTGCCAACAAGTCGGGCGAAACTTTATTATTCTTGGGACAAGTTGCGGATGCGTGGAAAGTCAATATGCAGGTTAGAGTGGTTAGGGAAGACTAAGTGAAAGGGGGTTCTTGGGCAGGACAGTTGTCAACACTTTGCGGAAACGTTCAAAAGCTTCAGTATATATAACCAATATTTCGTTCGTTTATTTACACAAGTTTGAGTTTTTCGAGGGGAGGGATGAGGGTTGATAGTAAAGGTCGGTGGATGTTAATAGTTTTGTAATTGACGTCCAATATTCTCTGTATAGAATGTCAGTTTCATAAACGAAGTTGCATAGAATAAGATTCTGTGTATTTTACATTCACGAAACCAACATTTGTATGGGAGGGGGTAGAGGAGGTAGGGGAATCGTAAAGATTGTGACGCAATTTTATTTCCTTTCTGTTGTAGTCTTCTCGTACAAAATTTCAAGTTCGCAGCTTTTAACTTGTTGGTTATTAGTTGGTTCAATGAAATAGGTAGAAATGATACTTTTGTATGGGAGGGGGGTAGAAGGGCAAGTGTGATTGCAAAACTTTTAACAAAATTTCATTTCAATTATTTTTATAAGTTTTCCGGCAAAAATTGAAATGGATAGCTTTTAAGAGTTAGCTGATAACCGATTTCTTAAAAATGCTCGAAAAAATAATTTTGTATGGGAGGGGGTAGAAGAGGTAAGGGAATTGCAAAATTTGTGATGCAATTTTCTTTTCTTTCTCTAGTAAGGTGCTCGTACAAAATTTCAAGTTCGTAGCTTTTAATTTGTTGTTTATTAGTTGATTTAATGAAATTGGTCGAAATCATACTTTTGTATGGGAGGGGGTAGAAGGGCAAATGCTATTTTGAAACTTTTAAAATAATTTTATTTTAAATATTTTTATAAGTTCTTATGCAAAATTTCAAATTGATAGCTTTTAATAGTTAGGTGATAATTAATTTCTTAAAAATGGTCAAAAAAATAATTTTGTATGGGAGGGGGTAGAAGTTTCAAAGGTATTCGACCAGTTAATATTTTATACGTTTGGGGATTTTTTTTAAATGTATTTCCCAAATTTTCAAGTTTCTACCTTAAAATTACATCCAAAAATTTTCAGTTTTCGTGTTTTTTTCGCTGCACATGAAACACCTTGTGCCCCTTAGACCGTGGTGGTCGCTTCGTAACAATTGTGGATCAAATTATTATTTTTTTTCTGTGTATATAAAATAGATGTATCCACATGCAAAATTTAAAGTTTCTATCTTTGACCAGAGTCCTAAAAAAATCACTCAAAATTTTCGACATTTTTGCTTACCACCTCCCTCTCTTTACACCCCCTAACTTAAAATTTTTATCAAAATTATAAATTATATAGTTCTATAATCTGACGAATTTTTGATTTGATATCTGCACACAATTTTGAGATATAACGATTTCTAATTTTGAAAAGTGTACCATTTTTGAAATGCTCCCCATTTCCCCCCACTACTGTTATGACCAAATTTTATATTTTTTTTATATTTTGCTAGTATAGCTTAGTATATGTTTTAAATTTCAATTACATAGCTTAAGAGATAGTTGAGATATTAATTCTTAAGTGTTTTTCTTTGCACCCCCTCTGACCCTCCCCCTTACTACAATTAACCTATTTTTAAGCTTATTCTAATGGGTCTATACGCCATCTTAATTGTCCCAAAATATGAATTTTTTATGGTAAGTAGTTTCGAAGATATAACCATTTCAAAAAAAGATTCGGACGACAATTTGTTTTTAGCCCCCCCTTTTCGGACGCCAATGGATAAAAAAATTAAATTATTTTTGGAGTATGTCCCACAACCTTCTCTATATGTATGCTGATTTTCATCTTTCTATCTGCATTCGTGGTGAAGATATTAGCAAGTGTATTTTTCGACTTTTTCCATCCCCCCGCCTCCCCCTTCCACCCCAAACTCCCCAAAATTTGGATAATAGAGCTCACTTACCAAATTAACAATTCACCCAAAAATTAACATTCTACCTTTAACGGTCTTGGAGGTACGAGTCCATATGTACGGCGTACGGCGTACGGCGGGACGGATTTTTTTTTTTTGCTTTTTTAGGCTAATTTAGTCATGAAACGCGAAAAAACAAAATTTCAGGGTAGCAAATTTTTTTTTTTTCTGTGTCGATCACAATACTTTATTATTAAAAAATAATAAAGTAATTGATTACAGATATCAAATCGAAAATTTGTCAGATTGTAGAACTACATATTTTATTTGGTAAAAAATTTGAGTTACGGGGTGTAAGAGGAGGTACCTGGTAAACAAAAATGTTGAAAATTTTGAATGATCCCCCATACAAATGCACAATTGTCAAAAATGCAATTATTAGGTTTGCATTGTAGCTAGCTAAGATAAAAGAACCAATTTTTGACATAATTAATTTTATTGCAATTGAAACCAATTTTGGAAAAACTATCAACTTCACCTCACTCTTTCTTCCTCGTCCTATACAAATTTCACGAAATTTTGGAATTTTAACTAATTTATTTTTCTCCAAAACCGTCTATGCTATCAACTTTAAATTTTGAAAAAAGTATACTATTACAAATATCATTGATGCCAAAAACATTTGGTTTTGATTCGAATACTCCTTCTACCCCCTCCCATACAAATGCACAATTCCGGTAAAAGCATATAATTAATTTTCATTGAAACTAGAAAAGGTACAAACTTAAAGTCTTATCACAATTTGTCAATTGATAAAAAAAAATGAATTTCCTTCCACTCCTTCTACCACCTCCTATACAAATTTTTGTATTGAAAATTCAAGTAAAATTATTTCTCCTTCGAACATATGAGTAACAAAGCAATGTGATTAGGATGTTGATAAGCATATTCAAAATCATCCAAAGCCTCCCACTTTCTCTGCCACCTCCCATACTAATGCCATAAATTCAGATAAAAATTGTTCAATTTCCTCGAATATTATGAAAGCTACTGACTTTCAGCATGAAACATTTCGTATTAATCTTATTCTTTGTGGTGACCTAAATGCCAAAACATATGCATTGGAACTGTCTCAAAGTGAACAAAACGGGTAAGCTTTTATTCAATGAAATAACCAAATCCAATTTTGTCGTTCATCCCCCAACAGAGCCTACCTTTTATTCTAACCGGGGTTGCTCCTCTACTATTGATATTGTCATCAGCAATACATCACATATCAGCCAACCTCTCACATTACAAGAGCTTTCATCACCCCACTTACCTGGTGAGTTCTGCTTAAACGATCGTTTTGAGCTTGACATTCCCACCAAAGTCCCATGCTTTAGCAACACCAACTGGCTAAAGTTCCAAAGATTACTTAGTAACTCCATAGACCTCACTAACCTTAACATTGCACAAGTAACTACCAGTGATATGATAGAACTGTTGAATCCTTCACAACAAACATTCTTGAAATAGCCGATAGATGTACATCTAAAATTGAAGTAAGAGGCAACGCTATTGCTTTGACCGAATTCACCAAGTCTCTTGTAACTGCAAGAAATGCCTGTAGAAGAAAGTGACAAAGAACGGGTAACCGATCATTCAAAACTTAAGCCAATACACTACAGAAATTGATCAACGCTGAAATCACTTCGTTAAGAAACGCAAGCTGGAATACATGCTCTCCAACCTTAAAAAAATTATGGCAACTGAGTAAATTTCGTAAAAGGAAAGGCGGCAGCATAATTTACCTTCGCGATGACTCCAAAGACCTGTATCAGCCTGGTGAACAATCTGAACTCATTGCTGACAAATTTCACTCTGCCCATCTTATCTCTCGAAACCTTGGCAATCGTATAATAGAAGATTCGGTAAGACAGAAAGTTTCTAAGCTTTATGCTCTGGCACCAGACTTCGGGTCAAGTTAGTTCTGTAAGCCGAAGGATATTAAAGGGATCATTAAATGGATTAAATCAAAGAAAAATGCAGGATTAAATAGTCCAAAACATTCTTTTCAAACATATCCCAAAAAAAAGGCATAGTTTTACTAAGTGCTATACATAACTGCTCCCTTAAATTAGGCTACTTTCCCAACAAATAGAAATCGGCACTAGTTATTCCCATCCTCAAGCCAAGAAAGGATTCTTCTGATGCATAGAGCTATCGACCAATAACTCTGCTGTCTTCATTGAGTAAAATTTTTGAGAAAATAATGCTCGAAAGAATTCAGAACTACATCGAAGCCAATCATATTATACCTGAACACCAGTTTGGATTTCGCCCGGGTCACTCAACGAATCACCAGCTACTCAGAGTAGCCAGTTTCATAAAAGATTCCTTAAGCAAGAAAGAATCCGTTGGAATGGTCACCCTAGACATTGAGAAGACTTTCGACTCTGTCTGGCACGACGAACTTCTGTACAAGGTTATTAGTCTGTCTTTTCCAGCCTATTTAATAAAAATCATCCAGGCTTTCCTTTCAGGTAAAAATCAAAGCCGCCTCTTCAACTTACCTTTCGATACCAGCAGGAGTTCCTCAAGGCTCTTCGCTTAGCCCTATTTTATATAATATATACACCTCAGACATTCCTAATAACACTAACTGCCACCTGGTCATATTTGCGGTCGACACTGCGCTGTACACCGCCTCCTCTGACCCACAAATAATCATCAACAATCTGCAATCACAGCTTGATAATCACGAAAAATATTTTAGCACCTGGAAAATTAAAATCAATGGAAATAAAACACAAGCCACTTTTTTGACCAAGAGGCGTGCTATTAGGTATCTTTCTCCCTCCCATATCAATGTTTTTGGTATATCTACCGAGTGGTCTAATAAAGTCAAATACCTCGGTCTATTCTTTGATAAAAAGCTTACCTTCCACGAACACATTTCCTATGTAACATTCAAACTGACGAAGGCGATCCGCATCTTATATCTTTTAATATCTAGGAAATCAAAGCTTTCCGTGGAAAATAAACTGCTGTTATTTAAGACAGTCATGAGGCCTATGTTATTATACGGCGCATCAATCTGACAAAGTTGCGCTGCTATCCACAAAAAAAAACCGCAAATAATTCAAAATAAATGCCTAAAAATCATCCTCGATAAATTTTGGCACTTCACTACTTCACAAAGATCGCTCAAACCCCTGCAATTGAATTTACCTTAGTAAAACAAACCACAAAGTTAAAAAAAAATGTCAATTTTCAGAAAACCCTCTGATTAATTCAATCACTAAATAGAATGAAAACGAAATCTCTTATTAGATAGTTTTTAAATCATCCCTAGTTTTAAGTTTTATTTATATCTATAACAAGGTTTTTTGCTTTCCGGTTTCCTTGATCTAAAATAAATTAATTACACACACAAGAATTCTCACTAAGGCACAAGCCAACAACTATCATCAAAAGTTGAAAAGATGTTAAGTCTGAACACTGTATCATATTTTCCTAGACTAAGCACTATTTATAAACAATTTTATTCTATTCTACAATGGCGCTACAGCCCAAATCGGGCCTTGGCCTCCTGACCTTCAGGTTCCCTAACATTTTTTCATTATTTATTGTGGAAAGGTTGTTAGAACTTCGCACAACCCTCTATCTACGAATTTTTCATTTTCGTAGATTGAGGTGACCAAAGTATACCCGTCGACTGGGATTTGAACTCACTACCTTCACATTGTAGATCAACACGCTACCTGCTAGGCTACACCCTAACTTTATAAACAATGGATTCAATAAATAAATTAAATAAATAATTTTAATGGCATTTCGTTCTCTGAGACCTCATACTTTCCAAAAAAAAATTGATTATTGTAATTGTTAAAAAATGAGCCATTTTGTACGGGAGGATTAGAAGGGTTTGTGCAATTTAGCCCGTTCACCAACATGACCTTACTTTTTAGTCAAAAACGATGTGTACAAAATTTGAACTTTCTAGCTCAACGCGTTCTCAAGCTAGAGAGCGTTCAGACGTGAAAATATTAACTTCTGTCATTCATATCTTTCGTAGCGTTAAAGACATTAGAATAAACTTATAATACTCTCAGATTTCATCTCGAGTATAAAAATAATTCAGGAAATATGCGAGATTCGTAAAACCACTTGTAACATCTAGCTCCGGGTTCTTTTTACACACATTTCGAGTAGCTACCACATTTATATTAAACGTAATTATAGTATTGCAATTCATTAACTTAACTTTATAATTAAATAGTAATCGTATTTTAATAGCACCTATCACTATCATCAGTAATCAGCATCCATTTCGTAACACGTTCTTATTAGTGACGTATGGGAGCAGTTAATAAGCTTTCGACGAGTCATAACTATATGCTTGCGATGGAACTTTCAATTTCAATAAGGTCATTGGAAATTTATTATTATTATTACGATTATGAGTGTTTTTTCTGCCGTCAGCAGTGCTTTTAACCACATTGTTATTAGCGTTAGCGGTTAATGTAAATTCTTTTCAATTAACATAAACGATAGTGTTTACAATTATGTATATGTAATTTAGTGCAAAACGGATTAGTAATTAATTGTTTTACAAAGAAATTGTTTTGAACCCCTATTCTCATTTTTATTTCCCGTTTATTAGGAAATAATAGAGGAAGTAGCCATTTTATAAAGAGCGTCTCAAAATGGTTTGACTTTTTAATTTATTAATAAAACGTACTGATGAAAAGATTTGCAGATTTGAGATCAGAAGCATCACGATTAACAAAGTATAACAATGTGAAATCCGGAACCATTAAACTTATTATTTATTTGAAAAGTACGAATGTTAAATGGAACTTCAAGTCATTTTACTTTATTATTTTAATAATAAAGTATTGTGATCGAAAAAAAAAAAATTTGCTACCCTGAAATTTGGTTTCTGTTTCATGACTGAAAAAGCCTAAAAAAACAGAAAAAAAACGTCTGTCTGCACGCCGTACGTGTACGCTCATCGCACATTAACTCTCAAACTCTTCAAGATAGAAGTTCATTTTTGGCTGGATTGCATATGGTTGCGGATCTCAGGTAGATACCCTTTTTGGCGGGGTGTAAGGGTTAAGGGGGAAGCGAGGGGAGCACTAAAACCAAAAACTAAAAATTCGAATATATTAACCATGGTTCAAGTTCTTCAATGGCACTACAGCCCAAATCGGACCTTGGCCTCCTGACATGCAGGTTCCTTAGCCTTTTTTTTCATTACTTATTGTGGAAAGGTTGTTAGCACTTCGCACAACCCTCATTCTACGAATTTTTCATTTTCGTAGATTGAGGTGACCAAGGTACATCCAAGCAGGCAATGTGCTGGAATTATATATTGCGCCGACCGGGATCTGAACTCACCGCCTTCGCATTACAAGACCAACACGCTACCCACTAGGTTACACCCTAGCTATTGGTTCTAGTTGGGAAGTTGAAAATCAACACATATATAGAGGGGTTTGTGAAACAAACTTTAAAAATAATCTAATTTTTTTATCCATTGGGGTCTGAAAAGGGGAGGGGCTAAAAACAAATTGTCAGCCGAATTTTTTTTCTTTAAAGTTTCGAAATTACTTATAAAAAAAATCATAACTTGAGACCATTAAGGTGGCACACAGATCCACCAGAATTAGCTTAGAAGGAGGCCAATTATTGTAATGGGGAGGGTCAGAGGGGTTCAAAGTAAAACACTTTAAAATGAATATCTCGTCTCTCTCTTAAGCTTTGTAATTGAAACTTGGAACATATATTAAGCTATACTAGCAAATTGTGAAAAAATATAATATTTGGACATAATAGCAGTGGGGGAAATGGAGAGGATTTCACAAATGGTGCACTTTCAAAAATTTCAAACCGTTTTATCTTTTTTATGTGTACTTTTGCGGGGAATTTTATTGCACTACTTTATTCAAAAGAAACCTGCAGCTGAAGCACATAGAATTCTTGGTGAGACTTATGGTGACAATGCTTTGTCGGATACGATATGCAGAGACTGGTTTCGACGCTTCAAAAACTTGAGGATAAAGAACGTTCTGGCACACCGAAAAAATTTGAAGACGAAAAGTTGGAGGAATTACCGAATGAGACTATCACGGGGGAGCGCTATCGACTTCAATTGATGCGTTTAAGTCGAGCCTTAAAAGAAAAACGGCCGCTATACGAGCAGAGACACGACAAAGTGATTTTGCTACATGACAACGCTCGGCCTCATGTTGCAAAACCAGTGAAAACGTACCTGAAAACGCTTCAATGGCAAGTTCTACCCCACCCGCCGTATTTACCTGACATAGCCCCTTCTGATTTTCACCTATTCCGTTCGATGGCACATGGCCTAGCTGACCAGCGCTTTCATTCTTATGAAGAAGCTAAAAAATGGATCGGTTCTTGGATAACCTCAAAAGACATGTCGTTTTTCCGACGCGGAATTCATAAACTGCCAGAAAGATAGAAGAAAGTGGCCGCTAGTGATGGGCAATACTTTGAATGAAATGTTTTTGTTCCTTATAATTTAAATAAAGCTTTTATTTTGAAAAAAAACAGCGAGAACTTATTCAAGGTCCTTTTAAGAAAATATATATTTGGGCAAAATAGTAGTGGGGGAAAATGGGAGCATTTCAAAAGTAGTGTACTTTCCAAAATTTAAACCGTTCACGGAAAAAAAATATAGCTGAATTTGCCGTTTTTTTTTATAGGTTTCTACCTATAAAAATGGCTCTTTTTGTAGTAGTAATGTAAAAAGGAATATTTACTATAATACATAGGTGAATGAAATTGACCAAATGTATAGCTACTACTGCTATTTATTTTGGTAAAACTCCATTGTATGAAGTTGTTCATCAAAGAAAACCATCGTACGATCAACTAAAATAACGTCAATTTTATTTATTAATTTTAGTTAGGTGGGCAAATGCAAACTCTTCTTCTTCGTTTCCAATGGCACTACAGCCCAAATCAGGGTTTTTTTTTTAACATTTATTCGTTATTATGAAAGGGTCGTTAGCTCTTTGCACAAATTTTATGTCTTTTTTCACTCGACGTAATAATACGTCTTTAAATTAATTTTAAAAAAAATGCGAAAATTTTTAAATACTAAAATTTCTTTATTCGTAAGCCAATCTATATTTGGCAGTGGTCTAAAAAGTATGAACGTCCCTCTGTGGTCCGTTCGGGTTTTTATATATATTCAAAACTGGTTGCTGAATTGCTAAAGTGGTTGCTGAACATTATTTTGCTTAATCATAAAAGTGGTTGCTGAACAAAAAGTGGTTGCTGAATTGGGTTTGGAAAATCTTAAGTTTTTATGGAGGGTTCTTATTGCCTGACGAAATCCCTTTTTTATTGCTCCATGTTGGGTATGCAATTTGGGTAATTCCGTCCTTTTTTATTACCCCATGGTGCCATAGCAGATGGCATAGATGTATAATCCCTTTTTATTTGGGCTGTTGTTATTGTATATGTAACTCCTCCCTCCTTAAATTCAGGCTCCTGACTGAATGTTTTTTATCGTAGGAAAATATATTCTTAATTGTAGCTTAAACTTTTCTAAATTTTATACTTAGATTGAATGCAATGATTACAATGATAATTATAATTACAAATAAAAATCCAACTTTGCGTAATATAATACTTATTTCTATCAAATAATGTGTTCAAAATGTACATTGTTTTTTATGGATAATGATTCAATTTTCTTATATAAATTTCTTGTTTACATGTGTGTTTTACAATGGGTTTTTTTCTGTAATTTCTTCAAGTACAAATTATTTTTGTAATGTAATAAATTCCTAATGTTAGTTACTAATAACATTTTTGTTATTAGGTATGAATTCAATTAAGATCTCGTGATACAATTTATATACTTGTGTAATTGGGTACATTTATAATAATCCTTATTTGGTACTCTATAGTTACTATGCTTATTTTTAAGTTTTTCTAGTGTAATTTTGAACTTATCCGTTTCTTCATCTTTTAATACATAATATAATAATATTATTAATTAATATTATTTCTCAAAATGTTCTTTTACTACTGTCTTAATGAGATTTGTGGAATAGAAGAAGTGGTAGTTTCCTCGAATTTTTTCTTTCTGGCAAACTGACTTTTAACATATCTCTTATTTCTATCATAGAAGTGATCAGGGATATTAGAATTTTTAGTTGTACTTCTGAATTTCAGTGGTTTTCTTTTGTTTCTTAGGGGTGTGGGTATTTTGATATAGTTATTACTTGGTTCGCCTTCCTTTCGATTTTGATTAACTCTTTTTATATATTTTTCTTTGTTATTTATCATTCTTTGGCGAATATCTTCATAGTTAGAAATTATTCCGTTGTGTACTTCAAAGGGTTTTTCATTAGTTGATGAATGTAGAGTATTATTATAAGTGTTCATGGCGAATTCTATGGTATCTTCGTCCATGTTAAGTTCTTTATATTGTTTTCTTGCTGTGATAACTCTAATGTGTTCGTTAAGAGTATTATGAAATCGTTCAATATCAGCATTGCCCGTATGATTATAAGGAGTAGTAAAATGAACTTGAATATTATTTTGTTTCAAGTAATTTTGGACAATTTCTTGTTTCATTCCAGGTTCATTATCAGTTGTTAATTTTTGTGGTATTCCCATGACAGAAAATATTTTTTTTATACCTTTAATAAGTTCTGTCCAATTGCGACTTGAAAGTTCCGTTATTACTGCAAATTTTGAAAATTTGTCTATGCATGATAGAAACGGTTTCTTATCATTTAAGAATATTATATCCATGTGATATTGCTCTCTAGGCTTGCTGGGGGTATGAGTAATTGATAACGGCTCTTTTAAAGGATTCCGGTCATATTTTGTAATATTGCAAATATGACAGTTGTTTATGTATCTTTGTACTTCCTCTCGAAGGTTAGGATAATAATACTTCTTTCTTATAGTTTCGTACGTTTTTAATATTCCTGCGTGATTGATATTCTTGCAATGTGTATTATTTATTTCTTGTAACAGTTCATCCCTGGTGTTTATTTCATAAAGGTGATAATTGCATTTAAATATCTTAATATTAGTGTGATTTTTCCTAAATTGTACATAAACGTTTTGAAATATATTAAATTCCGTTATACTTTCTATCATTATTCCGATCCTTCCACGGTTAGGGATATGATTTTTGAGTATATAATCTGCAAATTTTTCCGTCATTTCTCTTGATTTAATCGTTAATAATGTCTTGCCTCTTTTTTTCGATTTTGTTATTGAATTAGAGTTTGCTTTAATTATTTTGATTTGATATTTGAATAGGTTTAACGGGGCTTCGGATATTTGAATATAATCGTGATTGTCCTCATCAGCACTATGAATTGTAGCAGCATTGGAATCATTGTCATCTTGGTCGATTGACATAGGTGTCTCGGAATTTAAATTGATTTCTATCCGTGATAGTGCGTCAGCCACTACGTTGTCCTTTCACTGTACATATTCGATTGTGAAGTTATACTCTTCGAGTTTTATCTTCCAGCGTTGCAGTTTTGAATTGGGCTCTTTTAAATTGCTCAACCAAGTTAATGGTCGGTGGTCAGTACGAATTGTAAATTTTCTTCCGTACAAATGGGGTCGAAAGTATTTTGTAGCCCATACTATAGCTAATAATTCCTTTTCAATAGTGCTGTAGTTGCACTCATGATCGTTCAATGTCCTGCTTGCAAAACTAATTGGATGGCTGTCTTGAGATAGTACTGCTCCTATTGAAAAATTACTTGCATCCGTAGTTAGTACGAATGGTTTACTATAGTCAGGATATCTAAGAATTGGATCATTTATAATTAATGTTTTCAATGTTTCAAAAGACTCTCGGTAATCTTTATCTTGAGGGTTTATCTTTGCGTCTTTCTTTAGACGTTTCGTCAGAGGTTTTGATACTTTGGCGAAATCTTTATGAATTTTCTATAGTATCCAATTAATCCAAGGTAAGATTTAATTTGTTTCGTAGTTGTTGGTATTGGAAACTTTTGGATAGCAGAGATTTTATCTGGATTGGGTTTTATCCCCTCTGTGGTGACTACATGTCCCAAAAATTCAGTTTCTTTTTTCAAGAATTCCGATTTATCTAGTTGTACCTTTAGATTTACTTGTTGTAATCTTTTTAGTATTAGTTTAAGTGAATTTAAGTGTTCTTCAAGTGAAGTACTAAATATTATAATGTCGTCAAGATAGACCAAACATATTTTGTTAATATAGTCTTCCAATACTGAATTCATTAATCTTTGAAATGTTGCCGGTGCATTTTTTAATCCAAATGGCATTCTCAAAAATTCATAGTGGCCTAGGTTTGTGTTAAAAGCAGTTTTATGTATATCTTTTTCATTAATTTCAATTTGATGGAACCCTTTGGCGAGATCCAAGGTTGTAAAATACTGACACTTCCCTAACTTGTCCAATATTCCTTCGATATTGGGGATCGGAAACTTATCGTCTACTGTTAATTCATTTATCTTTCTATATAATCAATTACGATACGCCATTTCTGTTTACCAGTAGCATCTGTTTTCTTGGGGACTACCCATATCGGGCTTGAATATGGAGATTGGGATTTTCTAATAATGCCTTGCTCTAGCATTTCATTAATTTGTTTGTTAACCTCTTCCCTGTGTATTTCAGGATATCTATAAGTTTTGGTATAAACCGGTTTGTCGTTTGTAAGCTTTAATTCGTGCTTAATCGCATGCGTAAAAGTTAATGCATCTGTTTCTCGAAAGAAAACATTGTCCATGGGTTTCAAAATGTTTAGTAATCCATTTTTCTCCTCTAAGTTCATATGCTGCATCCTAATTTCGTCTTGAATTTTATTTTGTGTAAAATAAATTTCGTTTTGTATTGAATGCATTTCATTAGGTATGGAGTATGTTTCAATTTCTTCTTCTTCAGTTTGGTCAAAGTAAAATGGGACTAGAGTGTCATTTAGACTAAGGGTGCGAGTTTCGTAATTTATTTTGAATTTATTAGGTCTGAGAATATCGTTGCCAACAAGACCGTTATAGTACGTGTGGAATTGTGTGACTAAGAACTTTGGATTTTCTATCGTGTTAAGTTCTAAGAATTTAGGCGTAGTCGCTTCTTTCTCGATAGTGACGTTGCCTGTAAGAGTTTTTAGTATTATAGGCGTGTTTAAATTTTTAATGTACTTGGGTTGACAGATGCCAGGGTTAATCAAAGAGTTAGTTGCGCCAGTATCAATTAGCATCCTGATATGACCCAGTCGAGTTTTCAGTTTCAAATATGGAAGTTTTCCGAGGCCGATAATGGAAAATTTTCCATTAATTCAAAATTGTGTACCTGCCTGCTTTGTTCAGTACCTATTTCCATAGGTTCAGATTCATTTCTTTGATATTTGTTTTGATAAAGAGTTGTTTGTTGTGAACTAGATGCTCTCGCATAGTTTTGCCTTGAAGGGTTACTATTCGCTCGATTGTAATTATTCTCTCTTTGATGGTAATCATTATTTTTATTAAAGTTTTGTCTGTTGTTAGAAGAATGATTCTGGAAAGATTTATTTCGTCTAAAATTATTTTGTGTTCTGTCAGTGTAATACAGGTATCCTTCTTCTGTGATAATGTTAAGTGCTTCCTCAAGCGTTTGAGGTCTACCACTAGCTACTATTCCTTTTACTGGCTCTATTAGCCCTGATTTGAAATCTTTAAGAGCAACATTAATATTCCTAGGTATTTCGGAGCCATCGCCTATTTGGGCTAACTTTAAATTTAATGCTCCAAGCCGATCTTGGATTTCATTATAGTAATCTATTGGGTTTGTTTTATAAACACATGCTCTGAGAGCTGCGTACAGTTCCTCTGGACTTTCAGGTGAGGAAAAGTTTGCTAATAGAAGGTTTTTTAAAACAGGCCATTCTTTTATGTGTGAATTTATATCTACTAGTCGTTTTGCTTTATCGGTAAATTTAGTTTTAATAAGATTCCATATAATGTTTTGGCTATGGCTATCATATCTTAATATTACAGGCAATATATCATCTATTGCTTGCAGAAATGTACTTAGATTAATTCTATTTCCGTCATATGGATTTATTTTAGCAACAAATTCATATGGGTTAATACTTAAAGATAGTAATGGTAGTTCGTTACCGATATTTACTTTAGCATGAGCCATGATATGTGGTTGAAGTTGGTTGACGTCTTCGTAATGATCTTCAGCGATGCTTTCGACTGGTCTTCCTTCTTCGAATCTCCGGTTCTTTCTCTTGTGTAAGATCTTAGATCACTTAGTGGATTTCGTTCCAAAGGACGTTTTTAATATTGTTCAAATATATGGTCACGTTCCAGCCTCAAAGCGCGTTTGAAAGAAGGTTTGGGCTTGTTACCCCTCTCCATATATTTTTCACAAACACAACACAGTAACAGAGAATTATTTTAAAATATTCACTGGGCCCTTATAATAGGCTTACTTGTTTTTAATAGAAACGTGAGGTTCTATTTTTCGGATTGCAATTGTTTTATAATCGCTATTATTAAATATACTTGTCGCGTAAAATATAAATTTAGCTATTGATTACGGTTTTTATTGCAATCCTACCGACTGCGCCAATTTTATGTCTTTTTTCACTCGACGTAATAATACGTCTTTAAATTAATTTTAAAAAAAATGCGAAAATTTTTAAATACTAAAATTTCTTTATTCGTAAGCCAATCTATATTTGGCAGTGGTCTAAAAAGTATGAACGTCCCTCTGTGGTCCGTTCGGGTTTTTATATATATTCAAAACTGGTTGCTGAATTGCTAAAGTGGTTGCTGAACATTATTTTGCTTAATCATAAAAGTGGTTGCTGAACAAAAAGTGGTTGCTGAATTGGGTTTGGAAAATCTTAAGTTTTTATGGAGGGTTTTTATTGCCTGACGAAATCCCTTTTTTATTGCTCCATGTTGGGTATGCAATTTGGGTAATTCCGTCCTTTTTATACTCTAGATGAAATCTGAGAGTATTATAAGTTTGCTCTAAAGTTTGTAACGCCAAGAAATAAGGCTCGGAGAAAAAAATGATGAATACAGAAATTAATATTATCACTCAAAAATCTCAAAACCGGATGTCCGTCCGTCCGTCCGTCCGTCCGTCCGTCCGTCCGTCTGTGCGCGCTCTAGTTTGAGAACGCGTTGAGCTAGAAAGCTCAAATTTCGTACACGTCGTTTTTGGAAAAAAAGTAAGGTCAAGTTCGTCAATGGGCCAAATCGCTCCACCCCTTCTACCCCCTCCCATACAAAATGACACAAATACGCAATTTGACAATAAACGGATCTGCTCGAAAAGTATAGAAGCTATTGGCCTGAAATTTGGAATATATTACTTTTATAATAATATCAATCTACCGTATAAAAATTATGCGTGTCCGCCCCCTCCTTCTACCACCTCCCATACAAACTGTACTTATCATGAATTACTCTAAGCCAATTTACTCATTGCGTATAAAATTTAGCGAGCTGAAATTGTGCACTAAATATTTATTTAAAATTGTTAGTAAGGCTAAAAAAAATTAGACGATTAGCTTCACCCCTTCTACCCCCTCCCATACAAAATGACACAATTTCGCAATTCGACTATAAATAGATTTGCTCGAAAAGTATAAAAGTTTTTAGTCTGAATTTCGGGATATATTACTTTTACAATAATTTTAATATACTGTGTAAAAATTATTTGCGTCCTCTCTCTCCTTCCAACCCCTCCCATACAAACTGCACTTTTTCATGAAATGCTCTAAGCCGATTTTCTCAGAACATATAACATTTATCGAGCTCATATTTCGTAATAAATACTTATTTAGCATTATCACTAAGATCAAAAAAAAAATTGTTGATTAGCTTTACTGCTTCTACCCCCTCCCATACAATATGACGCAGTTTCACAACTTCACAAAAAATCTATTTTCTTGAAAAGTATGAATGCTACCAGTCTCAAATTTAAGAAATGTCAATTTTATGATATTCTTAGTTATTTCTGAAAAAATCACTAAAATCCCCCCACTCTTTCTACCACCTCCCATAAAAACTGCACATTTTCACTAAATCTAACACACTAATTTTCTCAGCTCCTATTCAATTTTTGGTGTAAGCATTTTGTATAAAACATATTTATAGCTACTTTAGCATGATGGGGAAAAAAATAGTTCAATGCTATCACCCCTTCTAACACTCCTCATACAAAATTTCTTGGGATCACAAATAATTCTATTTCATCTAGAGTACCGTAAGATTGCGCTTTACGCGCAATCGTAGCCCTGTTATGTTTTATTTCCCCCTTGGTGCCATAGCAGATGGCATAGATGTATAATCCCTTTTTATTTGGGCTGTTGTTATTGTATATGTAACTCACAAACCTCTCTCCACAAATTTTCATGTTCGCAGATTGAAGTCATCCAGATATACCCATGTATGCAGTGTGGTCGAATTATACGTCGACCGGGATTTGAACTTCCGCATTGCAGACACGGTATCCTCTAAGCCATACCCAAGCAAACTCTTCTTCGAAAGACATTTGAGTTATAAAATGTCGAACATAACAAACGTACGAATTATGTACCAAGAAATTTTTTCATACGAAAGGAGTACGGAATGACGCCAGTCAGTATTCCTAATCATTTTAGTAATTTACCCATTTGATTTGCTAACTTAACTTTTAAATGCAACATACATGCTACCGTAGCAAAATGGAATATTAGTTATGTATAAGGCTCAAACAGCATAAAACTAAATGTCTTTGCTTATAGCTGAAATAGCAGCCAATAAACAGGGAGAAAGGACTGCATGCATAGTAAAATATCATTTTACCATAATATAGAGCAAAATTAACCTTATAAAATCGTTAAATATGCCATGGTTATGGAGCTTTTTACCTTAAAAACTCCACCTATGTTGATTAGGAAATTATGCTATGCATATTTTTTTCCGTGTTATATCTTAAAACTGAGTATAGATATCCAAATGAAATTTTGTCATGATATAGAACTACATAGTGTCGACAGTAATGCTCTGTTCAAAATAACGATTGAACTGGGCGAAACTAGTTCGGTTAATAAAAGCCACGATGTAAAAAATGAGTGCCAAGTAAAAATCCAAAACGGGTTGCTTAACAATGGAGTCAGGTCTCAAACAAAGAGATGGTCTCGCCCCCATGCTCTTTAACTTGGTGCTCGAGTATGTCGTTAAGAAGGCAACTTCAGTAACCTCAGTAGACACCAGAGGAACGCTACTCGTAAAATCCGAAGAGTTGGTGGCGTACGCAAACAGACGTGGATATTCTGGCCCGATCAATACTTTGCGTTAAGGAGGTATTCCAGGAGTTGGAGTCGGCAGCGGGTGAAGTAGGGCTCAGAGTCAATAAAACGAAAACTAAGTACATGACCTAGATACGAAGGACTGTTCCGGAGAGGCAAAACATTACAATGGGCGAATACAACTTCGAGCAGGTGGATGAATTCGTATACCGGGAGCCATTCTCACAAAGGACAGTAATGAGCGAAATGAAATTCAAAGAAGAGTCACGACAGCTAACACAGCATTTTATGCGGTCCTCCCCATAATGAAATCAAGGAAAGTCCATCGAAACAATAAACTACGCATCTACAAGATATTAATTCGTCCTGTGTTGCTATATGGATGCGAAACATGGACGTCGACGTGGGTGTCGGAGAAGTTAATCGACACGTGCGTCGAGTTAATGTAATGCTAGTTTTACGAAGTTCAATGTGTTTACTATACTAAGACTAAACCGCACGATCTAAACTAAGTCTATGACCCCAATCCCAATACTTCCTGATTCCAGTTGTCAAGATGTACTCCGTGTGGACATTGAAGGACAATTACACATTATACATGTACAATTCAAGATCAACCGCCAAAATATTAAACATGATTATGGAAAAGCAACAAAAATCTAGTAACAAATAAATTTTCACACACGTTTCATTGTTATGAGCATTTCCAATAGATTTCGATAAGTAAGTTGTTAATGAAACTTAACGTCAATATCAATAATAATAATAACATTTAATTTGTAGGTATTTTTCAGAATTCTTCAATTCAGCTTTAGTTAACTGACCTTTCTTGAAAGCGATTATTTTCTCAAGTTTAGTTACAAAATAGGGTGAGTGCAGCCCGTTAACAGATAAAAGACGATTTTATTAATATTTTAATGGCATGTAAAAATTTAAAGTAGAATTTAACAATGTTAAGCATATCGCACTAAAATGTTAATAGACGATTTTTTGTCACGTTCAACAATAACTCTATTGTGTTGTAATGTCTGTGCACTGAATAGTTTGATAGTTATAAAATTATTTAAATAGTAGTTAATGTTGTGGGGAGGGAGGGGGTGGTAGAAGTGGCAATAGAAATATTTTTATACTCTAGATGAAATCTGAGAGTATTATAAGTTAACTTTTAAGTTTGTAATGCTAAGAAATAAGGCTCGGAGAAAAAAATGAGTGATACAGAAGTTCATATAATCACTCGAAAATCTCAAAACCGGATGTCCGTCCGTCCGTCAGTGCGCTCTCTAGCTTGAGAACGCTTGAGCTAGATAGTTCAAATTTTGTACACGCCGTTTTTTATGTCATAAAAGTAAGGTCAAGTTCGTGAACCGGCCAAATCGCTTCACCCCTTCTTCTCCCTCCCATACAAAATGACACAATTACGCAATTTGACAATAAACGGATTTGCTCAAAAACTATAAAAGCCATTAGTCTGAAATTTTGAATATATTACTTTTATGATGATTTCAATCTATTGCATAAAAATTATGCGTGTGCTGCTCCTCCTTCCACCCCCTCCCATGCAAACTGCACTTTTTCATGAAATGCTCTAAACCAATTTACTCAGTACGTATAAAATTTATCGAGTTAAAATTGTGCATTAATAACTTATTTAGAATTATTATCAAGCCCAAAAAAAATTATATGATTAGTTTTACCCCTTTTACCCCCTCCCATACAAACTGCACAATTTGACTAAATGTAATAAACTAATTTTCTCAGTACCTATTAAATTTTTTAATCCCAAGTTTTGTGTAAAACATTTTGATAGCAACCTTAGGCTACCGACACACGATGCGAGTTAATATATATTAACTTCCTATTTTGATATAAGTAGGCCGAATTATGTATAGGATAATTACACTAGTAATATCGAAAAGCGAGATAATATATATTAACTCGCATCGTGTGTCGGTAGCCTTAGCGTGATGAGAAAAAATTAATTCAATGTCGTCAACCCCTGTACCACTTTCGCTACAAAATTTGTTGAAATCAAAAAATTTCTTTTTCATCTAGATTATCGCACGATTGAGCTTTATACCCAATAGTAGTCCTGTTATGTTTATACTCTAGATGAAATCTAAGAGCATATTGTGTTTGCCTTACCGTTTATAACGCTAAGAAATACCGCTCGCACAGAGCCGCCAAGGGTTCAGAAATATTTGTTGTTGCTCAAAAATCTCGATTCCGAGTGACCGTCTGTCCTTCTGTCCATCTGTCTGTCTGTCCGTCTGTCCGTCAGTGCGTCTGTCTACAGCATTACTCTTAAAAGCTTTAAGCTATAGTGCTAAAAATTTTAATGTGTCATTTTTAGCAGTTCGTGAATGGGCTACATCCAAGGAGGATATATAAAGAGGAGTATCTGATAGGCTGTCTCATGTGGGAATACTTTTTGATTCGGGAATTTTCGAAAATTGCGTCGAAGCTTAACTTGGCTTCAAACTTTTACAAAAAAAAATATCATAACTCGTATTATCTCGTGATTGCTAATATTCAGTCAGCAATAAAGTAATTTTCAGTACAATGAAGTTTGCTGTTTTATTTCAGAAATCTTTATTTTTTCAATTTTTAATAGTTTTTGGTTCGTGTTTAAGCTAAGCACTTTAGCAACGGACAATATAACGCGGGACAGAGATAGTTGAATTGGGTTTAAGTATGCCAAGCAAGGATAGCGAAATAATAATTTCGAAAATTTGACAATTGTCTAACGTGGGAAAGAGTTAGTTGCAATACTTATAAGTGTGCCAGACAAAGATAGCGCAACGATTTTTTCGAAAAATTTCGAGCATTTCGCTAGTAAGGGAGGGAAATACTTTCATTCCTATGCTCATACACGGAAAAGCATGCTCATAGTCACTCCTTAGTATATATCCTCCTTGGCTACATCCCCCTACTCCTTCTACCCCCTCCCATACAAATTTAACGAAATTTCGAAATATTAAGAAATTGATTTTTCTTTGAAACTATTTAAGCTATTGACTTGAAATTTAGGTCAAAGTATTATGATATAGATATCATTAAATCACGGAGTATTGATCAGATCTCTTTACTCCTTCTACCACCTCCCATACAAATGGACAATTTTGAAAAATACATATTTTCGATTTTCATTGAAACTAGTAAAGCTGAAAAAACGAAATTTTGCCATAACTAATTCTACTATAATTTCAATTAGTTTTAAAAAGAATTATCAACTTCACCTCACTCCTTCTACTCCTTCCCATACAAATTTCACGAAATTTTGAAATTTAAATTATTTTATTATTTCTCTTCGAAACTGTTAAAGCTATAAACTTGATATTTTGTATGAAGTATAAAAACAGAAATATTAATAATTCGAAAAAAATGGTGTTTTGAACCGTACACTCCTTATACCCCCTCCCATACAAATGCATAATTTTTGTTAAATGCATTTTATCGATTTCCATTGAAACTAGAAAAAGTACAAACTTAAAATTTTGTCAGAATTTGTTTTTTAATATTTGCAATAAATGCTAGAAAAAATTATCAGCGCCACTTCACTACTCCTACCCCCTCCCAAATAAATATTTGTATTATAAATTCAAGAAAAGCATTTCTCCTTCAAGTATATGAGAGCTATCGACTTTGAAATTGAATCAAAGCATGGTGATAAGGATGATGATAAGCAGTTTCAAAATCATCGTAAGCGCTTCACTTCCTCTGCCACCTCCCATACAAATGCCCCAATTTCAGGAAAACTATGTCCAGTTTCTTTAAAAATAATGAAAACTAAAAACTTTAAATTCAGCAAAAAACATTTTGTATGCCATGTTCGGTGTCATATACGAAAAACGCAAACCTCCCCCTCTTCTTCTGCCACCTCACTATTTGAAATAATTTGAGATGACATATTTTCCGGTATATTAAACTCTTTCCCATTTCATCTAGAGTGTCATATGATTAGGCTTTACGCCCAATTATAATTCTGTTACGGTTTTTAATTAGATTTAATTAAATCTCGAATAGAAAACATAACAGGACTACGATTTGTAGGGAAGTGGTAGAGAAGGTAATATTGATATTGAACTAATTCTTCCACATCACACTTGATTTGCTATCAAATTGTTTTATACAAAATTTAGGATTCAAAAATCTGATAGGTACTGAGAAAATTAGTGCATTGAATTTAGTGATTTTGTGCAGTTTGTTTGGGAGGTGGTGGAAGGAGGAGCGAGTTCGTAATAACTTGCCATAAATAACTATAAACATCATGCTTTTGACATGTTTTAAATTGCAGATCAGTAGCATACATATTGTTTAGAAAAATCGACTTTTTGTAGAGTTATGAAATTGTGTCAGATTGTACGAGAGGCGGTCGAAAGAGTGAGGCTAATCGTCTAATTTTATCTTGTCTTGCTTATAATTCTAAATAAGTATGTAGTGCATAATTTCAACTCGATAAATATTATACGTAGTGAGTAAATTTGTTTAGAGTATTCATGAAAAAGTACAGTTTGTATGGGAGGTGGTGGAAGGAAGGGGAGGACTCAAATAGTTTTCATACAGTATAGTGAAATGATCATGAAAGTAATATATTCTAAATTTCAGATCAATAGCTTTAATGCTTTTTGAGAAAATCTGTTTGTTGTCGAATTACGAAATTGAGACATTTGGTATTGGAGGTGGTAGGAGTGGAGCGATTTGGCCCGTTCACGAGCTTGAGCGCACAGACGGACATCCGGTTTTATGATTTTGGAACGACAACAAATATTTCTGTACCTTTGGCGCTTTTGTGCAAGCATTATTTCTTGGTGTTACAAACTTTAAAGCGAACTTAAAATACTCTCAGATTCCATCTAGGGTATAATTAGATACAATTAATCCAGATTTGATGGTAAAAAGTATCAACTTTGCAATAAGAAACGTTCCAAAGAATGTCGATTGTAAGCCATGATATTTTAAAGGTTAAATTTGTAAAAAAATTGTCAGATATTTCTCGAAAAATATTGTAGAAATAGTAAGTCATCTAACAATTATTGTGACAAAAATATGCCATTTTTCTGTCTTTACAAGTTTGGTTACGTAAATCAAAAATTTCGGAAGGTTTGAAAACTTTTCAGATAGGCATTTGTAGAGCCTTTCGATTCATTGCCATCCGATAAGCCGTTAGTCAAAAATAGCCCAGATGAAAATAGAATTCGAAAAATCATTCTTATCTCGCTATCATAAGACGCGGATCGAGGTTAGTTTGGGACTGTCTTCAAGACCTAATCATCCTGGGGAAAAGGAACGACGTAACCTTAATGTGGGTACCAGGACATATGGAAATTGAGGGAAACGAAGAGGCTGATCGCCTTGCAAAAAATGGCGCGGAAAAAACTTTATTGGTCCAGAGCCATTCTGCGGAAAATCAAAAGAGCATCAAAGCTCGACACTTAAGAAGTGGGTTGAACAAGAACACAAAATCTACTGGGATAGACTTCCAGGATTATCAACCTCAAAAAAACTAATTATACCACAAAAAAACAAAGTGAAGGATATCCTAAAATTCAGAAAGAGCGATATTAGTACTCTAATCGGCCTAATCACGGGGCACAGTGGAGTGAACCACCACCTCAATAATATGGGCTTAGCTGAAACCGACATCTGCCGCCTCTGTTTTGAAGACTCAGAAACGACAATACATATCCTATGCCACTGTGAAGCAGTGGCAAGGAAAAGGCATAATCTTCTGGGGAAAGGTTTCATTTCCACCGAATAACTAACCAACATGGCTTCCTTACAGATACTCAGATTAGCTAAAGCTATTGAGTTATGGCAGGGTATAGGGGCAATAATCGCACAATAGGCCAAAAAGGCCGCAGTGCTCTCACGTGTTCCCCTAATATAAGTAAATAAATAATCATAAGACGCGATCCTGAGCATCGGCCTTGAGTTTTCGTCACGGTTTGTTTATTCCTCTGGCCTTCTGTTCAACTGCACACTTTCATGTTTTGCTCCGACGTGGGTTCGCCAGGAAAATCCTATCCTGTAATAAACGCAGTACTGTATGCCACCAACAATATAACATCAACCCAAGGGCCCGGCTCTCTTAAAAGGAGAAGGAAGCAAGTATGCTTCCTCGAAGGCTCCCTTGGAGCCAAGCAAGACTTTAGCCACCGAACTTGGTCTCAAAATGGGCGATGCAGTGACTATGGCTGGCAAATCTGGTCAAAGCAATGTGCAAGCAACTAGATTTTGGGACCCTGAGCCTGGATCTAGTGACGAATAGAAAAAATCGGTTTCCTCCATACCTAATGCAGACAACACAGAGCCGATGAAGTCAAAGGATACCAAACATGGACCCAATAGCTGCGTGCACTGTGGTACTGGTGAAAGAGACCCACCCAAATCCCCGGTGGAGAATCGAAATATTCCAACCTCAAACCAACTCTCAACGACCAATAGCCTGCGGAACATCCAGAAACATTTCAGAACCGAAAAGTAGAGAGAATCTGTGGCTTGTGCTTTCAATATGATCGCCGAATATACAGACTTTCCCTCGGCGGGAAAGCGTACAATAGCGCAGGATGAGTTCCCGAAGGAAGCTAAGAGGCCAAAGACAGCCAGCCTGTCCTTAAGGATAGCCTGGGAGTGGCGATCATCGACAAGAGTGATGCAGATGGAAGCATTGTCCATGAGTGCTGGAGGAAGGTTGAATGCAAACTTTCAGCAACTTACTAAGTATCATGCGTGACCAACCTGGTCCTCCACCGGCTTGCAAAGACGGCGGATGGCACCAAGGTCATGTAAAACTGATCCAGTGTGTCGATCAAAGGTCCGTAGATTTGTAAGAAATCGCAATCGCTAGATTGGGAGAAGTGTGGCCAGGTGCGCAGCTCGAGGCTGTGTTAAGGGATGAGATCCCAAGCCGTCCTCGAGCATGTGTATGGTTAACTTCAGAACGAAGCGATGCAGATGCGATTTTGAACATTATTCGGTCCTGCAACCCAAATCTTTCTACCCATAAATGGAGGTTTGGGAAGCTGGAGGAAATTAAAGGGAACTCTAGATGCGCCGTTATAGTGATAAAAAAAGAGTCGCTACCTCCCTTGGCAAAAAGCGGAGACATTATGGGTTTGGTGCCATCACAATGAAAGTATATAAAAAGGACGGATTGGAAGCAGAGCGAAAATCCCAGTCTCCCGTTCCTCCAGTACCCATGATGGACACGAAGGGGGACATCCGAATTCGATCCAGTTCTTGACATAGCTAGTCTATCCATTATCCAGGACGACTCATAGTCGCCAGGTCCAGAGATGGAGGACGAGCAGTTAGTTCGTATTCGCTCAGCGAGAACGAACTTTTGGATTTCGATCCGGAAGAAGCGAACGTCACCGTGGTAGAAGTTGAACGCAGAAATTTCTCAGACACTAAAGTTTCTTCAAAATAGCCTTCACCACACCAAATTGCTGTCAGCCTTCTTAATTCTCCGGCTGAATCAGCAAGGAGAAGACATAGTCTTGATCGAGTAAGCCTTGGGCTGTTGGGAATTCAGTCTGTGGACTCAAAACTCCTAACTATACTTTCATCTATGCAAAGATCCAAGATAGGCCTAGATATGTATGTATTTCCGCGAGGATCACTTTAAACATATTTCTACCCCCTCGTCACAGTAACTAGGACATAGTTGTAGCTAGCCTCAAAACGAAGGGAACAAACTACTGGATTATCTGGCTCATGATCACTCAGGGCCACATCCCCCAGATAATCTAGCAGGTCAGATTGCTGAAGCACGGAGCCTCAAAGCAGACATTATTATCGGATGGGATGAAAATGCGCATCATACGGTATGGGGTAGCTACAACATCAATAAAAGAGGCGAGGTACCTCTTCAGCACCAACCTTCTATTCTGTAGGAGAGAGGGGAGCTCACTTTTGTTACTAAAAATAAACAGGAAGTCTTAGACATAGCCATAGTCTCAGAGAAGCATTGGTTAGATCTTATGAAATCTGTAGGCGACTTTTTAATAAGGCCAATCGAACCAAAAAGGGAATCATATAAGGACACCCTTCGCTGTTATAAAAATAACTTGAGGAAAGTGCAGCGCAAATCCTGGAAAATTTTTCGCGGTATGGCAGAAGAGACATCCGAAGCGTCAAGACTTCGCAAAATTCTCTCTATCTCCTCCGTAATGCCCAGCTACATGAAAAAATCTGATGGATCATGGACCTGTTCGAGTAATGAAACCATTGATCTTCTCTTAAATACTCACGTTCCGAATAGCTCTACAGTCGCTCCGCAACAAGAAGATCAGCAGCTCAAGCCTCGAGTGGGCAATTCTGAAATCATAATCTCGCAGAACAAAATGTAATGGGCAATACGCAGGACCTTATGGCATAATACCTGCCGAATTTCAAAACACCTCTGATATAAATCCTCCCTGGTTGGACATTATTTTCGAAGGTTGTCTACGACTGGTTCATATTCCTGGAATATGGAAGGAGGTGAAAGTGGTTTTTATCCCCAAAGCGGCAAGAATCTCTCATAGATGTCCGAAGGACCTATAAGTCTATCCTCATTCCTATTAAAAACCTTAGGACGATTGATAGAAATCCATCTACGCAGCAACATCGATCAGCGAATGTTGTCAGCAGCCCAACACGCATACTGGAAGGGGAAATTGGTTGATACGGTCCTACACACACTCGAATGCCATATCGAAAAATTTCTCAGCATTAAAGAGTACACTATAGCAGCTTTTATCAATATCGAGCGGGCTTTCAACAACGTAAGACCAGAAGCAATTACAGACGAACTTTCAATTCTGAAGGTGGACGCTTCGCTTGGCAAGCTGATTAATTTGATATTAACATCTTGGATTATCAGCACAAAACTGGGCGTTAGATCCGCTAGAAGGTTTATTAGTAGACGTACTCCGCAAGGCGGGGTCCTCTGTCCACTTCTTTGGAATGTGGCGGACAATGGACTACTGCTAAGACTGGAAGAGGCAGGCTGTAAAGTATTTGCTTATGCGGACGACGTTACTATAGCCATCTCTGGGCGAGGTTAAGTAAAATGCACTCTAAATACTCTCTAAACGGACTCGTGATTGTGGTTTGCAAGTAAACCCAGACAAAACGGAGCTAGTCCTTTTCACAAGAAATCACAAGTCTACCCATAATGACCCTCCTAACCTGGATGGTACCAATCTTGTTTTCGCAGGTAGCGCAAAATATTTGGGTTTTATTTTGGATAGGAAACTGAGCTGGAAAACTAACATTCAGGAACGTTTAAACAAAGCTACGGTTGCGCTATACTTCTGTAAAATAGCCATAGGTAAGAAATGGGGAATGCAGCCCAAAGTAGTACATTAGCTTTACGTTGCCGTCAATGGCCCTTATAGTGTCAGACAAACTGCACTCTTCTCAGCAAGGTGCAGAGAACTGCATGCTTATGCATAAGTGGGGCTCTAAGAACAACTCCCTCCGCAGCACTAGGAGTACTGTTTCATCTCCTACCTCTCGATATTATTGGTAAACAGATGACTGCAAATGCAGCCGCCCGCCTTGAAGAAACTCGCCAGTGGACCCACATTCAAACTGGTTACTTCTTAATTTTGCAAGATTTCGAGAATTTAACCGAAAACACAGATTACACTCTACCAAGTTTTGATTTTGATAACAATTTCCTCACTGTCAAACCCTAGAGACAGGAGTGGGATGCAGATGAAATACGGGAGGAAGAGTCCATATCGTTCTATACTGATGGCTGCAAAAACGATGCAGGCAGATGATTAGTTCCATAGTAAGAGTCGTTACAGCACACTGCCTGATAGGGAGATATGCTCAGAAGCTTGGCTTTCGGTTTAACGATTTTTGCAGGAGCGGCGAAGATGAGAAAGAAGAAGAGACGATTCTTCATCTTTTATGTACTTGCCTTGCTCTCTCTAGAAGAAGGAGACATTACCTAGGCGTACACATCTTCGATAGTCTCGGTAATCTGGCAAATGCGGAAGCCGTGCGCTTTCAACGCTTCATAGAAAGTTCTGGCTAGTTCACCGAGTAGTAGTCTCTTCTGAGATCCGGTGGCATCACAACGGACCAGCTTATGATCTATGTGCGCCCGGACTTGTGTCTGGGTAACCACATCTTCCTACCTACCTACCTACCTACCTTGCCCTGATGATGATGTTTTGCGCTGATGTCCTCTAAGTGTATCTGATCCACCGCCACTTCTGACTTTAAATCCCAATGCCTCTTTCAGTCTGTTTAGTGGTACATCAAAATTTGCCGACGGAGATCAAAACTGGCTAAAATATCCTTGCATGGGTCGTAGGCACGAAATTATACATTTAACAAATTTAGTTCCAAAGAAGTAAATCTAATCAAATACATTTTCTTTTCACACAGTTCTAGATGATACAAAATGTACGACAGAGATCGATGGTAAGAATACCACAATATCGGTTGGTGAAACTTGGTATTCGGCAGATCCTTGCATTAAATTCACTTGTAAAATAGATCCAACTGGAAAAACTCAACCGGATCAAATCAAGGAAGAATGTCGACAATCGTGCCGTCGAGTAAGCTCCTCCCTATATATCCTGAAAATTATAACTCATTCCGATTTCTTGCAGGGTTACGAACTTCAACCAGTTCCCGGGAAATGCTGTGGCCTATGTGTAAAAACCAAATGCTTCTATCTCAACAAAATCTACAGCATTGGCGATACATGGCACAATAAGGATCGTTGTATGCTATTCGAATGTGTCCTGCAAAACAGTTCGCCGGTCATTTCGACTTTCAAGAAAACCTGCCCCGATATTTCCGATTGTCTGGCTGAGGATATCTACACGAAGGATTGCTGCCCGACTTGTCGCGATGGAAAGTCCTTGAAAGTTGATCCTAAGAGTCATTTATCTTCGTACGATCGGCATCCTTGCAGGCGGAAATGTATAGCGAGTGGTGCACCGATGATATGCGAATATAAATTCGAAGTTGAATGGTACGAAACGCTGAGCAAGGCATGCTATAACTGTCCTCTGAATGATACCGACTGCTTCAGGCCGCAGTGCGTAACAGGCGACGGGGCACGAAAAAGTATTCTGGTAGTGAACAGAATAATGCCAGGTCCTTCGATCGAGGTGTGTCTGAACGATACCATCGTTGTGGACGTGTCGAATGGAATGTTCGCCGATAGTACTAGCATCCATTGGCATGGTTTACACCAGAAGAAAACTCCGTACATGGATGGCGTACCGAATCTAACCCAATGCCCGATTAGTCCCTATACCACATTTCGCTATAAATTTCAAGCCCACAATCCTGGAACGCATTTCTGGCATTCGCACGTAGGACTACAACGAGGTGATGGATGCTTCGGTGCTCTTATCATCCGACAGCCAGATGATCTACACTCGAAGCTTTACGATTTCGATCTGTCCGAACATATTATTCTAAAACAGGATTGGATACACACGAATAGCATGTCCATGTTTACGAAGCATCATCATTCCATAGGTAATAATAAGCCTGTGAATATCCTGGTGAACGGCAAGGGAAGGTATCTCAACACAACCAAAGTGGTAACTGATCCGATTGAAGAAGCCACTACGGAACCGGAGGATATCGAAACCACTACCTACAGTGAAAACGACATTCCTCCACATGTAGAATCTCCATCGATGAAAATCATGGAACTCATAGCCGAACCTGTGCCGAACATCAGCGATCGTCTGAATTCGGTGCCATTAGAAATCTTTAATGTCGCAAAAGGATCTCGATATCGTTTCCGTACTATTAACTCCGGCTTCCTGAACTGCCCGATAGTCATTTCGGTGGACAATCATAGTATGCTGGTAATTCACTCGGACGGATTCGATCTTGAACCGATCGAAGTCAATTCTTTGATCACGTATGCCGGTGAACGTTTTGATTTCGTCCTGAACGCCAATCAGGCGATCGGAAACTATTGGATTCGATTCAGAGGGCTTATGGATTGCGATGAACGTTTCGGCAATGTTCATCAAGTTGCGATCCTACACTATAATGGTGCTGCGGACCAAGAGCCTGCAGGAGATACCGAATACGATTATCCTTTGCCGGGACTGCAATTGAATCCGCTTAATAAAGGACCCGGTCAGGTGGATTCGTTGACCATAGCCGAAATCAGTGCGCTAAACGACGACGAAGAATGGGTGAGTCGAAAGAATCCCGACTATAAATTCTATATTTACTATGATTTCAATTCGGCCGATCATCCACTCTTTTACAATCCACCCTTGTACGGGATTCAAAATGTGAGTACGAAGATTTATTCGCCGCAATTGAATCGAATCAGTTTAAAAATACCGCCCGTGGCATTACTGCCGGCTCGCGATCAAGTCGACGAATCGACATTTTGCAATGAAACAAGCTTGAAGAAGCAGGGAATCGATTGTGAAAAGGTATTCTGTGAGTGCCATCATGTCCTGAAGGTTGCCCTCAATTCAGTCGTTGAATTGGTTTTAGTCGATGAAGGACACACCTTCGATGCCAATCATCCGTTCCATTTGCATGGCCATGCATTTCGAGTACTCGGAATGGATCGAGTGGCCAAAGAAGTCACTGTTGATCAGGTAATTATGGTAACTCCGACCCTTTCACACATCTAAGTATATTTATTCTTTTCGCTTCAGATCAAGGACATGGACAATCAAGGCTTACTAAATCGCAATCTGAAACGACCGCCAATCAAAGACACAATAACCGTACCAGATGGGGGCTATTCGATAGTACGCTTTAAAGCCGACAATCCGGGCTTTTGGTTACTTCATTGCCATATTGATTTCCATGCCGAAATCGGAATGGCATTGATTTTTAAGGTTGGCGAAAACGCACAAATGCTTCCGGTTCCGAAGAATTTTCCGACATGTTCAAATTATATGCCAAAAATAACGGAATTTTCTTCGAATAAAAATGGCGGACAATTAAGGATTGTCTGTCGAACGCTTATAATTACATTAGCGTTAAGTGTATTCATGATATATTTGTTTTAAATATAATTTGTAAATAACAATTGTAAGACTCCACCTAAATTTTGTATATAATTATTCTTAAGCGATTGATTTAATTTAATTTATAAATTTTGTTATAGAATTTTTTTTATATTTGAAAGAATAGAGATACAAAAAAAATTGTTTTAATTTAATTTTAGACGTTATCTGTAGTGTTCTCAAAAGTTAATAGATTTAAATTTTTGCGCAAATATTCCCAATTTCAGGTGAATAAATCAATCGACTTCCTGTTAAGACCCCTCTATAGAGGCCCCTATGGGCATAGTACAGAAATGGTTCTTTTTAACAAGGCGTGATTCTGAGCATCGGCCTTTTTGCGTCGCCATTACAGTTACTGTATAGGAACCAACCCTCTCTTAGTATAGTTTGCACATCAGGCTCCAACATATTACCTTCTTTTCTGCGATCGATTCTCTTTTGCGTTGAAATTTTAGGCTATATAACTATAACAGTAGCGGCTCATCAGGTGAGGCGCATGAGGCGGCGCCTTATCTACCAGATCATTTTCGATTTATTGAATCAAAGACTATGAATAATGTAAGATATCCCAAGCCTATGGAACAAATTGTACCCAATTCTACTGCTTTGAGAGCAACGAAAAGGTTTTAAGCACCCATAGCGACGGCCGACGATTGAATCGATTGGCTCTTGGATATGGGCGCGGGGGTAGAAGCCCTTTGAGTGAAAAAGTGATATGAAGATACGAAAATAAAAAGCACCAAAGCTTTCTACATACCAAGCTAGGCAGAACTGACATAGCGGCCATCTTGAATGACTCCAGTTGGTATGACGTCACGGATTTCACCATTTGATAAGACCACCTTTATATGATATTTTGATCACAAATTGTACTAAATGAAAAATATCTATACATATGAATATAATTGTAGTGTCTGTCGGTTAGTTGTTAATAAACGGCTATAAGTTAGTGATTTACATTGTTTAGTCAATGCATAAACACACGTTTCTGAGATTTTTGTCTGTCTGTCTATCTGTAATAAAATTGTTTTTTTGGGTCTGTGGAGAATATGCTTCGAGTGAATACAATATGTTGAATGGATAAGGATTGGAGATGGGTATAAGTTATGTTATATGACTGTTATCGAATATTCACTTAACAATTTTTTACAACTACACTCCGTTTCATATTTATATCCCATTTAGAAATTTTAAGTTATTTCCACTCGGAAAATTATTATGCTTTTGTAT
This sequence comes from Chorisops tibialis, assembly GCA_963669355.1. NCBI lineage: Eukaryota > Metazoa > Arthropoda > Insecta > Diptera > Stratiomyidae > Chorisops > Chorisops tibialis. Next base: position 246,535,653 of record OY770262.1, read on the forward strand.
TTGATTGCTAAATTTAGAGCAGCTGAAATTATTTGTAGGTAAATTATTGCAAGGATTCGTTATTTTTGCAACAGTTCCAGCTATTGAAGTTTCCAACAAAATAAAGTGTTTATTTCATATAAATTTTAAATAAAAAAATTGTATACAAAAACTTAATAATTAATAGGGCCTCCTTTGGATTTTATGACTTAAAAAATTCTATTTTTCATCGATTGGATTAATTTATTTATTATAACATTTCAGAGTAAAGTTTCTGCCATTCATCAAGGATTGCAGCTTTCAATTCCGCCAGTGATTCATACTGGCGATTTTCAGCATATACCCGCCTGACAAGAACTCCCCAAATAATTTCAATCGGGTTCAGATCGGGAGAACATGCCGGCCAGTTCATCACCCTAATGGAATTTGTCTCCATCCAACCAATTGTTTCACGACTGGTATGAATTCTGGCATTATCTTGTTGGAAAATCCAGTTTTTTCCGCCATGTTCTGCCAGAAATGGCAGTAAACTGTTTTCGAGTACTTGGCTGTAATATCTTCTGTTCATCCGAGATGAAATAAATTGTATATCCAAACGCCTTACTGCAGAAAATGCTCCCCTCAACATCACAGAACCGCCACCGAAATTCCTCTTCGAGAAATACTTCGATTATCACTCGACTTTCATCACATCTCGTTACGAGATAAGTGCAGAAAGCCGAGTGATAATCGAAATTTTGAAAATAGATCTCGACTATAAGCGGAGTGGTTCAATATTCCGTAGCCACATGTCTGTAGGGCAGCCATTGCAACGTGGCTCTTGTGAAGAGGTGCATTGTCGTGCGAAAGTTGTACACTTCGAGTCCACTTTCCTATTCTATTTTCTTTGAAGGCAACCTTTAATTTTTGTAGCAGGTTGGCATATTACGCCCTGTGATTTTTTGTCCTTTTTCTTTATCGTCGATCATCACACTCCATCCTTGATGATATAATTCATCGGAATGTTCCCTATCGTGTCATTTCTAGTCATGACTACCCTGAATGGTTTAACCATTCTATTATTTGCACGTTTGCATAAAAAGTATAAGCGTTCGTCTCTTCTATCCGATTACCATAACTATTCCCTTCAGCGTAAGCGGGTCACATCGGACATCAAGAAGGCTTTCTCCGCATATATTTCTCAGCTAGAGGCGACACTGTTGCGCAATGAGACCAAACCGTTTTGGTCACATGTTAGAAAGCGTAGAAATAAACCATTTTTTCCTTCACAACTTAAGTTTGGTGATACTGCCACTACTTCTCCACAAGAAATGTGTGAGCTTTTTGCCAAATACTTTTCCTCTGTGTTTAGCCACTCGAGTAATGATCTGTCTTATGACGTCTTCATCCCACCCCAGGAGTTGATCTCTGAGATATCCATTAGTGAGAGGGGCATTATATCAATCATCAATTCTCTAGATTCAAAAATCTGTGGCGGACCGGATGGGATCCCGAACCTTTTTGTGAAAGCTCTCTCCTCGGAGCTCTCAGTGCCACTATCTATTTTGTTCAATAAGTCTCTTGAAGAAGGCTCGTTTCCTGCATGCTGGAGCTAACGTAGTACCAATTTTAAAGAAAGGAGATACCGAAAATGTCTTGAATTATTGCCCGATTTCCACCCTGAACTATTTTGGAAAGGTTTTTGAAAGATTAGTTCATAATGTAATATGGGAAAAAACTTTATCACTTGATATCACCAGCCCAACATGGATTCGTAAAAGGTAGATCTACTTCTACTAATTTATGTTAATTCACTAATTTCGTTGCTCAATCCTTAGATCGTCATAATACTGTCCAAGTCATGTATACCGATTTTTCAAAAGCTTTCGACACTGTTAATTGTAAAATTCTAATCTCAAAACTTGAAAGGTACGGTGTCTCTGGCTTTCTCCTGAACTGGTTCAGTTTTTACCTTACGGACCGTCGTCTCCGAATTACGTTCAACGGATACTCCTCTACTGAGTTTCTTGCTAACTCTGGTATCCCGCAGGGATCGATCCTTGGTCCTCTATTATTTACTCTCTTCATAAATGATTTGCCCCAATTTGTATCTTCGAACTGTCTTTTATTCGCTGGTGACTTCAAACTGTTGCGGGAAATTTCATCCGTTTCTGATGGCATGATTCTCCAGGCTGATTTGTCTGCTGTCTCTCGTTGGTGTTCAAACAACGATATCTTTTTGAACATAGAAAAGTGTTTTACTATGGAGTACTCGTATAAGACTACCTCCTCTGTTCTCTCTTACTCTATTAATGGATCCATCCTTACAGCAGTAACCAGAATAAAAGATCTACGAGTGGTCTTTTATCGTAAACTTAAATTCGTCAATAATTTCTCCGAAATTACTAATAAGTAGGGCCCTGATTTATATGCAGTAAAAAGTACTAAAATATGCCATAAAATATGCAGACAAAATTGCTCAAATATGCAATGAAATATGCACTAAAAAATATGTGTTGATAGTATTATTCCCTTCAAAAAATGATCGAAATGACAATATGTGCAATTTTAAACGTATTTGCGAGATCATTCTTTCAAAAACTTAACTGTTTCAGCCATTTCTCAAAGTATTGTATAGAGATTTAATAAAATAAAATTCATCAGTTAAACGCCATACAGTTACAACTTAATTTATCACGAACAAAACTTTATTTCTTGTAAAAAAATATATATAAATATACAAATCGAAATATGTTATTGCAAGTCAAACAAATATTGTTCTACTCTAGATCATTAAAATTAATAATTAAAATTATTTCCAAATTTTCTTGTGTGAAGCTATAACGTCTGTCAGTCAAAACATTCTTAAAGATAGAAAATGATCGCTTGACCTCCACTGATGTAATTGGTGCAAATTTATAGGCGCATATCAATAAAGGATCCATATCGAGATGTTCCGATCCACTTTTAAAATTTGATTTATTTTTTCCAATAATTTCAATCCCTCATTTTTTGACAAAATGTTCTCAAGCTTATTTTTTAGAGCCATTCCCTTTTCACCTGGTATTAGGTTCGTTTTTTCTTTGAATTCATTAATTATATTTAAACTTTCATCAAGTGATAAGTTCCTTGTTTCAAGTTTTTTTATTATTTGCGGAATGAACGATAAGTTTGAGGCCATATATGCTAAGTCATTTGACACTGTACCATCAAGTACATTTTGCACTTTTTGAACACTCTGTGCGTTGTCATTCTGGACCAATCTGCTTATTACAATTTTAAAATTGCTAAAATTATCTGCATAGAACAGAGCCGCATTTAACCACGTACCCCACCGCGTAATAACTGCTACTGGTGGTAGATGTTTATCCATTACTTCTTTATAAATGGAGACGCGAGCTGGAGCTTTCGAAAACATTTTTTTCCCATTGTTTATTAATGTATTTACTTCTGGAAACACCTCTCTGACTTTTTCGGCCAGACGGTTGCACACATGAGCAACACATGTAACATGAACTAGTTTGCTGTAAAATGTTTTTAGTGATTTACCTGCTTTTATCATGTATGGTGCGGCATCTGTGACTAAGAGAAGAACGCGTTCTTCCATTCCAATGTCAGTCCACAGATGCTTTAATCCATCATTAATGAAACGACAAATCGTTTCGCTGTTTGTTTTTTCCAGTTCTTTAGATGACAGTAAATAAGGGCGTCCTGGACCGTCTTTACTTAAAGCAAATGCCCAACATATAAGCCTCTAGCATCTGTAGTTCCATCAATTATAAAAAAGAAAAAAATATATCAAAATTTGCTACACAAAAGTAATTGAAAAAATAAAACAAAAAATTGGCAAAAATTTTGTCTATAATTTTTGCCAATTTTTTGTTTTATTTTTTCAATTACTTTTGTGTAGCAAATTTTGATATATTTTTTTCTTAAAGTGCTGTCGTCTGGAATGCTTTGGTTGGTATATTTTTCTAAAAAACCTTTTAAAGAGGGTTGCTTTAATTTAAACAAAGGGATATCTGACGCAACCATAGCGTAACATAGATCCTCAAGAAAATTGCTCCTGGCCGATGATGTACATAGATGCAAATGAACTGCTGGTTAAAAGCTGCTGCTTAGATACATTTTTTTTCACGGCTGATAAATGCGCATCTAAAAGTTTAATTTGACGCAATCTATCTCAAAGTTTCTAAAATATAATTCATTTTGAACAACCTACCCGTTTTTATATGCTGACCCAGTTGAAATTTTTTATTACAGGGAATTTGTTTGGAACAGGCATTGCAAAATATGATTTTATCATTGGTAGTAAAAATATTTCCACTTTTATTTTCAGATGCAATCCATCCGCGTAATTTCACAGGGATGTACTTGTTTTAGGCATTTTAAATTAATTAAAAAAGAAACTGCACTTTTTTTCACGAGCAAGAGCGGGCGAACAGAGCGGTCGAACAGAGCACTGAGCAGTCTATGCTATACAATGCTACTAGCTATGTATGTATGTGTCAAAAATGGGGAATTCCCCAAAAATGTCTGGTCAATGGCAGCTCGGATAATGCAGAGTTCGGTTAATCATGATTCGGATAATTAGGAGTCAACTGTATTAGAACATGGTAGTGCTCAGAATTGAATTTCAAAGAAATTACAACAGTGTCGCACCGTATTTCTACGACGACTCGCTAGTTAAGTAAACCAAGAGTTACTCTATGAAAAACAAGACACCCGGGTATTGAGAGGTGTCTTCTTCTTTATAGAGTAACTCTAAGTAAACCGAGCTTCTGGTTTAACTTTTTGGCCTTAGTTTGAATAGAAAATAAGCAAACGTGTGAAGTAATTTGTCGAAATATGCCGAAATATGCCGAAATAACAGAAATATGCAGAAATATGCATTAAAGGCTGAATATGCTAAAATATGCAACTATATGCAATTGCATATAAATCCGGGCTCTACTAATAAGTCATACAGACTTGCTGGCTTCGTCCTCCGCACGACCGTCCAGTTTAATCGTCCAGGAACGGCTGCTCTCCTATTTGCCACACTCGTCCGTAGTATTTTGGAATACTGTTCCATCGTCTGGAATCCACACCACTCTTGCCATGTTCAAACCATCGAATCTGTTCAGCGTAGATTCACTCGAACCCTTTTCTACAGATTAAGGAAGTCTCATATCGACTACAATGGCAGACTTGAAGTACTTCACCTACAGCCACTGCATTTAAGGCGGACCTTCCTCGATGCTTGCTTCCTCTTCAAGCTGTGCAACTACCTGCTCAATACCCACCTCTGTGACGACCTGAACTTTAGACCAGGAATAGTCTCAACAAGGAATTCAGACATCTTCAATCCTCCACGACCCTCTTGCGATATATACTATCACTCTCCGATGCAAAGAATGCAAAGGAACCATGACCGACTCCAATTTGGTTCTTTAGCTTCTTCTTTTCCATTATTTAAGAATATGTTAGAGTTAAATCTATCATATTTAATGTTTAAATTTGTATCTTTACTATTCATTTATTTTTTAGAGTATATTATAAACTATCATCTTCAGTATTTAAATTTTGCTCTTTGCTATTCTTTTATTTTCCGCTTTTGTTTAATTGAAATTGTAATCTTTTTGTTCAAGAGCAGTAGTGGGTATATGCGGGTTCTGGACCGGAAGTACATATGGCAATACTTATTAGTGGAGATCCAAACCGGTAGTCCATATGGCAATACTTATTAGTGGGGATCCAAACCGGAGGTGGCTTATGGCAATACTTATTAGTGGGGATCCAAACCGGTAGTTGGACTTCGAGAAGGCTTTCGCTGTTTCTTCAGAGATGGCAGTAGCAGTATCCCTAACTGACTTTTTTTTTGAACTGTCAAATTGAGCTTTCGTGGTGAATTGAACTGTCAGATTGAGCTTTCGTGGTGAATTGAACTGTCAGATTGAGCTTTCGCTGTTTCTTCAGAGATGGCAGTAGCAGTATCCCTAACTGACTTTTTTTTGAAATGCCAAGATTGATAAGAGTTGTACGAATTATGATTCATATATGATGAAATTGATATTTACTTTGATAGGACTGTGGACTTTAAGAATGCTTTCGTTGTTTATATTGTGAAATAGGTTGTGATCAGCTTGTTTAGTTTTACGTATTAGGTTTCATATATGATGAAAATTGATAGATTGTGTGTATGGAGATTGTTATTGTTATTAATAGCGTGATATTTTTTTTATGAAGTCATCATCGAGTAGGAATAATTCTTTCGAATTGTTTATGGTTTAGAGTATTCATATGATAGGTTGTTTACATTTTTTTTGTATGGAATTTTTTTGGTTTACGAGTGAGATTGGTATGAAAATTTCACCTCAATTCGCCAACATTTATGATCATTTTTTTTTTGATGAACGAGTTCAAGGTCTAAGATTTGTATGAAAATAACTTGTATTTGTGGTAGATGAAGCACTTGTATGGTTACATGGATATAACGCTGTTATGCAATAGGGATAAGCTTTGTATGGGATGTTGGTTAGTGATGATGTACTGACGTTCCATGACGTCATCAATTAGGGTTGCCATAAGGTCATCGATTATAGTTTCATGACGTCATCATCAATTGGGGTTGCCATAATGTCAAAAAAAAAAATAAAAAAATAAAATAAAAAAAAATAAAAAAAATTAAAAAAAAAAATAAAAAAAAAAAAATAAAAAAAAATAAAAAAAAAAATCAATAAAAAATCAAAAAAAAATAAAAAAAAATCATAAATTTACAGATTCGCATGACAATGTTCCTATGTCTAATACTGATAAATCCGATTAATGGGCTATTTAACGTACACGAACTGACAGGATTTACGAAAATACAACTTAACAAAGTAGAAATAGTGACCAAAGCAAATATTTTACCAGATGTTGAGGTAGGTATTAATTGATGGGGAAATCTCGGAATAAAACAAATTTTGGTGTACAAGTTTTTATTAAATATTCAAGCATTATAAGAGCTTAAATTTATTTTGATTACATAATTGAATTTTCTGAAGTAAAATAGGTCTTAGTAATTGCTCCAATTTTAAGATCCTTCGTTGAAACCTTAGTCGGTCTAACACACAGCTCTGCCAATTACCCTTTCTACTAGTTCTATATGCATACTCCCAGACAATTATGTATTTAACGGAAACATGATCAGAAAATCTAACATGTCTAAGATCTGCAGATGACATCGTATAGGTTGACGAACTCGATTGTCATAAAAAATAAATCAGTTCTGGTTGATAATTGAATGTGGCTTATACCGAAAGGATTATAAACACTTATATGACACAATATGATGAAATGCTGGTTCTAGATCTATTTAGAAAACGAAATAAGAACAACAGGTTTTATTAAAAAAATTATAAAGCAGATAGACATAATCATCAATCTAAATACAAAAACTCTTCAAAAACATAATAAAATCAACAAATAATATCAAAAAAAAAACTAAATTTACAGATTCGCATGACAGACAATGTTCCTATGTCTAATACTGATAAATCCGATTAATGGGCTATTTAACGTACACGAACTGACAGGATTTACGGAAATACAACTTAACCAAGTAGAAATAGTGACCAAAGCAAATATTATCATACACATAATTGACATAAGAGAAATTTTAGACGTAATACAATTTAATGAATCTTTCAGACAGCTTAAAAATTGAAAAATAAATATATACAACCATATCAACTACAACAACAAAAACAACTACAACACTAGAAAATACAACCAAACAACCATACAAACACCTGATACCAACTTGTACCCATATGATACCAACTTACCTTATTAAATTTTACTATAAGTTAAGAAATAAAAAAGAGTCTTGTGTGTTGTTATACTTGTATACCAAATTCTGGTTAATATGCATATTTCAAGAAAAAAAACAAACTGAATGATGGTTTTAATCATATTTATTATCAAGATATTTTTTTTAAATAAATAAACATAAGAAAATTACGATATGTATCGGTTATATTATACCTAGTCGTGCCATAAGTTCTGTCACACGTATATGGGCAATTTTTGTATAAATGAAAAAGAGTTTTTGACAAAGGAAAATATATTTTATTTTGGCATACTAATGGAAGTAAAATAAGCAACAAATTATTCAAAGTGGCCGCCTTTAGCCTTAACACAGCTCTTTAATCTGTTGGGCCAGTCATCGATAGCAGTACGCACTGTTTCTAGCGGAAAATTAGCTACTGCTTCTGTCAAAGATCGCTTAAGGCTCTCGATATTTGGGTGTCGTCTCGTGCACACCATGGACTCTAACTCCGCCCACAGTTTGTAGTCCAGGGGATTCAAATCTGGGCTCCCAGAAGGCCATTCCGTCGCCCTTATAAACTGTGGAATATTGGTTTCCAACCACGCTTGTGTGGTTCGAGCTTTGTGGGCTGGCGCAGAATCTTGCTGGAAAACCCAATGTCGATTGTTGAATAGCGTAGAGTTCAGCGGCTTCACACATCCCTCCAGGATGTCCGTTTGATAATTTTTCGCTGCAGTTTTTACGCCTTTTTCGCAAAAATGAAGCTCGGTGACCCCTTCGTAGCTGACACCCCACCATACCATGACTGATGCTGGTTGATGTCCTCGCTGTACCCTAGTGGCAACTTCTCGGGCTTCTATGGAGCTGTGGGCATACACCTTATCATTTTGGCGGTTGAAATGTTCCTCCACCGTAAAAATTTTTTCATCGGTAAATAAAATTTCTCGATGTTTGTTGTTGCCGTACCGCCGATGGAGCTCTTTCGATCTGGTGCTCCTAATTTGCTTCAACTGCTCAGTCAGCAAATGTCCCGTTGATCGTCGAAAGGCACTCATCCCGAGGTCAGATTTTTTGATGCGAGACATACTTCGGGTGGATATGTTCATCTCTCGAGCCATGATTCGTTGTTTACGAAGCGGATTTCGACGAATTCGACTCTCGACCGCTTTGATGGCAGCAGAAGAACGTACATCACGCGGACGTCCAGAACGAGGTCGATCTTCAATAGTCTGGATCGCGTTATATCTCTGGATCGCACGATACACAAATCTTTGCGTTATTTTTAACGGGCACAACAACTTGAAAATTTCACTCGCGGATTTTCCACACTTATGTAGTGCAATCACTGCAGTTCGGTTTTCTATTACACCCCATTCCATCTTCACACGTTAACGAACACACTTTAAATGACCATCAACTGTCAACAACATTATGACGTTTATAAAACTGGCCGATATTGAAATGTCACTCATAAAATAAAGTTGTTGCCAATGTGAGAAATTATGTGACAGAACTTATGGCAGGACTAGGTATATAGAATAGCTATTTCTTTAACAATGAAACAGTTTTCAGATCCTCTAAATTTAATATTTATATTATTACTTCAGCTTTTCTCAATGCTTCAATGATGGCAACAATCTCGTTGATATGATAAATATCTCCCACCTGTAGCGCTGATACAAGCAATTGTAACCGGTCCACCAATTCATTGGGGTCATCCCAAGAAATATACTGTTTTGGTTCGATTGATGTTTGTATTAAATCTCCTCCTCTATGAGTTAAAAGTTTGTTAATAATTTTTGTATATTTACAGCTTCGGTTTCCATTTATTTGTCCGTTGCTGGGTTCGATTAATGTTTGTATTAAATCTCCTCCTCTATGAGTTAAGAGTTTGTTAATAATTTTTGTATATTTATAGCTACGGTTTCCATTTATTTGTCCTTTGCTGGTATAGTGACGTCTATAAGCATTAGTATCAAGCAAAATATTTCTATAATTCTGTAAATCATCTTCATTGTACAGAGTCTTATCTGGAACTTTCATAAATAGTAGCTCATATATGCCCTGAGTACCATCATAGGTTTTATCTTTTATTAATATTTGACTACCATCGATTGTAAAAATCGAGTTTCCAATTTTCCATTGTTCATTTTCATGATAAACACCATAAGTACTATCGATGAAATCCGGATTATTTGCAAATATATTTAAATATTTTGTAGGTATTTCATCAAATTCTCGCTCGTTCATATATTCAATGAGTTCTTGCCGACCTAAAGGAGTTGTCACATATTTACGTATGCTTCTTACATCCGGAGACTTTAATGGTGTTTCAAAAGTATCAGTTAGATCAAGCTTTCGTCTGAATTTGGGTGTTGGAGTTTCAAAGTCAACGTCACTTTCAATATCATCTGTAGATTGAGTTTCCATGTTTTCTTCTTTTTCAGGTTCATATTTGCTGTGATCATGAGTTTCTACATCTTTTTCTCTTTTAGGTTCGTATTTACTGTGGTCATACAGTTTAACTAATTCTTTAAGAGGTCTTGTGATTGGTTTAAAAGTTTGTTCTTGTCGAGTCTCAGCATTAACTCTACCGATTTTTAATTGTTTATATTTTTTACGTATCGAGTTAGTAGACTTTATAACTTGTTTAAGAATATCTTTATCGGTCGACTTCTGCATTTTTCCTTCTTACACAACAACAACAGATTAACAGATATCGTACTGCTTTAATACTGCTTCTGTACTGAGGTGTACTGCTTTAATACTGCTTCTGTACTGAGGTGTACTGCTTTAATACTGCTTCTGTACAGCTTTAATACTGCTTTATACAGCTTTAATACTGCTTCTGTACTGCTTTGTACAGCTTTAATACTGCTTTGTACAGCTTTAATACTGCTTTAATACTGCTTCTGTACTGCTTTGTACAGCTTTAATACTGCTTTGTACAGCTTTAATACTGCTTTAATACTGCTTCTGTACTGCTTTGTACAGCTTTAATACTGCTTTATACAGCTTTAATACTGCTTCTGTATTGCTTTGTACAGCTTTGATACTGCTTTGTACAGCTTTAATACTGCTTTAATACTGCTTCTGTACTGCTTTGTACAGCTTTAATACTGCTTTGGACAGCTTTAATACTGCTTCTGTACTGAGATGTACTGCTTTACACAGCTTTATTAAAGCTGTACAAAGCAGTACAGAAGCAGTATTAAAGCAGTATTAAAGCTGTACAAAGCAGTATTAAAGCTGTACAAAGCAGTACAGAAGCAGTATTAAAGCTGTATAAAGCAGTATTAAAGCTGTACAAAGCAGTACAGAAGCAGTATTAAAGCAGTATTAAAGCTGTACAAAGCAGTATTAAAGCTGTACAAAGCAGTACAGAAGCAGTATTAAAGCAGTATTAAAGCTGTACAAAGCAGTATTAAAGCTGTACAAAGCAGTACAGAAGCAGTATTAAAGCTGTATAAAGCAGTATTAAAGCTGTACAAAGCAGTACAGAAGCAGTATTAAAGCAGTATTAAAGCTGTACAAAGCAGTATTAAAGCTGTACAAAGCAGTACAGAAGCAGTATTAAAGCTGTATAAAGCAGTATTAAAGCTGTACAAAGCAGTACAGAAGCAGTATTAAAGCAGTATTAAAGCTGTACAAAGCAGTATTAAAGCTGTACAAAGCAGTACAGAAGCAGTATTAAAGCAGTATTAAAGCTGTACAAAGCAGTATTAAAGCTGTACAAAGCAGTACAGAAGCAGTATTAAAGCAGTATTAAAGCTGTACAAAGCAGTATTAAAGCTGTACAAAGCAGTACAGAAGCAGTATTAAAGCTGTATAAAGCAGTATTAAAGCTGTACAAAGCAGTACAGAAGCAGTATTAAAGCAGTATTAAAGCTGTACAAAGCAGTATTAAAGCTGTACAAAGCAGTACAGAAGCAGTATTAAAGCTGTATAAAGCAGTATTAAAGCTGTACAAAGCAGTACAGAAGCAGTATTAAAGCAGTATTAAAGCTGTACAAAGCAGTATTAAAGCTGTACAAAGCAGTACAGAAGCAGTATTAAAGCAGTATTAAAGCTGTACAAAGCAGTATTAAAGCTGTACAAAGCAGTACAGAAGCAGTATTAAAGCTGTATAAAGCAGTATTAAAGCTGTACAAAGCAGTACAGAAGCAGTATTAAAGCAGTATTAAAGCTGTACAAAGCAGTATTAAAGCTGTACAAAGCAGTACAGAAGCAGTATTAAAGCAGTATTAAAGCTGTACAAAGCAGTATTAAAGCTGTACAAAGCAGTATTAAAGCTGTATAAAGCAGTATTAAAGCTGTACAAAGCAGTACAGAAGCAGTATTAAAGCAGTATTAAAGCTGTACAAAGCAGTATTAAAGCTGTACAAAGCAGTACAGAAGCAGTATTAAAGCTGTATAAAGCAGTATTAAAGCTGTACAAAGCAGTACAGAAGCAGTATTAAAGCTGTACAAAGCAGTATTAAAGCTGTACAAAGCAGTACAGAAGCAGTATTAAAGCAGTATTAAAGCTGTACAAAGCAGTATTAAAGCTGTACAAAGCAGTACAGAAGCAGTATTAAAGCTGTATAAAGCAGTATTAAAGCTGTACAAAGCAGTACAGAAGCAGTATTAAAGCAGTATTAAAGCTGTACAAAGCAGTATTAAAGCTGTACAAAGCAGTACAGAAGCAGTATTAAAGCTGTATAAAGCAGTATTAAAGCTGTACAAAGCAGTACAGAAGCAGTATTAAAGCAGTATTAAAGCTGTACAAAGCAGTATTAAAGCTGTACAAAGCAGTACAGAAGCAGTATTAAAGCAGTATTAAAGCTGTACAAAGCAGTATTAAAGCTGTACAAAGCAGTACAGAAGCAGTATTAAAGCTGTATAAAGCAGTATTAAAGCTGTACAAAGCAGTACAGAAGCAGTATTAAAGCAGTATTAAAGCTGTACAAAGCAGTATTAAAGCTGTACAAAGCAGTACAGAAGCAGTATTAAAGCAGTATTAAAGCTGTACAAAGCAGTATTAAAGCTGTACAAAGCAGTACAGAAGCAGTATTAAAGCTGTATAAAGCAGTATTAAAGCTGTACAAAGCAGTACAGAAGCAGTATTAAAGCAGTATTAAAGCTGTACAAAGCAGTATTAAAGCTGTACAAAGCAGTACAGAAGCAGTATTAAAGCTGTATAAAGCAGTATTAAAGCTGTACAAAGCAGTACAGAAGCAGTATTAAAGCAGTATTAAAGCTGTACAAAGCAGTATTAAAGCTGTACAAAGCAGTACAGAAGCAGTATTAAAGCAGTATTAAAGCTGTACAAAGCAGTATTAAAGCTGTACAAAGCAGTACAGAAGCAGTATTAAAGCTGTATAAAGCAGTATTAAAGCTGTACAAAGCAGTACAGAAGCAGTATTAAAGCAGTATTAAAGCTGTACAAAGCAGTATTAAAGCTGTACAAAGCAGTACAGAAGCAGTATTAAAGCAGTATTAAAGCTGTACAAAGCAGTATTAAAGCTGTACAAAGCAGTACAGAAGCAGTATTAAAGCTGTATAAAGCAGTATTAAAGCTGTACAGAAGCAGTATTAAAGCAGTACACCTCAGTACAGAAGCAGTATTAAAGCAGTACACCTCAGTACAGAAGCAGTATTAAAGCAGTACGATATCTGTTAATCTGTTGTTGTTGTGTAAGAAGGAAAAATGCAGAAGTCGACCGATAAAGATATTCTTAGACAAATTATAAAGTCTAGTAACTCGTTACGTAAAAAATATAAGCAATTCAAAACAGGTAGAGTTAATGCTGAAACTCGACAAGAACAAACTTTTAAGCCAATCACAAGACCTCTTAAAAAATTAGTTAAACTGTATGAACACAGTAAATTCGAGCCTAAAAGAGAAGGAGATGTAGAAAATCATAATCATAGTAAATATGAACCTGAAAAAGAAGAAAACATGGAAACTCAATCTACAGATGATAGTGAAAGTGACGTAGACTTTGAAACTCCAACACCCAAATTCGGACGAAAGCTTAATCTAACTGATACTTTTGAAACACCATTAAAGTCTCCGGATGTAAGAAGCATACGTAAATATGTGACAACTCCTTTAGGTCGGCAAGAACTCATTGAATATATGAACGAGCGAGAATTTGATGAAATACCTACAAAATATTTAAATATATTTGCAAATAATCCGGATTTCATCGATAGTACTTATGGTGTTTATCATGAAAATGAACAATGGAAAATTGGAAACTCGATTTTTACAATCGATGGTAGTCAAATATTAATAAAAGATAAAACCTATGAGGGTACTCCGGGCATATATGAGCTACTATTTATGAAAGTTCCAGATAAGACTCTGTACAATAAAGATGATTTACAGAATTATAGAAATATTCTGCTCGATACTAATGCCTATAGACGTCACTATACCAGCGAAGGACAAATAAATGGAAACCGTAGCTATAAATATACAAAAATTATTAACAAACTTTTAACTCATAGAGGAGGAGATTTAATACAAACATCAATCGAACCCAGCAAAAGACAAATAAATGGAAACCGTGGCTATAAATATACAAAAATTATTAACAAACTTTTAACTCATAGAGGAGGAGATTTAATACAAACATCAATCGAACCAAAACAGTATATTTCTTGGGATGACCCCAATGAATTGGTGGACCGGTTACAATTGCTTGTATCAGCGCTACAGGTGGGAGATATTTATCATATCAACGAGATTGTTGCCATCATTGAAGCATTGAGAAAAGCTGAAGTAATAATATAAATATTAAATTTAGAGGATCTGAAAACTGTTTCATTGTTAAAGAAATAGCTATTCTATATATAATATAACCGATACATATCGTAATTTTCTTATGTTTATTTATTTAAAAAAAATATCTTGATAATAAATATGATTAAAACCATCATTCAGTTTGTTTTTTTTCTTGAAATATGCATATTAACCAGAATTTGGTATACAAGTATAACAACACACAAGACTCTTTTTTATTTCTTAACTTATAGTAAAATTTAATAAGGTAAGTTGGTATCATATGGGTACAAGTTGGTATCAGGTGTTTGTATGGTTGTTTGGTTGTATTTTCTAGTGTTGTAGTTGTTTTTGTTGTTGTAGTTGATATGGTTGTATATATTTATTTTTCAATTTTTAAGCTGTCTGAAAGATTCATTAAATTGTATTACGTCTAAAATTTCTCTTATGTCAATTATGTGTATGATAATATTTGCTTTGGTCACTATTTCTACTTGGTTAAGTTGTATTTCCGTAAATCCTGTCAGTTCGTGTACGTTAAATAGCCCATTAATCGGATTTATCAGTATTAGACATAGGAACATTGTCTGTCATGCGAATCTGTAAATTTAGTTTTTTTTTTGATATTATTTGTTGATTTTATTATGTTTTTGAAGAGTTTTTGTATTTAGATTGATGATTATGTCTATCTGCTTTATAATTTTTTTAATAAAACCTGTTGTTCTTATTTCGTTTTCTAAATAGATCTAGAACCAGCATTTCATCATATTGTGTCATATAAGTGTTTATAATCCTTTCGGTATAAGCCACATTCAATTATCAACCAGAACTGATTTATTTTTTATGACAATCGAGTTCGTCAACCTATACGATGTCATCTGCAGATCTTAGACATGTTAGATTTTCTGATCATGTTTCCGTTAAATACATAATTGTCTGGGAGTATGCATATAGAACTAGTAGAAAGGGTAATTGGCAGAGCTGTGTGTTAGACCGACTAAGGTTTCAACGAAGGATCTTAAAATTGGAGCAATTACTAAGACCTATTTTACTTCAGAAAATTCAATTATGTAATCAAAATAAATTTAAGCTCTTATAATGCTTGAATATTTAATAAAAACTTGTACACCAAAATTTGTTTTATTCCGAGATTTCCCCATCAATTAATACCTACCTCAACATCTGGTAAAATATTTGCTTTGGTCACTATTTCTACTTTGTTAAGTTGTATTTTCGTAAATCCTGTCAGTTCGTGTACGTTAAATAGCCCATTAATCGGATTTATCAGTATTAGACATAGGAACATTGTCATGCGAATCTGTAAATTTATGATTTTTTTTTATTTTTTTTTGATTTTTTATTGATTTTTTTTTTATTTTTTTTTATTTTTTTTTTTTTATTTTTTTTTTTATTTTTTTTTATTTTTTTTTATTTTATTTTTTTATTTTTTTTATTTTTTTTTTGACATTATGGCAACCCCAATTGATGATGACGTCATGAAACTATAATCGATGACCTTATGGCAACCCTAATTGATGACGTCATGGAACGTCAGTACATCATCACTAACCAACATCCCATACAAAGCTTACCCCTATTGCATAACAGCGTTATATCCATGTAACCATACAAGTGCTTCATCTACCACAAATACAAGTTATTTTCATACAAATCTTAGACCTTGAACTCGTTCATCAAAAAAAAAATGATCATAAATGTTGGCGAATTGAGGTGAAATTTTCATACCAATCTCACTCGTAAGCCAAAAAAATTCCATACAAAAAAAATGTAAACAACCTATCATATGAATACTCTAAACCATAAACAATTCGAAAGAATTATTCCTACTCGATGATGACTTCATAAAAAAAATATCACGCTATTAATAACAATAACAATCTCCATACACACAATCTATCAATTTTCATCATATATGAAACCTAATACGTAAAACTAAACAAGCTGATCACAACCTATTTCACAATATAAACAACGAAAGCATTCTTAAAGTCCACAGTCCTATCAAAGTAAATATCAATTTCATCATATATGAATCATAATTCGTACAACTCTTATCAATCTTGGCATTTCAAAAAAAAGTCAGTTAGGGATACTGCTACTGCCATCTCTGAAGAAACAGCGAAAGCTCAATCTGACAGTTCAATTCACCACGAAAGCTCAATCTGACAGTTCAATTCACCACGAAAGCTCAATTTGACAGTTCAAAAAAAAAGTCAGTTAGGGATACTGCTACTGCCATCTCTGAAGAAACAGCGAAAGCCTTCTCGAAGTCCAACTACCGGTTTGGATCCCCACTAATAAGTATTGCCATAAGCCACCTCCGGTTTGGATCCCCACTAATAAGTATTGCCATATGGACTACCGGTTTGGATCTCCACTAATAAGTATTGCCATATGGACTTCCGGTCCAGAACCCGCATATACCCACTACTAAGAGCCCAAATAAATAAATCAAAATCCCCTCGGAATCCCAAAAAATAGTGTCCAAGATTTTTCCGGTGGATTGTGAGACCTAGAACATCTTGGGGAGGGGGGGGGGGAGTAAAACGCCCTTACGGAGCCACTGTATTGATTCCTGCTTTGATTCAGGCTCATAATGATGAATCTAACTTTCATCTCCAATCCGGGTCAAAATCTCATCCTTATTCTCGCAACAGAGATCCAAAAACTCGCGATAACTAAAATGTTAGTGATTCAATTTGAAAGATACTTTGTATTTATACCTGTATTGAGTGTTAGAATACCTCCAGGTAAAAATATTTCCCCCCTCCCTCGTCCATCCCCTTCATTCCGCGAAATTTTTTACCTCCACTCGTAGGTTCATCGTTGAGTTCATCAAAATTTTTAGTCATGTAGATAACTCCTAATGAGTTCATTTGTTTTTCCTCTAATTGCAATCTCATCAAGTCCATCTACATATCAGTGTGATCCACAGTGTCAAATGTTTTCACAAATAATTCTACCACATAATTTCCTTCATCAAGTCCCTTGTTGATATATTCCACAGCATCGACAAGAGCAGCAGTTGTGTTGTTATTTTCCTGAAAACCATACTGATTTGGATCAAATCCACTCATTTTTTTTTTAAACAAAATTGAATATCCTTTTGTTAATATTTTTTTCAAATACTTTGCTGAACGCATTAAATAGTGCAATCAGTCGATAGTTACCAGGGTTATTTTTATCATCACCTTTATGTACTGGAGTAATCACTGCTCATTTCAATATTTTCGGGAACACTCCCTCTTCCTTATGTTTGTCAATTATATTAGCCAAGGCCTGAGCAATTATATTTCTTAGGCCCTTGAGGTCTTTAGTGGTGATTCCATCACGGCACTTGTGCCTCCTTCTAGCTGAGATAATGTACATAACATTTCTTCAGTGGTGGTGGAATTTAGAAACATGGTTTTGTTTTGTCTGGGAACTGAAATTAAGATTAAGTTACTGCTTGCTGTTTATCCATCGTATTAACTAATAGTTTATCAGCTACACTTGCAAAATGTTGATTCATAGTATTGGCAATAGTTTTCGGATCCCTCGCAGTTTTATTTAAAGTTAATAATTCGTGAATTCCTGTTTTTTGCGTCGTATTTTTTCCAAGGGATTGATTCATTGATAACTTTTCATATTTTTGAAGGGTTTCCAGTAGCATTAATGAAGCTTTTGCTTAGGTAGTTCTCGTTACCTTTTCGTACAGCTTGGATGGTCATTTTCTTAAGCCTGTCGTAATCTATTTTAGTTTTCTCGTTCGAACGACTTTTTTTATACTTCTTGTATAGTTTTTTCTTATAGGGCAATAGTTTTAGAATGTCTTGAGGAATCCAAAATGAGTTTCTTGTCATAGGTATTATTATACTCTCAGATTTCATCTTGAGCCTATTGATGAAAGCATATTGATGAAATGTGTTGCTGTCTGAAATGTCTGCTATGTCTTTACTTATCGTCTAAATTGGTCCAAAGAAAACTGTGAGATAACTTTTACAAGAACCATTCTTCTTAATCTCTGCCTGAGGAAAAGCTCTGCTAATAAAAACAACTCACCACATGGTACCGCTGTAAATAAATTCCAATCCAGCATTTGACATTTCGGAAAAACACGTGTGTCAGTTTTGTTTATCGCCGAGACCAAAGTGTATTCTACTTTTCGAAATCCATGAATAATGTTTGTAAGCGACGTAAATGACATAAAAATCTACAATTTAAGTGCTGGTAAATCCCTTCCAGAAGTAAGTTAAGTGAAATTTGTTGTTTTCTAGATTTTCGTTAACTCTTTCATTTCAGTGGTTAACCGATCGGAAAAAACGCTCGCAGCTGAAGAAGAAAATCGATTCGCGGCGACAAATCGAGCTAATTCAGGAGTTCGATATGCCCGGAGTGGCAACATCAATTCGTCTCTCGCCCGATAACCAATTTATTATTGCGACCGGGACATATAAGCCGCGCGTCAAGTGCTTCGAAGTAGCGAATCTTTCGATCAAATTTGAGCGATGTTTCGATTCGGAAATCACCAGTTTTGAGGTGCTGAGCGAGGACTATAGTAAGATGGTAAGCAAGGAGTGAAGCTGGAAAAATGTAGATCTGGGGTTTTAGACTTGATTTGTTCTTTTTTCAGGTGTTTTTGCAATGCGATCGCTACGTTGAATTTCATGCTGCTCATGGCCGGCACTATCGGTTGCGGATTCCACGATTCGGCCGAGATATGAAGTATCATAAGCCTTCGTGTGATTTATTTATTGTCGGGACATCAAGCGTAAGTGTTGGCGATCAGTTGGGGTTAGGTTTAACAGGATTGGATTCCCATTGATAGAGATTCCTGCCTGGGCATAGTCCAATATGTAGTTATGTTGTACTACAATGCGAATTTGCTTTATTTCTAATCGGCATGTAACTTAAAAGCTCTTCCTGTTCAAGTACACCCAAGTTACCAGAATATAGATAATTGATTTAGTGTATACTGGTTTCAACGAAAAGTATAAAAAACGGACAATATATGTATGTACATCGAAGTAACAGCGAAGCTGGTCAAAGTAATTGTGTGTGAAAGGTCAGCACTGGCTGGAGGAGGTATTGCCGTGTTATTTTTGTTGGAGACCTCCGATGATCGTGCATGCTAGCGTGCGCGTGTTCTTTCATTACTGTTTGTTGAGAGCTTCTAGGGAGTTAACCCTCGCCCGAGTCATTCTTCTGTCACCCGATCGCAGTCGTTGCTTTCTTCGCCTTTACTCACAGGCGTTCAGAATTATTTCGTTCTCGTTCGGTTTTTTTTCCTGTCTATACGTGTAGTTTGTTGGTTGGTAGCTTTCTCACGGTCACCGAACACTCGATGATCGTGCATTATATAGTGCAGGTGTTCATTAAAACATTTTTTCGTTGTCCGAGTTTCCTATCTGTTGTAGTTGTTGTTTTCTCTTGGTAATTCGATGATCCTTATAGTGCTTGTACGCGCGCATTAATTTGATGTAGATCTGACATTTCGCATTACCTTTCGAGTACAGTGGAAGACCGCGGATATTTGATGAACGATTATGGCTAACATGTAACAATGTACTAGTAGACTGCACAGTCACAGAGGAGAAAATTAAATTTTTTTTTATAATTTGAGGAACACATGAGAGAGCTGCGACCTTTCCGGCATATTATGCGTTTATTGTCCTTTTATCCTACCATAAGTCGATAGCTTTGGCTAATCTAAGTATCTTCAAAGGAGCCATGTTGGCTAGTTCCTCGGTAGAAAGGATACCTTTTCCGAGAAGATTGTGTATTTTCTTTGCTGCTGCTTCAGTGACATAGGATGTGTGCTGTCGTTTCTGAGTTTTCGAGACAGAGGCGGCAGATGTCGGTTTCAGCTAAACCCATATTTTTGAGATGGTGGTTTACTCCACTGTGCCCCGTCATTAGACCGATTAGAGTACTAATATCACTCTTGCTGAATCTTAGAATATCCTCCAATTTGTTTTTTTCTTGTGGTCAATCAATCAATCAAATTCCTGTTAAGACCCCCTATAGGGGCATAGGACAGAAACAACTCTCTTCCACAAGGCGCGATCCTGAGCATCGGCCTTAAGCTGTTGCCAGGACTTGTTTATTCCTCTGGCATCCTGCTCAACTGCTCGCTTCCATGTGTTACATGGTCGACCAACACGACGCACATTTATTTTCAATTTTTTGTGAGATTGATAAGCCCGGAAGTCTATTCCAGTAGGTTTTATGCTCTTGTTCAACCCACTTTTTATACTCTAGATGAAATCTGAGAGTATTATAAGTTTGCCACAAAGTTTGTAACGCTAAGAAATAAGGCTCGCAAAAAAAAAATGAATGATACAGAAGTTCATATAATCACTAAAAAATCTCAAAACCGAATGTCCGTCCGTCCGTCCGTCTGTCCGTCCGTGCTCTCTCTAGCTTGAGAACACGTTACGTTGTTTTGAACAAAAAAAAATAAGGTCAAGTTCGTGAACGGGCCAAATCGCTCCACCCCTTCTACCCCCTCCCATACAAAATGACACAATTACGCAATTTGACAATAAACGGATTTGCTCAAAAACTATAAAAGCCATTAGTCTGAAATTTTTAATATATTACTTTTATGATGATTTCAGTCTATCGTATAAAAATTAGACGTGTCCTCCTCTTCCTTCCACCACCTCCCATACAAACTGCACTATTTCATGAAATACTCTAAGCCAATTTACTCAGTGTGTATAAAATTTATCGAGCTCAAATTTGGTATTAAATATTTATTTAGAATTATTAGTAAGACCAAAAAAAATTAGACCATTAGCTTCAGCCCTTCTACCCCCTCCCATACAAAATGACACAATTTCGCAATTCTACAATAAACGGCTTTTCTCGAAAAGTATAAATGTTATTGATCTGAAATTTGGAATATATTACTTTTATAATAATTCCAATCTGCTGTATAAAAATTATTTAAGTCTTCCCCTTCCTTCTACCACCTTCCATACAAACTGCACTTGTTCATGATATACTCTAAAGAAATTTACTCAGTACGTATAAAATTGATGGAGCTGAAATTGTGCACTAAACACTTATTTGGAATTATTCGTAAGTCCAAACAAAATTAGGCGATTAGCTTCACTCCTTCTACCCCCTCCCATACAATTTAACACAATTCAACGAAATTACAAAAATTCGATTTGCCAGAAAAGTATGAATGCAACTGATCTGCTATGCCAAATAAATGATGTTTACAGTTATTTCTAAGAAATTTATTAATAAGTCCAATACCACCTCCTATACAAAGTGCACAATTTCACTAAATCCAATACACTAGGTTCCTCAGTACCTATTAAATTTTTGAATCCTAAATTTTGTATAAAACATTTTGATAGCAACCTCATCGTGATGTGAAAAAATTAGTTCAATGTTGTCACCCCCTATACTACTTCCCCTACAAAATTTCTTAAAATAAAAAAATTTTTCCTTCATCTAGAGTATCGCACAGTTGGGCTTTAGGCCCAATCGTAGTTCTCTTATGTTTAAGTATAGGGTTGGAGTGCTCTTTTGGTTTTCCACAGAATGGCTTTGGTCCAATAAAATTTATTTCTGCGACGTTTTTGCATGGCGATCAGCCTCTTCATTTCCCTCAATTCCTGGTACCCACATTCAGATTACATCGTTCCTTTTTTCCAAGATGATTAGGTTTTGAAGGCAGTCCCAAACTATCTTCGATACGTGTTAATTGGATGCTAGGGCTTTGAGAACCGCCGGACTATCCGATAGGATATACAGTGCCGGAAAAAAGTTTGGAAACATGGTCTCTCAACCCACAATCAAAGCTCTGAAACAAAATTCCTTGTGCACACACCTATGAAACTTTGCATAGAATTTCAGTGCCGCATTTCTTATAAATCTTCAAAGCGAAATTTGTTTATAACAACGCTAAAAAAAATTGTGACGACAGTTTCGATTTTATCTGGTATTATTCGTGGAAAAAAGTATGGAAACACATATCTTTTTCATATAATTCGAGTTTATTTAAAGGAAATAACATGTTTTTCTTAGTATTTAGTGCTTCTCCCTTTTGCTTTTAGTACAGCCTTGCATCTCCTCTCCATTGAGTCCACCAACTTTTCGCAAAATGAAACCGGGATATTTTGCTATTCTCTAATGATTTCATCTTACAGTGCATTCCTATTAGAAATTTTTGTGTGTCGAATTTTACGCTTTACATGTTCCCATAGATGTTCTATTGGATTCAGATCTGGGGATTGTGAAGGCCATTCCATAACACTCACTTTTTCCTGTTGGAACCAATCCTTAACTAAACGCGAAGAATGCTTCGGATCGTTATCTTGTTGGAAAATCCAACGTAACGGCATTTCTTCTTCAGCATATTGGAAGCATATTGTTTTGCAATATTTCCAAATACCGATACCGATCCATTATCCCATCTATCCGAAAAATTGGGCCAACTCCAGAACGTGAAAAACATGCTCAAGTCATTACCGATCCTCCGCCATGTTTAACTGTTGGTAATTGATACCTTGCATTGTACCTTTCACCCCGTGGTCTTCTAACGTAATGTTTTCCATCGCTTCTAAATAGTTGAAATTTACATTCATCACTCCACAGAACTGTATTCCATTTGCTGGGAGTCCAAAGAATGTGTTCTTTTGCAAATGTTAGTCTTCTTGCAATATTGGCTTTTGATAAGAGTGGCTTCTTCAGTGGAGATCTTCCAAAAAGGCCACTTTCCATCAATCTATTTCTAGTTGTCCCATCTGTCACATCTGAAATACCTCTGTTCTTTAACTCGGCGTTGATCTCAGTGGCCGTTTGTCCTGGTTTTTGTTTAGACATCCTTTGAACTATGCGATCGGTAGTTGTTGTTGTTTTTCTAGGCCTCCCTGACTTTGGAGCACACTCGACTGTCCCTCGCTGATGAAAGTTTTTAATAATTTTCGAAATTGTTCCTCTTGGTATATCGAGTTTTTGTGAAATTTGAATTTGTTTTGTTCCGTTATTGTACATAGAAACGATTTTCTCCTTCAAATCCATTGAGTACAACTTACACTTCGGCATTTTTAATTATGTTTCATAAAAACTTTAAATGGAGCTAAATTTAATTCAGTCGCACAACAAATAACTACTAATGACATTCAATTTCAAAGTAAACGGTTCTAATTAACTTTTTGACAACAAAAACCGTTTTGTTTCCATACTTTTTTCCGCAAGTATTACCAGACATATTCAAAACTGATGTCACTATTTTTTTTAGAGTTGCCATAATTAAATATCCCTTTAAAGATTAAAAAGAAATGGGATACAGCTGTTCTATGCAAAGTTTCATAGGTGTAAGTACCAGGAATTCTATTTCAGAGCTATGGTTGTGGGTTGAGAGACCATGTTTCCAAACTTTTTTCCGGCACTGTAAATAGATTTGTTGCGATGGGCTCTCCTTATATTCTCTTGGATGCATAGCTCCATTGCAATTAGTTCAGCGCGGAAGATTGTGGCTTCTTTGGCGAGTGGTTTTGAAACCGAGAAGTTAGGACCTTTAACTCCGGCTCCAGTCCCCTCAGAGGTGCGCGCGCCATCTGTATACCAGATGGTAGATTTCTGTTCCATTTCAGGTGGCATGGATTGCCAGTCCTTGCGTTCTCTGATTATAACTTTGAAGGGAGTTTCAAAGTTGAATTTTGTCGGTATAGTGTCCGATAGTGTGGAGGCTGGAACCTCTATTTTTGAGTCTTTTAGGATTTTGAGGTGACCTCTAAAATCCCCTGATTTTTCCACCTTCCACAATGGCACTGCAGCCCGAATCGGACTTTGGCCTCCTGACATTCAGGTTCCTTAACATTTTTCATTATTCATTGCGGAAGGGTTGTTAGCCGTTCGCACAACCCTGTACCTACAAATTTTTCATTTTCGCAGATTGAGGTAACCAAGGTATACTCAAGCATGTAGTGTGCTAGAATTATGCGCCGACCGGGATTTGAACTCACGACCTTCGCATTACAAGACCAACATGCTAACTACTAGGCTACACCCTAGCTAGCACCTAGCTCCTGCTTAATGCTCAGCTTACTGCTCATGCTCAGTTCCTACCAATCTGTTCAATGATATCCGTTCACTGCTCGTGCTCAGTGATATCTGCTAACTGCTCACTGATATCCATATCTGCTCACCGCTCATTGATATTTTCACACTGCTCGTGCTCACTGCTCATGCACTGAGCAGGTATAGTAATGAATGAACAGATGAGCAGGCTACGACTTAACGAGCTAGCGTGAGCTGATTGATGCTCTGTGAGAAGGTCGGTGAAGTGCGACTGCGATTTAGTGAATGAAGTGTATGAATTTGTTTAGCGAGCTTTGATCTGATCGGTGAGCTAAGACGTGCGAAGTGGTCAATGAGGTAAGCTTTCGTGAGTAAGCGGCGATTTGTTTGGCGAGCTTTGATCTGAGCTACGATATGGTCGGGGTGAGTAGGGACGTGTGACTTGGTCAATAAGGTGCAGTACAAACAAAATAATTGGGATTCGTAGCAATATTCTAGTGAGCTGGCGGCAATTTTATTGGGGATAGCCCGTAAGCGGAGCTTGTAGCGAGTGAGCGGCTACAACGCTGTGTTGCGTTTCGTCCCAGACATGCTTACGACGGACTCGTCAGTAAGGCTTGTGTAAGCAGGCCCTGCCTTAGATGCTAAGGGAATACCGTGCAGGTAGTGAGATTAGAACCCGGAGATTTTCGAGTTGCAAAGCGGCCGTGTTGGCCACTGAGCTATCTAGACCTCACGGTTTAGTCGGTTAGTAGCGATGCAGTATAAGCCGCCACAGAGCTAATGCTGATCTTCTAAACGCAGCTCTTTTCAATTTTCAATCGCAGTATATGATTGCTCCTTTAAAAAAGCAGTGAAAAAATCACAGGTATGTAAAACAGTAGACCATCTCTAATTGAGAGTACAAATGAAAAGACGCCGTGCATTTATTGTGTATTGTAATTGTTACATAATTATTCTTAAAAATATATAGTCACAACTTTTTTCCCATCTTTCTGGTACAGATTTTGCGTCGAAAAAACTGCTTGTCAGGTAGGTTTTCTCGACCTGACATGTGGCCGAGCGTTGTCGTGCAGCAAAATCACTATGCATTTTGTATTGCGTGCGTTTTTTCTTCAATGCACAAACGCGTTAGTTGTGTTCGGTAGCGAGGTCCTGTGATAGTTTTACCCGGTTGCAGCAGCTCATAATACACCACGCCGCGCCGATCCCACCAAATACTTAGCATGATTTTCGAGCCATGGATTTTTGCCTTGGCCGTCGATGTTGATACATGGCCGCAGTATCCCCTCCCCTTTTTCCACCTTAGATTATCGTAATGCCAGTGGCAATGCAAAAAAATTTCTTTTTTGCCGTTGGAGCAGCTGTTCGCACTGAGAAAACGCCGTTCGACGTTTCTCGGCTTCAACTCGTGCGGCACGCAATTTCCTTGATTCCAAAGTTTTCAAACGAAGTGAAAGGCTTGTTGAGTCGTACCCAATGAATCTGCAAGTTGTTGTTGCATTGGGCATGAATCATCGTCCAGTAATGTCTCCAATTTTGCGTTTCAAACTTTTTCACCGATCCGCGATACACCTTGTCTTCCACGCAATGCATTTCTGTTGTTTTGCAAACATTCCTTCGTCCCCACAGTAATTTTTCGCATCCGCCAACTATTTTGTGACAATTGTTCAGCTACTTCAAAGGTAAGAGCGTACAGCAAAATCTCCTGCACTGTATTTTTGCCTGGCAATCTTAACACCTGTAGCAGTTCTCTATCTTGCAGAGCTTTTTTTTTTAACGCGGGGAAAAGCATTGAAAACATTAAAGTGCGGGACTTGAACTCGCTAAAAACCCCTCGCCTAACCCGGGACAACCGTTAAGTATTTCGTCAGGAGGAGGGAGGAGCATAAAGTTCAAACGTCAATTTACTGTCAAAGTGTCTTATGTCACCCTGTATATGTCACTGCCTATCTTATTCAACTACCAATTGTTCTAGCTGTTATAGGCACTTCTATCTCCGATGATTCCCTACGTAGTCTTGCGAGTCTCCTCAGCTCGGTGAGAACTTTCACGCACATCTGAGTCATCGCATTCCAGGTTACGCTGCTGCTCAGCATATGTGGAACTATGTTATCGGGGTTAATATTTTCTCCAACGATGTCCTCGACTCTCCTTCTGTCCATTTCGTACTGGGCAGTGAAAGAATACATGCTCTGCATTTTCTATCGCATCTGTACAACTTGGACATGACGCAGAGGAATCATGGCCATATTTGTGCAAATAGCTTTTATAACAGCCATGCCCTGACAGAAATTGGGTCATGTAGTAATCTACTTCACCATGCTTCCGTCCGACCCACTTATCTACGTCTCTTATGAGTCTATACGTCCAGCGGCCTTTGTATACGGTGTTCCATTGCAGTTGCCAGGTATTGGTACTTATCCGTTGCTCTTCCTTTTTCTCTTCCACTGTTAAGCATCGATTTGTCGTATTCTTTTTGTGATATAATCGTTGTGATTCAGCAGCTAGTATGTCTGGCGGCAGTAAACCAGCTATGACATTCGCGGCGTCATATGAAATTGTGCGAAATCCACTGCATACCCTTAACGCACTTACTCTATGGGTTTTTTTTTAACATATTCGCGTAAGATTTGTATCGTAGTGCTTCGCTTCATATCGGTGCAGCATATATTATGATACTTCCCGTCACTCTTAAAAGAAGTATCTTCCTGTTTTGGCTTGGTCATCCAATGTTCGCCATTGCTCTGCATAGGGCGGAGTTCACTCGTCCTGCTTTTGCGCAGACTGTTTCGATGTTGGTCTTGAAGGATAATCTTGCGTCAATCATGAAACCCAAGTATTTAATGGAGGGTTGGGATACGATTTCAAGTCCATCTATATTTAACGTTATATGCTCTCTTTGTTTTCTGCTTGTAATAAGAACTAATTCTGTTTTTTGTACAGCTAGCTCTAGATTAGATGCTCTAAGCCAGTTCTTAATGTCAGAAATCACGTTAGTGCTTACGTTCTTGATGCTCTGTAAGTCTTTTGCTACCACAGTGATTGCTATATCATCCGCGTAGCCAATTATTTGTACACCTCTTGATACTGGAAGTCGTAAGATGTCATCATATTGTATATTCCATAACACGGGTCCTAGTACTGAGCCCTGTGGGACTCCACATGTTATGCTATACTTCTTCACTCCTTCTTCGGTGTCATATAGTAATACTCTACCTGCGAGATAGCTCCTGACCATTCGTAGGAGGTATGGTGGAGTTTCCAATTTAGAGTATTAATTATGTGAGACCACGTCACCGAATTGAATGCATTTTTGACGTCTAGTGTTATTATAGCGCAGTATTCTTTAGAACCATTCTTCCATCTACTGCCTTCAATGGCCTTTTCAGCAATGTCTATCACTTTTTTTATTGCGTCGACTGTAGAGCGCCCTTTGCGGAATCCATATTGATTCTCTGAAATGTTTCCATACTCTTGTAGATGTTGTTCTAATCTGTTAAGAATTAACCGTTCCAGGATTTTCCCCAGTGAGTCATGCACAGCGGCTTGTACGAACTCGGCTCTCCGGATGGTTTGTTTGGTTTCGGGAGTAGAACCAAACGTTGGCGTTTCCATATTTTGGGAAAAAATACCATCCTTTACGCATTTCGTGTACATTTCTGCGTAGACGTCTGCATTGAGCTTTATAGCTAGTTTAAGCGCTCTATTTGGAATGCCATCTAATCCGGGTGATTTATTGTTCTCAAGCCGCTTAGCTGCTTGGAGTACCTCCTCCGCAGTCACCACCGCTGGTTCGTTATTCACTTTAGTGGGGCTTTCTATTATTGCCGGAGCATTACTATCGGAGCGTTTCGGGAATATCTATTCGACCAATTTCTCCATAAGTATAGGACACGTTGGTGCTTGTCCCCTTGGTCCCTTCAGTTTCGACATCACTACTCTATATGCTCCATCCCATAAGTTACCGTTCATATTGTTACAAAGCTCTGAAACATTCTTGTTTACTTTGCCTAATTACCTTTTTAAGGTCTGAACTGGCTTCTTTGTATATATCGAGTACTACCATTTACGGTTGTTCCTTTCCGCTGCAGCTGTCGTCTAGCTTTGTGACATCTAATGCGTAGCCGAGCAATGTTATCGTTCCACCAGTAGTTTGGTTTCCGTACGTTGTGAGCTTTTCTTCTCACCATTGCCGCGTCACAGGCTTTACTCAGTTCGTTTACTACACTTTGAGCTTGATTTTCTATACCTTGTTGCGGGTCATGTTCGGCATTCAGTACCATCTTGAAGATTTCTTCATCTAGTGTATTATCTTTCCATCCTTTTGTCTGCGCTTTCGCATGCTGGCGCTTTTGACGATTTCTTCTACCAGAATCAATTGTCACTATTATTGCCTGATGGTCGTTATGCGTGTATGCATCACTTAACCGCCATTCTGTGTGCTGGATTAATGTTCTGCTTGCAAATGTAATGTCTATTACGGAGCCTCTTCGGTTTTTTTCGAATGTGTTTTTGCGCCCACTATTTAAAACGATGACGTCAAGCGACGCAAAGGCTTTGAGTAGCATATTTCCTCTCCCATTAGTGCGTCTGCTTCCCCATTCCGTGGCCTATGCGCTGAAGTCACCAGCAATGATATTTGGGCTTGTTGATTCAACATCGATCGTGAGTCCATCGAGAATCCTTTCATATTCATCGTTGCCAACACTCGATGGTATATAGCAGCTATATATATTTATTCCGCCAATCTTTGCTCTTACGTAGTACTGGTTATCAGTGTGTGGCTTATCTTGGAAAGTTTTGTCTCCACAGGCCCAGATTTCTGCCTTTTGTGTTCTGTCTGAGATCCATCCTAAATCCGATATTGTTCACTAATGATCGCTACGTCAAATTTCTCTTCGTATATTCTCTGCTTTAATAGATCCTGAGCCGCTTAACAGTGATTAAGATTAATCTGAACTATTTTCATGTTTTTTTAATTTTGCGTGCTTCTAGGTATGCGGGACATGTTCGACTGCTTGTAGGATGGTTAGAGTCGGCACTTCCGTTGCTCTTGCATAGCATGCAGCATGGTAGGCTATTGCAATCTCTCGCAAAATGACCTGCTTCACCGCATTTCATGCATCTTGCACTGCGATCTTCGGTGCTTTTGCATGCTTTTGCTAAATGGCCGAAGGAAAGGCACCTGTAGCACCTAGTTACATTCACCGTTTCTCTAAGTCGGCAGACGACCCATCCTACTTTAATTTTCTCCTTATCGATAAGTTTATTCGCAGTTTCTGTCGGCGCCCTAATCACAGCTGTCTGTGTTCCAGTATAAGCCTTCCTAACTGACTTAATCCAAGAAGGGTTGAAGGAACTTGGCCCCTCTATCTGCATGCGTATGGCATCTACGATATCTTCCTTTGTCGTAATTTCATCTAAATCTTTCAGTTCTAGTTGAGTCTCTTGCGTAAGAACTTTAATGTCTGTTTTAGTCGCCAGGACCTTTTCTATTTCCTTCTTGAACTCCTCTGAGCCTTCACTTCGTTGCTTATTTAGTTCCAACAGCATTTATCCTTTTGCCGTCTTTCTTATTTTTGACACATTTTCACTATATTTATTCAATACTTCATGTCCTTTCACCAATCGTAGGATGTCATTGTATGAAATCTCTCCTGTTTTGGTGATGACTACTGCATCAGGTCTAACAGCTTTAGGTTTGGGTTTCATACTTTGACGTTTATCTCGCCTATTTATATTTTTTTTCATGACTCTCGTCCATCCTATTTCTTTAGGCTCCTTCTCCTTAAGTTTCTCTGTAGATACTTCTCAGGGAGGGAGTAGAAGGGGTGGAGCGATTTGGCCCGTTCACGAACTTGACCTTATTTTTTTTTGTTAAAAATAACATGTAAAAAATTTGAGCTCTCTAGCTCAACGTGTTCTCAAGCTAGAGAGGGCACGGACGGACAGACAGACGGACGGACATCCGGTTTTGAGATTTTTGAGTGATTATATCAACTTCTGTATCATTCATTTTTTTTTCCGAGCCTTGTTTCTTAGCGTTACAAACTATGTGGCAAACTTATAATACTCTCAGATTTCATCTAGAGTATAAAAAGCCAGTCATAAAAAAACCGAACCAAAAGCGTCTATTATTTTCTTTTTTTCACACGATATTACTCACGAGCAGTGTGTAGATGATGTAGATATCAAAGACTATCAATTAGGCTTGGGATTGATATTCTTTGATATCATTGAACTGAGCATTGAACAGTTTGCCGATATCGCTGAGCACGAGCGATATAACAGATACGAAGAAAGACGATAGAATATATTAGATGTCCCAAACGGTAACGAGCAACGCAAGAGCTTCCATATGAACGACGTTCATATGAAAGATCTTTCGTTGCGCGATTGGTGAGCTTAAGGCTACGGCTGGGTAAAGTGCGACTGCGATTTGTTGGGTTCGATGGGCTTTAGGATCTGATAAGAGCCTTACGTTCTTCATGATGAAATTGCTTGTGGGAGTAATATCGTATAAAGAAAAGAAAAGAATATACCTTTTGGTTCGGTTTTCTATGACCGGGTGTTTTTATACTCTAGATGAAATCTGAGAGAATTATAAGTTTGCCACAAAGTTTGTAACGCCAAGAAATAAGGCTCGGAGAAAAAAATGAATGATACAGAAGTTCATATAATCATTCAAAAATCTCAAAACCGGATGTCCGTCCGTCCGTCTGTCTGTCCGTCCGTGTCCTCTCTAGCTTGAGAACGCGTTGAGCTAGAAAGTTCAATTTTTGTATACGTCGTTTTTAACAAAAAAGTAAGGTCAAGTTCGTGAACGAGCCAAATCGCTCCACCCCTTCTACCCCCTCCCATACAAAATGACACAATTTCGCAATCTAACAATAAACGGATTTGCTCGAAAAGTACAAATAACATTGATTTGAAATTTGGAACATAAAACTTTTATGATGATTCCAATCTACTCTATAAAAATAATTTGTGTCTTCCCCCTCCTTCCACCACCTCCCATACAAACTGCACTTTTTCATGAAATGCTCTAAACCAATTTACTCAGTGCATATAATAGTTATTGAGCTGAAATTGTGCACGAAATATTTATTTGAAATTATTATCAAGACCAAAAAAAATGAGACGATTACCTGTACTCCTTCTACCCCCTCCCATACAAAATGACACAATTTCGTAATTTCATAATAAACAGATTTGCTCAAAAAAAATAAATGCTATTGATCTGAAATTTGGAATATATTACTTAAATGATGATATAAATCTACTGTACAAAAGTTATTTGAGTCCTCCCCTTCCTTCCACCACCTCCCATATAAACTGCACTTTTTCATGAAATGCTCTAAGCCAATTTACTCAGTGCGTATAAAATTGACCGAGCTGAAATTGTGCACTAAATATTTATTTAGAACTATTAGTAAAACCAAAAAAAAATTAGGCGATTAGCTTTACCCCTTCTATCCCCTCCCATACAAAATTAACCAATTTCACAACTTTATGAAAAGTCGATTTTCATGAAAAGTATGAATACTACTGATCTCCAATTTAAGACATGTCAAAAGCATGATATTTATAGTTACTTCTGAAACGTCATTAAAAACTCGCCCCTCCTTCTATCACCTCCCATACAAACGGCACTACTTCACTACACCCAATACACTAATTTTCTCAGTACCTATTAAATTTTTAAATCCTAAATTTTGTATAAGACATTTTGATAGCAACCTTACCGTCATGTGAAAAAATTAGTTCAATGTCGTCACCCCCTCTATCACTTCCCCTACAAAATTTCTTAAGATACAAAAATTTCTCTTTCATCTAGAGTATCGCACGATTGGGCTTTATGCCCAATCGTACTCCTGTTATGTTTTTTATTTGGTTTGTGTACATGCGATGGGCAAGCGGCGGTTTGTTTGGCGAGTAATATTCTGAGCTACGATCTCGTCGGGGTGGAATGTGTGAGTTTCGCGATTAATGTGCGAATGCGAACAAAACTCTGGGATTTGTAGCGATGATCATTGCGGCAATTTTATTGGCGATAGACCGTAAGCAGTATGCATTTGCTCTGCTCTTCTAATCGCAGCTCTTTGAAATTTTCAGTCGCAATATGCGATTGCTCTATTAAAATAGCAGTGAAAAAATCGCAGGTATGTAAAATAGCATACCATCTCTATTCGGGCAACAGGTTAAGCAACCTCGTAAGTCAGTTTTCGATTGTCTTAAACTATAATTATATCAAACGGGAATCCCATAGCCTTGGTGAAGCCTAATGGGTAGCGTCTTCTTCTACAATGTGAAGGTCTCAAGTTAATATCCCAGTCGATGTATTCCGGCATATCTGGGCTACCTCACTTTGCGAAAATGAAAATTCGTAGATAAAGGGTTGTATGAAGGTCTAATAACTCTTCCACAATAAATAATGTTAAGGAACCGGAAGATCACTAGGCCAAGGCCTGATTTGGGCTGCAAATTAGAAATACATAATACATGGTGTAATTTATAATTGAAGCAGGCAGTAGTATGAAAGTGTTTCCTTTTATTGAAAAACAATTCGTTTTATCCAAGTAAAAACATTTACAAGATTAGTGCGAATAACAAACGTCACTTGTGCACTATTCTTCACATCCTCTCCCTCACTTGACTCCTCAGTACTGATTTAATTCATAATTATTCTGCTGTAAAAAATTCCATTATATTTTTCTCTCCATCTCTCAGGATATTTACCGCCTGAATTTGGAACGTGGTCAATTCCTACAACCATTCTCATCGGATGGCAGTTGTTTGAATGCATGCGACATCAATCCCGAACATCATTTACTTGTTGTTGGCACACAAGAAGGTACAGTTGAGGCATGGGATCCACGCGACCGAAGAAAATGCTCTTCACTTGATGTTGCGATGAAATTTCCAACCTACAAGCAATTTCCATCGGTAACATCAACATAGAAACAAAACATGCATCAAAGCTCTGTATTGCAATCATTTCTTCCATAGGTGACCGCCATAAAATACAAAAATGGCCTTCAAATGGGAGTCGGAACAGCCGATGGTCATGTTTTAATTTATGATATTCGATCGCGCGAGCCACTCTTTATTAAAGATCATCTTAATCGTGTACCGATCAAGAAAATCAATTTCAACTCGTCCATAAATGCTGTATGTTCGCTAGATGCGGCTATGCTGAAAATTTGGGATGAAAATACGGTAAGATGAATTTTAAGATTTTATCGATTTTTTTTTTCAAATCGATTTGAATTTTGCAGGGTAAACAAATGGCTTATATCGAATCAACGACAAATTTCAATGATTTCTGTACGATACCGAACACGGGAATGTTTTTCATGGCACAAGAGGATGTAAAAATGCTGACGTATTATATCCCATCGTTGGGACCGGCACCGAAATGGTGCTCGTTCTTAGACAATTTAACTGAAGAAATCGAGTCAGAGGTAAGATAAATTCGGTGATACAGATTGAATTTTTCTATAATATTGGGCTTTTTGTAAGGTTATCGAGCACATATATGATGACTATCAGTTCGTAACCAAAAAAGAACTGGAAGAGCTGAGCCTGGACAATTTGATAGGCACTAATTTGTTACGAGCCTACATGCATGGGTAAGAATTATTCATTCGAACGATCTGCAACGTTATTTCATTTAGCAACAATCTAAATTGTATAATATTTCAGTTACTTCATCGATGCACGACTCTACAGCAAGGCGAAATTGGCTGCTGAACCGTTTGCGTTCGATAAATTCCGCAAGGAGAAGATTCGTCAAACGATTGAAGCTCAGAGACCAAGTCGATTAAAACTGCAATCCGACTTACCTAAAGTCAATCAAGAATTAGCTTTAAAAATTCTGAACGATACATCGAAAAAATCAATGAAAACCGCAAATTTACTCGAAGACAATCGTTTCAAGGCAATGTTCGAAAATACCGATTTCACTATCGATAAGAACGCCGAAGAATACAAAATTGTCGCTCCGGTTCTCAACCGTTTGGACAAGGCGAAAATCAAGGAGCTAAAACGGCGCATTGAAGTCGATCGTGTCGAACAATTGCATTCTGAAGAGAAAGAAGAACGTCATAGTTCGGACGACGAAGATTTATTCGAGAACCAACGGAAAAATTCTGGAGAATCGGAAGAAGAGGAAAGTTCTGACGATGATATTCGCGAATTCTCGCGTGATATGAAGAAAACTTATAAGCAAATTAAACGTGATCGAATTGAGAAGGAACGCGACGAAGAGCTAGCCGAAACTAATAACGCGGCAGAAAATGTCGAGAAACAGACAAATGGAACGAAAATGTTTGCGTTGGATCATATGCGCGAATTGAAATTGAATTCGTTGAAAAATAAAGCGAATAAGTTAAGTTTAAGGGATCGCGTCAGTAAGGAATCGGCGACTGCGGAGCAATTTGTTTCGGAACAGGGTAACTATGGTAATCGAACTATGATATTCGATACGAAACCAGTTACGAAGGATATAAAAAAACGCGAATACGAAATGAAGAAACATCGCGAAGAGAGGCGTCAATTTTCCCGATCGACAACCGGTTTGTCGTTGAAAAAGATCCGATTCAAATAGGAAGTTCGACATTTTATTTTTGTAGATGTATGCTATCGTGAATAAAAGAGTTATTTTTATTTATTGTTAAAATTTGGTTTTTTTGTTACTCAGAACCAGATCGACCATTTGGCTATAAGTCGCCGATGGAGAAGATGTGCGAGCGAAACGTGGAGTTTGATGCGCAGCACCTATCCGACGACCATAAATTCTTAAAATGAAGCGCAAGCTTACTGTGGATAAACTCAGACATCTCAACAAAAAGCGCGAGTATGCCACCATTCTACGCGAAATTCATCGACATTGGGCGAATATGAAATTCGCACACTGGACGCCAATTGGGAGGCAACTAGAAACACTTTTCTAACTAGTGCTGAAGAATCTGTGGGATGTGTGCAAAGCGGTGAGAAACCCTGGATGTCGCAAGACACATGGGTCAAGGTTGGCAAACGGAAAAAAGCCGAATTGGCAATCATCTCTCAACCCGATGTCAACCATCGAACGCCCGACTTGAGGCAGAACTACCGCGATGCTCATATACAGCTTAAGAGGGATGTTAGACGCGACAAGAGAAAGGCCATTGAAGATCTGGCAAACAAGGCAGAATCTGCGGCTTACCTCGGGGATATGGGTTCACTATTTAAAATTATTCAAATTAAAACAGTTGACGAACAGGCACAGATATGAACGGAACTCTCCTTAATATGAGTGAACACCAGTTGCGACGATGGAAGGAATACTTCTATGATATTTTAAACATCTTGTCAGAGGAAGATATTCCGGAAACAGAACAACTTCCAAACATCCAACCGCAACAATCCTCTATTAGGGACGTTCCCGCAGATAAGGAAGAAATAGTTTCCGCCATTCAGTCAAAGGCGGGAAAGAAAGCCCCAGGTTTAGACGGACTATCAACCGAACTCCTCAAAGCGGACCCGGAAATAACAGCCGATATACTCCTCCCACTCTTTACTAAGGTGTGGAATGAAAAGAGATATTTGACTGAATGGAAGGAGGACGTCATTGTGAAAATTCCCGAAGAAGGGCAATCTTCGGGGTTGTGGCAATTGGCACGGCTAAGGTAATACTCAATAGGATTAGTGATGTCGTCGAGAGCATTCTTGAAGTTTATCAGGCTCGATCCCGTAAAGGGTCGTCTTGTACCGGCCACACATATGGCCTACGGATAATATTGGAGCAGTCAGCCGAAATTGGTTCGCCACTTCATCTCATGTTTGTGAACTTCGAGAAGGCTTTCGACAGCGTTAAGCGAGATCACTTATGGAACGCTTTGCGTAGGAGAGGTGTTCCAGATAAGGTCATAGCTATGATTAAAGAATCCTACGAAGATGCAAGGTGTCGCGTCTTGCATAGAGGAGAGCCGTCCGAGTGCTTTCCTGTGCGAACGGGTGTCAGACAAGGCTACATATTATTACTAGCCCTGTTCCTGGTGGTAATAAATGACATCTTGAAAGCTGCACTGGAAGGTGGGGAAGGTAAAGGTCTTCAACGGAGACTATCTTAACATCTTAAGTTTGCTCGCACATAACCGTTTGGACTGACTTACAGTCAAATGTTCGCACGTTGCATTCTAAATGCAAAGAGGCGGGACTGAAAATAAATGTCCGTAAAACCAAGTACATGCACATGGGTTCGAACGCAAGCACATCGATTGTTCTTAACGGACAGGATGTGGAAGAGGTGCAAGATTTTTGCTGTTTTGGAAGCATTGTCAGCATGGACGGCGGAGCCGAAAAGGATGTTGGGGCTCGGCTAAATAAAGCTCGTTAGGCCTTCGGTATCCTTTCCCCTTTCTGGAGGTTAAGAGAGATCTCCCTTCGCGCGAAGCTGCGAGTTTTTGACGCATGCGTCAAATCCGTGTTGTTATATGGTTGTACTACGTGGAAAGTGACCGTTCGACTTACCAAGAAACTACAGACTTTCGTAAACCAATGCCTCCGGCGCATTTCGGGAATATTCTGGCCAGAAGTAATCTCCAACGACGAACTTTGGAGTACAACTCGCCAGACTAAAATAGGTATTGAGATTCAACGGCGAAAGTGGCAGTGGATCGGTCTTACTTTGGGGAAACCAGAGCGAAACATCGCAAAACAGGCTCTGGCTTATAACCCTCAAGGAAGGCGGGTTGACGACCATGTAACACATGGAAGCGAGCAGCAGTTGAGCAGGAGGCCAGAGGAATAAACAAGTCCTGGCAACAGCTTAAAGCCGATGCTCAGGATCGCTCCTTGTGGAAGAGAGTTGTTTCTGTCCTATGCCCCATAGGGGGTCTTAACAGGAATTTGATTTGATTGTGTGTGTAAATGTGCGTAAAACTAAGTACATGCACATGGGTTCGAACGCAAGCAAAACGATTGTTCTTAACGGACAAGATATGAAAGAGGTGCAAGATTTTTGTTATCTCGGAAGCATTATCGGAGCCGAAAAGGATATTGAGGCTCGTATAAATAAAGCTCGTCAGGCCTTCGGTATCCCTTCCCCTTTCTGGACGTTAAAAGAGATCTCCCTTCGCACGAAGCTGCGAGTTTTTGACGCATACATCAAATCCGTGTTATATGGTTGTACTACGTGGAAAGTGACCGTTCGACTTACTACAAAATTTCGTGAACCAATGCCTCCGACGCATTTTAGGAATATTCTGGCCAGAAGTGATCTCCAACGACGAGCTTAAGAGTGTAACTGTACAGACTAAAATAGGCATTGACATTCAAAGGCGGAAGTGGCAGTGGATCGGTCACACTTTGAGGAAACCAGAGCAAAACATCGCCAAACAGGCTCTGGATTATTGGATTATAATCCTCAAGGAAGACGTCGTGTTCGTTGACCATGTAACGCATGGAAGCGAGCAGTTGAGCAGGAGGCCAGAGGAATAAACAAGGCCGATGCTCAGGATCGTGCCTTGGGGAAGAGTTGTTTCTGTCCTATGCCCCTATAGGGGGTCTTAACAGGAATTTGATTGATTGATTTATTGTACGTTTTTAATGTTTTTTTTTCGATTCAAGAATTATGTTTCGAAATATGAATGACCATAAGCCATCTTCAAGTTGTATCTCTTCTCTACGAATTACGAAAAAAAAAACTCCTCAATTTATGTAATAAACATAAAAGTCACAGATTTTTATCTTTCATCAATTTCATCTAGCTTAAACTGTAACAATATAAAAATATTCTCCCCTCTGCCCACGATCAATTATTATAACTCCAGTACGATAAAATGTACGTAGAAAAACCCAATAAAACACCATCGCCTGGATTCGGTGCCCACTTTACGAATCCAACGTTTCGATCGATTTCAAACGTTTTCATTGTTTCTAAATTAACAATGCCTCGTTCGAGTCGATGTACACTTATCGACGATCGATTCTCTTCCGTATTTTTGCGTATCACCATAATCAAGAAATTACTAGATGGCGAGAATGTGACGCCAATAAATTCTTCGGTAAAAACTAAATTCGGATTTATATTGTGCAGAAGTTCGCCTAAATTATGCCGCTTGATGCTGAAAACTCGTAATCGCGAATAGTTCTTCTGCTCGTTATCCATTTTACGATAGAAGACAGCTACTTTTTGTCCGCATTGCGATACATCGACAGACACGTCGTTATGCGATTCGCATTGTGTTATTGCACCGTACCAGCCTGAAAGAATGAAAACAAAATAAAATATTTTTGAGGATTTCTCGTTATGAAATTACCTTCACTTAAATCGGGCTTGTTCTCGAATTCCCAGACTTGTAAGATTTTCGGTGCTTTAGGATAGCCATGATCTTCGGGATAAACTAAAATGTCCTCATCGGAACATTTTTGTCGCAGATATTCGTGTAGAACTCTGGAAAATGATCGAATTCATTTGTTTAATTTCGAGACAAAAGAAGTTAGAACATGTAGTATTCAGTTGACGAACTTGACTACCACAGGATTAAAACATTTCCATTTTAGAAAATAATTTGATTTTTGAAAACTTACTTTCCACTACTGTTTAGACAAAGTTGTAGGGCAACTTTGATCGGGTACTCTCCTTTTGTTAGGCAATTTGAAAGTCTGCAAACAAAAAATCATGACAATAAAAATGAATCCCAAAATAACTCTAAAATTACCTTTTTTTATAATTATTTGCCATTTTGCAGCAATTTATTGTATGGCGTCGCATTTGATCTATAAAGTGTGAACATTTTATGTCGTCCTTAATTTCACAATCACTAGAAATGCTTTTTAATTTTCGATACCATATCAATATGGTCAGTTCGAAATCCTCCAATAATCGATTGAAATTTTTCTAGAAATTATTTAAGAAAAGTTCGATTGAAAAGGAAACGTCGTACTGTTTGTTGTGCGGTACTTACCGAAATTAAAAAATTCTGACTATCACACTCGTGCTGGCACTTGTAAGAAATGCTGATTAATTTATTAATAACATTATTAACGACATCGTGTACGTAGGAAGGCTCTATAGCGCAGTCGAGTACTAAACCGATCGCTGCGATCATGTTGAAAAAATTATTTACACAATTTAAGGTCGTGTACTGTTGATAAGTTTGAATAGTGATGAGCATGTTGTTCAAAGGATTGAATTTCATGAATCTGGAAAAAAAAATTTTTTTTTAGTCATTTCTAATATAATAACGAGTATTTCCGAAGATCAAATCGCTACCGAAAAAATTTCCAAAAAAGTCAATATGTGCTCAGACACTGGGAGTGTAATATTAGCTGCTGATCGATATATTTGGCCAACAACCGTCGATGTTAGCTTCTTTAACTCATGAGGCAGATAATAACACGCCTCAAGACCGATGAAATGTAAGAATCATTTACTTTTTGGTTATAACCATTGTAAAGAAGATCCAAATCCACTTTTTTCCATTTGTAACAACTCTACTTCTTGTATACCTATATATATATAAAAACCAATTGCCGTGCGTTGGTTTTGCAAAAACTCGAGAACGGCACGACCGATTTGAATGATTCCTTTTTTGTTTTGTTCGTCTAAATACAGGGGTGGTTTAGGATTACTTTCAATATATGGCGTTGGTAGCGAACCAATCATCTGACAGCTGCGCCATGCAACACAGATTTCTGATTCAATTATTCATATCGTGCGGATGTGCTCAAACATTTTGTTAAATCTAATAGATTTAAAATTGTTTATTCGTAAAAAAGGGAATCGGATTTTGGGAATAAATTTGGCTAAAGCGAATTTAATTACACTTTGCGAACAATCATTTTGATCAGCCATTCTATTAAGGTGAATTGACTTTGCAAGCTTATACATAGCCACAAATACATTCAAATGTTTTTTAGCGGCAGATAATATTCGACAAATTTGGTTCGTGTACAAGTGATTGTGAAAACAATTCCATTTCGTTTTACAGTGTCTATTACAATGCCAAAGAGAGGACGAGCTGACATAGGTCGTCGCAATAAGTGAAATGCGTGGCGATCTATTTTACGTGCGAACCGCACTGATGACCAGCGCGCGACGGATAATGAAAATAGTCGTATTGGCCGTCGATATTGTCCAATGCTTTTGAGACTCACATCAATGTGGAATACTGTAACTCCGTCAAGTCGATCAAGTACATATGCAAATATCTGAACAAAGGCGGTGATATAGCTGTTTTCGGTGTGAAAAATGCAAACAACGAAGTATCTCAGTATCAGATGGGTCGCTATGTGAGCAGTAAGGAAGCGATTTGGCGCATCTTTTCCTTTGCGATCCACGAAAGACACCCTATAGTTGTACATTTGGCAGTGGATATGGAAAACGGGCATCGAGTGAATTTCAATCCAGAGAACGCAGCGGACAGAGCGGCAGGGCCACAGTCGACAACATTGACAAGCTTCTTCTCGGTTTGCCAAGTAGATGCTTTTGCTCGCACTTTGCTGTATTCTGAAATGCCACGATATTCTACATGGATCGCATCATCGAAATCGCTTGAGCGTCAGAAACAAGGAACACTAGCAGAAGGACATCCAAATACATTTGCTTCAGATGCTCTGGGTCGCATCTACACTGTGACGAATGTTACTATCTTCGATTGTTGGTGGATGTTCGTGGTCCGATGTCGTTTCAACAACTGAGAACGGTTAATGGGCATCTGTGTGCGACTTACCGTGAGGCGTGTCAGCTCTTACAGTTGCTCGAGAACGATTCGTATTGGGACTATACGCTCAAATATTCCGTCACATCTTCATCACCGCATCAAATTCGCACATTGTTTGTGATCATATCCACATGTTCCCCTTCGAATCTAAACGATTTGTGGGTCGAATATAAGGACGACATGCATCGTGTGCGTCGCCAAACTTCAAGACCGACATTGCAAAGGACAGCAGAAATCCACAATGAGGTATTGAACATGATAGAATGTGTTTATTGATGGCAAATAAAGTGTTGTCGCATTTGGGCACGATATCACCTAACCCTCCAATGGACGATGCATTCAACCACGAATTACAACGAGAACAACAATACGATACCGAATCATTATCCGAAGCAGTTCGTACAAATGTTCCGCAATTGAATCAACAACAAAAGACTGCGTACAGCTCTTTGATGGAAGCTGTGAACATTGGAACTGGTGGCATTTACTTCCTGGATGCTCCCGGAGGGACTGGAAATATGTTCTTAATTTTTTTGCTTTTTGCGTCGATTCGATCACAGCATGAAGTTACCCTGGCATTGGCTTCATTTGGAATAGCAGCGACTTTATTAGAAGGCAGACGAACTGCACATTCTGCACTGAAAATACAAATCAACGAGACATCAAATTGCAACATCGCCAAAAACAGCGCAATGTCGAAGATTCTACAGAGATGCAAATTGATCGTTTGGGACGAATGCACGATGGCCCACAAAAGATTACTAGAGGCGCTGAACAGAACGATGAAAGATCTTCGTGAAAATTAAAACATTTTTGGCAGAGCCATGATTCTGTTGTCCGGTGATTTTCGTCAGACTCATTCTATTATTCCACGATCAACTGCAGCTGACGAACTAAACGCGTGCTTGCAATCATCAAATTTGTGGCGGCATGTGAAGACCCTCCGATTCACGACTAATATACGAGTGTTTTTGCAACAAGATCGAACTGCAGATGTATTTTCGAAGCAATTGTTGGACATTGGTAATGGGGAAAATCCCAGTTGACATCTCGACCGGATTCATTCGCATTGCCCACTGATTTCTGCCAGTTGATCGAATCGAAGGAAGAGCTCATTCGATGTGTTTTTCCGAACTTAGTGCAAAATTTCAAAAACCATAATTGGCAGCGAAAAACAGAGATGTAGATGATCTCAACGTTTCAACCATTCAAAATTTCATTCCGGGACAGTTGTTTTCCTTCAAATCGGTTGACACAGTTATCCACTACGATGAAGTAGTTAACTATCCCAAAGAATTCGTTGGAATTGTCCGAATTACCACCTCACAATTTGCAATTGAAAGTAGGATCAGTCATCATCATGTTGTGTAACATCAATCAACCTGGACTGTGCAATGGAACGAGACTGGCTATGAAAAAGCTTGTGAAAAACATCATCGAAGCGAAGATTATCAAGGGAAAGTACAAAGGAGAGGGTGTTTTGATTCCGCGCATCCCGATGATTCTAACGGACTTGCCATTCGAGTTCAAAGGGCTGCAATTCCCCGTGCATCTGGCCTTCGCGATGATTATCAATAAATCACAAGGTCAGTCGGTGGAAGTTTGCGGGATTAATTTGGAGTGTCCGTGTTTCGCGCATGGACAACTGTATGTCGCGTGTCATCAAGCCATCATCTTCGTTTGTTGACGCGCCGCAAAACAAAACGAAACACGTAATTTACCACAAAGCTATGCATTGAATGTTAACCTCATTTCTTTTCCATTCCATGTAAATAACAGACATTGAATTCATTTGAAATATGAACGAATTTCATTTAATCACCAAGCGAAACTAAAACTGTACGCAATGCTGCCAATATTGCCGATCTTTAGGTGGTACGAAGTTCACCAGGTCAGCTAGTTACTAATTAAAAGTGCAGTTATTCTAAAGCCCTATTTTATTGAACTTGGAATGCCTTTTGCAAAGACAGACTCACAAAACATTCAACTATTTTATCAAAAGACTTCCCCCACAAATAATTTTTAAATCCGTCAAATAAGTAAATAAAATCAATTAATAAAGACTCAAAAACAATTCTATTAGTGCAAAATAACATTCCAATCTAAAATTTTGTAACACAGTCGTGAACCACATCTTCTGAACACAACGCTTTGTGTTTTGTTGCAATCAAAACCAACAAATTGAAATCCGCCGTTTCCCAATAGATGGCGCGCCAGCAGTAAATGCTGATCAACAATGGCGGATCAGAAACGTCACATGATAAACTTAGGCATCTGTCAACAACTCCTCATCATTAGATTAGTGAAGGTTTATCGGCGTCACATACTTTTTTGTGCGCAAATATGTCGAAGTTTGAGCCAAATAAACGTTATTTTCGGGAAGTTTAGCTTTTTGCCTTCAATTCATAAAAATCTACGGCTGGGGCATGCCGAATGATTGTCGAAACGTATGGTGAGGGTGCTATTAGTGAAAGAACATCTTGGGAATGGTTTCAACGCTGTAAAATGAGTGATTTCGGCATGAAAGACAGGGAGCATCTCAAAGCAATTAAAAAGTTTGAAGATGCAGAATTGGAGGTTTTACTGGACGAAGATTCATGTCAAATACAACAACAATTTGCAAATTCATTGGGCGTGACTCAACAATCCATTTCACATCATTTGAAAAGCTTGGGAATGATGCAAAACCAAGGAAATTGGGTGCAATACAAGTTGAAGCCAAGAAACGTCAAACGGCGTATTTTCACATGCGAACAGCTGCTCCAACGGAAAAAAGGAAGGGTTTTCTTTGCATCGCATCATCACTGGCGTTGAGAAGTGGATCGATTATGATAATTCAAAGCGAAAAAAATCGTGGGGATACCATGCATCAACATCGACGGATTAGTCCATGGCTCGAAAATCATGCTGTGTATTTGGTGGTACCACCTCGGCGCAGTGTATTGTGAGCTGCTGCAAGCGGGTGAAACCAACACGGGAGATCGCTACAAAAAACAACTAATGCGATTAAGCCGAGAATTGAAGGAGAAACGGCCGCAATACGAGAGTTACGTCAAAGTGATTTTGCTGCACGATAACGGTCGTCCACATGGTAATCACGTTTTGAAAACCTACCTGGAAACACTGAAATGGGATGCCCTACCCCACCCGCCTCTTCCCACTACCACCTATTACAATCGATGACGCATGGCCTGGCTGAGCAGTACTTTCATTTTTATGAAGAAGCCAAAAATTGTATCGATTTGTCGGCTCAAAAGAAGAGCAGTTTTTCGACGCAGAATCCGTATGCTGTCAGAAAGATGGGAAAAAAGTTGTGGCAAGCGACGAGCATTTCTTTGAATAATAAACATTTTAACATTTTTGCACAATAACACCCCGATTTTTCAAAAAACAAAAACAAAACGGCGGTTTTCAATTTGTACTTTC
Source organism: Chorisops tibialis (assembly GCA_963669355.1). Taxonomy (NCBI): domain Eukaryota; kingdom Metazoa; phylum Arthropoda; class Insecta; order Diptera; family Stratiomyidae; genus Chorisops; species Chorisops tibialis. Next base: position 246,580,357 of record OY770262.1, read on the forward strand.
AATAAATAACACCTTTGAATTCGACTCCGCTGCGGAATCTCACAAGCAATCTGTTGTTTCCAAACGCAGAAAGTTATTCGGTTCGCTGAACACCGACCTCGACTTAATCCTGGAATGGGGCAGGAAAAATAGAGAAGAGTTCAACGCCGCCAAAACACAGACCAATCATCTTTCTCTTAAACGTCATGTTCCAGTAGCGTCGTCTAATTTAGCCTTTAATGGCGTACTTCTTTATTCTATTAGGAGTTCGTTAAATAACCACCTTGATTGGAGCAAACACATCTTTGATGTTGCCCTTGATACTTCCAAACACCTAGGTATTCTTCGCAAATGCAAAAAATATTTTACGCCTCACGACTTAGCAACCATCTACAAGGCATTCATTCGACCTCGTTTAGAGTACAATTCGCATTTATGGGCTGGAGCTCCCAAAATACACCTTGCCTTGCTCGATCGAAGCCAAAAACATGCGTTCCGACCAATTGGAGATGAAAATTTTACGGTTTCTATTGACTCCCTCGAGCATCGCAGAAACGTCGGAGTACTCAGCATTTATTATCGCTACTTTCATGGTAAATGTAGTGCGGAACTTAGATCACTCATTCTTCCACTTTACACCTTTCCCAGAAATGCTCGTCAAGCTAAACGCGCGCACGAGTGTGGCGTCAACCCTATTTCTACTCGTGCAGTGAAATATTGCCAGTCATTCACCTCCTGAACGTCCAGACTTTGGAATGCATTGGCGGCTAACGTTTTCCCAAGTAGGTATAACCTCCAGTCCTTCTAGAATAATATTCACCATAATACATCCAAATTTGATCCACTTCCTTTACCGAATTAATTATGCAATGCATTAAAGGGTGACCCTCTAAATTAAACTCAGTGCATTAAAAAAAATATATCAAGAATAAAACCATGATATTTCTATGGGACAGGCCCGTGCTCACGGAGGTGATTTAAGATCGTATACGTATTGAAGAATGCTAAGGAAATTTAAATAGTTGTAGCTTGTTTTAATTCTAACTACAATAAAATAAAATTAAGTTAAAAAACATAGCAGGACTACGATTTGGCGTAAAGCCCAATCGTGCGATACTCTAGATGAAAGAGAAATTTTTTGGATGTAAAGAAATTTTGTAGGGGAAGTGGTAGACGAGATATTGAACTAATTTTTTCACATCATGCTATCAAAATGTTTCCTATAAAATTTAGGATTTAAAAATTTTAATAGGTATTGGATTTAGTGAAATTGTGCAGTTTGCAAAGGAGGTGGTAGAAGGAGCAGCGAGTTTTCAGCGTTTTTGCAGTAATAACTATAAAGATTATGCAATTGACATCTCTCAAATTTAAGACCAATAACATTCATACTTTTCAAGAAAATCGATTTTATGTAAAGTTCTGAAAATGCGCCACTTTGTTTGGAAGGGGATAAAAAAAGTGCTAAATTTTATACACTCCGCGACAACTGTTTATGACGAACCCAATTTTTCTAAGAATTCCATAATTACGAAGTAAAATTTAATGATCTCCTTTGTCATTTTATTGGTTAGGTGGAGTAAGTTCGTAACGCACCAAAATTAAAATTATTCTCTTTCGCAACCTTTCAGCACAAATTTAATTGCCTGAAATAGTATTCAAAGGCGCGACAACTGTTTATGATCACATGAAAATTACGGAGAAAAATAAGACAAATGAAATAATTTATAATAAATTTATTTTTTAATAGTGAGTGTGTTTTCCACTGTTTTGTATTGTCTCAAAAATTCGGCTGGGAACTGAGCTGTATAATTTTTGAACGTAGTCCAAAGGAATATTCCTCCATTCTCTCTTTATTCCTTCAATAAGGGATGATCTGCTGTCGTACTGCTTGCTGTTTGCGTACACACGTCGAGATAAGTATCCCCACAAATTCTCGATGATATTCAGATTGGGAGACAACGCTGGCCAGTCCAATACACGAAAATTTTCATCTGAAAACCAGTTTCTGACAAGCTTCGCAGTATGTATGGAGGCGTTGTCCTGTTGGTAAATCCAGTTAGTAGTCTCCCTAACTTCCGTTATTTTAATCTTCTCCTGCATTAAAAGCTCCTTATATTTTTGAGCGTTTTGTTTTCCATCAAGAACTACTAAATCGACCACGCCATTGTGGGACACAGCGCCCCATACCATTACGGAACCAAATGCTGTCTGTCGTCGTGAGAGAAATCGCTTTTCTTTTCGCTTATCGTGAAAATAGAAAGAATAACCATCAGGACCATCAAGACAGAAACGCTTTTCGTCAGTAAAAATAACTTTTTGCCATTCTGTTATCAAATCCATATATTTTCGACAAAATGCCAGACGCTGTTCTTGGTGAACCTTCTTTAAAACTGGTTTTCTTGCCATTTTCATTCGTTTTAAGTGTGGACATTCTTTTAAAATGCGTTGTACTGTCCTTAGGCTAGCAGATGTTCTTGCTCTGTTTGCTATTTCTCTCGCTGTGAGTGGTTCATTGGATGCAAGTCTCAATAAACTGCGGCGTTCCCTTTCTGTTGTTGCAGTTTTAATTCCCCCCTTTCTCTTTTACCCATAATTTTCCGGATAGCGCAGGTAATTCAAAATTCACGCCATGACTACTCCCCAGTTTGCTTCCAATTTCTCTAGTTGAGCAGCCTGTATCCTTCAATATTTTAATTTGACCAATTTCGAAAGCCGTTAAAGTTGTTCCTTTTCTCATTTCAATAATATTTAAATGTTTCTAAAAACCGCCAGAAATAACGAAATTGAACTGATGGTCATAAACAGTTGTCGCGCTTTTGAATACTATTTCAGGCAATTTCTGTTGGCAGGTAGCGAAAGAGAATAATTTTAATTTAGATGCGTCAAGAACTTACTTTACCTAAGCAATAAATTGACAAAGCAGATTATTGAATCTTACTACGTAATTATGGAATTCTTAGAAAAATTGGGTTGGTCATAAACAGTTGTCGCGGAGTGTACATACTGAGTAAATTTGTTTAGAGTATTTCATGAAAAAGTGCTGTTTCTATGGTGGTGGAAGGAGGGAGGAGGACACTAATAATTTTTATGGTGTACTTTAAAATATTATAATAGTAATATATTTTTTGTTTCAGATCAATAACTTTTTAACAAATTTATTGTCAAAACAAAGTGCACAAAATTTTAACTTTCTAGCTCAACGCGTTCTCAAGCTAAAGAGGTCACGGACGGACGGATGGACGGACATCCGGTTTTGAGATTTTTGAGTGATTATATTTCTTAGCGTTACAAACTTTGTGGCAAACTTATAAAACTCAGATTTCATCTAGTTTTATACTCTAGGCGCCGGACATAGACGACATACAAGCGGAACTTCCGAAGAACGGTGGTGACTGTATTGCTGGTAAAATCCATATTAAGGTGTCGCAGATCTGGGCGCATAAAACATTAACTGACGATTGGTGAAAAAGCATTATATGCCCGATAAACAAAAAAGGGCGTCAAACGCTCCTTTGAAAACTATAGAGGGTTTTCATTGCAGTGCCCATCTTATAAAATCTTGACGAAGATCACAGAGTCCGGGATTACAACGTACGCCGAAAACATAATTGGAGAATACAATCAACTGCGGATCAAATATTCTCAGTGAAACAGATGTTAGAAAAATGCTGGGATTATGACATCGACGTGCACCAGATATTCGTAGATTTGAAGCATGCATACGACAGTATAGAGAGGATTGTACTGTACAACATAATGCTGCAAGTAAGAATAACGAAACTCGTCTGACAGACAAGGCGAACTCACCATGCCAAGTAAGAATCCAGAATAACCTGACGACAAGCTTTCAAATACTACCGTGTCGTATAAAAACTTCAAAAATCTAAAACGGAGCTCTGTTCTCGTTGCTATCTTCATTGTCGTTGCATCACGCGTTTGAGGTATCTCGTTGGGCATCATTTGCTGTGTTTTTAGACTTTGGAGTGAATACTTCGACAGCGAAATGTCGAAATAATTAGAGGGAAGGAAAAGGTTTGATGATAGAGTGGGGAAAAATAAACAGAAGTCAATATTGGTGGTAATGCCAGAGTTGGAGCAGCGTGCTTGCTGGCGTCCGGGCTAACTACGACTGTGGCCTGTACAATGCAAAAATTCACACTGACTTACTCGGGAAGATAGGTGCTCCCAATCGGAGGGAAAGCTACATGGTCGGGAGATTCAACAACCAACACTTTTAAATCTGGTTTGGAATGTGTCGTAAGAAAAGTCCCAGTTGGTACCACGCTAGTGTTTAAATCAACACAAGTTACGCAGACGATATAAATATAATAGCGAGCTATAACATAGAAATCGTGGACAGCTTCATACATCTAGTAGCGAATATCTCCAAAGACGGCATTTAAATCAACAAAATCAAACGACGCATAATTGTAGCAAAGAAGTAGAATGTCTTCTTCGGCACTTCTAATAATCAAGACGTGTATAGAAAAACGAAGCTGCGAATCTACAAAACTAATAAAACCTGTACTATATGATATGGCAGTGAAACGGAGACGTTGATACGGGCATCAGAATGGTTAATGCCTTCGAGAGAAAGGTATTACGACGAATCCTAGGATTGGCTACAGAACAATGCGCATGGCGAATTCGATACAATCAGGTATTGTATATCATATTCGAGGACCCAGAAGCCTCTACTCTCAACCAACTTCGAAAGCTAAAGTTGGCTGCTCACGTACAGCGAATGGAGGACAGAAGAATACCCAAACGTGAACAAAAAGGAAAAGCGGAAGGAAAAATACCAATCAGAAATCCAAGAAATGCCTGGAGGATTCAATCGACGATGACAGCACTGAAATTTTCAACAAGGAGAACACGGTCATTGGACCAAGAAAATTGGAGATGAAACATACAGGAGGCCAAGGCTGTAGCGCCATTGATGTTGACGACGTTTATGCAAGAAGACACACAGTGGCTGACAAAAGTCTACATACGGTCCCTATTTTCGCTGCTTGACGAGCCCAACAGCACTATTTAAAAGAATAATGATGTAGTCTTGTTTAGAATCTATTTTTATTGACATGTAACAAAAAAAATCTTTTTTCCAATATAAACTTAACAACCTATTCATAAAAAAACTAAAAAATAGCATTGACAAAAGTCTACGTACGATCATGAGATCTACCAAAAACGTCATTAAGGAATTTTAATTTCATTTCAAAACTTAATATTGTCCCACCATGGGCATCTATAACTGCCTGCAAGCGTCTTGGCATTGATGCGACCAAACTTGCTAACTCGTTAGGCGTTATTTGACCCCATTCCTCAATGAGCTTCTCTTTTAGCATTGTAGCGCATCTAATGTCGTTTTTTCTTATTTTTCGATCTAGAAGCTCCCAAACATGCTAGATGACATTCAAGTCCGGATTTTGTGGGGGTGTATTGAGCTGTCTTGGAGCATAATATAGTAGCCAGTCCTTCACGATTTGAGCGGTGTGCTTGGGATCATTGTCTTGTTGGAATATCCAGCTTTCACCAAGGTCCAACTTATCGACCGATTCCCTTAAATTATGTTGCAAGATGGCTTTGTAGAGATGGCGATCTATGACACCATCAATGAACACCAAATTTCTTACACCCGACGCTGCGGCAGAACCCCACACCATCACATTGCCACCGCCATGTTTGACTGTAGGAATTAGGTGTTTGGGGTCCATTCATGTGTCTTCCCCTCTTCAAACTTTAGCTCTACCGTCAATTCCAAATATGTTATACTTCGATTCATCGGTGAATAAAACCTTCTTCCAAAAATCAAGTCTTTTGTCTAGATGCTTTTTGGCAAATTCTAAGTGAAGTTTGCCATTTTTTTCGCTTATAAGGGGTTTTGTGTTCTCCTGTGATAACCATTACTATTTAATGTTCTTTGAACTGTTGTTGGATGCATCATGGTTCCTGTTCATGCTATGTCCTCCGCCAATTTTGTGACATGCGCCTTTGGGTTTTGGTTCACTTCTTTCAAAATAAACGAGACATCTCTGCGAACCAGCTTCTTTGGTCGACCACAGCGCGGCTTGTTTTCAACAGAGAACATGCTTTTGTAGTTGTTGAATATGGTTTGAACCGTCGATTTACTCAAATTCAACAATTTGCCTATTTCTCTGAAAGATTTTCTTTCTTTTCGATGTTTTACCACCAAGTTCCGTACTTCTGATGAGATTTCCTCCCGAGAAGCCATCATTACAGCTGCGGCCTTATCGAAATTGTCCAAACTGTAGCCTAACGCGAAGTGCCAAAACTTGATAAACGGCACTTCCCGTTATAAAATAGAACCGCACAGTAGCATAAAGAATGATTTAACTAGCAATGCATTGATGTCAATGCATTTTTTTAGTTATGTATGAACAAATTGTAAAGTTTATATTGGAGAAAAGATTTTTGTTTGTTAAATCAATCAATTAAAATAGACTTACATCATAACTGCATCATTACTCTTTTAATTAGTGCCATGGGGCTCGTCAAGTAGCGAAAATAGGGGTCGTATGTAGACTTTTGTCGATTACTGTATAGTACCGCTAATGGATTGGAGGTGATCATCAGTTCATAGTAGAAGCCAGTACTTGCTATGTCTATTATGTACGATGTTACAAATTAAATTACAAAGGGGTTCAAACAATAAAAAGAGAAGAGTTCGAGATTTTACACTGTTTGCTTTATTGTGTGTGATGTTTCGGTATCAGTAGATGCCACACAAAATAAAGCAAAATGCGTAAAATCCGGAAATCTTTCCTTTAAATTCAAAATGTACTGTGAAAACATTGACTAGACCAGTGGGTTGGAACAAGCACAATCTTCTTACCTCGTCGTCGAATTTCCCTCGATATTATAAACCAATCGATCATTTCGCCAATCCCAAATTTTCACATTCTTTCGGCTTGAGTAGGCCACAAAATCGTGCAATGGATGAAAACAAATCGACGGAATAATATTGCCGAATTCAACTTGATTGCCATAGAATTCTTTTACTGTTGCCCTTTGAACCTGTTTAGACGAAAATAAATAAAAGCAAAACCATTAGTGAGTGATGAATGATCAACTGCATTGCAATTTTCCTACGTATTTCTCGTAGACAGTAACTGTTCCTCCTACGCTGCCAGTAGCCAGAAGCGTTGGAATACGAGGATGGTAGGCAATGGTCCAAATTGTCCGATCGTTCGAAATCAATTTTCCGATTTTCACCATTCGTTTTGTGTCAACGATGCTTATTGTGCGGTTCGTGTGCGAAATCGCGGCATGACTAGAAGAGAATAAGTTTAGCATTTTTCGCTAGTAAAAGGTTCAACCGAACCAAAACAAAACGGTCCCTCGTACTCACCCTTCACTATTGCAGGAGACGACATAGCTCGATCGAATTTCAGGCGAAACATTCCCAATATCCTGAAAAATAGATTCAAACTACTTTTCCAGCCAAAGGCAATACGGATAATACGGATTCTAACGTATATCTTACCTTAATTCTAAAACTCGAGACAAGCCTGCTTTCCGCCAAATCCGACGCGATACGCGTCAACCGTTTTCGATTTGATTTGTTCGTGAATCCGATTTCCCTCTCGTACAGCATGTGCAGGAATGTCCCGCGATTTTCTGACATAATAGGCCCGAAATTTCACGTAGATGTTTGTCCTGCTTAGGTTTCCTTGACTTTCGCAGGAACTCCGGCACACGATCAGCGCACTCTGCTCAATTTCTTCATAACAACTTGGATTTCAGGTGATTGGGCGCGTACGCGTAGAAATGTCACTTGATCTCATTTTTTTTCCAATGACAAGTCGCACGTAAAGCTTTTCACCACCAATGGAGCTTTTTAGCTGTCACGTGCTCCTGGCTTTTGTTTTTTCGCGAATAATATACTGTTATAATAGTGGTATAGTAATTTGTAATAATATCGCTACCTCGGAACAAGACTGTCACAAGTAAGAAAATGCAGGTTTTAGGAAATCACATTTATAATTTACTGATCTTTGATGGTACTTTAGTTTTGATATTTAGAAGACTGCGAGAGCAGCAAGATTTCACACGGTTAATAGTACAGTAAGACCCAGATGTATGCAACCCACTTAAAAGCAAAGATCCTTTACAATCAGAGAATTTCAAATGCACATGCATTTCTGTGTGTTTTGCATTGATTTTGAACCGCATGAATGCAACTCGTTTACAATCACTAACCTCTTATAATCATATACAGTGGCTCAATTCAGTAATCGGACAGTACCGCGGTGTGAAGATTTCTGTCTGTACTTTATGAAAAATCAATTTAGGAAAAAATGAAATGCATATGTATACAGGGTGTTTGGTACTCCGTACATAACCTTGTAAGGGGTTATTCCTGGATATATTTTGAGCAAAAAATTGTTCTAAGGAGATGGTCAATTTTCAATATCCACGGAGATACAGGGTGATCAAGAAAAGTCCTTCGGACCTGTACCCTCACTCACTCAAAACGCTATATCTTGAAAACTAATAATCACAATTCAAAGTGTTATAGCTTGTTTTTTCTTCTCTTCTTCTTCAATGGCGCTACAGCCCAAATCGGGCCTTGGCCTCCTGACCTTCAGGTTCCTTAACATTTTCATTATTTATTGCGGAAGAGTTGTTAGCTCTTCGCACAACCCTCTATCTACGAATTTTTCATTTTCGTAGATTGAGGTAACCAAGGTATATTCAAGTAGGTAGTGTGCTGGAATTATGCGTCGACTGGGATTTGAACTCACGACCTTCGCATTGTAAACCAAACACGCTACCCACTAGACTACACCCTAGCTTGTTTTTTAGGGAATCAAATTACCTTTCATTTGGTGTAATAGTCCGCATTGTAACTGTATCCAATTCTGAGATATTTGCTTCAGAACACAAATTTTTGACAGTTTGACCGTCATAATTCTAAGATCAAAAAAAAACCCATTATAAAAATGTCATTTTATTGTTGTTTTCTTTTGTGTCATATTATTGCCTACAAAAGACGCATACACTTGCATTGCATAAGTTTTATAGTTTAGAAGAAATTATCATTCCAATAATTTAGCACTTTTGTCAAAAAAGCAAGAATAGGTTGATCAACACTCTCCGCTTGAACTAAAAGAACTTAAGAATGGTTTTTACGGTTTATTTCAAATTTCCTTAATTACAATAAATGTTCAAAATGGCTACCTTCATTTTGAATGCACGCTAAAGCTCGTTTTGCCAGTGTTCTCTTTGTGTTCATACTCCTCAACTGCTGCCTTACTTCTGTTGCTGCCGCATCGATTCTGGTGTTTAGATCCTGCAACGTTACTACTTCCGTTGCGTAGACAAGGTCCTTCATCCGTCCCCATACAAAGAAATCCATAATAGTTAAATCAGGGGATCTTGCAGGCCAGTGTATCGGTCCATTTCTACCGATCCAGCGATTGCTATAATTGGAATTTAACCAATCTCTGATCTGTCGGCCGTAATGAGCTGGAGCACCATCGTGTTGGTAAAACATGGAAGCCAATCGTTGCAGTGGCATATCATCCAATAACTCCTGTAGATCATTTGTCAAAAAATGCAAGTAATTGGAACTATTTAAGGTAGGCGGAAGCCTAATAGGACCAATAAAATCGTTGCCAATCACACCTGCCCATAAATTGACACTGAATCTGTGCTGAAATGATGCCTCTCTTCTTGTATGTGGATTGCTCTCAGCCCATGTGTGTAAGTTGTGGAAGTTTGTGATACCGTCCCTGGTGAATTGGGACTCATCCGTCCAAAGAATGTTGCTGATAAAATTCTCGTCACTTAGTTGTTGTTCAAGGAGCCAATTGCAAAACTCCATCCTTTTGGGTAAATCAATGGGTAACAGCTCCTGCACTGGTGTGTGGTGGTAGGGATGCAAACGTTCTGCTTTCAGGACACTCCAAACTTTCCACGTAGAGACGTTAAACCGCAATGCCAAGCGTCGTATACTAGTTGATGGATCATTTTGAACTGCAGCTAGGATTCGTTGATCAATTGAAACAGCGATTACCGGCGCAGGATTTGCATTCACTCTGCTTGTCCTAACACTGCCTGTTTCCCCAATCCTTCTGTAAACGTCTTGGAATACTCTCGCGTAAGGTATTCGACGATTGGGAAATCTGTGATGATACAAAGATCGCGCCGCTTGCTCATTTCCCTGACACTCTCCATAGAGGAAAATAAACTGCCAACAAGTCGGGCGAAACTTTATTATTCTTGGGACAAGTTGCAGATGAGTGGAAAGTCAATATGCAGGTTAGAGTGGTTAGGGAAGGCTAAGTGAAAGGGAGTTCTTGGGCAGGGCTGTTGTCAATTTAACAATATTTCATTCGTTTCTGCAAGTTTGGGTTCTTACGAGGGGAGGAGGAGGGGTAAGGGTGGGTGGACGTTAATAGCTTTTTAATTAATTGCTTGAATCACGTCCAATATTCTCTGTATAGAATATGTTTCATAGACGAAGCTGCATAGAATTCTCATAAAATTCGGTGTATTTTACATTCATGAAACCGAACATTTGTATGGGAGGGGGTAGAGAATGTAGGGGAATCGTAAAATTTGTGACGCAATTTTATTTCCTTTCTCTTGTAGTGTGCTCGTACAAAATTTCAAGTTCGTAGCTTTTAATTTGTTGGTTATTAGTTGATTCAATAAAATAGGTCGAAATGATACTTTTGTATGGGAGGGGGTAGAAGGGTAAGCGCGATTGAAAAACTTTTAAAGTAATATCATTTCAATTATTTTTATAATTTTTTGTGCAAAATTTGAAATTGGTAGCTTTTAAGAATTAGCTGATAACTGATTTCCTAAAAATGGTCGAAAAAATAATTTTGTATGGGAGGGAGTAGAAGAGGTAGGGGAATCGCAAAATTTGTGACGCAGTTTTCTTTTTTTTATCTTTTAAGGTGCTCGTACAAAATTTCAAGTTCGTACCTTTAATTTGTTGGTTAGCAGTTGTTTTATTGAAATTGGCCGAAATCGTACTTTTGTATGGGAGGGGGTAGAACGGCAAGTGTGATCTCAAAAATTTTGACGCAGTTCTATTTCAACTATTTTTAAATGATTTTGTGCAAAATTTCAAATTGATAGCTTTTACCAATTGGTGATAATTAATTTCTTAAAAATGGTCGAAAAAATCATTTTGTATGGGGGGGAGTAGAAGCTTTCAAGGTATTCGACCAGTTAATATTTCATTCTTTTGGAGATTTTTTTTAAATGCATTTCGCAAGTTTTCAAGTTTCTACCTTCAAATTTCATTAAAAAATTTTCAGTTTATGTGGTTTTTTCATTGCACATGAAACACCTTGTGCACGGTAGACCAGGGGGGTCGGTGCATGACAATTCTGGAATTTTTATTATTTTTTTTGTATGTACAACAAATAGATGTATCCACATGGAAAATTTAAATTTTTTATCTTTCACCAGAGCCCTTAAAAAATCACTCAAAATTTTCGACATTTTTGGTTACCACCTCCCTCCCCTTACACCTCCCAACGTAAAATTTTTACCAAATTTAAAAACTACTTAGTTCTACAATTTGACAAAATTTTAATTTGATATCTATACTCAATTTTGAATTATAACGGTTTGAAATTTTGGAAAGTGCATCATTTTTGAAATGCTCCCCATTTCCCCCCACTACTATTTTTTCCAAATGTTATATTTTTTTCGTATTTGTCTAGTATAGTTTAATATAGGTTCTAAGATTCAATTACATAGCTTAATAAATAGCCGAGATATTAATTTTTAAGTGTTTTTCTTTGCACCCCCCCTGACCCTCCCCCTTACAATAATTAGCTTTTATCTAAACTGATTCTAGTGGACCTATATGCCAGCTTAATGGTCTCAAAATATCAATTTTTTATGGTAAGTATTTTCGAAGATATAATCATTTGAAAAAAAAATTCGGCCGAGAATTGGTTCTTAGCCCCCCCTTTACGCACCCCAATGGATAAAAAAATTAAATTATTTTTAAAAGTTGTCCCACAAATTCTTCTATATGTATATTGAATTTTAGCTTCCTAGCTGTTACCATGGTTGAGATATTTGAATTCGTATTTTTCGGTTTAAGCGCTCCCCCCGCCTCCCCCTGAACCCGTACACCCTCCAAAATAAGTGTCCGCCTGAGATCCGCAACTATCTACAATCCCTCCAAAAATGAACTTTCTATCTTGAAGGGTTTGGGAGTTAATGTGCGCTGAGCGTACACGTCGGCGTACGGCGTACGGCGGACGGCGTACAGACAGACGGATTTTTTTTTTTTGCATTTTTAGGCTAATTTAGTCATGAAACGCGAAAAAACAAAATTTCAGGGTAGCAAATTTTTTTTTTTTCCCAAGTCGATCACAATACTTTATTATTAAAATAATAAAGTAATTATGTCTGCATATTCTTCGTTCGTGAACTCAGGCATTTCGAAATTCTTTTCTAAATTTTAGTGACACCTTGTTCTTTTACAAATTTAACTAAAACTGATAAAAATATGAAGTATGGTTTGCTTTTATAGGCTTTTCATTTTGTTAGGTAACCCATTAAAAAGGGCAAAGTGCTGCACCTAGTTGTGTTGAAACTCATTTTAATTTAATTCATTTTCTCGATAATTTTAATACTACCTAAAGGACATTCATTGATAATTTAAATAGTAATTAAAGGACACAAAGAATATTTCAGTTTAACAACATTTCAGGTAGTTTTTTTAGAACGAGGGTTGGTTTATGGCATATTTTATTTTTAAGCCATATGTATTTTTGCTTATTATCTGGAAAACGGGAAAACCTAAGTCATAAGTATGTGTGCATCTTTTGTAGGCAATAATATGGCACATAAAAAAACAACATTAAAATGACATTTTTATAATGCGTTTTCTTGAGAAAAACTACATTGATCACAGAATTTTGAGGGTCAAAGTATCAAAAATTTGTGGTCTGAAGGAAATACCTCAGGATTGGGTACATGTACAATACGGACTATTACACTAAATGAAAGATAATTTGATTCCCTAAAAAACAAGCTATAACACTTTGAAAAGCGATTATTGGTTTTCAAGATATAGCGTTTTGAGTGAGTGAGGGTACAGGTCTGAAGGACTTTTCTTGATCACCCTGTATCTCCGTGGATATTGAAAATTGGCCATCTCCGTAGAACAATTTTTTGCTCAAAATATATCCAGGAATAACCCCTTACAAGGTTATGTACGGAGTACCAAACACCCTGTATATTTACTAGGTAACAATAGTTTCTAAAATAAGAAAAAAATAAATTTCTATTTTATTTACAAAAAAAATTATAAGCCAAAATTCAAAATATATGATTGTTAAATGCCAATTAAATATTCGGACACTTCAAATAATGATAGCAAATTAAGTATAAAAAAGCTTTTTTTTCTTATTTTAGTATTTTGTTGGAAAACCTTTGGTTTTCCGAATGGCGACCTGCAATAAGAGGGATCGATTTTTTTCCATTCGTCCACCAGAGCCACTTTAAGCTCGGCCTTCGCAGAAATTACCCGCGATTTCAATTTGTTTTCTAAATAGGTCCGCAAATGTTCGATTACATTTATATCCGGAGATTGTGGGGGCGTTTCCATCACGTGAGGACAATTATACAATAACCACATGCGCGTATTGTGAGCTTTGTGTTTTGGGTTATTGTCTTGATAGAACGAAAATGTCTCAGAAATGTCCAATTTATCTACACTTTCTTTAAGATTTTCTTTTAAAATGGATATGTACTTGTGTTGGTCCATTATGCCATCAATAAAAACTAGCTTTCCTGGTCCAGAGCCAGCCATACAGCCCCAAACCATCAATGATCCAGCTCCATGTTTTACGGTCGGTTGAAGGTTAACAGGTTTTGACTCCTCATTTGGTTGTTTGTCCATCTGACCGGAAAACATTAAATTTGCTCTCGTCAGTAAATAACACTGTGCTCCAATCGGAAAAGTCACGCGATTTATGCTCTTTAGCGAACTCGCTTTAGCTGATTTTTCTTATTTACAAAAGGTTTTGCATGGAACTCTGCCGTTAAAATCGTCACTCCGTAGAACTTTTCTCACAGATTCTGTACTTGCAGTAATGTGGAGGTAGTTAGACACATTTTAAAAAATTATTTTTTATATTTGGTCCTTTCGTACTAAAATATATTATCTATTTAAAGATAGAAACCACCTGGCTCTGATGTCAATTTTGTCGCACTCAGCTTGGGATTTTTCTTTACTTGTTGCACGATCCACCGTTCATCTGCCTCTGAATTTTTTTCGGCCGTCCGGATCTAGGATTATTTTCAATACTTTTATTAATTTCAAACCGTTTAATGATGTCATGAACTGTCGAATGGCTTCTACCGATGATTTCTCCAATTTCTCGCACAGACATAATGTTTTTGTGATGTTTGATGACCAATTTCCGAACTCCGTTAGTAGTTTCTTTACCTCGATGACTCATGCTAGCTTTGTATGAGAATACACTATAAAAATTTCGCAACAAGTAATTTATTCTTTTTGTTTACACTTTGACTACCATTATTTACACTTAATTTGTTATAATTCGGGGAATTCCCATCTCAAATTTTAAAAGAAAACCAGTGTTGTCAGGTGTCCGAATATTTAATTGGAATTTAACAATCACATATTTTGAATTTTGGCTTATAACTTTTTTGTTGATATTTTTATATGTATATCTGGCAACCACGCAATATTGATCTTTCCTGAATATACCAGAATTTTTTAGGACAGTTCCCCAATATGTAAAAAGCCATAATTAAATATCTAGATCTTTCCAGTATAGTGGAGACACACAACCGACGACACTTCCTGGTGTGTCGTCGGTTGTGTGTCTCCACTCGAGAATTGGGGAAAAAATAGTATAAAAGCACGAAACTTTCAGACGGGAGTCAGCTATTCAGCGACATTTATGGAAGACACCAACCGGTGCAAGAAAGCGAAAGAACAATATCGACGGTAGTGCCAAATAGTGTGAATTAAGTTAAAGTGCGAATAAATAAATTATCACTTATTTTTAAACGAATTGTGTTTTACTTGAAATCCCGGCGAACCCCTAGCTCGCAACAATATAATAAAAAACTATTTATTTTTTCTTAGATTGTAAACTAGTGTTAAAAAGTAAATGTATATGCATTCCATTTTCTCCTAAATGGGATTTATGAAGAGTTACTGACAAAAGTCTTCGTCTCGCAGCTCTGTCCGATTACGTAATTGAGCAACTGTATGTATAATTGGTATCGAATTAGAAATGTTTACACTATTTTACCCTGCTCTTATGCATACAACAAAACATAAAAATCTTCCCGATGCGACAACACTGTCGACAGGTAACAAAAAACTACAAATTACAATAGTGATTAATATAGACAAATTTGAAGCTACCAATGGGTGGTTATATTGAAAAGAAGAGAAAATGTCACATTCTAAAAAATTTTTTATTCTTACCTGTGACCTGTGTTATAGGCAACTTCGGACTTTATGTGCAATGCACAAACACAGTCATGGAGGGAAGGAATGGGATTGGGAAGGTGGGGGAAGGAGAGTGAGAATGACCGTAACTGCTCGACGACAGTCCCCAGCAACAAGTCTCCGTGGCAAATTTTGGCGCCAAAAAGATTTACTGCAGTGCTGCCTTGTTTAAATTTGTCCATTTTTTTATTATTATTATTATTATTAATATATTTTTTTTAATTTTAATTTGAAAGCCCATTAATTACATAAAAAAACTTAGGTGTTTAGGAACATCAATCCATCAAAAATGAAAAAAACGCGACTAGGGAATGAGAATGAGAAGTAACAATCCGATATAAAAATTTAATTTAGGAAAAAGAAAAAGATGAAAATGGGTTAAGAAGATTCGCAACATCATCTCGGGCGGTGTAGCGATGATTTCGGTACGAATGTTTGTCTTGAACTCGTCAATGTTCTGAGGCTTACAAGCGTATATCTTGCTTTTTAAATAGCCCCACAAAAAGAAGTTCGGAGGGGTCAAATCTGGAGATATGGGTGGCCAGTCAATGTCGCCTCTTTTTGACATCAGACGTCCAGGGAATTTTCGTTACAGAAACTGAATTGTTTGATTTGCAGTGTGGCATGGTGCACTGTCTTGCTGAAACTAACCGTCTAGACCTTTTTCACGCATTTGCGGGCAGACATAATGAGCCAACATCCACCGATATCGATTTCCAACTACTGTTTCGTTTTCTCTGAAAAAAATGGCCCAATGATGGTTTTGGCGCAAACGCCGGCCCAACCAGTCACATTTTGGTCATGCAATGGCGTTTCGTGGATCTCGTGTGAATTCCGTTCCCCAAATGCGGCAATCTTGCTTATTAACGCCGCCAGGTAATGAGTCTCGTCGGTCATCAAAATTTGCTTTCAAAAATCAGGTTCGGTGTCAACCGTTCGAACGACTGTTTGACCGTATTCCAAGCGACGTGGACGAGCTTTCAGCAATATTCTGTGTATTAGTTGAACTTTATACGGAAAAAATGCAAATCATCCTTCAAAATACGCCCCAAAGTGGTTCCACTGACGCCAAAATGCTGAGCGCAGTGGCGATGCGACACTTTCGGGTTCTGGAAAACGCTCTCTCTGACCACTTCAACCAGTTCATTGGAACGTATTGGTCATTGATGAATGGCATGTTGACGATCTCGCACTGTCCCGTGCTCAACAAAATTCGACACCAAACGACGAATAGTGTTGTCAGACGGTGCCTGTTGGCCACGATATTTTCGGCGATATGCACGTTGAGTCAACACAACTGAACGGCTGTTTTCAATGTACAGCGTCACTATTTCGACGCGTTGTTTTGGTGCGAAGCGATTCATGGTTAAAATTTTACTCAATTGACGTTTCGAAAACAAACCAAGTCTATCGGTTGATAAACGTCAAAGTTATTGAATGTTTACATACCGACATAAAAGATGACGCACCCTGTATTACAAATATAAAAATGAAAATAACTTTATAAAATAAAATAATACTTATTTCTAATAAATATTTTCCATAGCTCTTCCTTAGTTCATCTTTTTCCATCTTTATTGGTTACTTCCGATCTTGTGTCATTCAAAGATCGGTTTTCTCCAGCCCGACATATTTTTCTGGATGAAACTGATCCACTAGTGGTCGGTTTAAATTTAAAAACAGTAAGTTTGACACATGTGATGTTGATAAAGAACATCGTAAATCAATTATTATGTTGTTCAGCCTTTAATTTTTCTGGAATAATTTTGCTGTCATCGGCAAGATCTCTCAACCCTTGAATGGGGTCGATTTCTTCCACGTTAAATCGTCATTTTAGTTTCCCGAAAGCGGACGATTTTTATATTACGCACCAAAGGGATATTCTTAAATATCAAATTTTCGCTGGTATTTATAGTCAACGCGGTTTTTTCACCAATCACGGTTTTAAAACTTTTCCAAAATTCGGGGGAACTCTTTTGCTTCATAGCCGATTTGATGTAAGAAATTTCCAATTAAACAGATAAAAACTGAAAACATGATCGAATTTGCAATAAGTGCAACTACACTCCGTTTCATATTTATAACCCACCTATCAATTTGAAATTATTTTCGCCTTAAAATAATTTTGCCCCAAATTAAATATAAGGAAAGATTGAGAAACTCTGTGCAATGATTTTTCTATAAATCATTTCTCGTTGCCGTTCTTTTTGCTGCAGTTTTTGGAAATTCGTCATTTTTGTGCGTTTCATATTTATAACCCACATGGTGATTGGTGCAGTTAGAAATCGACACACTGAATCAGTTTAGTTGTTGTTTACAATAGGGTTTCGTAATAATCTTATTATTTAAAATGCCGCGCGGTGTGTCTTTAAATGATGTCGAAAAGGGTGAAATTTTAGCGTACAAAGATGATGGTTTGAACATAAGTGAAATTTCGAGAAAAGTTGCTCGCAGTCGCCGTGTAATTCGAAACTTTTTAAAAGATCCGGAGTTATATGGAAAAACGAAGCGAAAGGGAAGAAGAAGAAAACTGTCGCCGCGGGGAAAGAGGAAAATTGTACGGGCAGCAAGCAATTCGACACTAAGTTGCAATAAATTGGCAGCTCTTGTCTCAACAATGGTGTTAAAAACAACGGTTTGGAGAACGATTCAACGTAATCCTAACATTTCTAGTGGTAAAATGAAGAGTGCTTCACGACTATAAGATCGCCATAAAAAAGCTCGGATGGAATTTTCAGAAAACCACATGGCTACAGATTGGTCTTCTGTAAGACATACTGGCTTTCGCACTTCTTCATTGTTTAAGCTCAAGATTTCATTTTCAGGTTATATTTTCTGATGAAAAGAAATGGAACTTAGATGGACCTGACAAATCCGTCATTCTTACTGGCGCGATCTGAGGAAGGAACCTCGCTATTTCTCGAAGAGGAATTTCGGTGGCGGTTCTGTGATGTTGTGGGGAGCATTTTCTGCAGCAAGGCGTTTGGATATACAATTTATTTCATCGCGGATGAACAGTAGAGATTACATCCAAGTACTCGAAAATAGTTTACTGCCATTTCTGGCAGAAAATGGATTTTCCAACAAGATATTACCAGAATTCATACCAGTCGTGAATCCCATTGAAAACATTTGGGGAGTTCTTGTCAGACAGGTATATGCTGAAAATCGCCAGTATGAATCATTGGCGGAATTGAAAACTGCAATCCTTGATGAATGACTGAAACTTGACCCTGAAATGTTAAATATATTAATCCAGTCGATGAAAAAAGGGATATTTGAAGTCATATAATCCAAAGGAGGCCCTACTAATTATTAAGTTCTTGTATAAAATTTCTTATTTAAAATATATATGAAATAAACACTTTATTTTGTTGGAAACTTAAACTGGGTTATATATATATGAAACGAGCAAAAAAACGTATAATAGCTGGAACTGTTGCAAAAATAACGAATCCTTGCAATAATTTACCTACAAATAATTTCAGCTTCAGGCTTTCTACATTTAGCAATCAAATACAAAAGCATAATAATTTTCCGCGAGAAATAACCTAAAATTTCTACGTGGGTTATAAATATGAAACGGAGTGTAGTAGCAAAGGATCTAAAATAATCAACACAAGCACATAATTTAAGAAAAAATAGAACTGGATGGGCCTGGGATATGCATGTGCCAAGGGTGATGAGTAGGTGACCATGGGTACTAGCGACGTTTCTTCGATACGCGTTTTGTTATAGATTTGCTCGTTTCACAATTGAATGATGAAGTTAAATTTTTTGATGCGAATAATACATTGATACGTGTATACAACATACATGCAAAAAATATGCGCTACAAGCTACTTCTATGAAAAAACACAGGGTATATGATGTATATAACAGCGTATACCACCGTATAAAGTCCTGGTACCAGAGGGTATACGATTTTTCTAGGAAATAAGCAGACAGCCCTGCTTTCAAGAGCGCTTCGAACTCTGGCGCTCGAACTAAACAATTTCGCCAGCCTCTTCGGTAAATGGATACAACGCTCCTTCAAACGGAATATATACATACATACATGTATGTATATCTATCTATTTTATTTTCGCTTACTGGTCGTTAATATTTCGCATTAATGTTTAGAACAATCTTGGAAAACACCAAACCATAATTCTTCTATTTTATTAATATTGCATACATTTTCTAAGATATGGTCATCTAAGGTAAATTTATCAGTAAAATTTTTCAAATTTTGATAATAGGAGAATTATTTAAACATTTTTATTATAATTTTCTTTCATCACAATTTCTATAATTTCTGTATTATTATTGCTTACAAGTTTGTAAATCGTTTGATAGATAAAATGTATGCCAATGTAATAGTTATAATTCGTTCAAGGTTTTCAGTTCCTCGTACCGATGTACATATATTTTCGTTACATTAGAATACAAATTAATTGGGATAATCAATTTCTTTTTGTTTGTCGTTAGGAATAGGTAAGATGATTCACTTTTTCAAATTTTTTTGGTATTTAAATGTCAAATATTGCTTCATTATCTTCAAATTTTGTACATAATTGGTGAAATCAATGACAGTAAAATTAATAAAATTAGGTTACATGGATCTCAATCTGTTAATGAGTTGAAAAACAAATTAAAAATATACGAAAACTTTAAAAAAAAACCAAAAGGTTGTAGTGGAAATGTTGCAAATAAACGGGTACCGAAAACATTTAATCGCCAGCAAAGAAAAGAATCGGGACGCTATTGCTAGAATTGCGGGTCAAAGGCTCATGAGTTTCACAATTGTGTGGCGAGCTCGAAAGGTCCAAAATGGGTCAGATGTAATACCTTTGGTCATAAAAGTTTCAATTGCCTTGAAATAAGTTCCGAACTCTATAAGACTTCTAAATAAAAGGAAAAATGTACAAAACTGTTTGTGTTAATGTTTTTCGGTTAGACGGTCTAGTTGATACGGGTAGTGATTGATCGGTAGTAAAAATGTGAAACTTAAAATAGATTAAACCTAAAAATTTTGATAAGAACAATTTGATTTCAATGAGACTTGAGAATAAACTGTAGGGTCTGCATTATATCGATTTCCACTAAAACTAAGTAAACCAGATGTCCAATTTCCTTGAAAACTATGAAAACTGCAAACTTTAAATCCAGCACGAAACATTTTAAATACCACTTTTGGTATCATAAAAAAAATTACAAACATCTCCCCTCTACTACTATCACCTCCCATACAAAAGTCACTATTCGCTATTCGAAAGAATTAGAGATGACATATTTGGTACATTAAACTATTTCTCATGTTATCTAGAGTACCGCATGATTGGGCTGTACGCTCAATCATAATTCTTTTATGTTTATAGAAAAAAAAAACATAACAGAATTATAATTGGGCTTAAAGCCCAATCATATAATACTCTAGATGAGATGGAAATGACTTTAATATACTGGAAAATATGTCATCTCAAACTCTTTCGAATAGTGAATAGAGACTTTTGCATGGGAGGTGGTAGAAGTAGAGGGGGAGGTTTGTATTTTTCGTATATGACACTGAACATGGCATGCAAAATGTTTTTTGCTGAATTTAAAGTTTTTAGTTTTCATTATTTTTAAAGAAATTAGTCATAGTTTTCCTGAAATTGGGGCATTTGTATGGGAGGTGACAGAAGAAGTGGAGCGTTTAAGATGAGTTTGAAACTGCTTATCATCATCCTTATCACCATGCTCTGATTCAATTTCAAAGTCGATAGCTCTCATATGTATGCATACTTGAAGGAGAAATGCTTTTCTTGAATTTATAATACAGATATTTGTATGGGAGGTGGTAGAAGGAGTGAAGCGGAGCTGATAATTTTTTCTAACAGGTGTTTCAATTATTAAGAAACAAATTCTGCCAAAATTTGAAGTTTGTACTTTTTCTAGTTTGAATGGAAATCGATAAAATGCATTTAACAAAATTATGCATTTGTATGGGAGGGAGTAGAAGGAGTGTACGGATAAAAATAATTTTTTTTTGCATTATTAATATTTCTATTGTTATACTTTATACAAAATATCAAGTTGCTAGCTTTAAAAGTTTCGAAGAAAAATAATTTAATTTAAATTTCAAAATTTCGTGAAGTGAGTGAGTGAGGTGAAGTTGATAATTATTTTTAAAATAAATTGCAATTATAGTAGAATTAATTCTGACAAAATTTCGTCTTTTCAGCTTTACTAGTTTCAATGAAAATAGAAAATATGTATTTTTCAAAATTGTCCATTTGTATGGGAGGTGGTAGAAGGAGTAAGGGGATCGGGTCAATATTCCCTGATATTAATGACATCTATATTATAATACTTTGACCTACATTTTAAGTCGATAGCTTAAATAGTTTCAAAGAAAAATCAATTTCTGAATATTTCGAAATTTCATGAAATTTGTATGGGAGGAGTGGGGGGTGTAGCCAATTCACGAACTTAAAGTTACCTTTTTGCTAAAAATGACACACAAAATTTTTTAGCACTATAGCTTAAAGTTTTCGAGAGTTATGCTATAGACAGCTGCACAGACGGACAGATGGACAGTCGGACAGACGCACAGACAGACAGACAGACAGACAGACGAACAGACGGTCACTCGGAATCGAGGTTTTTGAGCGACAACAAATATTTCTGTACCCTTGGCGGCTCTGTGCGAGTGTTATTCCTTAGAGTTACAAACGGTAAGGCAAACACAATATACTCTCAGATTTCATCTAGAGTATAAAAAAATTAATGATCCGGAAGATTATATTATCACTTAAAAATTTCAAAGCCGGATGTCCGTCCGTGTTCTCTCTAGCTCGAGAACGCGTTGAGCTAGAAAGTTAAAATTTTTGTCAGGTCGTTTTTGATAAGAAAATTTGGGGGTGGAAGTGTTAAGGGGAGGCGGGTGATGCGCTAAAACCGAGAACTAAGAATTCGAATATCTCAACAATGGCTCTACCTAGGAACCAGAGAATTAAGATATATATAGAGGAGTTTATAGGACAAACTTTAAAAATAATTTAAGTTTTTTATCCCTTGGGGTCCGAAAAGGGGAGGGTGCCTAAAAACAAATTGTATGCCGAATATTTTTGAAATGATGATATCTTCGAAATTGCTTACCATAAAAAATTCATATTTTATGACATGTAGATCCACCAAAAAAAAAAACATAACAGAATTATGATTTTGCGTAAAGCCCAATCCTATGATATTCTAGATGAAATGAGAAAGAGTTCAATGTACCGAAAAATATGTCACCTCCAATTCTTTTGAATAATTAATAGTGATTTTTGTATGGGAGGTGGTAGAAGCAGAGGAGGAAGGTTTGTAATTTTTGGATATGGCACCTAATGTGGTATGCTAAATATTTCGTGCTGAATTAAGGGTTTGTAGCTTTCATTATTTTCAATTGGACTTAGTTTTCCTGAAATTGGGGCATTTGTATCGGAGGTGGCAGAGGAAGTGGAGGGGCTTAGAAGATTTTAAAACTGCTTATCGACATCATTAACGCCAGGCCTTGTTTCAATTTCAAAGTCGATAGCTCTCATATGTTCGAAGAAGAAATGCTTTCCTTGAATTTATAACACAGGTATTTATATGGGAGGGGTAGAAGGAGTGAAGAGGAGCTGATAATTTTTTTAACATTTATTGCAATTATTAAAAAACCAATTCTGGCAAAATTTTAAGTTTATACTTTTTCAAGTTTTAATGGAAATCGATCTAATGCACTTAACAAAAATTATGCATTTGTATGGGATTTTTTTTTCTCGTTATTGATATTTCTATTTTTATACTTTATGCAAAATATCAAGCTGATGGCTTTAACAGTTTCGAAGAAAAATAATTTAATTTAAATTTCAAAATTTCGTGAAATTTGTATGGGAGGGCGTAGAAGGAGTAGGGTGAAGTTGATAATTTTTTCAAAACTGATTGCAATTATAATAAAATAAATTTTGGTAAAAATTTGTATTTATAACTTTGCTAGTTTCAATGAAAATCGAAAAAATGCATTTTTCAAAATTACTCATTTGTATGGGAGTGACGGGATCGGATTAATATTCAGTCATATTAATGATATCTATATTGTTATACTTTGACCCAAATTTCAAATCGATAGCTTAAATAGTTTCAAAGAAAAATCAATTTCCTTAAATTTCGGAATTTCGTGAAATTTGTATGGGAGGGTGTAGAAGGAGTGGGGGATGTGGCCCGTTCACGAACTCAAAGTTTCTTTTTTGCTAAAAATTACACACAAAAATTTTTAGCACTATAGCTCAAAGCTTTCGAGAGTTATACTGTAGACAGACGGACAGACATCAACTCGGAATCGAAGTTTTTGAGCGACAACAAATATTTCTGTACCCTTGGGGGCTCTGTGCGAGCATTATTTCTTAGCGTTACAAACGGTAAGGCAAACACAATATACTCTCAGATTTCATCTAGAGTATAAAGAAATGTTAAGAAACCTGAATATCAGGAGGCCAAGGTCCGATTTGGGCTGTAGCGCCATTGTAGA
Organism: Chorisops tibialis; assembly: GCA_963669355.1. Lineage (NCBI taxonomy): Eukaryota > Metazoa > Arthropoda > Insecta > Diptera > Stratiomyidae > Chorisops > Chorisops tibialis. Next base: position 246,604,353 of record OY770262.1, read on the forward strand.
AGAAGAAGATCAACCATAATCAACTTTGATGGAGGCTAATTATTATAAGGGGGAGAGTCAGGTGGGGTGCAAAGAAAAACACTTAAGAATTAATATATCGACAATCTCTTAAGCTATTTAATTGAAACTTGGAACATGTATTAAACTATAATAGCAAAATATAAGAAAAATATAACATTTAGACATAATTGTATTGGGGGTAAATTGGGAGCATTTCAAAAATGGTGCACTTTCCAAAATTTTAAACAATTATATATCAAAATTGAGTACAGATATCAAATTAAAATTTTGTCAGATTGTAGACCTACATGGTGTTTAATTTTGGTATTTTTTAAGTTGGTAGGGGGGGGGGGGGAGGGAGGTGGTAAACATTACAAGAAAAACGAAATAAAACTTTATCATAAATTTTACGATTCCCTTACCTCCTCTACCCGATCCTCTGCAAGGATGCAGAAGGGAACATTATAAGTAAAGCGGAAGATATAAAACTAAGATGGGCACAATACTTTGAACACCTTCTTAACCCGAGCCCATCACCTACTCGAACAGCAGCAGCAGATACAATAGCAGGTATAACTGATGTAACAGCTGATGAAGGATCCGCTTTGAGTCCTCCCACACTCGAAGAAGTAAAAACAGCCCTAAGGAACCACCCAAACAACAAAGCGCCGGGCACTGATCAAATCCCAGCTGAACTTCTGAAAGCCGGCGACACCTGCATAGCGCATCTCATACATAGATTAGTCACGGACATATGGACGCAGGAAATACTTCCTGAAGATTGGCGCAAGAGCATCATATGTCCAATTTATAAAAAAGGTGACAACCTCTGCTGCGAAAACTACCGAGGAATATCTCTGTTGTGTACGTCTAATAAGATCTTGACGAAAATTCTAGAAAAGAGAATTAAGCCTTATGCTGACAAAGTAATTGGTGAATACCAAGGCAGATTTAGAGCTGGACGCTCGACCACGGACCAGATATTCTCAGTTAAACAGGTGCTGGAAAAGTGCTGGGAATATAATATTGATGTGCACCAGATATTTGTTGACTTCAAACAAGCATACGACAGTATCGGCAGGCGCGTACTGTATAAAATCATGTTGGAGTTTGGAGTCCCACCGAAACTGGTCCGACTGACAAGAATGACAATGACTGAGTCTTTGTCACAAGTCAGAGTAGAAAATGATCTGACTTCCAGTTTTAAAACAGACAACGGCCTTAAACAAGGTGACGGCCTCGCACCAATGCTTTTCAACTTAACACTCGAATATGTTGTTCGGAAACTTCCCGTTGACACCAAGGGAACACTATGCTTCAAATCCACACAACTCGTAGCATATGCCGACGACATAGATATCCTTGCAAGATCTCTGGAGAGTGCTAAGGAAGTATTTATAAACCTTGACTCGGTAGCAAAGGAAGTTGGACTACGTATTAATGAAAATAAAACAAAAATTATGACGCAATCTAGGAAAAAGACGCCTATCAGACAAAATATTACAGTAGGAGACTATAACCTAGAAAACGTAGACAACTTTATATTCCTAGGAGCGAACCTTTCGAACAATGGAAGCGAACCCATCGAAATTAAAAGAAGAATAATTATGGCAAACAAGACGTATTATTCGGTACTTCCAATAATTAAACAAGAACGTACACAGGTAAACAAAACTTAAGTTATATAAAACCATCATAAAACCTGTGCTATGCTATGGCAGCGAAACGTGGACATTAACTCAGGCGTCCGAAAAACGACTTAACGCCTTTGAAAGAAAGGTCCTCAGAAGAATCCTCGGACCTGTGAGGGAGGACTCGATCTGGAGAATACGATACAATAGAGAATTTTATGCCATCTTCGACAATCCAGAAGTGTCAACCCTCATAAAATTTAAAAAGTTACAATGGGCTGGTCATGTGGAGCGGATGGATGACGGAAGAATTTCGAAACGCACACTAAAAGGGAAAGTCAACGGACAAAGACCGGTCGGAAAACCACGAAAGCGCTGGGAGGATTCGATTGACGCAGACAGCAAATCACTGCTAAGATTTTCAAACTCGAGGACGTGGTCACTGAACCGAGATGGATGGAGGCAAAGCATTCAGGAGGCCAAAGCCTGATTTGGGCTGTAGCGCCATCGTAAGTAAGTAAGTACCTCCTCTACCCTATCCCATACAAATGTTTGGTTTCGTGAATGTAAAATACACCGAATTTTATGAAAACTCTATGCAACTTCGTCTATGACATTGTCTGAGGAAAATGTTGACCTAAGCTGCATAGCGAATAAAGACGAATGGATAAGAGATGGGATTGTTCAACCTAGCGCATTTGATTACTGAAGCCTCATCGTGTTAATTTGCAAGAAGGATGGAACAAAAGAATATTCGTTGAATATAAGATTGATCGGTTGCAGAACGCTGCATATCTTACGACTTTAGATTTGGCCATCGGATTCTTTCATATTCCAGTGGAACCCAGTAGTCGCAAATATACATCTTTCGTTACACCAGATGGACAGTTTGAATTTTTGCGTGCGCCATTGGGCCTTTTTTATTCTCTAGCTGTGTTTTAAAAGTTTATTTATTGTACAATACTTTCAAAGACTTAATCCGGAAAAAACATAGTTATAATTTATATTGACGTCATAGTTTTAATTATAGTTATAATTTACATCATTATACCATCAGCCTTCATGTACGAAGGATTGGAGTATTTGAAGCGAATTGAATATTGCAGCAGCCAGCGCATTGCAGTTAAATTGGAAAAAATGCCGAAATCTAAAAGAGAAAATTGAGTATTTTGGACACATTGTATCAAGAGGGAGAATTTCACCGTCTAGGAGTAAGACAAAAGCTGTATTAAACATTCCGGAGCGGACAACTATGAAGCAATTGTAATGTGTTTTAGGACTAGCAGGTTACTTCACATAATTTATTCGAGACTTTTCTATCATCGCTGTGATATCTTAAAAAAGGAAACAAAATTCAACTTTGGTGTCGAGTAACGTCGAGCATTCGAGTCTCTAAAGCAAGAATTTGGTGGTAGTAAGCTCGTCCTGTGAGAAATATATAACATTTGGACATAATTGTATTGGGGGTAAATTGGGAGCATTTAAAAAATGGTGCACTTTCCAAAATTTCAAACTATTATATATCAAAATTGAGTACAGATATCAAATTAAAATTTTGTCAGATTGTAGACCCACATGGTGTTTAATTTTGGTATTTTTTTAAGTTGGGAGGGGAGGGGGAGGGAGGTGGTAAACCTTACAAAAAAAAACGAAATAAAACTGTATCACGAATTTTACGATTCCCCTACCTCCTCTACCCCATCCCATACAAATGTTTGGATTCATGAATGTAAAATACATCGAATTTTATGAAAACTCTATGCAACTTCGTCTATGACATTGTCTGAGGAAAATGTTGACCTAAGCTGCATAGCGAACAATGACGAATGGATAAGAGATGGGATTGTTCAACCTAGCGCATTTGATTACTGAAGCCTCATCGTGTTAATTTGCAAGATGGATGGAACAAAAAGAATATTCGTTGAATATAAGATTACTCGGTTGCAGAACGATGCACATTTTACGACTTTAGATTTGACCAACGGATTTTTTCACATTCCAGTGTAACCCAGCAGTCGCAAATATACATCTTTCGTTACACCAGATGGATAGTTTGAATTTTTGCGTGCGCCATGGGGCCTTTGTAATTCTCTAGATGTGTTTTAAAAGCTTATTTATTGTACAATGCTTTCAAAGACTTAATCCGGAAAAAACATAGCTATATAATATTGTCGTCATAGTTTTAATTATAGTTATAATTTACATTATTATACCATCAGCCTTCATGTAGGAAGGGTTGGAGTATTTGAAGCGAATTGAATATTGCAGCAGACAGCGCATTGCAGTTAAATTAGAAAAAATGCCGAAATCTAAAAGAGAAAGTTGAGTATTTTGGACACATTGTATCAAGAGGGAAAATTTCACTGTCTAGGAGTAAGACAAAAGCTGTATTAAACATTCCGGAGCGGACATCTATGAAGCAATTGTAACGTGTTTTAGGACTAGCAGGTTACTTCACATAATTTATTCGAGACTTTTCTATCATCGCTGTGATATCTTAAAAAAGGAAACAAAATTCAACTTTGGTGTCGAGTAACGTCGAGCATTCGAGTCTCTAAAGCAAGAATTTGGTGGTAGTAAGCTCGTCCTGTCAATAATACTATATGGAGCAAAAACTGAGTTGCATACCGACGCATCCAAATATGAATATGGAGCCATATTGCTATAAGTGGATGCACAAGATGCTCAACTTCACCCAATGCATTGCATGAGTCGGGAAACTTCAGAAGCTGAAGAAAAATTTTCAAGTTATAAATTAGAAAGACTTTCAATTGCAGCAGCCGATACAAAAATTTCGCGTTTAATTGATTTGACAACCCTTTAAATTAGTTACAGACTGTAAGGCGTTCGAAATGACACTTAGTTGCTAGAGTTGTTCGCTGAGAATTTCTTCTGCAAGAGTTCGAATATACTGTTGAGCATCGTGCCGGAAGTGAAATTCGACACGTTAACGTATTAAGTAGAAATCCTATTTGTTTATGCAAGGAATCGAATTCAAAATTTACTATTACGGTTAAGTGAGGCTCAACATAATGACGATAGGCTTGGTATCATAAAAGATATCCTTAAATTGAATGCAACATATTGAAGTGCGCAAGGGGTCGCTGGATTTCAAGTAAAAACTAAACTAACTTGCCTTTCATTTAAAATATCCTTTATTTATCGTTTTTAAGATTAATTTTATCATTTTTTGTTCGTACCATACCGCTGACTCTTTCGCTTTCGACTGTGCAATTTTTTGCTTTCTAAAATTTCGACTGACTCCGTCGGCTGCTTGATCTCAACTATTAATTTCGACTGACTAATTCACTATGTTTGCTTACTGAATCTCCAATGTCGATGCCATGACGCATTCGACACATTTTGCCTGTCGATTACAGGAGTTACTCGCTTACTTTTACGTGATGAAGTCCGCCTGTCGATCACAGGACTTATACGCTTATTGTCGCTTGCTGAACTCCACCTGTCGATCACAGGATTTACTCGCTTACTATCGCTTGCTGAGCTCTGCTTATCGATCTCAGGACTTTCCCGCTTACTGTCGCTTGTTGAACTCCACCTGCCGATCACAGGACTCACTCCTAATAGTCGATCACAAGATTTACCAGCTTACTGTCGCTTGCTGCAATCAGTTTATTGTTAAATTCCGAAGTTGTGTCATTTTGTGGGGATAGAAGGGGTAGAGTAATTTTGCCCGTTTACGAACTTGATCTTACTTTTTTGTCAAAAACGACGTTTATATTTGTAACTGACTTTCAATCGATGGCAGCGAATAATGTAAACGTTATCTTCGTAAATTTCCCGCTCTGTTCCAGCACAGGGATCCAAACTCTAATTAAGGAGGTTCCGTTCCTATACAGTAGCTCTAATCTAGAGTATCTGATGATTTACACGCAATCGTAGTCCTGTTATGTTTTTGCACTATGATTCCATTCAAAATTTCAACTGATGATTTTAAAAATCGAAAATCGATTTTTTTTTGTAATGAGATGAATTCGTCTACAAATATAACCGCTGGAATATTTGTGTTATAGGTAACAAAATTTTGTAAGAAAATATGTCCGAAATGTACGAAATAAAAATAGTTGTTTTCGCATCATGTTAAATAAGTTCAAATGTCGCATTTTTTTGACTATATGTTTCAAAATATGCGTGATTTGTTAAAACTAAATAAATTTGTTTAGACTCGTAAGATTTATTTAAAATTTTAAATAGTATGATTGATTTTTGGCATATTTACATTGCGAAATATTTAAACTTAACAATATTAACAATTCCATTTAATACTGAAATTGAAAAATGTTCAACTAATTATCTGCTTTTTGTTGTCTCATTTAGCGTTTTGAAACGTATTAACGTGTTAGCTAAGACAATTGAAACTTATCCGATCACCTTAATTTTAACTTTCTTAGCAAATATATGTCTTATTATTTAGTAAAATATCGAATTATTATTAATTTTAAAATAATTAATTAAATGATAACTTTAATTTACAATTCCGTTTCAATAAATATTTTGTTTTGTTTTTAAAATATTCAAAATTTTTAGTTGTTACCTATTGTATAATTTTTTCATTTCATTGTTATCCAAATTATTCTGAAAATAAAATACAAGGCAAACCAACGCAAAAATTGATGTTTATAGTCGATTTTGTTCAAGCTTTCTGATTTCTATAATAGAGAAACTACTATGATGATATTATTAAAGACTTCTTTTTTTAAATTTATTTATTATCTAATTTCTATCTACTTATTATATGTGTACGTTGGACTATTTATGTGTTGATTGGAATTCGTATTGTCCAGGGTTGTTTTGTCAGGTGCAATTTCAGGATCTTCACGTTCTTCTTCCTCATCGATAATGCTGATATCACGCAGTGATGGGCGATGACTTCTTCGCCAGCCTGTAATCAAATTAAACAAATATTTATATTTGATTCAAATCTTCAAAATCCTTTTCATTCCGCTCTAAATTTAATTTCAATATTAATATTTTTTGTGATTCATTGAAAGATGATTACCTACATTCCTTGCATACTTATAATGACACTTAACTAGTTATGATATTCGATTTATATATAACTGCTGTGCGTCTAGTTCCTAGTTTGACCTTAACTCTTAATTGCTTTATTTAATACAGACGACATCTTTTTATACTCTAGATGAAATTATTAGAATATTATAAGTTTGCTCTAAAGTTTGTAACGCTAAGAAATAAGGCTCAGAAAAAATGAATTATACAGAAGTTAATATTTTTACTCAAAAATCTCACAACCGGATGTCCGTCCGTGCGTTCTCTATCTTGAGATTTTTTCTAGTTCGGGAACGGGCTAAATCAGTTCACCCTTTTACCCCGTTCCGTACAAATTAACTCATTTTCAAAAATTTGCAATATTTAAGTTTTCTTGGAAACTATAAGAGCTAGTAATTTAAAATTTAGAATATACTATTTTTGTATGTGATGTATGGTTTACAAATTGTTTGAATCTGCTCACTCCTTTTATCATGTCCCATACAATCTGAACTTTTTTTTGAAACACTTCAAACCAATTTTCTGAGTAAACATTCATCGAGCCCAAATTTTGTAATAAATACTTAATTAGCATTATAATTAAGATGGAAAAAAATTAAGTGATAAGCTTCACTACTTCTACCCCCTCCCATACTATGTGACTCATTTTCACAACTTTGCAACGAATCGATTTTTTTTGAAAATTATGAATGTTCTGGGTTGAAATATGACAGTTGTCAATTGCATAATATTAATAATTATTTCTGAAAAAATCATTAACAAATCCCTGCGTCTTCTGCCACCTCCCACACAAACTGCACATTTCACTAAATCCAATACACTAATTTTCTCAGTTGCTATTAAATTTTTGAAGCTTAAATTTTGTATAAATTTTTTTTATAGCTACTTTGGAATAATGTGAAAAAAATTAGTTCAATCTTCAACCACTCCCCATACGAAATTTTATGAGATTAGAAAAATTTCCATTTCATAAAGAGTATCGTAAGATTGCGCTTTACGCGCAATCGTAGCCCTGTTATGTTTTTATACACTAGATGAAATCTGAGAGCATTATAAGTTTACTATCCAGTTTGTAGCGCTAAGAAATAAAGCTCGGAGAAAAAAAAAATTAGTGGCACAGAAGTTAATATTTTCACTCAATAATTTAAAAGACGGATGTCCGTCCGTCTGTGCACCCTCTAGCTGGAGAGCGTGTTGAGCTTGGAAGTTCAAATTTTGTACATGTCGTTTTTGACGAATAAGTAAGGTTAAATTCGTGGAAGGACCAAATGGCTCCACCCTTTCTACCCCTCCCATGCGAAATGAATCATTTTTTATCATTTATAACAATCAAAATTTCTTAACATAGTGGTAAGGATGTTGATTATCAGTTTCGAAATCAATTAAAATATTTCACTTCCTCTGTCACCTCCCAAACAAATGTCCAAATTTAAGAAAAACAGTGTCCAGTTTTTTTTTGTAAATTACGAAAGCTACAACTTTTAAATTCAGCACGAAAAATTTTCCATACGTTTGGTGCCATATATAAACATAATAGGAGTACGATTGGGCAGAAAGCCCAATCGTGCGATACTCTAGATGAAAGAGAAATTTTTGTATCTTAAGAAATTTTGTTTTTTGAGGAATAAACAAGTCCTGTCAACAGCTTAAGGCCGATGCTCAGGATCGCGCCTTGTGGAAGAGAGTTGTTTCTGTCCTATGCCCCTATAGGGGGTCTTAACAGGAATTTGATTTGATGATTGAAGAAATTTTGTAGAGGAAGTGGTAGAGGGGGTGACGACATTGAACTAATTTTTTCACATGACGTTAAGGTTGCTATCAAAATGTTTTATGCAAAATTTAGGATTTAAAAATTTAATAGGTACTAAGAAAATTAGTGTATTGGATGTAGTGAAGTAGGGCAGTTTGTATGGGAGATGATAGAAGGAGGGGCGAGTTTCTAATGACCTTTCAGAAATAACTATAAACATCATGCTTTTGACATGTTTTAAATTGCAGATCAGTAGCATTCATACTTTTCAGGAAAATCGACTTTTTTAAAGTTGTGAAATTGTGTCATTTTGTATGGGAGGGGGTAGAAGGGGTGAAGCTTATCGTCTATTTTTTTTCGGTTTTACTAAAAATTCTAAATAAATTTTAAGTGCACAATTTCAGCTCGATCAATTTTATACGCACTGAGTAAATTGGCTTGCAGTTTGTGTGCGAGGTGGTGAAAGGAAGGGGAGGACTCAAATAATTTTTGTACAGTAGATTCATATCATCATAAAAGTAATATATTCCAAATTTCAGATCAATAGCATTTATATTTTTCGAGCAAATCCGTTTATTGTGAAATTACGAAATTGTGTCATTTTGTATGGGAGGGGGTAGAAGGGGTACAGCTAATCGTCTCATTTTTTTTTGTTTAACTAATAATTCTAAATAAATGTTTCGTGCACAATTTCAGCTCGATAACTATTATACTCACTGAGTAAATTGGCTTGGAGCATTTCATGAAAAAGTGCAGTTTGTATGGGAGGTGGTGAAATTAGGGGGAAGACATAAATTATTTTTATAGATTATTTTATCATAAAAGTATTACATTCCAAATTTCAGATCAATGTCATTTGTATTTTTCGAGCAAATCCGTTTATTGTCAGATTGCGAAATTGTGTCATTTTGTATGGGAGGGGGTAGAAGGGGTGGAGCGATTTGGCTCGTTCACGAACTTAACCTTACATTTTTGTTAAAAACGACGTATACAAAATTTGATTTTTCTAGCTCAACGCGTTCTCAAGCTAGAGAGGACACGGACGGACGGACAGACAGACAGACAGACAGACAGACGGACGGACATCCGGTTTTGAGATTTTTGAGTGATTATATGAACTTCCGTTTCATTCATTTTTTTCTCCGAGCCTTATTTCTTGGCGTTACAAACTTTGTAGTAAACTTATAATACTCTCAGATTTCATCTAGAGTATAAAAATTATAGACCTCCCGCGCTGCTTCGATCACCTCCCGTGCAAAAATCACTATTCACTGTTCGAAAGAATTTGAGGGGACATATTTTCCGGTACGTTAAACTCTTCCCCATTTCATCTTGAGTATCATATGATAGGGCGTTATGAAAAGAATAGACTTATTGACTAATTTTTAAGCTAAATACTTCTTCTTCAATGGCGCTACAGCCCAAATCGGGCCTTGGCCTCCTGACCTTCAGGTTCCTTAACATTTTCATTATTTATTGCGGAAGAGTTGTTAGCTCTTCGCACAACCCTCTATCTACGAATTTTTCATTTTCGTAGATTGAGGTAACCAAGGTATATTCAAGTAGGTAGTGTGCTGGAATTATGCGTCGACTGGGATTTGAACTCACGACCTTCGCATTGTAAACCAAACACGCTACCCACTAGACTACACCCTAGCTAAATACTTCATTTAGACAAATTGACTAGTTAAATCGATCCATCAACTATTATTTTTTATTCTAATAAAAAAGTATTGTGATTGACACAGAAAAAAAATTTGCTAACATGACATTTTGTTTTTTCGCGTTTCGTGACTTAATTAACCTAAAAGTGCATCAGTCCCGCCGTACGCCATACACATGGACTCATATCTCCGAGATCGTTAAAGGTAGAATGTTCGTTTTAGGGTGGATTGTTGATTGTGTAAGTGAGCTTCAATTTCTAAATACTGGGGAGTGTTATGTGGAAGGGGGAGGCGGGGAGATGGAAAAAGTCAAAAATTACTCTTGCTAGTATATCCACCACGAATGCAGATAGGAAGTTGAATATCATCATAGGTATAGAGAGACTTGTGGGACAAACTTTAAAAATAATTTAATTTTTTTTATCCATTGGTGTCCGCAAAGGGGGAGCTGACAACAAATTGTCTGCCGAATTTTTTTTCAAATAATGATATCTTAGAAATTACTCACCAACCAAAATTCATATTTTGGGACCATTAAGGTGGTATACAGATCCACTAGAATCAGCTTAGAATGAGGCTGATTGTTCTAAAGGTCAGGAGGGATGCAAATATAAACACTTGAAAATGAATATCTCAACTATCTGTTAAGCTATGTAATTGGTATATATTAATTTATACTAACAAAATAGAAGAAAAATATAAAAATTGGTTAAAGAGGTAGTGAGTAGGAAATGGGGAACATTTCATAAATGGTGCACTTTTCAAAATTTCAAACCATTATATCTCAAAACTGAGTAGATATCAAACCGAAAATTCGTCAGATTGTAGAACTATATAGTCGTCAATTTTGGTTTTATGTTGAGGGGTGTAAGTGGAGGGAGGTAGTAAACAAAAATATCGAAATTTTGAAATTATTTTTTTAGGGCTCTGGTGAAAGATACAAAGTTTAAATTTTGCATGTCGATACACCTATATATTTGATAAAAATAGAAAAAAAAATTATTTCACAACGGCTTTGCACCGACCCCCCTGGTCTAACGTTCACAAGGTGTGCATTGAAACATACACAGAAACTGAACATTTTTGAATGAAATTTCAAGGTATAAATTTGAAAATTTGAAAAATGCATTTAAAAAATATCCCTAAATGTAATGAATTATTAACTGGTTGAATACCTTCAGAACTTCTACCCCCTCCCATACAAAATTATTTTTTCGACCATTTTTAAGAAATCAACTATCACCTAACTATTTAAAGCCATCAATTGAAAACTTTGCATAAAAACTTTTAAAAATAGTTGAAACGAAATCGCGTCAAAAGTTTTGTTCTACCCCCTCCCGTGATTTCGACCAATTTCAATAAACCAACTAATAACCAACAAATTAAAGCTACGAACTTGAAAGAGTAGCTTACAAGAGAAACAAAATAAAACTGCATTACAAATTTTACGATTCCCTTACCTCCTCTACTCACTCCCATACAAATGTTTGGTTTCGTGAATATAAAATACACCGAATTTTATAAAAATTCAATGCAACTTCGTCTATGAAACTGACATACTGTACAGATAATATAAGAAGTGATTTAAGCAAGCAATTAAAAAATGATTAACATCTATCCACTCTTACTATCACCCCCCCTCTTTTAAAAACTCAAACTTGCATAAATACATGAATGAAATATTAATTATATGTACTGGAGCCATTGATCGTATCCGCAATTAAGTGTTAAATTGCCCAAGAACCCCTTTTCACTTAGTCTACCACTCTAACCTGAATATTGACTTTCCACGCATCCGCAACTTGTCCCAAGAATGATAAAGTTTCGCACGACTTGTTGGCAGTTTATTGTATTTGATGATGACACAAAATGTTTTAATGATTACACAGAATGTTTAGATGATAGAAATATTTTAATTAGTCAATTTGTCTTAATCAATTATTTGGCTGAGAATTATCTATTGTTTAGGTGATTTTTCTTTTCATTTCTTTCAGTGTATAATTTGTATACTCTAGATGAAATCTGAGGGTACTGAAAGTTTCCCACAAAGTTTGTAACCCTAAGAAATAAGGCACGGAGAAAAAAATTTAATGATACGGAATTTCATATTATTACTCAAAAATCTCAAAATTAGATGTTCGTTGGTTCGTCCGTGTCCTCTCTAGCTTGAGAACGCGTTGAGCTAGAAACTTCAAATTAGGTACACGTTGATTTTGACAAAAAAGTAAGAAGAAGTTCGTTAACGGGCCAAATCACTTCTACCCCCATCCCATACAAAATTACATAATTCCGCAATTTAACAATAAACGGATTTTATCGAAAAGAATATCAGCTATTGATTTGAAATTTGAAATATTTCATTTCTATACCGATTTCAGTCTACGGTACATAAATTATTCGAATCCTCCAACTCCTCATCACATCCCATACAAACTGCATATGAAATACCATAAACTAATTATACTCTAGGTGAAATCTGAGAGTATATTGCCTTACCGTTTGTAACGCTAAGAAATAATGCTCGCGACTCTGTGCTAAGGGTACAGAAATATTTGTTGTTGCATAAAAATCTCGGTTCCGAGTGACCGTCTGTCCGTATGTTCGTCTGTCTACAACATAATTCTCGTAAGCTTTGACCTATCGTGCTGAAAGATTTCATATATAATTTTTAGCAAAAATGTAACTTTAAGTTGGTGAACGGGCCACATTCTCCTACTCCTTCTACCCCCTCCCATACAAATTTCATGAAATTTAAGGAAATTGATTTTTCTCCGAAACCGTTTCAGCTATTGACTTGAAAATTAGGTTATTGTATAAACATGAGAATATAGTTACTACTGAAAAATATTGATTTGATACCCTTACTCCTTCTACCCCCTCCCATACAAATGTACAATTTTCAAAAATGCATTTATTCGGTTTGCATCGCAACTATCAATCAAATCAAATTCCTGTTAAGATCCCCTATAGGGGCATAGAACAGAAACAACTCTCTTCCACAAGACGCGATCCTGAGCATCGGCCTTAAGCTGTTGCTAGGACTTGTTTATTCCTCTGGCCTCCTGCTCAACTGCTCGCTTTCATGTGTTACATGGTCGACCAATCCGACGCCTTCCTTGAGGATTATAATCCAGAGCCTGTTTGGTGATGTTTCGCTCTGGTTTCCTCAAAGTATGACCGATCCACTGCCACTTCCGCCTTTGAATCTCAATACCTATTTTAGTCTGGCTAGTTGTACTCCAAAGTTCGTCATTGGAGACCAATTCTGGCCAGAATATTCCTAAAATGCGTCGGAGGCATTGGTTCACGAAAGTTTCTAGTTTCTTGGTAAGTCGAACGGTCCCTTTTCACGCAGTACAACCATATAACAACACGGATTTGACGCATGCGTCAAAAACTCGCGGCTTCGTGCGAAGGGAGATCTCTCTTAACCTCCAGAAAGGGGAAAAGATATCGAAGACCTGACGAGCTTTATTTAGCCGAGCCTCAACATCCTTTTCGGCTCCGCCGTCCATGCTGACAATGCTTCCGAGATAGCAAAAATCTTGCACCTCTTCCACATCCTGTCCGTTAAGAACAATTGGTGTACTTGCGTTCGAACCCATGTGCGTGTACTTGGTTTTACGCACATTTATTTTCAATCCCGCCTCTTTGCATTTAGAATGCAACGAGCGAAAATTTGACTCTAAGTCCGAACAGTTATGTGCAAGCAAACACACGTCAAGGTGACTTAAGATGTAAAATAGTCTCCATGGGAGACCTTTACCTTCCCCACCTTCCAGTGCAGCTTTCAAGATGTCATTTATTACCACCAGAAACAGGGCTGGTGATAATATGCAGCCTTGTCTGACACAGGGAAGCTCTCGGACAGCTCTTCTCTATGCAAGACGCGACACCTTGCATCTTCGTAGGATTTTTTAATCATTGCTATGACCTTATCTGGAATACCTCTCCTACGCAAAGCATTCCATATGTAATCTCGCATAACGCTGCCGAAAGCCTTCTCGAAGTCCACACACATGAGATGTAGTGGCGAACCCATTTCGGCTGTTTGCTCTAATATTATCCATAGGGTATTTGTGTGGTCGGTACAAGGCGACCCTTTACGGAATCCAGCCTGATAAACTTCGAGAGTTCTCTCGACGACATCACTAATCCTATTGAGAATTACCTTAGCCATAATTTTTGATACGGTAGTAAGTAGACATATACCACGCCAATCGCCACAATCCCGAAGGTCGCTCTTCTTCAGAATGTTCACAATGACGCCCTTCTTCCATTCAGTCGGATATCTTCCTTCATTCCACACCTCAGTAAAGAGTGGGAGGAGTATATCGGCTGTTATTTCCGGGTCCGCTTTGAGGAGTTCGGTTGGTAGTTCGTCTATACCTGGAGCTTTCCTTCCCGCCATTGACCGAATGGCGGAAACGATCTCTTCCTTATCTGGGGGATCGTCCCTAATAGAGGATTGTTGCGGTTGGATGTTTGGTAGTTGTTCTTTTTCTGGAATATCTTCCTCTGACAAGATGTTTAAAATATCAGAGAAGTATTCCTTCCTTCGCCGCAATTGGTGTTCACTCATATTAAGGAGAGTTCTGTTGAGATCTCTCACCAGGTGGTTGGCGGTGAAATTCTTGTTCGTCAACTGTTTCATGATTTTGAATAGTGAACCCATATCCCCAAGGTAAGCCGCAGATTCTGCCTTGTTTGCCAGATCTTCAATGGCTTTTCTCTTGTCGCGTCTAACAGCCTTTTTAAGCTGTATATGAGCATCGCGGTAGTTCTGCCTCAGATCGAGCGTTCGTTGGTTGACATCGGGTTGAGAGATGCATCGCAACTAGCAAGGCTAAAAGAACCAATTTTCGTCATAATTAATTTTATTACAATTGCAAACAATTCTGTAAAAATTGTCAACTTTTAATCTTTCTACCCCGTCCTATACAAATTCCACGAAATATCAGAATTTGAACAAAATTATTTTTCTCCAAAACCGTCAAGGCTATCAAATTTAAATTTTGAGAATAGTATACCATTATAAATATCATTAATGCCATTGATGGTGTTGATTCGAATATTTCTTCTTCCCCTCCCATACAAATGCACAATTTTGGTAAGTGCATTTAATCGGTTTTCATTGAAACTAGGAAAAGTAAAAGCTTAAAATTTTGTCACCATTTGTCCCTTAATAATTGCGATAAATGGTAAAAAAATTAACTTCGCTTCACTCCTTCTACCACCTCCCATACAAATTTTTGTATTAAAAATTAAATAAAAGTGTTTCTCCTTCGAACATGTGAGTAACAAAGTAATGCGATTAGGATTTTGATAAGGAGATTCAAAATCATCCAAAACCTCCCACTTTCTCTGCCACCTCCCATGCATGCAGGCAAAAATTGTTCAATTTCCTCGGAAATTATGAAAGCTACAAACTTTAAATTCAGCATGAAACATTTTGTATACTACGTTCGGTTATATAATACAAAAATTACAAACCTTCCCTCTCTGCTTTTACCACCTTCCATTCAAAAGTCACAATTTACTAATCGAAAGAATTTAAGATGACATATTTTCCAGTATAATAAACTCTTTCCAATTTCATCTAGAGTATCATATGATTGGGCTTTACGCCCAACCATAATTCTGTTATGTTTTACTTAGTACGTACAGAATTTATCAAGTTGAAATTATGCACTACTTATTTGTTTGGAATCATTGGTAAGTCTAGCCCCTTCTATGCAATATGACACAATTTCATAACTTTACAAAATATCGATTTTTCTGAAAAGTATGAATGACACTGATCTGTAAATTAAAGCATGTTGTTTATAGTAATTTCGGAAAAAAAATCATTGCGAACTTCCCACTCCTTCGACCAATGCAATATTTTCTCAGTACCTTTTAAATTTTTGAAGCTTACATTTTGTATAAAATATTTTGATAGTGAAAAAGTTTGTTCAATGCCATCACCCCTTCTACCGCTTCCCATACCAAATTTCTTAAAATGAAAAAGTTATCTTTCATCTACATTATCACTTATGGGGATTGCGCCCAATCGTAACTCTGTTATGTGTCTTAGTTACCTTTATTACAGTTTGGAAACCATGTACTGAGTATATAGACCTTCTAGATGAGCAACTGTTTCACTTTTACATCGTTTGTCCATTTTATTTCGAATACATTTTCATTGCCAATAGCAGCTGCACCTCATTCCAATTGACCAAAACCCATCCACTCCTTCTACCACCTCACATACAAAATTACTATTTACCGTTCTGAAGATTTTGAAATGACATATGGCATTTTCCTGTGCATTAACCTCTCTTCAATTTCATCTAGAGTATCGCATTCTTGAGCATTACGCCTAAATTTTAAAGATTTATCGCAATTATGTTATTAAAAGGCAGAGTTTGACGAAAGTTCTAGTCTCTACTTTCAATGGAAATCGATGTAATGTACAATATTTTTCAAAATGACAATTGTTTGAGAAATGCCTACATTTATAAAAGTTTTTATGGGAGTGAAATCAACCTGATCATTTTTCAGCGTCCATTAAAATTACTAAAAGACTAATTCCAGCAAAATTTAAAGTTTCTACCTTTTCTAATTGCAATGAAAATCGAAATTATAATTCTTGACGTTAATGATATTCATTATATTTTTATTCATTGTATTTTTAACAAGATTTCAATTCAACAGCTTGAATAGTTTCGGAGAAAAATGAATTTCCCGAAATATCCTGAAATTTGCAGTCGAGAAAGTAGAAGGAGTAGAGATTTGGTCCGTTCACGAGCTTAAATTTTCTTTTTTGCTAAAAATGTTGAGAGACTGATAGCACTGTACGGCATGAAAATAAGCTCTGACATCATTCCTGCTGATTCTTATGAAAAGTGACCTCCTGAATCCGAATATGTCCCCCGTTTTCCCTATCACCCACCGTTTTCGGCAGAGGCCTCCCCACCTATTTTTAGTAATTTTTCATGATTTAGAGGGATGAAATGGATTATTTTAACTTGTTAAGTTCTTTTAAGGGGCCAGAGTGGTGAAAAGATTTAAAACATGAATATTTGTAGAATGGAGGTAGACTTGTGTGGGGGGGGGGGAGAAAGGAAGAGGGGGATGGGGAGGGGAGGGGGATTTGCTCCCTGAAATTGTAAAAAAACATAACAGGGCTACGATTGCACGTAAAGCGCAATCTTACGATACTCTAGATGAAATAGAATTTTTTGTGATACCAAGAAATTTTGTATGGGGAGTGTTAGAAGGGGTGATAGCATTGAACTAATTTTTTCCCCATCATGCTAAAGTAGCTATGAAAATGTTTTATACAAAATGCTTACTAAAAAAATTGAATGGGAACTGAGAAAATTAGTGTGTTAGATTTAGTGAAAATGTGCAGTTTGTATAGGAGGTGGTAGAAAGAGTGAGGGGATTTTAGTGATTTTTTCAGAAATAGCTAAGAATATCATAAGATTGACATCTCTTAAATTTTAGACCAGTAACATTCATACTTTTCAAGAAAATAGATTTTTTGTGAAGTTGTGAAACTGTGTCATATTGTATGGGAGGGGGTAGAAGGGGTGAAGCTAATCAAATTTTTTTTTTCTGATCTTAGTGATAATACTAATTAAGTATTTATTACAAAATATGAGCTCGATAAATATTATATGTTCTGAGAAAATTGTCTTAGAGCATTTCATGAAAAAGTGTAGTTTGTATGGGAGGGGGTGGAAGGAGAGGGAGGACGCAGATAATTTTTCTACTGTAGATTTATATCATTATGAAAGTAATATATCCCAAAATTCAGACTAATAGCTTCTATACTTTTCGATTAAATCCATTTATTGTGAAATTGCGAAATTGTGTCATTTTGTATGGGAGGGGGTAGAAGGGGTGAAGCTAATCGTCTAATTTTTTTTTGGTCTTACTAACAATTTTAAATAAATATTTAGTGCACAATTTCAGCCCGCTAAATTTTATACACTCTGAGTAAATTGGCTTAGAGTAATTCTTGCAAAGTACAGTTTGTATGGGAGGTGGTAGAAGGAGGGGGAGGACACGCATAATTTTTATACGGTAGAATGATATTATCATAAAAGTACTATATTCCAAATTTCAGGCCAATAGTTTTTATACTTTTCGAGCAAATCCGTTAATTGTCAAATTGCGCAATTGTGTCATTTTGTATGGGAGGGGGTAGAAGGGGTGGAGCGATTTGGCCCGTTCACGAACTTGACCTTACTTTTTTGTTAAAAACGCCGTGTACAAAATTTGAACTATCTAGCTCAACGCGTTCTCAAGCTAGAGAGCGAACAGACGGACGGACGGACGGACGGACGGACGGACGGACGGACGGACGGACGGACGGACAGACGGACATCCGGTTTTGAGATTTTTGAGTGATAATATTAACTTCTGTATCATTCATTTTTTTCTCCATGACTTATTTCTTGGCGTTACAAACCTTAGAGCAAACTTATAATACTCTCAGATTTCATCTAGAGTATAAAAATATTGAAAAGATAGATTTTTCCGGTTTTCCCGCAATTTTACTTTATTATTTTAATAATAAAGTATTGTGATCGACTTGGGAAAAAAAAAAAATTTGCTACCCTGAAACTTTTTTTTTTCGCGTTTCATGACTAAAATAGCCTAAAAATGCAAAAAAAAAAATCCGTCTGTCTGTACGCCGTCCGCCGTCCGCCGTACGCCGTACGCCGACGTGTACGCTCAGCGCACATTAACTCCCAAACCCTTCAAGATAGAAAGTTCATTTTTGGAGGGATTGTAGGTAGTTGCGGATCTCAGGCGGATACCAATTTTGGGGGGTTTACGAGTTCAGGGGGAGGCGGGGGGAGCGCTTAAACCGAAAAATACGAATTCAAATATCTCAACCATGGTTACAGCTAGGAAGCTAAAAATCAACATACATATACAAGAGTTTGTGGGACAACTTTTAAAAATAACTTAATTTTTTTATCCATTGGCGTGCGAAAAGGGGGGGCTAAGAACCAATTGTCGGCCGAATTTTTTTTTCAAATGATTATATCTTCGAAATTACTTCCCATAAAAAATTGATATTTTGAGACCATCAAGATAGTATATAGATCTACTAGAAGCAGTTTAGATAGAAGCTAATTAGTGAAAGGGGGAGGGTCAGGGGGGGTGCAAAGAAAAACACTTAAAAATTAATATCTCAACTGTCTCTTATGCTATGTAATTGAAACTTAAAATGTATACTAAGCTTTACTAGCGACATATGAAAAAAATATAATATGTGGACATTATAGTAGTGGCGGGAAATGGGGAGCATTTCAAAAATGGCGCACTTTCCAAAATTACAAATCATCAAATCTCAAAATTGAGTACAGATATCAAATCAAAAATTTGTCAGATTGTAGAGCTATATAATCTTTAATTTTGGTAAAAAATTTGAGTTGGGGGGTGTAAGGGGAGGGAGGTGGAAAGCGAAAATGTTGAAAATTTTGAGTGATTTTTTTTTGGCTCTGGTAAAAGATACAAAGTTTAAATTTTGCATGTCGACACATCTATTTGATATAGATAGAAAAACATAACAGAATTATGATTGGGCTTAAAGCCCAATCATATGATACTCTAGATGACATGGAAATGACTTTAATATACCGGAAAATATGTCATCTCAAATTCTTTCGAATAGTGAGTAGAGACTTTGCATGGGAGGTGATTGAAGTAAAGGGGGGGGGTTGTGTTTCTCCTATGTGACACCGAAAATGGCATGTAAAATGTTTCGTGCTGAATTAAAAATTTTTAGTTTTCATTATTTTTAAAGAAATTTGCCATAGTTTTCCAGAAATTGTGGCATTTGTATGGGAGGTGGCAGAGGAAGTGGAACGTTTTCGATGATTTTGAAACTGCTTATCATCACCCTTGTCACCATGCTTTGATTCAATTTCAAAGTCGACAGCTCTCATATATTCGAAGGAGAAATGCTTTTCTTGAATTTATAATACAGATATTTATATGGGAGGGGGTAGAAGGAGGGAAGCTGAGCTGATAATTTTTTCCAGCATTTATTGCAACTATTAAAAAACAAATTCTGGCAAAATTTTAAGTTTGTAATTTTTCTAGTTTTAATGGAAATCGATAAAATGCATTTAACAAAAATTATGCATTTGTATGGGAGTGGGTAGAAGGAGTGTAAGGATGAAAACAATTTTTTTTCCGGTTATTGATATTTCTATTTTTATACTTTATGCAAAATATCAAGTTGATAGCTTCAACAGTTTCGAAGAAAAATAATTTAATTTAAATTTCAAAATTTCGTGAAATTTGTATGGGAGGGGGTAGAAGGAGTGAGGTAAAGTAGATAATTTTTTGAATGCTGATTGGAATTATAATAAAATTAATTCTGGCAAAAATTCGTTTTTATAACTTTACTAGTTTCGATGAAAATCGAAAAACTGCATTTTTCAAAATTATCCATTTGTATGGGAGGGGGTAGAAGGAGTGATGGGATCGGATCAATATTCTGTCATATTAATTGCATTTATATCATAATACTTTAACCCAAATTTCAAATCGATAGCTTAAATAGTTTCGAAGAAAAATCAATTTCTGAAAATTTCGAAATTTCGAGAAATTTGTATGGGAGGGGGTAGAAGGAGTGGGGGGATATGGCTCGTTCACGAACTTAAAGTTTCTTTTTTGCTAAAAATTACACACAACAAATTTCAGCATGATAGCTCAAAGCGTTCGAGAGTTATGCTGTAGACAGACGGACAGACGGACAGACGGACAGACGGACAGACGGACAGACGGACAGACGGACAGACAGCAACGCGGAATCGAAGTTTTTGAGCGACAACAAATATTTATGTACCCTTGGCGGCTCTATGCGAGCATTATTTCTTAGCGTTACAAACGGTAAGGCAAACACAATATACTCTCAGATTTCATCTAGAGTATAAAAATAGTAATTTGTTCCAAACTTGTTATGCTCCGAAGTGGGGGTCTAACGTGCACAAGGTGTTTCATGTGGAATGAAAAAAACACATAAACTGAAAATTTTTGAATGAAATTTTTAGGTAGAAACTTGAAAATTTGGGAAATGCATTTAAAAAAAATCTCTAAAAGTTTGAAATATTAACTGGTCGAATATTTTTAAAACTTCTGCTCCCTCCCATACAAAATTATTTTTTCGACCAATTTTAAGAAATCAATTATCACCTAACTATCAAAAGCTATCAATTTGAAATTTTGCACAAAACCTTAGAAAAATAGTTAAAATAAAATTACGGTAAAAGTTTTGAAATCATGCTTGCCCTTCTACCCCCTCCCATACAAAAGTATGATTTCGACCAATTTCATTAAATCAACTAATAACCAACAAATTAAAAGCTACGAACTTGAAATTTTGTACAAGCACCTTACAACAGAAAAGAAAGAAAATTCCATCACAAATTTTACGATTCCCCTACCTCCTCTACCCCCTCCCATACAAAATTATTTTTTCGAGCATTTTTAAGAAATCAGTTATCAGCTATCTATTAAAAGCTATCAATTTCAAATTTTGCATGAAAACTTATAAAAGTAATTCAAATGAAGTTGTTTTAAAAGTTTTGAAATTGCGCTTACCGTTCTACACCCTCCCATACAAAACTATGATTTCGACCAATTTCATTAAATCAACTAATAACTAACAAACTAAAAGCTACGAACTTGAAATTTTACACAAGCACCTTACAAGAGAAGCGAAATAAAACTGCATATCAAATTTTACGATTCCCCTACCTTCTCTACCCCCTCTCATACAAATTTTCGGTTTCGTGAAAATAAAATATACCAAATTTTATGAAAATTTTATGCAATTTCGTCTATGAAACACATTCTATACAGAGAATATTGGACGTGATTCAAGCAATTATTAAAAAGCTGTTAACATCCACCCACCCTTGCTATTACCGCTCCTCCTCCCCTCATAAAAACCCAAACTTGCAGAAACGAATGAAATATTGTTAAATTGACAACAGCCCTGCCCAAGAAACCCCTTTGCAGTTAGCTTTCCCTAACCACTTTAACCTGCATATTGACTTTCCACTCATCCGCAACTTGTCCCAAGAATAATAAAGTTTCGCCCGACTTGTTGGCAGTTTATTTTCAATTATTTTGTATATATTGTGGCTTCCAGCCCCCTTCATCCTCCCCAAAATACCACCAAATAATAAAAATATATGGCAATAATAATAAACTAACTTAAATATTAATGTCTTGGCTGTCTCTCAAGCTATGTATGAAACTTATATTAAGCTATACTAGGGAAATTTAAAAAAAATGAAATTGGACTTAATAGTAGTGGGGGGAAATGGGGAGCATTTGAATTATTCCAAAATGGTACACTTTTCAAAATTTCAAACCGTTATATCTCAAAGTCCAATGCAGACATTAAGTTCAAATTTTGTCAGATTGTAGACCTTCATATATGATTTATAATTACATTCACTTGGTGTAAGGAGAGGAAGGTGGGGAGCTTATATATCGAAAACTTTCAGTAATTTTTTTAGGGCTCTGGTGAAATATACAAAGTTCAAATCTTGCACATACATACGTCCATTTGAATTACACATAGAAACAATTATACTTTGAACCAGAACGGTTGTGGATCGAAGTGTAATAAAATTAATTATGACAAAAATTGGTTCTTTTAGCATTGCTAGTTGCAGCACGAACCGAAAAAATGCATTTTTGAAAATTTTGCATTTGTACGGGAGGTGGTAGAAGGAGTAAGGGGATCAGATCAATATTTTATAAGGTTAATGACATTTGGATTTAGATGAAATTGTTTCGGAGAAAAATTAATTTTATTAAATTTTGAAATTTCATGAAATTTGTATGGGAAAGGGTTCACGAACTTAAAGTTAAATTTTTGCTAAATATGACATATGACAAATTTCAGTACGATAGCTCAAAGCGTTCGAAAGTTATGATGCAGACAGACGGATAGACAGACAGATGGTCAATCGGAATCGAGGTACAAACGGTAAGGCAAATACAATATACTCTCAGATTTCATCTAGAGTATAAAAATGTAGTAAATCATTGTTCAGTATACAGTACAAAAGTCAGAAAGGATTAAGAGATAGTCGAGATATTAATTCTCAAGTGTTTTTTTTCCAAATCAATGACAATACTTTATTATTAGAATAATAAAGTACATAAATAAATCATACTGGCTGGAGTGGGGATCGAACCCAAGACCGAGTGGCTGCGAAGCAAGCACGCTGACATTTCTCCACAGACTCACTAATCAATGCCAAAAAATATTAACTTCACACTACTCTTTCGACTCCTACCAAACTAATGAACGATTTTGAAAAGTATTATATATTATATCTATTTTCATTAAAACTAGCAAACGTTGAAACTTGAAATTTAGCCATAATTTGCCTTTCAATAATTGCAGAAATAAAAATATTATCAATTTCGCTTCATTCCTTCTACACCCACCATTCCTTCTACACCACCAGATTTAAAAGATTCATCAAGTCGCGATTACAATTTTTAAAAAATAAATAAATTCAATTTGAAGAATCATGAGTATAGAATAGAACCTTCTGTCTTGCGCTCATTTTGATTTTAAAAGTGTGAAATTCCCTTTAATTTACAAACTTTTACATTGAGTGAAGATAATTATTGGTATAAATTATCTTCGACGTTTCGCTGTAGTTCAAGTAAAACATTGATCAGTTTAGTACGTTTTGGACTAACGTTTTTATTCTAGTCTGCCTTTGTGGAGAAATTGTATTCGCGCAAGCAAATTAACACCCACCCGAAAAGGAATTCTAGTTACACCACTGCAAGAGAAGATTCGCAGAGAGCCAGGAATGAAAGGTACCGATTAATGACAAATTTAGTAAGTTGCAACGTTGTCTACAACGAGGTTTAAATCCTTTATTTCACGAAATTCATTTAAAAGTGCATACAATCGATCAAAATTACCTTTCATGTGCTGCCTTAAGATTTTGCACTCACCTTCTAAAACTTGAATTTGTTTCGTTTTCGTCAGCAATTTCGTTCCAGAGACAGATATAAGAATCGCTCCTAGGGGAGCAGTCAGAATAATACTTAAAACGGCCATCGTTTGCACAATATAGCCGAATCGTTTTTCTTCATCCGTAGCATTATTTCCCAGATGCTTTAGTGCAACTGGCCCCAAGGCGGCCTGAACAGTTGCCTTTGACATCCAAGATAAGGCCACAAAGAATTTCTCTTTCATGTTGAGTCGGTCACCAAATGCGATTCCAGCGGTTAATAGAATTCGTATTACAGATCCAAGAGCAATAATCCCAACTCCGACTGAAACAATATCTGGGTCGAGTTGAGCGATCTGATGTAAAAAAAAAATTAATTGTGGACTAAATTTCAAGCAATATGACTCACCTTAACAGTTGCTCCCGTAATTCCGAAAAGTATTGGCTCGAAAATCATCCAGAAAATTTCAAAAGCTGTCGATACCGGATTATCGTCAACGTCCCAGCCTTGCTTGCACCAAAAGAAGTTCGAAACGAATGCTGCAAACACAACTCCTAAAGGTCCGGCTCCTTCGAATCCGACCTTCTCGCTGCCGTATATTGCCATCAATCCGCCCGAAAAAAGCATAATCGTACGAATCGGAACAACATACGAATCGCCACTTTCAGGAATGAAACGAGCCATCAAGCCCCATACCACTCCAAACGCCAGTCCTCCGAGGATACAAATTGGTGCTTGAGATATTTGATAGGCCAAATCACCGGATGAAAACAGGATGCTACTAATGATCCCGAAAAGAGCAACAGACAGTGCATCATCTATTCCAGCTACAGCAACAATAAGCGTTGGGATTCCCTTTGCAACGCCATATCCTTTTGTCCGCAGCCGGAACAGACATGGTACAACGACAGCAGGTGACACGGCCGCTATTATGGCTCCCAGCAAGAAACCCCACATCCAAGGCAAATCGAGAAGAAAATGTGATGCTACCGCTACAATGACACCTTCAAGAGCCCACGGTATAATACCCAATTTCAGGATGGTCTTGTAGACTTTCCTAAAAGCTTCCGGTTCCATTTCCAATCCGGCTCGGATAAGAATAATGGTTAGCGCAAACCTCCTTAGATGGGCCGTAACCTGAGTGAAATCACCGTCCAGGTCGACCCAGCCGACATTCTGTAAAAATCGAGATTTAAAAGATTCGTTAAAGACTAAATTCAACTTAGTCCGCTAATGAAGGCAGGTCCTTGCATTGACCGGGCGACCAGTTGCACTGCATTACCTGAAAGAGAATGCCAACAAGTAACATTCCGATAAGCCGCGGCAAATTGGCCAAGGATATAATCCAGCCTCCGAAATTAGCAGCAACAGTCAGAACAACTAATCCGAAAATCTGTCCTCCCGGCGCTGCCGAACATCCAATTATTACATAGCCCGTAATCCAAATTAGTGCGCCTGGAAATAATAATGGAAATTACCCGAAGAAGAATACTTTAGTTAGGTCGAGAAAATTCAGGTGTATTCAAAGGAGTTAAAACAGTTTTTTTTTTCTTATTTCCGATGGTGAAACCACTATGTCAATATTTGGATTTCTTGGGTTGTTGAATGAAAAGGTTCCCGTACATCCTTTTGATCCTGGTTTCACACGCTTGCTTTACTTACCAATTAAAATAAGGGAAATGATTCGAGCGAACTGTCGGAAGGATGGACACAACGGATACGGACAGACTTTCTGCCAGTGTGGGGGTTCCCATGACGGTGTATTGTATTCAACTCGACATCTCATGCAGAGCATATAAATCCAGGATTGCTCGAGGTTTTGTTTCTCGTTATTTGATTTCGGGAGTTTATCATAAACGGATTCGAGAGCTGTTTGTCCATTTAGCGGTTTTCCATTTGGCCGAATGTCTGTAAATGAGAAACGATATTAGTATGTAGATTTTAGTGACTGAAAACGATAAAGGGTTCTGGAGGTGGAACTGTGTTGTACAACACAAAGACCAAAGAATTGGAGAATGATAGTGGTCGATAGATTCCTTTGGGACAAAACTAGCAGGCAATGTGAAAGGACATTACACCGGTTGAAATTTGCATGGAGTAATTTTGTTTGTTTGTTGGTTCGGTTTGTATTGTTCGCCATACTTGTGTAGCAAAATATTTCGCTCTAAGCTACTAAATTTGTTAAGGTTCGGAGGGATTCCATTTAGAAGACATCAAATGCAAACAAACGGTTTTTGTCAGTTAAATGAGAAATAAATAAAGTAGAACGTGTTTGGATATGAAAGCATTGAGTTTCTTATTGCCACGTAGACTAGAATTTCTAATACTAGAAGCGGTTAACAAGTATTTCACTTTAGTAGCATTCTGGAATCTTCTTCAGCTTCGAACTTTGTAACCTTATAAGCAACGTTGACCAAGGCACTTGCTCGTCTTGTGAACCATTTTTCCATTATGAGATGAATTAATGGATTAGAAAGTATGCCTTTTCGAGAGTTGTAATTACGGAAATAAGGAAAAACATAACAGAATTATGATTGAGTCCAATCATGCGATAACCAGCAAATATAATGTCTTCTCAAATTATTTCGAATAGTAAATGTGACTTTTGTATGAGAGGTGGTAAATGCAGAGGGAGATGATACCAAATATTGTATGCAAAATGTTTCGTGCTGAATTTAAAGTTTGTAGCTTTCATAATTTTCCACGAAATTCGAACTTATGTTTCTGAAATTGGAGACATGTATGGAAGGTGGCAAAGGGAGTGGAAGGTTTTGGATGATTTTGAAACTGCTATGAAGTATCCTTATCGGCGTCGTTATCACCATGTTTTGTTCCAATTTTAAGTTCGATAGCTCTCATATGTTCGAAGAAGAAATGATTTTCTTGAATTTCTAATATAGAAATTTGTATGGGAGAGGGTAGAATGAGTGAAGCGAAGTTGAAATTTCTCTTAACATTTATAAGAATTACTATGGGACAAATTGTGACAAAATTTCAAGTTTCTACTTTTACCAATTTTAATGGAAATCGATTTAATGAATTTACCAAAACTATGCATTTATATGGGAGGGGGTGGAAGGAGCAAACGGATTAAATCAATTTTGTTTTTACGTTAAAAATATTTGTATTGTTATACTTTGTTCGAAATTTCAAATCGATAGTTTTGACGAATTTGAAAGGAAATGATTAGATTGAAATTTCGAAATTTCGTGAAATTTTTATGGGATGAGGTAGAAGGAGAGCGGTGAAGTTGATAGTTACTTTATTATTTTAATAATAAAGTATTCTGATCGACTTGGAAAAGAAAATTTGCTACCCTGAAAAATTTTTTTTTCGCGTTTCATGACTAAAATAGCCTAAGAATGCAAAAAAAAAATCGTCTATCTGTATGCCGTCCGCCGATGAAACGGTCAGCGCAGATTAATTCTCAAACCCTTCAAGATAGAAAATTCATTTTTGAAGGGATTGTAGATAGTTGCAGATCTCAGGCGGGTGGATGGGTTCAAGGAGAGGCGGGGGAGCGCTAGAACTGAAAATTGAGAATTCAAATATCTCAACTATGACTCCAGCTAGGAAACTGAAAATCAGCACACATTTGTGGCACAAACTTAAAAAATAATTTAATTTTTTTATCCATTGGGGTCCAAAACAAAGGAGGGGGGGGGGCTAAAAACTAATGTTTATATCTTCGAAATTTTTTACCACAAAATATTCATATTTCGGGACCATTAAGGGGGTATACAGACCAACCGAAATAAGCGTTAAAGGCTATCAACTATCTCTTAAGCTATGTAATTGAGACGTGGATCATATATTAATTATGAATTATGAAAAAATATAAAATTTAGACATTACAGCAGTGGGGCGAATGGGAAGTATTTCAAAAATGGAGCACATTTCACACCGTTATATTTCAAAATTGAGTACTGGTATCAAATTGAAATTTTGTCAGATTATAGAACTATGCAGTTTTTAATTTTGAGTAGGAAGGTGTAAGGGGAGAGAGGTGGTAAGCAAAAATGTCGAAAATTCTTGTGATTTTTTTAGAGCTCTGGTGAAAGATACAAAGTTCCATTTTGCATGTAGATACAACTATTTGATATATATAACAAATAGCAATTTGTAATGCACCGAAGTGGGGGTCTAACGTGCGCAACGTGTTTCATGTGCAATGAAAGAAACTGAAAATTTTTGAATGAAGTCTTAAGGTAGACACATGAAATTTTGCGAAATGCATTTAAAAGAAAATTATGAAATATTACCTAGTTTAATACTTTCAAACCCCCTACCTCCTCCCATACAATATTATTTTTTTGAACATTTTTAAGAAATCAATTACCACCTAACTATTAAATACTATCAATTTGAAAATTTGCACAAAAACTTTAGCAAATAGTTGAAACGAAACTGCGTCAAAAGTTTTGAGATCGCAGCTGTCGTTCTACCCCCTCTCATACAAAAGTGCGGGAGTATAAATTCCGGTCGACGTATAATATCAGTACACTGGCTGCTTGGGTATATCTTGGTCACCTCAATCTGCGAAAATGGAAAACTCATAGATAGGGAGTTATGCGAAGGGCTAACAACCCTTTTACAATATCAAATAAAATGTTAAGGAACCTGAAGGCCAGGAGGCCTAGGTCCGATTCGGGCTGTAGTGCCATTGAAGAAGAGAAGAACTACTAACCAACAAATTAAAAGCTAATAACTTGAAATTGATTGATTGATTGACAAATTTTACGATTCCCCTACCTTCTCTACCCCCTCCCATTCAAATGTTCGGTTTCGTAAATGTAAAATACACCGAATTTCATGAAAATTCTATGCAACTTCGTCTATGAAACTGACATTCTATACAGAGATTATTGGACGTGATTCAAGCAATCAATTAAGATATTATTAACTTCTACCCACCCTTACTATCACCCCTCCTCTCATAAAAGCCCAAACTTGCATAAAAGAATGAAATATTGATTCCATATTTTGGAGCTATTGATCGTATTCGCCATTAAGTGTTAAATTGACAGCCGCCGTGCCCTAAAGAGGGTTCCACTTGTGAAAGGGGGTTCCACTTAGTTTTCCTTAACCAATTTAACCTGCATATTGACTTTCCATGCATCCTCAAATTATCCCAATAATAATAAAGTTGCGCCCGACTTGTTGGCAGTTTATTTTTCTAAATTGGTTGCAATTATAATAAAATTAAATCTGGGAAAAAATTTCGTTCTTTTAACTGTCCTAGTTGCAATGAAAATCGAATAAATACATTTTTGAAAATTTATTTTGGGAGGGAGTAAAAGTAGTAAAGGGATTGGATCAATATTTTTTGACGTTAACGATATTCGTATCATTATACTTATACAGTTCTGGAAAAAAATCAATTTCTTTAAATTTCGAAATTTCACTAAATTTGTATGGGTGGGGTATGTAGCCCATTAAAGTTTCTTATTTGTTAAAAATGTTGAAACAAATTTCAACACGATAGCTCAAAGTGTTTGAGAGTTATGTTATAGACAGACGGACAGAAAGACAAACAGATAGATAGATAGACAGACGTACAGAAGTTCACTCGGAATCGAGGTTTTTGAGCGACAACAAATGTTTCTGTACCCTTGAAGACTCTGAGCAAGCGTTATTTCTTAGCGATGAAAATGGTAAGGGGAACATAATATATAGAATTAGGAATTCAAATAAGAAAGTGTTGCTTTGTGCGAAATTATAAAAAAAGTAAGGAATTATAAATCCAAAAACACTTTCTTCTTATTCTTTATCTTCAAATGTACGTAAAATTAGTGCTTATGAAAGAAAACTAATAGAATAATTATTAAAAGTTTTCTTTGGACAACGAATTTTTCGATTCAAAATTATAAAAAATTCCATCTTAATCTGTACCTCAAAATGAAGGTAAGGACATAGACTTTTAAATAGAAATGAAAAAAAAGAGAAAATATTGCGATGGGGTGAAAATTAAAAAATTTCAGTTTACTAGTTTACATAGTATAGGCTTTTGACAGCGTTAAGTAAGATTACATATGGAGTGGTTTGTGTAGGACAGGTATTCCAAATAAGGTCATAGCTATGATTAAAGAATCCTACGAAGATGCAAGGTGTCGCGTCTTGCATAGAGGAGTGTTGTCCGAGAGCTTTACTGTGCAAACGGGTGTCAGCCAGGGCTGCATATTATTACCAGCCCTGTTTCTGTTGGTAATAAATTACATCTTGAAGGCTGCAGTGGAAGGTGGGTAAGGTAAAGGTCTTCAAAGGAGACTATTTAACATCTTAAGTTGCCTTGACTATGCTGATGACGTGTGTTTGCTGGCACATAACCGTTCGGGCTTAGAGTCAAATGTTCGCGTGATGTATTCTAAATGCAAAGAGGCGGGGCGAAAAACCAACTACATGCACATATGGGTTCGAACACAAGCACACCGATTGTTCTTGATGGACAAGATGTGGAAGAGGTGCAAGATTTTTGTTATCTCGGAAGCATTGTCAGCATGGACGGCGGAGCCGAAAAGGATATTGAGGCTCGTCTAAATAAAGCTGGTCCACTTTTTGGAGGTTGAGAGAGATCTTCCTTCGCACGAAGCTGCGAGTTTTTGACGCATGCGTCAAATCCGTGTTGTTGTATGGTTGCACTAAGTGAAAAGTGACCATTCTACTTACCAAGAAACTAATAACTTTCGTGAAACAATGCCTCCGACGCATTTTAGGAATATTCTGGCTAGGAGTAACCTCCAGCGACGAACTTTAGAGTAAAACTGGACAGACTAAAATAAGCATTGAGATTCAAAGGCAGAAGTGGCAGTAGATCGATTACACTTTGAGGAAACCAGAAGCAAGACATCGCCAAACAGGCTCTGGATTATAATCCTCAAGGAAGAGGTCGAGTTGATCGAACATGTAGCATGGAAGCCGGGGGAATAAACAAGTCCGGGCAACAGCTTAAGGCCGATGCTCAGGATCGTGTCTTGTGGAAGAGAGTTGTTTCTGTTCTATGCCCCTATAGGGGGTCTTAACAGGAATTTGATTGAATTTGAAGAACATCCTTGCAACCCATTGAAATGTTCATATTTTACAAATTTTATGAAAATATAACGGGACTACGATATATAAAAAAGAAATTTTTCGATTTTAAGAAATTATGTATGGGGAGTGGTAGAAGTAGTGACGGTACTGAATCAATTTTTTCACATCATGCTAGACTTGCTATCAAAAAATTTTTTACAAAATTTAAGCTTCAAAAATTTAATAGGTACTGAGCAAATTAGTGTATTGGATTTAGTGAAATTGTGGGGTTGTTAGTAATGTTTTCAGAAATTAATCCAAACATCATGAACTCATACTATACTGCTTTTTTTTTTTGAGTAGTTGTGAAATTGTTCGATATTGTACGGGATGGCGCCAAGCTAATCAGTAAATTTTCTCCGATCTTAACAATTATGCTAATTCAGTATTTTATACAAAATTATTGCCGGACAAATATTATGCGTACTAAGAAAATTCGTTTTCAGTATTTCAAGAAAAAGTGCAGTTTATATGGGAGGTGGATCAAGGAGTGGGAGACTCGAATAATTGTTATACCATATATTACATTTATGATAAGAATATTATATTCTAAATTTGAAATTTTAAAGTTTCCAAGAAAATTTGATTATTGTAAATGATTGAAAATGAGTCATATTGTATGGGAGGGGATAGAAGGACTGATGCTAGTCGTCTAATTTTTTATGTCTTACTAATAATTGTAAATAAATATTTAGTGCACAGTTTCAGCTCGATCAATTTCATACGTACTGAGTAAATTCGTTTATATTATTTCATGAAAAAGTGCAGTTTGTATGGCAGGTGGTAAAAGTAAGGGGATTCGAATAATTTGTATACCATAGTTTGAAACCGTTATAAAAATAATATATTCCAATTTCAGATCAATAGCTATTAAGCTTTTTTCTTCGAGCCTTGTTTCTTAGCGTTACAAATTTTTTGGTAAACTTATAATACTCTCAGATTTCATCTCATCAAATTTAGAATCACTTAAAAAAACCGTATCTACCTATATTAACTACGAAAACAGCATCATCAGAACAAATATAAGCCTCTCTAACCACTTTAACCACACAACTAATCACACCCGAATCAACTTCTCTAACCACTTTAACAAAAAAAAAAACAACCACACCCGAATCCGACATTGACAACGGAATCACACTAAACGACAACATTACAGAGCTTAAACGCAACTCAGCAAATAAAAATGCACAACATGTGCAAAATTATACTGAAGACACAACTACCATCACTTCCTACTCACAAGCAGCGCAAACATCCACCCAAAACGATAGCTTAATGGACTAGAGCCCTGCTCCATACATACAAAATTCAAACTTTTCTCCATCAAACACACACAGCCCTATGAAACAAACAAATTTCCAGTTCACCTGCCACCGA
Source organism: Chorisops tibialis (assembly GCA_963669355.1). NCBI lineage: Eukaryota > Metazoa > Arthropoda > Insecta > Diptera > Stratiomyidae > Chorisops > Chorisops tibialis. The sequence continues at coordinate 246,636,884 of OY770262.1, forward strand.
TCCACCGACTTTACCCAATAAACAGCAAATATCAATCCCGAATCCAATCATGGGTCTCCCTAACTTACTCATTCTACAATGGAACGTTCAAGGTTACATTAACAATAAACATGCCCTCGAGCGTCTTATATCTGTTTATAATCCAGATATAATCGCCCTCCAAGAGACTAAAATTATTCAATCCCAACTCTTTCACCTCCCGCAATATAAATCGTTTTACCACAACAAACCATACACTAATAACCGAGGTGGAATTGGCTTCCTGGTCAAAATCACTATTCCCATTCTTCCTACAACCACCGCTTCAACCTCCGAGCTTCTACACCTCACCATCACCATCCCCTCCCAACCTCCCATCTATGTAAATAACATCTACAACGAGATAGGCGTGAGTGTTACACCCGAAATACTTGATCAAGTACCAAATTACCCAGGAGCACACCACCTAGTGTTAAGTGACCTTAATGCGGCGAATACTTTATGGGGCTCTTCGTATAGCTCTCGTACCGGCAGGATCTTCGAGAACTTTTTCGATGATCGAGGTCTAGTTGTTCTAAATGACGGTTCACTTACCCACTTCACTACCACGAATACTATGACCGCTATAGATGTCTCCGCTGCCACTCCTAACATTGCCCCCTTTCTCGAATGGACGATACACCCAACACAAGAGAGTAGTGACCATTTACACATTTTCATCCGTATATCGGAAATGCCGCAGCTAAACTCATCCATCCCAAATCCCAGAAAACACATACCCCGATTCAAAGAAAATATGGCCAACTGGGACATCTTTGAATCGACTAATCAACACATTTCTTATCAATCCACACAATCCGCCAATCCCAATCAAGAAGCGGCCAAACTTAAAAGAATACTTCGATCTGCCGCCACTTTATCTATACCCATGTCTCACCCAGCCCAAAGTTCACGCAGACGACCTAACTGGCTAACTTCCCGTAATGCTGAACTCATTCAATCTAAGAATGCTTGCTGGAGACAGTTCAAGCGATCTCCCACTCCCTCCAACGCCATTGCGTACCGCAAGTCATAATCTTCACTACGACGGGAATCTACGGTTGACAAACGTATCTCCTGGGAAACGTTCGTTAACTCCTTAGACCCTACACTTGACTCCTGCAGCCACTGGAACAAAGTAAAACGTCTGAGATCAGATAGATCTCCCCAAATTTTCCGTATGTTACTCACCAATCCTCAATTATATGCGATCCCACCCAAATCTGTAATCTCCTCGCCACGAAATGGCGAGGAGATTACAAGAAAAACTCAATTTCAACCCTGATCTACTCCCACCTCAACCACTGACTCAAGGATGCCTCCAAGCGACTTTCACAATAGATGAATTAATGCACCAACTTAGCATTGCTAAGAACACGGCACCCGGGGACGACAAAATATCGTACGCCATGATAAAACACTCTTCACCTGAATTTAAATCGCGTCTCCTTCTCCTATATAACAATATTCTTTCCTCGTGCATCCTCCCTCACTCATGGAAAACTGCTATCCTAAAACCTATCCCCAAAAGTGGCAAGAATGTGCACCTTCTCGGCAGTTATCGTCCAATATCACTACTGCTCGTCCTTTCTAAAATCTTGGAGAAGATTTTGGCCAAAAGGATCACTCTGATAGCAGAGAAATATCTAGAGAATGAGCAGCACGGTTTTCGCCTTGGACGCAGCGTGCATACTCTTATACACCTTCTCGAGCACCGTATTGCTCAAAATCTTAAATCACGTGAGCACAGCGTACTTCTGTCTGTCGACATAGAGAAGGAATTTGAGCGTGTACTCCTAACAACAACTTTAATTCAACTACACGCTTGGGGTACCCCCAGGAAAATGCCTTAAACTGCTGCACTCCTTCCTCTCTTCGAGAGAAATCAAAGTGCAGGTTGACGGCCACTACTCTAACTCTCTTCCAGTCTACAATGTAGTTCCACAAGAATCTTCGTTGTCGGTCATCCTCTATAACGCCTACGCCAACCTCCTCCTCCGCCACATATCAACTTCTACATACTATTCCGACGTAGATTTTTTCGGCGCTTACGCGGACAACTTCTACATCCTCGCATCGGGCACACCGGCTGCAGTACAGAGCAAACTCCAAGCCATCTACCGGTCGCTCAATCTCTGGGCCCAGCAAGTTGGCGCAATAATACCACCCTCTAAGATTGACGCCCCTCATCTCTGCCGGAAAACGTCCTGCAAATCCCGCTCCATTGACATTGATAACTCCACCATCCCCCTCCGTATTCTTGGAATCACGTTCACATCCAATCTCCTCTGGAACGCCCATATCGAACACCTTTCCAATCGCCTCCAATCCATTCACAATCTCCTTAAAATGCTGTGCTCAAAGATGAAGGGACCTCATTTAGAGGTTGCACTGCAACTATCGAAAACGCTAACTGAAGGGATTCTACAGCATGGCATAACCTCCTACTCCTGGACCACCAAAATGAACAAAAATAAACTGGATGTCTATATAAACAAGTGCTACAGAGCAGCAACAGGAGCGCTTCGTGCGACTCCAATCCCCTCTTTACGCGTTGAAGCCCAATACCATTCTTTTGAAATCACCTCCGTCTCCAGATCTCTGAACCTAGCGAGAAAAGCACTTACCTCAACCACACACGCCCTCCACGAAATTCTTTTATCCGAGCTCGACTCTCCCATATCCTTAACTCCCTCCTCTCGGAGAGGCAAACTTGAATTATCAATATCAAAAATTGCTTCCTACCTACACACTCACCGCTATCCTCTACCTCAACCTCTCCCTCCCCAACTCACCGCATATGCTAATTCGCCTCAAATAATTCCCTACTGCCCACCTATTGACATCTCGCTATGTGCTTTCCCCAAAAACACTACTCATGCCTCCACTTACCGAATTCTCCACACACAGTCCTTAGCATTCGCCTGCAACAAACATGTTTTATACACAGATGGATCTTATTCTCAGTTTATTCCCCCTTACGCAGTGGTGAAACATTGCGTAAACAGCACCCCCATTACTCTTCACCATGCTATTCTTCCTGAGGTAGTTACGTACCTGAAGTTGCAGCCATTTTAAGTGCCATAAACTTTTCCAGTATGCAGACCCTAACCACAGTTATATACAGCGGCAACTGAGTATCCTTCAAGCCCTGTCCAATCCCTTTAACAAATGCCCCTCAGTTGCCACCGTCCGACATGCACTCTCTTTTTTCCCTTCCATTTCTCTTGGCTGGGTTCCTGGACACGTCGGAATCCTTGGTAACGAAGCAGCCGATGATGCTGCTAAGGAAGCCACTACATTACCCCTAGTCACGGAATCACCAAACTTCCATCTCATAATAAACAAAATCCACAAACACCTTAGCCTAGCCCATCTTCAAGAGTCTTGGTCCAGCAATGCATCTTTTCTGCACTCCCATAACCCTTCTATAAATCGCCCCAAATACAACCCCTCGTACTCACGACACGACTGTATTCGGACAGTACGAACACGACTTGGACGTACACTGATTGTAATTAAGGAAATTTGAAATAAACCATAAAAACCATTCTTAAGTTCTTTTAGTTCAAGCGGAGAGTGTTGATCAACATATTCTTGTTTTTTGATAAAAGTGCTATACTATTGGAATGATAGTTTTTTCTAAACTATGAAACTTATGCAATGCAAGTGTATACATCTTTTGTAGGCAATAATATGGCACATAAAAAACCAACATTAAAATGACATTTTTATAATGCGTTTTTTTTTGAGAAAAACTATAGAATTTTGAGGGTCAAAGTATCAAAAATTTGTGTTCTGAAGCAAATACCTCAGGATTGGGTACAGTTACAATGCGGACTATTATTATTACTTTGTGATTATTAGTTTTCAAAATATAGCGTTTTGAGTGAGTGAGGGTACAGTTCCGAAACACTTTTCTTGATCACCCTGTATCTCCGCCGATATTGAAAATTGGCCATCTCCGTAGAACAATTTTTTTCTCAAAATATATCTAGGAATAACCCCTTACAAAGTGGCACACGGAGTACCAAACACCCTGTATGTGTAAAGCACAAGAAAAAGAAAGTTTGTATCCTACTTTTAAGCATTTTCATAGATCAAGCTAGGCTATAAGTACTTTAAAATAATTAAAAAATCATCGAGATGATAAAATAAAATAAATAGTTATAAGAGTTTAGCACTAATAAATAAAATAGTAATAAGAATTGCAACAAATGAGGTATCATATGGCCTGCGCTGCCCCGATGCCCATCAAAACAAAATGTATATGCATTCATGCATGCACATTTCATAAAATAAATAAATAAATTGTAAATAAATATTTAGTGCACAGTTTCAGCTCGATCGATTTCATACGTACTGAGTAAATTCGTTTATATTATTTCATGAAAAAGTGCAGTTTGTATGGCAGGTGGTAGAAGTAAGGGGATTCGAATAATTTTTATACCATGGTTTGAAACCGTTATAAAAATAATATATTCCAATTTCAGATCAATAGCTATTAAGCTTTTTTCTCCGAACCTTGTTTCTTAGCGTTACAAATTTTTTGGTAAACTTATAATACTCTAAGATTTCATTTAGAGTATAAAAATATTCCTTTCGAATAAATTAGAATTACTGACTTGAAAATTGATGCAAACCATTCTGAGAAGAAAAGTAAGTGGTAGTTTGAAAGTCGAGTAAATTGGTCCGCTTCTTGTACAACCTCCCGAACAAATATCTTTTTTCAGAAAAGTTTTATCAGTTTTGTTGAAAACGTTTAAAGCTAAAAACATGCAATTCATCACAAGCTCAATAATTATGAAGGGGTAAACTTTTACGCTCAATCATAATTCTCTAATATGTTTTGATAAACTTTTATGTTAATACTCTCAATTCAAATCAATCATCTAGCTTATGTAGAATAACATATTTATATCATATTTGACGTATTTTTTTCTCAAATAAGGGTTATGAAATTCCCCATTATTATGACCCTCAATTGCATCGATCATTAATTCAATTATGTCTGTTATAGTACATACCTATAACAAGTTATTCGATATTGACAGAGACATTATAAATGAGAACCACTATGACATTGCCGGCAGTAAAAGCCCTCAATCCAGTGGAAATTAACAGTCAATAGTAGTCATTCATGACAATGAAAAAAAAAAAAAACGCTTTCACATAGAACAACATCGTTACTGATACTCAAAGATAATGCATAAACGACACAATCATTATGAAAACAATCGGCAAATAAATGTTATACCTGATAATAGCGATAAACAATCATAGTGGCTTCGTAGTAACTGTGCGCTATCGTAAAATCGCTCAATATAAAATTCCGACGCATTGATATGAGGGCTTAATTTAAGCGTTTTGATTGCTGATTGTTGAAAATCGCGTAATAACTACTTTACGTTCAATAATTAAATAATTGACTCAAGTGTATTAGCTATCGACTCTATATTGACATTTGGTAGCGCACGTGAGGTATTAGTTTCGGATTAAATGGAATTTTTGTTGCGATAAAATTGCATATTGCTGCTACTCGTACCACGTGCATATTGAACTCTTGAACCAATTATTTAGTACCATGCTTAATGTCTTGAGTACTTACATCTGTTCAGCTTAAGGATACATATTAAGGCGCTTCACGCTAGTCAATGACTAATTGTTCTTACTACGTTAAATATATCCTTAATTGGAAACTGATTATATTCTGCATGTTCAGAAATATCGAAATAGTCAGTTGGGATTACAATTCTGTTCATCACCTACTACCCACTTTGATGCTTGTTAATCTATTAACAATATGTAGGTATATAATTCTGACTTTAAATTAGCCACACAACATGTTTCAATTTCATAGGTCAAGTAAAACATGTGTTATGGTTAGTGAGTGTATACTGTATTATGAGTGAACCCACAAGAATTGAACATTTACTTAAAAGTAAAGTACATAATCCTGATTGATCTAGAAATTAATTATTTAATATTCATTGCTACTTCGTGTATGTTAGAGTACTCTGCAATTATTATCGCTAATTCTCCAAAATACGAGTTCGTGATCAGTGAAATTTTGCCAGTGATCCATACAAAAATGTATATTTTGTAACGTAACATAATGATGGCTTTACGCCCAATCATATGATATTCTAGATTTAATGTACCGGAAAATGTGTCATCTCAAATTCTTTCGAATAGTGTATTGCGACTTCTGTATGGGAGGTGGTAGAAGCAGAGGGGGGAAGTTTGTATATGACTCCAAACGTGGCATGCAAAATGATTCGCGCTGAATTTAAAATTAGTAGTTTCTATTATTTTCAAAGAAATTGGACACATTTTTTCCTGAAATTGGGTAATTTTTATGGGAGGTGGTAGAGAAAGTGGAGGGTCTTATATGATTTTGAAACGGTTCATAAAAATCCTTATCACCATGCTTTGTTTGTTTTGTTTTTGATGGTATAAAAATATAAATTTTTTATGGTAAGTAATTTCGAAGATAAACTTTAAACCCCTCCCCCCTTCTTGCACCTCAATGGATAAAAAAATTAAATTATTTTTAAAGTTTGTCCCACAGACCCTTTTATATGTATATCGATTTTTAGCTTCCTAGCTGTAACCATGGTTGAGATATTTGAATTCGTATTTTTCGGTATACGTACTCCCCCCGCCTCCCACCTGAACCCTTACCCACCCAAAATGGGTGTCCGTATGAGATCCGCAACTATCTACAATCCTTCCGAAAATGAACTTTCTATCTTAAAGGGTTTGGGATGTGCGCTGAGCGTACACACCGGCGTACGGCGTACAGACAGACGGATTTTACTTTATTATTCTAATAATAAAGTATTGTGATCGACACAAGAAAAAGAAAATTTGCTACCCTGAAATTTTTATACTCTAGATGAAATCTGAAAGTATATTGTAAGAAAAGATTTCCGGATTCTACACTGTTACGCTTTATTATTCGTGACGTTTCGGTCTCTGCTGAGACCTTTATCAAACTGATTGACAATTATAAATGACAATTATTATATAGACAAGGGGGGTTAAATTAGTTAATTAAGGTTAATTAATTAGTATCAGGTAGTTAAATTAAATAAAAACATTCACCAAATCAAAGTATATTGTGTTTGCCTTACGGTTTGTAACGCTAAGAAATAACGCTCGCACAGAGCCGCCAAGGGTACAGAAATATTTGTTATCGCTCAAAAACCTTGATTCCGAGTGACCGTCTGTCCGTCTGTCTACAGCATAACTCTCGAAAGCTTTGAGCTATAATGCTAAAAATTTTTGTGTGTCATTTTTAGCAAAAGAGTATCGTTAAGTTCGTGAATGGGCTACATCCCCCCACTCCTTCTACCCCTCCCATTCCAATTTCATGAAATTTCGAAATATTAAGAAATTTATTATACTCTAGATGGAATCTGAGAGTATTATAAGTTCGCTCTAAGGTTTGTAACGCCAAGAAATAAGGCTCGAAGAAAAAAATGAATGATACAGAAGTTAATATTATCACTCAAAAATCTCAAAACCGGATGTCCGTCCGTCCGTCCGTCCGTGCGCTCTCTAGCTTGAGAACGCGTTGAGCTAGAAAGTTCAAATTTTGTACACGTCGTTTTTGACAAAAAAGTAAGGTCAAGTTCGTGAACGGGCCAAATCGCTCCACCCCTTCTACCCCCTCCCATACAAAATGACACAATTACGCAATTTGACAATAAACGGATTTGCTCAAAAAGTATAAAAGTTATTGGCCTGAAATTCAGAATATATTACTTTTATGATAATATCAATCTATCGTATAAAAATTGTGCGTGTCCTACCCCTCCTTCTACCACCTCCCATACAAACTGTACTTATCATGAATTACTCTAAGCCGATTTCCTCAGTGCTTATAAAATTCAGCGGGCTGAAATTGTGCACCAAATATTTATTTAAAATTGTTAATAAGGCCAAAACAAATTAGACGATTAGCTTCACCCTTTCTACCCCCTCCCATACAAAATGACACAATTTCGCAATTTCACAATAAATGGATTTATTAAAAAAGTATAAAAGCTATTGGTCTCAATTTTAGTATATGTTACCTTTTTAATGATTTAAATTTACAGTACAAAAATTATTTGCTTCTCCCCTTTCCTTCCACCCCCTCCCATACAAACTACACTTTTTCCTGAAATGCTCTATGCCGATTTTCTCAGAACGTATAACATTTGTTGAGCTCATATTTTGTAATAAATATTTAATTAATATTATTACTAAGATGAGAAAAAAATATTTGATTTGCTTCACTACTTCTACCCCCTCCCATTCAATATGACACAGTTTCACAACTTCACAAAAAATCGATTTTCTTGAAAAGTATGAATGGCACTAGTCTGAAATTTAAGGGATGCCAATTTTATAATATTTCTAGTTATTTCTGAAAAAATCATTAAAATCCCCCCACTCTTTCTACCACCTCCCATACAAACTGCACATTTTCACTAAATCAAACTCACTAATTTTCTCAGTTCCCATTCAGTTTTTGGAGTAAGCATTTTGTATAAAACATTTTCATAGCTACTTTAGCATGATGTCGAAAAAATTAGTTCAATGCTATCATCCCTTCTAACACTCCCCATACAAAATTTCTTGGGATCACAAAAAATTCTATTTCATCTAGAGTATCGTAAGATTGCGCTTTACGCGCAATCGTAGCCCTGTTATGTTTTTTCTTTGAAACTATTTAAGCTATCGACTTGAAATTTAGGGCAAAATATAACGATATAGATGTCATTAATAGCACGAAATATTGACCCGATCCCCTTACTGCTTCTACCCCCTCCCATACATATGGACAATTTTGAAAAATACATATTCTCGATTTCCATTGAAACTAGGAAAGCTGAAAAGACGAAATTTTGTCAGAAATTACTCTATTATAATTGCAATTTTTTTTAAAAATAATTATTAACTTCACCTCACTCCTTCTACCCCCTCCCATACAAATTTCACGAAATTTTGAAATTTAAATTGAATTATTTTTCTTCGAAACTGTTATAGCTATCGACTTGATATTATGTATAAAGTATACAAATAGAAGTATTAATAATGCAAAAAAAAATTTGTTTTGATCTTTACACTCCTTCTACCCCCTCCCATACAAATGTATAATTTTTGTTAAATGCATTTTATCGATTTTCATTCAAACTAGAAAAAGTACAAACTTCAAATTTTGCCACAATTTGTTTCCTAATAATTGAAATAAGTGTTAGAAAAAATTATCAGCTCCGCTTCACTCCTTCTACCACCTCCCATACAAATATCTGTATTATACATTCAAGAAAAGCATTTCTCCTTCAAGTATATGAGAGCTATCGACTTTGAAATTGAATCAAACCATGGTGATAAGGATGATTATAAGCAGTTTGAAAATCATCTTCTCTGCCACCTCCCATACAAAAGCCCCATTTTCAGGAAAACTATGTCCAATTTCTTTAAAAATAATGAAAACTAAAAACTTTAAATTCAGCAAAAAACATTTTGCATGCCATGTTCGGTGTCATATACGAAAAATAAAATCCTCCCCCTCTACTTCTACCACCTCTCATGCAAAAGTCTCTATTCACTATTCGAAAAAATTTGAGATGACATATTTTCCGGTATATTAAATTCATTTCCATCTCATCTAGAGTATCATGTGATTGGGCTTTAAGCCCAATCATAATTCTGTTATGTTTTTTTCGCGTTTCTTGACTAAATTAGCCTATAAATGAAAAAAAATCCGCCCTGCCGTACGCCGTCCGCCGTACATATGGATCCATATCTCCGAAACCGTTAAAGGTAGAATGTTCGTATTTGGGTGCGGTGCAAAATCTGCTGTTGAAAATTATCGGCCAATAGCTAAACTGTCGGCTATTCCTAAACTGTTTGAGTCTATAGTGTATGAATGCATGTCTTTTCACTGTCAATCAATAATTTCGAGTAAACAACATGGTTTTGTTAGGAATAGATCTACTGTTACTAATCTGATGGAGTTTACGAATAAATCCATTTTGGCTATTGAGGATGGTAAGCAAGTGGATTGTGTATACACTGATTTTAGTAAGGCCTTTAATAAATTGCCCCATTCAATAATTTTGTTAAAACTAAGATTGTTGGGTTTTCCGACATGGTTTATAAATTGGATTAAGTCTTATCTATTTAATTGAACTTACCAAGTTATCTTTCGTGATTGTACGTCTAAGCCATTTACTGCGCATTCTGGGGTCCCTCAAGGAAGTCATTTGGGACCACTTCTATTTATCCTGGCCATTAATGATGTAGCCTCTGTTTTTAAACTTTCGGAAGTACTCATCTATGCTGATGACATTAAAATCTTTAGATCTATTAGTTCTAACTCAGACAATCTTCTTCAGGAGGATTTGTTTAATTTTAGTAACTGGTGTCGCAATAATGGCCTTCGATTGAATTTGGATAAATGTCATGTAATGTCATTTACTCGAAAATTCTTACCGTTTGAAGTAACTTATAGTCTCAATGACTGTATTTTAGATCGTATTAATTCAGTTACTGACTTAGGCGTTATATTTGACCAAAAGATTGATTTTGGTTTACATATAAATAAGATTGTGCAAAAGGGTAATTCTATGCTGGGTTTCACCACTCGCTTATCCAAGGAATTTAACAATTCCTTTGTTAGGTTGAGTCTGTATAACACTTTTGTCAGATCTCATCTTGAGTATGCTTCTCAAGTTTGGTCTCCCTATTATGGTGTGCATATTGGCAGAATTGAATCTATTCAGCGCAAATTTGTGAGAATAGCTTTATGTCACTTCAATTGGAATGACAGAGTTCGTCTTCCTCCTTATATTGACCGGCTTCAGCTACTAAATATGTCATCACTCTCGAGACGACGTGAGGTTGCTGACGTAGTTTTTGCTCACCAACTACTCACTGGGGTGGTTGATTCCTCTTCACTTTTGGGTTTGATGCAATTTGCTGTTGGTCAGTTTTTACCGAGGCATCCTAGATTGTTGCATATTTGCTTTCACCGGACTAACTATGGTATGAGTGAACCGATTTCGCGTCTTGCAAGAGAAGTTAACGAGAATATTGAGGTATTTGACTTCTCTATTGATAAAGTATGTTTGAGACGTAGACTTAACGCTAGTTGACACCAATTTATGTCAGGTTTTGTCTATTTACTGTGCTCTGTTATTAATGTGTTGGTGTAGGGATATTGATGTTTGTTTTGTCCCTTCACTAAACGATGAGCCAAAGGATAAAATGATTTCCATCTTTTATACTTGGAATCGATTTTATGGCATTTCCTTGCATTAAGGAATTCTGATAGTTATTTTCAAAATTACAAATCCTTATATCTCAAAAAAGAGTACAGATATCAAATCGAAAATTTTGTCAGATTGTAGAACTGCATAGTGCTTAATTTTGATAAAAAATAATAAATAATAATAAATAAAAATTAAGTTCGGTGGTGTAAGGGGTGGGAGGTTATAAGCAAAAATGTCGAAAATTTTGAGTGATTTTTTAGGGCGCTGGTGAAAGATACAAAGTATATGTTCATGTGGATACATCTATTTGATATACATAGAAAAAAAAATAGCTTGATCCATAACTGTTATAAACCGAGTCCCCCGGTCTAACGTGCACAAGATGTTTCATGTACATTGAAAAAAACACATAAACTGAAAATTTTTGAGTGAAATTTTAAGGTAGAAACTTGAAAATTTGCGAAGTGCATTTACAAAAAATCCCTAAATATACAAAATATTAACTGGTTGAAAACCTTTAAAACTTCTACCCCCTCACATACAAAATTATTTTTTTCGATCACTTTCAAGAAATCTATTATCACCTAACTATTAAAGCTATCAATTTGAAATTTTGCATAAAAACTTACAAAAATAGTTGAAATGAAATTACGTTAAGCGTTTTGAAATCGCGCTTGCCCTTCTACCTCCTTCCATACAAAACAATGATTTCGACCAATTTCATTAAATCAACTAATAACCAACAATGGCATGAATTTCGCGCTCTCAGAAAGCTACTTACTTAGTCAGATTTTGTCTTAGATCACTGGTGTGTGAGAATGAGAATGGAATACATATATTTTCCGATATATTTAAATAAGGGTTCATTGAATGCTGTGAAACAAATAAGAATAACAATTTTAAAAAAAGATAATCTCACCATGACTATTATTCGAAATATGACTATGAATCGATTCTCCATCTTGACCTGAATTTGCCAGTATACTTTTTCGTCTTGTTGGTCCATTTTCGCCATGCGAATGTATGGATGTCTATTTAACGAAAATAAATAGTTTATATATTTAAGGATAAACGCAAGCGTGAAGCACACGCTCTAAATTATTATTATTTTTTAAATAGATCGAATGTTGAACTCTATTTTAGTAGGTTTTAGGTGTTTGAATGAAAAAGACTCCTTACCTGTGATATTTTACGTCTGGAATTTGGTTCGAATGCTAAATTATCATAACCTAGTCGAGAATCGGCAACCGGATCAGCAACAATGCTGACCCGACGTTTTGGTTCAATGTGAGTAGGATTGAGTGCAATTTGACCTGATGCTGTACTGGTTGAAATCTCGGAAGATGCAAGACTCGATGGTACTGTTGATTTTGGTTCGACAATAATTGTGGACTCAAAGTTTTGTACGGCATCCGGATCAGTGATTTTTATGAAACTGAAAATAAGACGGAAAATGATTAGAGACTAGTTCTAATTGTGTGATTTTACTTTATTATTCTAATAATGGTAAGATTGTAACGGACTTGAAAAAAAAATTGCTATTCTGAAAACTTTTTTTTTTCATGTTTAATTACTTACGTGTACCTTCAGCGTACAATAACTTCTAAACTCTTAAAGGTATTATGTTCAATTTTGGGTGGATCATAGATGGAGTGATAACTCAGCGAACTCAAATGTTGGGAGGTGTATGTCCAAGTGAGAGAAAGGAGAGGTAGAACCAAAAACTACAAAATCGAATATCTCAATTATGGTCACAGTTAGAAAGCTGAAAATCAATTTAATATTAGAGATGTTTGAGGGAAACTTTCTAAAAATAAACTAATTTTTGTTCTTATTGGGGTCCGAAATTGGTGGGCTTAAAACAAATATACCACCATACCAACAAGTTTTTTTTTTAGTTATTATTTCTTGGGAATCGCTGAACCCAAAAAGTTGTTATTGTAGGTACATTTCGGGGGCATATACTTGAATAAAGATCAAGAGGAGTGCAAAGAAAAAACATTAGTACCTCGACCATTTCTCAAGATTTGTAGTTGTAACTTGGCATATTTATGACGCTATAATAGCAAAGTATGAGGAAAATATAAAATTTGAACATAACCATAGCGGGTGGAAATGAATGTCATCTCAAAATTTCAAAGGGTAGAGACTAAAAATTTGCCTTTTAATAACTGCAATATATGCTAAAAAATTACCAGCTTGGGTTCACTTCCTCTAAGACCTCTCGAAAACATTTTTCTATTAGAAATTCAAAAAAAAATTGAGCATTTGATGCAATGAAGAAGACTATAAGGAACTGGAAGTCGTCGAGAGAAAAAAAGCAAAAATGGAATACATAAGTACTGAAATCTATCTGTATGTGTGAGCAGTGGCATCGTTGAAAAGTATTATAAAATATTTGGGATTACATAACAAAATAAACAGCCAACAAGTCGGGCGAAACTTTTATTCTTTTATTATTCTTCGGACAAGTTGCAGATGCGTGGAAAGTCAATATGCTGGTTAGAGTGGTTAGGGAAGACTAAGTGAAAGGGGTTCTTTGGCAGGGCAGTAGACGTTCGTTTATTTATGCAAGTTTGAGTTCTTATGAGGGGAGCTGTGAGGGGTGATAGTAAGGGTGGGTGGATGTAAATAGTTTTTTAATTGATTGCTTGAATCACTTCCAATATTCTCTGTATAGAATGTCAGTTTCATAGACGAAGTTGCATAGAATTTTCATAAAATTCGGTGTATTCTACATTCACGAATCCGAACATTTGTATGGGAGGGGGTAGAGAATGTAGGTAGTAATCGTAAAATTTGATATGCAGTTTTATTTCGTTTCTCCTGTAAGGTACTTCTACAAAATTTCAAGTTCGTAGCTTTTAGTTTGCTGGTTATTAATTGATTTAATGAAATTGGTCGAAATCATAGTTTTGTATGGGAGGGGGTAGAAGGGCAAGCGTAATTTAAAAACTTTTAACGCAATTTGATTTCAACTATTTTTGGGTTTTTTTTAAATGCATTTCCTAAATTTTTAAGTTTCTACCTTAAAATTTCACTCAAAAATTTTCAGTTTATTTGTTTTTTTCAATGCCCATGAAACACCTTGTGCATGTTAGACCTGGGGGGTCGGTTTATAACAAATATGTATCAAGTTATTATTATTTTTCTATGTACATCAAATAACCGTATCCAAATGCAAAATTTAAACTTTGTATCTTTCACCAGAGCCCAAAAAAAATCACCCAAAATTTTCGACATTTTTGCTTATCACCTCCCTCCCCTTACACCTCCCAACTTAAAATTAACCACTATGTAGTTTGTTATGTGTGACGAGTTCGCGCCTTCATTCAAACAGACTTCGAATTGCAACTCGCCCTACAATTCCGCTTACGAACGCACCCCAAAAAAGAAATATCTGACAGCCGGAAGAGAAGAAGAAGAGAAGAAAAAAAAAGATCTGGACGGCGGCCGCATGCGGCGGTCTGGCTTTCGTTTTTCGGTTTTTTCGAGTGGTGCTGGTCCGCGTCGAAGTGGAAAAAAAAAAAAAAAAAAGCAGTGTCCGTGCGGAAAAAGTTTGTCTTTTCGACTTCTCGGCAGCGGAAACCGCGCGTTAATAATTCCAATGAATTTCTTGGCAAAACATAAATAGTGCGCGACGGTGTGAAAATCTAAAAGTTTTGCCCAGAAAATTTTCGCATTACACGATCGAAAAATTGAACCTAACGGGGACTTTGCTGCACGGCTTCGCAAAAGGTAGCAGCCAACGCGCAAGCAAGGAATTGGTGGAGCATTTGAATACGGCAGCCGCGGGCAATTTCAGTTTGAATGCCTAGGTTTTTTTTTACGCCTCAAGTTCGGTTGGGTGAGTCTTGAACACCTTCGATCTGTGATCCTCGTAGTCCTTGCAACCGCCACACACATTAAAGAAGCGAGCGACAGAAATAAATTACGTTGTTCCGATTCGGGCGCAATATATTCGGTCGCGATCGAGCCTGTGAAGAAAAATCCTCATCGACAAGTAATTGTGCCGCCGTACAAATTTTTTTTCTTCAAGGTCGAACAAAATGTACGGGTGTGATCTACACGTGTTTTTTGGGTTTATTTTTTTTATTTTCCGCACGATTGTGAGGGAGATTTCGTTGCAGCGCATTTTTCGCAAGATCGGTGAATAGATTCCGAGCGAAGTGAATTATGGGAAAGAGTTAAGGTGAACCTAAAAATATCATTAACACGGGAAAATAAAACCTGAAAGTGTCTAAACCCTTTTATTGGTTTCTTTGTATTTAATCGAAGCTCTAGATATCAAGAAAAAAAAACAAATCAAGTTCCAAGTGAGCTCGATCCGATTACGTAGGAGCAAAGTGCGTTGAAAATAATCAATTTGTGCGGATTGAAATAATTCAGTGCTCGCAATTATCGTGCAGAAAGGCTGCAATCCGATTGTTTCCTTGCGTATTAAACAAGGTAGAATCCTCTGCCGGATGTGGTAGCAACATCCCCCCCCCCCACCGAACGGATCGTCCTGGCCTTCAGTTTGTGCTGCTTCCGAGTTTAAATCCTATTCGTGTGAGCCCTCCAGCCCCGGCATCAAGCTAGCGCGTCGCACCAGCACAAAGATTGTCACTGAGATGGATGTAGGTGAATCTCAGCCCTGTCTATCCCGAACCTTGTCCTTCCTTTTGAATTATTTTGGCTTTCGGGTCAAAATGATTTTCTCCTAGGCCTTCGGTACATAACAAAATGGCGCCCAACGTGGGGCCCGAAATAGCTTCACGAGCGTGTTTCCGAACGCGCGATGTCACGAAACTTGAGACCGAACAATTCCAAGTGAAATGCGGGACATCAAAGGACTCTGACTGTCACCGGAGACAGTTGTTTTAGCCTGCACGGCACCTATAGTCCATCGCGAAAGCTTTTGGAGTTCTGCTTGCTGGTTACGGGGGTGGAAGTATCGCGGTTGAGGCTGAAATTTTCCCAACGAAGAACTCATTGGTAACCTTGAGGCGCCAATGATGTTCCTTGGGGGAATTTCTTCAACAACCGAGATCTTTTCGCCACCTGAACTAGCGAGAGATGAGTGGAACAGAGTGTGTGTTTCATTGGTAGGCATAAGTACCCTCTTGACAGCGGGACTTGGCTTGTCTTGGCGGCCAAGTTGTCCGACAGAGGGCAAAATGCTTATGTCTGCGAATGAGATACCCACTTCTGTCCATTTACGGAATTTCCGAAAGTACCTTTATTCCTGGAATCCTATCCATGTAGAGTAGTTTTCGTTTCCTTTTAATAAAATTAGTCATTTGGATTAATTTCGCGTTTTGATTGTTGTTGAAAATTTAACGTAGGTTTTTTTTGAAGTTTTTTTGGTAAAATTGAACATTTTCTGAATCCTTTTCCGCCTGATCGCGTGTTGACGCGATTGGATGTTTCGACGACACCTGTGAGGGAGAGGAGAGGATTTGTGGAGATACGAGGAGGCTCTTCAATAATTATATTTTGATTGATTTTTTTTATCAGCGTCGATAAATTTTGATTGATTTTTTTATTATCAGCGTCGATTAATTTTGATTCTCTCATTTTTTTTCGTACTGTATAGATATACCTATATATACTCTAGAACATGTCTTTATTCCGAACACCCGAAAGGACATCAGAACCAGTCTGTTCTGTGTGCATGGAAGAGGTGACGGCAGCAAATCAAATAATTACCAAGTGCGGTCACCACTTTCATGATTCATGCATAGAAAAGTGGGTGATCGAAAAACAATCGTGTCCACTATGCCAAAACCAACTAGGACCTTTAGACTATTGGTCAGTTCGGGGTGTGGAGGGCCGACGGCTCGTTTTGGACCAGTAACCAGAAGCATGAGCAGGGCTCTGGATCCAAAACCTAGAAGTAGTGGAATTTCTCCCTTGGGGTTAAATCTGGATTTTCCGCAGGAGACGGGTGGACGTGCTCTCTACACTCCGGGCGGAACGATAGTTCCAGACCCAAATCCATCTCTGCCTGTGCCACAAGACAAGACGCGACTATCATCTACTAGCGGTCGGTCGTCCTTCGGAAGTGATCGCAGGAAACAAAATAATTTAATAGCGAATGACTTGACGTCTAGACGGCAAGACGGAGTTTCGACAGATCGTTTGAGAGTGGATCCTGAAGTTGGCGAGATCACTCATCTCATACGTAGCATACTGCGAGAGGAGCGATCTCGTGGACTGCAGGAACCGCCCTCACGATCGAATGAACTCCCAGATCGAGCCACACGGCCTCTTTTCATACCACCTTCCGTTGAACAGCGTGAACCACATCCATCCACTACAAGACGGAACTATCAACCACCAACAACTTCATACCGACGACGACACAATACCAGTCCCATCCGTTCATGGGGACTGAAATATAATGGAGACCACTCAATACTCAGAGCCGAAGAGCTAATATACCGAGCGGAATGTCTCGCAACGTCTGAGTTAGGCAGCCACACCGACTTCCTGGCCAGACATTTTCATCTTTTGTTGCAAGGTCGACCCAACAAATGGTACTGGATTTGGCATCGGTCAAATCAGGTTCCCACTTGGGCCGCCCTGAAACACGCCTTCTTACAAACCTGGGGAGAGAGAATGTCCGACTGGGATGTTCGGCGGCAAATGCTGGCCAGACGTCAAAATCCGAGCGAACCTTATCAGACATTCGAGCAAGATATGCTGGAATTTCGAACACTCTTATCAAACCCCATGAACGAGATGGAGTTTGTTGAGTTGGTGAGAGGAAACCTAACTGCGATTAACCAATAACAGTTGAGTCTACAGCAAGTTTGGTCACTCGACCACCTGAGACAATTAGTTTGCCGTATAGAAGACGTGCGCAAAAGCACTCGGTCCAGTTATTCTGCTTCTAATCCTGTAAGAGCATCTTACACGTATGGAACGAATGCGAGAGTGACGGAGATTGACCGGCCTCTAGTTTCACCGGACGCGAGTTCGAATGTCGACGCCGAAGCCCAAGCAGAGGTTGCAGCGGTTGCTTCTCTAGTGTGTTGGAATTGTGATCAAACCGGTCACGGTTACAGACACTGTAGTGAAGTTCCCAAACGCATTTTCTGTTACGGCTGCGGAGCAAAAGAGGTATTAAGACCGCGATGTCCGACTTGTGTCCGGGGAAACTGGAGTTCGGACAGACGAGCCACGGGTCTCCCTCGTCCGGTTGTTCAAAACCCGCAAACACCTCCACCGACGCACAATTAAACCCGACTTCGTTCGATCCGTGTAGAGATTCTACCACTACACCAAAGGTAGAGATCTTGAAAAGACCGACCCCTACACCAGACTCAACCAACCCTATTACCATTTTACGCAATTCCTTATCACCTATTCCCGCCAAAACTGTACCTCGGAAGCCATACCACCTGCGGCTTCGAGATTACATGGAGGCTAGGGACAGAATTTTCAATACTCCCCCTCTTGTTTCGCAAATTTCATCTTCTTCCCAATTTCAACCTTCCACTTCCCCCAAACCTAAGAAAGCAATTATACGTCTGCGCGAGTTTTGGCGTAAGGTTCGGATGAGAAAGAAGGCTTTAGTGTCTTCAATTATACCTGAACCTTACGACATTCGTCCCTATGCTACGGTCTGCATATTTAGTGTCAAGCTTAAGGGCCTACTCGACAGCGGTGCAAGTATTAGTTGCTTAGGATCCAATTCACTAGAACGCCTAGAGCGAGCGCAAGTGAATTGGAAGCCGCTTTGTAGCGAAGTGAGGACAGCTGATGGAGCTTCACAGAGAGTGGTCGGTAGTGTGACGACTGAAATTACATTTCGTGACGTCTCAAAACCAATCACCCTTTACATCGTGCCTACTCTCTCACAAGACCTATATCTTGGAGTAGATTTCTGGCGGGCCTTCCAACTTGCCCCAAGCATCATCAGTTGTGTCGAAGAACTACCCACTTCGCCACAATGTGAGACTAAAACCACGCACACCTTAAGCAGAGCAGATGTTTTAAGGCTTGAGAACGCCAAGTCGAAATTCCCGTCATACGAAGTTCAAGGACTGGGAAAGACTAACGTTCTCGAACACGTCATAGATGTGGGAGATGCAACACCCATCAAGCAACGCCACTATCCGGTATCACCTGCGATTCAAAACCTCATGTATGGCGAGGTCGATCGTATGTTGAAAATGGGAGTGATAGAAGTGAGCCAGAGTGCGTGGAGTTCGCCGGTTGTATTGGTGAGGAAACCTGGAAAAGTGAGGTTATGTTTGGATTCGAGAAAGGTCAACGAGGTGACGGTAAAAGATGCATATCCTTTACCTCACATCGATGGCATTCTAAGCAGGTTGCCACGAGCCAATTTCATAACTTCACTTGACCTGAAAGACGCCTTTTGGCAGATTCCTCTTGAAACCAAGTCCCGAGAAATGACCGCATTCACAATCCCTGGCAGACCTCTCTATCACTTTACCCGAATGCCGTTTGGTTTGTGCAACGCACCTCAACGTATGTGCCGTTTGATGGATTGTGTCATCCCACCGGAATTGAAGGACCAAGTGTTTGTTTACTTGGACGACTTGTTGTTAATCTCGGAGGATTTCAATTCTCATCTCGATTTGCTCTCACAAGTTGCCGCATGCCTGTCGAAGGCAGGGTTAACAATAAACGTAGCGAAGAGCAAATTTTGTCTGAAGGAGGTGAAATACCTTGGGTACATAGTTGGAGATGGAGGCCTGAAGACTGATCCCGACAAAGTCTCGGCCATCGTCGATTACCCTTCGCCTAAGTCCGCACGGCAAGTTCGCCGCTTTCTTGGCATGGCAGGCTGGTATCGGCGATTCATCTGCAACTATGCTGCCGCTGTCTCACCAATTTCAGACACGCTCAAAAAGTGCGCCAAGTTCACATGGACTCCAGAGGCCGAAGCAGCGTTTCTGTCTGTGAAGTCCATGTTAACAAGGGCAACTGTGCTAATTAACCCAGATTTCGGTAGATCATTTACTATCCAGTGCGACGCAAGCAAGTCTGGGGTGGGAAGTGTACTCTTCCAAGAGAACGACGACGGCTCGGAATCTCCTGTTGCATACATGTCCCAAAAGCTCAATTCCGCTCAGCGCAACTATAGTGTTACTGAACAGGAATGCTATGCTGCGGTACTGAGCGTGAAAAAGTTTAGAGCGTACGTGGAAGGGACATCGTTTAAGATTGTCACGGACCATGCAAGCCTAAAATGGTTGATGTCCCAAAAGGATCTCAGCGGGCGTTTGGCTCGCTGGAGTCTCAAGCTTCAGGGCTACGACTTCGTGATTGAACACCATCGTGGGAGCCTGAACGTAGTTCCGGACGCACTCTCTCGCGTATATGAGGATGGATTAAATGCGCTGATCGACGTTGCTCCTTTAGTGGATTTGGATTCTTCAGAATTCTCTAACACAGAGTACGAGGAACTCAAGTCTACTATCGAAGCAAACGCTGATCGGCTTCCCGACATATGCGTGAGGGATGGCTTCGTGTACAAGCGCACAGAGCCTCACAACGGTGACCCAATTGCGGAGGACCGAGCCTGGAAGCTTTGGATCCCATCGAGCTTGACGTCTGCTGTTATCGCTCAGGCCCATGAAGCGGATACCACGGTTCACGGTGGGTTCGCCAAAACGCTAGAGCGCATCAGACGGTACTTGTATTGGCCCGGGATGACTACACAAGTCCGCGAACGAGTTCTTTCGTGTGAGACTTGTAAAGAAACGAAGTCTCCGAATCGTCCACTCAGAGCAGCAATAGGAGAGGCCTTCAAGACGCAGAGTCCTTTCCAGCATCTCTACATTGATGTACTTGGACCATACCCTAGAACCAAGTGCGGTAAAATTGCTATCCTTGTCATCCTGGACCATCTGTCCAAATTCCCCATCCTTCATCCCCTGCGTAAAATTACGGCAGCGGAGATCACGACGTTCTTGGAGCGGGAGGTGTTCCATATGTTTGGTACCCCCGAGACCGTTCTATCCGACAACGGGTCGCAGTTCAAGTCAGCGACATTTAACTCTATTCTTTTAAAGTATGGAGTTAAACACCTTTACACCCCAAAATATTCGCCTCAAGCGAATGCATCAGAGAGAGTCAACCGATCTGTCTTAGCGGGACTTCGAGCGTTCATCATTGAGGATCAGACACGATGGGATGAGAACTTAAGCAAAATAGCCTGCTCTCTCCGGAGTTCAGTTCACCAAGCCACTAAGTTTTCTCCTTATCAGGTTTTGTTTGGCACTCATATGATGACGCATGGAAAAGACTACTCTCTGTTGCATCGTTTGAAAGCGCTAGGTGATGTAGACTTGCAACTTCGACCTATCGAAGGAATCTCGATCGTGAGAGACCTAGCCCAAGCCAACATCCAAAGTGCACACGAGAAGAGTAGCAGGCGTTATAACGTGCGAACGGCTAAAGCTCTCTACAGAGAAGGACAGGAAGTGTACCGAAGAAATTTCACCCTGTCCACAGCCACACAAAACTATAACGCCAAGCTAGCTAAGAAATTCTTGAGGTGCCGGATTCGGAGTGTACTAGGGAACTCACGATATGAGTTAGAGGATCTCGGAGGCAAACGTGTGGGCATCTACCACTCCAAGGACATTCGACGCTAGCCTGACTGAACCCATCATGCATGCCCGGCTCGATCAGTCGTGAGCATAAGACCCCGCCTACCTCGTCACACCTTCGTGTAGCTTGGTCGGCACTACATCACCAAGTAAGATAGCGGCGGCCAAGCTATGGTGTTATGTGTGACGAGTTCGCGCCTTCATTCAAACAGACTTCGAATTGCAACTCGCCCTACAATTCCGCTTACGAACGCACCCCAAAAAAGAAATATCTGACAGCCGGAAGAGAAGAAGAAGAGAAGAAAAAAAAAGATCTGGACGGCGGCCACATGCGGCGGTCTGGCTTGCGTTTTTCGGTTTTTTCGAGTGGTGCTGGTCCGCGTCGAAGTGGAAAAAAAAAAAAAAAAAAAAGCAGTGTCCGTGCGGAAAAAGTTTGTCTTTTCGACTTCTCGGCAGCGGAAACCGCGCGTTAATAATTCCAATGAATTTCTTGGCAAAACATAAATAGTGCGCGACGGTGTGAAAATCTAAAAGTTTTGCCCAGAAAATTTTCGCATTACACGATCGAAAAATTGAACCTAACGGGGACTTTGCTGCACGGCTTCGCAAAAGGTAGCAGCCAACGCGCAAGCAAGGAATTGGTGGAGCATTTGAATACGGCAGCCGCGGGCAATTTCAGTTTGAATGCCTAGGTTTTTTTTTACGCCTCAAGTTCGGTTGGGTGAGTCTTGAACACCTTCGATCTGTGATCCTCGTAGTCCTTGCAACCGCCACACACATTAAAGAAGCGAGCGACAGAAATAAATTACGTTGTTCCGATTCGGGCGCAATATATTCGGTCGCGATCGAGCCTGTGAAGAAAAATCCTCATCGACAAGTAATTGTGCCGCCGTACAAATTTTTTTTCTTCAAGGTCGAACAAAATGTACGGGTGTGATCTACACGTGTTTTTTGGGTTTATTTTTTTTATTTTCCGCACGATTGTGAGGGAGATTTCGTTGCAGCGCATTTTTCGCAAGATCGGTGAATAGATTCCGAGCGAAGTGAATTACGGGAAAGAGTTAAGGTGAACCTAAAAATATCATTAACACGGGAAAATAAAACCTGAAAGTGTCTAAACCCTTTTATTGGTTTCTTTGTATTTAATCGAAGCTCTAGATATCAAGAAAAAAAAAACAAATCAAGTTCCAAGTGAGCTCGATCCGATTACGTAGGAGCAAAGTGCGTTGAAAATAATCAATTTGTGCGGATTGAAATAATTCAGTGCTCGCAATTATCGTGCAGAAAGGCTGCAATCCGAATGTTTCCTTGCGTATTAAACAAGGTAGAATCCTCTGCCGGATGTGGTAGCAACATCCCCCCTCCCACCGAACGGATCGTCCTGGCCTTCAGTTTGTGCTGCTTCCGAGTTTAAATCCTATTCGTGTGAGCCCTCCAGCCCCGGCATCAAGCTAGCGCGTCGCACCAGCACAAAGATTGTCACTGAGATGGATGTAGGTGAATCTCAGCCCTGTCTATCCCGAACCTTGTCCTTCCTTTTGAATTATTTTGGCTTTCGGGTCAAAATGATTTTCTCCTAGGCCTTCGGTACATAACAAGTTCTACAATCTGACAAATTTTCGATTTGATATCTTTACTGTTTTTTGAGATATAAGGATTTGTAATTTTGAAAATTGTGTCATTTTTGAAATGCTCCCCATTTTCTCCCACTACTATTATTTCAACATATTATATTTTTTTTATATTCTACAAGTATAGTTTAATATACGTTTCAAGTTTCAATTACATAGCTTAAGAGATAGTTGAGATATTAATTTTTAAGTGTTTTTCTTTGCACCCCCTGACCCTCCCCCTTACAATAATTAGCCACTCGTTAAGCTGATTCCGATGGAACTATATGCCACCTTAACGGTCCCTAAATATGAATTTTTTACGATAAGTAATTTCGAAGATATAATCATTTGAAAAAACAATTCGGCCGACAATTGGTTTTTAGCCCCCCCTTTTCGGACGCCAATGGATAAAAAAATTAAATTATTTTTAAAGTTTGTTCCACAACCATCTCTATACTCCTACTGTATTTCAGCTTCCTATCTGCATTCGTGGTGGAGATATTAGCAAATGTAGTTTTTGACTTTTTCCCTCCCCCCGCCTCTCCCTTCCACCTAACACCCCCCCCAAAATTTAGAAAATAGAGCTCACTTATCCAATGAACAATTCAGCTAAAAACGAACATTCTACCTTAAACGGTCTCGGAGATATGAGTCCATATGTACGGCGTACGGCGGAGACGGATTTTTTTTTGCATTTTTAGGCTAATTTAGTCATGAAACGCGAAAAAAAAAATTTCAGGGTAGCAAATTTTTTTTTTCCTGTGTCGATCACAACACTTTATTATTAGAATAATAAAGTAAAAAAAAAAAAGATGTATATTTTTACCAAACTTTAGTTACATTAATGCAAAATAAATTTTATACAGTGAAACCCCCATTTATGCCAAAACTTTGTATTTCGGATAAGTACCACAACTGATTTTGACATTAAAGTATTATGGTCATGGCCTGTTATATGCAATATCAGCCAAACTGACCGGGAAGACGGAAAAATTTCCAAAGAAAAATGGCATTAAAGCAAATTAGGAGCTAGATGCTTGACCAGCGATAAAAATTGTAAAATAACATTCCAAAGCGATGAATCTAATTTTATTAATTAAGTAATATTAATATTGAATTTAATTTCAATTTTGTAATTAATTATCAATCAATCAAATTCCTGTTAAGACCCCCTATAGGGGCATAGGACAGAAACAACTCTCTTCCACAAGGCGCGATTCTGAGCATCGGCTTTAAGCTGTTGCCAGGACTTGTTTATTCCTCTGGCCTCTTGCTCAACTGCTCGCTTCCATGTGTTACATGGTCGATCAACCCGACGTCTTCCTTGAGGGTTATAATCCAGAGCCTGTTTTGCGATGTTTCGCTCTGGTTTCCCCAAAGTAAGACCGATCCACTGCCACTTTCGCCGTTGAATCTCAATACCTATTTTAGTCTGGCGAGTTGTACTCCAAAGTTCGTCGTTGGAGATTACTTCTGGCCAGAATATTCCTAAAATGCGCCGGAGGCATTGGTTTACGAAAGTCTGTAGTTTCTTGGTAAGTCGAACGGTCACTTTCCACGTAGTACAACCACATAACAACATGGATTTGACGCATGCGTCAAAAACTCGCAGCTTCGTGCGAAGGGAGATCTCTCTTAACCTCCAGAAAGGGGAAAGGATACCGAAGGCCTGACGAGCTTTATTTAGCCGAGCCTCAACATCCTTTTCGGCTCCGCCGTCCATGCTGACAATGCTTCCGAGATAGCAAAAATTTTGCACCTCTCCCACATCCTGTCCATTAAGAACAATCGGTGTGCTTGCGTTCGAACCCATGTGCATGTACTTGGTTTTACGCACATTTATTTTCAGTCCCGCCTCTTTGCATTTAGAATGCAACGAGCGAACATTTGACTCTAAGTCCGAACGGGTATGTGCAAGCAAACACACGTCATCAGCATAATCAAGGTGACTTAAGATGTTAAATAGTTTCCATTGAAGACCTTTACCTTCCCCACCTTCCAGTGCAGCTTTCAAGATGTCATTTATTACCACTAGAAACAGGGCTGGTGATAATATGCAGCCTTGTCTGACACCCGTTCGCACAGGAAAGCTCTCGGACAGCTCTCCTCTATGCAAGACGCGACACCTTGCATGTTCGTAGGATTCTTTAATCATAGCTATGACCTTATCTGGAATACCTCTCCTACGCAAAGCATTCCATATGTAATCTCGCTTAACGCTGTCGAAAGCCTTCTCGAAGTCCACAAACATGAGATGGAGTGGCGAACCCATTTCGGCTGACTGCTCTAATATTATCCGTACGGTATTTGTGTGGTCGGTACAAGACGACCCTTTACGGAATCCAGCCTGATAAACTTCGAGAGTGCTCTCGACGACATCACTAATCCTATTGAGAATTACCTTAGCCATAATTTTTTATACGGCAGTAAGTAGACATATACCACGCCAATTGTCACAATCCCGAAGGTCGCCCTTCTTCGGAATTTTCACAATGACGCCCTCCTTCCATTCAGTCGGATATCTTCCCCCATTCCACACCTTAGTGAAGAATGGGAGGAGTATATCGGCTGTTATTTCCGGGTCCGCTTTGAGGAGTTCGGTTGGTAGTCCGTCTATACCTGGAGCTTTCCTTCCCGCCATTGACAGAATGGCGGAAACTATCTCTTCCTTATCTGGGGGATCGTCGCTAATAGAGGATTGTTGCGGTTGGGTGTTTGGTAGTTGTTCTCTTTCCGGAATATCTTCATCTGACAAGATGTTTAAAATATCAGAGAAGTATTCCCTCCATCGTCGCAACTGGTGTTCACTCATATTAAGGAGAGTTCCGTTGACATCTCTCACCAGGTGGTTGGCGGTGAAATTCCTGTTCGTCAACTGTTTCATGATTTTAAATAGTGAACCCATATCCCCAACGTAATCTGCAGATTCTGCCTTGTTTGCCAGATCTTCAATGGCCTTTCTCTTGTCGCGTCTAACAGCCTTTTTAAGCTGTATATGAGCATCGCGGTTGTTCTGCCTCAAGTCGGGCGTTCGTTGATTGACATCGGGTTGAGAGATGATTGCCAATTTGGCTTTTTTCAGATTGCCAACCTTGTCCCATGTGTCTTGCGACATCCTGGGTTTCTCACCGCTTTGCACATATCCCACAGATTCTTCAGCACTAGTAAGAAAAGTGTTTCTGGTTGCCTCCCAATTGGCGTCCATTGTGCGCATTTCATGTTCACCCAATGCTGATGACTTTTCGCGTAGAATGGTGGTGTATTCGAGTTTTTTGTTGGGATCTCTGAGTTTATCCACATTAAGCTTGCGCTTCATTTGAAGAATTTGTGGTCGTCGGATAGCTGCTTAAGACAATCTCAAGCAGGCAACCATCAAGTGGTGATCGCTCCCCACGTCAGCTCCACATTTCGCTCGTACATCGAGGAGACATCTTGTCCATCGGCGACTTATAGCCAAATGGTCAATCTGGTTCTGAGTAACACCATCAGGGGAAACCCAAGATGTTTTATGATGGCTCTTGTGTGGAAAAAGGGTCCCTCCGATAACCATTTGCCGAGTACTACAGAACGCCACAAATAACTCGCTGTTTTCGGGTTTCTTAATCCAAGGTCGTGAAGCGTCGACCCAAGGGTCACCATGCCTCCCCGTGACGTGTTCTAGTCCAGTATTTTCTGATCCAACCTGGGCGTTCATATCTCCCGAGATGATAATAATATCACCTCTTGGAACACGTTCGAAGGTGGCGCGCAGTTGGCTATAAAACTCGTCTTTGTCACCAGATGTTGCGGTATTAGTTGGTGCGTAGCACTGCAGAATTGTGACATTTCTGACACTGGTCCTGAGCCTTACGACGATAATCCTATCCGAGATTGGTTCCCAGCTAATGAGACTGTTTCTCACTCTCGGCGTAAGGACGAACGCCACGCTATTTCTGGCTTCACTGTCAGGGCCAATGTACACAATAGTGTTTCCGCTAGGGGTTCGTTCTTCTCCTGATCCTGCCCACCAGACCTCGCTCAAGCCCAAGATTTGGATGTTATAGTGCTCCATTTTACGGTCGATCACTGATTGGCGGTGCAAGAACCGAGTAACCCCAGCTCTTCCCCCGTCATTCAATGTTCGAACGTTCCAAAAGCCAATCATAGTCCGTTTTCGAATGCCAAAAGTCGTTACCGTAGAATCAGTCCGTATCCGAGGCGATGTATCCGTTTCTCGTATCATTTAGGTCTTAAGATCACGGGTGATAAGCCCATGATCCAGTGAGTGTCCATTTACCATTTTTTAGGGCAAGCAGGACTGGCTGTGGGTGAATTCTACTGCCCCCATCCCACAGTAAAACCTCATACTACAACTACCCCCTTGCGGGGATAAATAATTATCTTATCTTCATATTGAATATTTTCAACAATCACATG
Organism: Chorisops tibialis; assembly: GCA_963669355.1. Classification (NCBI taxonomy): domain Eukaryota; kingdom Metazoa; phylum Arthropoda; class Insecta; order Diptera; family Stratiomyidae; genus Chorisops; species Chorisops tibialis. The sequence continues at coordinate 246,664,772 of OY770262.1, forward strand.
CCATAATATTTAAGTTTATGGGCAGTTTTTCCGTTTATAAATAAATAAACAATGAGAGATTTTTTCTCTGAAAAAAAAATACTTCAATTTTGTTCGTGTTCATATACGGATCAACATATCCATAGATTTCATCTAAGACTTGATAGCTGTCGACATCAAAATTGGAATACAGCATGGTGATAAGAACCACATACCCTTAATGTAAATTTCCTTCAAAAATTGTGAAAAATCAATTTCTTTAAATTTCGAAATTTCATGAAATTTTTATGGGAGGGGTAGAAGAAGTAGGGGGATGTGGACCATTCACGACCTTAAAGTTACTTTTTTGTTAAAAATGATATATGAAAAATTTCAGCACGATAGGTCAAAGCTTTCGAAAGTTATGTTGTAGACAGACGGACAGACAGGCGGACAGACGGTCACTCGGAATCGAGGTTTTTGAGCGACAACAAATATTTCTGTGCCCTTGGCGGCTCTTTGCAATCATAATTTCTTAGCGTTACAAACGGTAAGGCAAACACAATATACTTTCAGGTTTCATCTAGAGTATAATAATGACCGATTTCAAATAATTTAATAATTTAATTTAATTTTCCAAAGTTAACAAAATATTCATTGTTCAGACAAAATAAAAACACAGACTGAATCATCTTTGCGTGACGAAATTTCAGTTCTTATGCTAGTTGTTATTCTAGTTAATATTCCAACGAAAATTATTACTTTAATTTTTATTAATTTAACGGAAATTTGTTTACTTCGACATTGTTAACTACTTACTCCACAAGATAATGCAACAATTTAAAGTGCTTTATTTTTCCGATTAAAAATTACGTTTTTACAGGGAATTGGTTACATACCATTCTGAAGTACATTGAATGAGGTATTTGTTAGCAGTTTCTCCTGAAAAATTGTTTTTACATGAATTTAGATAAAATTTAACCCAGCTAGACATAAGAGTCAATAATTATGAATTGTTTTTACATTGACACTTACGAGTACTATGCGCCATGATAATTTATAGCTATAGATACCATTGTATACAATTGTTGGTCGGTTTTGTTTTTGTAATAGATTGTTTGAATTATGTCACAAAAGTGTAAAATAATGTATGCTGGTCATGTAGACGTTTGTCGTTGTCTTATAAAAAAAAATATTTGGTTTTTGGGAAATGTTGTTTAGTGCATTTAACGGTCAAATGAATACAATTGTTTATCAATGTCTTGCTAAATTAATTTTCAATGAAAAACAGCTTTATTGGAATTGAGCATTACCTTAGTTTTAATAAATTTATAAATATACAGGAATGTAGCTCGGAAAATGCGAATTTCAGCGACGTTGAACTACATGATAATTTACAAACGCTTACATCGATGTGAGGAGTCTTTCAAATTATTTTTCAGCTAAGAAATAACGTAAGTCTGTCCGGTCCATTTTTAATCTCTCACAAAAATAATGAAAAGGCAACAAAATAATTTTAGTTAATTATGTATACGCAGCCAATGAAAATAATAAACTTTTAATTTGGTAACCTTTTCATCCAAACTTCAGCTAGCAGTTGAAAAAACAGTAGGACAGATATGTAATATGTAAATAATACATAAAAATAATTTTTGAATCTAGTAATAATGGAACTTAATAGCACTATATGGAGTAATATGCTGCCTAATTATACTCTAGATGCAATCTGAAAGTATTAACAGTTTGCTCTCAAGTTTGTAACGCTAAGACTCGGAGAAAAAAATGAATGACACAGAAGTTAATATTATCACTCCCAAATTTCAAAACCGCATGTCCGCCTGTCCGCCTATTCACCTGTTCATCCGTCTGTCTGTTAGCTGATCCGTTCACCTGAGCCTGAGAACGCTTTGAGCAAGAAAGTTAATATTTTGTACTTGTCGTTTTTGACGATAAAGTAAGGTCAAGTTCGTGAACTACTTCTGCCCCCTCCCATTCAAAATGACTTATTTCCAAAAATTTACATCAAATAAATTTTGCTTGGAAAATATATTATTTTTATTATAAACTAGCAAACGCCCGCGACTTCGTCCGCGTAAAAATCGCATTAACAAGCAAATTTTTGAGAATGTAGTTAGTAATACATTATATGGGATATTTAATCCGCTTACTTTAATGGCTCTTTGAACACAATGTTTTGTATTTTGTTGGAGTCGCAACCATAAATTATTAAGAATGAAACCAAGATACTCGCATTTGAATGGGAGAGGCTCGTGATCAAATCAAATCCGTGATTCGAGATCATATGTATACGTGTTAAGGACATGTGAATAGTTGTAGCTTGTGTTAATTGAAAAAAGCCCAAATAAAATGACATTGAGCTTAAAAACATAACAGGACTTCGATTGTGCGTAAGACCCCATTATATGATACTACAGATGAAATCGAAATTTTTGTAATCTTTAGAATTTTTGTGTGGGGAGTGATAGAAGGGATGACAGTACTAAATTAATTTTTTTCACTCCATGCTAGAGTAGCTATAAAAATATTTTGCACCAAATTTAAGCTTGAAAAACTGAATATGTAAATTGAGAAACTTAGTGCATTGGATTTAGTGAAATTGTGAAATTTGTATGGGAGGTGGTAGAAGGAGTGGGGGGTTTTTGATAATTTTTCTAGATACAACTATCATCACCATGCAATTGATATCTTTTATATTTCAGATCAGTTAGATTCACACTTTTCAAGAAAATCGAGTTTTTGCAAAGTCGTGAAATTGTATCATATTGTAAGGGAGGGGGTAGAAGGAGTGGAGCCAATCGGTTAATTTTTTCCCAATAATAATAATAATACTAATTATGGATTCATCAGAAAATTTTAGCTCGATCAAAGTTATACGTACTGAGAAAATTGGTTTAGAGTATTTCATGAAAAAGTGCAGTTTTTATGGGAGGTGGTAGAAGGAGTGCAGGGTTTTTGGTAATTTTTCTAGAAATAACTTCAATCACCATGTAATTGATGTGTTTTAAATTTTAGATCAGTTAGATTCACACTTTTCAAGAAAATTGAGTTTTTACAAAGTCGTGGAATTGTGCCACATTGTATGGGAGGGGTTAGAAGGAGTTAAGCTAATCGGTTAATTTTTCCCGATAATAATAATTATGCTAATTAAAGATTTAGTACAAAATTTTAGCTCGATCAAAGCTATACGTACTGAGAAAATTGGTTTAGAGTATTTCATGAAAAAGTGCAGTTTGTATGGGAGGTGGTAGAAGGAGTGGAGGTTTCTTATTAATTTTTCTAGAAACAACTACAATCACCATGTAATTGATGTGTTTTAAAGTTTAGATCAGTTAGATTCACACTTTTCAAGAAAATCGAGTTTTTGCAAAGTTGTGGAATTGTGCCACATTGTATGGGAGGGGGTAGAAGGAGTAAAGCTAATCGGTTAATTTTGCCCGATAATAATAATTATGCTAATTAAAGATTTAATACAAAATTTTAGCTCGATCAAAGTTATACGTACTGAGAAAATTGGAGTATAGTATTTCATGAAAAAGTTTAGTTTGTATGGGAGGTGGTGGAAGGAGTTGGGGGATTCAAACTATTTATATACTTGAAGATTGCATTTATAATAGAAATGATATATTTTAAATTTTAAATTAAAAGCTTTCATAGTTTCCATGAAAATTTGATTATTATAAGTTTTTGAAAATGAGTCACTTTGTATGGGAGGGGGTAGAAAACGTGAGGGGAGAAAAATAAAACCTAAAGCAGATTATTCCCAGAGGCAGAGCTAATGATCTGTGAAAGTTTCATTGCAATCGGTGCAGCCGTTTTTGCGTGAAAGCCGGAAAGACAGACAGAGACATTTTTTAAAAACGTTAAATTCTGCTTAGTTATTGCTAAAGTGAAGCAAAAAACTTATTTATAGCCATTTATAAACAAATCACAGACAGACACTACAATTATATTTATATAGATGTGATCTATGGTATACAAAATGTTCGCATCGCCCCTCCTCTGCGGTCTCTGCTGAGACCTTTATCAAAGTTTGATAAAGGTCTCAGCAGAGACCGAAACGTCACGAATAATAAAGCGTAACAGTGTAGAATCCGGAAATCTTTTCTTTAAATTCAAAATGCACTGTGAAAACATTCACCAAACCATTGCACAACTGCACTAAATTTAATAAACTAAATTTTTAAATACCTATCAAGTTTTTGTAGCTTAAATTCTGTATAAAACATTTTGCTAGCAACTGTATCATGACGTGAAAAAATTAGTTCAATGCCGTCATCCTTTCTACCACTTCCCATGCAAAGTTTTTTAACATCAACAAATTTCTCTTTCATCTGGAGTATCGCATGATTGGGCTTTATGTCCAATCGTAGTCCTATTATGTTTATTCCATGTAAAAGTATAAGTGATCATGAAAATTCTATTCAAGTTTAGTAAAATTATTGTAAATTCAAAGAATATTCACAATGATGAATTACTATATTTTGTGCCATCTATTTGAAACACAATGAAGCATTTAATTTGTTATCAATAATACATATCAACTACGCTGACAAACCTTAACTTTAATATTTTGCTATTTATTTTTTCTAATAATAATAATAATAACATTAAACTAGAATTCATCATATTGCTCCGAAAATCGGAAAAGTCGACTCATACGATTCGTAAAAAAAACTCTGTTGCAAGTCGTCGAAGGAAAAATCTTTAAAGATTTCCTTAATCATTGTTCCTGTCATTCTAGTTATCGTGGATGATCATATGGTAAATTAAAATCTTTTCGGAAAGATTTTTATCCATTATCGGGAACCATTGTTTCGACAAGATAAAGACAGCCATAGCGAAAAAGAAATTGAAATGTGTTTTTACCACTTACATCGGTTCTGTTCTATTTTCCAGTATCCTTAATGTGTCCTTCGCTTTTGAAGTCTCTTTAGTTATTTTATCTTACTTTTTAGTGACTATAAATTATATAAGAAGAGGTTTCCAAGTATACATATGTGTATTTTAAACGAAAGAAAAGACATTTTTTTAGATAAGAGTAGAGAAGGGAGGTTTGTTTAACAATTCTGACGGATATAAGATTTAATCAAAAGGACAAGTTCTGCTGGGTAATAAAATCAGAAATGAAAAACGACCTTCATATATTTTTAAGGTAAATGACTAGTTGAAAAGGTTTTCCCCAAAAAAGGAAAGCCAGTATTTTATAGTCGATTTAATTCAATTGAACTTTTGAAATATTTATGAAATTCTTTTTTAAAGTTATTATTTATTTTTAATTCTCTTTGATTATTATTATTAATTGATAAAAATGAATAATCATGATTATATCAATGTTAAGATCAAATATAATTATAAACCGTTTTGTAGCTATGAATAAAACATTATAATTGATTTAATTCGAATTTTAAATTGAAAATAACAAGTCCGGCGTAACTTACGTTGGTACCAGATAGGGAATGTGGATAAATGTGGAATGTGGAATGTGGATCTTAGGGTAGGGCTGTTGTTAATTATTTAACACTTAATTTAGCTGTTAAAATTGTTGATGTAAAATTACAGTAAATATACTGGAAGTTTTTATAACGTACAGTTCTGTAATTCTACTGTACCTTGTTACAACTTTACAGTACACCTTTTACTTTACACTGGTTTAAAATTATTCCGCATGTACTGTAATAGTGCAGTACTACCGTAGTAACTTTTTACAGTACATTCACTCACAATTTTCTAAACTCTTCTGTAAATTTAAAAAAAAAGAAAAAATTATATCTACTCGTAATGATTGCTTCTTCTTCTTATCTTCAATGGCACTACAGCCTAAATTGGTTCTTGGCAACTTAACCTTCAGGCTCCGTAAAATTTTATTTGATGTTGTGAAAGGGTTGGGAGCGCTTCGAACAATCCTCTATCTACGATCTTTCATTTTCTCAGATTGAGATAGCCAAGATTTATCCATGCAGTAGCAGTGTGCAGAAATCATGCGTGTTAGATGAGCGTGAGTCATGAACTTGGCTTATCTTGAATTTAATGGCATAAATTCAAGAAACAATACAAGATATCTTGTAAATGAAAGGTTTCCTTCGACTCCAGTAAGTAGAATTAAGCTATTTAAACTTCTAAAATTAAATAAAGTAAAAAAATTCTTTAATTTAATATTTGGTGGTAGCGGTAAGCCTTAGCAATTTATAGCCTCAGTGAAAGAATGAAACGTTTGTCATAGTCGATCATATGCATACGGAAAAGTTGCAGTGAAATATGACGGTCGTCGTTTAGGCGATCGCATTTAAAAAGAAAGTCATGGCGCACAGCAACAAAATGCGGTCTTATAAGGCAGGTCGGCACTATTGCTTACGTTCGGCATTTCTATGAAGATTGCTCGTAGCAGAAACACGAGACGCAGAGAAATTCACATTGAAAAATATCATAGCTTCATAAGTGATTTGTGAGACTTTTATTTAGAGAAATTCGAAGATAGCGGATATGTTGGCACGAAGGGCTAACAACCCTTCCACAATAGGTAATGACAAATGTTAAGGAACCTGAATATCAGGAGGCCAAGGTCCGATTTGGGCTGTAGCGCCATTGTAGAAGAAGAAGGATATGTTGGCACTAATGATCGAATTTGTTACAATAGCTCTCGTACTCTTCAAAAAATGATTTAATTGTGAAGTGTCGAAAATGTGTCATTTTGTATACGAGGGATGGAAAAGGTGAGCGGATCGGAAGAACATTAATTATATTCATAGTGGTATACTTAGTCGCATTGATAGTTTTAAATAAAATAAATGTTCTTAATGGTAGTAAGGGTCACAGACCGTAATCGTGATCTGGTACATGACGTAGCCTAAATTCTGTGATAAGCCCACTGCAAGTAACATCAACAGCTCTGCTATTGCCTCCACCGGGTGTTTTGTTCAAAATAGCAGACAGAGAAGGGTGAAGGCGAGTGTTCCGTGCCTCTAATAGGAACTGCCATCCAGACTGGCACTCCAGCTTGGGGGTTGGACGAAACGCTGACAACGTCTCCCCGGAAAACAAACTCGCGTGTTCACGAACCCGGGTTACAGCCTCCGATTGGACGGATCAAGGTAAATGTAATGCAAGTAATGGCTTCGAAAATATGTTCGCTAGAGAGATGTGATCGCTCTCCACTATTACCTCTTGTTTATCACAAGTATATTAGTTAAATCGTTTGCATGCAAAAACGATTGCAAGCATTTCTTTCTCAATTTGAGCGTAGTTTTGTTATGTTTTTGTAAGAGTTTTCGACGCGTAAGCTACTTGGTAGTTATCCTGTAGTAAGACACTTCCTAATGCAAATGATGATGCTTCTGTCTTTATTTTTACCGATTAGTTCATGTCAAAATATTTGAATGTTGGAATTGTTGTTATTTATTCCTTTAATTGTGTAAATTCTCTTTCGTGTTCTGTTGTCCATTCAAATTTTCTGGTGTTGAGTGTTAGTTCCCTTAAATTCTTTGTTCGTTCAGCTAAATTGTTGATGCATTGTCCAAGATAGTTGATCATTTCCAAAAATCTAGATACTTCTTCTTTGTTCAATGTTCGTGGATTTTTGTTTATCGCTATTACTTTAGACTCATCTACTTTCACGCCTCGATTTGTAAGTAAATGGCCGTAAATTTGACTTCATTCATGCAAAGTTTTATGTTGTCTTTATTTAATTTCAAATTCATTGTATGCAGCTTTTCTAATAGATTTCTTAAATATTTGTTGTGGTTTATAACTGCTTCTTCATATGTCTCGCCTTGTCCGTATACGATAAAGTCATCTGCTATGCTTTGTACTCCTTGTGTGTAGTTCGCTTAGGATTTCTTGTTGCTTAAGTTGAAATATTTCCATCGCAGGTTTAAGCCCAAATGGCATTCTTAGGAATTTATAGTTACCAAACGGAGTACTAAACGTTGTTAATTTCCTGCTCGCTGGATCAAGTTTTATTTGCCAAAAACCATGTTTTGCGTCTAATGTTGAAAAAACTTTGGTATTACTTTATTATTCTAATAATAAAGTATTGTGATCGACACAAGAAAAAAAAAAATTTGCTACCCTGAATTTTTTTTTTCGCGTTTCATGACTAAATTAGCCTAAAAATGCAAAAAAAAACATAACAGGGCTACGATTGCGCGTAAACCGCAATCTTACGATACTCTAGATGAAATAGAATTTTTTGTGATTCCAAGAAATTTTGTATGGGGAGTGTTAGAAGGGGTGATAGCATTGAACTAATTTTTTCTCCATCATGCTAAAGTAGCTATAAAAATGTTTTATCCAAAATGCTTACTCCAAAAATTGAATAGGAGCTCAGAAAATTAGTGTATTAGATTTAGTGAAAATGTGCAGTTCGTATGGGAGGTGGTAGAAAGACTGGGGGATTTTAGTGATTTTTCAGAAATAACTAAGAATATCATAAAATTGACATCTCTTAAATTTTAGACCAGTAACATTCATACTTTTCAAGAAAATATATTTTTTGTGAAGCTGTGAAACTGTGGAATATTGTATGGGAGGGGGTAGAAGCAGTAAAGCTAATCAAATATTTTTTTCTGATCTTAGTGATAATCCTAAATAAGTATTTTTCACAAAATGTGAGCTCGATAAATGTTATATGTTCTGAGAAAATCGGCTTAGAGTATTTCATGAAAAAGTGTAGTTTGTAAATAATTTTAAAAAATTCGTCCTGGAACGAATTATAATGCAATGTACTTTGTTGTAGAAATTGTGTGTCCCTTTAATTTTCATCACTGGAAAAAGTTGAATTTCAGTTTCATTTTAATAAAATCATTTTCCTACTTTTCTTGAGCAACACGCCGCTTACACTCCAGAACAGTTCAACCTTTTATCATATAGTGAAATACAAACAGTCCGTTATCACGCGAACAACTTGGATTGCACTACTCTCCTTTGTGTTTCCTAACAAATTCATCATTTCATGTTTTAAGCACAGCATTAACTGTTCCGAAAAATCCTTCTTAAACCCCCATAAATTTTCTTCCTTTCATCCCTGCTGTGTGACCGAAACTATTAATGGATGGACCCCTAAGCCATGGTCGGTTCGCTTAAAGTGAAACAAAATTCTGCTGTAATTTAATGGCTTTCTTTTCTGGAGTTTTTACGATTGTTTTATTTGATAAATTTACGTTTTTTATAGCTAGGATTAAGATATCCAAGCTATAAAATAACTTTTGAAGTCAATGGCTGTTCCTAACCTCGGAACAATTTAAAGTTTTGAATAAATACATGTGTTAGTTAATTTCATGTACGAGTAATTCGAAACTAATAACAAGTGTGACTGCGCATAATGAAAAACTATATTATCCATATACAGTTATTTCACATCAAATTTTCTAAAGTGTCTTTAGAGTGTAGTTATCGTAAAACTTAGAAGCCAAACAGTCAATGAATTTTTTAACCTAATTATAGTAGTAAATAAGAAATGCATTAAAATGTCATCCTTTCAGCCATCTCTCAATGTTTTGTTTTAGCAGTTTCATGTGCTGGCATATAACTCAAAATAATTGATTGAAATTAGGGAGTTTCATTATATCGGGTTTGTCAATAAGGACATAACAATTTTGAATTTATGTATATATGTATAATACTGAGTAATTGAAATATTGGGCTGAAATTTATTCTAGGCTTAGTACACATGTTAGATTTAAGTATAGAATTCGATTTCGTTCATAAAACTACCGCGAGCACGTGTGCAGCGATCGATTCTTTTGAGTCAATTATTCAACAATCTTCCATACATATCGGCCCGAACGTTGACAATTTGGCGTTAGATATTGCTCCTGAGCTCCTCTAACTTTATTGGGTTGTTGGCATAAACCAATGACCTAACGTAGCTGAATAAAAGGAAATCCAACAGCGTTAAATTGCATGAGCGAAGTGGCCATTCGAACGGACCCCTTCAATAGATCTATTGTCTGACCAGCTGTGTGACATGTGGCACCATATTGGTTGATATGTGGATCATTGATGTCAAGTCAACCCAATTCTGGCCAAAAATAGTCTCCCAACATGGCGATAATTTTCACCGACGAAAAAGTACGGTCAAATCACACCTCCGGCATGAAATCCACATCACTCGGTCACGTTTTGTGGATGCAATGGAGTCTTTTGAAGGACATGTTGCTGTCCAGTAACGCATATTTTGCTTATTGAAAAAGCCATTAAGCCAAAAATGAACTTCATCGCTGCAGATGACTTTTCAATGAAATTCAGGATTTTCTGCAAACTTTCACAGAGCCCAATCGGAGAAGTTTCGGAGCTTCAAATGATCAGGAGGCTTCAGTTCTTTAGTTAATTTGGTCCACCCTTAGGTGTAGGCCAAGATCTTTACGCTAAATTCGCCTCAATGTGTATTGAGAGATTCTCAATTCCGGTGAACGGCGTGGAATTGACTGATTTACCTCATTTTGAACTGAAGCACTTACGATATTTTCGGTACTTCGACCGGTGCGTTGTCTCAATACTGGCACGGAAACATTCAATAGTGGCTCGAATTTATCCACTATAGCAGGCACAGCCTGCCTGGTGGGCCAATTATTTCGACTGAAAATTAGAGTAAGGGATTTTAAAGTTGCGACCACAGACTCAGAATTTCGGTAGTAATTACTTAATTATTCTATTAATAAAATTTTGTGATCGGCTTGGGCAAAAAAAAAAATGTGCTTCCCTGATATTTTATTTTTTTTATGTTTCATGACTAAATTAGCCTAAAAATGCAAAGAAAAAAACGTCTGTCTGTATGCACAATAACTCCCAAGCCTTTCAAGATAGAAAGTCCATTTTTGGGTGGATTGTAGATGAGTGTTGATCTCAGGCGGACTTCAATTTTAGGGATGTAGGGGTTAAGGGGGAGGTGGGGAGCGCTAGAACCGAAAAATACTAATTCGAATATCTCAACCATGGTACTAGTTAAAAATATGAAATTTGAGGGCTTGTGAGACAAACTATGAAAACAATTTTTTTTTATCCATTGGGGTTCGGTATAAAAAAAAATTGTCGGTCGAATATTTTTTGAAATGATTATATCTTCGAGATTACTTGATCAAAAAAACTCTTCTTTTAAGGCCAAAGGAGTGCAAAGAAAAAACTTGTATTATGCTATACTAGCGGACTACTAGAAAAATTTGGTCATAATAGTATTGGGGAAAAATGGGCAGCATTTTAAAAATGATGCAATTTTCAAAATTTCAAACCTTTATATTTCAAAATTCAATACAAATTGTAGAGCTGTATGATCTATAAATTTTGTAAAATTATTAAGATAAGGGTGTAAGGGGAACGAGGTGGTGGGCCAAAATGTCGAAAATTTTCACTAATTTTATTCCGGCTCTGGTAAAAGATGGATTGTTAAAATTTTGCATATCCTTTTGATAAATATAAAGAAAAAATATTAATTCGAACCAGAACTGTTAAGTACGACCCTAACTTGCACGAGGTGTTTCACGTGTATTGAAAAAATACTAGGACTCAAAATTTTTGAGTGAAAATTCAAGCTACAAACTCGAAAATGCTTGAAACTAGTCTAATACTTCCAAAACTTCTACCTCCGAACATTTTTAAAAAGCGAATGATCACCACACCATTAAAAGCTATCAACTTAAAAATTTTTACAAACTCTTCCAAGAATATTTCAAATAAAAATGCATCAAAAGTCTTGGAATACCTTCTGCCCATCAACCCCCTCTCATGAAAAGGTATGGTTTCGACCAATTTCAATAAATCAACTAATAAACAACAAATTAAAAGCTATGAACTTGAAATTTTGTTCGGACACCTTCCAAAAGAAACTTAACAAAACTGCATTACAAATTTTGTTATTTCCTGACCTTCTCTATCCCCCATACAAATGTATGGTTTTAAGAATATCTCATGTAGTATCCCTGCCCTAGAGCCATCATTCACATAGTCTTCCCTTTTCCACCCTAACCTGCATATTGTCTTCCCACGTACCCTAAACTTGTCCCAAGAATAATAAAGTTGGGCCCCACTTGTTGGCAGATTTTCTTAATAGATGTTAAAGATATTACTTTTAAAGTGTTTTTCTTCGCACTCTCCGTGACTCTCCTCCTGAAAATATTGTGAGAGGCCAGTTGTTAGTTGATTATGGTTGAACTATGTGTCGCCTAATTGGTTCTAAGATATTGTGTTAAGTAATTTCGAAAATATAATAGCTCAACGCGTTCTCATGCAAGAGAGGACACGGACGGATGGACGGATGGACGGACGGACATATGGTTTTGAGATTTTTGAGTGATTATATAAACTTCTGTATCATTCAATTTTTTCTCTTATTTCTTGGCATTACAAACTTTGTGGCAAACTTATAATACTGTCAGTTTTCAGCTAGAGTATAAACATAACAGAATTATGATTGGGCGTAAATCCCAACCATATGATACTCTAGCTGAAATGGGAAATTTCTCTCAAATTCTTTCGAATAGCGTATTGTGACTTGTGAGGTGGTAGAAGCAATTTTACGTTATTATTATAATAATAAAGTATTGTGATCGACACAAGAAAAAAAAAAGTTTGCTACCCTGAAATTTTTTTTTTTCGCGTTTCATGACAAAATTAGCTTAAAAATGCAAAAAAAAAAAATCCGTCTGTCTGTACGCCGTACGCCGACGTGTACGCTCAGCGCACATTAACTCCTAAGCCCTTCAAGATAAAATGCTAATTTTTGGGGGGATTGTAGATAGTTGCGGATCTCAGGCGGATACCCAATTTGAGGGGTGTACGGGTTCAGGGGGAGGCGGAGGGAGCGCTTAAACCGAAAAATACGAATTCAAATATCTCAACCATGGTAACAGCTAGGAAGCTAAAACTCAACATACATATAGAGGGGTTTATGGGACAACTTTTAAAAATAATGTAATTTTTTTTATCCATTGGGGTGCGAAAAGGGGGGGCTAAGAACCAATTGTCGGCCGAATTTTTTTTTCACATGATTATATCTTCGAAATTACTTACCGTGAAAAAATTATATTTAGAGACCGTCAATGTGGCATATAGTTTCATCGGAACCAGCTCAGAAAGCGGCTAGTTATTGTAAGGGGGAGGGTCAGGGGGGGTGCACAGAAAAACACTTAAAAATTAATATCTCAACTATCTTTTAAGCTATGTAATTGAAACTTTAAACGTATATTAAGCTATACTAGGCCAATACAAAAAAAATATAACATGGTGAAATAATAGTAGTGGGGGTAAATGGGAAAAATCTCAAAAATGGCGCACTTTTCAAAATTACAAATCCTTATATCTCAAAAAATAGTACAGATATCAAATCAAAAATTTGTCAGATTGTAGAACTACATAATAGTTAATTTTGGTAAAAATTTTAAGTTGGAGATGTAAGGGGAGGGAGGTGATAAGCAAAAATGTCGAAAATTTTTAGTGATTTTTTTAGGGCTCTCGTGAAAGCTACAAAGTTAAAATTTTGCATGTGGATACATCTATTTAATGTACATAGAAAAATAATATTAACTTGATCCATATTTATTATAAGCCGACCCCTCCGGTCTAACGTGCACAAGGTGTTTCATGTGCATTGAAAAAAACACATAAACTGAAAATTTTTGAGTGAAATTTTAATGTAGAAACTTGAAAATTTGCAAAATGCATTTAAAAAAAATCCTTAAATATACGAAATATTAACTGGTCGAAAACCTTTAACCGTTCTACCTCCTCCCATACAAAATTATTTATTTTTCAAGAAATGAATTATCACCTAACTATTAAAAGCTATCAATTTCAAATTTGGCATAAAAACTTATAAAAATAATTCAAATGAAATTGCTTTAAAAGTTTTGAAATCGCGCTTGCGCTTCTACCCCCTCCCATACAAAACTATGATTTCGACCAATTTCATTAAATCAACTAATAACCAACAAACTAAAAGCAACGAACTTGAAATTCTATACAGCACAAGAGACGCGAAATAAAACTGCGTATCAAATTTTACGATTCCCCTATATTCTCTACCCCCTCCCATAGAAATGTTCGGTTTCATGAATGTAAAATACACCGAATTTTATGAAAATTCTATGCAACTTCGTCTATGATACACATTCTATACAGAGAATATTGGACGTGATTCAAGTAATTAATTGAAAAGCTATTAACATCCACCCACCCTTACTATTACCTTTACTCCACCCCTCATAAAAACCCAAACTTACAGAAACGAATGAAATATTGTTAACAGTCCTGCCCAAGAACTCCCTTCCACTTAGCTTTCCCTAACCACTCTAACCTGCATATTGACTTTCCACTCATCCGCAACTTGTCCCAAGAATAATAAAGTTTCGCCCGACTTGTTGGCAGTTTATTTGTATATGATACCGAACGTGGGATGCAAAATGTTTCGCGCTGAATTTAAAATTTGTAGTTTTCATTATTTTCAAAGAAACTGAGCATAATCTTCCTGAAATTGATGCATTTGTATGGGAAGTGGTAGAGAAAGTGCAGGGTTTTATATGATTTTGAAACTGTTCATCAATATTCTTATCATCATGCTTTGTTTCAATTTCAAAGTTGATAGCTGTCACGTGTTTGAAGACAAATGCTTTTCTTGAATCTATACATAGTAATATAATTGTAGTGTCTGTCTGTTATTTGCTTACAAATGGCTATAAGTTAGTTTTTTGAGTTATTTTAGCATTAACTAAGTATAAAAACACATTTTTGAAATTTTTGTCTGTCTGTCTGTCCGACCGCTTTTCACGCACAAACGGCTGAACCGATTGTAATGAAACTTGCACAGTTTGTTAGGTGTCCATCGGAATGAAATCTGCTTTTGGTTTCATTTCACTCACAACTTTACACCAATTTTCTCAGTACGTGTAACTTCCAATGAGCTAAATAATGTATTAAATCTTTAATTAACATTGTTATTAATATCGGGAAAAAATTAACCGATTAGCGTCACTCCTTCTACCCCCTCCCATACAATGTGGCACAGTTCCACGACTTCACAAGAATTTGATTTTCTTGAAAAGTCTGAATGTTACTGATCTGTAATTTGAAATATATCAATTGCATGATGATTATAGTTGTTTTAAAAAAAATCACCAGAAACCCCCTTCTCCTTCCACCACCTCCCATAAAAACCGCACTTTTTCATGAAATACTCTAAACGAATTTTCTCAGTACATTTAAATTTCATCGAGGTAAAAATTTGAACTTAATCCTTAATTAGCATTATTATTAATATCGGGAAAAAACTTAACCGAGTAGCTTCACTCCTTCTTCCCCCTCCCATACAATGGGACACATTCCACGACTATACAATAATTCGATTTTCTTGAAAAGTATGAATGATACAGATCTGAAATTTAAAGTATATCAATTGCATGATAGTTATAGTTGTTTCTCGAAAAATCACCAAAAACCCTCCACTCCTTCTACCACCTCCCATACAAATTGCACAATTTCATTAAATTCAATGCACTAAGTTTCCCAGTACCTACTCAATTTTTGAAGCTTAAATTTGGTACAAAACATTTTTATAGCTACTCTAGCATGATATGAAATAAATTAGTTCAGTGCAGTCACCCCTTCTACCACTCCCCATACAAAATTTCTTAACACCGCAAAAATTTCGATTTCATCTATACATAGTATCGTATAATTGGGCTTTACGCACAATCGTAGTCCTGTTATATTTTTAAGCTTAATGTTATTTTATTTGTTTTTTTTTTTTTTAAATGACGGCTACAATTATTTAATAATTTATGGTTCTGATTCCAACAATATACAAACCATTTTCTTCAAAGAGCCATTAAAGTAAGCAGATTATATATCCCACATAATGTATTACTAACTACACTTTCAAAAATTGCTTATTATTGCTATTTTTACGCGGACGAAGTCGCGGGCGTTTGCTAGTTTATAATATAAATATTTGTATGGAAGGGGGTAGGAGTGCAGCAAAGCTAATAAAATTTTTAGAATTTATTACTAATATTAAGGGACAAATTCTGTCAAAATTTTACGTTTTTTACTTTTTTAATTTTAATGGAAATCGATATAATGTATTTTCCAAAATTATACATTTGTATGGGAGGCGGTAGAAGGAGTATACGGATGAAAGCAATTTTTTTTGTCAATGATATTTTTATTATTATACTTTCAACAAAACTTTAAGTCGACAGCTTTGACAGTTTCGAAGAAAATTAGTTTAATTGAAATTTCAAAATTTTGTGAAATTTGTATGTGAGGGGGCAGAAGGAGTAAGGTGAAGTTGATAATTTTTTCAAAACAAATTGTAATTTTAAGAAAATTAACTGTGACAAAAATTCATCTTTTCAGCTTTGCTAGTTTAAATGAAAATAAAAAAAATATAATTTTCAAAATTGTGCATTTGTATGGGAGGGAGTAGAAGGAATTAGCGGGTCACATCAATATTTTGTGATGGTAATGATATTTTATCATTATACTTTGACTCAAATTTCAAGTCGATAGCTTAAATAGTTTCGGGGGAAAATCGATTTCTTAAAATTTCGAAATTTCTTGAAATTTGTATGGGAGGGGTTGGGAGTAGTGGAGGTATATAGCCCGTTCAGAAAATTAAAGTTTCTTTTTCTTTTAAAATAACATAAAGCAATTATCAATTTAATTGTAAAGATCAATGTAAGCTAATATATAAGAGAAAAAAATTGTTTGTATGAAAAATCGACTACGAAAGAGAAAAGAGAAAGAGAAATTTCAGCTCGATTGCTTGAAGCGTTCGAGAGTTATGTTGTAGACAGACTGATAGACGGTCACTCGATATCGAGATTTTTGAGCGACAACAAATATTTCTGTGCCCTTGGCGGCTCTGTGCAAGCGTTATTTCTTAGCATTAAAAACGGTAAGGCAAACACAATGTACTCTCAGATTTCATCCAGAGTATACAAATTGGTCGATTGTTGGTTGTAAGCCCCTTTCCCCTTTTGTACTCCACTGAATAAAAAAATTGATTTATGTTTACTTTCCCCCCTTCTCACTACATTCTTCACAAAATTTAAGTAATGAAATTTCGCTACCTAATCTACAATCTACGCAAATTGGTTTTCTATCTATAAGGATTTCTGAGATATGAGTCGTTGAAAGTTGTTGAAGCGTATATGTACGGCGTACATACAGACTGTTTTTGCAATTTGAGCAATATTTAGTAATGAAATGCGAAAAAACAACATTTTGAGGTTGCAAATTTCATTTTCTGTTTCGATCACAATACTTTATTATTAGAATAATAAAGTAATATATCATCAGTCCTACTAGATAAGTTTATAAAATTTTCTAGTAGGCTGCATGATATTGGTTTAGCCAATCCCAGATTAAACAGTCAGCAAGACTATTTGGCCATTCATAATATCGCCTATCGAAATTGCGTCTCACAACCTCTTCTGACCTATCACACTGTATGTGTGATATTTATTTTCATGAGACACTTTAATTATATTTATTTGGCTAATAATGCCAAGCACTTTTTTTTTTGAATTTCACTGTATTTTCCTGTTTTTAATTCTAGAATATGAAAAATTTAAATGAAAATAAATTTGACATTGCCACTGTTTAAAAAAAGAATTATTGTTATAAATTTTTTCTTCGCGTTTTGAATATCAAAAAGTTAACATCGATAATAAAATTGGTATTTTTGTCACGATATTGAATCAATGACATGAAAATAATTCATGAAATCAACGACCAAATAAAGCGCAAAAAGTGGTTTCATAATAATAATAATTTGAAAAAAAAACCATGCTGAATGTCATCATTAGGTCACCATATAGTTTTGTTCTTGCTCTAATTTATTTAGTACGATAGTAAAAATAATAATAAAATAATATAAAAAGTCTGCTTGGTACAATTATAACTTTAAGAAATGGAAATACTATTGGCAGCAATTTCTTTTCCAACAATTTATTTAGTAGATAAGCGATGAAATAGATAATATATCTCGTATGGAATCAAGTGCGTGATATAAATGAAATCATAGTATTACTCAATGAAAACAAAGTAATTCATACTATTGGGATACGATATTTTGGAATGGGTTTAAATTTTATTCTAGTAATTGGAAATAATACTACTAGCAGTACTGTAGCGACTGAACACAAGGGCAAAACACTGTAAAGATAGAGATTACCATATACGAGTACATTGAATCTCACGGATATTCGTAGTTATGATTCATATGAAAAAAAAGAGCATGAATGTAAAAAAAATTAAATCAATTTGCATTGTATTATGTACTAGCGATCGCCCGCGACTTTGTCCCCGGAAGAATCGCAAATTAAGCAATTTTTGAGAATGTAGTTAGTAATATGTACATTATGTGAGTTATATGTACATATAATCTGTTTAGTTTAATAACTCTTTAAACACAATGGTTTGTATTTTGTTGGAATCAGAACCATAACTTATTAAGAATGAAACCACGATACTCGCATTAGTATGGGACAGGCTCGTGTTCAAATCAATCCCGTGATTTGATATGATAGAAGTATGGAAGAGCGTTAAGGACATGTGAATAGTTGTAGCTTGTGTTAATTAAAAAAAAGACCAAATAAAATAACGTTAAGCTTAAAACCATAACAGGACCACGACGGTGCGTAAAGCCCAATCATACGATACTATGGACGAAATCGAAATTTTTGTGATGTTAATAAATTTTGTATGGGGAGTGGTAAAAGGGGGAAAGCATTGAACCAATTTATTTCACATTATACTACAATAGCTATAAAAATATTTTGTACCAAATTTAAGTTTGAAAAATTTAATAGGTACTGAAAAACTTAATGCATTGGATTTAATGAAATTGTGCAATTTGTATGGGAGGTGATAGAAGGAGTGGGGGGTATTTGGTGATTTTTCAACAAACAACTATAATCATAATGAAATTGATATATTTTAGATATTAGATCGGTAACGTTCACACTTTTGCAGAAAATCGAATTTTTGAAAACTTGTGGAATTGTGTCACATTGTATGAGAGGGGGTAGAAGGAGTGAAGCTAATTGGTTAATTTTTTCCCGATATTAAAAATAATGCTTATTAAGGATTTGATATGAAATTTTAGCTTGATGAAAGTTATACGTATTGAGAAAATTTGTGTAGAGTATTTCATGAAAAAGTGCAGTTTGTATGGGAGGCGGTTAAAGGAGTGAGGAGTTCTTAGTAGTTTTTTGAGGAACTACTACAATCATCATGCAGTTGATATATTTATACTCTAGATGAAATCTGAGAGTATATTGTGTTTGCCTTACCATTTATAACGCTAAGAAATAACGCTCGCACAGAGCCGCCAAGGGTACAGAAATATTTGTTGTCGCTCAAAAACCTCGATTCCGAGTGACCGCCTGTCTGTCCGTCTGTTTGTCTGTGCGTCTGTCTACAGCATAACTTTCGAAAGCTTTGAGTTATAGTGCTAAAAATTTTTGTGTGTCATTTTTAGCAAAAAAGTAACTTTAAGTTCGTGAATGGGCTACATCCCTCCACTCTTCCTATTCCCTCCCATACGAATTTCATGAAATTTCGAAACATTAAGAAATTGATTTTTCTTTGAAACTATTTAAGCTATCGACTTGAAATTTAGGTCAAAGTATTATAATATAGATGCCATTAATATCACTGAATATTGACTCAATCCCTTTACTCCTTCTACTCCCTCCCATACAAATGGTCAATTTTGAAAAATACATATTTTCGATTTTCATTGAAACTAATAAAGCTGAAAAGACGAAATTTTGTCAGAATTAATTCTACTATAATTGCAATTTATTTTAAAAATAATTATCAACTTCACCTTACTCCTTCTACCCCCTCCCATACAAATTTCACGAAATTTTGAAATTTAAATTAAATTATTTTTCTTCGAAACTGTTAAATAGAAATATTAATAATGCGAAAAAAATTTGTTTTGATCCGTACACTCCTTCCACCCCCTCCCATACAAATGCATAATTTTTCTTAAATGCATTTTATCGATTTTCATTCAAAAAAGTACAAACTTCAAATTTTGCCACAATTTGTTTCTTAATAATTGAAATAAGTGTTAGAAAAAATTATCAGCTCCGCTTCAATCCTTCTACCACCTCCCATACAAATATCTCTATTATAAATTCAAGAAAAGCAATTCTCCTTCAAGTAAATATATGAGAGCTATCAACTTTGAAATTGAATCAAAGCATGGTGATAAGGATGATGATAAGCAGTTTCAAAATCATCTGAAACGCTCCACTTCCTCTGTCACCTCCCATACAAATGCCTTAATTTCAGGAAAACTATGACCAATTTCTTTAAAAATAATGAAAACTAAAAACTTTAAATTCAGCAAAAAACATTTTGCATGCCATGTTCGGTGTCATATACGAAAAGTACAACCCTCCCCCTCTACTACTACCACTTCCCATGCAAAAGTCTCTATTCACTATTCGAAAGAATTTGAGATGACATATTTTCCGGTATATTAAAGTTATTTCCATATCATCTAGAGTATCATTTGATTGGGCTTTAAGCAATTCTGTTATGTTTTAAATTTAAGATCAGTCACATACACATTTTTTAAGAAAATATAATTTTTGAAAAGTCGTGGAATCGTGTCACATTGTACGTGAGGGGGTAGAAGGAGTGAAGCTAATCGATTAATTTTTTTCCCGATAATAATAATAATACCAATTAAGGATTTGGTACAAAATCTTAGCTCGATGGAAGTAATACGTACTGAGAAAATTGGTGTATAGTATTTAATAAAAAATTGTAGTTTGTATGGGAGGTGGTGGAAGGAGTAGAGGGATTCTAATAATTTGCAAACTAAAAGTTTCGAAAAAAAAATCGATTATTACATATTTTTGAAAGTGTGTCACTTTGTATGGGAGGGGGTAGAAGGCGTGAGGGGAGTGACATAAAACCAAAAACAGATTACATCTCGGAGCATACCTAATAAACTGTGAAAGTTTTGTTTCAATCGGTTCAGCCGTTTTTGCGTGAAAGCCGGACAGACAGACAGACGAACAGACAGAGAAGAATTTTAAAAAACGCGTGTTTCTGCTTAGTTATTGCTAAAATAAAGCAAAAAACTAACTTATAGCCATTTCTAAGCAAATAACAGACTTACACTACAATTACATTTACATCAATTACATTACATCATTGCGACGGTAAGTTTGAACGTCTGAGGGTTTTACTCCGAATGTTTAATAAACACAAATTTTCCTACTTCTTTGGATGAAGCACAACCCCAACTTATCACGGATCTTATCCATTTCGTAGTTGGGTGAAAATTTTCTTAACAGTCATACTTTTATTCGAGTTAATGTGCCCACATTTTCGTCAGTAAATATAACATCATCCTAGATGTTTATCTCGTCTCATCTCGTCGCAGCGCTACAGCCCCTTTCGGGCCTTGGCTTCCCGTAGCCGAAGCCTCCAGCGATCTCGGTCCAGTGACCGCATCCTCCAATTTTGAAATCCGAGCAGCGATGAACAGTCTTCGTCAACAGAGTCGGACCAGCGTTTCCTGGGTTTTCCCACTGGCCTCCGGCCCTCCGTTTTTCCCTTGAATACCTTTTTAGGTATTCGAGTTTCGTCCATCCTTTGTACATGGCCAGCCCATTGCAGCTTCCGCAGTCCGATGATAGTGGAAACCTCCGGTTCGTCAAATATATCATACAGCTCACTGTTGTATTTAGTTCGCCATCGGTCACCATCACGTTTCGCTCCAAATATTCGTCTCAGGACCCGTCTTTCGAAAGCGTTCAACATATTTGCGGATGCTTGTGTAAGGGTCCATGTTTCTCATCCGTAGCAAAGCACAGGTCTTACTATTGATTTGTAGACTTGGAGTTTGGTCTTCCTGTGTACGCAACTTGCCTTAAGAATAGCTAAGACTGAATAATACGTTTTATTTGCGAGCTGGATTCGTCTTTTTATTTCGTTCGTTTCATTTCCACTCTTTGTCAATTTTGTGCCTAACTATATGAATTCGTCCACATTTTCCAAATTATATTCGTCAATTGTAATGTTTTGTCTATTAGGGGTCCTTTTCCTTGTTTGTGTCATTATTTTCGTTTTTGTTTCATTGATTTATACTCTGGATGAAATCTGAGAGTATATTGTGTTTGCCTCACCGTTTTTAACGCTAAGAAATAATGCTCACACAGAACTGCCAATGGTACTGAAATATTCGTTGTCGCTCAAAAACCACTTGTGTGAGTGACCGTCTGTCTGTCTGTCTCAGACATAACACTCGAACGCTTTGAGCTAATATGCTGAAATTGAATGCATGTTTAAGGGGTTGGTAGTTTGTTGTTTTAAAAAGTAAATTTTCGAACTGAATTAACCATTAAGATCCCCTATTTTGAATTTAGCCCATTTTTTTTTGTGTTGATTGTGAAGCGTTTTTGTTTGACAGTTTTATTGTGTGAACATTGAGGTTCAGTGATCAAGAATTACATAGACGCACAATGTATAGAAATTGGGAAAATCTACTACCGAAATGGTGAAAGTTTTGCAGAGGCGGTTAGATAATTTCGTGGCTTTTTCGATTAACTTAATGCAGCTTCTGTCGGTCCGTGGTTCGATTAATCCAGAAATTTGTGGCGAATGTTTGAGTTCAAACCTAGAAAAGACTTGTCCATGTGCGTGAAGGTCGGCTAATGAAAATATTGCAGCTGTTCGTGAGAATGTTGCCCAAAATTCTTCCACCTCGATTAGCCATCGTTCTCAGCAATTGAGACATGTCTACACTCTTTATTAAAATAAGAACATCAGAGCTTTTTAAATATTTCAAATTTTAAAATAGGGGGTTTGAATGGGACATCCTTTATTAGCGAACTCGTCATTGTTTCGTTCGCCGTTATGATGTTAGTGAAGTTAAACATAAAGAAATTATGTACAAAATAATTCCAAACTGCTTGAACACTTAAAATTTGGAATCATTATTAACGCTAAGAATTCAAATTAATTACTTTAAGGTTGTTTTGATTTGTTCTGAGTCAGATCCGCTACATCATTCCCCAACTGCTGTCATACTAAGTAATATTTTACTGTACGTCCTGCTCGCGTGACGAAGATTCTTTGCATGTTGGATTGCCCTGTCGGGCTGTTGTTTTGTGTTAAATGCGCATCTACTAGTTGCAAAGCTTTGCAACTTTCTTCTCCACTTACTTCGCAGAACGCTGGCTTGAGACGGGCAATAGTTATGCTTTGCGGTTTACAATTAATCAGGATCTTGAACACTTTATCGCCTCGTTTATCTACCTCGTATGGTCCATTGTAGGGCCGCTACTATGGTGAATGAAGGAAGTGGACCGACCAGGTCAATATTTAGAAGAGAAAAATGATTCATAGTGTCGATGTAGTTATGGATCTAGTATACCGATGTATTTTTGCCCTTTGGCAGGCTACGCATTGTGTTTTAATTTTTTTTTGCGATCACAATGCAAGTTAGGCCAAACGAATCTCTCCTGAATGAGCTTAGTCCTTCCCTTAATGCCAGGGTGAGTTAATTCGTGAAATTTTTTTAAGACGCTAGCTCTGAATAGTTTTGCAATAAGCGTTCTGAATGTTGTTGTTCCTAATATCGCAAAACATCTTTATATTTATTCCGAAAAGGATAAGGCTCTTCAGTACCAGGTATATTGTATCTGACCGCAGAAGATTTTTAAGCTCCGTATTATTGTGTTAATTTCCAGCAATCAGATAGTAATAAGTTTCAGTTGTATTTACCTGTTCTTTTCTTGAAAGGACATCTGGCGCTGTATTCTTGCTTCCAGATACGTAGCGTATGTTGGTATAGAATTGCCCTATGAATTCTAAAAACCTGGCCTGTTTCGGTGAAGTCTTTTCCAATCTTTGCTCGAACGCATAGAGTAAAGGCTTATGGTCATTATAAATGAAGAAATGTCTCTCCCCTGGCATGTGAGGAATTTTTTTTCCAATGGGAAAAGTACTGCGCCTATGGCGAAGTCTGTGAAATCCTGGATATATGGCTCAGGGTATTTGTCTGGGATTGTGATAGCATTAAGCATTCGTTAATCCTCGCATGGGCGCAAATTTCATCACTTTTCCTAACCATGTGAAGAGGTGATGCTCAATTGTTCTTGAACGGACCGTAGAGTTACAAGTTCGTTGATATATTGATAAGCTGTTTAAATCAACCGCTAAGCTGTAGTAGCTTAAAAAATCTGCTTGTTTTGATCCATATACTTCTTCTGCAAATTTCCATGCAAATGCATAACTTTGGTAAAAGCATTATATCAATTTCCATTAAAACTAGGAAAAGCAGAAACTTAAAATTTTGCAAGGATTTGTCCCTTAATAATTGCAATAAAACCTGACAAATTATAAATTTCGTTTCACTCCTTTTATCCCCTACCGCACAAATTTCTACGTAAGAAATTCAAAAAAGCATTACTCCTTCGCACATATGAGGACTATCGACTTTTAAATTGGAACAAAGCTTGTTGATAAGGATAATGATAAGCAAATTCAAAATCATCTAGAACCTTCCACTTTCTCTGCCATCTCCCATACAAATGCCCAAATTTCAGGAAAACAATGTTCAATTTCTTTGAAAATTATGAAAGCTACAAACTTTAAATTCAGCACGAAACACTTTGATACCATGCTCGGTGTCATATATCATAAATTGTAATCGTCCCCCTCTGCTTCTACCACCTTCCATACTAAAGTTACTATTCGTTATTTCAAAGAATTTAAGATACATTAAACTCTTTCCAATTTCATCCAGAGTATTGTCTAATTGAACTTTACGCCTATACATAATTCTGTTATGTTGGGAACTTATTTTGATTTTGTTTTTCGCAGGCGTTTTAGGCTAAATATAAGTTTACACTTCCGAGATTTTTCATGAAATCAGAAGCTGCAATCATATTTTCAGCTGTCAATCTCGATTTTTGAAACACCGCCAAGTGACAACTCAATTAAAGGCTCCGTGACTAAATTCCAGACAGCAGAAGAAGACTTGTTCAAATGGAATAAAATATTTTAATACTAATGTGAGGGTACTTAGGCGATGTACTACATATTTTTCCGAAGATTGCAATTTCTTGTATTTGAGGCAAAAAAGTAAACAGGAAGAATGCTCAGATGAAAGTGTTTTTTTTCACATTTGAGATCTTTTTTTTTTTTTTTACAGAATGACCTGTGTTATAGGCAATTTCGGCCTTTATGTGCAATGCACAAACACAGTCATGGAGGGAAGGAATGGGATTGGGAAGGTTGGGGAAGGGGAGTGAGAACGACCGTAGCGAGTGGAGAAGCTGGTATATTGCTCAATTGTACTGGCTGCTTACTGACAAATATTTGCAGATGTTATGGGACTGAATGATAGAAAGCGAACTGAATGAAAGCGAACAGAAACCATCTACTGAGTATCTAGGCCTTCTTGAAGTGGAACTGTTTCACTTTTACACCGTTTCCCCATTTTATTGCGAATAATTTTTTATCATCAGTAGCAACTGAAAAATTTGCGCTTAAAAAATCCCGTCTGGAGTGGGAATCGAACCCACGACCTATTGACTGAGAAGCAAGCACGCTGCCCACTACGCCACGGAAGCCTTATCTATTAACAACTTTACTTTAGATCTATTAACAAAACAATAACGATTATTTGTAATTCTAATTTCGATTTAAAATAATTTAATACGAAATACTCTCGCGGGTTACTAAATCTTTTCAACAAATAATTACTATCGAATAATATGTATCATTATTTAAACAGTGTTTAATAGAAAAACACTTTCATTAGATCTATTTAACACCTATAACAAAGATCAAGAATTTTTCCACGTAATGGAATTAAAGTGATTTACATAAAATTGATTTTTTGGAACTGCGATTCTAGTTTGTTTACGAAAACCGTAGATTATTAATTTTATTTTTATTGAAAAAAAAAAAAAAAAAAACGTAAGAGGACAACAATTGGGCCTAAAGCCCAATCATGCGATACTCTACCATGAAAGAGACATTTTTTGGATTTCAAGAAATTGGGGAGTGGCAGAAGCGGTGACGGCATTGAACTAAATTTTGTTCAACCTTCTAGAGTTTCTATCAAAATGTTGTATTTAAACTTAATTAATACGTACTGAGAAAATTAGTGTAATGCATTTAGTGAAATTGTGCAGTTTATAAGGGCGATGGTAGAAGGATTGGGGATTTCTTAATGACTTTTTCAGAGATAACTATAAACATCATGCTTCTGAATTGTTTTAAATTGGAGATCAGCAGCATTCTTACTTTTCAAGAAAATCGATTTTCTGTAAAGTTGTTAAATTGTGTCATATTGTATGGGCGGGGGTAGAAGGAGTGAAGCTATTTGCCCAATTTTTTCGTTCCTACTAATAATTCTAAATAAGTATTTGGTGCACAATTTCAGCTCGTTAAATGTTATAGCCACTGAGTAAATTGGTTTAGAGCATTTCATGGAAAAGTGCAATTTGTATGTGAGGTGGTACAAGGAGTAGGGGGATTCAAATAATTTTTGTAGCTTAGATCGAAATCGCCATAAAATATACGTATTCCTAATTTTAGATCAATATCTTTTATATTTTTCGAGAAAATGCGTTTAATGTCGAATTCTGAAATTCTATCATTTTATATGGGAGGGGGTAGAAGGAGGGGGGAACGATTTGGTCTGATCACAATCTGAACCTTAATTTTTTTTTATCAAAAATGACGTGACGGGTTCTCGAGCTAGACAGGAGACGGACGGACATCCGGTTTTTAGATTTTGCAGTTATAATATCATTAATTGTTTTCTCCGAGTCTTATTTTTAAGCGTTACAAACTTTGTGGCAAACTTACAATAATCTCTCTTTCATCTAGAGTATAATCATCAAAGAAGAAATTTATCGCCATTCTCGACGATGCTGATACGAGAATGACTTAAAGTTCAATCAATGTCGTTCATAAAAGAATTAAACTACAGTTTTTACTCGACGTTGTTAGTATACGAGTACATACCTATAGTAAAAAGTCTGATGGTGAAGTGTCTGCTGACATTAAAATAATAATTAGCACTTAAAATTTTACAGGCAATTTGCCATGATTATTAGTTATATTTAACATATGAGTATCATAATAAATTTTAGGTAGAAGAGTTTTTTGTACGTGCCACTATTAATGGTTGGTTTTATTAGATATACCTGTCATGTTCTAGCTAAACTCCAAACAAGGTCGGGGTTTTTTTTGTAACGTTTAACACAATAGACAATGTTAAGGCCATTACCAAACTATTGAAAATTTGTATTGTTGATTAAGTTATAATCATTTATTTTAGATGTTATTTAGCATTATGTTCATAATAGTTTGTTTCTAAAGTTATTTGCAATGAAAAACAGTGTAAAGCCCAATCATATGATACTCTAGATGAAATGAGAAAGAGTTTAATGTACCGAAAAAAATGAAATCTCAAATTCTTTCGAATATTGTATTGTAACTTCTTTGGGAGGTGGTAGAAGCAGAGGGGAGTTTTGTAATTTTTCGATATAACACTGAACGTGGAATGCAAAATCATACGTGCTGAACTTAAAATTTGTAGTTTTTATTATTTTCAAAGAAATTTCATATAATTTTACTGAAATTGGGGTATTTGTATCGGAGGTGGCAGAGAAAGTGGAGGATTTTACATGACTTTGGAACTGCTTAGCAACATGCTTATCACCATGCTTTGTTTCAATTTCAAAGTCGATAGCTCTTATATGTTCGAAAGAGAAATGCTTTTCTTGAATTTACAATACAGACAATTGTATGGGAAGGGGTAGAAAGAGTGAAGCGAAGCGGATTATTTTTTTTTGGTATTTATTGCAAATATTGTGAGAAGTCTTTTTATTGTCTTCTCGTCTACTTTCTGCGTGGATTCCCGTTACTGATTTCTTTGTTGACAATATTCCATACTCAAACCAAAAATTTCGATATTTTTGATATACTAAGCATAGACAAAATCCATAACTTAGTATCTTTATTTATGACACTTCAACATTACAGTGCTGCACATAATTTATTGCTCTTGTAACATTTCAAACACTAAAATTACATTTTCGGTTCGGTAAATTAATTACTTTTTCGTCTCACCTGACGCAGGACTCCGAAGGGTCAACCTGGTTCTCCGCCGGCGCGGTGCCAATTTTGTTTTGTTGTGTTTTAATTAATTATTTAGTTATTATTTATTGCAATTTATTATTATTATTGTATTTTATGATGATCTGCGGTAAATGTTCTATTCCCCTGGACATGGAAATGATCAATGATAACTACGGCAAGATCATCGAATGTGATGGAATATGTGAACGTTCCTTCCATCTTTTATGTACGGACTCTGCCTCGAGTTTCCAATCCGCATCCGGCTTTACATGTTTCGATTGCAGCAGTATTAAACCGTGTTACGTGCTTAAACTTCTTCACGTCATCACTACACGATTAGATTCGATGAGCACAGCTCTTTTATCGTTGAACAATGTTTCTATATTCTTGACTAATAAAGTCAGTGGAATCAGTGACATGTTAACCATCCTGAATAACTGCTTCGACGACATCCGTGAACAAGGAACTCAGATTGATAAGGTTGAGTCTTGTTGCTCTCTCATGCAACATGTCGTTTCGAAAATGTCAAAAAAGGTTTCAAACTCAGATAGCAAATTGACATCCTTATCCAACAGCATTACTGATCTTTGCTCTAGCTTCACTGAGTGCAGAGAGATTGGACCTATTTTGGGCAACGTGCAAACATTGCACAAATTAGATCTGTTAAATGATAACGTGAAACTATTATCATCTAATTTAAAAATTACTAAAGAGCATGTGCCAGTTGCTAGATCCAACATTGACTGTCAAACCGATCCGAATATCTCATCTTGCTTTCTTGGCTGCCAGACTGATTCCAACGCGTTACCTCAACCACTTTCTGGTGCATTCATATCACAGCCGAAAGCAGTAGACAAGAAACGCAGAAAGAGCACGAAAACAAGTAAGCGCACTCGACGGAAGGCTGCTGAATCTCCTAAAGACGTTCACCCAAGGTCGAATCTACATGCAGATGACAACGTTACCTTCCCCTCATGTGATATATCGAACGTAGAGAACGTTCCTGAGTCTGATGATGCGCCACAATTTGATTACGACAACAACCAAATGGATATTGTGCCTGAAGTTTCGACTACGTCAAAAGACTTCCGCTGTACGAGGGTCGTTTGATAAGTCCCTGGCCCAAGTAAGAAAAAAGCATTTTTTCCGGAAAATTTTTTTTTATTTTTCAAAATAATCTCCCTGGAGGTTAATACATTTGGTCCAACGTTTCTCAAGTCCTTTCATACCGTTCAAAAAGAAATTTTTGTCACAGTCTGCAAAAAATTGGGAAACGGCGTCTTTCACCTCTTGGTTCGATGAAAATTCTTGTCCACCGAGGTGAGTTTTCAATTTAGGGAACAAAAAAAAGTCACATGGGGCCAAGTCGGGCGAATAAGGTGGGTGGTCAACGATCTCATACCGCAAATCGTGTAATTTGGACATGGAAACCGCGCAGGTGTGGACAGGGGCGTTGTTGTCCATCGTTGACGATTCGCGTGACACGTCAACTTAGAATGGCTGCCAAAAACAAACTGTTACCTACAGAAACCTGAAAAAATTCATGAGACCATTCGAAAGTGCCATCTACCTAGCGATAGCAAAAACTTTTTCGTGAAACCACGTTTTGTCATTTGGGCCAGGGACTTATCAAACGACCCTCGTACTTTACGAGCCGCTTTGCAGCCAAAGTTACTTTTTATATCGCGCTTAGCATCTGACACCACGAAGAAGGAAATAACAATATTCTTGGTATTTTACGATGTGCAAATGTTGACGTATCACCGGACTTAGTATCCTGCAGGAAGATTACTCAAATATCTCGCGATATTGGCGCGAGAGTTTCTTCATTCAAGGTTGTTCTACCGGATGCTTGCTTTGCCCATGTTGTGTCATCGAAACTATGGCCGAAATCTGCCGTCGTCCGTGAATTTCTGCCCCGAAATCGTCTTTCACGCTTACAATCTCAAATTCCATCGTCAAAAAACGGGCAAGCCCTATCCCGATATCTTACAGCAACGTAAGCGGGAAAACTCAGGATCTATATCTCGCCGCTGCTGTTTGTTCCTTTGACATCGTGTGCATTTGCGAGACATGGTTGTACTGTCAGTTCAAAGATTCTGAGCTTTTCGATTCCGACTTTGAAGTTTTTCGCCGTGACCGCGACCTCAACTTACTTGATCCACCAGTTGGGAGTGGAGTTCTCTGCGCCGTTCGTCGCCGGTTTGCTTCTACAATAGTCGATGTTCCAGGAACCGAGAATCTAGAGTTCTCGTGTGTAGCTGTAAGACTCGGAAACCGCAAGCTATACTTCGTGACTGTATACATTAGATCGCTTTCACCTTGATCAGTTTACGATGCGATTTATAATGCGTTTGAAACCTTGCTTGGTCTTCTACATCCATCAGACGATATCTTAATTGTGGGCGACTTTAATTTACCACAAATACAGTGGCTACGCTCTGATGATAATGAGGTTTGTATGTCGTCTTCGTATTCCTCCTGTGCCCGATATGAAATACAATTTGTGGACAACATGCTTGCTTCTAGACTTTTTCAAGTGTGTCCGATTTCGAACGATCATGGTAGATTTTTGGATCTGATTTTCTCATCTGATGCCAGCCTTACAACGGTTGATAGATGTCACAACCCTTTGCTGCCTGACTAGCCAATTCATCCCGCGCTTCATGCAACATTCAACTCTCGGACAGAATTTACGAACTCGAAATGTATTGTTAGTAATTATTTTAATTTTGCCAAACCTGATTTTGAAACTTTAAATCTTGACATATCCAATTGCGATTGGTCGTCTGTGTTGAATGAATCTGATGTTGACAAAACCACTTCTAATTTTTAAACGATTTTAAATGGCTGCTTTCTGCGTTGTGTCCCTGTAGTTTGTTCGAAACCTACCAGGAGGTTTCACTGGTTTGACGATGATTTAATTAATTTGAAAAATCGAAAAACGAAAGCTTGGAAAACTTACTCACTCTCAAGGAGTGATACGGACTACATAATTTACATAAACCTATGTAATTGTTTTATAAGTCAGTCTCGAGCTGCATATAACCAATACCTTTTTACTGTTAAAAACTCTTTTAAAGATAAACCGAAACAATTCTGGAATTTTGTCAACTCCAAGAAAAACTCGGATGGTTATCCTTCCAGTATGTTTTTTAATGGTGTAGTCAGTGCTGATCCTACTACAATTAGCAACTTATTTTCCAACCATTTCCGGACCGCCTTCAATTGCAGTACGCCGCTAACATCCGTTGGCAGCTTTCAATACATGTCGAAGTTTCCTTCTTCGTCCTTGGTTCCAAAAGATTTTTTCATTGACGAATCTATTATTTTGAAATACATTGATAAACTTGCTATTAATTTTTCTAGTGGACCAGATGGTGTTCCTTCTTCTGTGATTAAAAAGTGTAGTTCATCCCTTTTACCTATCCTTTGGTATCTTTTTAATTCATCGCTTCGTAGTGGAGTTTTTCCTATGTCATGGAAATACTGAACTATAATGCCCTAGCTTAAGTCTGGTAAAAGAGACAATGTAAGTAATTATAGGCCTATAGCGAATCTTCCATGTGTTGCTAAGCTATTTGAATCCATTGTATGTGATGTAATGTATTTCCATTCCAAGTCCATTATTGGATCATTCCAGCATGGCTTTGTCAAAGGCAGATCCACTGTAACTAATCTTATGGAATTTTCGAACTTCTGTCTTTCTGCTATCGAAAACGGGTAGCAGCTCGATTGCATATACACTGACTTTAGTAAGGCCTTTGACAAAATTGACCATAATATTCTTGTACATAAGCTCTGCTTGCTTGGTTTTCCTGATATTTTCGTCCTTTGGATTAAGTCGTATCTTAGTGGTCGCATTTAGAGAGTACACTTTCATGGAGCCTTATCGGCTGAAATATTTAGTACTTCAGGCGTTCCGCAAGGTAGCCATCTGGGGCCACTTCTATTCCTTCTATTTATTAATGATGTGAGTTCGTTTATCTCTAACTCGAACATTCTTCTCTATGCCGATGATGCGAAAATCTTTAAGATTATCTCCAGCGGCAATGATTGTCTATTATTGCAAAGTGATATCTCGCGTTTTCATGACTGGTGCTTACTTAACAATTTTCATCTGAACATTAATAAGTGCACTGCTATTTCGTATTCTAAGAAGAGAATTTAAATGAATTTTGACTATGTTGTAGATGGATGCTCTTTACTTCGTTCTGACAAAGTACGTGATTTGGGCATACTATTCAACTAGAATTTTACCTTTGATGATCACTTGAATCACATTGCTGGTAAAGCGAACGCTATCCTTGGTTTTGTTAGGAGACAATCGAAAGAATTCAATGATTGCTTTACAACGAAAATGTTGTATTGTGTATTTGTCTGATCTATCCTAGAATATGCTAGTCCTATCTGAACACCATTTTATTCCATTCACATAGAAAGGATCGAAGCAGTTTAGCGTCGGTTCTTAAGGTTTGTCCTTCAGAGCCTTCCCTGGTACGACCCAGTCAGATTACCGTCATATCGTTTAAATCTGCTGTCTATGGATTCCCTTGAGGAAAGGCGGATACATGCCAGAGTTGTTTTTGGTTTTAAAGTCATTTCAGGTATAATTGACTCTGACAAATTGTTGTCTATGATTAATTTCAATGTTCCATATCGCCCTTTACGAAATTATGAGCTTTGTAGAATTCCGCAGCATCGCACAAACTATGGGTTTTATGAACCAGTTTCATTCATGTTAAGAGATTTCAATAACGTCTTCTCGCAATTGGATTTTCACATGAGTGTCCCACAAGTAAAAAATCAGCTTTCTTGAGGTTAATAATGTTTGATTTTATAAAAGTTTAAATTTTTGTGTACCTAATTCTGTTGAATTATTTTTATTATTTTTTATTGTTTCCAACTGTGCATAACTGTGGATAAATGTAGTAATCAATTTTTTGATGAATAAATTATTATTATTATTATTAAGGGAAAAGTTCGGGCAAAATTTTAAGTTTGTACTTCTACTAGTTTTAATGGCAATCGCTATAATGCTTCTACTAAAATTATGCCTTTGTATGGGAGGTGGTAGAAAGAGTATACGGATCAAAACAAAATTTTTCGTCGTCAATGATATTTTTATTATTAAACTTTTAACAAAACTTCAAGTCGATAACTTTGACAATTTCGAAGGAAAATGTAATATATACTTCAAAATTTCATTAAATTTGTATGAGTGGATGTAGAAGGAGTGGAGTGAAGTTGATGATTTTTTAAAAACTGCTTGCAATTATAATGAAATCAAAACTGGCAAAAATCTGTTCATCTAGCTTCGCTAGCTTTAATGAAAATCAATACATTTTTGTAAATTTTGCATTTAGTTATTTTTATTTGCTAAAAATTACACACACACACAGCACGATAGCTCAAGGCATTCGATAGTTATGATGTAGACAGGCGGACAGACAAACGGGAAGACGGACAGACAGAGGTTTGTGCACAAGGTGTTTCAAGTGCAATGAAAAGTAAAGAAAAAAAAACTCAAAAAATAAAAATTTTTGAATGAAATTTTAAGCTAAAAACTTGAAAATTTGCGAAAAAAAAAATCTCATTTAAAAAAATCCCTAAAAGTATGACATATTAACTGATCGAATACCTTTAAAACATCTACCCCCTCTCATACAAAATTATTTTTTCGGCCATTTTTAAGAAATCAATTATCACCTAACTGTTAAAAGCTGTCAATTTGAAAGTTGCACAAAAACTTTTTAAAATAGGTGAAATGAAACTGCGCCAAAAGTTTTGAGATGGCGCTTGTCCGTCTACCCCCTCCCATACAAAAGTATGATTTCGACCAATTTCAATAAAGCAACTAATAACCAACAAATTAAGAGCTACGAACTTGAAATTTCGTACGAGCACCTTACAAGAGAAACGAAATAAAACTGCATCACAAATTGCGATTCCTTTTTCTCCTCCCATTCAACGTTTGGTTTCGTGAATGTAAAATACACCGAATTTTATGGAAATTCTATGCAACTTCGCTTATGAGACCGATATTCTATACAGGACGTATTGGACGTGATTGAAACAATCAATTAAAAAATGATTAACGTCCCGTTTCTATCACCTCTCTTCCCTCCCCTCATAAGAGCCCGAACTTCCATAAATAAACGAGCTATTGATCGTAATCGCAATTAAGTATTAAATTGACAACAGCCCTCCCCTAGAACCCACTTTCATTTAGGCTTCTCTAACCAGTCTATAACCCGCATATTGATTTTCCACGCATCTTTAAATTGCCGCAAAAATAATAAAGTTGCGCACGACTTGTTGGCAGTTTATTTTTAAGTTAATAGGCTCTAATGTGTTGGTAATAAATGATTTACTAAAAATTGTCTGATTGATACTTTTGTATGAGGGTAGTAGTTTTGAATGTGTTCGAATATTATGATGTTCGTGTTTGACTGAAACGCACTACCTGGTCGCCAACACTCGCATACTTGATCTCGAGGCCGGACCAGAGTCTCGTTGATGGGAGTTACTACTGAAACACTGCCGTGTCACTATCGTTATTTTAAAACTATCAAAAATCTAAAATTAAAGTAAATCAAATCAATTTGAGTTGTTTTATTTTTCGATTCTAAGCACTTTTTTAAAAGAATTCACGAAATTTGTAAGATCCTAGCTTAATCCCACTTCGGTACTTACAGTTTCATATACACTAGGCAGAAAAAGTCTGCGTACACACTCAATGCTCCTTACCGATGTACGACCACGATCTAATTTTTGCGACTTTTGATTTTCCAGTGCTGCAAAGTAATAATTCGGAGATAATCTGCTATAGGGACTTCAAAAATATAAACATTGATCAACTTCACAATGATGCTTCAAAGTACTCGTGGCAGGAATTACTTTCCTTACACTCGGTTAATGATAAGGTCGAATTTTTTAATAAAAGTGTCAGGGAATTATATGACATTCATGTGCCATTAAAAACCAAAAAAATTGTTCCCAACCTAAGTCCTTGGTTCACTAAATCGGTTGAAAATATGATTATCGAACGCAATATGCTCTACTACAGGTGGAAAAAATCCAAAAGTCCAGAGAATTTGGAATTATATCGAAAAATGCGTAATAAAGTTAAGACTGAAATTAGATACAGAAAAATTAATTATTACAACAAAATATTTGTAGCAGGTAGATCCAATAAAAATCTCTGGCAGAATTTACAGCAGTTGGGATTAGGAAAACAACGTGATTCAGCCTGTCCGTGTAATCCTGATGTTCTAAATAAACATTTTTTGCATGCGACTAAATCTGTTCCTGCAGCTAACCCTAATTCAAAATATGATGTTGGACAGTTTACCAATTCCTCTTGTGCACAGTTTGAATTCGAACAGGTTACTTCGCTGGATGTTATAGATGCAATCAGAAGTATTAAATCGAACGCAATTGGTGCGGATGGTGTTGCAATAAGATTTATCAAACTAATACTACCCTTCGTTCTTGAACCCTTAACTCATATTTACAACTCTTGTATTACGC
Organism: Chorisops tibialis; assembly: GCA_963669355.1. Classification (NCBI taxonomy): domain Eukaryota; kingdom Metazoa; phylum Arthropoda; class Insecta; order Diptera; family Stratiomyidae; genus Chorisops; species Chorisops tibialis. Next base: position 246,700,403 of record OY770262.1, read on the forward strand.
AATTAACTTTTCCAGTTCTGTGGAAAAAATCTATTGTTGTCCCTATTCCTAAAAACAAGAACGCAATTGCACCAGAAGACTTCAGAGGTATCCATATATTGTCACCTCTCTCGAAGGTATTGGAAAAGTTAATGAGTTCTCAGATGAAAAATTATTTAAAAACTACTGACCAATTAACTGCTTCCCAGTCAGGATTTCGTGCTAAGCACAGTTGTGATACCGCACTTGCTAAAATAGTTAATGATATAAGCTGCAGCCTTGACATAAATCACATTACCTTCCTGACTTTACTGGATTTTTCAAAAGCATTTGATAGTGTAAGCTTTGAATTATTACTTGGGAAATTGAGGCGTAGTTTTAATTTTTCACCATTAGCTTGCTCATTTATAAATAGTTATTTGAGCCACAGAGTTCAAAGGGTTAAAATTGCAGAAATGGAGTCATCTTGTAGTTCGATGTTGTGTGGTGTTCCTCAGGGCTCGGTCTTGGGGCCTCTGTTATTTTGCATGTTTATTAACGATTTACCAAATGTGTTAAGGAATGTAACTGTTCATCTATATGCTGATGATGTGCAAGTCTACCTAAGCTGCCCCCAAAGTGATGTTTTTTCATGTGTAAGACTTATTAATGAGGATTTGTGTCAAATTAATTTCTGGGCTAATGATAATGGTCTTTGTCTTAATCCCAAAAAATCACAGTGTATAGTTTTAAGCAAAAAATCTATTGATACATCTTCTTTTCCACTGATTCTTCTGGACTCAGTGCCAATAGCATACTGCGACACTGTAAGAAATTTGGGTATTATTTTTAATAAGACTCTGACATGGAATGATCACGTCCACATGGTGACTAGAAGAGTCTATACTATTTTAAGAACTATGTGGGTATCGGTGAAGTTCCTACCAACTAATATTAAGAAATCCTTGATAATCGCCTTTATTATGCCGATTTTTAACTATGGATGTGCAATTTATTGTTTTTTAAGCTATGCCGAAATGCACAGGTTACAGCTATTGTTTAACAATTGCGTTCGTTTTGTGTATAATATTCGGAAATTTGATCATATCTCTCACGTTGCAAATACTTTCTTAGTCATACCCCTTAAGGAGTACCTGAAAATGAGGATATGCTTATTTCTTCACAAAATCATAATAACTAAAGAACCAGCATATCTTTATTTTCAGATTTGTTTCGGTAATTCCTCACGGACTCGTAATATTATTATTCCGAGATTTAGATGCAATACACGAGAGCGCACTCTATTTGTGGAAGGAGCTAGAATATGGAATAGTTTACCTACTTCCATAAGAAAAATGTTTTCTAGTCGCGAATTTGGTAGAGCAGTGACAGATTTTCTCAAAGCATAAGTTTGATTCTCTTTTTTTTCTCAATCTTTAATTAGGTCCTAAAAGCGTGGTGTGTATTTCATTTCTTTTCTTTTTAAATTTCATTTCTTTTCTTTTTAAATATAACTTTTATTCTTTTAATTTAAATTTTCATATATTATTCTCTGTTTAGTTTATTTTTTTTTGTTACCATTTTTTTATTTTCTTATTCATTACATTCAAATTTTGTTATTGTACATTTAAATGGAATTTAATTCTAATTGTACTCTTAAATTCAAATAAACATAAACATAAACACTCAACACATCCAACATATCTATAAAAAACATCGTTTTAAGTAATTTATTTCATAATGATTTTTTTCTTTTTTTTCATGGCTTTATTACAAACATAAAACAAAACAAAAATGATTATTATTGAGCTCCATAAGAATATTAAAATTAAAAAACGAAAACAAATCCTGAATTGCAACAATAAAAAGTCTGCGTACAAATATTTCTTTTCAAAATAAAACAATTGTTTTTGCTCGTTAATAGCTTGTGAGATATCCTCGTCTCTTTATTACTTCCCACAACCGTTTTTGCATGGAATCTACCAGCTTCTTAGTGAACTCTGGGGTTATTGAATTCCACTCCTGGATCAGGACTTCCTTGAGCATTACCTTCGACGTTACTGTGTGCGCTCGAATCCTTTGTTCCAAGTGATGCCACAAATGCTCTATTGGATTAAGGTCAGGAGATTGGGGCGGTGTATGAAGCTGATTTTGGGCATTATACAGCAACCAAGCTTAGGGTCGTTGTCTTGTTGGAAGTAAAAGTTGTCGCTTAAGCCCAAATGTTCTGCACTTTTCTGCAAAGAATATAAAGGTAGTCTATTTTATTCATAATACTTTCAATAGACTTCATTTTTCCAACTCCTCCACTAGCCATACACCCCCATATCATAACACCGCCACCACCGTGCTTTACTGTTGAACAGAGATTTTTTACGTCGAACGCCGCGCCAGCTTTTCTCCATACAATCTTCCGACCTTTGATTCCAAAAATACAAAATTTACTTTCATCCGAGAAAATAACTTGTTTCCAAAATTCTTTTGGCTTATTTATGTGTTCCTTGAGCTTTCTACGGGCAAAGCGTCCGTAATACCCATATTTCCTAAGAATTTTACGAACACCATCATCAGTAATAGACTTGCGGTACTTTGCTTTGATGTCCTTTGCCATATCAGCTGCAGTTAATCTAGGATTAGCCTTCATCGTTCGGAGCAAACTCCGAGTTTGCTGAGGGCTCAACTTTGGAGGACGGCCAAATCTGGGTTTTGAAATCAAAACTCCTGTGTTCTTGAAGTTGTTTACGACTCGTTGGACAGATGAATGACTTCTGCTGACTATTGCACCTATTTCACGATATGACGTACCTTTTTTCCAAAAATCTACGATAATTTTCCTTTCCCCAAATTCAATTTCCTTTCCTTTATTAGACATCTCTTACTTAACGTTTTTTAGCAATTATTTTTAACGCAAACCTGAGATAAAAACACGTAAATTGTGCAGTTAAATCATTAATTTAACTGCAACTCAGAGACTTTGACTTCCCTTTATACGCTTTGTACGCAGACTTTTTATTCCTGGAATTTCAGACTATTTTTTGTTTCCGAATTTTACCGTTGTTTTAGAGTACAGTAATTCTCATTTTTGTTTTGTTTTATGTTCATAATGAAGTTATGAAAAATAGGAAAAAAAATATTTCGGAATAAAATGTTAGAAACGATATTTTTTATAGATATGTTGGATCTTTTGAGTGTGTACGCAGACTTTTTCTGCCTAGTGTATGCACGTGCAAAATTTAAACGTTGTATCTTTTACCAGAGCTCTAAATAAATTAGTGAAAGTTTTTGACATTTCGCCTCACTACCTCAGTCTCTTTTAGATTAGATTAGATTACATGGTGTCGAATGTGGTTTTAGATGAGAAAAGGTCGGTTCAGCGAAATGTTGCGATCGCGATGTTTGCTTTTAGACTCATTATTTTTTTGCGTAGAATACGATTAAAGTATTCCAGACAATGGGGGAGTGGGGGAAGGAGTCAATTTTTTTAAGAGTCTTGGCGTTTAGTGGAACGGAATTGAAAAACTAAAAATTAGGTTTGATTTCAGTCATTCAGACCTTTCATTTGAGTGGTAGGGGACCGGCATGGTGGTGGAAAAGAGAAAATTGTGGTGGTATCTTATAAGCTGCTGAAACCGAGTACCAAAACAGACCCCGGGCCCCCGCTGTATTCTCCAAACATCGCACCTTCTGACTACCACCTACTCCGATCGATGACGCATGGTCTGGCTGAGCAGGACTTCGATTTTTACGAAAAAGCCGAAAAATTGGGTCTATTCGTGGATCGGCTAAAAAGAAGAGCAGTTTTTTCGACGTGGAGTCCAAATGCTGCCAGAAAGATGGGAAAAAAGTTGAGGCTAGCGATGGGCATTTCTTTGAATAATAAATATTTCACCATTTTCGAAAAATAAAAACTCGAATTTAAAAAAAAAAACGACGGCTTTCGATTTGCACACCCAAGAGAAAGATATTATTATCTCAGAAAAAATTCTAATTCGACCGGACTATTTAAGCCTATTGTTATGTCCCCTGGTACATATTGCATATTTTAGAGTTTCTCATCGAGTTCCGTACTGTTGATAAAGTTTTTGATATCACGTAGAGGTGTTGAAGCCCGCTTTGCCGTACATTCTGGCTAATATGATTGATCGTGTCGCGTTGACAATACGTATAAAGTAAAGTTTTGCAAAGTCATGGCGTTGCAACGTTCAACTTTAACAATGGTCGAGGTCGTGATGTACGTGCATTGCGTTAACAATAATCGGATATTGTAAAATTATGTCATGTTAACTCAATGCAGTGCCCGATAATTCCATATGCGTGTAATCTGACATAATGTTTTGAATTAAGTACCTTAAGGTGGTTCAATAAAGGATTTTGAAAAAGACATCATGTACATATATGTACTTTGTATTTTATCCTAGTTAAAGAAGTTCTTAAGGGTTGAGTTAAGAAAAACGGTGTGTGTCGTATGTACGTATTATTTTTCTTCTTTTGGAGGAAAAACAAATTTTCTTGAATTTCTTGTCACCATTGGAGTGTTCGAACTTTTCAAATCGGAATTGGAAATATTCAGAAAATGTATTAAATGATTTTAAAGTTAGGGTGTTAATTCAAGATAATAAGCCATCACTCATTACAAATTCAACAATTCCGGTATATCTTTATAGTAATGCTACGCTTTATGATTTTGTGTCTTCTTCTTTTGGATTCGTCTAGTTATACGTTCAGCTTTTTCGGGAGCTGATATTCGCATTCGGAATTCCCTCTTAGGCTTCATCTATGTTATGTTTTGAGTCCTTTACACGACTAATAATCTTTTCAACTTGATTTGTGTTGTGCTGTCCGAAAAACGTGCGTGATCGTATAAAACTCATTTTGGAAAGTATTTCCGTGAAAACGCGAAGTGCTCATTAGGTTGGTAATGAGTACAAAAATCAACAGAAGTAATATATTGCATATGTAATAATTCTTTTTTGTACTTAATAGGAAAAATTAAGACGGAGCAAGGACAAAGTACCCATTCGAAGAGGTGATAATCAAAAGAGTAACCTGTTACATAAAAACTTAGAAAAAACAGAAGATTTAATTATTTTCGAATAGGTTTAATATAAATCAAGAGGTATCTAGGAAATTTATAGTAATTTAATTGTAATGGAAATAAATAAATAATACAAAATCTTTCCATTTAGAAGTTTCATTAATGTAATTAGTTTAATAATTATATTTGTGAGTGTCAAAACAAAGCTGAGTTATTCGGTAATCCAGATGAATGTAGCTGCGGTCATGTTCAAGGACGTAAGGTTGGTGAACTGGTAACCGACGCATTGAATTATACTTTCAAAGGTGACCATACCGGACTTTAAGAGACTTTAAACATCAATGGAGTAAATGAGCATTCTTCGGTGGTTTCGGAGCACTGAGTAAGTCATTGTTTGCGACAATGGATGCAATAGAAAGTGACCGCATCAACACCAAGTTAGCTAAGCCAGACCAGAAGGAAGATAGAAGCTTACACCTGATAACAGACCTCGTAAAATTAAACACGGATCTCATTAACAAATCGAACTGATCATTTTGCATAGTGTGCGTTGGTTCATCCCGATCCAACCAAACTATTGGCCAATCGTTTAGTCTGTAGTCTGCGGGCACTTTTAGCAATGGTACAAAAAACCAAACTGAGGCTTGGTCATATCACTTTACGTTATAGCGCTATTTTACATGGCAGGTTCGCATATATACAATTTGTCTTATCAGGTGTGAATGACATATTACTAGATGAATTTCATCACACTCATAACGCAAAACAAAACGCTATCAGTGTATCGAAGGCATAGCGAGGATGACCCTCATTAAGATGTGACAAAATACAAAATGGTGATCAGTCAATCAATCAAATTCCTGTTAAGACCCCCTATAGGGGCATAGGACAGAAACAACTCTCTTCCACAAGGCGCGATCCTGCGCATCGGCTTTAAGCTGTTGCCAGGACTTGTTTATTCCTCTGACCTCCTGCTCAACTGCTCGCTTCCATGTGTTACATGGTCGACCAACCCGACGTCTTCCTTGAGGGTTATAATCCAGAGCCTGTTTTGCGATGTTTTGCTCTGGTTTCCTCAAAGTATGACCGATCCACTGCCACTTTCGCCGTTGAATCTCAATACCTATTTTAGTCTGGCGAGTTGTACTCCAAAGTTCGTAGTTGGAGATCACTTCTGGCCAGAATATTCCTAAAATGCGTCGGAGGCATTGGTTTACGAAAGTCTGTAGTTTCTTGGTAAGTCGAACGGTCACTTTCCACGTAGTACAACCATATAACAATACGGATTTGACGCATGCGTCAAAAACTCACAGCTTCGTGCGAAGGGAGATCTCTCTTAACCTCCAGAAAGGGGAAAGGATACCGAAAGCCTGACGAGCTTTATTTAGCCGAGCCTCAACATCCTTTTCGGCTCCGCCGTCCATGCTGACAATGCTTCCGAGATAGCAAAAATCTTGCACCTCTTCCACATCCTGTCCATTAAGAACAATCGGTGTGCTTGCGTTCGAACCCATGTGCATGTACTTGGTTTTACGCACATTTATTTTCAGTCCCGCCTCTTTGCACTAAGAATGCAACGAGCGAACATTTGACTCTAAGTCCGAACGGGTATGTGCAAGCAAACACACGTCATCAGCATAATCAAGGTGACTTAAGATGTTAAATAGTCTCCATTGAAGACCTTTACCTTCCCCACATTCCAGTGCAGCTTTCAAGATGTCATTTATTACCACCAGAAACAGGGCTGGTGATAATATGCAGCCTTGTCTGACACCCGTTCGCACAGGAAAGCTCTCGGACAGCTCTCCTCTATGCAAGACGCGACACCTTGCATCTTCGTAGGATTCTTTAATCATAGCTATGACCTTATTTGGAATACCTCTCCTACGTAAAGCATTCCATATGTAATCTCGCTTAACGCTGTCGAAAGCCTTCTCGAAGTCCACAAACATGAGATGTAGTGGCGAACCCATTTCGGCTGACTGCTCTAATATTATCCGTAGGGTATTTGTGTGGTCGGTACAAGACGACCCTTTACGGAATCCAGCCTGATAAACTTCGAGAGTGCTCTCGACGACATCACTAATCCTATTGAGAATTACCTTAGCCATAATTTTTGATACGGCAGTAAGTAGACATATACCACGCCAATTGCCACAATCCCGAAGGTCGCCCTTCTTCGGAATTTTCACAATGACGCCCTCCTTCCATTCAGTCGGATATCTTCCATCATTCCACACCTTAGTGAAGAGTGGGAGGAGTATATCGGCTGTTATTTCCGGGTCCGCTTTAAGGAGTTCGGTTGGTAGTCCGTCTATACCTGGAGCTTTCCTTCCCGCCATTGACCGAATGGCGGAAACTATCTCTTCCTTATCTGGGGGATCGTCCCTAATAGAGGATTGTTGCGGTTGGATGTTTGGAAGTTGTTCTGTTTCCGGAATATCTTCATCTGACAAGATGTTTAAAATATCAGAGAAGTATTCCTTCCATCGCCGCAACTGGTGTTCACTCATATTAAGGAGAGTTCCGTTGACATCTCTCACCAGGTGGTTGGCGGTGAAATTCCTGTTCGTCAACTGTTTCATGATTTTAAATAGTGAACCCATATCCCCAAGGTAAGCCGCAGATTCTGCCTTGTTTGCCAGATCTTCAATGGCCTTTCTCTTGTCGCGTCTAACAGCCTTTTTAAGCTGTATATGAGCATCGCGGTAGTTCTGCCTCAAGTCGGGCGTTCGTTGGTTGACATCGGGTTGAGAGATGAGCCAATTTGGCTTTTTTCCGATTGCCAACCTTGTCCCATGTGTCTTGCGATATCCAGGGTTTCTCACCGCTTTGCACATATCCCACAGATTCTTCAGCACTAGTTAGAAAAGTGTTTCTGGTTGCCTCCCAATTGGCGTCCAGTGTGCGCATTTCATGTTCACCCAATGCTGATGACTTTTCGCGTAGAATGGTGGTGTATTCGAGTTTTTTGTTGGGATCTTTGAGTTTATCCACATTAAGCTTGCGCTTCATTTGAAGAATTTGTGGTCGTCGGATAGCTGCTGTACACAATCTCAAGCAGGCAACCATCAAGTGGTGATCGCTCCCCACGTCAGCTCCACATTTCGCTCGCACATCGAGGAGACATCTTCTCCATCGGCGACTTATAGCCAAATGGTCGATCTGGTTCTGAGTAACACCGTCAGGGGAAACCCAAGATGTTTTATGATGACTCTTGTGTGGAAAAAGGGTCCCTCCGATGACCATTTGCCGAGTACTACAGAACTCCGCAAACAATTCGCCGTTTTCGGGTCTCTTAATCCAAGGTCGTGAAGCGTCGACCCAAGGGTCACCATGCCTCCCCATGACGTGTTCTAGTCCAGTGTTGTCTGATCCAACCTGGGCGTTCATATCTCCCGAGATGATAATAATATCACCTCTTGGAACACGTTCGAAGGTGGCACTCAGTTGGCTATAAAACTCCTCTTTGTCACCAGATGTTGCGGTATTAGTTGGTGCGTAGCACTGCAGAATTGTGACGTTTCTGACACTGGCCCTGAGCCTGACGACGATAATCCTATCCGAGATTGGTTCCCAGCTAATGAGACTGTTTCTCGCTCTCGGCGTAAGGACGAACGCCACGCCATTTCTGGCTTCACTTTCAGGGCCAATGTACAGAATAGTGTTTCCGCTAGGGGTTCGTTCTTCTCCTGATCCTGTCCACCTGACCTCGCTCAAGCCCAAGATTTGGATGTTATAGTGCTCCATTTCACGGTCGATCACTGACTGGCGGTGCAAGGACCGAGTAACCCCAGTTCTTCCCCCGTCATTCAATGTTCGAACGTTCCAGAAGCCAATCATAGTTCGTTTTCGAATGCCAAAAGTCGTTACCGTAGAATCAGTCCGTATCCGAGGCGATGTATCCGTTTCTCGTATCATTTAGGTCTTAAGATCACGGGTGATAAGCCCATGATCCAGTGAGTGTCCATTTGCCATTTTTAGGGCAAGCAGGACTGGCTGTGGGTGAATTCTACAGCCCCCATCCCACAGGGGGATAGTTAGCTCAGGTCCGTGGAGTCGCTAACTCCAAAGATAGTAGCAGGAATTGGTAAAACCTCATGCTACAACTACCCCCTTGCGGGTGGAAAATGGTGATGTGGTACAAATATTCGATGACATGATGAACCTAATTGTGAAGTGCTACAGATATATTTTTGAAATCATGGGACATTTTCACTCGCATGAGTGGGACATTTGTATAGTATCTTGAGTAACACAACACTTCACTAGGATGCAAGAAACTTGCTAACTGAAAAAATGTTTAATTTACGAATTTTAATCTGTTTCGCAATTAATTTAAAATTGAATTGTAAAGGCCGTCGAACGACTCTTGATTCACAAATGAATGTCTCGTGACAATTCAGGCTAAGAAACGATTGTTTCAACATTTTCCAAATTCTTCAACTCCAGCTAACAGGGAGTTTTATACTGCGTCAAGAAATATCTGCAAATCTATCCTTAAACGTGTTAAATTCGATCACAACCAAAAGCTTCGGCGAAAGATCCAAAAAGCTCAAGATCTTTCTGGTCGTTTGTTTCATATTTAGGATCCTTTTTCATCTTACTCTTCTGGATGCTTTCTATGATTGTGGAAAGTCGCGAATGTTCACCCAATTCCTAAGAAAGGAAGAAAAGCGAGCTCCTCTAGTTACCGCCCGATAGCCATTACTTGAGTGCTCGCAAAAGTGGTGGAAAATGCTGTCAATGGCAAAATAATTCACTATCTCGAGGATATATAGCTTATCCACGATCGCCAATACGATTTCCGTTCTAGAAGATTGACGGGAGTTCACTTGGTCTACCTGACGGAACGGAACTCTTGCTTGCACAAATACGGCGAAGGTCAAGTTCTTGCTCTTGACATTGCAAAAGCTTTTGACAGAGTTTGGCATGAATGTCTCCTTGTTAATCTAACGGCCATTGGCCTCGATGCCATCCTCATTCCATGGATTGAGAGTTCCCTGTCTGAACGTACTATACGAGTAGTATTAGATGGCGTTATTTCTTTCTTTTCCAACTAATTCTGGTGTTCTAGTTCTATCCTATCGCCTACTTTGTTCTTAGTATTTATTAATGAACTTTTATCTTCTACTCTCAATCCGATCCATAGTTTTGCAGATGTACTTTACTCGTAGATAACAACTTTGAATTTAACTTTGCTGCAGATTATCACAAGCCTGCTTTCAAACGCAGGAAGTTATTCGAGTCGCTCGACTACGACTTCGACTTAATCTTGGAATGGGGCAGGCAAAATAGAGTAGAGTTCAATGCTGCTAAAACACAGGACTGTCATCTTTCCCTTAAACGTGATGGTCCAGCGTCGTTTAATTTAGCCTTTAATAACATACCAATTTGCTCTTTAGATGAGTTTATCGTAATAGGTGTAAAGTTAAATAACCGTCTAGATTGAAGTAAACATATCTTTGATGTTGCCCTCGATACCTCCAAACGCCGAGGTATTCTTTGCAAATGCAAAAAATATTTTACGCCTCACGACTTAGCTACTTTCTACAAGGAATACATTCGACCTTTAGAGTACAATTCGCATTTATGGGCTGGGGCACCCAAAACACATCTTGCGCGGCTCGATCGAGGCCAAAAACATGCGCTCCGACTAATTGGAGATGACACCATTACGATTTCTATTGACTCCCTCGTGGGAGGAACGTTGATGTACTCAGCATTTACTATCGTTACTTTCACGGTAAATGTAGTGCGAAACTTAGATCACTCATTCCTCCACTTTACATTTTTCCCTGAAATACTCGTTAAGTTCAACACGTGCACGAGTTTACCGTCAACCCCATCCTACTCGTACAATGAAATATAGACAGTCATTCATCTCCCAAACGTCCAGACTTTGGAACGCATTGCGTGCTAGCATATTTCCAAGCATGTGTAATCTTCAGCGCTTCAAAAATAATGTCCATCACTATTTCCGTCTCTCTCCCCCGAAATTCCCATAAAACTACCAAATTTCAAACTCTTCCAATATCGACATAACTATGCAATGCATTAAAGGATGACCCTCTAAGTTATAATCGATGCCTTAAAAAAATAGTTTCTGAATTCCGAACAAAATGGCTTGACACATTGTCTATTTTGAAACTACATTCATATTTTATAACCGTTAATATTATTATGAAAATTGTTTAATGTGAAGTAGTTCTTAAATATGAAATATTGCATTCCTATGTCATTTAATGTTAAACAGAGCATTCTTTTTTTATTTAATATGTTAAATAACTTGTAATGTAATCGGACATATTTTACAATATCAACTGGATAATAGTTGATTTTGATGAATTTATGTATAGTTTAAAATCAGCTTTAATATCTCAACACTTTAAGTATGCGTACTTTTCTTATCATATGAAATATTAGGCTATACTTGATCATAAATTACTGCCAATGGTTGATTGTAAGAAGACATATTTAATTGATCTTTGTGTATTTCTTTTACTGTTTATTTTAGTGTTTCCCTATATTACAATTTGTGCAACTACATTAGGTTACATAAACTTTGTTTCAATTATAAATCTTTTTTTTTTATTATATATACAATATTAATATATTGATATAATACATTTATAACTAATTTGAAATTATCGTCAGCATTATCATATTTTTTTCTTATCAAAATCAAAATAAATACAATAATATACCTATAATTGATTTTTTCATACATCTCATATTTTTACATTGGGATATATTTTCATTATATCAGTTAAGCTGATAATCTAATATATGAGAAGATATCATCATTAGTAAAAATTATCGATGCGATAATTTCATTTGTATAATCTGATAATAATAATAAATTTATTTGAGAGACTTGGGTGCTTATAAATTCTGACCGACCTACAAATTAAATGTCAAAATAAATCAACGTACATATGGTCAAATTTCTGTTGCACTTTCAGAAATGTTTATCGAAAATATTTGAATTGAATAAATTTATTTATCTAATTGTATAAATGAAGGACTTGAATCTATTTACAAAATTTAAATATTTTATTTGGTTATCGACTACTACGTAGAACTGCACTAGTAAATGTAAGCCAATCGATTTAATCTAGGTCAGTGGTCCCCAAACGTTAACAAGCGTTTTAAGGTCTCAAGATCAGTTAAAAAAAAAGAGGTAGTCAGGTTTTCTAAATTTAAATGAATGAAACATGGATTTAAGAAAAAACATGATAGGACTATGATTGGGCGCAATGCCCAGTCATGCGATTCTCTATATGAAAGAGATTGAGACGTGGTAAAAGGGGTGACGGCATTGACCTAATTTTTTCACATCATGATAAAGCTGCTATCAAAATATTTTATTCAAAATTTAAGCTTCAAGAATTAAATAGTTACTGATAAAATTAGTGTATTGGATTTAGTTAAATTTTGTAGTTTGTATGGGAGGTGGTAGAAGGGGTGGGGAGTTCTTAAAAACTTTTTCTGAAATAATTATAGACATCATTCAATTGACAGACGGACGAATAGACGGACAGGCGGACATCCAGTCGAGTTTTTTGAGCATCAAGAAATATTTCTGTACCCTTAACTATGTGTCAAGCTGAAATTTTGAATAAAACATTTGGATTGTAACTCTAGCATGATGGGAACCACCAACCAATTGTAGTCCTGCTATGTTTATACTCTAGACAAAATTTGAGAGTACTATAAGTTTGCTCTAAAGTTTGTAACGCCAAGAAATAACGCTCGCACAGAGACGCCAAGGGTACGGAAATATTCGTTATCGCTAGAAAACCTCGATTCCGAATGACCGTCTGTTTGTCCGTCTGTCCACAATATAATTCTCGAATGCTTTGAGGTATCGTGCTGAAAATTGTTGCGTGTTTTTTAGCCTAAAAGTAACTTTAGGTTCGAAATCGGGCTACATCCTCCGACTCTCTACACCTCCTCTCATACAAATTTCATGATATTTCGAGATTTAAAAAAACTCATTTTCCTTCGAAACTATTAAAGCTGTCGACTTTAAATTAAGATCAAAGTTCAATGATATACATTGTGATAAAAAAAAGAAACAGCAGTTACTTTATTATTCTAATAAGAAAGTATTGTGATCGAAACAGAAAAAAAAATTTGCTACCCTGAAATTTCGTTTTTTCTCGTTTTAATTAGACTAAAAATGCAAAAAAAAAAAAAAATCCATCCTGTCGTACGCCGTACATATGGACTCATATCTACGAAATCGTTAAAGGTAGAATGTTAGTTTTTGAGTGGATTTTTGATTGGGTAAGCGAGCTTCATTTTCTAAATTTTGGGGAGTGTTAGGTGGAAGGAGGAGGCGGGGGGAAAGAGTCAAAAACTACAGCTGCTAATATCTCCTCCAGGAATGCAGATAGGAAGCTGAGTTTCAGCAGAGATATAGAGAGGGGTGTGGGACAAAATTTAAAAATAATTAAATTTTTTATCCATTGTCATCCGAAAAGGGGGAGGGTAAAACCAAATTATCGGCCGAATTCATTTTTCAAATGATTATGTCTTTGAAATTACTTACCATAGAAATTCATATTTTGAGACCATTAAGGTGACAGATAGCTCCACCAGAATCAGCTTAGAGGGAGGCTAATTATTGGAAGGGGTAGGGTCAATGGGGGGTGCAAAGAAAAACACTTAAAAATGAATATCTCAACTATCTCTTAAGCTATTTAATTCAAACTTGAAACATGTATTAAGCATTACTAGGGAAATACAAAAAATATAACATGTGGAAATAATAGTAGAGGGGGGAATGGGGAGCATTTAAAAAATGCGCTCTTTTCAAAATAACAAATCCTTATATCTCAAAACTTAGTACAGATATCAAATCGAAAATTGTGGAACTACATAGTTTTTGATTTTGCTCAAAATTTTAAGTTGGGGTGCGGTAAGCAAAAAAAGTAAAAAAATTTGAGTGATTTTTTTAGGGCTCTAGTGAAAGATTCAAATTTGAAATTTTGCATGTGGACACATCTATGTAATATACATAGAACAAATAATATATTGTTCCACCATTGTTATAAACCGACCCCCTGGTCTAAAGTGCACAAGGTGTTTCATGTGCATTGAAAAAAACACATAAACTGAAAATTTTTCAATGAAATTTTAAGGTAGGAGCTTAAAAATTCGCAAAATGTATTTAAAAAAATCTTCAAATATATAACATATTAAATGGTGGAATACCTTTAAAACTTCTACCCCCTCCAGTACAAAATTATTTTTTCGACCATTTTCAAGAAATTAATTATGACCAAACTGTTAAAAGGTATCAATTTAAAATTTTGCACAAAAACTTTTAAAAATAGTTGAAACAAAATTTCGACAAAAGTCTTGAGATTGCGACTGCCCTTCTACCTTTTCCCATACAATAGTATGATTTCGACCAATTTAATTAAACCAACTAATAACCAACAAATTAAAAGCTACGAACTTGACATTTTGTACAACTATCTTACAAGAGAAACGAAATAAAATTGCATTACAAATTTTACGATTCCCTTACCCCCTCTACACCCTCCCATAAAAATCTTCTGAAAATTCTATGCAGCTTCGTCTATGAAACTGACATTTTATACAGAGAATATTGGACGTAATTCAAGCAAGCAATTAAAAAACTATTAAAATCACCCCACCCTTACTATCACCCCTCTCCCCCCCCCCTCATAAGAACTCCAACTTGCATAAACGAATGTTATATTGCTAAATTGATAGCAGCCCTGCCCAAGAACTTCCTTTCACTTAGTCTTCCCTAACCACTCTAACCTGCATATTGATTTTGCACGCATCCGCAACTTGTCCCAAGAATAATAAAGTTTTGTCCGACTTGTTAGGAGTTATTTTTTTAAACAAAATTACTCTGGGGAATTATAGCGCGGCCTGTTAATCAGTTTGTTTACAGCAGCTGGTTGAATGGATACACCTCAGTAGTTCACTGCGATTTTTACAATGGATAAAAATATGGAACAAAAAATGTCTTTCAAATTTTGCGTTTTGAACCAAATTTCGTGTGCGGAATCAAAAATACGAGCCTACGAGTAGTACAATGCCTTTAAGGACGGTCGAGAGATCGTTGAAGATATGCTTCGTTCTGGACGATCTCCGACCTCTTAAACTGACGAAAACATTCAAAAAGTAATGGAAATGGTGCCCGAAAATCATCATATTAGTGTTAGAGAGATAGCAGGAGAGCTCGACATCTCTTGTGAGTCCGTTTGCTCGATTTTGGTGGATACTTTGGCCATGAAACGCATCCTTTCTCAACTATTTCCAATTAAGCTGAATTTTCTTAAAAAACGTACCGTAAACTCACTTTGGACATGCTTGATTGTTCGAATTCTGATTTCACATTCATAGAGTGCATCAATGCTGGTGATGAGACATAGGTCTATGGGTTTGACATGCAAACTAGTCAACAGTCATCGGAATGGAGGAAGAAAATGGACCGAAACCAAAAAAAACCAAGCCAAAGCTGCTCAAAAATGAAGACGATGTTCATTGTTTTTTCTCGATATTCGAGGTTTGATCCATCATGAATTCATTTCGGACGGACAGATTGTTAATAAGGAGTACCATTTAACCATATCGAGGCGTTCGCGTGAGCAAATCCGTTAAAAACGGCCGGAATTACGGAAGGAGAATTCATGGATTTTGCACGACGAAAATGAACCATCGCATTGAGCCTCAATTGTGACCGACTTTGAGGCCAAATATGCATCAAATTGCATCAATGAACCACCGTATTCACTAAATTTGATCCCGCGTGAATTTTTCCTATCCTCGAAACTAACATTACCGCTCCCTGGAACCCGTTTTCAATCCATCGAGGATATAAAACAAAAATCGCCGTGGACTACTGAGGTGTACCCATTCAACCAGTTGCTGTAAACAAACTGATTAATAGACCGCGCTAATTTTTGGGAAAATAATTAAGGATAGTCTTAACTGCTTACAAAAAAAAAATTTTTGAAACCCCAGAGTAATTTTATTTACAAATTGCTGTTACTTTTTTGTCACAATGTGTATATCATTTACATCACAAAATATTGATTCGATCCCTTTACTTCTTCTGCCCTGTCGATTTTCATTGAAACTAGAAAAAACAAAAACTTAATATTTTGTCTGAAATTGAGCCTTTATAATTGTAATAAATTTTGAAAGAAGTATCAACTTCACTTCATTCATTCTACTCCTCCCATACAAATTTGAGAGCTATCGACTTTATAATTGGAGCTATCAATGGTGATAAGAATATTGATAAGGAGTTTCAAAATCATTCAAAAGCATTCACTTCCTCTGCGATCTCCCATACAAAAGCCCCATTTTGAGGAAAATAATGCGCAATTTCTTTGAAAATTATTAAAGCTACAAACTTTAAATTCAGCACGAAACATTTTGCATGTCACGTTCGATGTCATAAACAAAAATTAAAGATCTCTCCGCTCTGCTTCAGCCACCTCCCATACAAAAGTCACTTATCAAAATGATTTGAGATGATATATTTTCCGGTACTTTAAACTTTTTTTCCCCATTTCATCTATACATATAAATGTGTCTGTTATTTGTTTATAAATGGCTATAAGTAAGTTTTTTGCTTTATTTTGGCAATAACTAAGCAGAAACATACATTTTTAAAAATGTTCTCTGTCGGTCTATCTTTCAGGCTTTCACGCAAAAACGGATGAACCGATTGTAATGAAACTTTCACAGTTTGTTAGGTATGCACCAAAATGTAATCTACGTGTGATCTCATTTCAATACCCACGCCTTTTACCCCCTCCCACACAAAATGACTCATTTTCAAAAATATATAATAATAAAAATTTTTGAAAGCCATAGAAGCGAATAATTTGAAATATATCATTTTTGAATATATCATTTTATCATGTGATCTATGGAATACAAATTATTTGAATCCCTCCACACCTTCTACCACCTCCCATACAAACTGCGCTTTTTCATGAAATACTATAAACCAATTTGCTCAGTACGTATAGCATTTATCGAGCTCAAATTTTGTAGTAAATTCTTAATTAGTATTATAATTAATATCGGGGAAAAGTAAACCGAATAGCTTCTTACCTTCTACCCCCTCTTATAGAATGTGACTCAATATCACATCTTTTCCAATATTCGATTTACTTGAAAAGCATGAAAGTTACTGATCTGATATTTAAACTATATCAATTGCATTACGATTATAGTTGTTTCTCAAAAAATCACTAAAAACCTCCCACTCCTTTTTTTTCCCTACCATACATACTGCACAATTTCACTAAAAACAATGCACTGATTTTCTCAGTATCTATTCAATTTTTGAAGCTTCAATTTGGAACTTAACATTTTTATAGCTACTCTAGCGTGATGTGAAACAAATTATTTCATTACTATCACCCCTTCTACCACTCTCCATACAAACTTTCTTAAGATCACAAAAATTTCGATTTCATCTATAATATCGTATGGTTGGACTTTACGCACAATCATATTCCTGTTACGTTTGTAAGCTTAATGTTATTTTATTTGGGCATTTTTTTAATTATCACAAGCTACAGCTATTCACATGTCCTTAACGCTCTTCAATATGTATATGATTTCATATCACAGTTTTGATTTGATCACGAGCCTGTCACATGCAAATAAGAGTATAGCGGTTTCATTCTACATAATTTATGGTTCAGATTCCAACAAAATACAAAGCATTGTGTTCAAGGAGGCATTAAACTAAGCAGATTACATATCCCACATAACGTATTACTAATTACACTCTCAAAAATCACATATTATAGAGATTTTTACGCGGAAAAATTCGCGGGGATTGCTAGCCTAGAATATAATATGATTGGGCTTTACGTTCAATCGTAATTCTGTTATGTTTTTTCTTGTATTCTGATTACAATACTTTATTGTAAGAATAATAAAGTAAAATTTTAAAGTATTTGTAATCGACGAGCTAATAAAAAAAATACACGAAAAAGTAAATGAAGAATTGATCCCTGTGACTTACATCGTCAGTCATATGATTGCAATCATGTGACTTAGTGATCAAATGAATAAGATCGAACATTTCCCTAATAATAATGACCATAATAATCCAGAGAAATGAATTGTCATTTGCATTAATTTTTTTCTCATTTGTATCAATATTGTTTATAAGGCAATGAATTTAATGTGTGCTATTGTTTTGATTGATTTAATGTTGTTATCTGTTTCAGAATTTTTACAAGGTGCATATAATCAGACTGAGCTTACAGACAGAAAAAACTTGCTAATTTATGAATCATTATTCATTAGAGTAGATGAGCCATTTGATTAATTGGTGTTATTGTATAAATGTCATTCATAGATAATATGTTCATTTTGTTTATTCAATTAGTAGGTAGTAGGTATTAAGAAGGGTCTTTAAAAGAATGTGTCAACCTTATGCACCTAATAATTGGTATATGACGCCTTAGTAATAATTGTGAGGAGCGAGGAATAATCCAAATTCACTCAAGCCTTCTTTCACCCCTCATACAATTTTTACAATTTCGTCATATGGAAACAATATTTATTTTTTAATTAATCAATTTCGTTTTGATTTGGTTGTTGTGGCGACGATTTTAACTTAGAATTAAATTTAGTACACAAATACTTTGCAATAATTTTGGTATTAAATGTAATTCAATAAAATCAAGTCAGTTTTAATATTTTTCATAAAACTTTTGTTTCTCTTGTTTAGTTTCAGTTTGAATTTAAAAACATAAAAGAATTATGATTGGTCGTAAAGTCCAATCATATGATACTCTAGATGAAATGAGAAAGAGTTCAATGTACCGGAAAATATGTCACCTCCAATTCTTTTAAATAATTAATAGTGACTTTTGTATGAGATTTGGTAGAAGCAGAGGAGGAAGGTTTGTAATTTTTGGATATGATACCTAATGTGGTATGCAAAATATTTCGAGCTGAACTTAAGGTTTGTAGCTTTCATTATTTTCAATTGGACATAGTTTTCCTGAAATTGAGGCATTTGTATGGTAGGTGGCAGAGGAAGTGGAGCGTTTAAGATGATTTTGAAACTGCTTATAGTCATCCTTATCACCACGCTTTGATTCAATTTCATATTCGATAGTTCTAATATATTCCAAGGAGAAATGCTTTTCTTGAATTTATAATACAGATATTTGTATGGGAGGGGGTAGAAGGAGTGAAGAGGAGCTGATAATTTTCTTTAGCATTTATTGCAATTAAAAAAAAATAAATTCTGGCAAAATTTTAAGTTTATACTTTTTCTAGTTTTATTGGAAATCGATATAATGCACTTAACGAAAATTATACATTTGTATGGGAGGGGGTAGAAGGGGTGTAGGGATCAAAACACATTTCTTTCCTGTTATTGATATTGCAAAATATGAAGTTGATAGCTTTAACAGTTTCGAAGAAAAATAAATTAATTTAAATTTCAAAATTTCGTGAAATTTGTGTGGGAGGGGGTAGAAGGAGTGAAGTGAAGTTGATAATTTTTTCAATGTTGATTGGAGTTATAATAAAATTAATTCGTTTTTATAACTTTGCTAGTTTCAATGGAAATCGAAAAACTGCATTTTTCAAAATTATGCATTTGTATGGGAGGGGGTAGAAGGAGTGACGGGATCGGATCAATATTCAGTCATATTAATGATATCTATATCGTAATACTTTAACCCAAATTTCAAATCGATAGCTTAAATAGTTTCAAAGAAAAATCAATTTATGAAATTTCGGAATTTCGTGAAATTTGTATGGGAGGGGGTAGAAGGAGTGAAGGGATGTGGCCCGTTCACGAACTTAAAGTTAATTTTTTGCTGAAAATGACACACAACAAATTTCAGCACGATAGCTCAAAGCGTTCGAGAGTTATGCTGTAGACAGACGGACAGACAGCAACTCGGAATCGAAGTTTTTGAGCGACAACAAATACTTCTGCACCCTTGGCGGCTCTGTGCGAGTATTATTTCTTAGTGTTACAAATGGTAAGGCAAACACAATATACTCTCAGATTTCATCTAGAGTATAAAAAAAACAACTCAGATGTTAAAATGTAATTTTTTATGAATATTTAAATAAAATAAATTTAATAAATATTAAGTAGGGTATTGTAAAAACTTCAATCCCTACAAATTGATGACCCCGAGATACAAAATACGAGATTCGATTTTAATGAACATTTCGCAGGAATTCATATTGCGATTATTTTTCTCGTTCTCATCATAATTTTTGCATAAATTTAAGCAAAACATCAACGATTTATTGAACTCAGTTTTATTGAATTCGTCCTATCGTCATTGAAACTAATTCAAGATTTATTCAAGCAACTTCAAAAGTGGGCTAATTTTTCAAGATTTATTCAAGCTACTTCAAGAGTCGAAGAAAATCACCTATTCAAGATTTACTCAAGCTAGTTCAAGAGTCGAAGAAAATCAACTATTAAGGATTTATTCAAGCTAAATACTTCAAGAGGTTATACGGAAGTCGTGAATTGGTTTATTTTAATAATTGTTATTTTAAACACACTTAATTATATTACATTACGCATTATTATTGTAAGACTCATATCATATAAATAATCATATTTAAATTATATTTAAATGTGTAATGTATTTGTAAAGTAAAGGGTCGCGTCGCCAATAACGACACAGACTATGAATCGAAACGCTTTCTCGATTCAATTTCAAACTATCAATTTTTGATTCTGGCACATTTTTTCATCAACGTTGAGGCCATCTCTTGTTTTGAATTTTTGTAATTAAAAACTCCAAGGAATTATTTATCTCCCTATTATTATTTAACGAGTCTTGTTTTTCTCTTTTCAATATGCCTGATGAAAATGAAAATAACCTAACTGAAACATGCGACACCCAAGATACACACGGAGCAAATGTTTCAGAAATGCACTCCGCTTATGTAATCAAATTGCCACCGTTTTGGGGAAATAGGCCTGTCTTGTGGTTCCTTAAAGTGGAAACTCAATTTCGCTTAAAAGGAATAACACAATCCAGCAAAAAATATGATTACATTGTCTCTTCTCTGGAATAAAAGACAATGGAACTCGTAGCCGACGTTTTATTGAATCCTCCTGGTTCTAAAAAATATGAGCAGTTGAGAGAAGCTCGTTTGAAAAGAACTAGGGACACAGAAGAAAAACGTTTAGATTCACTACTGCATAGAATTGAGCTGGGTGATTCAAAACCTTCAGAACTATTTCGGCAAATGGAGACATTATCTGGTGGTATAGCCTAGTAGGTAGTGTGTTGGTCTTGTAATGCGAAGGTCATGAGTTCAAATCCCGTTCGGCGCAATATATAATTCCGGCACATTGCCTGCTTGGATATATCTTGGTCACCTCAATCTAAGAAAATGAAAAATTCGTAGAAAGAGGGTTGTGCGAAGGGCTAACAACCCTTCCACAATAAGTAATGAAAAATGTTAAGGAACCTGAATATCAGGAGGCAAAGGTCCAATTTGGGCTGTAGCGCCATTGTAGAAGATGTAGAACAGTCTTGTTAACAAGCAGCTGTTAAACAAGCTTTGGTTGCACAAATTACCAAAAGCCACACAAGCTTGTCTTATTGCTTTTGAAAAATTCCATAGCTATGAAGAGATTTTAGCTATCGCCGATGCATCAGATAGTGCTAAAATATCAGCCATACATACCGCACCAAAATTTGAAAATAATTCTGGTAAAAATACAACTATACATTCTTTATCATTAATTATACATAAGTTATCCAAATGCGTTTCTTATATTGAATCTAATAATTTTCAGAATAGAGAACGTGATTCTTCGCGGAATAGGAGTAAAAGAACATCTTCAGAATCACGTTCAAGTCAACAATCACGACCATTTTTTTGGTACCACTATAAATTCAAAGCAAATGCTAAAAAATTTATCCCTCCTTGCAGTTACAAGGGTTCAAAAATCTAAATAGTCCAACCAACATTGCGGCAGCTAGGTCGAACTCATTTTCACGCCGCCTTTTTGTCTATGACAAGAACAACAAAATTCAATTTCAAATTGACACTGGAGCAGAAATTTCTGTTTTACCTAAAAAATGTTTTTCTAAATGCCTGCATGATTCAAGTTTCATTTTAACTGCAGCAAATGATTCAAAAATTTCAACTTATGGGTTTAAGCACTTAACATTAGATTTCAACTTACGTCGGAATTTTAGTTATAACTTTGTTATAGCTTCTGTTGGTGCAGATTTTTTGTAGAAATTCAACCTTTTAGTTGATATACGTGAACGCAGATTGACTGATAAACAACACTTCATTCTGTTAATTGCATTTTTAAAATAGTATAAATGTTCTCTCCGAAGTGGTTTTTAGTACAAGGCGAATTCGGTGCTATTTCGAGTTCCCTTTAATTAAAACTTCACCTAATTTTAACACCAATGTTTCGTATAACGTTTTACATAAAATAGAAACAGCTGGATCACTTCCTTCAGTGCGGAAAAGTATCAGATTGACAAAAACGTATTCGAGAATATGGTTAAATTAGGAATCTGTTGACCTTTTTCTTCATTTGTTACATCACCTCTTCACATGACCCCTAAAAAGGACTCAAGATTGGAGACCTTGTGGTGATTATCGCCTTCTCAATTCGGTAACCATTGCCTATTATCCAACATTGCACATTAAATCTTTACGACTACACGATATTTTCAAAAATTGATCTCGTAAGAGATTGTACGCTCTTACCGGCTGCTACTGAGGATATTCACAAAACAGCTGTGATAACACCTTTCGGGCTTTACGAGTTTCTTCGCATGCCTTTCGGAATTAAAAATGGCGCTCAATTATCTACGACAACTTTTCAAAAGATTAGCTGAAAACGGAATAAGTACTAATCCAGCCAAGTGTATACTTGGGTTAGGCGAATAGGATTTTCTTGGATATAAAATCAGTTAAGGTGGAACATCACCAATTTTTAACACTATCTTCGTTAAAACAGCTTCAGCGATTTCTGGGAATGGTTAATTTCTACCATCGTTTCCTTCCAAATTTAGCGGACATAGCAATTCCACTATATTCCTTAGTAAAAGCTTATTCCAAAAGTAACGCTAAGAAATTACAATTTGAATGGAACAAAGAAGCGAACTTGGCTTTTCATAGAATAAAACCATCATTACAAAAATCCACACTTCTAGTGCATCCTAAAATAAATGCAAAACATAGTCTTATGGTTGATGCTTCTAGTACTGCAGTAGGTGCAGTATTGCAACAATACGAAAAAGACGGTTGGAGACCACTTGGTCCTTTCTTAAAGAAATTAATTCCAACCGAGCAAAGGCATTCTACTTTCGGTAGAGAGCTATTATCTATATACCTTGCTATTAAAAAATTTCGTCATTTCATTGAAGGCATAGCATTTACAATTCTAACAGATCGCAAACCTTTAACTCGAGGTATTACTTCTAAAACGGAAAAATCACCTCGACAAATAAATCAGTTAGAATTCATAGCCCAATTCACCAATGACATTCGATACATTGAAGGTACGCAAAATATAGTTGCAGACATGGTCACATATCGATTTAGTAGACTTTATTAAAATTAACTTACAAAACTTGAAACAAGAGCAGGATCAAGACGATGAACTGAACAGAATATTAGCAGAAGAGTATTTGAATAAAATATCTAAGCTACAGAAAATACTAATACCAGGAGAAAATTTAGAAATTTGGTGTGAAATTACTATAGGTAATAATCGACCTTATATTCCACACTCGCTACGTCGAACCATTTTCGATTTTTTACATGGGTTATCCCATCCTAGCAATAAAGGAACTAGGAAATTAATTACCACCAAATATTTTTGGCCGTTAATGAATAAAGACATTAATCATCTTCAATGGCGCTACAGCTCTATTCGGGCCTTGGCCGCCTGACCTTCAGGTTCCTTAACATTTTCATTATTTATTGCGGAAGGGTAGCCCTTCGCACAACCCTCTATCTACGAGTTTTTTATTTTCGTAAATTGAGGTAACCGAGGTATACCCAAGCAGGTAGTGTGTTGGAATTATGCGTCAACCGGGATTTGAACTCACGACCTTCGCATTGTAGACCAACATGCTACCCACTAGGCTACACCCTAGCTTAAAGACATTAATAGGTGGGCAAAATGTTGTATACGCTGTCAAAAATCAAAAATTAGTCGTCACACAAAATCTCCTCATGAAAAATTTGATGTTCCTTCTGAAAGATTTGAACATGTCCATATAGACATTGTAGGGCCATTGTCACCATAAAAAGGGCACACTTACATACTAACGATGAAAGACCGATTTTCTTTTTGGCTGGAATCTATTCCGTTAAAGAACACAAGTTCTTCTACTGTTGTGTATTCTTTCATCAGTAGTAGCTAGATATGGCATACCGCAGACTATTACAACGGATCAGGGAACACAATTTCAAGGAACTAACAAATTTTTTTTTGGCTCAAAACGGATACATTCACAACGTATTACCCTCAATTAAACGGATTGATCGAAAGGTTTCACCGCCAATTGAAAGTTGCGATTCGGCCTACTAATGAGCCCAATAAATGGTTTGATCATCTTCCATAGATTTTACTTGGAATACGAACATCCATTAAAGAAGACTTAGACGCTTCACCAGCTCAGCTTCTGTGTGGTTAAGCACTTTGACTACCTGATGAACTGATCGCCCTAATACTGCAACTGAAACACGGTCAAATTTTTTAGCAAAAGAGATTCAATACAACATAAGAACAATAATTCCTAAAATGCAAAATCACAGAAAACAAAAGGAATTTTTTGTTCCTCAAACTCTGAAGACATGCACACACGTATTTCTTAAGGAGGAAGGTTACAAAACTTCATTAACTGCACCTTATACCGGACCTTATCATTAGTTAGTTATATGATATCAAAGACAGAAAAATATTTTAAAATTTTAAAAGATGGAAAAGAATTAATTATTTCAATTGATAGACTTAAACCTACTTTTATTCTAAATGATGAAATTTTTAATAATCGTAAGGCAATGCGATCTGAAACTAAAAAAGTTTCATTTAAATTGTAACTTGAAAATTTAGAATTTGTTAATTTAACTTAATTTTAAGTATACATTAACTTTTCAATGAGGGCGACGCGTTTAGCTTTGAATTACATTTAGTACACAAATACTTTGCAATAAATGTAATTCAATTATAGCAAGCCAGTTTTAATATTTTTCATAAAACTTTTGTTTCGCTTGCTTAGTTTCAGTTTGAATTAAAAACATAAAAGAATTATGATTGGGCGTAAAGCCCAATCATATGATACTCTAGATGAAATGAGAAAGAGTTCAATGTACCGGAAAATATGTCACCTCCAATTCTTTTAAATAATTAATAGTGACTTTTGTATGGGAGGTGGTAGAAGGAGAGGAGGAAGGCTTGTAATTTTTGGATATGACACCTAATGTAGTATGCAAAATATTTCGTGCTGAATTTAAGGTTAATTCTGGCAAAATTTTAAGTTTATACTTTTTCTAGTTTTAATGGAAATCGACATAATGCACTTAACAAAAATTATACATTTGTATGGGAGGGGGTAGAAGGAGTGTACGGATCGAAACATATTTTTTTCTCGGTATTGCTATTTCTATTTTTATACTTTATGCAAAATATCAAGTTGATAGCTGTAATAATTTCGAAGAAAAATAATTTAATTTAAATTTCAAAATTTCGTGAAATTTGTATGGGAGGGGGTAGAAGGAGTGAGGTGAAGTTGATAATTTTTTTAATTCTGATTGGAATTGTAAAAAAAATTAATTCTGGCAAAAATTCGTTTTTATAACTTTGCTAGATTCAATGAAAATCGAAAAACTGCATTTTCCAAAATTATGCATTTGTATGGGAGGGGGTAGAAGGAGTGATGGGATCGGATCAATATTCTGTCATATTAATGACATTTATATCATAATACTTTGGCCCAAATTTCAAATCGATAGCTTAAATAGTTTCAAAGAAAAAATAATTTCTGAAAATTTCGGAATTTCGTGAAATTTGTATGGGAGGGGGTAGAAGGAGTGAGGGGATGTGGCCCATTCACGAACTTAAAGTTACTTTTATACTAAAAATGACACACAACAAATTTCAGCACGATAGCTCAAAGCGTTCGAGAGTTATGCTGTAGACAGACGGACAGACGGACAGACAGCAACTCGGAATCGAAGTATTTGAGCGACAACAAATATTTCTGTACCCTTGGCGGCTCTGTGCGAGCATTATTTCTTAGCGTTACAAACGGCAAGGCAAACACAATATACTCTCAGATTTCATCTAGAGTATAACCATAACAGAATTATGACTGGGCGTAAAGCCCAATCATATGATACTCTAGATGAAATGGGAATTACTTTAATATACCAGAAAATATGTCATCTCAAATTCTTTCGAATAGTGAATAAAGACTTTTGCATGAGAGGTGGTAGAAGTAGAGGGGAAGGTTTATATTTTTCGTATATGACACCGGAGATGGCATGCAATATGTTTTTTGCTGAATTTAAAGTTTTTAGTTTTTATTGTTTTTAAAGAAATTGGATAGTTTTCCTGCAATTGGGCCATTTGTATGGGAGGTGGCAGAGGAAGTGGAGCGTTTAAGATGATTTTGAAACTGCTTATCATCATCCTTATCACCATGCTTTGATTCAATTTCAAAGTCGATAGCTCTCATATATTCGAAGGAGAAATGCTTTTCTTGAATTTATAATACAGATATTTATATGAGAGGGGTTAGAAGGAGTGAAGCGGAGCTGATAATTTGTTCCAACATTTATTGCAATGATTAAAAAAGAAATTCCGGCAAAATTTAAAGTTTGTACTTTTTCTAGTTTTAATGGAAATCGATATAATGCATTTAACAAAAATTATGCATTTGTATGGGAAGGGGTAGAAGGAGTGTACGGATCTAAGCAATTTTTTTTTCACGTTATTGATATTTTTATTTTTATACTTTGCAGAAAATATCAAGCTTAGCAGTAGCAGTTTCGAAGAAAAATAATTTAATTTAAATTTCAAAATTTCGTGAAATTTGTATAGGGGGGGTGGAAGGGATGAGGTGAAGTTGATAATTGTTTTTAAAACTAATTTCAATTATAGTAGAATTAATTTTGACAAATTTCGGCTTTTCAACTTTACTCGTTTCAATGAAAATCGAAAATATGTATTTTTCAAAATTGTCCATTTGTATAGGAGGGGGTAGAAGAAGTGAGGGGATCGGCTCAATATTCCGTCATATTAATAACATTTATATGATAATACTTTGACCTAAATTTCAAGTTGATAGCTTAAATAGTTTCAAAGAAAAATCAATTACTTAATATTTCGAAATTTCGTGAAATTTGTATGGGAGGGGGTAGAAGGAGTGGGGGGCTCTAGCCCATTCACGAACTTAAAGTTTTGCTAAAAATGACATAAAAATTTTTTAGCACTGTAGCTTAAAGCTTTCGAGAGTTATGCTGTAGACAGGCGCACAGACGAACAGACAGACAGACGGACAGACATGCAGACAGACAGACGGTCACTCGGAATCGAGCTTTTTGAGCGACAACAAATATTTCTATACCCTTGGCGGCTCTGTGCGAGCGTTATTTCTTAGCGTTACAAACGGTAAGGCAAATACAATATACTCTCGGATTTCATCTAGAGTATAAAAAAAAACAAGACAGATGTTAAAATGTAATTCTTTATAAATATTTAAATAAATTAAATTTTATAAATATTAAAACTTAAAACTTCAATCCCTACAAATCAATCCAATCCCTACAGTTGTTGTATACCAAAGCAATATGATTTAAAATCCCCTTCTTCTCCTTTTGCCTCCCACCCAAAATGTGTTTTCAGTATTTTATGTACCATTTTCTTGTAATATGTCAAAGTTATTCACAGAAAATTTAGTAAATAACATCTTCGTATCTAAAAATTGCACTACAGCCAATTCGTCCTTGACTTCCTGATCTTCAGGATCCTTAACATTTTCATTACTGAAAGGAAAGATTTCTTGATTCTACACTGTTACGCTTTATTATTCGTGACGTTTTGGTCTCTGCTGTGAAAAGGTCTCAGCAAATACTGAAACGTCACGAATAATAAAGCATAACAGTGTAGAATCTGGAAATCTTTCCTTTCAATTCGAAATGCACTGTGAAAACATTCACCAAACTATTTTTATTTCTTATTGTAGAAGGGTTGTTAGCCCTTCGCACAACCCTCTATGAACGATTTTTTCAGTTTCGTGGATTGATGTGACCAAGGTACACCCAAGCAGGTAGGGTGTTGAATTAAACGTCGATCGGGATTTGAACTCACAACCTTTGCACAGTAGGCTAACTCGCTTCCCACTAGGCTAGACTAATCAATGGGGTTATCAAAAAACCTATTTTAGCACATTTCGTATCAGGCCCGTGTTTTGGAATTGCCTGAAAAGGGCCAGTGCACACGGCCTGAACGATACTTATGTCATTGTTTGTTACAACAATTCACATTAATCAGTTTTTTTTTCTTATCTACTACAATTTTGCACCATGACGACAAAATTTCCTAATAAATGAAAATTCCCTTTTCATTACACAAAACATTAATAAATCACTAGGACAATTCTTTGGAACAGTAGGCGTAGATTTAAATAAAACTTGTTCCACACATGGGCAGCTAACATATATGTAGCATACTAACAAGTTAGTGATTTCTCCAATTTAATAAATTCTGCTTCTGATTCCCCAAGAGTTGCTTATTATCGCGATTCTTACGAGGATTAGCTGCAGGCGATCGCTAGTCTATTTATAGAAATATTAAAATTGTAATTTATAATAACTTTAATCACTATTTTACTGCTATAGCTAGTCATGAATTTGACTGAGGATTATTTTTGGTATTATCTTTTAAAACTAATTTTATCAAAATTAATTAACCCGAATTATAGAATATAAAATATCCTTAATACGTTGCTCTTAAGTTAACCAATTCAACGCCTATTCGAAGGCGTTGAATTTGTAAAATTGATGCACATAACAACATACAAATAAAATTGCTTAAGTATTTTGTTGCATGGTTATCGTGAGTGGTGAAGGGGGATGTTAGACATGGATATTAGACATTGATGTTATATTTACAAGTTTATTATTCAATTATGTTATGCAGTATTTTATCATTAGATGAAGTTTACCTCATACTTTTAGATTTAAGAACCTTCTTCCAGAAATTTATGTTCTTTTTCTATTACGGACTTCACTTTTCACCAGAGTTTGTACTGAAAGTATTTTCTCATATTTCCGATTTATATTTAAGAATCATTTTATTAAAACCATTGTTATTTAAAACAAAAAAAAAAAAACGTTTACAATGAAATGAAGATCAAGAATTAATTCACAAAATCACAATAAAAAAAATAAAAATAAAAATATTTTCATATATTTTCACAAATCTGACCACTAAATAATATTTTGTTTACACAAAATTTTAATGATTTCCTTAATACTATTTAATTTTTTTGCAATATATTTGATATAGTTAAATTTTATGATTCGATTGCCAGAGAAAAAAAAAATTAAAAATACTGCCGCGCACACGATGAAACACAAATAATTCAAATTGTAAACTGAAAATTATAGACGGCCGACAATGGTCTTATATCAAATTCAATTCCCGAACTCTAAAGATTTTTAAAGTATATGAAGTTGAAAATTGTGGACAATTCTTGTAGTGTAATTGTTTTCTCTCTTCCTCTCAATGTGTTTGTACTACGCGATTTTGTTTAAGTCACTTTTGTAATGTTAATTTGATAAATCAACGGTTCATCTTTGTAACAATATGAATCGAAATTCGATCGTTTTCTTCAGGTATACTGATGATTATGACGGATAGTGTACGTACACTGGAGAGTATTGAGCGGCTTGTGTACGAACTTGATTGAAGGAGTTTAATAGCAAAAGTGGGCGATCAGTTGTTCAACATATTGATAAGGTCTTGCGACAAATTGTTTTAGTTGTTTCTCTATGAGAAAGAGGTATGCTTCAGTGATCTTGCCCAGTATTTATCAATGTATGAAGAGGCTTTCAAAAGCTCATTTGTTTTGTTCGTTTCAACTATTGCAGAGAGAAACAAAAGAAATAATTAATGGTTTATTTAAAACGATCCATCATTGTGAATTAGATCGGTCACCTATGGTTTCAAGCTCTTCATAATTCAATTGATGCTGATTTAATTTATGATTCGATGATAAGTTTAATTTACCTATGTGTGGTTACACTCGAATTCGTTTATATTACCATAGGATTATAGAATTTTAAATGATTGATTGTTAAGATTTTTTCGTTGATACAATTTAATTAAATGATTGCAGTTTACGAATTTATTGCTTCCTTTTAACTTGTATGCACTGGCAGAAAGCATCTATGAGTAAAATTAAAATCAAATAAAAACCTAACAGGACTACGATTGCGCATAAATCCCAATCGTGCGATACTCTAGATGAAATAGAAATTTCTGCTATCTTCAGAAATTTTGTATGGGAAGTTCTAGGGGTGATAGCTTTCAACTAATTATTTTCACATCAAGCAAGAGAAACAATAAAAATGATTTATACAAATTTTAAGCTTGAAAAATTGAATAGTTACCGAGAAAATAAGAATATTGGATTTAGTTAAATTGTGCTGTTTGTATGTGAGGTGGTAGAAGGAGTGGGTGGTTTTTGGTGATTTTTTGAGCAATTGTTACGAGCATTATGCAATTTATATCTCTCGAGTTCCAGACCAGTAACATTCATACTTTTGAAGAAAAATGGTTTTTGTAAAATCGTGACATTGTGCCACATTGTATGGGATGGGGTTAGCCTGTTCATGAGCTTAACATTACTTTTTCTTTTAAACGACGTGTACAAAATTTGAACTTTCAAGCTCAGCGCGATCTCCAGCTAGAAGGCGCTCGGACGGACAAATGGACCTCCAGTTTTGCGATGTTTGAGTGATAATATCAACTTCTGTGTTATCAATATTTTTCTCCGAGTCTTATTTTTTAGCATTACAAACTTTAGAGAAAATTTATAATACTCTCAAATTTCATATAGTATAAACATACTAAATCTTTAATTGGGCATAATGTCCAATCATGTGATAGTCTAGACAAAATGGGAAAGATTTTTAAGCACCGAAAGTTGTAGTAGTAGTAAATATGACCCTGACGTTTTGTGGTGGATTTAGTTTGTAACTTTCATGATAAAATAATATAAAATGGTTTTGTTGCCTTTGTCGTCCGCCGAACATATGGCTTCATATCTCTGAGACCGTTAAAGGTAGAATATTAGCTTTTGGGTGGATTGTTAATTGAGTAAGTGAGCTCTATTATCTAAATTTTAGGTAGTGTCAGCTGGAAGGGGAAGATGGTGGGAATGAAAGAATTAAAAACTACGCTTGCAAATATCTCTACTACAAATGCAGATAGGAAGCTGGAAATCAGCATAGGTATAGAGAGGGTTTTAGGAAAAAACTCTATAAATAATTTAATTTTTTTATTCATCCGAAAAGGGAGGGTGGGGTTAAAAACAAATTGTCGGCTGAATTTTTTCTTAAATCATTTTATCTTCGAAATTACTTACATATACATACTTACTTATCTTCGAAATTAATTCATATTTTGGGACCATTAAGATGGCATATCCACCAGAATCAGCCTAAACTGAGGCAATTTATTGTATGGGGGAGGTTCAGCGGAGTGCAAAGAAAAATACTTGAAAATGAATATCTATGTAATTGAGACTTATTAAGCTCTACTAGCGGAATACAAGAAAAATATAAAATTTAGTGATATTAGTGGGGGGAAATGGGGAGCATTTCAAAAAATGATACTCTTTTCAAAATTTCAATTTAAGTTGAAATTGAATTGTTAAATTGTAGAGCTATATTTTCTATAATTTTTGTAAAAGTTTTAAGATGGGGAGTGTAAGGGGAATGAGGTGGTGGGGCAAAATGTCGAAAATTTTCACTCATGTTTTTAAAACAAAAGATACGAAGTTAAAATTTTGCATACACCTATTTGATTTAAGAACAAATATTAATTTGATTCAAAACTGTTATCTACCAAAGGGGGGCGCTAGCCTGCACTAGGTGTTTCACGTGTTTTTTTTTTAAAACAAAAAAAAAATCATAACAGGGCTACGATTGCGCGTAATGCGCAATCTTACGATACTCTAGATGAAATAGAATTTTTTTGTGACCCCAAGAAATTTTTTATGTGGAGTGTTAGAAGGGATGATAGCATTGAACTAATTTTTTCCCCATCATGCTAAAGTAGCTATAAGAATGTTTTATTCAAAATGCTTACTCCAAAAATTGAATGGGAACTGAGAAAATTAGTGAGTTAGATTTAATGAAAATGTGCAGTTTGTATGGGAGGTGGTAGAAAGAGTGGGAGGATTTTAGTGATTATTTCAGAAATAACTAGGAATATTATAAAATTGATATCCCTTATATTTCAGACTAGTGCCATTCACACTTTTCAAGAAAATCGATTTTTTGTGAAGTTGTGAAACTCTGTCATATTGTATGGGAGGGGGTAGAAGCAGTGAAGCTAATCAAATATTTTTTTCTGATCTTAGTGATAATGCTAATTAAGAATTTATTACAAAATATGAGCTCGATAAATGTTATATGTTCTGAGAAAATCGTCTTAGAGCATTTCATGAAAAAGTGATGTTTGTATGGGAGGGGATGCAAGGAGAACGAGGACGCCAATAATTTCTCTACTGTAGATTTAAATCATTTTGAAAGTGATATATACCACAATTCAGCCTAATAGCTTTTATACTTTTTGAGTAAATCCATTTATTGTCAAATTGCGAAATTATGTCATTTTGTATGGGAGGGGGGTAGAAGGGGTGAAGCTAATCGTCTAATTTTTTTTTGGCCTTACTAACAATGTTAAATAAATATTTGGTGCACAGTTTCAGCCCTGTAAATTTTATACGCACTGAGTAAATTGGCTTAGAATAATTCATGACAAGTACATTTTGTATGAGAGGTGGTGAAGGAGGGGGAGGACACTCATAATTTGTATACGGTAGATTGATATTATCATAAAAATAACATATTCCAAATTTCAGGCTAATAGCTTATATACTTTTCGAGCAAATCTCTTCATTGTCAAATTGCGCAATTGTGTCATTTTGTATGGGAGGGGGTAGAAGGGGTGGAGCGATTTGACCCATTAACGAACTTAACCTTGCTTTTTTGTCAAAAACGACTTTATAAAATTTGAACTATCTAGCACAACGCGTTCTCAAGCTAGAGAGCGCACGGACGGACGGACGGACATCCGGTTTTGAGATTTTTGAGTGATAATATTAACTTCTGTATCATTCATTTTTTTCTCCGAGTCTTATTTCTTGGCGTTACAAACCTTAGAGCAAACTTATAATACTCTCAGATTCCATCTAGAGTATAAAAACAGTTTAACTAAAAATTTGTTAGTGAAATTGTCAGCTGCAAACTTGAAAATTTAGAAAATTCATTTAAAAAAATGCTTAAATGATTAAGATAGTAACTAGTCGAATACCTCTAAGGCTTCTACCTCGTTCCCCCCCCATACAAAAGTATTTTTTCGATCATTTTCAAGAAATCAATTATCACCAAATCATTAAAAGCTATCAACTTGAAGATTCGAGCAAACACTTCTAAAAATATTTCAAACGAAAATGTATCAAAAGTTTGCCCTTCCACCACCTCCCATGCAAAAGTATGATTTCGACCAATTTCAATAAATCAACAAATAAACAACAAATTAAAAGCTATGGAGTTGAAATTTTTTACGACTCACCTTTCAAAAAATTTAATAAAACTGCATTACAGTTCTTGCTATTCTTTCATCTCCACTATTCCCTCCCATACAAATGTTTGGTTTAGAGAATATAAAATACACCGAGAATTTTTATAGAATTTACTTCGTCTATTACTTCTATACAGCGAATTTTGAGCGCGAATTATTGACATGTAACCATCCCTTCTATCGCCCCTCCTCCTATACAAACTCAAACTTGCAAATGAATGAAATATTGATTATATTGTTGCGAGCTAGGGGATCGCCAGATTCCAAAGGAAAACACAATTCGTTTAAAAATAATGAATAATTTTATTTAATCGCACTTTATACACAATTTCCCGATCACTTCACTAAATTCGCTCTAAAACTTAATTCGTATAACTCAGGAACACTGCCAATCTATCACTTGTACCGATTCGCGTTCTTCCACCGATAGGTGTCACCAAAATGACTAACTCGTTGTCTGAAAGTTGGCGGGTATTTATACTAAGTCTCCCAGACAGGTGTCGTTGTGTGTGTGTGTCTAGAATGATTGCCTACATTGTGGAGCTCGGTAGAAGTGTCTGGAAACATGTTGATAGTGTTTTGAAATGTTGATGGAATTCTCTCGATATTGCTGGGGACGTCGAGGTTGTCAGATTTATAACATTACCCTCTCCTTAGTCCCTGTTCGTCCCGAACAGAGTTGTTCACTTCCTCCATGGCACCCTGGTACTTTGTTAGTCGGTCTAGATGTACCACTTTCATTTTAGTGCGAGGTTTTTGATGTAGTTGAATCCGATAGACGACATCATTTAATCGGTTGATGATCTGGTAAGGGCCTTCCCAGTTGCGCTGTAGTTTCGGCGATCTGCCCTTCTGTCGTTTGGGATTGTATAACCAAACCAACTCGCCCTCTTGGAATCCTGATGAGTTCGCCCGTTGATCATACCTCGTCTTCATGCGGTCGGACGCCAAATCAATTTTATCTCTGACCAGGTTATAAATTGTCTTTAGTCGACATCGAAGATCCGAGACATAATCTTTAGCATTGGTTGGTTGGTCTGGTGGCACTCCAAACATTAGCTCCGCAGGGACTCGAATATTTCTTCCAAAGATGACTCGGGACGGAGTTTCTCCTGTTGTTGAATGCACCGATGTTCTATAGGCCATTCAAAATAGAGGGATGTGCTGGTCCCAGTCCTGTTGCCTCTCGCTGACGAGTTTGGATAGGTTTGAGTTCAATGTCCTGTTGAAACGTTCCACCATTCCATCGGACTGTGGGTGTAATGAAGTTGTCCTCGTTTTGTTTATTCCCAGCATTTGGCACACGCGTTTGAATATTTGAGATTCAAAATTGCGCCCTTGATCGGAGTGTAGTTCACGTGGCGCTCCAAATCTGCTCACCCAGTTAGTAACAATTTGTTCTGCGACGGTTACTGCTTCTTGGTTTGGAATTGCGTAAGCTTCTGGCCACTTGCTGAAATAATCAATGACCACTAGAATGTAGCGATTACCATTTTCTGATTCCGGAAATGGCCCAGCAATATCCACAGCAATTCTCTCGAATGGGACTCCCACGTTGTATTGTTGCATTTCTCCCTTTGATCTGCGGTGTGGGCCCTGACTCGATGCACACGTAGTACATTTACGGCACCAGTTTTCGACATCATCTCGGAGATGGATCCAATAGAACCTTTCTCGTATCTTTGCCAAGGTTCTGTTTACTCCCAAATGCCCACCGGAGGTACCTCCATGATATTCCTTCAAAACCTCCTCGACTTTACAATGCGGGACGATGGTTTGCATGTGATACGACTTTCCATCAGCGTTCTCCCATTTCCGTTTTAATAATCCGCCGTCTAGGTGAAGGGAGTTCCATTGTGCCCAATAACACTTTAAGGTTTCACTGAATTGTGAGATGTCTTTCTACTCAGGCCGTTTCATTTCGTCCTTCCATGCCATGATCGGTGAAATATCTGGATCTTTACGTTGGGCATCTTCCAGTTCTTGCTGATTCCATCCAGTCTTTGGTTCGGTCGTTATCCTCTGAATGGTTTCTCCGGCTTCTTTTCCTTCTACACGGTGACAATGCTTGCAGTTCGGTGGACAAGGACGACGTGAAAGCGCATCGGCATTTCCGTGGATTCTTCCTCTTCGATGAACAATCTCGAAATCGTAGGATTCGAGCCTTTCGATCCATCTGGCTACTTGGCCTTCGGGGTTTTTAAACTGAAGTAGCCATTTAAGCGATGCGTGATCCGTTCGAAGAAGGAACTTTTGACCATAGAGATATTTGTGAAAATGTTTTGTTGCTTCTACTATGGCTAGTAGCTCTCGGCGAGTTACGCAATAGTTCCTTTCTGATTTTGAGAGTACTCGGCTGTAGTAAGATAGCACTCTCTCCTGCCCATCGATCTCTTGTGATAGTACTGCTCCGATACCGACATTGCTGGCGTCAGTGTCTATGATGAAACCATGACCTGGTTTTGGATACGCTAGAACTGGGGAGTCGCAGAGTTGGTCTTTTATCCTCTCGAATGCTTCCTGGCACTGTTGACTCCATGTAAATGGCTTCCCTTTTTCTGTTAACTGATGCAGACATTTCGCCGTGTTAGCAAAGTCTTTTACAAATCGTCGGTAATATGTCGCTAAGCCTAGGAAGCTGCGCAACTGGTGTTTATCACTCGGAGTAGGCCAATTTTTCACCGCCAGTATCTTCTCCGGATCTGTCTTTACGCCATCAGCTGAAACGATGTGACCCAAGTACTTGACTTCTGCACTAAACAAAGTGCACTTTTTCGGACTCAGCTTTAATTTTGCCGCTCGCAGTCGCTGGAAGACTTCCTGCAGATTTTTTAGGTGTTCATTGAATGTTTTTCCGATAACGATCACATCATCTAGGTAAACGAGACAAGTTTTCCAACTCAGACCACGCAAAACGAATTCCATCAGTCTTTCGAACGTAGCTGGAGCATTGCACAGGCCAAATGGCATTACGATGAACTGCCATAGTCCACTGCCGAAAGAGAATGCTGTCTTCTCTCTATCTTTTTCATCTATCTCCACTTGCCAGTAACCACTCTTCAGGTCCAACGTTGAGAACCATTTAGCATCGGTCAGGGTGTCCATGATATCGTCGATTCTAGGTAGTGGATAGCTATCCTTTTTCGTAACATCATTTAGTCGCCTGTAGTCTACACAAAAACGGGTACTGCCGTCCTTCTTCTTTACCAGCACTACTGGCGATATCCACGGGCTCTTTGATTCTTCGATGATTCCCTGATGCTCCATAGTTTTGACCATTGAATTGACTTCTCCTTGTTTCGCTAATGGTACTCTTCTTGGAGGTTGACGTATCGGTGTAGCACTTCCGGTATCTATACGATGTTTCACTAAGTTTGTTCTGCCATAGTCGTCATCACCGGTGGAAAAGACGTCGCTGAATCCTTCGATTAGATCTACTGCTTGCTTGTGTTGTTCTCCTCTAAGGTTGCTTGACTGAAGAAGTGTTGATGTTACATTGTCCTTCCTTCTTGGCTTATTTTTAGAGGGTACGTCATGTGGCTCTGCCTTGTCGATACTCGTCACCGCCGATATTGGTTCACAGCTGCCAATTACATCTCCTTTCTTTACGCTGGTAGTGCTGTCCGCAACGTTCAGGACTCTTATTGGTACCATCATCTTCTCATTCCTTT
The DNA here is from genome assembly GCA_963669355.1 of Chorisops tibialis. Classification (NCBI taxonomy): domain Eukaryota; kingdom Metazoa; phylum Arthropoda; class Insecta; order Diptera; family Stratiomyidae; genus Chorisops; species Chorisops tibialis. Next base: position 246,737,949 of record OY770262.1, read on the forward strand.
TTACGAGCGTTTTTCCTAGTATAAGACTTCGTAATGCAGGTGTCGTTTCCGGTTCTATGAGGTAGAATCGGTGGTTCCCGGGATCACCATCGAGCTCTGCCCAAATAACATTCTCAGATGACTTTGGTATGTCCGCATCTTCGCATAATACAACTCGCAGCTTTGTTGTTTTGAAGGATGTTATTTCCATCGGGATTTCAATATTCCGCCACTTCATTATTCGTTGTCCTAGGTCCAGCTGGATACCGTGTGGTTTCAGAAAATCCATTCCAAGGATACACTCATCGGTAATGTCGGCTACCACGAATACATGCGAGAAGGTCAAATCCCCAAGTTGTATGTCACGAGCTATTTCTCCATGGACCGTTGTAGTTTCTCCTGTAGCAGTGCGAAGTGCGTACTTCTTGGTGTTGTGAAGCCAAGTACGATCTACGAGGTCAGATCTTAGCACTGACCGTGTTGCGCCTGTGTCGACTGTTATGATGCAGTTTAATTTGCCGACTCGACCACTCATACATAAGTCGTTTTCACAACGATGTAGTCGAGAAACTGCGATGATGGTTCCGGGGGCGTCGATTCTACCAGCCAACTTCTGCCCCATGAAGTTGGCCTTTACTCGTTTCCCGGACTGTCATTAGGCGAAGCGTGCTCTCGTGACGGTTCGCCCCTTCCTCCTCTTTGTTTAGCAGCGCAGCCGGAACAGTAGTTGATCGCTTTTCTGGGTTTGCGGCAGTCGCGTCTTAAGTGTCCTGCCTGTCCACAATTCCAGCATCGGGGAGCACCAGATCCTTCGCTCCGCTTGGTGTACTCGGCTTTCTGGCACACACATTGTTCTACTATTTCTCGAACTCGATAGTTACTCCGCGAGCTTTGCTTGGCAGCTTCGAACGTCAGCCCATATACTAAGGCTTCGCCAATCGTTTTCTTACCTGCCAGTTTTAACGCCTGTTGCAGCTCTCTGTCCTGTACAGCATTGTTAAATGCGAAAACAGCTGTATCGTTGCGTTGCTCTGTTTGCGCATTAGGCAGCGATAATAGTGTGAGTCGTTCAATATCGCGTGCCAGCTCTTGAAGTGTTTCACCATTCTTTTGAGTTCGGTTGTACAGTTGAGTTTTGTAGATCTCTCGCATGTGGTCACTGCCGTAATGAAGATCCAATGTCCGGATTAACGTTGAAAAATCTTGTTGTTGTTCCTGCGGAATCGTTTGAAGAACTTCAGCTGGTGGGCCTCTTAACGCCAATATAAGAGCCGTTCCTCGTTCCAGATCATTCCAATGGTTGTTTCTTGCGGCAGCCTCAAATTGGGTCTTATAAATAGCCCACGGTGTTTGTCCATCGAAGATTGGAGCCTTGAGACCCTTGTGCGCAACATGCTCTGTCTTGATGACTCCGGTCGCTTTTACATTATCGAAGTCCATTTTTAGGCGTTCGACTTCTTCTTCGAAGACTCGAAGTTTCTTCTCTACGTTTTCTTCTATTGCTTTACCCATGGTGTCTATTTTATTATTTTGTAGTTCCAATTTATGGTTGAGGTCCCTTGAGGTCTCATCTAATTTCTGGTTAATGTCCGCAGATTGTTGCTCTAGTTTCTGGTTAATGTCCGCAGATTGTTGCTCTAATTTCTGATTAATGTCCGCTGATTGTTGTTTAATGTCCGCAGATTGTTGTTTAATGTCCACCGATTGTTGTTCAAATTTCTGATGCATGTCCGCTGATTGTTGTTCTAATTTCCGATTCATGTCCGTTGTCACAGCTGATTGTTGCTCTAATTTCTGATTAATGTCTGCTGATTGTTGTTTAATGTCCACTGATTGTTGCTCTAATTTGTGCATCATCTGTTGCATTAATTGTGTTAGAGCATCCGATGTACCAGAACACTCCTCTTTACGAGTTTCTTCAATTTGGAACTCAAAACTATCTGCATTCTCACCCTCAGCCTCAAGTGTCTCGATCATACGGCTGACAAGTTCAGACTTGCTCCCTGTTGTAGGTAACTCGCGTCTACTGAGCTCTTCCTTCAGCTCCGTTACTTTTAAGTCTTTTAAATAACGCGGCATTTTCACTACCGATTATTTCCAGTTTTTCCGCGATTCGAATTCACTTAAATTTACGTCACTGCTCACTAAATCACTCGAGATTATTCGATTTCACCAAATTCTCACTGTCCGTTCGAGAATTTTAGTTCCGCGATTTTACTTCGCTAATTAAAGTCACTGTTCACTACAGCACTCGAGAATATTCGGTTTCACCAAATTCTCACTGTCCGTTCGAGAATTTTAGTTTCACTTTTCCGCTCTCACAAAATTATCCGTTCCGAGAATTTTTAATTTCACTCGCGATTTTTAACCCGAATTTATCCTTGGAATCCCACTCTTCTGACACCAATTGTTGCGAGCTATGGGTTCGCCAGATTCCAAAGGAAAACACAATTCGTTTAAAAATAATGAATAATTTTATTTAATCGCACTTTATACACAATTTCCCGATCACTTCACTAAATTCGCTCTAAAACTTAATTCGTATAACTCAGGAACACTGCCAATCTATCACTTGTACCGATTCGCGTTCTTCCACCGATAGGTGTCACCAAAATGACTAACTCGTTGTCTGAAAGTTGGCGGGTATTTATACTAAGTCTCCCAGACAGGTGTCGTTGTGTGTGTGTGTCTAGAATGATTGCCTACATTGTGGAGCTCGGTAGAAGTGTCTGGAAACATGTTGATAGTGTTTTGAAATGTTGATGGAATTCTCTCGATATTGCTGGGGACGTCGAGGTTGTCAGATTTATAACAATATGTACTAGAGCTATTAGTCGTAATCACAGTTAAGTGTTAAATAATTGAAAACAGCTCTGCCCTTGAACCCCATGTACAATGGCACTACAGCCCAAATCGGACCTTGGCCGCCTGACATTCAAGTTCCTTAACATTTTTCATTACTTGTTGTTTAAGAGTTGTTAGCCCTTCGCACAACCCTCTTTCTAAGAATTTTTGATTTTCGTAGATTGAGGTGACCAGGGTACATCCAAGCAGACAATGTGCTGGAATTATATATTGCGTCGACCAGGATTTGACCTCACGACCTTCGCATTACAAGACCAACACGCTATCTACTAGGCTACACCCTAGAACCCCACAATCTTCTCTATCCAACCTGTCCCAAGAATAATAAATAATACGCCCGACTTGTTGGCAGATTTTTACTTTATTATTCTAATAATAAAGTATTGTGATCGAAACAGAAAAAAAATAAACTGCCAACAAGTCGGGCGAAACTTTATTATTCTTGGGACAAGTTGCGGATGCGTGGAAAGTCAATATGCAGGTTAGAGTGGTTAGGGAAGACTAAGTGAAAGGGGGTTCTTGGGCAGGACAGTTGTCAACACTTTGCGGAAACGTTCAAAAGCTTCAGTATATATAACCAATATTTCGTTCGTTTATTTATGCAAGTTTGAGTTTTTTGAGGGGAGGGATGAGGGTTGATAGTAAGGGTCGGTGGATGTTAATAGTTTTTTAATTGACGTCCAATATTCTCTGTATAGAATGTCAGTTTCATAGACGAAGTTGCATAGAATAAGATTCTGTGTATTTTACATTCACGAAACCAACATTTGTATGGGAGGGGGTAGAGGAGGTAGGGGAATCGTAAAGATTGTGACGCAATTTTATTTCCTTTCTGTTGTAGTCTTCTTTTACAAAATTTCAAGTTCGCAGCTTTTAAGTTGTTGGTTATTAGTTGGTTCAATGAAATAGGTAGAAATGATACTTTTGTATGGGAGGGGGTAGAAGGGCAAGCGTGATTGCAAAACTTTTAACAAAATTTCATTTCAATTATTTTTATAAGTTTTCCGGCAAAAATTGAAATGGATAGCTTTTAAGAGTTAGCTGATAACCGATTTCTTAAAAATGCTCGAAAAAATAATTTTGTATGGGAGGGGGTAGAAGAGGTAAGGGAATTGCAAAATTTGTGATGCAATTTTCTTTTCTTTCTCTAGTAAGGTGCTCGTACAAAATTTCAAGTTCGTAGCTTTTAATTTGTTCTTTATTAGTTGATTTAATGAAATTGGTCGAAATCATACTTTTGTATGGGAGGGGGTAGAAGGGCAAGTGCTATTTTAAAACTTTTAAAATAATTTTATTTTAAATATTTTTATAAGTTCTTATGCAAAATTTCAAATTGATAGCTTTTAATAGTTAGGTGATAATTAATTTCTTAAAAATGGTCGAAAAAATAATTTTGTATGGGAGGGGGTTGAAGTTTCAAAGGTATTCGACCAGTTAATATCTTATACGTTTGGGGATTTTTTTTAAATGTATTTCCCAAATTTTGAAGTTTCTACCTTAAAATTACATCCAAAAATTTTCAGTTTTCGTGTTTTTTTCGCTGCACATGAAACACCTTGTGCCCCTTAGACCGTGGTGGTCGGTTCGTAACAATTGTGGATCAAATTATTATTTTTTTTCTGTGTGTATAAAATAGATGTATCCACATGCAAAATTTAAAGTTTCTATCTTTGACCAGAGTCCTAAAAAAATCACTCAAAATTTTCGACATTTTTGCTTACCACCTCCCTCCCTTTACACCCCCTAACTTAAAATTCTTACCAAAATTATAAATTATATAGTTCTATAATCTGACGAATTTTTGATTCGATATCTGCACTCAATTTTGAGATATAACGATTTCTAATTTTGAAAAGTGCACCATTTTTGAAATGCTCCCCATTTCCTTCCACTACTATTATGACCAAATTTTATATTTTTTTTATATTTTGCTAGTATAGTTTAGTATATGTTTTAAATTTCAATCACATAGCTTAAGAGATAGTTGAGATATTAACTCTTAAGTGTTTTTCTTTGCACCCCCCCTGACCCTCCCCCTTACAATAATTAGCCTATTTCTAAGCTTATTCTGATGGATCTATACGCCATCTTAATTGTCCCAAAATATGAATTTTTTATGGTAAGTAGTTTCGAAGATATAACCATTTCAAAAAAAGATTCGGCCGACAATTTGTTTTTAGCTCCCTCTTTTCGGACGCCAATGGATAAAAAAATTAAATTATTTTTGGAGTATGTCCCACAACCTTTTCTATATGTATGCTGATTTTCATCTTTCTATCTGCATTCGTGGTGAAGATATTAGCAAGTGTATTTTTCGACTTTTTCCATCCCCCCGCCTTCCCCTTCCACCCCACACTCCCCAAAATTTGGATAATGGAGCTCATTTACCAAATTAACAATCCACCCAAAAACCAACATTCTACCTTTAACGGTCTTGGAGGTACGAGTCCATATGTACGGCGTACGGCGGGACGGATTTTTTTTTTTTGCTTTCTTAGGCTAATTTAATCATGAAACGCGAAAAAACAAAATTTCAGGGTATCAAATTTTTTTTTTTTTCTGTGTCGATCACAATACTTTATTATTAAAAAATAATAAAGTAATTGTTTACCCTGAAATTTTGTTTTTTCGCGTTTCTTAACGAAATTAGCCTAAATAAACTGCCAACAAGTTGGGCGCAACTTTATTATTCTTGGGACAAATTGAGGATGCGTGTAAAGACAATATGCAGGTTATGGGGGTTAGGGAAGACTAAGTGAAAAGGGGTTCATGGGCTGGGCTGTTGTCAATTTAACACTTAATTGCGGATACGATCAATAGCTACAGTACTTTTCATTCGTTTATTTATGCAAATTTTGGTTTTCATGAGGGCAGGGGAGGGGTAATATTAAGGGTGGGTGGATGTTCATAATTAATTTATTGCTTGAATCACATTCAATATTCTCTGTATAGAATTTCAGTTTCATGGGCGATGTTGCAGAGCATTTCCATAAAATTTGGTGTATTTTATATTCACGAAACCAAACATTTGTATGGGAGAGGGTAAACGAGGTAAGGGAATCGTAAAATTTGTGCTGCAGTCTTATTTCGTTTCTCTTGTAAGTTGCTCGTTCAAAATTTCTAGTTCGGAACTTTTAATTTGTTGTTTATAAGTTGATTTATTTAAATTGATCGAAATCATACTTTTGTATGGGAGGGTGTAGAAGGGCATTCGTGATTTGGGCTACCAATCGACCTCCTGTCAGGAGGACATTCCTCATTTTCGTCATTGTATGCTCCTTCCTCCAACTTTTTTAGCGAGGACCCTAAATGTCCTTTTTTATCAAGGGTATGTCTTGTTGACATACTGGAATGTTCTAATAACTATTATTGGATAAGTAAGTAAAATAGATAATGTACATGGGTACTTTAAATTTCACTGAATTCCTGACGTACGCGATGACCATTTTCGCAAGTTGGATGGTATACAAAACACGACCCCTGTTTTCGCAGAATCGCTAATATGTCACAGGATCCGGGAATTCACTAATGTACAATCCCCGTAATCACGAATTCGTTATTTACCATTTGATTGTTCATTTGTTGTGATAATTTGTTCAAAGGCATTGATATTGTTGCATGCCCAGTCAAGTATCCCCTTTCTTGCACTGTACTCAAAAGTAATGGCATATGTTAGCTCTACTTGCTTACCACCAAATTAATGCGCACGTACGAACATCAGAAAGAACACTGTGCGACTTAATCGGAGTGTCAAGGTCTTCAAATAAATATACTCGCGAACAAACTTCAAGCGGACACGCTTTTGTTAAATGCAATATTGAGGTTGTAAACAAAACAATTTTTATCCTTTACCTATTCCCACCTCATTCCAGTGATGCCAACCTAAAGTCATAAAAGTACAAAACTTCTCCTATAAACTGTTTCATTTCTACATCAATTTGTCTCTTGCATTATTGAATGTCCCTTGTATTTAATATCATCAAGATTTACAAAAAGAGAAAGGAAAGAATTTTTCAATAAATTTGGTAAAAAGTAAATTAATAATGACTGCAATTATAGAAATAAAATGTAAAGAGTTTTTTAACAGTGTACAAAATTACATGAAAATGTTAGAACTGCAAAGATAGAAAAAAGGTTCAGATTTAAGTATTGAAATACACACGCAAATTAGATGTTATAAAAAATATATCTCATTCAATTCCATGGTAAAAAAGTGAATTAATTTTTTGCTATTTTGCTTTAATTAGGTTTTGCTGCTTACGTCTCCATTGAAATGAAAGAACGATATGAACATGTTATGTTTCAATTTTGTAAAGAATATGTTGAATTTCATTTCCTATGGTACCTGCATAATTTTTGAAAATAATAAACAAACCTAAAAAATGATGAAATATTTTTTAAGACTGGGATGTGCAAGAAAAATATAAATTTGACATTTATTGTGTAAATGTGTGCACAATTTGAAAATTATAAAGGAATAAAATCATTGAATTATTTATTCGGAATTGCGTTAAAGAAGATTTTACACTTTGTATCTTTATTGAAATGAAAGAGCGATATTATTTTGATGATATCTCTTTTTTCTTTTTTTTGAAAACATATTGGCGGACTGTTCACTATTTTTTAATCCGTCCTCCTTCGCAACTTGCAATAATTGGCAACGCTATTCGTTATCTCAAAACGAGGTGAAGTTAATATTTCTTGTTTCAAAATTTACTGTAATTAATGTGGAAAAAAATCCTGCAAAAATTCTTGCTTTCAATGAAAGAAGATATTCAGTACGAGCTCGGTTAAAGCCACCCACGATTCACGCAGCTCCTTGATTTTCGCAACACTTAATTTCTTTATTGTGATTCGATAGGTGCAACTTCACAAAAAATTTAACTCGATTAGTGCAAAATTTCTTTTGTGTTATTCTACTTTATTATTCTAATAATAAAGTGTTGTGATCGACACAGAAAAAAAAATTTGCTACCCTGAAATTTTGTTTTTTCGCGTTTCATGACTAATCTAGCCTAGAAATGCAAAAAAGAAAGAAAAATTGTTCGCACAAAATTTCAAGTTCGTATCTTTCAATTTGTTGGTTGTTAGTTGATTTATTGCAATTGGTCAAAATCATACTTTTGAATGAAAGAAATTAGAAGGATTTCAAAATTTTGTAATGCAACTTTCTTTTAAAATACTTTTGTATGGGGGGAGGGAGGGGGGGGGGGTAGAAGTTTGAAGATATTCGACCACTTAATATAACCTTTGATGTATTTATTTTAAATGATTTCGGAAATTCGAGTTCCTACTTTAAAATTTCAAATTTCAATCAAAATTGTTATGTTTTTGTTTTTTTTTCAATACACGTGTAATAATTATTTTTTTATGTATATTAAATGAACCTGGAAAATTTAAACCATAGAACTTAAAAAATTACTCAAAGTTTTCGACATTTCGGCTCACCTCCCCTTACACCCCCACTATTTTTATACTCTAGATGGAATCTGAGAGTATATTGTGTTTGCCTTACCGTTTGTAACGCTAAGAAATAATGCTCGCACAGAGCCGCCAAGGGTACAGAAATATTTGTTGTCGCTCAAAAACCTCGATTCCGAGTGACCGTCTGTCTGTCTGTCTGTCTGTCTGTCTGTCTGTCTGTCTGTCTGTCCGTCTGTCCGTCTGTGCGTCTGTCTACAGCATAACTCTCGAAAGCTATGAGCTAAAGTGCTAAAAATTTTTGTGGGTCATTTTTAGCAAAAAAGTAAGGTCAAGTTCGTGAACGGGCTAAATCGCTCCACCCCTTCTACCCCCTCCCATACAAAATGACACAAATGCGCAATTTGACAATAAACGGATTTGCTCGAAAAGTATAAAAGCTATTGACCTGAAATTTGGAATATATTACTTTTATGATAATATCAATCTACCGTAAAAAAATTATGCGTGTCCTTTGTCTCCTTCTACCACCTCCCGTACAAACTGTACTTGTCATGAATTACTCTAAGCCAATTTACTCAGTGCGTATGCAATTTGCCGCTCTGAAATTGTGCACCAAATATTTATTTAAAATTGTTAGTAAGGCCAAAAAAAATTAGGCGATTAGCTTCACCCCTTCTACCCCCTCCCATACAAAATGACACAATTTCGCAATTTGATATTAAATAGATTTACTCGAAAAGTATAAGAGCTAATAGTCTGAATTTTGGGATTTATTACTTTCATAATAATCTAAATCTACAGTATAAAAATTATTTGCGTCCTTCTTCTCCTTCCACCCCCTCCCATACAAACTACACTTTTTCATGAAATGTTCTAAGCCGATTTTCTCAGAACATATAATATTTATCGAGCTCACATTTTGTGATAAATACTAATTTAGCATTATCACTAAAACCAAAAAAAAAATATTTGATTAGCTTTACTGCTTCTACCCCCTCCCATACAATATGACACAGTTTCACAACTTCACAAAAAATCTATTTTCTTGAAAAGTATGAATGTTGCTGGTCTAAAATTTAAGAGATGTAAATTTTATGATATTCTTAGTTATTTCTGAAAAAATCACTAAAACCCCCCCACTCTTTCTACCACCTCCCATACAAACTGCACATTTTCACTAAATCTAACACATTAATTTTCTCAGCTCCTATTCAATTTTTGGAGTAAGCATTTTGAATAAAACATTTTTATACCTACTTTAGCATGATGGGGAAAAAATTAGTTCAGTGCTATCATCCCTTCTAACACTCCCCATACAAAATTTCTTGGGATCACAAAAAATTCTATTTCATCTAGAGTATCGTAAGATTGCGGTTTACGCGCAATCGTAGCCCTGTTATGTTTTTTAGAAGAGTTGTGATCATATAGCTCTAAAATCTGATAAAATTGCAATTTAATATCTGTATTCATTTTTGAGATAGAACGGTTTAAAATGTTGGAAAACACAACATTTTATAAACGCTCCTTATTTCCCCGCTACTTATACAGGTTGGGCCAAATACAAGTTTCTGTTTAAAAATGCAATAAAATAAACAAAATTAAATTTTTCCATGTGTAATGGCTTCATTAGTAAGAACAAACATTCCCATTAACGATGAAATACAACTTCGTTCAAGTGGCTGCCTCGGCTGGCTTCGCAGTAGCGCATTCTGTCACTCCAATTTTACAAGACCATGCCGATGGTTTCGGGCTGTAGCTCACGGGTTGCTTGGATGATATTGGCTTTAAGTACTTGAATCGTTTCTGGATTGTTGGCATAACATCGGTTCTTCACAGTTCTCCAGAAAAAAAGTCCAAAGGGGTCAAATCGCAGCTGCGAGGGGGCCAATTGACATCGCCAAGACGACTGATAACACAATTTGGGAATTTGGTGCGTAAAAGATTGCTTGTGGCATGGGATGTGTGGCATGGCGCGCCATCCTGCATAAACCAGAGGTTGTCCAAATCCATGTCTTCAATTTCAGTAAAAAAAGTCGGATAACATGGCTCTGTAATGTTCACCATTGACCGAAACGCTGTTCCCAGCCTCATTTTCGAAGAAAAATGGATGCCACCAGTCTACAATCCGCACCAAACCGTCATTCTCTGTGGATGCATTGGCTTCTCGACAATATCGTGCGGGTTTTCCGAGCCCCAGATGCGGCAATTTTGTTTGTTAACGTAGCCTCCGAGATGAAAATGCGCCTCGTCAGAAAAGATGATTTTTCGCCCAAAATCCTTGTCCAATTCAAGCTGCTCTAAGGCCCAAACTGCGAAATGTAAAGCGACTCATTTCGTCCTGCAGAGGTATGATACTGACTTTCTGTCAAAACTTCGAGCGGGAAACAGCTTTCAGTGTCAAAATAACCTATGATTTAAAAAGAAACCCACCCACCCTGTATGTCCACATGTTTTTTTTTTTTCTTTTTCCGGTAGTACAGCTTAATATATCATCCAAGTTTCAATTACATTGCTAAAGTCGAAATATTAATTTTTAAGTATCTAAGTATTTTCTTTGCATTCGCATCATTCTGAGTCTCCCTCTTCCATGAAAAGATTAACCTCTGAAAGGATTATTGTGGACTTACATGCCACCTAATTGGTCCTAAAATATGAACTTTTTATGTAGTAAAGTAATTCGGAAGATAAAGAGTGTCCCATTAAGATCGCCTATTATAAAATTTGAAAAAAGATCTGTATTTATTTGAAAAGCTCTGATGTTTTTATTTAAATAAACAATCTAGATATCAAGGCTATGTACGAAATAAAATATCTGGTAAACATTGCACTACCGACACAAAAAATGTGGCTAAATTCAAAATAGTCGGTAAATAGACGGTCTTAATGGGACATGCTTTATAATCATTTGAAAACAAAATTCGGTCGACAATTTGTTTTCACCCCCCTCTTTTCAGACCCCAATGGATACAAAAATTAAATTACGTTTGGAGTTTGTAGCACAATCATCTCTACATGTGTGTCGATTTTCAGCTTCCAGCTACAAGCATGGTTGATATGTTTATATATATTCGAATTCGTAATTTTCGTTTCGAGCGTTACAGCTGCCTCCCCTTAACCCCAATATTCCATCTAGAACCCACTCAAAAATGAACTTTTCATCTTGATGGGCTTAAGAGCTATTGTACGCTGAGTGTAAACGTGCGGCAGCATACAGACAGGCATTTTTAAGCATATTTAGTCATGAAATACGAAAAAACAAAATTTCCGAATAGTATTTTCATACCCTAGATGAAATGTGAGAGTATTTTAAGTTTGCTCTAAAGTTTGCAACGCCAAAAAATAAGACTCTGAGAAAAAATTAATGATACAGAAGTTCATTTAATCACTCAAAAATCTCAAAACCGGATGTTCGTCCGTCCGTCCATCTGTTTGTCCGTGCGCTCTCGAGCTTGAGAACGCGTTGATCTAGAAAGTTCACATTTTGTACACGTCGATTTTTACAAAAAAGTAAGGCCAAGCTCATGAACGAGCCAAAACGCTCTACCCTTTCCATACAAAATGACACAATTTCGCAATTTGACAATAAACGGAAAAGTGCTCGAAAAGTATTAAGTCTATTAATCTGAAATTTAGAATAAATAACTTTTAGGATTACTTCAATATACCGTGTACAAATTATTCGTGTTCTCCTCTCCTTCCACCATCTCCCATACAAACTGCACTTTTTCATTAAATACTCTAAACCAATTTATTCAGTACGTATAAAATTTATCGAGCTGAAATTGTGCAATAAACATTTATTTAGAATTATTAGTAATACATTGATTAGTTTCACTCCTTCTACCCCCTCCCATACAATCTGATGCAATTTCATAACTTTACAAAAAGTCTTTTTACTTGAAAAGTTTGAATGCAACTGATCTACAATTTAAAACGTGTCAAAAGCATGACGAGCCGAAATTCTGAACAAAATATTTATTTAGAATTTTTAGTAAGACCAAAAAAAATAAAAAATAAACTGCCAACAAGTCCGGCGAAACTTTGTTATTCTTCGGACAAGTTGCGAATGCGTGGAAAGTCAATATGCAGGTTAGAGTGGTTAGGGAAGACTAAGTGAAAGGGGGTTCTTTGGCAGGGCAGTAGTCGTTCGTTTATTTATGCAAGTTTGAGTTCTTATGAGGGGAGTTGTGAGGGGTGATAGTAAGGGTGTGTGGATGTTTTTTAACTGATTGCTTGAATCACGTCCAATATTCTCTGTATAGAATGTTAGTGTCATAGACGAAGTTGCATAGAATTTTCATAAAATTTGGTGTATTTTACATTCATGAAACCGAACATTTGTATGGGAGGGGGTAGAGAAGGTAGGGGAATTGTAAAATTTGATATGCAGTTTTATTTCTTTTTCTTGTAAGGTGCCTGTTCAAAATTTCAAGTTCGTAGCATTTAGTTTTTTGGTTATTAGTTGATTTAATGAAATTGGTCGAAATCATACTTTTGTATGGGAGGGGATAGAAAGACAGGCGCGATCTCAAAACTTTTTGACGTAATTTTATTTCAACTCTTTTTAAAAGTTTTTGTGCAAAATTTCAAATTGATAGCTTCTAATAGTTAGGTGATAATTGATTTCTTGAAAATAGTCGAAAAAATAATTTTGTATAGGAGGGGGTAGAAGTTTTAAGGGTTTTCGACCAGTTAGTATTTCGTATATATAGGTATAATGATTTTTTTTAAAATGCATTTCGCAAATTTTCAAGTTTCTGCCTTAAAATTTCACCCAAAAATTTTCATTTAACGTGCTTTTTTCAATGCAAATGAAACACCTTGTGCACGTTAGACCGGGGAGTCGGTTTATAACAATTATGGATCAAGTTATTAATATTTTTCTATGTATATCAAATAGATGTATCCAATGCAAAATTTAAACTTTGTGTCTTTCGCCAGAGCCCTAAAAAAATCACTCAAAATTTTCGACATTTTTGCTTATCATCTCCCTCCCCTTGCACCTCCCAACTTAAAATTTTTTTACCAAAATTGACTACTATATAGTTCTACAATCTGACAAATTTTCGATTTAATATCTGTACTCTTTTTGAGATATAAGGATTTGTAATTTTGAAAGTGCGCCATTTTTGAAATGTTCCCCATTTCCCTCCCTACTACAGGGTGCGCCATCTAAATGTGGTCGATGGAAATATTGAATAACTTTGACAGATTTAAACCGATTGACGTCGTCGAACACATTTCGGAAAGGTTATTGCATTACAATTTTAACCATGAATCGATTCATGCCCAAAGAACGCGCGGAAGTAGTGACAATGTTCATTAAATGCAATCGTTCAGTTGTTGCAACACAGCGTGCGTATCGTCAAAAGTATCGCGGTCGTTCTGCGCCTAAAAGTGACACTATTCGTCGCTTAGCTTCGAATTTTGAGAATCACGGGTTGGTAGCGGACCGTCCACATTCAAATCGACCACGTCCTCGACGATCAAATGAAAATATTGAAGCTGTTCAACGGAGTGTTGCAGAGAATCCTTCTGTCTCGTACCGCCGCCGGTCTCAGCAACTAAACATCAGTGGAACAACTTTGAGGAGGATTCTGAAAGATGATCTGGATATGTTTCCATATAAAGTGCAGTTAACCCAAAGATTATTGGAAACAGACAATCCGCGACGCTTGGCTTACGCCAATAACGTTATTCGAGTGAGTGAATCGGAGCCCAATTTTTGGGAGCGAATTTGAATGACCGATGAGGCCCATTTCACGCTATCTGGCACTGTAAATAAACAAAACTGTCGCATTTGGGGAAAGAAAATCCTCATGCTATACATCAAACTCCACTGCATGATCAGAAAGTGACTGTTTGGGCCGGTGCCTGCTCAAAAACCATCATTGGTCCGTTCTTCTTCAGAGTTGGGGAAACTGTCAATGGGGATCGGTATCGATGGATGTTGGCACACTCTGTTTTACCAGAAATGCGTGAAAAAGGTCTTAAAGGCTTTTGGTTTCAACAAGACGGCGCGACATGTCACAACGCGAAATCAACGATGAACTTCTTGCGTCAAAAGTTCCCAGGACGTGTGGTATCGAAAGGGGGGGATATTGACTGGCCACCGAGATTGCCGATTTAACGGCACCGGACTGTTTTTTGTGGGAATTTTTAAAAAGCAAAGTGTATGCCAACAAACCGAAGACTTTAGACGAGCTTAAGGACAATATTAGAGCCGAAATCACTGCGATATCACCCGAGATGCTGGCAAATGTCATGGAAAATGACAGAAAAAGAGCTGATTTTTTGGAAACTGAATGGAAAAAATTGTACAGCTTCAAATTTTATAAAAATAAATAGTTTTCCAAAATCGACTGAGAATTGTTCAAGTTATTCAATATTTCCATCGACCACATTTAGATGGCGCACCCTGTATTTTTTAAACATGTTATATTTTCTTTGTATTTTCTTAGTATAGCTTAATATATGTTTCAAGTTTCAATTACATAGCTTAAGAGATAGTTGAGATATTCATTTTTAAGTGTTTTTCTTTGCACCCCCCCCCCGACCATCCCCCTTACAATAATTAGCCATTCTCTAAGCTGATTCCGATGGAGCTATATGCCAACTTGATGGCCCTAAAATATGAATTTTTTACGATAAGTAATTTCGATATAATCATTTGAAAAAACAATTCGGCCGATTTGTTCTTGGCCCCCCCTTTTCGTACGCCAATGGATAAAAAAATTAAATTATTTTTAGAGTTTGTCCCCCAATCCTCTATATATCTCTACTGATTTTCAACTTCTTATCGGTATTCGTGGTGGAGATATTAGCAAGTGTAGTTTTTGACTTTTTCCCTCTCCCCGCCTCCCTCTTCCCCCGAACACCCCCCAAAATTTAGGAAATAGAGTTCACTTACCCATTCAACAGTCCACCCGAAAACGAATATTCTATGGTCTCGGAGATAAGAGTTCATATGTACGACGTAAGGCGAACAGCTTACGGTGGACGGCGTACGGCGGGACGGATTTTTTTTTTTGCATTTTTAGGCTAATTTAGTCATGAAACGCGAAAAAAAAATTCACAATTGCACTAAATCCAATACATTAATTTTCTCAGTACCTGTTAAATTTTTGAAGTTTACAAAATTTCTTGATAACGAAAAATGTCTCTTCATCTAGAGTATCGCATGGTTGGGTCTTACGCCCAATCGTAGTCCTGTTATGTTTATACTCTAGATGCAATCTGAGAGTATTATAAGTTTGCTCTAAAGTTTTTAACGCTAAGAAATAAGGCTCGGAGAAAAAATGAATGATACAGAAATTAATAATATCACTCAAAAATCTCAAAACCGGATGTCCGTTCGTCCGTCTGTGCGCTCTCTAGCTTGAGAATGCATTGAGCTAGAAAACTCAAATTTCGTACACGTCGTTTTTGACAAAAAAGTAAGGTCAAGTTCGTGAACATACAAAATGACACAATTGCGCAATTTGACAATTAACGGATTTGCTCAAAAAGTATAAAAGCTATCGCCCTGAATGTATTACTCTTATAACAATATAAATCTACCGTATAAAAATTATGCACGTCCTCTCCCTCCTTCTATCACCTCCCATACAAACTGTGCTTGTCATGAATTACTCTAAGCCAATTTACTCAGTGCGTATAAAATTTAGTGAGCTGAAATTGTTCACCAAATATTTATTTAAAATTGTTAGTAAGGCAAAAAAAAATTAGACGATTAGCTTCACCCCTTCTACCCCCCCTCGCATACAAAATGACACATTTTTTTTCGACAATAAATGGATTTGCCCGAAAAGTATAAAATCTTTTAGTCTGAATTTCGGGATATACTACTTCCATACTGATTTAATCTACAGTATAAAAATTATTTACGCCCTCCCTCTCCTTCCACCCCCTCCCATACAAACTACACTTTTTCAAACCCGATTTTCTCAGAACATATAACATTTATCGAGCTCACATTTTGTAACAAATATTTATTTAGCATTATCACTAAGAACAGAAAAAATATTTGATTACCTTCACTGCTTCTACCCCCTCCCATACTTCACAAAAAATCTATTTTCTTGAAAAGTATGAATGGCACTGGTCTAAAATTTAAGAGATATCAATTTTTTGATATTCTTAGTTATTTCTGAAAAAATTACTAAAATCCCACCACCCTTTCTACCACCTCCCACACAAACTGCACATTTTCACTAAACGTAACACACCAATTTTCTCAGCTCCTATTCAATTTTTGGAGTAAGCATTTTGTATAAAATATTTTTATAGCTACTTTAGCATGATGGGGAGAAATTAGTTCAATGCTATCACCCCTTCCAACACTCCTCATACAAAATTTCTTGGGATCGCAAAAAATTCTTTTTCATCTAGAGTATCTTAAGATTGCGCTTTACGCGCAATTGTAGTCCTGGTATGGTTTTTTTCCTTTATTACAAGGATAATAAAGTAACACACACGAAATCGTTCGTCATTCACTTTTGTTACTTAGATCCGATTTCGACGAATTCTTAAAAACGAATCAATCAATTGCCTGTTAAGACCATCTTTAGGAACATAGGACAGAAACAGTTCTCTTACACAAGGCACGATCCTGAGCATCGGCCTTTAGTTATTGCTAGGACTTGTTTATTACTCAACTGCTTGCTTCCAAATGCCACGTGGTCGATCAACCTGACGTCTTTCTTGAGGACTGTGATCCAGAGTTTGACTAGCGATGTTTCGCCCTAGTTTCCTTAAAGTAGGACCAATTTATTGCCACTTTCGCATTTGACTATCGATACCTATTTTAGTCCGTCTAGTTGTACTGCACAGCTCTACGCTGGAAACCTCATCTGGACAGAATATGGTATGCCTAAAATGCAATCGAGGCATTGGTTCATGAAAGTCTGCAGTTTTTTAATCACATAACTACACATATTTGGTGGATGCGTTAAACACTCGCACTTTCCTGGGAAGGGAGATCTCTATTAACCTTCAGAAAGGGGAAAGGATACTGAAGGTCTGACAATTTATATTTAAATGAACCTCAATATCCTTTTTAGCTCCGCAGTTCAAGCTGACAATACTTTTAAAAGCTTTCGCACAGCTCTGTTCTATAAAAGAATCGTCCCGTTGCATCTTCGTAGGATTCTTTAATCATGGCTTTGATCTCATCCGGAGTAGATATAATCATTTGAAATCAAAATTCGGTCGAAAATTTGCTTTAGCACCCTCTTTTTGGACCCCAATGCATACAAAAATTAAATTATTATTAAATTTAAAATGCTCTAAAAATTTCCTCAATTTTCCGTTTATCCCATTTATTTAAGATAAATTCAGATAAAATTAAGAAATCGAACTTTTGTGCGAAATGCTCTATTTTAGAATACAATCAATCTTAATTTTAGAACTTACCGACGGTTATTTTCTTACTTTCAACAAAATGCCGCATTACACGATACGATAAGTAATTAGCAGATATGACTTTGTATTAATTGGTAATACATGTAAACAATTATGTCGGCAATGTTTTTTACTTTTAAAATTTTTCCACAAAATTTTCACTTGCAAGTAAACAGTATAAATTCTCTTTTGTATTTTTACAGATGATAATTTGTAAGAGAGACTTTTAAACGCTGTTACGATGCATTCGAAGTATAGGAAGTCTGAACTGTTGAAGGAATGAGTTAGAAAAAAATCAACTGGCCTATAAATAAACAATGCATATCTTTGATGCTAAAGATCATAGAATTGGGTGATTTATTTTCTTTCCAATATTAATTCAAACCAGTAATTGATGGATATGTTAAATCGTTGATTCGTTGGGATCTGTTTCCCATTATTCAATCGATTGATTGTATTTAATTCTATGCAAGAATGATGAAAAACTGATGATGATGATTCGAGTCATTATCACGAGTTTCTTAGTCACGCGTCTCGTGGTTTATTGTACTGCGATACAAGTATAATGGCTCGCCCATACGATCAATTAAGATGCTTGCGAAAATAAGATAAATAAGATGAGATCGTTGTTATTGTTGTTGTGACGTCATAAGCTATAGATTCGGAGCAACCACTTTAATCGGTATATGGTAAATGTTTGGCACATGGACAAGTGTCATGCATCAGCTATTTCGATCAAAAAAATTTCACTTTTACTTTATCATTGTAATAATGGAGTACTCTCATCTACACAGAAACAAAATATCTGTCAATGAGTCGGGCGCAACTTTATTATTCTTGGGACAAGTTGACCATGCTTGGGAAGTCAATATGCATGTTAGAGTGCCTAGGAAAGACTAAGTGAATGGAGATACTAGAGCAGGGCTGTTGTCAATTATTTCACACTTCAAATTCATCCTAGCTATAATGTTAAACCATCTGATCTGAATAACTCACACATTAACATTTCGAACTTCAGGGTTGATATTGAATTAACTTACAAGAAACTGATAGCACTGATCGAATCTAATAGTGCAGGACCAGATGGTGTACTTCCTATCTTGCTTAGAAGATGTGCGGCGAATCTTTCTTTACCATTGTCTATCATATTCAATATTTTTTTTCAATACTGGCTGCTTTTCCACTACCAGGAAACAAGTTCTCCCATCCCTTTTCATAAAACTCACGATAAATCTAACATCCGTAATTATCGTCCTATTTGTACACAGTCAGTGGCATCCAAAATATTGGAAAGCTTACTAATGGATTACTTAACTCCTTTACTGTCAGCGGTGATCATTCAGAATTAGCACGGTTTCAGGGAAATCAACCCTAACTAACATATCATATTCACACCTGTGAATTCTCAATTACCGCTCATCGCTGATCGGTAATAGGAACTTCATACCTATATTTAGGCAATATCCTTCATCGAAGAATGGTCATGAAACTTTTACTTATTAGTGAACGCTTAGTGCAACAAACATGTTCCTATCTCTTTCGCACTCACTGATTTTGCTATTCAATCCAGAGGTACAGTACCCCCTCGTTAATACGAACCCGGATAACACGAACATTCGGTTTACGCAAACCATTTCTTTTCCCCCATTAAATCCAATGGTTTCAAACCAAAAATCACCGGCTAGGACGAATTATTCGGTTAACACGAACTGCGAACTCAATTTTGTAACGCCAACACGAAAATGTCGGTTAACACGAATTTTATGATTGACGATGGAAACGAAAAAAAAAAGAAAAGCCAAGGAGTCTTTGTTTACCGGGAAGTTCTGTTCATGCTTTTATGCTTAGACTTGCGATCTGCCCTTTATCGTAACTATTTACTTTGACGATTCGCTCTAGTTCTATCGCGACTTTCTTGAGTTTATGAAGGGAAAATGAGTGCTAAGAAAAGTGTCCAAAGATCTATTGATCTTTCGATAAAGAGAAAAATTCTGGAAGAAGTGGAATGTGGTTTGATAACGAAAACGAAAATAGCGGAAAAATACAGCATCCCAAAATCAACTTTGTCGACAATCATCAAAAACAAGGAAAAAATAGATGCTGCTATTGCTTGAGGATCATCCGGCTTATCAAAGCGGCTCCGTAAAGCTACGAACGAGGACGTGGAAAAAGAACTTTTGAAGTGGTTTAGTGAGAGACAATAAGGTGCCGATTTCGGGTACACTAGTTAAACAAAAAGCTAAAGAAATAAGTGATTCACTCGGGTTCGAAAATTTTAAATGTAGCAATGGGTGGCTATGGAGATTCCAACAAAGATTTAAAATTGGGTCTCTTGTGGTGAGCGGAGAACTGAACAAGGTCAGTGAAAAAACCGTAAGCGAATGGCTAAAAGAATTTAAAGAAGTAAAGAATAACTACGACGGCAAAGATATTTTTAGCATCGATGAGACAGGGGTGTACTCCAACTTGCTGCCAGATCGTACTCCCGATTTTAAGGGAAACAATTGCCACGGTAGCGGAAAAAACAAAGAACGATTAACTATGGTAATATGTTGCAATGCTACAGGCGCCGAAAAGCTGAAATTATGGATTATTGGAAAATACCAAAACCCAAGATGTATGAATAAAATAAATCGTCAGAATTTGCCATTTGAATACACCAACCAAAAAAATGCTTGGGTTGATTCGACCTAATTTCGATTATGGCTAACGAAATTTCAAAGGAAAATGGCAGGGGAAAGTCGACACGTCCTGCTAACAATGGATAACTGCAGCGCTCATAACATCTACGACTTGCAGCTGCCTAATCTAAAAGTCGTATTTTTCCCAGCAAATTGCACCAGTCGTCTCCAGGCTTTGGACCAGGGAATCATTGCTGCTTTCAAGTGCCATTTTAAAACGCGACTTGTGCGAAACGTCATACTTTCCATTGAATCCGACTAGGCTCTTGTAAAATAGAACATCTTGCAAGCGATGAGAGCTATGACTGCTTCATGTAACAACGTTTCGCCAACAACTATATCGAGTTGTTTCAAAAAAGCTTGGACCACCGTGAACTCGGACAATCTCATGGAAGTTGAACCAACATCTTCGCCACTACTAAACCTGGAAATTATGATCGACGGACCAGAAGACTGGGAGAGACTCGTAGTGGCAACTGAACCACCTGTAGCTCTTACTTTTTCGGAGTTCCTTTCACTGGACGAAAACTTACCAGTGTGTAGTTTATCCGACGAAGAAAAACAGGAAAGAGAAGACCAAGAAGAAGAGGAAGAACAAGTGGTCGAGGAAATAAAGAAGCCCAATCGAAGTGAAGTCATAACGGCATTGGAGATTTTACAAAGGCTTGCGAAAACTTCTACCGAAAACCTAGATGTAAGTTTTGAAGACAATTTGGACAAGATAAGAAGAGAGTACATTCGACAATTTCAAAAAACTTACCAACAAACCACAGTTACCAACTTTCTGAAACACAGGTAGAAATATAAATTCGTATGTCATCGTAACCTATGTACATTATATAAGTGTTATCAAAAAAATATATTTTTTTTGTACATGATCTATTTTTTCATTGAAATTTTTGGACAGAATGGATATAAGCTGTGTTTAACTGCGTGGAGATGGATGCAGTATGTGTGTAATATTCGGGTTCGGATAACACGAACCCAGTTCGTGTTAAACGAATTCGGATAACACGTATTTATTTAACACGAACTGAGTATTTCTTTCCCCCGTCGAGTTCTTCTTAACGAGGGACTACTGTAGTACCTATAATGCACCAGAGAGCGCAATACAGAGATCGCGATGGGGCTTACTGCTGGTTAGAAAGAAAAGGTAATACTCTCATGTATTCATAAATTTGAGATATACAGGTGAATTTTCTCCGGGCGGATAATCTGTTTTCACCAGTAGGTTTGGAAACTGTTCATTGATCCTTCAGAGGTGCTTCATCGATGTTTGGCAATCAGGGCTTGACCACTTTCGATGTGTATGAAGGGGCGTTGTCGTGCTGCAAAAATACATTTCCGTGTCTTGTACCATTCTACTTGTTTATCGATCAATGCATGATGCAAATTGATCATTTGTTGACGGTAGCAAACGGTATCAACTGTTTCACACTTGGTTTCAGAAGCTCCTGGTCCACGACACCCCCAAATGCACAAAATTGTCTTCTTTCCAAAGCGATTCGTTTTAGCGTTCGATGTTGAAGATATTCCCGAGTAAGCTCATGATTTTTTGCGTTTTGGGTTCAGAAAATGAATCCTTTTTTCGTCTCCAGTAACAATTCGATGCAAAAAACTCCAACGAACAAACAGAACTGCATCAAAATAGTACGTACCCCAAATTCTATTTATTTGGCTCGAAGTCCGACATATTTACTGTTATGATTCGGTACAAAATGAAACGCGTGCTTTCCGGTTCGGAGGACAAGTAGAAGTGCTTTATTTTCTAATGCAGTAATGACGTTTACACGTCGCAACATTCGGTGTTGCCAATACAACATCCCCTTTCCTTTAGTTAAATATAATTTGAATGACATTAATTTCAGAATCTTCGTATGTACATTTCATCATAATTCATAGCGGAGCTCCTTGCTCTTAAGATAAAATAGAATATAACGAAATAAAAAAAATAATAAAAAAATATAGGATGAAATAGAAAATAAGGAATGAGAACTGACAAAGGTTCTTGCTCTCAAAATATTGTGTAAATAAAACTTTAATGACTAGCAGCCGACTTCAAATTTTTAGAGTTGCTCTATTCCGTCTTAGACATGTCCAAGGCGGCTATACGTAAGTTTTTCGGGCTTGTTCCTTTCCCGAACTGGACGCGATGGTGTATCGCTGCTGCTCCTTTGCTGCGCAAACGGCTCGCTGGCTGGAACTGTTCCAGCTGTGTTTCGTTGGTAATCAGCCGTCGGTTCTCCTCGTCCATCCGCATCTGGTCGATCCAGTTGTGTATGCTGTGGTCGTACATGGACACGACTCCTCTGGAACTCGCCGTTTGTTTTGGTTTTTACGATGAATGTATTTGGCTTAGTCTCCTCTTTTATCGTAGCTTCCTCCCATTTCGAGGTGCCTGGACTAATTTTTGCCATCACTTTATCGCCGACTCTGACATCCGGAAGGTTTCTGCTACGACGGTCGTAGAATTTTTTCGCCCGCTCCCGGTTTCGGACTATGTTACTCTTAACGTGTCGTGCCACTTTCGGTAGCAGCGCACTTGGCATCATTGGGATGCTGCATCTTGTTCGTCGGGAAAACAATCGTTGTACCGGACTGTAGTCAATTTTGTTTGGAGTGTTCCTCCATTGTATCAGTAGTAGATAAAAATCTTTCCCGTCTTCCTCCGCCTTGCGAATTAGATTTTTCGCTATCTTGACAGCAGCTTCTGCCTTCCCATTTGCCTGCTGGTGATGTGGACTCGATTGCAAACACGTGAACTCCCATTTCTTCGAAAAGCATCCGAATTCGCTTGACGTAAAGTTGGATCCTCCGTCCGTGACGCATACAATTGGGATCCCGTGACGGCTGAAATTACGCCGACATATTTCAATAGTTGACTTCGCTGTTAGGTCCCTCAGCTCGTCGATCTCGAAGAAATCCGAATAATGGTCGACTGTTACGAGAAAACGCCTCCTCCTGTCTTTTACTTGGATTTCGAACACGTCGAGGCTTATTCTTTCAAACGGGCGGCTTGGAACCTCGTGTGACTGCATTGGTGGATTCCTCTGTGATATTGCGAATTTAGCGCAGGTACCGCAGCTACGTACTTTATCTTTCAGCTGATCGTTGATCCCCGGCCAAAAAACTGTTTCCCTCGCTAGCTTCATTGTGTATTCGATGCCTTGGTGGCTCGCATGTAGCTTTTCCAAAAACTCTCTTCTGAGCTGCGGCGGAACAAGAATACGATTAGATTTTAAAATTATACCGTCGTGGACTGAAAAATCGTCACGAAAAGTCCAGTATGCTTTAAGCTCGTCCGCCACCATCCTTCGGTCTTCCGGCCAGCCTTCAATGATTGTTTTCTTCAGCTTCTGTAATGTTACTTCCTTCGACGTTGCGTCTTTGATTCGCGCGATCTGTGAGTCCTGTATCCTTATGTTTTTCAGTACATTGATTCTCTCAATGAATGATTCTTCTTTGTTGTACTCGTTATCGCAGTTCGATATTTGGTAGATGTCGTACTTCTTTTCTTCCATCGCAGTCTCATTCGGCGCTCTCGATAAAAAATCCGCGATGTGCATTTCTTTTCCTTTCACATACCTCAGTTTTAGATTGTATCGCTGGAGGTACATCAGCATCGCTTGTAATCTTTTGGGTGTATCCGATAGCTGTCTTCGGGCTGCTATCCGTATCAGCGGTTGGTGATCCGTTTGTACAAACACATCGTGCTTGCCGCATATATATTGATCGAATCTACGGCAGGCGAACAGAATCGCAAGGAGCTCTTTCTCGATTTGTGCGTAATTTTTCTGTGTTTTCGTTAAGACTTTCGACGCATATGCGATTGGCAGCCCCTCTTGCATAATGCATGCGCCCATAGCAAAGTCAGATGCGTCTGCTTGAATCGTGACCGGCTTTCGTGCATCAAAGTATTTCAGAACTGGTACTGAAGTTATGCTCCGTTTTAAACTATCCAACTCGGCTTGACATTTGTCTGTCCATAAAAACTCGACGCCCTCTTTCGTTAGGTTCCTCAACATCGTTGCTTGGTCGGACAGATTGGGTACGTATCTTGCCAAGTAGGTGATCAACCCGAGAAAACCGACTAGTGCGGCTTTGTCCTTGGGTGTATCCAAGTTTTGTATTGCTGCTATCTTCGTTGGATCCGGCTTTAGCCCTTCCGCCGTAAGTAAGTGGCCAAAAAATTTTACTTCGGTCATGCAAAGTTTCAGCTTTTCTATGTTTAGCTTGCAGTTCTTTTCTCTGAGTCTCGTCATCAGATTTCGAAGCGCATTGTTGTGGTCAATAGTTGCTTCTCTGACCGTTGCCCCTTTTCCAAATATGACGATGTCATCTGCTATCACAGCAATTCCTTTTAGCCCGTGCAGGACTTCGTTCAGCTTCATCTGGAATATTTCCATCGCGGGGCTGATGCCAAACGGCATTCGTTTAAATCGATACCTTCCGTACGGAGTGAAAAACGTGCAGAGCTTGCTGCTTTCATCTGTCAGCTTTACCTGCCAAAATCCTTTTTTCGCGCCCACGGTTGAAAATACCTTTGCTTCGTTTAGTCCAGGGAGTATCTCATCGATTGTAGGTATTATGCAGTTCACGCTTTTTAGTGCCCTGTTAAGCTTGCATGGGTCCAGGCATATTCAAATTTTGTTGTTGCGTTTGGCAACTAGGATGTTGCTCACCCAATCGGTGTGTTCATTCTCCTTGCAAATTACATCCATACTTTCCATTTCGTCTAGCTGCTTCTTAAGTTCTTCGTTGAATGCGACCGCTATTCTTCTCGGCTTCTGGATCACTGGTACGGCGTTCTCGTCTATTTCTAGCTGGACTTCGCCTTCGAACTGGCCCAATCCTTCGAAAACGTCATGGAACTCGCTGATAACTGCCTCCGCACTCTGCTTATTCGGAAGCTTGTGTGTCTCGTTGATATTAGCGCATACTTTAATATAGCCCATCTCTATGCTTGCGAGTTTCGAGAGGACTGGAATTTGCTCGAATTCGACGACCTCGAACTTTAGTCTAAACAGCTCATCTTTTCGTTTACATGTGATGTTTGTTCTCGCTGAAGGCTTAATTATGTTGCCCCCCAGACCCTTTAGTATGGATTTGGATCTTCTTGCAATTATTTTCTCTGTTCCGAAAATCGCACGTAGATTTGGCTCGCCAATTACATTCGTTGTAGCACCGGTATCTAGCATGCATACAGTAGTGACTGAATTTTCCATGGCTTCCCCGATGATCATTGTTATATCCGCTAGCAAGCATTTCTTTTTGTTAGATAGTGCTGAAAACACGTATTCTTTTCCGCTGCTTTCGTCGCTTTCTTCGTCTAGTGCTCGTACGTGCTTGTATCTTACTACTTTTCTGTTAGACGCTTCTGTTTTACTTCTACACACTCTCGCGAAATGATTCCTTTTCCCACATTTGCCGCATGTTTTTCCGTATTCTGGGCATTCTGAGTGTCGTCGTTCGTGCGAACCTCCACAAAAGTTGCAATGGCTGTCCCCACGAGATTTATCTGCCCTAAACTTCACGACCTTGTTAACCTCACTCTCCGTCGCTGCAGCGGGGCCGTTTCTTTCTTCTTGCCTGATATCTTTCAACTGCTTGGTAACGAGCTCCTTTGCTCTACATTTATCGATCGCGTGATTGAGCGTGATGGTCGTATCCGACCATAATTGTTCTCTTAAGGAAGAGCTTTTTACCGAGTAAATTATTTTGTCGAGCAGCAAATCGTTCTCTAGCGCACCGTATTCGCAATTCCTGATTAATCCACGTAGTCTGTTTAAAAAAAATTGACGCTAACCGAAAAACATTTAAACATCGATAGCGTTTTGAAAGAGCCTACCATAGCAACAAAATGACATGAGAGTTTAGACTGTGAACCAACCCTTGTTTTCAATGCCATCCCTTCAAAAAATAAGAATTATTAACCGCCACACCTGGTATATACATTAATTTATTATGTAATATATTTTGTATATAACTAAAATTTATTTTCACAAAAAAAGGAGATAAATAATTAATTGAAGTGATTTGTAATTGTAATTCAAATAACACTTTGTTACATTTTGGTAAATAAAGGATTATTATTATTATTATTCAAAACATTGCTAATAAATCCAATGGAATGCTTGGCTTCATAATGAGAAACTCTAAAAGTTTTTCAAATATTAACACTGTCAAAGTTCTCTATATCTTATGTTTTTTTAATTAATTGCTTGAATCAAGTTCGAAATTCGCTGTATAGAATGTTAGTTTCATAGACGAAGTAAATCTTATTAATTTCGATGTAATTTATATTCTTGAAACCATACATTTGTATGGAAGGGAGTAGAGGAGTTGATGAAATCGTAAAATTTGTGATGCAGTTTCATTTCGTTTGTTCTGAAAGGTGTTCGTAGCTTTTAATTTGTAGAATATTAGTTAATTTATTAATATTTGTTTAAATCATACTTTTGTGTGGGAGGGGTTAGAAGTGCATAAGGGATTTCAAAACTTTCGATACAAATTTGTTTTAAATATTGTTACATGCAGACCTGGCAACCCCGCAACTCGATCTCTCTCGAATAGACAAGAATTATGTAGAACAGTATACTCAACTATGTAGAAAGCCACAATTAAACATCTAGAGCTTTCCAGTATAGTTCACACATACACACCGAAGGAAGCTTCGAGAGCACTCATGAGTATGGGAAGAGTGTAAAAGCACGAAAGCTTATAGCGAGAGAGTCATTCATTCTGTAATTTTTACTACGGAAACGCGAACGAGTGAAAGCAATAGAAAAGTACTCGGCGGTATTGCCATATAGTGCGAATTAAGCGAGAAATTGAATTAAAGTGCGAATAAATAAATTATCACTTATTTTTTTAAACGAATTGTGTATTTACTTGAAATCCCGGCGAACCCCTAGCTCGCAACAATATTTTAAAATTTTTTTGCACGAAATTTTGATACGTTTTATCAGCAATTTAATAATATGTCGTCACATAAGCTTATGTGTCATTTAAACAAAAATCATTGAAATTAACTGCAGATGCTCTTGCCAAAAAAATGGCAGCGGTAGAACTGCTCTTTTTAAAAAATAACTAGTAGATCTATCAATCCATTTAACTCAGTTTCATTATAATCATTTCACTCTTTTGAATCCTAGATTTAGTATTAACATTTTATATTTATAGCGTGGATACTTAATAATTTGATAGCGTGCAAATTTAAGTATGTATTATGTATTATGTGACGCTAGTCTCTTAAAATAAAAAAATAAATTAATATATAAACACGTCGTTTTTGACAAAAACCTTAATAGAATAAGACCGTGAACGGGCCAAATCGCTCCACCCAAGGAGGATAAATAAAACGGAGTACCTGATAGGCTGTCTCATGTGGGAATGCTTTTTGATTCGGAAATTTTCGAAAATTGTGTCCAAGCTTAACTTGGCTTCAAACTTTTACAAAATAAATTCCATAATTTGTATTCTCTCTTGGTTGCTAATATTCAGTCAGCAATAAAATAATTTTCAGTAGAATGGAGTTTGCTGTTTTATTTCAGAAGTCTTTACTTTTTCAATTTTTATTAGTTTTTGGTTCATGTCTAAGCTAAACTTTAGCAACGGACAATTTAACGCGGGACAGAGATAGTTACTTTGGGTTTAAGTTTGCCAAACACGGATAGCGAAAAAATTCTTTCGAAAATTTGACAATTGTTTCGAACAATTTAACGTGGGAAAGAGTTAGTTACAGTATTTTTTAGTGTGTCAGACAAAGATATCGAACCGTTTATTTCGAAAAATTTCGAGCATTTCGCCAGTAAGGGAGGAAAATACTTTCATTCCCATTTTCTCACGCGACAAAGCATGCTCATAGTCACTCCATATTATATATCCTCCTTAGCTCCACCACTTTAATTTCCTTCCATACAAAAAGACTCATTTTCAATCTTTTAGATTAATCAAATTTTCGTGGAAACTATGAAAGCTAATAATTTGAAATTGTAATATATTATTTCTATAGTAAATGTGATGTATGGTTCAAAAATTATTTGAATCCCCTCCACGCCTTTTCATGAAATACTATAAACCAATTATCTCAGTATGTATAATATTTGTTGAGCTAAAATTTTGCGCTAAATACTAAATTAGCATTGTAATTAATATCAGAAAAAAATAACTGATTAGCTAGACTGCATCTAACCTCTCCCATACAAAATGACAAAATTCCTGAACTTCACAAAAAATAGATTTTCTTAAAAAGTATGACTGTTACATGTCTGAAATTTGAGAGATGTTAATTTCATAATATTCATAGTCATTTCTGAAAAAATCACTTAAAACCCCTTCTACCACCTCACTTAAAAACTTTATAATTTTATAAATCTAATACACTAATTTTCTCAGAACGTATTCAATTTTTAAAGTTTGAGTTTTGTACAGATCATGTTTATAGCTAGCATAGTATGATATGGAAAAATTTAGTTCAGTGTTGTCCCCCCTTCTACCATTCGCCATACAAAATTTCTTCAGGTCGCAAAAATTTCTGTTTCATCTTGATTATTGTATGATTGCACTTTACGCACAATTATCGCTCTGTTATGATTTTTTCTTTAAGTCCGTTCTCCTGGTAAAGGATAAAAAGATAAAGTCGGATCGCTGATGGAGGAATTTTCAAATCTGTCTGTCTGTCCGTCTGTCTACAACATAAGAGAGAGATATCGTACTGAAATTTGTTGCGTGTCATTTTTAGCAAAGAAAAAACCTTAAGTTCGTGAACGGGCTAGATCCCCCCACTCCTTCTACACCCTCCCATACAAATTTCATGAAATTTCAAAATTTTAAGAAATTGACTTTTCCTCAAAACTATTAAAACACAAAATTATTTCATTATTAAACATTCGATCGGAGCTGATCATTCATCTCTGACTTTTACATTTGCATTTCAAAATGTTAAAAAGTATGTTTAAGAAAGGCAATAATGCAAAATCTCAGAACATCTTTCTCGTGGGCTCAAAATCCCTCAAGTGTGTACGTGGAGCGCTTTAACTAGGCTGTTTTTTAAAATATATTTTTAATATACTATTTCAAAAGCTACAGGAGACCGAGACGCGATTTTGATTGCAGCGCCATCGTAACTAATTAAGTTGTATTTTTGATGACCACTATCTATTTCTTTATCACACCGAACAAAATATTTATATTAGTTATTATCAAAAATTAGATACTAATATCAAAAATTTTATTGAATATGAAGTCGGAAATATCGAACTTTCAGATCACGTTACATTTTGTGGTTATTGTGCTAATGGCTTGATAGCCCTCAAAATTAAATAATTATCACAAATTAACGTCTATACTTTATGATAAAATCATGGATTCAATTTAAATTCAAATAAGCACGTGATTTTAATAAATCAAAATTAGTAACATTCTGTTAACATTTATTAAGCTGGCAGTTTTGAAATGATTTCTGTTGATCTTTTAATTTAATTAAATAAATCATAAATGGTCATAAATTTCATTTTCTTGCCTACACGACGTAATAATTACGTTATACATGTGAAAATTACCTCATAAAAATATTATATAGCTTTACTTAAGTACACTCAAATTTTCCCAATGAATAAAAAAAAATCTGGATAAATTAGCTAGTTGCATTTTTTCCGAAATCTAGAAACTTTGCGAATGAAATTATCTTACGCTCATTTTGTATTCGATTCACGATTTAAATAATAATTTTGATTCGCTTTAGATTATTTTCATGGTATGCTACAGTATAATATTTAACATTTGTGGTTTTACCTCTCTCTTGGCTTTTCGTTATCAACACTGTGGCCAGCGTTCTCAACGACCTCAACTGTCGTCAAATGGGCATTATATATGAATAAGAAAAGTAATTTATTTACCTAAATGCGCTTAGTAGTATACTAATGAACGTTGCGAAATTTATAGTTGGCTTACGTCTTACGTTGCATTGTTTCGGCAATAATTCATTTTTCAATATTATCTTATGCACGGATGAGAAGCTAATTAATAGATTTTTTTTTATTTATATCGGTAAGCTTTACTTATAAGAATTACTTATAAATAAAAACTATACAAAATTCTATTAAAATATCTAAATAGTGTGGTAGCAAATAGGGGAGAGTAAGGTGAGGAGAGTTCTAGGAGTTACGCCATTTTCAACTATTGGACACTTAATTAATGATAATTGATTTCTTAAAAAATGGTTGAAATAATATTTTTGTATTGGGGGGAGTAGAACTGTATGAGTTAATATTTTGAACTTTCATGATTTCTTCAATTGAATTTCCCAAATTTTCTAGTTTGTAGCTAAATATCTACATAGTTGAAAGTATAAACGTTTTTTCGTAAACGCATTACAGCCTGACCCAAAATCCAAAAGCTAGGGTATAGCCTAGTGGGTAGTGTGTTGGTCTTGTAATGCGAAGGTCGTGAGTTCAAATCCCGGCCGGCGCAACATATAATTCCGGCACATTGCCTGCTTGGGTATTCCTTGGTCACCTCAATCTAAGAAAATGAAAAATTCGTAGAAAGAGGGTTGTGTGAAGGGCTAACAACCCTTCCACAATAAGTAATGAAAAAAAAATGTTTAGGAACCTGAATATCAGGAGGCCAAAGCCCGATTTGGGCTGTGGCGCCATTGAAGAAGAATAATCCAAAATAAACAAATTAAAAAAAGTATTTTCGGCAAGGGGTGCCATTTCTGGGTTCCAGGTCTCTACCTGTTCCGGTTACGGATCTCCACTGAAATACGGTAACATTATAAAAGACAAGGCGAAAGGAAAATTGATAACTGCTCCCGTAATCACGACAAGCCTATAAGAACTTCAGATAGAGACATAAAGCACAAACGCCAATCAGTGGTACTGCATATCGATCTTTCATTTTATATCTATGGATATATTCGACAAGTAAACAATCACTACCCTAAACAATCTGCAAATATTTGTCAATAGCAGTACGACTGCAAAATGTACCAGCTTCACCATCCGTTAAGATCGTTCTCGCTCCCCTTTCCAATCACATTCCTTCGTTCTACGACTGTGTTTGTGCATAAAGACCGAAATTGCCTATTACACAAGTTATTTTGTAAAATAAGACTTCAAAAAGGGCGGGACAAAACGCAATTTTTTTTAGTACTCCAATGTTTTTTTTATATATACATGGGGAGCACAGTGATCGACAGAAATAATAGACATTCCTTACTTTGTTATTAGCATAGAATGATTCCAATTCAGTTGCGTGATCGTTATACGTACCCGTCTTTACTAACTCACAAAAAACATTGCTATGACCCCTATTCTCTATGCCAGCACGCGTCGTTCGGCAAAATTTTATGCTAAAGGTCTGTTTAGAATCTACCGGTTCCTATCTGTCTAAAATTTTGTAACGCATACTGCCAATTTGTTATAAATAATATATACAAGAAACAATGAAAGAAAAAGTGTATGTTAAACCCAACGGAAAATAAAGTGCTTCAGATTCATCACTGAAATGTGGTTGTAGTTGCATTGATAGCTTTGTTTCGCGTGATCCCAATCGTTTTATTCATTCGTTCCAATTACTTTATTATTTTAATAATAAAATATTGTGATCGACTTGAAAAAAAAAATTGCTACCCTGAAATGTTGTTTTTTCGCGTTCATGACTAAATTAGCCTAAAAATGTAAAAAAAAAATCGGTATTATGATTGGGCGTAAAGGAGTGAAGTGAAGTTCATATTTTTCTTAGCATTTATTACAATTATTATATTAAGGGACAAATTGTGGCAAAATCTTAAGTTCTTCAATTAAAATCGATTAAATGCATTTACCAAAATTGTGCATTTGTATGGGAGGGGGTAGGAGGAGTATTCGAATCAAAACCAAATTTTTCGACATCAATGATATTTGTAATAGTATACTTTTCTCAAAATTTAATGTTGGTTGCTTTGACGGTTTTGGAGAAAAACAGTTTGGTTAAAATTTTGAAATTTCGTGAAATTTGAATGGGAGGGTGTAGAAACAGTGAGGTGAAGTTGATAGTTTTTTCCAAAATTGATTGCAATTGCAATAAAACTAGTTATGGCAAAATATGATTGGCTTGTAGCTTTGCTAGTTGCAATGCAAACCAAATAGATGCATTTTTGAAAATTGTGCATTTGTATGGGAGGGAGTAGAAGAAGTACAGGGATCTGATCAATATTTTTTGACATTAATGATTATTATATTTTTAAAAAGTTGAATTGCATCCAATATGCCATAAAATTTTGCAAGGCAGGCGATAAAAGAAGAAAAACGATCCTTAGTCCTGTTTTGAAATCGTTTGCAAGTCATCTTTCATAGCTGGGCGTTTAAATTACGATTCCAAAATTTTTTATAATTTAGAGCTGCCAGAAAATTTTATTTCTTCTTCTCTCTTGCACGAAAATCTTTTATGAAAGCTCGAGTTCTAGTACATTCTTCATTTTTATAGCCTAAATTATGAGAAAAATGAGTTAAATGAAATGATTTAGCTGAGAGCATGATGATATGATTTAGCTGCTAAATGATCACTATTTTGGTAATTTAGCTAAATAAATGTATGACACTCAGGCGTTTAATGATAATTTAGGCCTTAATTATAATTTCGCTGTGCTGTGTGTCAATGATGTTAGACGCGATCTTAAAGCACGCGTCTTACTGTTTGTAAAAGAGATGATCAGATTAGCATTTACAGATCATTGTTGACTAATGAATAATACGGTATTACTGAGATTCATTCAGTCACTTAGGGTCTGCTGATTGTTAGTTTTTTTCAAAATATATTGCAATTAATGTGAAAAAAATCCTGGTAAAAATTCGTTCTTTTGGTTTTGCTAGTCTCAATAAGAAAATTTGATTTTTTTTATTCATAGACCTTGCGCAGGTAAAGTCCGCACAACGGTGCATGACAGTTTTGTCGTAAATTACGATTTTCTCTTTATGTATTATATAACGAATGGATGTTTGCACTTGGAAAATTTGAACTTTGTACCTGTTTTTATGGTCTTAAGTTTTATTCAAACTTTTCGACAGTTTTCCTCACACAATCTCTGCTTAATATCTGTATATGATTTTTGAATATAACGATAGCTTCCCCCATACTTTTCAATCCCAATGGAAAAAAAAATAAATTACTTTTAAAGTTTATCCCATAAAGGAGCCGCAGACCGCTTGCTTCAAAGAAAGTATTGTGCACCATACAGAAAAAAAAGTGTTGCTACCCTGAAATTTTTTTTACCTATCATGACTAAATTAGCCTGAAAATGCAAAAAAGAAATCCTTCTGTCTGTACTCCATACGCCGCACATATGTACTCAGATCTCCGAGATCCTTAAAGATAAAAACTTAATTTTTGTTGAGTTGAAGATTGGATAAGTGAGTTCCATTAACTAAATTTTGGGTGGCATTGTATGGGTGGCGAGGGAAGAGTTAAGCCAAAAACTAAACTTGCTATTATCTCCAGTACGAATGCCGATGTAAAGCTCAAACATGTCATTCAGATATACTGGTTTATTGAAAACAAAGAAAAAAACATAACAGGACTACGATATTCTAGATGAATTACTTGAAATATATAGAAATTTTTGTGATTTTGTACGGGGAGTGGGCGAAGGAGTGACACTATTAAACTACTTTTTTCCACATCATGCTAAAGCAGATACAAAAATGCCTTGTATAAATCTACAGCTTCCAAAGTTGACTAGGGACTGAGAAAATTAGTGTATTAGATATAATGGAGAAGTTTGTATGGAAGGTGGTAGAATGAGTAGAGGATTTTTACTGATTTTACAACAATAACTATGACTGTTATGCAATTGACATCCCTCAAATTTTAAACTGGTAACATTCATTCTTTTCAAGAAAATCGATCTTATGTAAAATTCTGAAAATGTGGCACTTTGTAAGGAAGAGGGTAGAAGGAGTGAAGCTAATCAGTTAATTTTTTTTCGGTCTTAATAATAATCAATGAATCAATCAAATTCCTGTTAAGACCATCTATAGGGGCATAGGACAGAAACAACTCTCTTCCACATGACGCGATCCTGAGCGTCGGCCTTAAGCTGTTGCCAGGACTTGTTTATTCCTCTGGCCTCCTGCTCAACTGCTCGCTTCCATGTGTTACATGGTAGACCAACCCGACGTCTTCCTTGAGGATTATAATCCAGAGCCTGTTTGGCGATGTTCGCTCTGGTTTCCCCAAAGTATGCCACTTCCGCTCAATACCTATTTGAGTTTGGCTAGTTGTACTCCAAACTTCGTCGTTGAAGATCACTTCTGGCCAGAATATTCTTAAAATTCGTCGGAGGCATTGGTTCACGAAAGTCTGTAGTTTCTTAGTAAGTCGAACGGTCACTTTCCACGTAGTACAACCATATAACAACACGGATTTGACTCGTCAAAACTCGCAGCTTCGTGCGAAGGGAGATCTCTCTTAACCTCCAGAAAGGGGAAAGGATACCGAAGGCCTGACGAGCTTTATTTAGCCGAGCCTCAACATCCTTTTCGGCTCCGCCGTCCATGCTGACAATGCTTCCAAGATAGCAAAAATCTTGCACCTCTTCCACATCCTGTCCGTTAAGAACAATCGGTGTGCTTGCGTTCGAACCCATGTGCATGTACTTGGTTTTACGCACATTTATTCTCAATCCCGCCTCTTTGCATTTAGAATGCAACGAGCGAACATTTGACTCTAAGTCCGAACGGTTATGTGCAAGCAAACACACGTCAAGGTGACTTAAGATGTAAAATAGTCTCCATGGGAGACCTTTACCTTCCCCACCTTCAAGTGCAGCTTTCAAGATGTCATTTATTACCACCAGGGCTGGTGATAATATGCAGCTTTGTCTGACACCCGTTTGCACAGGGAAGCTCTCGAACAGCCCTCCTCTATGCAAGACGCGACACCTTGCATCTTCGTAGGATTCTTTAATCATAGCTATGACCTTATTTAGAATACCTCTCCTACGCAAAGCATTCCATATGTAATCTCGCTTAACGCTGTCGAAAGCCTTCTCGAAGTCCACAAACATGAGATGTAGTGGCGAACCCATTTCGGCTGACTGCTCTAATATTATCCGTGAGGTATTTCCGTGGTCGGTACAAAACGACCCTTTACGGACTCCAGCCTGATAAACTTCGAGAGTGCTCTCGACGACATCACCAATCCTATTGAGAATTACCTTAGCCCTAATTTTTGATGCGGCAGTAAGTAGACATATACCACGCCAATTGCCACAATCCCGAAGGTCGCCCTTCTTCGGAATTTTCATAATAACGCCCTTCTTCCATTCAGTTGGATATCGTCCTTCATTCCACACCTCAGTAAAGAGAGGGAGGAGTATATCGGCTGTTATTTCCGGGTCCACTTTGAGAAGTTCGGTTGGTAGATTCTTCAGTACTGGTTAGAAAAGTGTTTTTGGTTGCCGCACAATTGGCGTCCAGTGTGCGCATTTCATATTCACCCAATGTGGATAATTTTTCGCGTAGAATAGTGGTGTATTCGCGTTTTTTGTTGGGATCTCTGAGTTTATCCACATCAAGCTTGCGCTTCATTTGAAGAATTTGTGGTCGTCGGATAGCTGCTTTACACAATCTCAAGCAGGCAACCATCAAGTGGTGATCCTCCCCACGTCAGCTCCACGTTTCGCTCGCACTTATAGCCAAATGGTCGATCTGGTTCTGAGTAACACCATCAGGGGAAACCCAAGATGTTTTATGATGACTCTTGTGTGGAAAAGGGTCCCTCCGATGACCATTTGCCGA
The DNA here is from genome assembly GCA_963669355.1 of Chorisops tibialis. Lineage (NCBI taxonomy): Eukaryota > Metazoa > Arthropoda > Insecta > Diptera > Stratiomyidae > Chorisops > Chorisops tibialis. Next base: position 246,774,082 of record OY770262.1, read on the forward strand.
GTACTACAAAACTCCACAAATAATTCGCCGTTTTCGGGTCTCTTAATCCAAGGTCGTGACGCGTTGACCCAAGGGCCACCACGACTCCCCATGACGTGTTCTAGTCCAGTGTTGTCTGGTCCAACCTGGGCGTTCATATCTCCTGAGATGATAATAATATCACCTCTTGGAACACGTTCGAAGGTGGCACTCAGTTGACTAGAAAACTCCTCTGTATCACCAGATGTTGTGGTATTAGTTGGTGCGTAGCACTGCAGAATTTTGACGTTTTTGACACTGGTCCTGAGCCTGACGGCTATAATTCTATCCGAGATTGGTTCCCAGCTAATGAGACTGTTTCTCGCTCTCGGCGTAAGGACGAACGCCACGCCATTTTTGGCTTCACTTTCAGGGCCAACGTAAAGAATAGTGTTTCCATTAGGGGTTCGTTCTTCTCGTAATCCTTTTCACCTGACCTCGCTCAAGCCCAAGATTTGGATGATATAGTGCTCCAATTCACGGTCGATCACTGATTGGCGGTGCAAGGACCGAGTAACTCCAGCTCTTCCCCCGTCATTCAATGTTCGAACGTTCCAGAAGCCAATCATAGTCCGTTTTCGAAAGCCAAAAGTCGTTGCCGTAGAATCAGTCCGTATCCGAGGCGCTGTATCCATTTCTCGTATCGGTTAGGTCTTAAGATCACGGGTGATAAGCCCATGATCCAGTGAGTGTCCATTTGCCATTTTTAGGGCAAGCAGGACTGACTGTGGGTGAATTCTACAGTCCCCACCTCACAGGGGGATAGTTAGCCAGGTCCGTGAGGTCGCTAGTCTCCAATTGAATAGGGACTGAGAAAATTAGTGTATTAGATATAATGAAGCGGAGCAGTTTGTATGGAATGTGGTAGAATGAATAGAGGATTTTTACTGATTTTTACAAAAATAACTATGCCTGAAAGAAAAGATTTCCGGATTCTACACTGTTATGCTTTATTATTCGTGACGTTTCGGTCTCTGCTGAGACCTTTATCAAACTCAAGAAAAGATTTCCGGATTCTACACTGTTATGCTTTATTATTCGTGACGTTTCGGTTTCTGCTGAGACCTTTATCAAACGTCACGAATAATAAAGCATAACAGTGTAGAATCCGGAAATCTTTTCTTTCATTTCAAAATGCACTGTGAAAACATTCACCAAACCATTAACTATGCCTGTTATGAAATTGACATCCCTCAAATTTCAAACTGGTAACATTCATTCTTTTCAAGAAAATCGATCTTTTGTAAAATTCTGAAAATGTGGCACTTTGTAAGGGAGGGGGTAAAAGGAGTGAAGCTAATCAGTTAATTTTTTTCGATCTTAATAATAATGGTACTTAAGTATTTACTATAAAATTACTGAGATAATTGGTTTTTAGTATTGTATGAAAAGAGCAGTTTGTATGGGAGGTGGTCGAAGAAGTGAAAGAATTAAAACAATTTTTTTTACCTAAGATCGAAATTATCATAAAAATAATGTATTCGAAATTTCAAATCAGTACCTTTTATAATTTTCGAGAAAATCAGTTAATTGTCGAATTGCGAAATTATGTCATTTCGTATGGGGGGTAGAAGAAGTAGAGCAATTTCGGTCGTTCTCAAAGTTGACCTTACCTTTTGTCAAAAAAAGACGTATAAAAAATTTGAACTTCCTGGCTCAACGCGTTTTCAAGGAAGTGAGCGTACGTACGGCCTTGAGATTATTGAAAGAAAATATTACATTCTGTGTCATTCGTTTCTCCTCCGAGCCTTATTTCTTAGCGTTACAACTGGATAGCAAACTAATAATACTCTTAGATTTCATCATGCATAAGAGGGTGCCAAAAATAAATTGTCTCCGAATTTTAATTAAATAATTATATCTTTTGAATTACTTAACGCATAAAGTTCATATCTTAGGATTATTAAGGTAGTGTATAGCTTCGCTATTATTGACTTTGAAAAATGCAAATAATTAGTGGAGGGAGGGTCAGGGGGATGCGAAGGAAATCACTTCAAAATTAATAACTCCAATTTCTCTGAAGCTACGTAATTGAGGCTTGGAACATATATTAAGCCAGTATTATAACTAGGAGCAACAACGCCCCTTACGAAAATTTCCGAGCACCCCCTCCTACACTCAGAGACACGCTTATTGCCGTAAAGGTTGTGCGCAAGTTTGCATTGCCTATATAACATTTATTTATTATTTAGCTAGGGTGTAGCCTAGTAGGTAGCGTGTTGGTATTGTAATGCGAAGGTCGTGAGTTCAAATCTCGGTCGGCGCAATACATAATTCCAGCACATTGCCTGCTTGGATATACCTTGGTCACCTCAATCTACGAAAATGAAAAAATTCGTAGAAAGAGGGTTGTGCGAAGGGCTAACAACCCTTCCATAATAAGTAATGAAAAATGTTAAGGAACCTGAATATCAGGAGGCCAAGGTCCGATTTGGGCTGTAGCGCCATTGTAGAAGTAGAAGATATAACATTTGGACATTTTATTACTGGTCGGAAATAGGAAGCATTTCAAAAATGATGCAGTTTCCAAGATTTCAAACTTCCATTTTTTCGATCATTTTTAAAAACATCAATTGTCACTAAATATTACAAGCTATTAACTTAAAATTTTGTAAAAATACTTGTGAAAATATTTAAAACAAAGTTGCAGTTATTTTAAGTTATTTAAAACAAAGTTTTCAAATCCCTTTTGCCATTCTATCCCCTTCCATAAAAAAGCATAATTTCGACCAATTTCAATAAATCAATTAATAAACAACAAATTAAAAGCTATGAACTTGAAATTTTATACCAATACAAGACAGAAGAAATAATACTGTGTCAGAAATTTTACAATTCCTCAACTCCTTTTCGCCATGCCATACAAATTCATAAATAGAAACTCTTTCAAACGTTGTCTATGAGACTAGCATTCTTAACAGAGAATTTTGAACGTGATTAAGCAGTCCAAACCAAAATTATATATCATATATAGGTATATACATATATATATAATAGTCTCCCTCTAAGTTTATTATGGTTCACCTATGAGCCACCTATTTAGTCGTAAAATATGAAATTTTCCACATAAATCAAGATACCCGAATGTCGTGTTTCAGCTTTCTATCTGTATTCGTACTGGAGATATTAGCAATCACAGTTCTCGCCCTTAATCGACCGCCCGCCTCCCCCTTTTACCCCACACTCTCCAAGACTTAGGCAATGAAAGTTTCCCACCCAAAATACCACCACTATCTATAAGGGCTTCGGAGATCTTCTTCTTCTTCAATGGCGCTACAGCCCAAATCGGGCCTTGGCTTCCTGACCTTTAGGTTCCTTAACATTTTCATTATATATTGCGGAAGGCTTGTTAGACCTTCGCACAACCCTCTATCTTCAAATTTTTCATTTTCGTAGATTGACCAAAGTACACCCAATCAGGTAGTGTGCTGGAATTATGCGTTGACCGGGATTCGAACTCACGACCTTCGCATTGTAGTCCAACTCGCTACCCACTAGGCTACATCCTTCGCTTCGGAGATATGGGTCTTTCAATATCGTTCGAGCGTACGGCGTACAGACAGACACGTGTACAATGCCTGGTAGGCAGGAGTAGAGAGAGAGAGTGTCAAGATGTCAAGGAAGTTGTCAAGGAGATTCTCCTCGAGCACTACGATTAAATAAATATTGAATGAAATTCAACAACTCTAACAAACTGTTAAGTAATTGATAAGAGCTCTGCTCCAGAAACTTTATTCCGTTAGTCTTCTTTATTTGTTACCTCTCCAATCTGCATATCGACTTTCTACGCACCCTAAACTTGTCCCAAGAATAATAAAGCTGTTTCCGACTTATTCCTCAGATTTTTTTGAGTTGAACTGGCCACTACTTGTAAACTGTGAACTGAATGATGGAAAGCAAACACTAATCATATACTGAATACATTGAACCTATATAAGTGGTAGTGTTTCACTCTAACATCCTTTGCTCTTTTTAATTCCAATGCCAATAATAATCCCATTTCAGGCAAAACAATAATAATTAAGTTAACGCCTCTAAAATTACAATATAAAATTTTTGCATCGAATGCAGGTAATAACCAATTAGATTATTCAAAAGGCTCGATGAACCATTTCAAATCGCATAAATAACACTTTAATTATTTTCTCTTTAAACATAATGACATGCAAATTATTTTGCTTACCAAAAATCATATGCGACCAAACTATGCTCAAGTATTCCCAGGTAGTGTTCACCGATTATTACCGACCTATACGTCATGGAAAATATTTAAATTTTTTCAGACATGTGGAAATATTTGCTGTACAAATTTTCAACCTAAACTCATGTTATTATAATAAAGGGTGTTTTCATACCATTATCAACTAGAGACTATTTCAAATAATAATAGAATAATTAGCACTTGAAGTATATAAGGAATAAATAGGCCTCATGATGGTCCAAAATATCTATTTTTGGAATGACTTATTTTCAAATATAATTGAGCTAAACAAAATTGCAAGCCATCGCAATATACTTAACGGCTGAATTCAAATTCATTTTGAAAATAGAAAATAAAGTCATATAGATCAAAGTATAAAATTGTTGTTTTTGAATTTCAATTACAGTAGCACCGAAGCGTGGTCAGACAATTAGTTGGACGTGAATTAGCGAGGCATTATACAATTATCTAAAAAATTTCCATATGAATTCACCAAAAAAGTTAATAAATAGGGTTTGAAATAAAAACCAATTGACACCTTAGCGAAAATTCGTAATAATCTAAGTAAATATCATTACACATTCAATAAATGCAAAAGATTTCATAAATTACTTTCGAAGTGCCTTATAACCAAATTTATTGTAAATAAATCTATCATAATTTTTTTTTGTTCACCAAAACCTATTCCATCAAAATTGTATACACAATCAATAGCGCAACATGTAGTACATATGTAAATATACAATCTGAATGACGAGTACAGTTGATTAGACTTGTAGATTGTTAAAGTTATAAATTTGATTAGCACCTCATCATCAACACCGTTGTTATTATTATTATAATAATAATGGAATCTGTTCTTTTGAGATTGAGGTTTTTGAATAAATTGAACCACAATTTATTCTTGACAATGTAATTCATGAGTTAAATGAGTCACTTGACTGATATCTCTACATTTATCCATATAAATATAATTGTAGTGTATTATTTGTTTATAAATGGATATACATAAGTTGGGTTGTTTTATTTAGATATAGAACCATATCTCGCCTTGTTTAATGTGGAGCCTGACACTCGTTGCCTCGCTTGCGAAAACGCGAAGGCATTTAAAACTATCTCTACTCACGAAGCACCTTCTTACGATATGCAGCCACCTGTCAGATGGCGCACCACAATTGCAGCTTGTCGTCTCACTCCGACAAACTATATGTGGAGAAACATATTCATACTGCCGTGGCCTGTTAAAAAATAGGCCAGACAAAAGTTAAACTCTTGGTTATCTCTCGCCAAGTTTGCGACCCCAATGTACTTGAGCGTCACCCTACCTTTGTCGCTGTTGTCCCACCTGGCCTGCCACAATGATGTGCCCGTAAGTTCAAGGAGTTCTTTGCATTCGCGAAGACCCCTTTCACTCACCCCTTTTGAGGTTTCTCATTCGTTAAACAGCAATGGGAGTCCTTTCCGGGTTTCGTAGGTGACAGTACAACGCTTCCCCTCGAAGTCCATTGGCAAAGCACCCATGAGTATCTGCATGAAGCCGTGCAACATACAGTCTAACACGGAATGAGTGCCTTCACTAGTCGCCAAAGATTCGTATCATAAAGCCGATCCAAGCAAATAAAATCGAGTAAAATCCTGGATTTTCCCTCCATCAGTATTATCAGCATACGCCGCGACACTGCATCAATCCTCGAGCTGTACCAGAAGGTTGTCCGTTATAAGGTTGTATGTGAATGGATCACTGATGGAGCCTAATGGATTGCCACTTCCACGCAGTACCTAACATATGCCGACCTCTTAGAGGAATAGCTCCTCCACAGGATTATTTCTTGACAAAAACATAATTGCAGCTTACCAATCACTGCATTCCAACTCAAAGAGTCAAATGCGTTCTTGAAGTCCACAAAGATACCAAGGACGTACTTGCTCGCACTATGCAGTAATGCAGGTTTTCACTTGCTTTCACGCATCCTCCGTACATTCTCTAGCACAGAAGCCGAACTATCATTCGGACACCAGACGAGTTGTTTTCTCCTCCAGTCTACGGACCATAATTCTCTCCCAGACCTTGACAAGGACCGGACGAAGAAACATACATCGATAAGATCGGCACCTCGTATAGGTTGGCATCCCCTTTGGTACATACTAGTTCTGGTCCAAATTATTATTTTTTTTTGTGCATAAAATATAAGTATGCACGCGCAAAATTTAAATTTTATATCTTTTACCATAGTCTTTAAAAAAAATTAATGAAAATTTTAGATATTTTGGCTCACTATCTCCCTCCTCTTACAGCCCTCAACCTAAAAATTTTACCAAAAGTAACAGTCGTAAAGTTCTACAATCTGACAAAGCCTTAATTTAATGCATGGGTTTAATTTTAAGATATAACGGTTTGAAATTTTTAAAAGTGCACCATTTTTAAAATGCTCTCCATTTCCCCACTACTATAATATTGTTGTGAGCTAGGAATTCGCCGGGATTTCAAGTAAAACACAATTCGTTTAAAAATAGTTTATTTATTCGCACTTTAACTTAATTCGCACTATATGGCACTACCGCCGCGTACTTTGACTACCGCTTGCACTGCACTGGTTCGCGTCTCCCATAAATGTCGCTGAATAACTCGTTCCCGAGTGAAAGCATCGTGCTTTTATACATTTTTCTCCCAATTCTCGAACCTTCCGTCGTGTATGTCGTCGGGTGTATGTCTCAACTATACTGGAGAGTTTTAGATCTTTAATTATGGCTTTTTACATATTGAGGGATACTGTTCTACATCATTCTTTTCAATTCGAGAGGGATCGAATTGCAGAATTGCCAGATCTGCACGTAACATTACCCTCTCCTTAGTCCCTGTTCGTTCCGAACAAAATCGTTCACTTCATCAATGGCACCATGGTACTTTGCTAGTCGGTCGAGATGTACCACTTTCATTTTAGTACGAGGTTTTTGATGTAGCTGAATCCGATAGACGACATCATTTAACCGGTTGATGATCTGGTAAGGGCCTTCCCAGTTGCGCTGTAGTTTCGGCGATCTGCCCTTCTGTCGTTTGGGATTGTATAACCAAACCAAATCGCCCTCTGATGAATTCGCCCGTTGATCATACCGCGTCTTCATGCGGTCGGTCGCCAAATCAATTTTATCTCTGACCAGGTTATAAATTGTATTTAGTCGACATCGAAGATCCGAGACGTAATCTTCGGCATTGGTTGGTTGGTCTGGTGGCACTCCAAACATTAGTTCCACAGGGACTCGAATATTTCTTCCAAAAATGACTCGGGACGGAGTTTCTCCTGTTGTTGAATGCACCGATGTTCTATAGGCCATTAAAAATAGAGGGATGTGCTGATCCCAGTCCTGTTGCCTCTCGCTGACGAGTTTGGATAGGTTTGAGTTCAATGTCCTATTGAAACGTTCCACCATTCCATCGGACTGTGGATGTAATGGAGTTGTCCTGGTTTTGTTTATTCCCAGCATTTGGCACACGTGTTTGAATATTTGGGACTCAAAATTGCGTCCTTGATCAGAGTGTAGTTCACGTGGAGTTCCAAATCTGCTCACCCAGTTGGTAACAATTTGTTCGGCGACGGTTACTGCTTCTTGGTTAGGAATTGCGAAAGCTTCAGGCCACTTGCTGAAATAATCAATGACCACTAGAATGTAGCGATTACCATTTTCTGATTCCGGAAATGGTCCAGAAATATCCACAGCAATTCTCTCGAATGGGACTCCCACGTTGTATTGTTGCATTTCTCCCTTTGATCTGTGGTGTGGGCCTTGACTCGATGCACACGTAATCGATTTACGGCACCAATTTTCGACATCATCTCGGAGATGGATCCAATAGAACCTTTCTCGTATCTTTGCCAAGGTTCTATTTACACCCAAATGCGAAACCGGAGGTACCTCCATGATATTCCTTCAAAACCTCCTCGACTTTAGAATGCGGGACGATGGTTTGCATGTGATACAATTTTCCTTCAGCGTTTTCCCATTTCCGTTTTAATAATCCGCCGTCTAGGTGAAGGGAGTTCCATTGTGACCAATAACACTTTAAGGTTTCGCTGAATTGTGAGAAGTCTTTCCACTCAGGCCGTTTCATTTCGTCCTTCCATGCCATGATCGGTGAAATATCTAGATCTTTACTTTGGGCATCTTCCAGTTCTTGCTGATTCCATCCATCCTTTGATTCGGTCGTTATCCTCTGAATGGTTTCTCGGGCTTTTTTTTCCTTCTCACGTTCGCATTCTTTCTCCTTGTCCCTTTTGCGCTCCTTCTCATTCTTGGCAGCACGTTTACTTTCCTTTCCATGCAATTTCCGTTCTTGCTCTTTCTTTTCACGTTCCACATTCTTTATTTCGCGATCTTCTCGAACACGTCTCCTCTCATGTTTGGCCTTGTCACGTTCATTCGCATGAAGTACTTGACCGTCACGACTTCCACCCGTTCGTTCGCGTTTCTTATTCGAATGCCTATCTTTGCTTCCATGATCTTTCCCGATGTATTGTTCTTGTCGCAATCGGTCTTGCCGACTCGGGGTTTTCGATCGACTCCGGCGTCTTTTATCAAAACCGTGTGTAAGATTTGAACTCTGACGACCAGTTCTTAACCAAGATCTACCTTCACGATCTCTACCTTCGCGTTGTTTAGCCGCGCAGCCGGAACAATGGTTGGTCGCTTTTCTCGGTTTACGGCAGCCGAGTCTCAAGTGTCCTGCCTGTCCACAATTCCAGCATCGGGGGTACCAGATCCTTTGCTCCGCTTGGTATACTCTGCTTTCTGACACACACTCTTCTACTATTTCTCGAACTCGATAGTTACTCCGCGAGCTTTGCTTGGCAGCTTCGAACGTCAGCCCATATACTAAGGCTTCGCCAATCGTTTTCTTACCTGCCCATTTTAACGCTTGTTGCAGCTCTCTGTCCAGGACAGCATTGTTAAATGCGAAAACAGCTGTATCGTTGCGTTGCTCTGTTTGCGCATTGGGAAGTGATAATAGTGTGAGTCGTTCAATATCACGTGCCAGCTCTTGAAGTGTTTCACCATTCTTTTGAGTTCGGTTGTACAGCTCTATTTTGTAGATCTCTTTCATGCGGTCACTGCCGTAATGAAGATCCAATGTTTGGACTAACGTTGAAAAATCTTGTTGTTGCTCCTGCGGAATCGTTTGAAGAACCTCCGCTGGTGGACCTCTTAACGCCAATATAAGAGCCGTTCCTCGTTCGAGATCATTCCAATGGTTGTTTCTGGCGGCAGCCTCAAATTGGATCTTATAAATAGCCCACGGTGTCTGTCCATCGAAGATTGGAGCTTTGAAACCCTTATGCGTAACGTGTTCTGTCTTGATGACTCCAGTCGCTTTCACGTTATCGAAGTCCCTTTTTAGGCGTTCGACTTCTTCTACAATCCCGGATATCCTTTCCGTAATTTGTTCTTCGAGGATTCGAATTTTCTTCTCTACGTTTTTTTCTATTGCCTTACCCATGGTGTCTATTTTATTATTTTGCAGCTCCAATTTTCGGTTGAGGTCCTTTGAGGTCTGATCTAATTTTTCATTAAGGCCCACTGACAGCTGACTTTGTTGGTCTAATTTCTGATTAATGTCCGCAGATTGTTGATCTAATTTGTTCATCATTTGTTGCATTAACTGTGTCAGAGCATCCGATGTAGCAGGGCACTCCTCTTCACGGGCTTCTTTGATTTGGAACTCAAAACTATCTGCATCCTTACCCTCAGCCTCAAGTATCTCGATCATACGGCTGACAAGTTCAGACTTGCTCCCTGTCGTAGATAACTCGCGTCTATCGAGCTCTTCCTTCAGCTCCGTTAATTTAAAGTCCTTCAGATAACGCGGCATTTTCACTACCGATTATTTCAAGTTTTTCCGCGATTCGAATTCACTTAAATTTACTTCACTAATTAAAGTCACTGCTCACTAAAGCACTCGAGAATATTCGATTTCACAAAATTCTTACTGTTCGTTCGAGAATTTTAGTTTCGCTTTTTTGCTCTCACAAAATTCTCACTATCCGTTCGCGTTTTTTAACCCGAATTTGTCCTTGAAATCCCACTTCTGACACCAATTGTTGCGAGCTAGGGGTTCGCCGGGATTTCAAGTAAAACACAATTCGTTTAAAAATAAGTGATAGTTTATTTATTCGCACTTTTACTTAATTCGCGCTTTAGCTTAATTCGCACTATAGGGCACTACCGCCGCGTACTTTGACTATCGCTTGCTTTGCACTGGTTTGCGTATGTTTGTTTGTATGTTTCAACTATACTGGAAAGTTCTAGACCTTTAATTATGGCTTTTTACATATTGAGGGATACTGTTCTACATCATTCTTGTCAATTCGAGAGGGATCGAATTGCGGAGTTGCCAGATCTGCACGTAACAATATCAAAATATTATATTTTTCTTATATCCCACTTAATATATGTTCCAGGTTTCAATCACATAACTTAAGGCATAGTCGTGATATTAATTTTCAAGTGTTTTTATTTGCACCCTCCTTGACCTTCTCCGTTACAATGATTGGGCTCTTACTTATTTGATTCCGGTGTACCTATATGCCGCCTTCTTGGCCCTAAAAAAAAATTTTCATGTAGTGAATAATTCCGAAGATTTAATAGTTTGAAAAAAGATCCGGCACACTGTTTGTTTTTATCCCCCCCACCCCTTTTCAGACTCCAATGAAAAAAAAAAGTATAAAAATTTAATATAATTTTAATAGTTTGTCCCACAACCCCTTCTATACGTATGTTGATTGTCAGCTTCCTAGCAATTTTCGGTTCTAGTGTCCTCCCCACGACGAACTCTAAAGTACAACTGGGCAGACTAAAATAGGCACTGAAATTCAAAGGCGCAGGTGGCTGTGGATCGGTCACACTTTGAGAGAACCTGAAAAAATCATCGCCAACAAGTTCTGGATCACATTCCTTAAGAAAGATGTCGGACTGATTGAACATGTAGCACATGGAAGCGAGCAGTTGGGCACCGCATACAGACGAACGATTTTTATACTCTAGATGAAATCTGAGAGTATACCTAGTCCTGCCATAAGTTCTGTCACATAATTTCTCACATTGGCAACAACTTTATTTTATGAGTGACATTTCAATATCGGCCAGTTTTATAAACGTCATAATGTTGTTGACAGTTGATGGTCATTTAAAGTGTGTTCGTTAACGTGTGAAGATGGAATGGGGTGTAATAGAAAACCGAACTGCAGTGATTGCACTACATAAGTGTGGAAAATCCGCGAGTGAAATTTTCAAGTTGTTGTGCCCGTTAAAAATAACGCAAAGATTTGTGTATCGTGCGATCCAGAGATATAACGCGATCCAGACTATTGAAGATCGACCTCGTTCTGGACGTCCGCGTGATGTACGTTCTTCTGCTGCCATCAAAGCGGTCGAGAGTCGAATTCGTCGAAATCCGCTTCGTAAACAACGAATCATGGCTCGAGAGATGAACATATCCACCCGAAGTATGTCTCGCACCATAAAATCTGACCTCGGGATGAGTGCCTTTCGACGATCAACGGGACATTTGCTGACTGAGCAGTTGAAGCAAATTAGGAGCACCAGATCGAAAGAGCTCCTTCGGCGGTACGGCAACAACAAACATCGAGAAATTTTATTTACCGATGAAAAAATTTTTACGGTGGAGGAACATTTCAACCGCCAAAATGATAAGGTGTATGCCCACAGCTCCATAGAAGCCCGAGAAGTTGCCACTAGGGTACAGCGAGGACATCATCCAGCATCAGTCATGGTATGGTGGGGTGTCAGCTACGAAGGGGTCACCGAGCTTCATTTTTGCGAAAAAGGCGTAAAAACTGCAGCGAAAAATTATCAAACGGACATCCTGGAGGGATGTGTGAAGCCGCTGAACTCTACGCTATTCAACAATCGACATTGGGTTTTCCAGCAAGATTCTGCGCCAGCCCACGAAGCTCGAACCACACAAGCGTGGTTGGAAACCAATATTCCACAGTTTATAAGGGCGACGGAATGGCCTTCTGGGAGCCCAGATTTGAATCCTCTGGACTACAAACTGTGGGCGGAGTTAGAGTCCATGCTGTGCACGAGACGACACCCAAATATCGAGAGCCTTAAGCGATCTTTGACAGAAGCAGTAGCTAATTTTCCGCTAGAAACAGTGCGTACTGCTATCGATGACTGGCCCAACAGATTAAAGAGCTGTGTTAAGGCTAAAGGCGGCCACTTTGAATAATTTGTTGCTTATTTTACTTCCATTAGTATGCCAAAATAAAATATATTTTCCTTTGTCAAAAACTCTTTTTCATTTATACAAAAATTGCCCATATACGTGTGACAGAACTTATGGCACGACTAGGTATTATGTTTACCTTACCATTTTTAATGCTAAGAAATAATGTTCGCAGAGAGCCCCCTAGAGTATAGAAATATTTGTTGTCGCTAAAAACCTCGATTGCGAGTGATCCTGTCCGTCCGTCTACAACATAGCTCTCGAACGCTTTGAGTTATCGTACTAAAATTAGTTGTATGTCATTTTTAGCAAAAAAGTAACTTTAAGGTCGTGAACGCGCTACATCCCCCTGTCCTTCTACCATCTCCCATACAGATTTTAAGCAATTGATTTTTCTTCGAAACTGCTGAAGCTATATTTGAAAATTAGGGCAAAATATAAAGATACAAATTCCATTAACATCACAAAATATTGATCGAATCTCCTCACTCCTTCTACCACCTCCCATACAAATGCACAATTTTAAAAAAATGCATTTTTTTGATTTTCATTGAAATTAGCAAAGCTAAAAGAATGAAATTTTGCCAGAATTAATTTCATTACAATTGAAATTAGTTTCGAAATAATTATCAACTTCACCTCATTCCTTTTACTCCCTCTCGTACAAATTTCACGAAATTTTATAATCTCAATTAAATTATTTTTTTTTCGAAATTATCAAAGCTATCGACTTGAAATTTTGTGCAAAGTATAATAATAGAAATATCATTAACGTCGAAAAATTATGGCTTGACCCGTATGCTCCTTTTAAACATAAATCCATTATATCGATTTCTGTTAAAAGTAGAAACATAAAATTTTGTCCCTTAATAATTTGAATAAATACTAAAACAATTAGCTTCTCTTGACTGATGGGCCTTACCCCCGACCAAAATCCTGATATATATATATACATCTATATATATATTTTACATTTTTAGGCTAATTTAGTCTTGAAAAGCAAAAAACCAAATTTCAGGGTAGCAATTTTTTTCTGTGTCAACACAACACCCTATTATTAAAATAATAAATTAAAATGGTATGCAACATTTGCTCTAGCTAGTAACAAATCATCGTTATTTGAATACCGAGTATCTTGTTATTTCAAACCTTGAATTTATACAGTTCGTGCCCCAATAGTTTTTTGAGGGCTCATCATTATTAATTATTAGATAAATATTATTGACAACCATCCAACTAAATCCCATAGCAGAGTATTTATTTAAATAATAAAAGAGTATTTTAACTGCGTAACAAAAACCTTTGTTAATCAAAAATTGTTATCGGTTTCAGCTAATGCTAATTAAAATCACGCTCAGATTACGTCGGATCACTTAATAAAGCTGTATCTCAACAGTTAAAGGATACGTCAATTCTCTGTTATATCGACAAATATCGTGATTTCATTACTATATACTTATGAACATATATAACGAATAGTTAAAACAGAATAATCTACATAATGTGAAGAAAGCTTTAACTAAAATCAAAGAAAAATGAAAATCTTGATGTTATGACCAGATAAACAAAAACGTTTCGATATAAGAAATTATAGGTATACCCAAGATTGAGATATAACATCATGCCAGGCATACAAAAATGTGATCTTGATCTAAATTTCGAATATCAAAATGGATAAGAATCGTGACAATTTAATTAGTTGTCGCCTGATAATCACAAACAAATGTTATCGTATCTCATTACCATTTTCAATTTCGCTATGGCTTTGATTGCCATATTGCCCCGATACACAAAATTTACGCGTATAGCTAAACGAAGTAAGCATCTTAAACGAAATCAATCAAATATTTGCCCAGACATAAATTGCGCTGACATAAAAATCTATTTCCAATCCGATAGAGTCGCTAGTGGACTATCACGGTCCATCAATTAGGCAATTATGGACCGTTCGAAAGATAGATGGAGTGATTGCTCAGATGGCAAAATAAGTTTATTCAAGCATGGCTCATCATCTGACTCTTAAGCGTGAACGCAATGTGTGATCTAGGTGTTCTTAAGTTGGAGGATTAGTAGATATAATACACATAGTTAGTAATTACTAATTTGGTAAAGAGTAGCTTTAGAGGGTAGTGGTGTTTATATGAGTTCAGAATGCCAGCTTATTGAATGGTTCGGGACATTGATTTATTACTTTTCCAACAGCTTGATAATATTAAACCGAGGTTTACTTGTTAGATTTTGAGGCAATGGGTTAGGTAGGAGTAGGCTACTGATTTAATCTGATGGCTATTTAGAGAGGATCCTTAGTTCGAGTTGGAATAATTATAATTAATTCGTAAGTATTATGAGATTGGCACAGGTGTTGAGTGCTTATGAAATTTAATATTCTAATAATAAACACTAATATATCGTCGGTTTAGGGCCTAGATATGTTCCGGAAGACTTGGCAGCAATGTGAAACGCCGTATAACAAATCATTTATTTTGATACAAACCCATACAAATTCGATGAGATTTATTCTAATCTGTTTTTAATTAACGTAGTTTTTAGTTTAAAATTTTTTTTATACTCTAGATGAAATCTGAGAGTATTTTGTGCTTACCTTGCCGTTTCTAACGCTAAGAAATAATGCTCGCACAGAGCCGCCAAGCGTACAGAAATATTTGTTGTCATTCAAAAATCTCGATTCCGAGTGACCGTCTGTGCGTTTGTCTACAACATAACTCTCAAGCGCTTTGAGATATGTGCTGAAATTTGAAGTGTTCCATTTTTAGGAAAAAGGTAACTTTTAGTTCCTGAACAGGCTATATCCACCAGCTTCTTCTACCCCGCCCATACAAATTTCACAAAATTCCGAATTTTCAATAAATTGATTTTTCTTCGAAACTATTTAAACTATTAACTTGAAATTTGAGGCGAAGTATAATGATACATGTATATATGATTACAATTACAAAATGTTGAGCCGATCTCCTCGCTCCTTCTACCCCCTCCCATACAAATACACAATTTTGAAAAATGCTTTTTTTACTTCGTTTGAAACCAGCAAAGTTATAAGGACTAATTTTTGCGAGAATTAATTTTATTACATATAATTGCAATCAGTTTTGAAAAAAATATCAACTTATCGTCACCCCTTTTATTCCCTCCCATACAAAAACACGAAATTTGGAAATTTCAATTAAAGTTTGCCTTGAAACTGCCAAAGCTATGGACTTGAAGCTTTGTGGACGGAATAATAATAAGAATATCATTGACGGCAAATAATTTTGTTTTGATCCTTATACCCCTTCTACCCCCTCCTATGCAAATGCATAATTTCGATAAATGCATTATATCGATTTCCATTAAGACTACAAAAAGTACAAACTTGAAATTTTTCCAGAATTTCTTTCTTAATAATTGCAATAAATGATAAAAAAGATTTGAGCTTGGCTTCATTTCTTCCACTCCCTCTCAAACATATATCTATATTATAAATTCATGGAAAGTAGTTCTTCTTCGAACATATGAGAGCTATCGGCTTTGAAATTGAAACAGAGCATGGCGATAAGGATGTTGATAGGCAGGTCCAAAATCATCTAAGACCCAAAACTTTCTCTGCCGCCTCCCATGCAAATACCAAAATTTCAGGATAACTATGTCCAATTTCATTGAAAACAATGAAAGCTTCAGACTTAAAAAAAATGTGACAGGACCACAAAAACAGTAGGATGTTTATTCCTTGTTAGAAATAATAAAGCGTATTTGGTAAATTCATTGATGGTAGATGCTGTTGGATGGCATAAAATTGGCTCTAGCTCCTCATCTCGTGCTCGTTCTTCATGTGAAAGGAGTGTCTTTTCAAAGTTGTTTGATCGAAGATTACCGCCGGTTTCATCAATAAGTTTCCGAAAAGTTGTTCGTTAATAATATGCCTTAAAAGTGGTTTTCGCATCCTGATCTATTGGCTGGATTGGGCAGCTGAATTTTTGGAATGATACTCAACCTCCAGAGCGAGAAACAGTCTCATTAGCTGGGAACCAATTTCGACTAGGATTATCGTCGCAGGCTCAGCACCAGTTTCAGAAACGTCACAATTCTGCAGTGCTACGCACCAACTAATACCGCAACATCTGGTGACAAAGAGGAGTTTTATAGCCAACTGAGTGCCACCTTCGAACGTGTTCCAAGAGGTGATATTGTTTCATCTCTGGAGATATGAACGCCCAGGTTAGATCGGACAACACTGGACTAGAACACGTCATGAAGAGGCACGGTGACCCTTATGTTGACGCGTCACAACCTTGGATTAAGAGGCGAATTATTTGTGGAGTTTTGTAGTACTCGGCAAATGGTCATCGGAGGGACCCTTTTTCCACACAAGAGTCATCATGAAATATCTTGGGTTTCCCCTGATGGTGTTACTCAGAACCTTCTTCTACCTTCTACAATGGCGCTACAGTCCAAATCGGACCTTGGCCTCCTGATATTCAGGTTCTTTAACATTTCTTATTACTTATTGTGGAAGGGTTGTTAGCCCTTCGCACAACCCTTTTTCTACGAATTTTTCATTTTCTTAGATTGACGTGACCAAGGTATATCCAAGCAGGCAATATGCCGGAATTATATATTGAGCCGGCCGGGATTTGAACTCGCGACCTTTGCATTACAAGACTAACACACTACCTACTAGGCTATACCCTAACTTACTAAGAACCATTTGGCTATAAGTCGCCGATGGAGAAGATGTCTTCTCGATGTGCGAGCGAAACGTGGAGCTGACGTGGGGAGCGATCACCACTTGTTGGTTGCCTGTTTGAGATTGTGTACAGCAGCTATCCGACGACCACAAATTCTTCAAATGAAGCGCAAGCTTAATGTGGATAAACTCAGAGATTTCAACAAAAAACTCGAATACACCACCATTCTACGCGAAAAGTCATCCACATTGGGTGAACATGAAATGCGCACACTGGACGCCAATTGGGAGGCAACCAGAAACACTTTTCTAACTAGTGCTGAAGAATCTGTGGGATATGTGCAAAGCGGTGAGAAACCCTGGATGTCGCAAGACACATGGGACAAGGTTGACAATCGGAAAAAAGCCAAATTGGCAATCATCTCTCAACCCGATGTCAACCAACGAACGCCCGACTTGAGGCAGAACTACCGCGATGCTCATATACAGCTTAAAAAGGCTGTTAGACGCGACAAGAGAAAGGCCATTGAAGATCTGGCAAACAAGGCAGAATCTGCGGCTTACCTTGGGGATATGGGTTCACTTTTCAAAATCATGAAACAGTTGACGAACAGGAATTTCACCGCCAACCACCTGGTGAGAGATGTCAACGGAACTCTCCTTAATATGAGTGAACACCAGTTGCGACGATGGAAGGAATACTTCTCTGATATTTTAAACATCTTGTCAGATGAAGATATTCCGGAAACAGAACAATTTCCAAACATCCAACCGCAACAATCCTCTATTAGGGACGATCCCCCAGATAAGGAAGAGATAGTTTCCGCCATTCGGTCAATGGCGGGAAGGAAAGCTCCAGGTATAGACGGACTACCAACCGAACTCCTCAAAGCGGACCCGGAAATAACAGCCGATATACTCCTCCCACTCTTCACTAAGGTGTGGAATGATGGAAGATATCCGACTGAATGGCAGGAGGGCGTCATTGTGGATTGTGGCAATTGGCGTGGTATATGTCTACTTACTGCCGTATCAAAAATTATGGCTAAGGTAATTCTCAATAGGATTAGTGATGTTGTCGAGAGCACTCTCGAAGTTTATCAGGCTGGATTCCGTAAAGGGTCGTCTTGTACCGACCACACAAATACCCTACGGATAATATTAGAGCAGTCAGCCGAAATGGGTTCGCCACTACATCTCATGTTTGTGGACTTCGAGAAGGCTTTCGACAGCGTTAAGCGAGATTACATATGGAATGCTTTACGTAGGAGAGGTATTCCAAATAAGGTCATAGCTATGATTAAAGAATCCTACGAAGATGCAAGGTGTCGCGTCTTGCATAGAGGAGAGCTGTCCGAGAGCTTTCCTGTGCGAACGGGTGTCAGACAAGGCTGCATATTATCACCAGCCCTGTTTCTGGTGGTAATAAATGACATCTTGAAAGCTGCACTGGAAGGTGGGGAAGGTAAAGGTCTTCAATGGAGACTATTTAACATCTTAAGTCACCTTGATTATGCTGATGACGTGTGTTTGCTTGCACATACCCGTTCGGACTTAGAGTCAAATGTTCGCACGTTGCATTCTAAATGCAAAGAGGCGGGACTGAAAATAAATGTGCGTAAAACCAAGTACATGCACATGGGTTCGAACGCAAGCACACCGATTGTTCTTAATGGACAGGATGTGGAAGAGGTGCAAGATTTTTGCTATCTCGGAAGCATTGTCAGCATGGACGGCGGAGCCGAAAAGGATGTTGAGGCTCGGCTAAATAAAGCTCGTCAGGCCTTTGGTATCCTTTCCCCTTTCTGGAGGTTAAGAGAGATCTCCCTTCGCACAAAGCTGCGAGTTTTTGACGCATGCGTCAAATCCGTGTTGTTATATGGTTGTACTACGTGGAAAGTGACCGTTCGACTTACCAAGAAACTACAGACTTTCGTAAACCAATGCCTCCGACGCATTTTAGGAATATTCTGGCCAGAAGTGATCTCCAACGACGAACTTTGGAGTACAACTCGCCAGACTAAAATAGGTATTGAGATTCAACGGCGAAAGTGGCAGTGGATCGGTCATACTTTGAGGAAACCAGAGCAAAACATTGCAAAACAGGCTCTGGATTATAACCCTCAAGGAAGACGTCGGGTTGGTCGACCATGTAACACATGGAAGCGAGCAGTTGAGCAGGAGGCCAGAGGAATAAACAAGTCCTGGCAACAGCTTAAAGCCGATGCGCAGGATTGCGCCTTGTGGAAGAGAGTTGTTTCTGTCCTATGCCCCTATAGGGGGTCTTAACAGGAATTTGATTGATTGATTGAGCTATCCGACGACCACAAAATCTTCAAATGAAGCGCAAGCTTAATGTGGATAAACTCAGAGATCCCAACAAAAAACGAGAATACACCACTATTCTACGCGAAAAATCATCCACATTGGGTGAATATGAAATGCGCACACTGGATGTCAATTGGAAGGCAACCAGAAACACTTTTCTAACTAGTGCTGAAGAATCTGTGGGATATGTGCAAAGCGGTGAGAAACCTTGGATGTCGCAAGATACATGGGACAAGGTTGGCAATCGAAGAAAAGCCAAATTGGCAATCATCTCTCAACCCGATGTCAACCAACGAACGCCGCACCTGAGGCAGAACTACCGCGATGCTCATATACCGCTTAAAAAGGCTGTTAGACGCGACAAGAGAAAGGCCATTGATGATCTGGCAAACAAGGCAGAATCTGCGGCTTACCTTGGGAATATGGGTGCACTATTCAAAATTATGAAACAGTTGACGAACAAAAATTTCACCGCTAACCACCTGGTGAGAGATGTCAACGGAAGTCTCCTTAATATGAGTGAATACCAGTTGCGGCGATGGAAGGAATACTTCTCTGATATTCTAAACATCTTGTCAGAGGAATATATTCCGGAAACAGAACAACTACCAAACATCCAACCGCAACAATCCTCTATGAGGTACGATCCCTCAGATAAGGAAGAGACAGTTTCCGCCATTCGGTCAAGGGAAGGAAAGTTCCATGTATAGACGGACTACCAACCGAACTCCTCAAAGCGGACCCGGAAATAACAGCCGATATACTTCTCCCACTCATTACTGAGGTGTGGAATGAAGGAAGATATCCGACTGAATGGAAGAAGGACGTCATTGTGACAATCCCGAAGAAGGGCGACCTTTGGGATTGTGGCAATTGGCGTGGTATATGTCTACTTACTGCCGCATCAAAAATTATGGCTAAGGTAATTCTCAATGGGATTAGTGATGTCGTCGAGAGCACTCTCGAAGTTTATCAGGCTGGATTCCGTAAAGGGTCGTCTTGTACCGACCACACAAATACCCTAGTATAATATTAGACCAGTCAGCCGAAACGGGTTCGCCACTACATCTCATGTTTGGACTTCGAGAAGGCTTTCGACAGCGTTAAGTGAGATTACATATGGAATGCTTTGCGTAGGAGAGGTATTCCAGATAAGGTCATAGCTATGATTAAAGAATCCTACGAAGATGCAAGGTGTCTTGCATAGAGGAAAGCTGCCTGAGAGCTTCCCTGTGTCAGACAAGGCTGCATATTATCACCAGCCCTGTTTCAGGTGGTAATAAATGACATCTTGAAAGCTGCACTGGAAGGTGGGGAAGTAAAGGTCTTCAATGGAGACTATTTAGCATCTGAAGTCAACTTGGTTATGCTGATGACGTGTGTTCACTTGCACATAACCGTTCGGAGTTTGAGTCAATTGTTCGCTCGTTGCATTCTAAATGCAAAGAGGTGGGATTGAAAATAAATGTGCGTAAAACTAAGTACATGCACATGGGTTCGAACTCAAGCACACCGATTGTTCTTAACGGACAGGATGTGGAAGAGGTGCAAGATTTTTGCTATCTTGGAAGCATTGTCACCATGGGCGGCGGAGCTGAAAAGGATGTTGAGGCTCGGCTAAATAAAGCTCGTCAGGCCTTCGGTATCCTTTCCCCTTTCTTGATGTTGAATAGAGATCTCCCATCGCATGAAGCTGCGAGTTTCTGACGCATGCGTCAAATCCGTGTTTGTTATATGGTTGTTCTACGTGGAATGTGACCGTTCGACTTACCAAGAAACTACAGACTTTCGTGAACTAATACCTCTGACGCATTGTAGGAATATTCTCATCAGAAGTGATCTCCAACGACGAACTTTGGAGTACAACTGGCCAGACTAAAATAGGTATTAAGATTCAACGGCGAAAGTGGCAGTGGATCGTTCATACTTTGAGGAAACCAGAGCGAAACATCGCCAAACAGGCTCTGGACTATAGTACTCAAGGAAGACGTCGGGTTAACGACCATGTAACACATGGAAGCGAGCAGTTGAGCAGGAGGCCAGAGGAATAAACAAGTCCTGGCAACAGCTTAAAGCCGATGCGCAGGATCGCGCCTTGTGGAAGAGAGTTGTTTCTGTCCTATGCCCCTATAGGGGGTCTTAACAGGAATTTGATTGATTGACTTAATCTTCACATCTTCAGATAAATCGGATAAATTAACCGTATATCCTGAAAAATAACCAAAATCAGAAAGTCTTTTTGCTAAGGTCATTATTTTGCAAATATTTTTCACTTCTGGACAAAAGTAATTGTTGAACCTGTGATCGGAGGAATCTTAGTCATCCAAGCTTTCTTGATGGATTTCCAAATGACGAGCAATTGTTTCTTGTTCAGCCCTTTAGAAAACCAGCTATTTTTGAATAGATATAGTAAAAGTGATTTTAGCTTAAATTCTCCCGCTGTATCAGCACTAAGGAGTAAAGTTAATCGTTCTAGACATCATGTAACCAAATGCATAAAGTTCAAATTTTGTACACGTCGTTCTTGACAAAAAAAGTAAGGTCAAGTTCGTGAACGGGCGAAATGGCTCCACCCCTTCTACCCCCTCCCATACAAAGTGATACAATTTCGCAATTCGAAAATAAACGGATTTGCTCGAAATGCTTAAAACCTATTGATCTGAAATTTCTAACATATAAATTTTACGATAATCTCAATCTACCGTATACAAACTATTTGTGTCCTTCCCCTTCTTCCACGAGCTCCCATACAAACTGCAGTTTTTCATGAAATGCTCTAAGCCAATTTACTCAGTGCGTATAAAATTTATCGAGCTGAAATTGTGCACTAAATATTTCCTTAAAATTATTAGTAATACCAAAAAAATTAGACGATTAGCTCTTTCTACTCCACCCAGGCAAAATGACACAATTCCGCAATTCGACAGTAAATGGAATTGTCCGAAAAGCATAAAAGCTATTGATCTTGAAATTTGGTATAAATTACTTTTATAATAATTTCAATCTGCTGTATAAAAATTATTCGAGACTTCCCTTCCCTTCCATCACTTCCCATACAAATTGTACTTCTTCATGAAATACTCTAAACAAATTTATCGAGCTGAAATTTTGCAATATATATCTATTTAGCATTATTAGTAAGACAAAAATTAATAGATGATTAGCTTTCCTCTTTCTACCCCCTCCCATATAATATTAATTATATTTATTTATATATATTTGATTCAAGCAATCAGTGAAAAAACTACTGACATCCGTCCAATTCTTCCATCGCCTTCCGCCCTGCTCCCATACAAATTTAATATTTCATAATTAAACGAATGACGAATGGATGTTAATATGCACCGGGTTATGTGTAGAATAATTGACAACAGCTCTGCCATAGAAACTTCATTTCATTAGTTTTTTCTAGATGCTCCTACGCTAATCTTCATATTTCCACGCATTCTCAACTTGAACTAAGAATAATAAAGTTGCCCGCGAATTGTTGGCACATATTTAACATTTCGTTGCGCCATCTATGATTTTTCAGACAAAACTTTCATTTCACAGCATACTAGGTTTCAGAAACGAAACGGTTCGCAGTTATTGCACTACCATTCGATATTGGCGTTGCTCACAGCTGCTCAGATAATCCAACAAATAAATTTCTGTCAAATATCACATCCTCACGAATTCTAATTAACAAACTACCATTGAACTAAGTCGTAAGAACTCAAGGAAATTCAGCAGCTTTACCATGAATATATTATACAGCTATGTTATTTTATATGTTTATTTTAAGAAGTCAAGGTAAAACCAATTTCCTTTAATATCATTTGCGATCTTTATGATCCCAACTAGCACGACGGTATGATAAAATACCTGAAAGTTGTGTTTTATAATTCAATTTCCAACTACTAATTGAGAAATTAACAGCATCCTTCATAGGGGCTGTCTTACAAGACTTAAATATCCTTTTGATTGGGTACAGGATGAGTGGGTGCTTAAGTAGTAGCATAAAAAACTTAAGATATTACCCCGAAGTCAAGATTCCTTAAGGACTTTTGCTTAACTCGTCTCGTTTGGCACTTTACTCATTACCCGATAGACAGCAGACATTTTGCTTGTTGAGAAATGGTTGTAGGCTGCAACGTAGCGAAATTATTACAACACTTGGGAGAGAATGAAACGCTGCAATGTTAATTTCAGTTGTGGTCAACTAATCGGGCAGCATGGGGAAGTACTCGTTTCAATTTCAATGTAAATCAACAATGGAATGTCAAGTACGTAAGTTATAGTGAAAAATTTAGAATAAATAGAGAATTCGTTTCAGAAAGACATACCATCTGATTTCCAATTATGTGCCAAGTTTAAGAGATGCACGGCTGACGATTATGATGTCATTAAGAAAATATCTGACAACAAGTCGGGCGCAATTATAGAAGGGGTGGGTGGATATTAATAAATAATAATTTTTTAATTGATTGCTTGAGTCATGTTCGAAATTCTCCCTGTGCAATGTTAGTTTCATAGATGAAGTAAATTCTATGAAATTCGATGCATTTTGTATTCTTCAAACCATACTTTTGTGCGGGAGGAAGTGGTGGAATGGATGGAATCGGTAATTTTGTGGAACAGTATTATACCGTATCTCTGGAAGGGTGTTCGTTCACAATTTGAATTTTGTAGCTTTTAATTTGTTGGTTATTAGTTGATTTTTTGAAATTGGTCGAGATAATAATTTTGTATGGGAGGGGGTGGAAACGCAAAAGAGATATCCAAACTTCTGATGCAGCTTTGTATTAAATAATTTTAAAAGTGTTCGTGCAAAATTTGAAGTTTATAGCTTTTAATGGTTTGATATGATTTCCTAAAAGTGGTCGAAGAAATAATACTCGTAAGGAAGGGGTACAAGTTTCAAGGTATTCGACTAGTTAATATTTTAAACTGTTGTGCTTATTTTTACTCTAGATGAAATCTGAGAGTATATTATGTTGGCCTTACTCTAAAAACCCCTAAGCTATCAACTTTAAATTTTGACAAAATATATACATATAATACTATTATAAATATCATTGAATTCGAATTTGGTTTTGATTCGAATACTCCTTCCATCCTCTCCTATATAAATGCACAATTTTGGTAAATCTATTGAATCAATTTTCATTGAAACTAGAAAAGGTACAAACTCAAAATTTCGCCAGAGTTTATCTCTTGATAATTGTAATAAATGCTAAAAAACATACAAATTTATGTATTGAAAATTCAAAGTATTTCTTTTTCGAACATATGAGAGCTATCGACTTTAAAATTATAACAAAGCAATGTGATTAGGATGTTGATAAGCAGATTCAAAATCACCCGAAACCTCCCACTTTCTCTGCCACCTCCCATACAAATGCCATAAATTCAGACAAAAATTGTTCAATTTCCTCGAAAATTATGAAAGCCAAAAACTTTCAATTCAAGCATGAAGCATTGTGTACATATATTACGTTCGTGCGATACTCTAGACGAAAGAGAATTTTTTTTATTTGAAGAAATTTTGTAGGGGAAGGGGTACAGGAGTTGACGATATTAAACTATTTTTTTCTCTTCACGCTAAAGTTGCTATCAAAATGTTTTAAGCAAAATTTAAGATTCAAAAATTTAATAGGTACTGAGAAAATGATTGTATTGGATTTAGTGAAATTGTGCAGTTTGTATGCGATGTGGTAGAAGGAGGAGCAAGTTCTTAATGACTTTCTCAGACATAGCTATAAACATCATGCTTGTGATATGTTTTAAATTAGCATTCATACTTTTCAGGAAAATCTACAAATTCTGTCATATTGGTTGGGAGGGGTAGATGGGGTAGAACTAATAGTCTAATCTTTTTTGTCTTACTAATAATTCTGAATAAATATTTAGTGCACAATTTCGGCTCGATAAATTTTGTACCCACTGATTAAATTGGTTTAGAGCATTTTATGAAAAAGTACAGTTTGTATGCGGGGTGGTGGAAGGAGCGGAAGGACATAAATAGTTTTTATACAATAGATTGAAATCAACATAAAAGTATTATATTCTAACTTTCAGATCAATAGCATTTAAACTTTTCGAGCAAATCCGTGTATTGTCAAATTGCTCAATTGTGTCATTTTGTATAGGAGTGGGTAGAAGGGGTTGAGCGATTTGGCCCGTTCACGACCTAGATCTTACTTTTTAGTTTAAAATGACGTGTGCAAAATGTGAACCATCTAGCTCAACGCGTTCTCTAGCAGAGAGCGCACGTATGGACAGACGGATGGGCATCCGGTTTTGAGATTTTTGAGTGATTATATGAACTTCTTTATAATTAATTTTTTTTCTCCAAGCCTTATTTTTTAGCGTTACAAACTTCTGAGTAAACTTATAATACTCTCAGATTTCATCTTCAGTATAAAAATTGCAAATCTTCCCCACTGTTTTTACCACCTCCCATACAAAATTTACTATTCATATAGCACTTAATGAAATGTTGGAATTAATAATTTTATTATAGTCAAGTTATTCTTCACTATGATGCTTCAGTATTTCCTTGTTACCCAGATATTTTGGATGTTTGCATTTAAAGAATTCTTATGGCAACCTTTAGTGCAGAAGAGTTAACACGAAAGGTTCCCCTCTTAGGTTGAATATCTATATTTAAAACATAAATAAATGGGATGTTGTGAAGGCGCCCCTAATCTTGCCTTGGATATTCATCAGCCTCCATGCGAACCGCTT
Source organism: Chorisops tibialis (assembly GCA_963669355.1). Lineage (NCBI taxonomy): Eukaryota > Metazoa > Arthropoda > Insecta > Diptera > Stratiomyidae > Chorisops > Chorisops tibialis. The sequence continues at coordinate 246,800,281 of OY770262.1, forward strand.
TGGACTTTTGGGTCTTTCCAGATATTCAATAATTTTAAAGGTAAGAACGACTATCAGAATTTTTGCAAGCAGTCCACAGCTGACCAATTCGGTGATGTTCTTCTCGGTTTCAAGAAATCTGACTTGTTTGGTGTTGTTCATGAAGATCTCTTTCATTATCTTTAAGGAGATTATCTACAAAATAATTTAAAAAAATTGCGAAAAAATAGGTAAAACGGAGCAAATCCACCAAATCTACCTTTTTGCCAGAAATATAATATAATAATAATATGTTTTAGATATTTTTACCTCTCTAGTCCCCCAAAAAGGAATTTAAATACTAAAATAATTCTTTTTGTACCTCCAAATTATGGAAAATTGATAAAAATATGTGCCCCTTCACCTAACACGGTGTGTGATCGGTGAAAAACGTATTCGGATTCAGAAGATCGTTTTTCATAAGAATCAGCGAGAATGGTGTAAGGGCTCGAACAAACATTTTTTTTGCCGTACAGTGCTATCGTGCACCCAATGATAAAATCATTAAGAGTTGCTATCCCCTACCAGTTACAGAAGATGTTCTTGAAAAGATTTGCGATGGTCGCGTTTCTTCCACATTAGCTTTAAAAAATGGTTATTCCCACAATGATGTCCACAAAAGCAGTCGACAGTATTCTCCGTTCATCATCACACCCGATGGGCGAATACGAATTTTACTTATTATTTTAATAATAAATTGTGATCGGCTTGGAAAAAAAACCGCGCTACCCAGAAATTTTATTTGTTCGCGTTTCATGATTAAAATAGCCTAAACATGCAAAAAAAAATCCGTCTGTCTGTACGCCGTACGCCAATGTGTACGCTCAGCGCACATTAACTACCAAACCCTTCAAGATAGAAAGTTAATTTCTCGGAGGATTGTGGATAGTTGCGGATCTCGAGCAGACATCCATTTTGGGGGCAGGGGGAGGCGGTGGGAGCACTAAAACCGAAAATTAAGAATTTAAATATCTCAACCATAGTTCGAGGTAGGAAGCTGAAAATCACCATACATGTAGAAGAGTTCATGGGACAAACTTTAAAAATAATTTAATCTTTTATCCATTAAGGTCCAAAAAGGTGGGGGGGGCTAAGAACAAATTGTCGGTAGAATTTTTTTTTTCCAAATGATTATATGTTCAAAATTAGTTACCACAAAAAATTCATATTTCGGGACCATTAAGGTGGTATACAGACCAACTAGAATCAGCTTTAAAGGAGGCTAATTGTTGTACGGATGAGGGCCCCCTGATCCTGCAAAGCGAAGCACTAAAAAATTAATATCTCAACTATCTCTTAAGCTACGTAATTGAAACTTGGACCATATATTAAGATATACTATATAATTTGGAGAAAAATATAAAATTTGGTCCTTATAGTAGTGGGGGAAAATGTGAAGCAGTTCAAAAATGGTGCTCATTCCGAAATTTCAAACCGTTATATCTCAAAACTGAGTACAAATGTCAAATTGAAATTTTATCAGATTATCAAACTATATAGTCTATAATTTTGGTAAAAATTTTGTGTTAAAGGGTACAAGGGGAGGGAGGCGGTAAGCTAAAATGTCGAAAATGTTGAGTGATTTTCTTAGGACTCTGCGGAAAGATACAAATTTTAAATTTTCCATGTGGATGCATCTATTTGATATACACAAATAGTTGAAACGAAACTATGCCAAAAGTTTTGAGATTACACCTGCCCTTCTATCCCCTCCCATACAAAAGTATGATTTCGACCAATTTCAATAAATCAACTGCTAGCCAACAAATTAAAAGCTACGAGCTTGAAATGTTTGTACGTACAAATGAAATGAAATAAAACTGCATCACAAATTTTAAATTTCCCTTACCTCTTCTACCCCCTCCCATAAAAATGATTGATTTCATGAATGTAAAATACACCCAATCTTATGAAAATTCTATGCACCTTCGTCTATGAAACTGACATTCTATGCAGAAAGTATTGGACGTAATTGAAGCAATCAATTGAAAAATTATTGAAATTCACCTACTCTTAATATCATCCCTCCCCCCTCCCTCATAAAAACCCAAACTTGCATAAACGAATGAAATATTGATTACATGTACTGATGCTATTGATCGTATCCGCAATCAAGTGCTAAATTGACCCTAATGTGGGTTCCACTTGTGGAAGGGCGTTCCACTTAGTCTTCCTTAACCATATTGACTTTCAATGCATTCTCAACTTTTCTCAAAAATAATAAAGTTGCGCCCGACTTCTTGGCAGTTTATTTTATTTTCTAGATTAAATCTGAGGATTGACCTAAGATGTTAAATAGTCTCCATTGAAGACGTTTACTATACACATGAAATATTTCTTACAGGTTAGGGTTCCCTTCGGTGGATAACAGTTCTGGTTCAAATTATTATTATATCTTTATGCAATATCAAATGGATGTATGGATGTATGACTCATTGCCCTCAAACGACGTTAAAATAATACTTGTCGACCTCAACGCTAAGGTCGGGAATGAAGAGACTCATCGTGAAACAACTGGAGGGCATAGCCTCCACGACGAAAGTAACGACAACAGCCAGCGCCTGATAGACTTTGCATGCAGCAGAGACATAGTTATAAGCTCGACATGCTTCCCACATCGACGCATCCATAAAAGAACATGGGCATCACCAGATGGCAACACTTTTAACCTAATAGACCATGTCCTTATCCAGCGGAGATGGGCCTCCAGCATCATTGACGTTCGAACATTCAGAGGAGCAAATTGTGACTCGGACCACTACTTGGTCAAATCCAAATATGGATGTCGTATGTCAAAGGCGTATCAAACAAAGACCAGCCCTCTTCGTAAGTTCGACATCGAAAAGCTCCAAACGGCGTCAGTTGTGGAAAATTACGCAGCAGCACTTGAAAGAGAGCTCACTCCGATTCTGCAGGATGACATACCGAAGCCTGTGAACCAAGTTTGGATGGATATAAAGGCAACCATAAAGACCGTTGCGGAACAAGTGGTATGAAGCTCGGCGCAAAAGAAATGACTGGTTCAACGACGAATTCCAGGATGCGTTAGATAAGAAAAATCAGGCGTACAGACAGTTTCTCGAAAGGAATACCAGAACGAAGAGAGAAAAATACGAAAATCTCCGACGAGTAGCAAATAAGGTCATTAGATGTAAGAAAAGAAAATATTATGACGACCAATTGAGAAATATCGATGACAATCTTGCGAGCAATAAAACAAGACAAGCCTACAAAGTAGTGAAAAGCCTAAGACGTGGATATCAGCCTATGACAACCCTCTGTAAAGACAGAAATGGCACTATCATCGCCGAGGATAGTCAGATTAAGGAAAGATGGGCGTCATACTTTAAAGAACTCCTTAATCCCGCACACGGCTCCCGAACATCGGAGCTGATAGGTCTCCAAACCTCCGACGAATGCCCACTGGATCCTCCAACGTTGGAAGAAGTCGAATTTGCCATCAGAAGCCAGAAAAGCAATAAAGCGCCGGGCATCGACGAAATTCCAGCGGAATTAATTAAATATGGCGGAAGCTGCACACGAAATGCCATCCATAAAGTGATTCAGTACATCTGGAATCAGGACCAAATACCGGAGGAGTGGTGGCAATGCATTATTTGCCCAATCTACAAAAAGGGAGACAAACTGCAGTGCGAAAACTATAGAGGTATCTCACTACTTTGCACGTCATATAAGATACTGACAATAATATTAGAAAATAAGATTAAAATTTACACTGACAATGTGATTGGGGAGTACCAAGGCGGTTTTAGAGCTGGTCGATCAACGACTGATCAACTTTTTACGGTCAAGCAAGTGCTTGAAAAATGCTGGGAATTCAACATCGACGTTCACCAGGTTTTTGTGGACTTTAAACAAGCATACGACAGTATTGATCGAAACGTACTGTACAAAATAATGCTGCATTTTGGCATCCCAGCAAAACTAGTCCGACTGACCAAAATGACGATGACATCAACAACATCACAAGTCAGAGTCAACAACCAACTAACTGATGCCTTTGACACAAATGTCGGACTAAAACAGGGTGATGGGCTGGCCCCTCTGCTTTTTAACCTAGCTTTAGAATACGTCATCAGAAAGTTACCCGTTGACACAAGAGGTACGCTGCTTTATAAATCCAGCCAGATAGTGGGTTATGCGGACGATATCAACATATTATCACGCTCTTTTACATCCGCAAAAGAAATTCTACTAAGCCTCGATCAAGCAGCAAAAGAAGTTGGCCTGAAAATCAATGAAACAAAAACGAAAATAATGACACAAACAAGGAAAAGGACCCCCAATAGACAAAACATTACAATTGACGAATATAATTTGGAAAATGTGGACAAATTCATATATTTAGGCACAAAATTGACAAAGAGTGGAAATGAAACGAACGAAATAAAAAGACGAATCCAGCTCGCAAAGAAAACGTATTATTCAGTCTTAGCTATTCTTAAGGCCAGCTGCGTACACAGGAAGACCAAACTCCAAGTCTACAAATCAATAGTCAGACCTGTGCTTTGCTACGGATGCGAAACATGGACCCTTACACAAGCATCCGCAAATATGTTGAACGCTTTTGAAAGACGGGTCCTGAGACGAATAATTGGAGCGAAACGTGATGGTGACCGATGGCGAACTAGATACAACTGTGAGCTGTATGATATATTTGACGAACCGGAGGTTTCCACTATCATCAGACTGCGGAAGCTGCAATGGGCTGGCCATGTACAAAGGATGGACGAAACTCGAATACCTAAAAAGGTATTCGAGGGAAAAACGGAGGGCCGGAGGCCAGTGGGACAACCCAGGAAACGCTGGTCCGACTCTGTTGACGAAGACTGTTCATCGCTGCTCGGATTTAAAAATTGGAGGACGCGGTCACTGGACCGAGATCGATGGAGACTTCGGCTACGGGAAGCCAAGGCCCGAAAGGGGCTGTAGAGCTACGACGAGAAATGGATGTATGCGCGTGTAAAATTTGAGTTTTCTATCTTTTTCCAGAGCTCTATCATGCGGTACTCTAAGTGAGCAAATTTTTCTTTGATTTTAAGAAATTTGTTTGTCGAGTGGTAGAAGGGGTGGCGGCATTGAATTAATTTTCTCATATCACGCCATAGTTTCAATATAAATGTTTTATACATATTTCAAGTTTTAAAAATTTGGAAGGTACTAAGAAAATTAATACATATATTGAATTTAGTGAAATTGTGGAGTTTGTATGGGACGTGATGAAAGGAGGAGTCAGTACAATTCATAGTTTTAAAGAAAATCTGCTTTTTGTAAAGTTGTGAAATTGTATGATCGTAATCGTCCAATTTTCTTTGGATTTCTAATGATTCGAAGATGATATTTCGTGCATAACTTCAGCTCGATAAATTTTAAGCGTAATGTGTAAAATGGTTTATAGTATTTAAAAAAAAAGTGAAGTTTGTATGGGAGGTGATAGAAGGAGTGGGGCTATTTAAATATTTTTTATAATGTGGATTTACGTCATCATGTGTGTTGAGGCTTCCGTGGCGTAGTGGGCAGCGTGCTTGCTTCTCAGTCAATAGGTCGTGGGTTCAATTCCTACTCCAGACGGGATTTTCTTAAGCGCAAATTTTTCAGTTGCTACTGGTGATAAAAAAAATGATTCGCAAAAAAATGGGGAAACGGTGTAAAAGTGAAACAGTTCCACTTCAAGAAGGCCTAGATACTCAGTAGATGGTTTCTGTTCGCTTTCTATCATTCAGTCCCCCATAACATCTGCAAATATTTTGTCAGTATGCAGCCAGTACAACTGAGCAATATACCAGCTTCTCCACTCGCTACGGTCGTTCTCACTCCCCTTCCCCAACCTTCCCAATCCCATTCCTTCCCTCCATGACTGTGTTTGTGCATTGCACATAAGGGCCGAAATTGCCTATAACACAGGTCATTCTGTAAAAAAAAAAAATATCAATTTCAGATCTATGGCTTTTATACTTTTCGAGAAAATACATTTAGTGTTGCATTCCGAAATTGTGGCATTTTGCATGTGAGGGGGGGTGAAGGAGCGGAGCGATTTGGCCTGTTCACGAGGTTGACCTCACTTTTTTTTTTAACAAACGACATGTTGAAAGTTTGAAGTAGCTCGAACTAGAGAGGAAACGGACGGACATCCGGTTATGAGATTTTTGAGTGATAATACGAGCTATTGTAACTTTAATTTTTTTTTTAGCCTTATTTCTTAGCGATATAAACTTTTTGCAAACGTATGATACTCTTCGTTTTCATGTAGAATATAAAATTCAGCCAATAAGTCGGATGTAACTTAATTATTCTTAGGACTAGTTGAGATTGCGTTGGATGTCAATATGCAGATTAGGCTGGTAGCAGATAGGACGACTAAGGGAATGGAGGGGCGAGAAAAAACATTCCGAGAGAAGATTGTAAATCTTTAAAGACAACACCTTCTTGCCATGCACACTTTTCCAATATTTTCATATCCACGTTTTTTTTCAATTTTCGATTTTTGCAATCGGTGTGAATTGGTGTTCCGAATGGTACTACCTAGTAAGATCGACGTCTTATTACCGTCGTGAATGATGATTGAATCGAAAAAAATTACAAAATAAGTCATTTGCCTATGATATTGCCTTGGAAACCATAGCTCTCCATATTATGAAATAATAATAGGTTACTTTGGTATCGTGAAAATTTTCTGAGTGTGTATCTCGACGATAACTCGAGTAAATCCAAGGAGGATATACAAGAAGGAGTGACTATGAGCATGCTTTGCCGTGTAAGAAAATGGGAATGAAAGTATTTCCTTCCCCTACTGGGGCTCGTTTCGCTATCTTTGTCTGAATATTGCAACTAAGTCTTTCCCACGTCACGAAACAATTGTCAAATTTTCGAAAGAATTGTTTCGCTATTTTTGTTTGGCATACTTAAACCCAAAGCAACTATCTCTGTCCCGCTTAGACACGAACCAAAAACTAATAAAAAGTGAAAAAATAAAGATTTCTGAAATAAAACAGAAAAAATCTATTGTACTGAAAATTATTTTATTGCTGATTGAATATTAGCAACCAAGAGACAATACAAATTATGGTATTTTTTTTTGTAAAATTTTGAAGCCATGTTAAGTTTGGACACAATTTTCGAAAATTTCCGAATCAAAAAGTATTCCCACATGAGACAGCCTATCAGGCACTCCATTTTAAGTAAATCTCAATAGAAAAGGGTGTGATTGGTCGCGCAAAATCGGGTTCCGCTTCGGACCGAACGCTATTATTTTTAAATATATCTGCGAATCGGAAATGGAAGTTATAAACATGAAACTACAAAAAAAAACTTCCTCAAAACGCATTTTGGCGAGATGTGCTTATCAGTGTCAGTGGCTTAGTGGTAGAAAGCTCAACCTACGTGTAGTCGGCCCGGGTTTCGATTGCGGATTTATTTATATATAATTTTCTTACAAACATTCTTTTTTTTATTTAGCTTCCTATATTATGAGGCTTGGGTATATCAGTTCGCCATATGCGCAGTCCTTTTTTGAGTCAAATAACTTATGTCTGCTCCAAAACATTGATCTGATTAATTATTAGTATTATTTTTGATTTATTATTATTATTATTATATAATAATAATATTATGTAAATATATTATAACACGAAAAGATTAATGCTGCAAATTTTTCTACAAACACATTATAATGTAATTACCACAAAAATACAGAAAACAAAAAAAAAGGATTTTTGTTTTCAAAAACAGAGAATAATGTCATTTGTTCCATTCTGTCCACGGCACGGGGCAGAACGGGGCGTCCAGGACAAGTAATTATAAAAAAATATAATACTTGTGGAAATACAAAAAAAAAAATAAGTTGGCATTCTATTTACTAAGTTGTGGCTCTAAAAGTTTAACTACACTTTCAATTGATTGTGTCCTCTTCTTAAACCTATTCGCAAAATTCACACGCTAGGAAACCCTCATAATTTTTGTTATATTCTAGCTCACAGAAATTGTGTGCTTATTTTTTGTGGAACAAGCGACCCAACCTTCAACTGATTTTGAGTAAAATTCACCGCAATATAAACACTCACAGTCAGAATTGAGTACTTCCCCATTCCGCCCCAACCGTTCTGCACCAGGGACACAATTTACGTTATGGAGGTAAGGCCTGTTGAGAAAGAAAAGTAAACTAACGTCTAACTACACGAAACTAAGACAATTAAATGTGCTTCAAGCATGTACTAACTATATTTGTAATGTATACAGGCATGTATATGTGTCACACCGTAACACCGAAAACGCTGAACTTCATTCCGCCGCGGTGTCCCATTGTACCCCGAGTTCCCCTACATATGTTACATATTTGCAATGGAATGTGAATTTTTTTATAATGTTTCACTTGAAAATTTTACTAAGTGCTTCACACCTTCACTTCACATAAAGGTTTATTGTTTCGAATGCTTAAGAGCGGTTGAATTGAAAACTAGCATCCAAAATGAGTGTTGGAATCTATTTTAATTAATCAGATCAATGTTTTATAGCAGAAATAAATTACATGAACGAAAAAAGGACTGCGTATATGGAGAACTTATATATCCAGTCCAACGGACTCCTAGTTTTATTAAAGGATGGAGTGAAATTTTGGTTAAACTGAAAATATTAAACAATCAAAATCAAAATCTGCAAAAAATAAATAAATACAAACTATTAAGTGATATCAATGTTTTGATGGAAAACACATTAATTTTCAAACTCCCACAACAAAACTCATTAATTTTGAATTTTAACAGGACGTAATATAACTAATATTTCGCACAGAACTAAAAATAAAATAATACTCGCAATAGCTAAATAATAACGTTGAAGAGATTGGGAAAATATAAATTATTCAAAATCGATGAAACAAACATAACAGTTTTTCATGTCAAAAGCATCAGAAACTACTTATTAAGTTTTGAAAGCGACCGCCCCACTTATAATAAAGTTTTGAAATTGCGTCATTTTGTTTGGGAGGGAGTAGAAGTGAGAGCTCAACGCATTCTCAATCTAGACAACGTGAGGACGGCCAGACGGATAGACGGACGAAAATCCTGTACTGCAAGTATCTCTGTAGCCATACTCTACTCTACTCTGTGCGAACATTATTTCTTAGCGTTACAAATGCTCAAGTTCTATCTAGGGTATAATTATAGTTCTTAGATGACTATTGTTCAATATTCTTGATAATTTAATATGGCTACACTTTAAAATAAAACCAATACAAGAAGTAAAAATAATTTTTTCAATAATCTTTTAATTATGTGTTTTGTCTTTTTCCAGTAACTATTCGTGTGATTCTGATCCAAGTGTGCTGGCAATATCATTATGGTAGCTTATTAAAAAAACTTAGGTAACTATTTAATAACTTAATTTCAAATTTAAATTTCGACTTACAAAACTTCCGGTCGATTTTTCCCTTTATTTTTATCCATATTATCGGAATGTTGAAACTATTTAAACTTTAATTGTATACAGGATTCGTCGGCTTTTTTTTGATTATAAACACACATTTTCACTGAACTATTTATGTTTTAGATCTTTATATGCACCTATAAGTTCTCTTATATCACAGTTTTTTCACAACATTTCACTTGACTCTAGACGTAATCCACGTTTCAAATAATCTAGCTAATCGCGATGTGCTTACTCGCAGGTATACTTGCAATTTCTTCAGTAGTCTACCGGATAATCTACTGGCACCAGACTAATCTACTTCTTAGTAGGTATCCAATTTGAATTGTTTTTGAAGTAGTTATAGTATGTACATAGTTTGCAGTGGTCTGGCCGTGCATCTTGGAGCAGATTATTTTTAGATCTCCCACCCCCTCGAGTGTAATAAATCCGTTTCAATTAGTTCCTTCAGGCTAAATCAATATAGAAGGTCTTACATCGCCAAAGCAAGAACAAATACTAGGGGCTAAGCTGTCATCCCATTGTGGGTTGTCCAATTTACTTGATAGTTGCCTTATGAAGATTCTCTCTAGCTTTTTATATTTTTGATGATCCGATAAGACACTTGTAAGTAATAATCTTCCAGTTAAGTTTCATGATCTTCGCATCGACCTGAGAATGCAGATTGTCGTTGGCTTCCAACTAATTATAAAGACGCATATATGATATGGGCATGCTTACTTGCCAGTCACTTTTACATTTGAGCCTCATTTTATGATGATGATCTGACTAAAACCTTCATCTCCTAAGTGTGCAGTCTTGATAGTAGAAAATTACTTGTGGCTTAATTAAACTTGAAATTTCCGTCATAATTTTGAGGGTGATACTCGTAGCTCCATTGAATTTTCCATTCTAATTAATTTTTTTACTCTATATAAAATCTGAGAGTATATTTTATTTGCCTTACCGTTTGTAACGCAAAGAAATAATGCTCGCACAGAGTCGCCAAGTGTACAGAAATATTTGTTGTCGTTCAAAAATCTCGATCCCGAGTGACCGTCTATCCGAATGTCCGTTTGTCTACAACATAACTCTCGAACGCCTTGAGATTTCGCGCTAAAATTTGTTTCAGGTTATTTTCAGTAAAAATGGAACTTTAACTTCGTGAATGGGCCACATCCCCTCACTCCTTCTACCCACTCACATACAAATGTCATGATATTTCGAAATTTAAAGAATTTGATTTTTATCTGAAAATATTTAAGATGTCGACTTGAAAATTAGGTCAAACTATAATGATATAAATATCATCAATATCAAAAAACTATTGATCCGATCCCTTTACTCCTTCTACCCTCTCCCTTACAAATGCGCAATTTTCAAAAGTGCATTTATTCCATTTTCATTGCAACTATCAAAGTCAAGAGAACGAATTACTGTCAGAATTAATTTTATTAAAATTGCAACTAATCTTAAAAAATCATCAACTTTCCCTCACTCCTTCTACCCCCTCCAATAAAATTTCACGAAATTTCGCAATTTAAATTAAAACGTTTTCACGAAATTATAACAATGCAAATATTTTCAATGACAACTTTTTCTTTTTTTTATCCGCATACTCCTTTTGAACCCCTTCCATGGAAATGCATAATTTTGATAGATGCATTATTTCGATTTCCTTTAAAGAAAAAGTACAAACTTAACATTTTGCCAGAATTTCTCCCTTAGTAATTATTAAAAATGTTTAAAAAAACAACAGAATTATGATTGGGTGTGAATTATATGATACTCAGGCTGAAATAGGAAAGAGTTTATTGTACCGGAAAATGTGTAATCTCAAATTATTTCGAATAGCGAATAGTGACTTTGGTATGGGTGTTGTATGTTGGAAACCCAAAGGATAAGTTATTTTTGCAGAGGAGGGAGGTTTGTAATTTTTGTGTATAAGCCCGTACGCAGTATACAAAATTTTTCATGCTGAATTTAAAGTTTGTAGCTTTCATGATTTTCGAGGAATTGAACAATTTTTGTTTGAATTTATAGCATTTGTATGGGAGGTGGCAGAGAAAGTGGGAAGTTTTGAATGATTTTGAATCTGCTTATCAGCGTCCCAATCATATTGCTTTGTTACAATTTTAAAGTCAATAGCTCTCAAATGTTCGCATGAGAAATACTTTTCTTGCATTTCCAATACAAAAATTTGTATGGGAGGGGGTAGAAGGAGTGGAGCCAAGTTCACATTCTTTTTAGCATTTATTTATTATTAATAATTATTAAGGGACAAATCCTGGCAAAATTATAAGTGTGCACTTCTTATAGTTGCAACGATTAAATGTATTTACCAAAATTGTGTATTTATTTGGGAGGGGGTAGAAGGAGTATTCGCGTCGAAACCAATTATCTTAACATCAATGAAATGTATAATAGTATACTTTCCTCAAAATTTATACTTTATAGCTTTGACGGTTTTGAAGAAATATAATTTAATTCAAATTCAGAAATTCCCTGAAATTTTATTTTTATGGCAGGCACACATTTAGATAAGCAGACCACGTCCAAACTAGTGTCAATTGTAGTCGCAATTTGAATCGCCTAGTGGCTATAACAGTGTAGCGAGTGAGCGGCTGCAGCGCTGTGTTGCGCTTCGTCCCAGGCCTGCTTACGACGGACTCGTCAGTAAGGCTTGTGTAAGCAGGCCCTGCCTTAGACGCTAAGGGAATACCGTGCAAGTAGTGAGATTTGAACCCGGGGATTTTTGAGTTGCAAAGCGGCCGTGCTGACCACTGAGCTATCTGGACCCCACGGCTTAGTCGGTTAGTAGCGATGCAGTATAAGCCGCCACAGTACTCCCCCACTAGTGACAGCGGTGAGTCGTGCCTTTGAGCTGGTGGCGACTAGGAGGCAGTTGTGCACGTGCAGCTCTGCGAGCGTGTTGCTGTGCAGTGTTGCTATATGAGCGAAGTATGGGTGCAGAGTGAATAAGAATGTGTTGCGTGCTAGCGAGACGAAGGTGTGATCGTGTTGATCACGTCGGGGTCACCAATATAGCGAGTGAGCGGTTACAACAGATATATATATTTTTTTTTTGGATTCCGGGTCATAGCGACCTGTTAGGAAACGACTCAGCAGATCCGTTTGCACGACAATGATCTTCAAACATGACCTCCACTAGGATATCAGTCGATGTAGCCTCAACAATGCTGAGGACTAGTTTCAAAAAAACTATTTTCGATTCTTTCTGGACGGGGTGGCGGCAACTGGACAGCTGAAGAGCGGCCAAACCCTTTTGGGAAGAACCGAACAAAAAAATCACACCTCAGTTGTTGCAACGTAGTCGCTATAGTGTCCGAACTATTCTTGGCCTGCACACATTCAGGCTGCGGATCGCGAGCGACAGTCCTTGCAGAGGTTGCAAAGAATACGAAGAATCAATTGAACATTAACTTTGTCACTGTCTGCAAATCTCCAACAGTCGTCTTCTTTGTTTATTCTCTAGATTCTTTTCAGAACTAGACGATCTCAGAGGCGTCTAAAATTCGAGCCTACATCGGTTCGCAAGTCGAATCAAGTGGCTGGCACAGGTCCTCCTGTAGAAACCATTTCATAATGAATAGGAGGAGTTCAATGGGCTCAACTTGATGACCCCAGTGCATTACGGTTCTACGAAACCATCTTCCTACAATCTGAACCTAAGCCCTAGTCTTGATCCAAGAATCATGGGCTGTTGTGAACCTAATCTGTGGACTCAAGACTCCTAACTATAATCTCATCTACGCAAGGAGTCAAGGTAGACTTAGATCTTGTATTCTCATGAAGAGGACTGATTCTCAAAGATCAAGCGAACCAAAGAAACTTCAGATGGGGAATCCTATAAGGAAGTCTTTTAAATTACAAAAAGAACATGAGGAAAGCGCAGCGCGAATCCTCGAATCCTTTTTGCGGTATGGTAGAAGAAACATCCGAAGTATCAATATTTCGCAAAATTCGCTCTACTAGCCCAGCAGCATGAGTGGACCATGGACCTGGTGGAATGGTGAGACCATTTATCTTCTCTTAAATACTAACTTTCTGAGCAGCTCTACAGTCGCTCCGCACCAAGAAGAGCACCAACTCAAGCCACTCAACTCAAGCGATTCTCGCGGAACAAAATTCTATAGCCAATACGCAGCTTCAACCCGTATAAATTCCCAGAACCGAAAGGCATAACACCTGGCGAATTTCAAAACATCTTCCGTTGGGCGCTATTTTTAGAGTTTGCCTACGACTGGTCCACATTGCTGAAATATGGAAGGAGCTGAAAGTAGTTCTTATCCCTAATTATCTATTTAATGAATCGTACTCTTATCAATACCGCTTACAGCTCCTTATCTATATCATAAGAACTGTGCACACTTCTTAACAACAAAAGTTCGAAGCAATTATTCCCACATACATATATGGTTCGATTGATGACGTCATGAAAGAGGACCCTCAAAGTGGTATCAAAGGGTGATGAAAGGGGTCCAGAGGGGATGAAAGGGGTCCAGAGGAGATGAAAGGAGTCCAGAGGAGATGAAAGGGGTCCAGAGGAGATGAAAGATGGTGGAGTAACCACAAAGATGGCGGCGTAACCAGAAAGATGGTGGTGTAACCACAAAGAGGTAAAGGGTTAATCGATAATCAATAATTCCTGCAATTTCACTTCCGGTCCAAATATACATTCACACATACATACACACATAACTTTTCCAATAACCAATATCGATGCGGGGGTGGGGAAAGGGTTAATCGATAATTATCGGTTTCACTTCCGGTCTGGAGCCCCCATATCCCTACTACTTCCTTTTCACATGGAAACACAAAATATCCATGTAGACCCTCCAAACCTGAATGGTCTTGTTTTTGTAGATAGAGAAAAATATCTGGGTTTTATTTTAGATAGGAAACTAAGCTGAAAACCTAATATTCGGAACGTGTAAGCAAAACTACTGCTGCGCTTAACTCTTGTAATATAGCCGTAATTAAGAAATGGGAATGCAGTCCAAAGTAGTGCATTGGCTCTTAGTTGTTCAACAGAACCTTGGTATGATTGTGTGTGGACTGCCTTAAAGGCAGAGACAAACCGCTTTCTCCTCGGCAAAGTGCGGAGAACAGAATGAACAACTCTCCCTGCAGCATTAGAAGTACTGTTTCATCTGCTAACTTTCGATAATATTGGTAAACGCTTCAAAGAAACTCACCAGTGGACCTGCAATTAAACTGGTAACTCCTTAATTCTGAAAAATTTTGAGAATTCAATACAAAACACAGAGTGTAGCAAATTACTTTATTATTTTAATTATTATTTAATTTCCATTCAACAGTTCTCTTTATAAAAAGAAGAAAAAAAAGTCCAGTGTGGGCTTGAGAGTGAATTTCAAGACGCGAAAAATTCGGTGCTTACAGTCAATTAATGTCTGAGCTCAGTACTGAGAATCCAGCGTAATTTCCTCCTTTTTGTAAGGATAAATCCTGCTGATTTCGAAAACATTGCTTGTAAAATTGGTCCCCTTATATCCAAGCAAAATACCAAATTTAGAAAAGCTACATACCTATATTAGTGTAACTAAATGACTCGCAATGACCTTACGATTTTTAGCATCAGGTAAGTAAATACCTACACTACTTGGTGAAATAGTATTTTATTATCTTTATTGATATTTTGGCCCACCACCTAGCTCCTCTTACAGCTATCTACATAAATATTTTATCAAATTTATAAGTCATAGAGCTCCACAATCACAAAATTTCAACTTAGTTAGAATTTTTGAAATGCTCCCCACTTTCCCCCACTACTAGTATGTCCAAATATTATATTTTTCTTGTATTCCGCTAGTACAGCTTAATATATGTACATAAGTTTCAAGTTTCAATTACACATATAGTTTAAGAGACAGTCAAGATATTAATTTTGTATTTTTCTATGCGTTAGAAAAGAACTGCATTGCATCCTACAGTTTTCGCGACAATTACTGTAAAAGTAGACGAGCAGTCAACTTCCGCGATAAGTGTCGAGCGAGTTTGAATTTACAAATAATCAGCGTTTACATCTGTTTAGGCAGAAGTGTCGACACTTATGTATATCCGACAATAGAAATATATGTATCGGACATAAATTCTTCTCCGTTTACACTAGTCACGATTTCTGTCCAATATAAATATCGGCCAATAAGTGTCAGATGTAAACAAACCATAAAATAACCTCAAAATGTAAAAAAAAATCCGTCTGTCTGTTGGCCGTCCGCCGTATGCCGGTGTGTACGCTCAGCGCACATTAATTCACCAATCCTTCAAGATAGAAAGTACATTTTTGGTGGATTGTAGATAGTTGCAGATCTCAGGCGAACATCTATTTTGTTTGTGGGTTCAGGGTGAGGCGGCGGGAGCGTTTAAACCGAATAGTAAGAGTTAAAATATCTCAACTATGGTTCCAGCAGATCTCACACGATTTTTACCAGCGGAAAAGAGCTATGAAGTAGAGAATTCGGTGTCGCCTTTGTGGTAGATAATGCGTTCAAACAACTCGTTGAAGTTCTTCAGCGTTTGGTTCATTAACTGCCATGCTCCTACACAGGAGAAAGATGATGTCACTAAAGACGAATTCTATGCCCGACTTGACAGCACTTTTGACGGGCTGCCCTCCAATGACATTAAAGTTCTTGTAGGAGACTTCAACAGTAAAATTGGCAACAAACTCTTTCATAGGGGCGTATCAGGAGGGCATAGCCTCCATAATGCAACGAATGATAATAGCCAAAGACTTATTTACTTCGCCAGCAGTAAGAATCTAGTCATAAGCTCCACCTACTTCCCGCATAAAAATATTCATAAAGTGACGTGGGCATCACGAGATGGGCACACCTTCAACCAAATTGACCACGCTCTCATCGAAAAAAGGGCTGCCTCCAGCATTCTAAATATCAGGACTCTACGTGGCGCGAACTGTGACTCGGACCATTTTCTTGTTCGAGCTAAATACCGCTGTCGCATAGCTAACAAGAGCCACACTAAAAGGAGCTGGGCTCTGAAGCTCAATATGCAAAAACTAAAGGACGACACAACGAAAGTGAAATATATGACCACAATCAAAGCACATATTGAGGCATTACCTCAGGCTGAGCCTGAGGAAAGTATTGACCAAATGTGGCAGAACATTAAGGATAGTATTCACCGCGCAGCGGAATACACTTTAGGACATTTAGAGCGGAGAAAACGAAATGACTGGTTCGATGGGGAATGCCAAGAAGCCATCACCAAGAAATATGAAGCCTATCGACTGTTTCTCGAAAGACGAACACGAGCTAGAGAGGACAACTATCAACGGCTCAGGCGAAACGCCAAGAAGATCTGCTGACGAAAACAACGCAAAATAAACAATGACAAAATTTTATCACTGGACGAAAACCTGAAGAAAAATGATGTGCCAGCAGCGTTTAGTACCGTGAAACAAATGAGACAAGGTTACAAACCGCAAACTACCCTCTGTAAGGACGAAGAAGGCAACGTCATAAGCGACGCTACCGAAATCAATGCACGATGGGTTCAGTACTTCCGAACACTGTTAAATAGAACGACATCACAGACTGAACCTATAACCTATAATTCCGGAAGATCCAGATGGAGATCATCTGCCTATTGCACTAACTTATGATGAAGTAGAGACAGCCTTACATAATTTAAGATCGAACAAGGCGCCCGGAATTGACGGAATCCCTGCAGAGCTCTTGAAAGAAGGTGGAACAGAGCTTACCAGTCGAATATTTAGATTAATTGTTAAAATCTGGACAACTGAAAAATTACGCGACGACTGGCGGAAAAGTATTATATGTCCGGTATACAAAAAGGGTGACCGTTTGCGTTGCGAAAATTACAGAGGAATTTCATTGATATGTACGTGTTACAAAATCTTGACTAAAATTATCGAACGAAGACTCAGTGAATATGCTAACAACATCATCGGAGAATATCAAGGTGGCTTCAGATCTGGACGATCGACAACGGACCAGCTATTCTCAGTAAAACAGGTGCTAGCAAAATGCTGGGAATATGATGTTAATGTGTAACTGTTCGTCGATTTTTGCCAAGCATACGATAGTGTCGACCGTAATGCTCTTTACAGAATAGCGATTGAACTAGGTGTCCCACCGAAACTAGTTCGGTTAATAAAAGCCACGATGGAAAACAATGAGTGCCAAGTAAAAATCCAAAACGAGTTGACTCACAGCTTTCCAATGGAGTCAGGTCTTAAACAAGGAGATGGTCTCGCCCCCACGCTCTTTAACTTGGTGCTCGAGTATGTCGTCAGGAAAGCAACTTCAGTAACCTCAGTGGACACCAGAGGTACTCTACTCGTAAAATCGGCACAGTTGGTGGCGTATGCAGACGACGTGGATATTCTGGCCCGATCAATACTTGGCGTTAAGGAGGTATTCCAGGAGTTGGAGTCGGCAGCGGGTGAAGTAGGGCTCAGGGTCAATGAAGCAAAAACTAAATACATGACCCTGAGAGGCAGAACATTACAATAGGCGAATACAACTTCGAGCAGGTGGATGAATTCGTATGCCTGGGAGCGCTTCTCACAAAGGACGACAATGAGCGACATGAAATCCAAAGAAGAGTCACGGCAGCTAACAAAGAATTTTATGCGGTCCTCCCCATTTATGAAATCAAGGAAGGTCCATCAAAACAATAAACTACGCATCTACAAGATATTAATTCGTCCTGTGCTGCTATATGGATGCGAAACGTGGACCTTGACACGGTTTTCGGAGAAGTTAATCGACACTTTTGAGCGAAAAATTCTTCGGAAGGTATACGGAGTAGTTAAAGAAGGAGATGATAGGCGAGTTCGAAACAACCATGAGCTGTATCAACTATTTGACGACCCACCAGCATCTATAGTGATCAAACTGCGCAAGCTGCAATGGGTTGGCCACGTGGAACGAATGCACGAGGAACGAATCCCAAAACGAGTGCTCAAGGGCAAAGCTCAAGGTAACCGACCGCAGGGGAAGCCACGAAAGCGATGGGAGGACTCAGTCGACGCAGACTGCAGATCGCTTCTCAATTTTTCAAACTGGAGGACGCGGTCGTTGGACCGAGACAACTGGAGGAGGTGCATCCGGGAGGCCAAGGCTCGATATGGGCTGTAGCGCCATTGCATCATCATTATCAACTATGGTTCCAGCTAGGAAGTGGAAAATCAAAATACATATAAAAGGGTTTGTGGGACAAACTTTAAAAATAATTTCATTTTGTTATCCATTGGGGTCCAGAAATGGGGGGCTAAAAACAAATTGTCCGCCAAATTTTTTTAATGATTATATCTTCGAAATTACTTACCACAAAAAATTCATATTTTGGAACCATTAAGGTGGTATACAGATCCACAAGAATCAGCTTAGAAGAAGGCTAATTATTGTAAGGGGGAAGGTCAGAGGGATGCAAACAAAAATACTTAATAATGCATATATCGGCTATTTCTTAAGCTATGTAATTGAAACTTGGAACGTATATTAAATTATACGAAATACGAAGAAAATATAACATTTGGGCATAATAGTAGTGGGGGAAAATGGGGAGCATTTCAAAAATGGTGCACTTTCCAAAATTTCAAGCCGTTATATCTCAAAACTGAGTATAGACATCAAATTGAAATTTTGTTGAATTGTAGAACTACGTGGTCTTTAATTTTGGTAAAAATTTCACTTCGGATGGTGTAAGGGGAGCTAGGTGGAAAGCAAAAATGTCGAAGATCTTAAGTGATTTTTTTAGGGCTCTGGTGAAAGATACAAAGTTTAAATTTTCCATGTGCATACATCTATTTGATGTCTAGAATGTTACTACAGCCCAAATTGGACCTTGGCCACCTGACCTTCAGGTTCCTTAACATTTTTCATTACTTATTGTGGAAGGGTTGTTAGCCCTTCGCACAACCCTCTATCTTCAAATTTTGATTTTTGTAGATTCAGGTAACTACGATACACCGAAGCAGGTAGTGTACTAGAATTATGGGTCGACCGGGATTTGAACTCACGGCCTTTGCATTGTAGACCAACACGCTACCCACTAGGCTACCCACATATTTGTCTCTTTATGCGAGCCATGAGTTTGGTGTTCTCCTTCGTTGGCTTTTGATAACCATAATTTTCACCCTTTTTAAAAAAATTCCTAATGACCGTCTCAGATCTCTTAATTTCTTTCGTAATTTTCCGATTAGAATATTCCAACTCTTTAAAAATTTTGATTGTCGCAAATTCTTTACTGTTTAATGGTTTTCCCTTTGTACAAAAAACAATTTATATTAGTCTAAACGTCTGTATTAAACACTTCCCGTAATACAAAAATAATTCACTTTATAAAATATTTTCAACAAGAAACTTTTTAATTAAATATTTTCCCCGATTCGTTTAAAGGAATATTTCTTTTCAAAGCGGCTAACTGTAATAAAATCCACAATTTAAGAAAAGTTCTTTTAGATCATGAAACGTTGTGCTTTAGATTAAAAGCAGTCCCCGAAAGAAACACTTTTTTATAGTAGGGTTACCGATTAAGAGTTATCGCACAAAAATAAACGAAATTGCTTTAACAATTTCTTATGCGTTTAAACGAATATTTACCACTGTATTAAAAGCTATCAATTTGAAATTTTCCACAAAAACTTCTAAAAATAATTGAAACGAAACTGCGTCAAAAGTTTTGGGATTGCGCTTGCCCTTCTACCCCCTCCGATGAAAAAGTATGAATTCGACCAATTTCAATAAATCAACTATAATAGTAATCAACAAATTGAAAGCTACGAACTTGAAATTTTGTACGAGCACCTTACAAGAGAAATGAAATAAAAATGCATCACAAATCTTACGATTCCCTTACCGGCACTACCCCCTCCCATACAAATAATTGGTTTTGTGAATGTAGAATACACCGAATTTTATGAAAATTCTATGCAACTTCATCTATGAAACTGACATTCTATACAGAGAATATTGGACATAATTGAAGCAATTAATTGGAAAATAATTGACATCCACGCACCCTTAATATCACCCCTCCCCTCTCACTACATAAGAACCCAAACTTGCATAAATGAATGAAGTATTGATTACATGTACTGGAGCTATTGATCGTATTTGCAATTAAGTGTTAAATTAACAGCAGCTCTGCTCTAAAGGGGGGTTCCACTTGTGAAAGGGGGCTCCACTTAGTCTTCCTTAACCACTCCAACCTGCATATTGACTTTCTGTGTATCCTCAACTTGTCCCTTAAATAATAACGTTGCTCCTGATTTGTTGGCAGTTTATGTACTTTGATTTTGATAATAATTTTCTCACTGTCATCCCCTCGAGACTAGAGCGGGAGGCAGATGAAATATGGGAGGAAGAGTCCATATCTTCCTTTACTGATGGCTCCAAAACTAAAAGTGGAGTAGGAAGAAGTTGTAATAAATCATTTTTTTTTTCTCAACTTATATCTGTGTACTTGTTCCTAAATTACGAAGATAGGACTTGTAACAACACCCACAAAAACAAAATATATTTTTTTTATTAATAAAATTATGTGCAAAGAAATAAAAAAAATAAATTTACAAAGAAAACAAATAGAAAACATACGAATTTGTTTAGGGTAGCACTGCTGTAAATCTTTTGGCGCCAAAAATACGACGAGATTGGAACAAAAAAAAAACATTTTTTTTTTCGTCTGCACGTCAAAGATGAAAAAATTTGACCAGGGAGAGTTGCGTTTTAGATGGGAAGCAAACATTGGACTGATGACACAATATTCATAATACAAAAAGAAAAATAAAGTGAAAATAATAATAATAATAATTAGTGTGCGATAAGTGCAGAAAGTGAAGAAAAAGAAGTGTGGGAAGAAATCAGCTTTCGTGTACATAATAATAATAAACTGCCAACAAGTCGGGCGAAACTTTATTATTCTTGGGACATGTTGCGGATGAGTGGAAAAACAATATGCAGGTTAGAGTGGTTAGGGAAGACTAAGTGAAAGGGAGTTCTTGGGCAGGGCTGTTGTCTATTTAACAATATTTCATTCATTTCTGCAAAGTTTGGGTTTTTATGAGGGGAGGAGGAGGGGTAAGGGTGGGTGGATGTTAATAGCTTTTTAATTAATTGCTTGAATCACGTCCAATATTCTCTGTATAGAATGTGTTTCATAGACGAAATTGCATAGGATTTTCATAAAATTCGGTGTATTTTACATTCACGAAACCGAAAATTTTTATGGGAGGGGGTAGAGAAGGTAAGGGAATCGTAAAATTTGATACGCAGTTTTATTTCGCGTCTCTTGTAAGGTGCTTGTATAGAATTTCAAGTTCGTAGCTTTTAGTTTGTTAGTTATTAGTTGATTTAATGAAATTGGTCGAAATCATACTTTTGTATGGGAGGGGGTAGAACGGCAAGCGCGATTTCAAAACTTTTAAAACAACTTAATTTGAATTATTTTTATAAGTTTTCATGTAAAATTTGAAATTGATAGCTTTTAAGAGATAGCTGATAACTGATTTCTTAAAAATGCTCGAAAAAATAATTTTGTATGGGAGGGGGTAGAGGAGGTAAATGAATCGTAAAACTTGTAATGGAATTTTCTTTCCTTTCTGTTGTAATGTGCTCGTACATAATTTCAAGTTCGTAGCTTTTGATTTGTTGGTTATTAGTTGATTTAATGAAATTGGTCGAAATCATACTTTTGTATGGGAGAGGGTAGAAGGGCAAGTGTGATTTCAAAACTTTTAACGTAATTTTATTTCAACTATTTTTTTAAGTTTTTGTGCAAACTTTCAAAATGATAGTTTTTGAAAGTTAGGTGATAATTGATTTCTTAGAAATGGTCGAAAAAATAATTTTGTATGGTAGGGAGTAGAAGTTTTAAAAATATTCGAACAGTTAATATTTCAAACTTTTAAAGATTTTTTTTAAATGCATTTCCCAAATTTTCAAATTTCTACCTAAAAATTTCATTCAAAAATTTTCAGTTTATGTGTTTTTTTCATTCCACATGAAACACCTTGTTCACGTTAGACCCCCACTTCGGAGCGTAACAATTTTGGAACAAATTATTATTTTTTTGTATCTATATTAAATAGATGAGTCGACATGCAAAATTTAAACTTTGTATCTTTTACCAGAGCCATAAAAAAATCACTCAAAATTTTCAACATTTTCACTTTCCACCTCCCTCCCCTTACACCCCCCAACTTAAATTTTTTACCAAAATTAAAGATTATATAGTTCTACAATCTGACAAATTTTTGATTTGATATCTGTACTCAGTTTTCAGATTTGATGATTTGTAGTTTTGGAAAGTGCGCCATTTTTGAAATGCTCCCCATTTCCCCCCACTACTATAATGTCCACATATTATATTTTTTTCATATGTCGCTAGTAAAGTTTAGTACACATTTAAAGTTTCAATTACATAGCGTAAGAGACAGTAGAGATATTATTTTTTAAGTATTTTTCCTTGCACCCCCCCTGACCCTCCCCCTTTCACTAATTAGCTTCTATCTAAACTATCTACTATAGATCTATATGCTATCTTAATGGTCTCAAAATATCAATTTTTTATGGGAAGTAGTTTCGAAGATATAATCATTTGAAAAAAAAATTCGGCCGATAATTGGTTCTTAGCCCCCCCCCTTTTCGCACCCCAATGGATAAAAAAATTAAATTATTTTTAAAAGTTGTCCCACAAACTCCTGTATATGTATGTTGATTTTTAGCTTCCTAGCTGTAACCATGGTTGAGATATTTGAATTCGTATTTTTCGGTTTAAGCATTCCCCCTGCCTCCTCCTGAACTCGTACACCCCCCAAAATTAGTATCCGCCTGAGATCCGCAACTACCTACAATCCCTCCAAAAATGAACTTTCTATCTTGAAGGGTTTGGTAGTTAATGTGCGCTGAGCGTACACGTCGGCGTACGGCGGACGGCGTACAGACAGACGGATTTTTTTTTTTTGCATTTTTAGGCTATTTTAGTCATGAAACGCGAAAAAAAAAAATTTCAGGGTAGCAAATTTTTTTTTTTTTCCCAAGTCGATCACAATACTTTATTATTAAAATAATAAAGTAATATAAGAAGGCTAATAAAATTAATAACGAACATCAAAAACACAAGAAAAAAAAAACTAAATCATCATCATCAACCGAAAAAAAATTCTGGTAAGCATCAAGGGCCCCAACAAATGTTATTTTTATTAAATTTAGGTTTTTTTTTTTCCCTAAGTTCTTAGGCCATTCCAGAGAACTACACGGCCAACGGATTCGCCCGTCATGGAACCGCCTTGAAGAATCAATCTGTGAAAGAGAAGCTGTGTATGACTCTCGCAACTTCGAAGCTGCAACTTAAGTTGGATAGAATTAGCAAAGTTAACGACAGATGGGCAAACGGTGTTACATGTAATACCACCTGACAGATTTGGTCTGGTGCTGGATCTAAAACGCTGTGGACACTGCCAGATAGAGAGATATGCTCAGAAGCTTAGCATTCCGTTTAATGATTTTTGCAAGAGCTGCAAAGATCAGGAAGAGGTGTAGTTGATTTGTATCTTTTATTAATTGTAACTTATAAACAATAAACTTTTTTGGTTATTAATATTTAATTTTAATTAATTATTAACATTTAGAATTATTAGTTTATTTTTATTCAACAATTAATTTTTATTTGTTTATCATTTGACAGAAAAATATCAACTCACTTTTCTAACTATATTTTCTTTTTTATAAAAATCAGTCGACTTAAATTTTTTAAATAAAAAATGTGTGGAGTGTAGTTTCGTCAGTGGAATTGATTTATTGATTTCCACCAACTCCTAACAGAGGAAGAGACGATTCTTCATATGTTAAGCTCTTTCCCTGTTCTCTTTAAAAGAAGAAGATGCCACCTAGGCGCACACTACTTCGACAGTCTCGGTAATGTGGAAAACGCGGAAATCAGGAGTCTGCAACGATTCGAAGAAATCTCCAGTTGGTTCACCGAATAAGAGTCTCTTCTGAGATCCAGTGGCATCACAACGGACCAGCCTATGGTCGATGTGCACCCAGACTTGTGTCTTATCAGTCACCTTAACCTACTTACCTGTCAAACAATCAAATTTAACAATAAAAAAATGTCTTAATACGGTTACAAGCAAGCTCAAAAGTATGCACGACGACATCGCATCAATTAAGCTACTTGTAGGCAAGGCGGACAAATCCTCAATACCAGCAAGCACTCCTCCTCCTGCTACGGTTCCTGTTCTTGAATCTCGAGTAATGTCCAAAGAACTCGATTTGTCTTCAACGCAGCTTCACTTGACTCCAGGCGGAATAATCAAGGACAATGAAGGATGGCAGTACTTAATTAGGAGTAAGAAATGGTCTAGTATTAAAACCAATAGCATTAATGATAATGAAAATAAAAAAATAAATAATAGGCGCAAGACACCAATCTCTACGCATAGCATTGCGCGCAAATCTAAGACGAATTATCCCCGGACCTATTACCTCTAACTCCTCATTTACCCATCCCTCCCTTCTCACAGCAATTTCCAAGTCCAACTTACATTCGCCCTGGGTATCCACAAATGGTTCAGATGCAGGTATCTAACAACTATAAAAATAATAATAGGAACAATACTAAATAAAATAGTTCTAGAAGTAAAAGCAAAAATACTACCGTGAGCCAAGTTAATCGCACAATAATGAAAAGCAATAATATTAAAGCCAAATTATGATGCAAGCAATAGCACCAACAAAATCAATAGAGTCCCCCAAAGTGTTGAGAAATCTCTTCCTATCCCTGAGTCTGCTACTGGGGTTTATGATAATTTTGTGAGTGGAGACACACTTAATCCTTAATTGCATTAATAACGAACTGTCTTCGATAGACTGGACACCCCTTTTTTCATGTAATGATCTTGACAATGCCATAACAACGTTTTACGATGTGATCTTTAAAATTGTCGATAATTATGTCCCTGTAATAAAACAAAAAGACAAAGTTTCAGAGCCCTGGTTAGATAAAAACCTCAGATCACTGCGGAATAGAAGAAATAAGCTATTTAAAAAACTTAAGAAAACAGGCGCGATTACTCCTAATCTTCAAAAAAGTTATGACACGCTGGCCTCAAAGTTCTCTTCTAAGTCCCGGGTTGCGTATGAGTGTTATGTAAAAAAAATTGGTGAAGATATCATAACAGAACCAAAAAGATTTCTCGAATTTGTTAATACAAAACGAAAAAGTTCGGGTTATCCCATGACCATGTCTAATGGGATCACGCAATCTTCCTGCCGGCGTAATATTTGCGATATGTTTGCTGACCGTTTTCAAGAGGTTTTTAGTGCCCAGACAGATTCAACCCACAGTGAACCCAACATTTCGGTTCCTACACTTATTCATAATATCTCATTTTCTATTGAGGAGGTGCTCGCTGCTCTCAAAACTATTGATACCAAAAAAGGTCCAGGTCCTGATATTATTCCTCCCCTATTTTATCAAAGTGTGCCCATCAACTTTCAAGACCTTTACATTTTCTCTTCAACAAGTCACTGTCATTGGGAACTTTCCCCTCGGCTTGGAAATCATCGCACTTCACACCTATCCACAAAAATGGAGACAAACGAAAAGTTGAGAACTACAGAGGTATAGCAATTCTATCAGCAATACCGAAATTATTCGAAAAAATTGTCTGCGATAAATTAACCAATATGATCAACCCTGTTCTTAATGACCAACAGCACGGCTTTAGAAAAGGTCGCTCGACTACAACGAATCTCATGATTCTTGTATCTGATACGCTCTGCGAACTTGAAAACGGGCATCAAGTCGATACAATATACACCGACTTTAGCAAAGCGTTTGATCGAGTTGATCACAATGTCCTGATTTTAAAGTTAAAAAAAATTGGTGTGACAGGATCCTTACTTGACTGGCTTAAATCCTATCTTAACAATAGAACTCAATTTGTTAAGTTTCAAGGTCTTATTTCCAAGGAAATATTAGTGTCCTCTGGGGTACCCCAAGGAAGTCACTTGGGACCTCTCTTATTTAATGTGTTCATCGCAGATCTATCAGAAG
This sequence comes from Chorisops tibialis, assembly GCA_963669355.1. Lineage (NCBI taxonomy): Eukaryota > Metazoa > Arthropoda > Insecta > Diptera > Stratiomyidae > Chorisops > Chorisops tibialis. The sequence goes on from OY770262.1 coordinate 246,826,816, forward strand.
TATTGGAAAATGTTTCACATCTGATGTACGCTGATGATCTAAAAATATATCATGCCATAACCTCGCCCGCAGATGCCGCATTCCTACAATCCAAGCTTATTGCGCTAGATCATTGGTGCATTCAGAACAAATTAGAGCTTAATGTCAGTAAATGACACGTTATAAGTTTCTCACGTAAATCATCCTCATATCACCATGACTATGTCTTAAGTGGAACTCAACTACACCGTGTTGATCAAATTGAGGACCTCGGCTTAGTACTGGACAACAAACTATGCTTCAAATCTCATTATAATCGAATAATTTCGAAAGCCAATAGACTTCTTGGGTTCATTAAGAGAAGAGCCAAAGAGTTTAAGAATGTATGGGTTACAAAATCTTTATTCTGTTCTCTTGTCCGCCCTATTCTGGAATATGTATGTCCCATTTGGGACCCTTTTTTTCCAGTTATACAGCAACAGAATAGAGTCAATCCAGAAGCAATTCCTTCTTTTTGCTCTCAGGGACTTATATGACCCTAGAGACTTTGAAAACCTACCACCCTACACAGTTAGGCTGCAATTAATAAATCTTTTACCGCTTGGTTCTAGAAGAACCATGCTCACATCCTGTTTTACCTTAGATGTTTTGAATGGCGATATTAAGGTTGACCATATCTGCAATAAACTCAGACTCAATGACAATGTCAGGCTGACGAGACATTCAAAACCACTTAAGGAATATGCACATCGTACTGATTACGGACAAAATGAACCTATTAACAGATGCTGTAGAGTATTCAACAAATTCAGCGCCCACTATACACCTCCAATAAATAAGCTGACATATAAACTGAGACTACGCTCCGTTTTATAAGGTCCCCACATCCCACTTAACCCTTCCACCAGTGTCTATCATATATCATATATGTATATACAATTATGTTTAATTAATTAAGGTAAATTTAAATATATTAGAATATATTAGGATATATTAAAATAAATTAAATTAAGCAATCTATTTGTAAACTAAACTATCTTGTTATGATTAATAAATAAATAATCCATACACGCATACTTCGAACGATCCTCAAGTTAACAATAGGGATGGTAGTACACCTAATTGCACTTTATTTCTTGACCCGCTCCTTCCGCCAGTTGTGAAGCTCACAATAAACTCTGAGGGTTCCTCTGAAAATAGATACTTGCTATCGCGGTTAAAAGATCATAGAATTTTCGACAAAGTGCGGCTTTATCTCGCCTATCTGCACAACAAATCTGACACGACCTGCATATATGGCAAAACTAAGACCAGTACGATTCTGTCTATTCAACAAGAGGGACTTCCAACTGATATTAAGAGCTTACGACAAATTTATACACGTTTTCATGAACAATTTAGCCTTTCTCATGAGCAAGTTCAGAAAGATCTCGATGCATATGGCTCGCATGTTTCTTCAAGGCACATCTCTGATCTCCAAAGAGCACGTGACGATCATAACAGGTTTTTTCGTGCCTAATAGTCTAGCTCCTAATGACCCTAATTCTATCACTATCACTACTGTTAACTCATCTCATAATTCTGGCAGTCAGCTGCGTATCCTAAAGCAAGTTAAAACTAATCCAGATCTTTTCAATAATGCTAATGAACTGAATTTCTATTTTCATAATATGTCAGGAATGAGAGGCTCTCTGCCTCAGTTTCGTAATGATTTGGCAAACTGCCCTTATGACATTGCAATGATTACTGAGACTTGGCTCCTCACAACGCACTTGGATGCGGAAATCATCCCTCCTGGATGGTCTATTTTTCGAAATGATAAAATTAAACCAACCTTTTTGGTCGATCAACGAGGAGGTGGTGTCTTTATCGCAGTTAACAATAAACTTTTTAGCTGTCTCATACCGGTTCAAGTACCCAACAATGCAGTTTTTGAAGTTTCTGCATGTAAAGTTCAGTTGAAGGATAGAAATCTAGTTTTAGTCTTCTTCTACATCCCTCCTGACTCTGTTGAGCAGCAGTATGCTGATCTTGCGGAATCCATCTCGGTGATACATTCATCTATCCTTCCGGGTGATGAATTCTTATTGTATGGCGACGCAAATCTCAGGGGCGTTAAATGGGAGCCCAGCGAATTTTGCAGTTCCGTTTTTGACCCATCTAATATCGAAAAGCATCATGTTACATTTTTATCCGAAATTCACTCGCTTGGTTTGTTCCAATTATGTAATAAAATTAATAAATTCGGAAATGTTCTGGACCTCGTTTTCACTAGTTTCACTTCAAACTTTTCTTTAATAGAGGCTTCTTCTACTTTGACGAAAAAGACGAGTGTTTACCACAATATTCTTGCCTTAACTTATTTCTCTTCCAACCATGAGTCTAATAAGATCACAACCTTTGATTTTATCAACGCTGACTATGAAATGATAAATTTTAAAATTTCTAATTTAGATACTTCTGACCGTTTAACCTTTAAATCCAAACTAGCTAAGCCATTCAAGTTTGATCCTAGCAGGTTTTCTCATATTCCTGTTCATGATCAGAAGCTTACTGATGTGGTCCTAACTATTGATCAAATAACTTCAGCGTTGGTTGACCTAAGTTTGTTTGAAAGCGCTTTATTTTTTGCCAAAAACATCTCATTTTAACAGTAATCAAATAAAGCTAAGTTTATTTTATTATATTTACAAAAAAACCTAATGGCCTCTGAGGGCTCTCTAAGTTATAACTATATTGGTTATTTATTATTTGCTTTCTTCGGAAATTCTTGGTTTTTTCTTTAAATTAATATTTTTAAATTTCGCCGGTTTTTTATGTTATTGGGAAAATTTGGCATTTAAAAAACCCAATGTTGATTATAAGGAAATTTATGGTTTTATCGGTTTTTGTGTTAGCTTATATCTAGTTAACATATTTACATTTAATATTTACATTTAAATTACATTAATATTATCGAATCCATGTTGTTATTTATTCTTTACATTTGTATTTACATGTCTTATACTACCTTAATCTAATTGATTTACCTAATTCTACTTATACTATAATACATTCAAAATCTCAATTAACTAACTAGAACAAAATTATAAAAATTAAGCCTAAATTAATCTAATCTACTTATGACATAACTTAAATTACAATTTATACAATTATTTGCAATTTTTGCAAAGCTATCTTATAGTCTAAATTTTTATCATAAATTTGAATTATTGAAAAAAAAAAAAAAAAACAGGAAAAGCTAGACAAATCCTTTTCACGTATCTTAACGATCATCAGCGTTGAGCCACCAGAATTTATGCAAATGATTTACACGCCAGTCATAATGATTGGCTGTAAAATATCTCCAAATAGGCAATGTATCCAAAGAACTTAGGTGTGGGTTGAAGAGAATTCGCTTGTCTGTAGTCCTTCGATAGGCGTGGTACAAAACAGGCACATTCTGTGTGTCTGTTATGTAGCCCAAGCTATCGAGGTATGTGAATGCTTCAGGAGGGATATACCCTGTCCTGAGTGTATTTTCGAAATATAGAGGATTCGGAAAGAAGGGTTGTGAGATCCAAGGATTTTCACCGTTTTGCGAGGATCTATAAATATAGTTCCGAATCAGATGGATTATGGTGGAATCAATTCTCATTACCTTTGCAGTATTATACAGCACGCGGTTTGAAATATAATGCAGATATTCGATCTCCGCCTTACGATACATCCCCGTACACTCACGCAAGTATTTCCTCTCAAGTATTCTATATCTTTCCATCATGGAAGCACTCATGTTAAACCAAATGGGACAACCATACGTGAGTATAGGCCTAATAAGAGTCATGTAACATATGATTTTCACTCTCGGAAGAATGTGTTTTGCGTAAAACAATTTACGGAGCGACATAAAGCATTTCCGACTTTTTTCTAGCTGGATAGATGAGTGGTCTCTGTACTTCAGGAGCTGGTCAAGATGCACACCTAGATATCTGACGCAAGTTTTGTGCGGTATCTGTTCATTGCCACCCTCTTCAGTCACAATGTGGAACTTTTTCCAGTTAAGTCTCAAATTGCGATTTGCATATCGGAGAGTAGTTCTGAACAGAATCGTTTCACACTTCTGTGGATTTATTTTCAATCTCCAGGTGCTGGTATAGCGCTTGATTTCACCGTACATCTTTTGCAGTTCCTGTTGTACTACCGTACAATTTCTGTGTGCAGTGTAAACGATCAAGTCATCTGCGAATGCTATGATAGACTTGTTTTTTGTCTTGTTTAATCCATACAAACTAAAAAGACTGTTGAGAAAGATGGAGAATAGAGTTGGTGCAGTGACTGTTCCTTGTTGCAGGCCCTCACTTACTTTAAAAGTTCTACCAGATGAAAAATTTCCATTGGTCACGACAAAATTTTTGCCGTGAACCATTTCGTCTATTACTTTTATGAGGTTTGTTGGGTACTGTGCCTGCAACAATTTAAATATAAGACCATCCAGCCAGACCGTGTCGAATGCTTTTTCCATATCAATGAGACATGCACCGACACATTCATCATTATTTAGGCGCCAACAAATATCCGAAGTTAACTTTGTCACCGCATGAATTGTTGAGTGACCGCTGCGGAAACCAAACTGACAGTCGTCTATCAATTTGTGTTCCGCGGCGTATAGATTTAAGGAGTTATTTACGATTTTTTCAAAAACCTTGCTAATGGTAGGAAGCAGACTTATAGGCCGATAGCTCTTAGGATCAGTTGGATCTTTCCCAGGTTTAAGGATTGGAATAACATTAACACTCTTCCATCGTTCAGGATAGTGCAAATTGTTCAAAATGTTATTAAGCAATATGCAATACTGGTGGATAATCACATCGGGAAGATGTTTTAGTACCAGATTGGGTATTTTATCGATTCCCGACGATTTTTTATTATTTGATTGTCTGAAAATTTGCGTAACAGTTCCGATCGAGACAAAAAACCCATCATCTGAAACGGAGTCAGCCGTAAGATCATCGCTGAAGGAGAGAATTGATTCGCCAACACCCCTGCCTCGGAACTCATTAACCCTACTTTCGATTATACGAGCGTGTCGTTCACTTCCCAAATTGGAATTTTGAGTATGCACTTTTTCATAATGTGCGCCAATAATTTCCAGTTGTTGTGTCCTGTCGTCTATCAGTGCATTACCATCTGTATCGTATTTTATGTTCATGCGGTCAAGTCCAGTTAAATTCAAATTGTCCAAGTCCGTCTGCGATATTTTTATACTCTTGATGAAATCTGAGAGTATTATAAGTTTGCCACAAAGTTTGTAACGCCAAGAAATAAGGCTCGGAGAAAAAAATGAATGATACAGAAGTTAATGTTATCACTAAAAAATCTCAAAACCGGATGTCCGTCTGTCCGTCCGTCCCGTCCGTCCGTGTCCTCTCTAGCTTGAGAACGCGTTGAGCTAGAAAGTTCAAATTTTGTACACGTCGTTTTTAACAAAAAAGTAAGGTCAATTTCGTGAACGGGCCAAATCGCTCAACCCCTTCTACCCCCTCCCATACAAAATGACACAATTGCGCAATTTCACAATAAACGGATTTGTTCGAAAAATATAAAAGCTATTCGCCTAAAATTTGGAATATGTTACTTTTATTATAATATATAATCTACTGTATAAAAATAATACGTGTCCTCCCCCTCCTTCTACCACCTCCCATACAAAATGCACTTTTTCATGAATTACTCTAAGCCAAATTACTCAGTGCTTATAAAATTTAGCGGGCTGAAATTGTGCACCAAATGTTTATTTAAAATTGTTAGTAAGTCAAAAAACAATTGGACGATTAGCTTCACCCCTTCCACCCCCTCCCATACAAAATGACACGATTCCGCAATTTCACAATAAATGGATGTACTCGAAAAGTATAAAAGCTATTAGTCTGAATTTTGGGATATATTACTTCCATAATAATTTCAATCTATAGTATTAAAATTACGCATGTCCTCCCCCTCTTTCTACCACCTCCCATACAAAATGCACTTTTTCATGAATTACTCTAAGCCAAATTACTCAGTGCTTATAAAATTTAACGGGCTGAAATTTTGCAGTAAATATTTATTTAAAATTTTTAGTAAGGCCAAAAAAAATTAGATGATTAGCTTCACCCCTTCTACCCCCTCCCATACAAAATGACACAATTTCGCAATTTGACAATAAATGGATTTACTCGAAAAGTATAAAAGCTATTAGTCTGAATTTTGGAATATATTACTTTCATAATAATTCCAATCTACAGCAGAAAAATTATTTGCGTCCTCCCTTTCCTTCCACTCCCTCCCATACAAACTACACTTTTTCATGAAAGCCGATTTTCTCAGAACATATAACATTTATCAAGCTCATATTTTGTAATAAATACTTAATTAGTATTATCACTAAGATCAGAAAAAACTATTTGATTACCTTCACTGCTTCTACCCCCTCCCATACAATATGACACAGTTTCACAACTTCACAAAAAATCGATTTTCTTGAAAATTAGGAATGGCACTAGTCTGAAATTTAAGGGATGTCAATTTTGTAATATTGCTACTTATGTCTGAAAAAATTACTAAGATCCCTCCACTGTTTCTACCACCTCCCATACAAACTGCAAATTTTCATTAAAATTAACTCACTAATTTTCTCAGTTCCCATTCAATTTTTGGAGTAAGCATTTTGTATAAAACATTTTTATAGCTACTTTTGCATGATGGAGAAAAAGTTAGTTCAATGCTATAATCCCTTCTAACACTCCCCATACAAAATTTCTAGGGATCACAAAAATGTCTATGTATTTCATCTAGAGTATCGTAAGATTGTGCTTTACGCGCAATCGTAGCCCTGTTATGTTTAATGTTGGTATTGCATTTCTGGCTTTATTCCGAAACATTGAATTTATAGTTCTGTAAATTGCGTCCGAATCTTTGGGCGAAATGTTTTTTAAATTTTCTGTCCATTGTCTGTTAATTTCGTTATTATAATTTTGATTCAAAAGCGTCCGTACGTTTTTTAGAGTCGATTTTAGAGTACGTAGCGTAGGGTGATTATAGTCATTTAGTCGTCTGTAGATGTTGTTAATTTTTGTCAGAAGGAAGCTTTTCATTTTGTGAAGCTTTTTAATTATACTCGTTTCATACCCCTCCATGCTGTTTTGTAGCCTCATTTTTGGAACGGTACGCTCTATCGTCGACCAAGTCAAGTCTTCGATCTCCTTCAGATGCTGATCAATTTCCGAGTTTGTGAGATTTATGTTTTTTTTGAACGGGATATGTTTGGTGTTGAATTCTCTGATCATTCGCTTCTGGAATAGATTCCAATTGGTTCTCCTGTAATTTAGGCGAATATTTTCATCTTGCATCTGGACAAGGAAACCAACTGGATCTGGATTTGAGAGCGTCATTACGATAGCCTGGTGGTCGCTATCATAAGGAAGAGTTACAAGTTTTTGATGATTTGAGCTGAAATCAAAATTAATTCTTGCATCAGCGATGCAGAGATCAAGATAAGAGTTTGCTCGGGGCAGAGTGGGAGATTCTGGGCGAAGCAAATTACACTTGTATTGAATTAGGTTATCCTCAAGCCAATTTTTAAGGAATACTCCTCTTGAGTTATACCAATTATTTAGCCAATCCTTATGTCTGGCGTTCAGATCGCCGGCCAAAAGATAGAGATTGTTGAGATTATCTAATTCCAAAATTTGAAATAATTGCCGAAACTCTTCGTGGAAAACCGCTCTGTTGTCACCTGCAGCATAAGCTGAGATAATAAAGATCGGCTTCCCGTTTATATAAATTTTAATACATGTAGTCTCCAAAGATTTAAACTTTTGAATTTGAGAGTTACGAATTTGGCTTTCTCACCAATATTCCAGTTCCGCCACCCAGCCTACCATCCTGGCGGTCTGTATGAACAAATTCGTAATCATGAAACTCAATTTTATGATTACAATTTAGTTTGGTTTCCAAAACCAGAAGAAAGTCGGGGCTATGCGCGTTTAAAAAGTGCAAGAGGTTTGTCCTACGATAACTTGTAATTATTGAATTTACATTGATCGCAATAATTTTAATTTTTTCACGTATTGAATTTTGTACGGCCATTCTATCCATGATTGTATTTCAGATTGAAATTTTGAAAAACAAAATTAATTTTTTTATTATGTTCTACTAGGATATTGGCTAACTTTTCCAGTTTATTTACAGTATTGTTCAAAACAGATTCGATTTGACTCGACGATTGGTGGTTTTTCACAACTGACGCGCAGTTTATCGATGGCGTAGTGTAATTATTTATCATCGCAATTTTTTCAGCCTCTCTTTCTTGTTTTTTTACTGTTTTGCTTGTTGATTTTTGCTTTACTTTTAAATGCATGGGACATCCTTTATACGATGCTGGGTGCCCGTATGTATTGCAGTTGATGCAGAAGATAGCCTTCTTGTCAGCTGTTACACTGATTTCGCATTTTCCGGGTTCATGTGTGTTAGCGCATTTCACACATCTATATGTCATTCTGCAGTTGATAGCTGAATGCCCAAAGCGTTGGCATCTTCTACATTGTGCTATCTCCTTTTTTATTAATTTTTCGAATCTGACCACTTGGTGATTCACTAATCTAATTTTGGCAAGTTCGTTGACATTTGAACTTCTAGTGACTTGAACAATATAAATTGGCAGCTTTCTATTATCAATAACTGCTTTTCTAGTTGTTAACTGGTTCACTGAAAGGAATTCCAAGTTTTCAGTCTCAAGTTGTTTCAACTCCATCAGGAGCTCTCCAGTGTCTTCCGTATCACTAAGTCCTTTTAATAGATATGATTTAACTTTTTCCTCCTCTGGAGTATAAGAGAAATATGGCGCTTGGATTTCATCCAAAGCCGCCTTTGTCCTCCTATAATCATCGATATTCTCCAATTTCAACATAAGCTTTCTTTCATTCTTGCGTACGCAAGAGAAGCTGTTAATTTTGAGATTGTGTTTCACTAACTTCACCATGTCACCCGCGTTTTGTTCAAATGTGTTTATCACCGGCACGTTAAATTTCTTTACTTTATTCTTCTCAGAATTATGAATATTCAATGTAGTTGCCTGCGATTTATTAATTTTCTCTTCTGTAATTTTTGAAGTTTTCGAAATATTATTTTTTTTCTTTAAAATTTTAATGAAATCCTCATCTCCACCGTCTATCATTATTTCACCATCATTTCCATCGCTAACACTAGTACTCCCTCCCTCAGTATTTATGCTCTTAGCGCTCTTGCAACTAGCCCTCGATTTGCTAGGGCCCCCTTCGCTAGCTCTTACGTTATTACATTCTGAAATATCATCATTTATACCGCTAGCGCTCTTTCTGCTGGCACTCATATTGCTAGGGCCTCCCCCTTTATCGCTCCCATAACCATGTTCCGAAATTTGAGATATTTCAAAACTCTTACCTTGTGAAAATTTATCAATTATTATTTTCATATTTTCAATCTCGATTTTCAATCTACGGTTCTGGTGTTCTAACGCCATTAACTGCTTCGGCCGCACAACCTGGCTCGGGGCCATTTTCTTCCTCACGGGTTTCAACAAGCTAATGGCCTTCATTCGTCACTTTTTCAAAAATCTTATGTACTTATTCTTCTTCTTAGCTTATACGAACGACTTCTGCTTCCGGAATTCACTTTTCTTAAACGCAATCTTCTATATTCTTAGTTTTTCCAACTTCCTCTACTTTCAGTATACAAACTTCTTGCACTAGAATAGATAATAGGGTTTTTTAATAAATTTAAATTTATGAAAATATCAGAGAGCGAAAAATTTTTTTAATTTTTCGACCGCTGTCAAACAGCTTTCAAGGCCTTCTCCCTATGGTTGACCTAGATCTGGGCCAGCACCTTTATTAGTTAAAGGTGCTGGCCCAGATCTCATTCCCCCAATTTTTTAAAAAAAAACTGCCCATACTGTATCTCGGCTATTGTCACCCTTATTCAATGCTTCCCTTCAGCAATCAATATTTCCTTTATGTTTTAAATTAGCACATATAATACCTATTTTTAAGTCTGGGGATAGATCAGACATTCGAAATTACAGAGGAATAAGCATTTTATCCTCTATTGGTAAAATTTTCGAAAAATTGGTTGCGGAAATATTAGTGGATATCGTCAGTCCAATAATCCATCCGTGTCAACATGGTTTCTTAAAGGGTAAGTCAACTGTCTCTAATCTGTTGGAATATTCTACCTTCATTAGGCAAAAATTGTGTAACAGAACTCAAGTAGATTCTATCTACACTGATTTTTCTAGCGCTTTTGATGTTGTAGACCACGGTCTGCTACTTTTCAAGTTAGAGCGTTATGGTATAAGAGGTCTTTTTTTGAAGTGGTTGAGGTCATACTTAATGGATCGTACACAACAAGTTAAATTCTCATCACATCTTTCTAAAACGACTACAGTCTCCTCTGGCGTTCCTCAAGGTAGTATATTGGGGCCCCTTTTATTTATAATTTTCATTAATGACGTGCCATTATTCTTGAACGATTGCAAAATATCCTTTTACGCTGATGACTTAAAAATCTTCAGAGCTATTGACTCAAATTAGGATTGTCTTATATTGCAAAACAATATTGACATTTTATCTGATTGGTGTTTGAACAACGCTATGCAATTAAACGTAAAAAAATTTGCAGTAATAACATTTTCTAGAAAAATAGCTGGTTCTTTGCAGTATGACTACAATATTAGCAAGGAAAAGTTAAAACGTGTCTCTCAAATTAAAGATCTTGGGGTAATATTTGACACAAAGTTGACCTCCAAGTCCCACATAGATAAAATTTCGAACAGTGGTATGGCTACGTTGGGTTTCTTAAAAAGGAGAGTCAATGAATTCAATAACCCACATTTATGTAAAACTCTTTTCTGTACGTTGTTGTTGCCTCTGCTTGAATATGCAAGTGTTGTCTGGTCACCTTCCACTCAGGTCGACTCATACAGGGTTGAAAGAGTACAAGTGCAATTCCTACTGTTTGCTTTACGAAGCCTTCAGTTTAGTAGCTACCGTTTGCCTTCTTACAAATGTAGGCTACTTTTGATTGATATGACCACGCTTGAGAGAAGAAGAGAGCTTGCTTCGGCAACCCTTGCATTCGATTTAATTAGTTATAATTTAATTTCGGACGAGCTCCTTTCCCGCTTTATATTTGTTGATCACAGGTTTAGTCTTCGAAACAAAAGAATTCTGAAAATGGAGAATCATTGTTCTAATTTCATGTTGAATGATCCTATTGCTTGTGCCATAAAAAACTTTAATTTGCATTCAGATTGCTTCAATAGTTCTGTAAGTAGAAATACTTACAAAAACAAAATAATGACTAAATTTAAGACTTTATTTGTAAGATAATATGTAAGATATTATTAAAATTCTTAGGTCTAATACAATCATATTTTGTTTGCTGTTTAGATTATTGCAGTTGTAGTAATGGTTATTTAGTTTTTTTTATGTATTTCTAATTTAGAATTAAGAATGATTGTTATTTATTCTATTATTATTATTAGTTTTCTTTGTAAGATAGACTTTAGTTGTCTACATATATAAAATAAATAAATAAATTAAAAAGAGGAGATGTTATGTCCCATATGGTTGCAACTACATATATCTATAGGTAGCTTGAAGAATTATTTGAAAAGTAAAAGAATATATTGTTTAGTTTCTTGTACCTAAGTTAAGGACCAGCCTAGAAGCGACAAAATAAAATAAAAACATAAAACAAGCTGAAAGAAAAATTAATTTTGTTTTATAAATAAAGTACTAATGGTAAATTAATAAAACTAATATGCTTAGCCACTAATGTAGACAGATCTTGAACTCTAATTTCCCGCCTGCTTTACAGGAATTTCAGGAAAGTTTGAACGGACTCACGCCAACAATGCAGATTTAGGAAGAAGGCGGTAGAGTAATCCTGTGAAGGATGAAGTCAGCTCAGTAGAAACCTCCCGTCAGTCACATTGGAGCTTCCACGAAAAGTCCCGAAGTACTAATCCTCTCTTTAAAATAGTCGTACCTCACAAAGAGTTTGTCCTACTGACAACTTTCTGACCTGTTCGATTTTTTTCGCCTTCAGTCACTAACATATTTGGTCCCTAAGATGACCTAATTTTCAGACCACGTTTGAAAAACAGCCCCATGAAATTTTATGTGGTGGAAGCGATGGTTGCCGACGAGCTAAACCATTCCAGCCAACATGCGTACAGCAGCCTTACTTCCGCTTCTATTACAATGTTAGATTACATTAAATTCGTCCTTTGAAGATGTTAGCAGTATTTTGATAATCGGATGAAAACATCTAGAATATTCACTTTATTGCGGCTGTTTGTCAAATCCTTGAGACCAAATTGAAACTGAAGTGTTATTTATTGAGCTTTCGCTAGGTGGTGACAGCTGTCCTTTATAAGAAGCATTAGACTCGTGTTGAACACAAGTAGCTCACGAGAGTGATAAGTCCGTAGGCATTTCAATATGGCAAGCATCTATTGTAGACTCGTAGATATAAAGAAAACTTTTTCAATGGCTTCAGGACTTGGATGTCGTAGTCGTGGCATGCATGGAGAAGTGATTTCAAAAGGTTTCATTCAGAAGTCAGTAATTAGTGTATTGTTTCATGATGGTAATCACAGTGATTTGTATTACTAAACTATTTTTTATGGTAATTTTAGATAATCATGAAAGACTGCGAAAACTAAAAATTGTTCACGATATTATATTTAATCATTTTACTCACATGAATCTCCTGGAAAATAATATTTCTTATTCATCTTCCACAAAACAGAAAAAAAAACGAAAAAAAGAACGAAAACTTAAAGCATAGTCACATCAATTATTTACTGCTTTATCATCATTCTTTAACCGAAAAGTCATATTGTTTCACAACAATGTTAGTTGCAAATCGATCATAATCCAGCAGCGAACATTTTACAAAAGGACAATATACCCAGCGGGAAAAGTAAGGTATAATAATTCATTGCGGAAGCATTTGATGCGGGGGCAATGTAGAATTAACACTAAATGGGCACTAACTGGATCATGGGCTTATCACCCGTGATCTTAAAATCTTATTGATACGAGAAACGGATACAAAGACTCGGATACGGGCGGATTCTATGGTAAAAACTTTTAGGATTAAAAAACGGACTAAGATTGGCTTCCGGAACGTTCGAATATTGAATTGTGGAAGAGCTGGTGTCACTCAGTCCTTGCACCGCCAGTCAGTGATCGACGGTAAAGTGGAGCACTGTTACATACAAATCTTGGGCTTGGGCCAGGCCAGGTGGACACATCGGGAGAAGAACGAACCCAGAGCGGAAACACTATTCTGTACGTTGGTCCTGAGAGTGAAGCCCAAAATGGCGTGGCGTTCGTCCTTACACCGAGAGCGAAAAACAGTCACATCAGCTGGGAACCAATCTCGGATAGGATTATCGTCGTCACCAACTACTACCGCAACACCTGGTGACAAAGAGGAGTTCTATAAACAACTGAGTGCCACCTTCAATCGTGTTTCAAGAGATGATATTATTATCATCTCAGGAGATATGAACGCCCAGGTTGGAATACTAGACTACAACACGTCATGGGGAGGCATGGTGAACATTGGGTCGATGCGTCGCGACCTTGGATTAAGAGACCCAAGAACGGCGAATTTGTAGTACTCGGCAAATGGTCATCGGAGGGACCCATTTTCCACACGAGAGCCACCATAAAACATTTTGGGTTTCCCCTAATGGTGTTACTCAAAACCATATCGACCATTTCGTTATATGTAAGTCTCCGATGGAGAAGATGTCTCCTCGATGTGCGAGCGAAGCGTGGAGCTGACGTGTGGAACGCTCACCACTTGATCGTAGCCTGCTTCAGATTGTGCTCAGCAGCTATTCGCTGACCACAAAATATTCAACCTTATTGTGAATAGACTTAGAGACCCCAACAAAAAAAGCAAGTGCACCACCATTCTCCGGGAAAAGTCATCCACGACTAAGTTAATATGAAATGCGCACACTGGACGCCAATTGGGGTGCAACCAGAAACACGTTTCCAACTAGTGCTGAAGAATCTGTGAGATATGTGCAATGCGGTGAATGTCGTAAGACACGTGGGACAAGTTGGTGATCGGAGAAATGCTACATTGGCAATCATCTCTCAACCCGATTTCAACCAACTTACTTCTTTGATATTTTAAGCATCTTGTCAGAGGAAGATATTCCAGAAACAGAACAACTACCAAACGTCCAACCGCAACAATCCTCTACTAGGGTTGATCCCCCAGACAAGGTAGATATAGTTTCCGCCATTCCGTCGATGGCGGGAATGAAAGCACCAGGTATAAACGGAACACCAACCGAACTCCTCAAAGCGGACCCGGAAATAACAGCCGATATACTCCTCCCACTGAGGTGTGAAATGAAGGAATATACCTGAATGGAAGGAGGGCGTCATTGTAAAAATTCCGAAGAAGGGTGACCTTCGGGAATGTGGCAATTGGCGTCGTATATGTCTACTTACTGCCGTATTGAAAATTATGGCTAAGTTTATTCTCAAATAGGATAAGTGGTGCCATGCAGAGCACTCTCGAAGCTTATCAGGCTGGATTCCGTAAAGGGTCATCTTTTATCAACCACACAAATACCTTACGGATCATATTGGAGCAGTTCGCCTCGAGAAGGCTTTCGACAGCGTTAAGGAGGTAAAGAGAGATCTCCCTTCGCACCAAGCTGCGAGTTTTTGACGTATGCATCAAACCCGTGTTGTTTTATGCTTGCACGACGTGCAAAGTGACCGTTCGACTTACCAAGAAATCGCAAACTTTTGTGAACCAATGCATGTGACGCATTTGAAGAATATTCTGGACAGAAGTGATCTCCAACGACGAACTTAGGAGTGAAACTGGACAGACTAAAATAGGCATTGAGATTCTAAGACGGATGTGGCAGTGGATCGGTCGCACTTTGAGGAAATCACAGCAAAACATCGCCTAGCAAGCTCTGTATTATAATCCTCAACGAAGACGTCGGGTTGGTCGACCATGTAGTAGATGGAAGCGAGGAGTTGAGCAGGAGCTCAGACGAATAAACAAGTCCTGGCAACAGCTAAAGGCTAATGGTCAGGATCGCGCCTTGTAGAAGAGAGTTGTTTCTATGCCCCTATTGGCGGTCTTAACAGAAATTTGATTGATTGACTGATGCGCAGTTTTGATGTAAGGATGCCGATTTCCACTCAAATTCGGAAAACTAAGCTCAAGATTCAATTACAAGGCGGTCGGGACTTTCCAGAAATTGTTTACTTCGTTCGCACGTGGAAAATTCAATCCGCCTCAGGACATACCGCGGTGTTTTACGAAGATTTGAAAATCAAAAATTTTGTTCAGTGTATCATTGTAGTCTCCGCAAGGGGGTAGTTGTAGATGAGGTTTTACCAATTTCTGCAACTATCTTTGGAGACTAGCGACTCCACCGACCTGAGCTAGCTATCCCCCTGTAGGATAGGGGCTGTAGAATTCACCCACAGCCAGTCCTGCTTGCCCTAAAAATGGTAAATGGACACTCACTGGATCATGGGCTCACCCACGATCTTAAGACCTAACTGATACGAGAAACGGATACAACGACTCGGATACGGGCTGATTCTACGGTAACGACTTTTGGCATTCGAAAATGGACTATCATCATTGGCTTCTGGATCGTTCAAACATTGAATGACGGGGGAAGAGCTGGGGTTACTCGGTCCTTGCACTGCCAATCGGTGATCGACCGTGAAATGAAGCACTATAAACAAGTCCTGGCAACAGCTTAAGGCCGATGCTCAGGATCGCGCCTTGTGGAAGAGAGTTGTTTCTGTCCTATGCCTCTATGGGGGATCTTAACAGGAATTTGATTTGATTGATTGATCACTGTAGTATATTTGTTAACTCTCAATATTTTTCTTAATTTTTTTATTTCTTTTCATAAGTCGAGAATACCAGCTTCACGAAGTTAACATTGAAACATTGAAAATATAAATGGCGCAGCGAAATAAATAAAGCCCATCACTTAGGCAGAGGCCTTCCATAAAACATGATCAGGGACGCTTAAAATACGGACCGGAGCATGGGCTCTCTCCCTTACCTTACGTTCGCCTTTCGTAATACATTCGATAGAATGTACATAAGAGTGCCAATTGTTATTCATTACCTCTACATTCCTTTCGCATTCCGAAAAAACTTTACAAAATACCTTCCACGTGCAATGCATTTCCGAATTTTCCGTTGGGTACTTTTCGAGAGAAGAAAAAGTACTATACATTTCTAATTTTCACTAAAATATCCGGATATCGGGGATATTTGCCACCGTCTTAAGAATAAAATGACGCAAGGGCACCAACACTTCAACAAGAATAATACAACACGTCCTTCTTTAATGGAAGTTTCTTGTTGGCCGAAGACGAATCATACGCCATGATACTAAAAGTATCCTTTCTACAAAAATGTGAACACAATTTTAGTATGAGATTTTTTTCTTATTTCAAGTTCATCAAAAGTTTGTGGTTTTTGTTCGGATATTGGTGGTTGCTACCATCATCATAATCTTCCAGGGCATCATTTTCGCCTAAGTGGTAGTATACCATGAAATTTTGATACCTCGATTGGAGCGGATTCTCGACAATTTCAGGACTTCTTCGATGACGGGCAAATGTTACAAGTTATCACTAACACGTGCAAATGATTGACTTCTAATATGGATCTCATTGGTATTTTGATTAGGACGAAGTTCATGGATTAGATAGGGCTTAAAGTTTTTTTCAAGAACGTGATTAAGGCTTTTAAATATTTCATGTTTTTGGTTCTAGATTGCATTCGGATCTTAGATTCGAAAAATTAGTGAAAGTTGAGGTTTAGTGTGACAAAATAAGCAAGGAAATGTTCTTGTTCAATATGAGAAATTAATATACCGAGAGTTTTTATTCCTTCTGTAGAAATGTCGGAAATGCATTTTCAAGTACATTCTGTATTGTATTACAAGATCTTATTGAAGGGCGATGGTTGCTTAGAAATTTGATGGTCCACGGCAGAAGATTTTGTAGTATTTTTTTCATTTCTGCTTCAACGGCACTACAAAGTTAAAATCGGGTTTTGACCGCCTGAACTTCAGGTTCCTTAACATTTTATTTGTTATTGTGAAAGGATTGTTTGCCCTTCGCACAACCCTTTATTCACGAATTTTCATTTTCGCATATTGCCAAGATATACCCAAGCAGGCAGTGTGCTGACCCGGATTTGAACTCTCGACCTTCGCATTGTAGACCAACATGCTACCCACTAGGCTACACCCAAGCTTTTTCCTTAAGTCCCATTAAATATAGCATTAAACAATCCTAACAAGCTTATGAAATAAACTTTCATTAAGATTACGATCATATTTACTATATTTATACTCCAGCTGAAATCTTAGATTATTATAAGTTTTCCACAAAAATTGTAAGACTAAGAAATAAGCTAGGAGAAAACATAACAGGGCGCATAAAGCCCAATCTTATGATACTCTAGATGAAACAAAAATTCTTGTCATCCCAAGAAATTGGCAGTAGTAGAAGAGGTGATAGCATTGAACTGATTTTTTCCCATCATGCTAGAGTAGCTATAAAAATGTTTTATACAAAATGCTTACTCCAAAAATTGAATAGGAGCTGAGAAAATTAGTGAGCTAGATTTAATGAAAATGTGCAGTTTGTATGGGAGGTGGTAGAAGGAGTAGGGAAATTTTAGCGATTTTTTCAGAAACAGGGGTATGGGGTACAAGCAGTAGAGTTGATCAGTTAATTTTTTTCTGATCTTGATGATAATGCTAATTAAGTATTTAGTACAAAATTCGAGCTCGATATATGTTATACGTACTGACAAAATCGGTTTAGAGTGTTTCATGAAAAAGTGCAGTTTGTATGGGAGTGGAGAGATAGAAATAATTTTTATATATACTACATATCACATTTATGATGAAAATAATATGTTAAAAATTTGAAATTATTACCTTTTAAGGTTTCCCAAAAAATTTGATTATTGTAAATAATTGAAAATGAGTTATTTTGTGTGTGTGTGTGGGGGGGGGGGGGGGTAGAAGGGGTGGAGCGATTTGGTCCGTTCACGAGATTGACCTTAGTTTTTTTGTCAAAATCGACGTATACAAATTTTGAGCTTCGTAGCTGGACGCGTTCTCGAGCTAGAGAGCTAGCGGATGGATGGACGAACATCCGGTTTTGAGATTTTTGAGCGACAACAAATATTTCTGTACTCTTAGCGCCTCTGTGTGATCATTATATCTTGGCGTTACAAACTTTAGAGCAAACTTACTCTCAAATTCCATCCAGAGTATGAATAAACTGCTAAAAAGTAGGGCGAAACTTTATTATTCTTGGGACAATTTGCGGATGCGTGGAAAGTCAATGTGCAGGTTAGAGTGGTTAGGGAAGACTAAGTGAAAGGGAGTTCTTGAGCACGGCCGTTATCAATTTAACACTTAATTGCGGAAACGATTAATAACTTCACTTCGTATAATCAACATTTCATTCGTTTATGCAAGTTTGAGTTTTCATGAGGGAATCATGGCCAATATTCTCTGTACAGAATGTGTTTCATAGACGAAAGTGCATAGAACTTTTATAAAATTCGGTGTATTTTACATTCACAAAACCGAACATTTGTATGGGAGGGGGTAGAGCGGGTAAGGGAATCGTAAAATTTGTGACGCAGTTTTCATTTTATGACCATTTTTTAAGAAATCAATTATCACCGAACAATTATAAGCTATCAATTTAAAGTTTTGCACAAAAACATTTAAAAATGATTGAAACAAAATTGCGTCAAAAGTTTTGAGATCGCGGCTGATCTTCTACCCCTCCCATACAAAAGTATGATTTCGACCAATTTCATTAAATCAACTAATAACCAACAAATGAAAAGCTAAGAACTTGAAATTTTGTACGAGCGCTTTGCAAGAGGAATGAAATAAAACTGCATCACAAATTTTACGATTTCCTTACCCGTTCTACCCCCTCCCATACAAATGTTTGGTTCAGTAAATGTAAAATACATCGAATTTTATGAAAATTCTATGCAACTTCGTCTATGCAACACATTCTATACAGAGAATATTGGACATTATTCAAGCAATCAATTAAAAAACAATTAACATACACCCACCCTTACTATCACCCTTCCCCCCTCCCCTCATAAAAACCCAAACTTGCAGAAACGAATGAAATATTGTTAAATCGACAACAGCCCTGTTCAAGAACTCCCTTCCACTTAGTCTTCCCTAACCACTCTTGCATATTGACTTTCCTTGCATTCGAAAATTGTGCGAAGAATAACAAAGTTTCGCCCGATTTGTTGGCAGTTTACTTTTATTGTTTCTAATAAAAGAGGGGCACCATTTTTCTCCTGCACAATCCTGTTCCTACACTATGCCGCTCATCAAATGTACGAGATCTTTAACCAAGCAATACTAAAAACATATGCAAGTTGTTTACCGAGAGAGCAACAACAATGATGTATAGATTCGACTGATAGGGAACTGATTCGGACGACAAGAAATAATTTGGCCGACAAGGAAATGATTCGGCCGATAAGAGTTATATTTAAGAAAGCGAGTGTAGGTGGAGGAGTCAGAAATCTGAGTATTACGTATTGAAGTCGACGGGGAGCCAGTGAACAGGGGAAGCGAAAGGGTCGATGTTCCCAGTCGAAAGAGTTGGAATTAAAGAGCGATACATGTGAATGAAAAGTGTAAAGTGATTTATTGGACAATTATTTAATTAAATTTTCACGGTTATTTTAAATTAAAAGCGACTTAGTTTCATTTTTACTTGAAATCCTACGACCCCTTGCTCACTTCAGCTTATTACGTATTCATGTGGTTTCCTCTGTGTCTTTTGCTTCTACGTGCATCTCTCTCTTTATCAAAATCCTCGATGGCATGAATGTACGCTAATGAGGGGAGGGATTGAAAATTTTGAGTAAACATTTTTCGGGTATACTGTTGACTTTAGTCTGTCATATAAAGCGCAAAGCCTAATTGGTGACGTACGTGTTGATAATCTCAGAGACAGTTTCTTGCACTCAAGAATTGATGTCATTTGCATTTCGGAGATATGGTTCGAAGCTGGTTTTGATAATTAGCACCTGTCAGCTATAGAACATTCAGAACAGACCACGTTTGACGTGGGGGTGGTGAAGTGGAAATTCTCCATAAAGATTGCATTCGCGGTAAGATCTTTTCAAAATCAAATATTGCTAGTAAGATTGACTATTTATTCATTAAATTCTATAGTGGACACAAGAAACGCTTGATAAGTACTGTGTATAATCCAGATATTGATAGATAGATAGATAGATAGCTAGGGTATAGCCTAGTAGGTAGTGTTTTGGTCTTGTAATGTGAAGGTCGTGAGTTCAAATCCCGGTCGGCGCAATATATAATTCCGGCACATTGCCTTCTTGGATATACCTTGGTCACATCAATCTAAGAAAATGAAAAATTCATTGAAAGAGGGTTGTGCGAAGGGCTAACAACCCTTCCACAATAAGTAATGAAAAATGTTAAGGAACCTGAATATCAGGAGGCCAAGGTCCGATTTGGGCTGTAGCGCCACTGTAGATAGTCCAGATATACAAAATATGATTTTAGTTGTAGAAGTAGTCGAGAATATTTGCCGCGTAACTAAATACATAACTATTCCTGGCGACTTAAACTGTAATCTGCTAGACTATCAATGTGACAAAATTGTTATGAGCTTTGTTGATAATATGCTATCCTTTAATTTGTCTCATTTTAGTAAAGCCAGAAGCACTTTTCTGGACATCTTTTTGCTCATTGATAGAAAATATTTCAGGTCATATAATTAATTAAATTTATCGTCTTTCTTTGTTCTCAAGTAAAAAAGGAAGACAAGTAACATTTTTTACAATTTGTGTCAATCAATTCTACAGGGTGTTTGGTACTCCGTACATAACCTTGTAAGGGGTTATTCCTGGATATATTTTGAGCAAAAAATTGTTCTACGGAGATGGTCAATTTTCAATATCCACGGAGATACAGGGTGATCAAGAAAAGTCCTTCGGACCTGTACCCTCACTCACTCAAAACGCTATATCTTGAAAACTAATAATCACAATTCAAAGTGTTATAACTTGTTTTTTAGGAAATCAAATTACCTTTCATTTGCTGTAATAGTCCGCATTGTAACTGTATCCAATTCTGAGATATTTGCTTCAGAACACCAATTTTTGACACTTTGACCCTCAAAATTCTAGGATCAATGTAGTTTTTCTCTAAAAAACCCATTATAAAAATGTCATTTTATTGTTGTTTTCTTTTGTGTCATATTATTGCCTACAAAAGACGCATACACTTGCATTGCATAAGTTTTATAGTTTAGAAGAAATTATCATTCCAATAATTTAGCACTTTTGTCAAAAAAGCAAGAATAGGTTGATCAACACTCTCCGCTTGAACTAAAAGAACTTAAGAATGGTTTTTACGGTTTATTTCAAATTTCCTTAATTACAATAAATGTTCAAAATGGCCACCTTCATTTTGAATGCACGCTAAAACTCGTTTTGCCAGTGTTCTCTTTGTGTTCATACTCCTCAACTGCTGCCTTACTTCTGTTGCTGCCGCATCGATTCTGGTGTTTAGATCCTGCAACGTTACTACTTCCGTTGCGTAGACAAGGTCCTTCATCCGTCCCCATACAAAGAAATCCATAATAGTTAAATCAGGGGATCTTGCAGGCCAGTGTATCGGTCCATTTCTACCGATCCAGCGATTGCTATAATTGGAATTTAACCAATCTCTGATCTGTCGGCCGTAATGAGCTGGAGCACCATCGTGTTGGTAAAACATGGAAGCCAATCGTTGCAGTGGCATATCATCCAATAACTCCTGTAGATCATTTGTCAAAAAATGCAAGTAATTGGAACTATTTAAGGTAGGCGGAAGCCTAATAGGACCAATAAAATCATTGCCAATCACACCTGCCCATAAATTGACACTGAATCTGTGCTGAAATGATGCCTCTCTTCTTGTATGTGGATTGCTCTCAGCCCATGTGTGTAAGTTGTGGGAAGTTTGTGATACCGTCCCTGGTGAATTGGGACTCATCCGTCCAAAGAATGTTGCTGATAAAATTCTCGTCACTTATTTGTCGTTCAAGGAGCCAATTGCAAAACTCCATCCTTTTGGGTAAATCAATGGGTAACAGCTCCTGCACTGGTGTGTGGTGGTAGGGATGCAAACGTTCTGCTTTTAGGGCACTCCAAACTTTCCTCTTAGAGACGTTAAACCGCAATGCCAAGCGTCGTATACTAGTTGATGGATCATTTTGAACTGCAGCTAGGATTCGTTGATCAATTGAAACAGCGATTACCGGCGCAGGATTTGCATTCACTCTGCTTGTCCTAACACTGCCTGTTTCCCTAATCCTTCTGTAAACGTCTTGGAATACTCTCGGGTAAGGTATTCGACGATTGGGAAATCTGTGATGATACAAAGATCGCGCCGCTTGCTCATTTCCCTGACACTCTCCATAGAGGAAAATTATGTCTTCATATTCTTCGTTCGTGAACTCAGGCATTTCGAAATTCTTTTCTAAATTTTAGTGACACCTTGTTCTTTTCCAAATTTAACTAAAACTGATAAAAATATGAAGTATGGTTTGCTTTTATAGGCTTTTCATTTTGTTAGTAACCCATTAAAAAGGGCAAAGTGCTGCACCTAGTTGTGTTGAAACTCATTTCAATTTAATTCATTTTCTCGATAATTTTAATACTACTTAAAGGACATTCATTGATAATTTAAATAGTAATTAAAGGACACAAAGAATATTTCAGTTTAACAACATTTTAGGTAGTTTTTTTAGAACGAGGGTTGGTTTATGGCATATTTTATTTTTAAGCCATATGTATTTTCGCTTATTACCTGGAAAACGGGAAAACCTAAGTCATAAGTATGTGTACATCTTTTGTAGGCAATAATATGGCACATAAAAAAACAACATTAAAATGACATTTTTATAATGCGTTTTCTTGAGAAAAACTACATTGATCACAGAATTTTGAGGGTCAAAGTATCAAAAATTTGTGGTCTGAAGGAAATACCTCAGGATTGGGTACAGGTACAATACGGACTATTACATTAAATGAAAGATAATTTGATTTCCTAAAAAACAAGCTATAACACTTTGAAATGCGATTATTGGTTTTCAAGATATAGCGTTTTGAGTGAGTGAGGGTGCAGGTCCGAAGGACTTTTCTTGATCACCCTGTATCTCCGTGGATATTGAAAATTGGCCATCTCCGTAGAACAATTTTTTGCTCGAAATATATCCAGGAATAACCCCTTACAAGGTTATGTACGGAGTACCAAACACCCTGTATAAAATGTATGTCCCACTAAAATCCACACATCTCGATATTTCAACATCTTCTTGGCTGACTGCTAATATTCAAAACCTAATGTTCATTAGATATGTCTTATTTCAGCGCTGGAAGCATTTTCGCCTAGATTTCATATTATCTGAACATAAAAAACATTAAAAAGATTGTGGTTTTTGAAACTAGTAATCCAAGTCTCTCTTTTTTATACACTAGATGAAATCTGAGAGTATATTGTGTTTGCCTTACCGTTTGTAATGCTAAGAAATAATGCTCGCAAAGAGCCGCCAAGGGTACAGAAATATTTGTTGTCGATCAAAAATATCGATTCCGAGTGAACGTCTGTCCGTCTGTGCGTCTGTTTACAACATAACTCTCAAACGCTTTAAGATATCGTGCTGAAATTTTTTGTGTGTCATTTTCAGCAAAAAAAAGTATCTTTAAGTTCGTGAGCTCCCACTCGTTCTACCCCCTCCCAATCAAATTTCACGAAATTCAGAATTTTTAAGAAATTGATTTTTCTTCGAAACTATTAAAGCTATGTACTTGAAATTTGAGTCATTTTATAACGATGTATATTACCGTTACAAAATATTGAGCCGATCTCCTAGCTCCTTCTACCCAATTATATTCTGTTACGTTTATACTCTAGATAAAATCTGAGAGTATTATAAGTTTGCTCTAAAGTTTGTAACGCTAAGAAATTAGGCTCGGAGAAAAAATCAATGATACAGAAGTTCATATTATCACTCGAAAATCTCAAAACAGGATGTCCGTCCGTCTTTGCGCCCTCTAGGTTAAGAACGCGTTAAGCTAGATGGTTCAAATTTTTACACGTCGTTTTTGTCAAAGAGGTAAGCTCAAGCTCGTGAACGGGCCAAATCGCTCCACCCCTTCTACACCCTCCCATACAAAATGACACAATTACGCAATTTGAAAATAAAAAAATTTCCTCAAAAACTATAAAAGCCATTTGTCTGAAATTTTGAATATATTAGTTTTATGATGATTTCAATCTACCGTATAAAATTATAATTATGCATACAATCTGTACTTTTCCATGAAATACTCTAAACCAATTAACTCAGTGCGTACAAAATTTATCGAGCTCAAATTTAGCACTAAATATTTATTAATAATTATTAGTAAGACATAAAAAATTGGACGATTACCTTCACCCCTTCTACCATACAAAATGACACAATTTCTCAATTCGACATTAAGCGGATTTACTCAAGAAGTATAAAAGTCATTGATCTGAAATTTGGAATATATTATTATTATGATGATTTCAATGTACTGTATAAAATTTATTTGAGTTCATCCTTCTTTCCACCCCCTCCGATACAAACTGCACTTTATCATGAAAGGCTCTAAGCCAATTTACTCAGTACGTATAAAATGTATCGTGCTGAAATTGTGCATTAGTAACTTATTTAGAATATTTATTAAGCGCAAAAAGAAACAGATGATTATTTTCACCCCTTCTACCACCTCCCATACAAATTGTACTTTTTCATGAAATACTCTTTAAAATTTATCGAGCTGAAATTGTGCGCTTAATATTTGTTTAGAATTATTAGTAAAGCAAAAAAAAAGTTTATTAGTTGTACCCCTTCTACCACCTCTCATACAATCTGACACAATTTCACAACTTTACAAAAAGTTGGTTTTCCTGTAAAGTACTGCAAGCTACTGATCTACAATTTAAAAGATGTCAAAAGCATGATGTTTTTAGCTTTTTGTGAAAAAGTCATTAAGGACTCTCCCCTCCTTCTACCACGTCCCATACAAACTGCACAATTTGGCTAAATCCAATAAACTAATTTTTTTAGTACCTATTAAATTTTGTAATCCTAAATTTAGTGGGGAACACTTTGACAGCAACTTTAGCGTGATGAGAAAAAATAAACTGCCAACAAGTCGGGCGAAATTTTATTATTCTTGGAGTTTATAAAAATTATGGAACAAGTTATTATTATTTTTCTATGTATATCAAATATATGTATTCACATGCAAAATTTAAACTATTGTATCTTTCACCAGAGCCCTAAAAAAATCACTCAAAATTTTCGACATTTTTGCTTACCACCTCCCTCTGCTTATTATTTTTAAAGTTTGTCCCATAACCCTCTCTATATCTCTACTGATTTTCAACTTCCTATCTGCATTCGTGGTGGAGATATTATCAAGTGTAGTTTTTGACTCTTTCCCTCCCCCCGCCTCCCCTTCCACCTAACACCCTCTAAAATTTAGAAAATTGAGCTCACTTACCCAATCAACAATCCACCCAAAAACGAACATTCTACCTTTAATGATCTCGGAGATATGAGCCCATATGTTCGGATTTTTTTTTCATTTTTAGGCTAATTTAGTCATGAAAAGGGAAAAAACAAAATTTCAGGGTAGCAAATTTTTTTTTTCTGTGTCGATCACAATACTTTATTATTAGAATAATAGAGTAATTAGTTCAAAGTCGTCAACCCATGTACCACTTCACCTACAAAATTTATTGAAATCAAAAAATTTCTCTTTCTTCCAGAGTATCGCAAGAATGGGATTTTTGCCCAATCGTAGTCCTCTTATGTTTATACTCTAGATGAAATCTGAGAGTATTATAAGTTTGCTCTAAAGTTTGTAACGCCAAGAAATAAGGCTCGGAGAAAAAAATGAATGATACAGAAGTTAATATTATCACTCAAAAATCTCAAAACCGGATGTCCGTCCGTCCATTCGCTCTCTAGCTTGAGAACACGTTGACCTAGAAGGCTCAAATTTCGTACGCGTCTTTTTTCACAAAAAAGTAAGGTCGAGTTTGTCAACGGGCCAAATCCCTCCACCCCTTCTACCCCCTCCCGTACAAAACGAAACAAATGCGCAATTTGACAATAAACGGATTTGCTCGAAAAGTTTAAAAGCTATTAGCCTGAAATTTAGAATATATTACTATTAGGATAATATCAATCTACCGCATAAAAATTATGCGTGTCTTCCCTCTCCTTCTACCACCTCCCATACAAACTGTACTT
Organism: Chorisops tibialis; assembly: GCA_963669355.1. Taxonomy (NCBI): domain Eukaryota; kingdom Metazoa; phylum Arthropoda; class Insecta; order Diptera; family Stratiomyidae; genus Chorisops; species Chorisops tibialis. The sequence continues at coordinate 246,853,266 of OY770262.1, forward strand.
GTCATGAATTACTCTAAACCAATTTACTCAGTGCGTATAAAATATAGCGAGCGAAAATCGTGCACCAAATATTTATTTTAAATTGTTAGTAGGGCTAAAAAAACTAGACGATTACCTTCACCCCTTCTACCCCCTCCCATACAAAATAGCACAATTTCGCAATTCGACTATAAATGGATTTGCTCGAAAAGTATAAAAGCTATTAGTCTGAATTTCGGGATATTTTACTTTCATAATGATTTCAATATACAATATAAAAATTATTTGCGTCCTCCCTCTCCTTCCAACCCCTCCCATACAAACTACACTTTTTCATGAAATGCTCTAAGCCAATTTTCTCAGAACATATAACATTTATCGAGCTCACATTTCGTAATAAATACTTATTTAGCATTATCACTAAGATAAGTAAAAAGTATTTGATTAGCTTTATTGCTTCTACCCCCTCCCATACAATATGACACAGTTTCACAACTTCACAAAAAATCTATTTTCTTGAAAAGTATGAATGTTACTGGTCTAAAATTTAAGAAATGTCAATTTTATGATATTTTTAGTTATTTCTGAAAAAATCACTAAAATCCCCCCACTCTTTCTACCACCCCCCATACAAACTGCACATTTTCACTAAATCTAACACACTAATTTTCTCAGCTCCTATTCAATTTTTGGACTAAGCATTTTGTATAAAACATTTGTATAGCTATTTTAGCGTGATGGGGAAAAAATTAGTTCAATGCTATCACCCCTTCTAACACTCCCAATACAAAATTTCTTGGGATCACAAAAAATTCTATTTCATCTAGAGTATCGTAGCCCTGTTATGTTTTTAATCAAAGTTTCAATGAAATATACATATCTGCGAAAACATCATGGTCTAATTTTAGAGTGTTGGAAATTGGAACTTAAAACTTAACGTCAACTCGGATTATCTTTTGCCTCCATTTCATCAAATCATTTCATCTTCCGAAAGAATTTTCTGATCACCTACATAAATTGAAATGAATTAGTCAAAAATCTCAAAACCGGATGTCCGTCCGTTTCGCACGTGTCTCCCAATCAGTCGTGCTCATCTCAATTTTTTCGATAAAATCTGACGCGCAAGAAACTGAAGCAATTTACCCAAGATTTCGTAAGCTGATAGTTTCCTCAATACTTCATATCTTCTAGACAATTCTCATGAACTCTGGTTTTCCGCTTGCATGGAAAAAATCGAAAATATTACCTGTCCCTAAAAGGCTACTTAAGTGCAACAGTAGTACAGACCTACCTCAATCTTACCCTTCGTCTCAAAAGCTTTTCAAAAATACTGATCTCTCAAATATCTTCCTACCGTAACGATTATGGCATTTTATCAGAATTTCAATCAAGTTTCAGAAAGCATCACAATTGTAATACTGCCTCAATTAACATCACCGCTTTTATAAGAGTTCTAATGGACACAGATCGAGTAACAACATATTGTTGCGAGCTAGAGGTTCGCCGATTTCAAGTAAAACACAATTCGTTTAAAACTAATAGATAATTTATTATTCGCAATCTTTTTACTTAATTTTCACGTTAACTTAATTCGCTTTAAAACGCACTACCGATATTTCGCTTTCTATCGCTTTTACTACTTTCGCGTTCAGATGTCTCTAATTCACTCCGTGGCTGCTGACAGCTACCGTGGTTTTATACCATTTCCCCTTTTTCTAGAAGCTACGGTCGTGGATGTTTTCGACTATTCTAGATGATTCTAGATGGCACTTTATAGCTTCTGTCGTGGATGTTTTCGGGTGTATGTCTCGACTATTCAAGTTCCGTCGGGTGTTTGCTAGAACGTTCTAGATGGCGTTTTACACAGTAGGGGATACTGATCTTGTATTTCCAGAAATATCGGCAGGTTTTGCCAGATCCATAACAATATGTTAGACATCTCCATGATACTCGTATTTAGCAAGGTGACCACAAAATTCTTCTTCATAAACTCTCAAACTGCTATACACTTTCGTTCTCCTCAACAGCCTTGGTAGAATATTTTCTTACAATTTGTCTTTGCCAACGGTATGTATTTTATCATCATTCCGGACAATTAATTGTGGTGAAGGTCAAGGAAGTGTAGTGGGTACTCCGATTTTCTAAATTTACGTTAATAATCTCCCGTTCCATGTAAGCTAAGCTATCCAATCGGTATGGTCGAACATGAGCTACAATCTATAAACGAGGAGCTTATTAGTATTACCAATTGGGCACAAACAAATCGTATGCAGCTAAGCCCTTCCAAAACTGATATCATTCCTATATATAAAAAAAGATACATTTGTCATCTCTCCCATCTGTTTTACTTGACAACAATATTGTAGAACTCGAGCACGTCTTATCTCTAAGATAATCAAAGGGCTCAATATTCAATATTCACAAAACTGCTGGTCCTGATGGCATTCCACTATTACACGAAATGTTTTTTCTCTTTAGCTAAATCCTTTCGCGAAAATGAAACATAAAAGAATTATGATTGTGCGTAAAGCCTAATCAAATGATACTCTAGATGAAATAGGAAAGAGTTTATTGTACCGAAAAATATGTTTTCTCAAAGTCTTTCGAATGGTGAATAGTGACTATTGTATGGGAGGTGGTAAAAGGAGAAGAGGGAGGTTTGAAATTTTTGTATTTAACACCAAGCGTAGTATACAAAATGTTTCATGTTAAATTTAACGTTTGTAATATAGCTTTCAAAATTTTCGAGGAAATTGAACAATTTTTGTCTGATTTTATGGTATTCAGATCAGATCAGATAAATATATTTTGACGTTAATGATATTCACATCATTATACAATGCCCTAATTTTCAAGTTAATACCTGAAATGGTTTCGGAGAAAAACTAATTTCTTTAAATTTCGAAATTTCATGAAATTTGTATGAGAGAGGATAGAAGGAGTGAAGGGAACTCCAAGTTACTTTTTTGACAAATTTCAGCACGATAGGTCGGAGCTTTCTAGAGTTATGTTGTAGACAGACAGACAGGCGGACAGACGGACAGATAGACAAACAGACGGACATACGGACAAGGGAAAAATTTTGGCAAAATTTTGAGTTTGAACTTTTCGTAGTTTTAATGGAAATCGATGTAATGCATTCAACAAAATTATGCATTTGTATGGGAGGTGGTAGAAGGAGTATCGGAATCGAGGTTTTTGAGCGACAACAAATATTTCTGTACCTTTGGCGACTTTATGCGAGAATTATTCCTTAGCGAAAAAGTAAGGCAAACACAATATACTCTCAGATTTCATCTAGAGTATAAAAACATAACCGAAGTAAATTGTTGGAAAGGTACATTAATAAGCTCTCCAACAAGATATTACGCATCGAGCTATCTTAAGTAGTTTCGGAGATATTGGCCTTTTAGTTTGACAACCTCCTCCACGAACCAAAAACTAGAAAATCACCCCTAAGTCACTAGGGGTTGAAGCTACAAGTTTTCCGCAATATATTTTTTTGTGCAGCACGAGGTCCCCTATCACCATGTTTTTTTTGTCGTATCTATTCTGTTACACCCTGTATACACTGAGTAAATTGGCTTAGAGCGTTTCATGAAAAAATGCAGTTTGTATGGGAGGTGGTGGAAGGAAGGGGAGCACTCCAATAACTTTTATACAGTAGATTTATATTATCATAAAAGTATTATATTCCAAATTTCAGATCAATAGCAATTATATTTTTCGGGTAAATCCATTTATTGTGAAATTGCGAAATTGTGTCATTTTGTATGGGAGAGGGTAGAAGGGGTGGAGCGATTTGGCCCGTTCACGAACTTGACCTTACTTTTTTGTTGAAAATGACGTATACAAAATTTGAACTTTCTAGCTCAACGCGTTCTTAAGCTAGAGAGGACACGGACCGACGGGCGGACAGACGGACGGACGGACGGACATCCGGTTTTGTGATTTTTGAGTGATTTTATGAACTTCTGTATCATTCATTTTTTTCTCCGAGTCTTATTTCGTGGCGTTACAAACTTTGTGGCAAACTTATAATACTCTCAGATTTCATCTAGAGTATAAATATTCTGAAGAGAATGACAGATATCTCTTCAGAACATTTTTCAACCAATGGCGAATGCTCAGGCAATACCTTAGAAAGGAAAGAAAGTGACTCCCTCGAATTACCGCCGTATAGCTATAACTTCAGTGCTATCAAAAGTGATGAAAATGGCTGTCAATCGCAAACTATTCAGTTACCTTGAAGATAACGATTTTAACCATGACCGCCAATACAAATTCCGTGCGGGGCGTTCCATTGATGAGTCTATCTGACTGAATGTCGAACTCGTGCATTCACAAATACGGCGAAGGTCAGGTACTGGATCTTGACATTGTGAAGGCCTTCGGCAGAGTTTGACAAATAGGTTGAGAATTTCCCTTTTGAACACTCGATACGAGTCGTAAAGGATGGCATATCAGCCCAACCGCTCCAGATCGATTGCAGCGTGGCTCAAGACTTCTCCACTTTCTTTTTAATATTCATTAATGACTTTCTGTCAAAACTCAGGCCTGCAATCTATCCCTTAAAAAGAATGTACTGGCAGATTCTTCGAAGATAGCCTTTGGTAATGTAAAATTACACTCTTCAGAATAATTTACATTAATCGGCGTAATTGGAACAATCATATTATGATATTGCATTTGATGCCTCCAAATACCGTGGTATTCTTTGATGATGTAAAAAGTGTTTTACGCCTCTCCAAGACCTCCATTCATCTTTGTCTCGAATACAACTACAGATGTAGGCCGGGACTCCTAAAACACAACTTTTGGTACTCGATCGAATCCAATAGCATGCGTGCTATGTAGTTAAAGATGATATTATAACAGTTTCTATACATTCCCACAAACATCGTAGAAACATCGAGGTACTTAGTGTTTGCTATCGATATTTCCACGGTAAATTCAACGAAGAACAGTCCTTCGTCACCCGCACATCAAGACTATGGAATGTATTGCCGCCTCACGCGTTCCCAACAACTTACAACTTTCAGTGTTTCACAGATAACATCCACTGACAGTTAAGACTTTTCCTGTCAGAAACTCTCTTGTAACCCCATTACTCACCTACCCTATACCGACTTAACTGTGCATCCAATGTATTAAAGGGTGACTCCCAAAGCTATGTTTGGTGTTTAAAAAAACAGATCGAAAAAATTTCCATTTCATCTAGAGTGTCGTATGATTGCGCAATCGACCTTTTTGAAGTGGAACTGTTTCACTTTTACATCGTTTGCCCATTTTATTTCGAATAAGTTTTCATTGCCATTTGCAAATGAAAAATTAAATAAATAAATCACGTATTGAAAATGATTCTTTGCGGAGGACCATTTTAGTACGACAGAGAAATCATTTACGACTCCTTTTTGGACTTATTTATGATTAAAACAATAACAAAAAAGAGGTTTTTATTTGAATCTTTTAGTTTTCTGGGACTCATGCCATGAAAACATGCTACATTAGAAACTTATTCTAACAAACTATCTTTCCGCATAAGTAAATATACAAACGATATTCAGACGGCCAGGAAATGAAAACCAATCTCATCGCTTTCGTTACATAAAGGTCATGTGAAAGGTTGATTATTCAAGAAATACCCTCGACGCGGTGTTAACCCAATCTACCCGGATCGAAACTCTTCTTCGCCCGAGAAGACCTAAGAAAACCTTTTGTGAAACATTATGTATTATAAAAACCTAATGGTGTGCGAGTACGAAAAATGAACCATATAATCCCGATACTTTCTCCAACTTTCCCAGTACCACAACGAATGAAATATCGTAGAAAACTCTCTTATCCAACGTCTTCACTACTCGGAAATGAATCGCTTGTCAAATTATCACCTTCATAATTAATAGACGGTTGGAATTACCTAAAATTTGGCCGCAGGATAGATTAAGTTCGATGGACTCTATCAAATATAGGGCTGCAAATTCTATTTCAATGCTAATTTTCAACGTTCATATTAGCATTGTAATGAAAATCGATTTATTTGTTTTACGTGCGTAGTCATTTTTGTCGATGAACTTTTTTTTTAATTGTAAATAAATTACAATGTTGAACTGCGCGATCCATAAATAAAATTGAATTGAAATGCCATTATATATTGTCTAAAGGTAACTTTAAATTTACTATTGTGTATGATGAAAATTCATCGCCAGCGAGCGAGAAAAAATTCAGGACTTCCTATTTGCAAATGTATTTTTCATCGATTTCATTTTTTACCGGTGAAAATCTGATGGTAAATATCTTCTATGGAACCACCCCGACATGCACAGATTATGTATGTGTGCATGGGGTATTATATTATTGTTAATTTCGCGTACATCCTTGCGCAAAAAAAAAAAAAGGGGAACAATTTGCAGAAAATGTGTCGTTTGAGATTTTTTTCATATAAAAACGGAGAAAAATCTGAAGACAGCATTCAAAAAGCGATTAAAGGCACGAGATGAAAATTACCTTTAGCGAATTCTAGGAAAACAAATTACCATAAAATATGAATTGGAGCTCATTATATGACGATTTCTAACGAAATTAAAATTCCCAATGATTGATTAAGATCATTGAATTTCAATAATGTTTATACTCTAAATGAAATCCGAGAGTATTATAAGTTTGCTCAAAAGTGTGTAACTCTAAGAAATAAGGCTCAACTCAATTCAATTTCAATTCATTTATTGCTTACATATAACTAACATGACCAGATAACAAGGATTACATTTCGTTTTATAAATTTACTTTGCACTTTAGGAATGCTTAAACGTACTTCAATGATATTTACATAATTAATTATAATTCAAAAGTGTTTTGTATGAAAAAAAAAATAGTAATTTTATATAATATAGGAGGAAAAGAAAAAATTATTCGGAAGAAGATAGTAATCATCATCCGCGATGGTGAGCATTGTCTTTTTATACTCTAGATGGAATCTGAGAGTATTATAAGTTTGCTCTAAAGTTTGTAACGCCAAGAAATAAGGCTCGGAGAAAAAAAATGAATGATACAGAAGTTAATATTACACTCAGAAATCTCAAAACCGGATGTCCGTCTGTCCCTCTGTCCGTCCGTCCGTCTGTCCGTCCGTCCGTCCGTCTGTCCGTCCGTCCGTTCGCTCTCTAGCTTGAGAACGCGTTGAGCTAGAAAGCTCAAATTTCGTACACGTCGTTTTTGACAAAAAAGTAAGGTCAAGTTCGTGAACGGGGCAAATCGCTCCACCCCTTCTACCCCCTCCCATACAAAATGACACAAATGCGCAATTTGACAATAAACGGATTTGTTCGAAAAGTATAAAAGCTATTGGCTTGATATTTGCAATATATTACTTTTATGATCATTATCAATCTACCGTATAAAAATTATGAGTGTCCTCCCCCTCCTTCTACCACCTCCCATACAAACTGTACTTGTCATGAATTACTCTAAGCCAATTTACTCAGTGCGTATCAAATTTAGCGAGCTAAAATTATCCACTAAATATTTATTTAAAATTGTTAGTAAGGATAAAAAAAATTAGACGATTAGCTTCACCCCTTCTACCCCCTCCCATACAAAATGACACAATTTCGCAATTCCACAATAAATGGATTTGCTCGAAAAGTATCAAAGCTATTAGTCTGAATTTCGGGATATATCACTTCCATAATTACTTCAATATACAGTATAAAAATTATTTGCGTCCTCCCTCTCCTTCCAACTCCTCCCATACAAACTACACTTTTCCATGAAATGCTCTAAGCTAATTTTCTCAGAACATTTAACATTTATCGAGCTCACATTTTGTAATAAGTACTTATTTAGCATTATCACTAAGATTAGAAAAAAAATATTTGATTAGCTTTGCTGCTTCTACCCCCTCCCATACAATATGACACAGTTTCACAACTTCACAAAAAATCTATTTTCTTGAAAAGTATGTATGTTACTGGTCTAAAATTTAAGAGATGTCAATTTTATAATATTCTTAGTTATTTCTGAAAAAATCACTAAAATCCCCCACTCTTTCTACCACCTCCCATACAAACTGCACATTTTCATTAAATCTAACTCACTAATTTTCTCAGCTCCTATTTAATTATTGGAGTAAGCATTTTGTATCAAACATTTTTATAGCTACTTTAGCATGATGGGGAAAAAATTAGTTCAATGCTATCACCCCTTCTAACACTCCCCATACAAAATTTCTTGGGATCACAAAAAATTCTATTTCATCTAGAGTATCGTAAGATTGCGCTTTACGTGCAATCGTAGCGCTGTTCTGTTTTTTATTTGGCACCGGTAATATTTGTGATGAGTTTATTAGATTCATAGGCGATAGATAATAGGGATTTCCTACGGCTGGAACATTCTGTGCATATGCACTTCTTAGAAGAGAGTTTGGGTGATCGTACAGCTTCTTGGCTCTCTTGGTCCACAAATCGGATAGATATTGCATAAGTGGTTCTACGTTCGCTGCTTTGTAAATTTCTAGGTTTGAGTACAGCTTATTTGTGTTCTTAAACTTCATTACCAGACAATGTCTTAAGACCTTTCTTTCAAAACATTCTAATATATTTGCCATAGTAGTAGATATTGAGAACCAATTTGAGAAACCATATGCAATGACAGGTCTTATTAACTGTTTGTATAGTAAGAGCTTGGTTTTTCTAACAAGTTTGGATTTGTTGCATATAACTGGCATAAGCATGTTGAATACTCGGTTTGCCTTTATGAGAGACAAACACGCGTGATTATTAAATTTAAGTAAGCTGTTCAGATGTATACCCAAATATTTAATATTATTCACTACAGGTATTTGTGTGCCGTTTAGTGATAGACTTAGTAATTTGCTCCTTTTACACACAGTTCTTGGCCCTTTGCCGCTGGCATTCCGAAAACAAATTAAGCGCGATTTGTCTGAGTTTATGTTGATACACCACTTTTGGTAGTAATCGTTTATGGCTTGCAAGTGACTATCAATTAATTTCAAGCCCTGGGTTGGATCGCGAGCGTTAGTGTAGATAAGAGTGTCGTCGGCATATAAGATTGCCGTTGACCTTAAATTGGAGTTTTGACGTACTTTTTTGTGTGGAAAGTCGTGCAAATAGATATTGTATAGCTTCGGACCGAGATAGATCCTTGTGGGACACCGGATTTAACTTCAATTTCCGTGGACCAGCAATTGTCAATGCAAATTTTCAATTTCCTTTCCATAAAGTAACTGAATATTAACCTTAAGGTTACGTTCGGCATTCCCGTAGAGTTTAACTTGTATAGTAGATCTTTCACCCATACAGAATCGAACGCTTTTTTATATCTAGTGAACATATTACAGTAGTTTCCTTATTTCTAAGATTCCTAGTAATGTCGTTTTGTATTTTAACTAGTGCATGCTCAGTCGAGTGGAATTTTTTGAAACCAAACTGTTCCTCGGGTATTAGCGAGTTTTCTTCGCAGAATTGGTCAATATCACGCTCCATAATTTTTTCCAGGATTTTTCCGACATTAGAGAGAAGGGATATTGGTCTGAAGTTGCTGACTTCATAAGAAGAGTTGTTTTTGATAATAGGGATCAACTTAGCTTTCTTCCACTCGCTGGGGAAGTATCCATTGTTTATACAGTTATTAATAAGACAGACCAAGTAATTTTGAGCATTTTTTGATAATCTTTTCAGAATAAAGGAGGATATATCATCAAGCCCCGGAGACTTTTTTGGTTTGATTGTTTTAATCAGTTTTCTTAGGTATTTTCTATTAATGAAGGGTCGCTCGATTTCATCGTCATTAGATTTGAGACCGTCCGAAAAGCTGATTAAATCTGTTTCTGAGCCCAAGGAGTTTATAAAGTTATGAACGTCGTCCAATATTTGATTCGTATTGGTGACAGTGTCTGCTGGAAGTTTCTCTCGGTACAGATTTGTATAAAAACGCTCAAAAGCTAATAGCTTGTCCTTAGTGCTATAAAGAACATGGCTGCCATCCGAAACTTTTGGGAATTCCTTCGGTTTATTCCTCCCAACAATACGATTTATATCTTTATAGACCGCTGGGCCAGGTTTGAGACCTTTTAATCTTTTTTCGAATTCAGTACTAAGGTGCAGATTAATTTGACTATCTATATCCTGTGATAAGAGTCGGATTCTACTACTAAGGTTTCTTGTTTCTTGATTGTGTATAAAGCAGTTTTTTTCCAACCTCAATTTAAGATCTTTACGCCAACATTTGCGGATTTTAAAAAGCCTTTGAATATGCTGCGGAAGTTTGATTCTTGTTTTAATATTGTTACTTAAAGTGGAATGCTTGTCGATAGTTAACAAGACCGCTTGATTGAAGTATGCTAAATATTCGTCTATTTTTGCATTAGTCAGGTTCGTATTTTCTAACGGGGGCAGCAACTCAAAACTAGAATCCATATCCAGCATAAAAGTCCGCCAGTTTGTGTTACGAAACGATCTAAAGCTTGGTGGGTATACGATTTCGGGGACGAGCGAGGAAAAGTTAATTTTAAGCTTAACTCCGTAGTCGTCGGAGAATGAATCTACAGTTTGACATGTATAATTTGGTGTTAAAGAGTTGATTATATTGCCGGAGACTATAAAAAAATCAATCACACTGCTACTTGGAGGAAAAGTTAATGTGTTAGGATGCACAGTAACAAAATTATTGATATGCGCATTTTGATCAAACCAATCGTTGATAATTCTACCGTAATTATTTATTTTTGCGCTGGCCCAGCTAGGATGTTTTGCATTTAGATCTACCCCCATGATAACAAAGTCAAATTCATTACTTTCGTACAGAGAGTTTATTTCGCTTAGAAGATTACGAATATCCGAAGCACTTATAGTTTTAGGCACCATGTACGCTGATATAATGAGGATTTTTTTCAGTGTGTTGTCCTTTTCTAAAAATGTTAAAACCGCAGAAATTATGGGTATATTAGAGAACTGTAGTGATAACGTATTAATATTGAAATTGCGTCTGTATATAATCGCGACACCCTGTTTATCATCGTTTCTAAGCACTACATGGTTAGCTATGGAAAGACGATTATTTGCTTTTAATCTTGTTTCGTTTAACAGAAGAACATCTGGTTCATTCTCCTGAATAAAATCAAGCAGCGATAACTTTTTAGCATTGGAGACTAGTGACCTTGCATTTAAAGTAATAATTTTAATTGATTGATGCATTTTTGCATAAAATAAAGAAGAACTCGAAGTATTGTGCCTGCTTTTCATTTCTGTCTTGCAGGGATAGTAAGTCAGGTAAGAATTGGTTAATCCTACTAATAAGCTCTGATAGGTTCATACCGAAAAGATTTTGTGACAGGTTTAAGAAATCGTTGGAAGTAAAGAAATAAGGCTCGAGAAAACAAAATAATGACACAGAAAGTAATATTATCACTCAAAAATCTCAAAACCATATGTCCGTCCGTCTATAAGCTCTCTAGCATGAGAACGCGCTGAGCTAGAAAGTTCATATTTTGAACGCGCCATTTTTAACAAAATGTAAGGTCAAGTTTGAATACGGCCCAAACCGCTTACAATAAATAAATTTCCTCCGAAACTACAGAAGCTAATAGTTTGAAATTTAGAATATTTTATTATAAATCCTTGCACGTTTTCATGAAAGGCAGTATATCAATTTTCTCAGTACATACAACAGTTACCGTGCTCAACTTTTATACATAAAACTAAATTATCATTATTATTAAGAACCAAAAAAAAAGTACTAATTAGCATCACCCTTCCATGAAATATAACACAATTTCACAACTTTACAAAAAGTAGATTTTGCTGAAAAGTATGTAGCTACTAATCTGCAATTTAAAACATGTCAAAAGCATGATGTTTATAGTTATTTCTGAAAATGTCGTTAAGAACTCGCCCCTCCTTCTATCACCTCTCATACAAACTGTACAGTTTCACTAACCCCAATACACCAATTTGTTCAGTACACATTCAGTTTTCGGCGTTTAAATTTCGTGTAAAACATTTTTATAGCTACTCAATATGAAGTGGAAAAAATTAGTTCAATGCAGCCGCACCCAATCTACTACTCCCCATAAAGATTTTCTTACTATCACAAAAATTCCTATTTCATCTAGAGTATCGTATGATTGGGCTTTACGCCCAATTGTAGTCCTGTTATGTTCTTGTAATTAATTTAAATCGTCACTATGACAACAATTTTATCAATAAAAATGTTCACCGGTACTATGACAACCGTTTTAAAAGAATAAAAATATTAACTATTATTTTGACAATTGTTGAAATATTGTCTGTGCTGCCATGTTTTTCCTCAGGAATATTAGCTAAAGTTAGCTTAAAGCCATGAATTTCGAAAATAAATGTAGAATATGAGGCCTAATTTTAGTACATTTGCATCGAAAGCGCCACGATATCCTCCGGTGTATAAAGGCAATTACATTGATTCATTTAGAATTATCGAAAAATTGAAAATCCGAAATTGATTAAATAGTATATTATATCAAATATATTGTTACATGCAGACCTTGCAGCCCCGCCGCTCGATCTCTCTCGAATAGACATGAATTATGTAGAACAGTGTACTCCGCTATGTAGAAAGCTACAATTAAAGATCTAGAGCTTTCCAGTATAGTTCACACATACATACCGAAGGAAACTTCGAGAACACTCATGAGTGTGGGAATAGATGTATAAAAGCACGAAAGCTTTCAGCGAGAAACCCAGTCAGTTATTTTTATTACGAAGACGCGAACCAGTGAAAGCGATAGAAAAGAACGCGGCGGTATTGCCATATAGTGCGAATTAAGCGGGAAATTGGATTAAAGTGCGAATAAATAAATTATCACTTATTTTTTTTTTTAAACGAATTGTGTTTTTACTTGAAATCCCGGCGAACCCCTAGCTCGCAACAATATTCTGCGCCATAGCCGGTCTCAAGCCCGGTTGAGAAAGGAGGAGGGCGCATAGTACCTGAATGGACAGCAACACCAGTGCGTCTCAGGAAGTAGGCAAAAACTATGACGTAGTTGGACTCGCAGCACAGCTGTGAGAACTCCAGCATGTCATAATTTGCTGAAAATTATTTTACCAGGGTGAAATAAATAAGTGGGGCTGGCCCTCCCGGTCGGAGGCTGGGTTCCAACAACGCATCTCCGAAAAAAACACAGAAACCTGGAAAACAACTTCGGAAGAATGGACTCAACGGCAACGACACCACAATCCAAATAGTGACTACTCTTTTTGAACTTAGAATGTTCGATTCTTACTCAGGGCAGGAGCTCTGAAAGAGTTACTCGAAGAAGTGGCAAAATATAACATCAACATATCTGCCATCCTACGCGTCGGCATCGGTCTCATGATTGAAGGCTAAGTTTCAGCTTGCGATCCGCAGTTTGCAGTGTTTTAGTGTCGCCCGTGCTAAGGCCTAGAACTGCACGGGTATATAGCAGTTTAACGCTGTTGACTCCGAGGTAGCGAAATTTTTTTATTGTATTTTTGGTTGTGTATTGTTTTGATTTTAATATTACCAAAGCGTTGTTTGTCGTTATATTTTTTTTTTTTTTTATAGTATGGGGACTACGTGAGTGCACTGCGGTCTTTCCGACCTATTGTACGATGATTGACCCAATTCCCTACCATATCCCAGTAGCTTTAGCTAATTTGAGTATTAGTGAGGGAGCCATGTTGGCTAGTTCCTCGGTGGAAAGGATGCCCTTCCCAAGAATCTTGAGTCTACTCCTTGCCATTGCTTCGCACTGGCATAGGATATGTATTGTCGTTTCCGAGTCTTCGAGACAGAGACGACATATGTCGGTTTCAGCTAAGCCCATTTTTTTGAGGTGATGGTTTACTCCACTATGCCCCGTCATTAGCCCGATTAGAGTATTGATGTCCCTTTTGCTGAATCTCAGGATATCCTCCACTTTGTTTTTATGTGGTAGGATTAATTTTTTCGAGGTTGATAAACCAGGAAGTCTATTCCAGTGGATTATATGTTCTTCTTGGACCCACTTTTTAATTGAGGAGTTAAGAAATCCTTTTGGTTTTCCGCAGAAAGGTTCTGGGCCAATTAAGTTTTCTTCCGCACCGTTTTTAGCTAAGCGATCTGCCTCCTCATTTCCCTCAATTCCTACGTGTCCTAGCACCCACATTAAGGTTACGTCATTCCTTTTTCCCAGGATTATTAGGTCTTGAAGGCAGTCCCAAACTAGCTTCGATCAATGTTTGTTGGATGATAGGGCTTTTAGAGCTGCCTGACTATCCGAGAGGATATAAATTGGTTTGTTGCGATGAGCTCTCCTTATGTTTTCTTGGATGCATAGCTCGATTGCCACTAGTTCAGCCTGGAAGATTGTGGCTTCTTTGCCGAGTGATTTTGAAACCGAGAAGTTAGGTCCCTTAACTCCAGCTCCCGTCCCCTCAGAGGTGCACGAACCGTCTGTGTACCAGATGGTTGAACCCTCTGTCATTTCAGGTGATGTGGATTGCCAGTCCGTGCGTTCACCAATAATAACCTTGAATGGGGTTTCAAAGTTATATTTTGTCGGCATTTCGTCCGACAAAGTGGAGGCTAGAGCCTCCCATTTTGGGTTATTTAGGATTTTGAGGTGGCCTCTAAAATCCCCTGGTTTATAGTTGTTTTCCCTTTGTAAGCGTAACACCCCTTTGATAGCTTCCCTTTTTATTTGGAGATGTATCGGAGGAATGTTAAGGAACATTTCCATTGCCGCTGTGGGACAGGTTTTCATCGCACCTGTGATGCCAAGACAAGCTAGCCTTTGGATTTTTTGTAGCGTGAGCTGTGCTTTTCTTTGCAACGTTTTAGTCCACCATACCGTTGATCCGTATGTGACTATTGGAAGAATGATTGTTCTGTAACACCAGTAAATCATTTTGGGCTTAAGTCCCCATTTCCTACCAAATAAGCTTCTACAGGCCCAAAATGCCTTTAGAGCTTTGGCATGAGTCCATTCTATATGTTTGTTCCAGTTGAGTTTTCTATCCAGTATAACTCCTAGATATTTTACCTCTTCTGAAAGGGGTATAATTGTTCCATTTATTGAAGGGGGTGTGATGTGGATATTCCTTCTATTTGTAAATGGTACCAACTCAGTCTTACTTGGGTTGATGTTCAAGTTTTTAGACCGACACCAGTTCATTATCATATCTAAGGCAGATTGTGTTCTTTCCGATATAATAGAACCATACTTATCTCTAATAATAATGACGAGGTCGTCAGCATATCCTATAACCTCGTAACCCTGTTCCGCTAGATGGTCCAGGAGTTCATCCACTACAATAGACCATAGAAGTGGAGATAGTACCCCACCTTGGGGACATCCTCTATAGGTCTGTGCAGTCAGTGAGCTATCACCCAATTCCGTGATAGTCATTCGACTTCTTAGCATGGCATGTATCCATTTAATTGTGGCCGTTTCCAGCCCTTTTTTTCCTAGCTGCCGCTATAATGGCTTCATGGGGAGTATTATCAAAAGCTCCCTCTATATCTAGGAATGCGCAAAGCGCAATTTCTTTATAGTCTTTCGCCTTTTCGATTTGTCTTACCAAATCGTGAAGAGCTGACTCTGTTGATTTGCCCTTTTGGTAGGCATGTTGATTTTTGTTAAGACGAACCTTGTTAGGCCCTGTTCTTAAGTGTGCATCCACTAATTTCTCCATCGTTTTGACGAAGAAGGAGGTTAGGCTTATAGGACGATATGACTTGGGCTGATCAATAGGGCGATTGCCTGCCTTCGGTATAAATACCACCCTTGCTTTCCTCCATATTTTGGGGATGTATCCCCAACTATAACTGGCTTTAAAGATCCTTATCATTATTGTCGTTATATATTTTTATACTCTAGATGAAATCTGAGAGTATTATAAGTTTGCTCTAAAGTTTTTAACGCCAAGAAGTAAGGCTCGGAGAAAAAAATGAATGATACAGAAGATAATATTATCACTCAAAAATCTCAAAACCGGATGTCCGTCCGTCCGTTCGCTCTCTAGCTTGAGAACGCGTAGAGCTAGAAAGCTCAAATTTTGTACACGTCGCTTTTGACAAAAAGTAAGATCAAGTTCGTGAACGGGCCAAATCGCTCCACCCCTTCTACCCCCTCCTATACAAAATGACACAATTGCGCAATTTGACAATAAACGGATTTGTTCGAAAAGTATAAAAGCTATTGGCCTGAAATTTTGAGTATGTTACTTTTATGATAATATCATATATACCGTATAAAAATTATGCGTGTCCTCCCCCCTCCTTCTAACACCTCCCATACAAACTGTACTTGTCATGAATTACTCTAAGCCAATTTACTCAGTGCGTATAAAATTTACCATGCTGAAATTGTGCACCAAATATTTATTTAAAATTTTTAGTAAGGCCAAAAAAAAAATTAGACGATTAGCTTCACCCCTTCTACCTCCCATACAAAATGACACAATTTCCCAATTTGATATTAAATTGATTTACTCGAAAAATATAAAAGCTATTAAACTGAATTTTGGGATACATTACTTTCATAAAAATTTAAATCTACAGTAAAAAAATTATTTGTGTCCTCCCTCTCCTTCCACCCCCTCCCATACAAACTACACTTTTTCATGAAATGCTCTAACACTTAATTAGTATTATCACTAAGACCAAAAAAAAATATTTGATTAGCTTCACTGCTTCTACCCCCTCCCATACAATATGACACAGTTTCACAGCTTTACAAAAAATCGATTTTCTTGAAAAGTATGAATGGTACTAATCTGAAATTTAAGAGATGTCAATTTTATAATATTCGTAGTTATTTCTGAAAAAATTACTAGAATTCCCCCATCCTTTCTACCACCTCCCATACAAACTGCACATTTTCACTAAATCTAACTCACTAATTTTCTCAGTTCCCATTCAATTTTTGGAGTAAGCATTTTGTATAAAAAATTTTCGTAGCTACTTTAGCATGATAGAAAAAAAATTAGTTCAATGCTATCATCCCTTCTAATACTTCCCATACAAAATTTCTTGGGATCACAAAAAATTCTGTCATCTAGAGTATCGTAAGATTGCGCTTTACGCGCAATCGTAGCCCTGTTATGTTTTTTTCTTAATTGCATAACAGTAGTATGATTTTAAGTAATAATTTTACTTTATTATTTTAATAATAAAGTATTGTGATCGACTTCGAAAAAAAATTTGCTACCCAGAAATTTTGTTATTTTTTCCGTTTTTTATGACCAAAACCTAAAACTGCAAAAAAAACAATCTGCCTGTCTATATGCCGTACACTATCCACCGTACGCCGTACGCGTACGCTCAGCACACATTAACTACCAAACCCTTCAAGATAGAAAGTTCATTTTTGGGTGCATTGTAGACAGTTGCGGATCTCAGGCGGACACCTATTTTTGGGGGGTATTTTGGGATAATTAACAGTATACAGATCCACAATTAGCTTAGAAGAAGGCTAATTATTGTAAGGGGTGAAAAGAATATACACAGAGAAAAAATTATTATTTGTTCCAAAAGTGTTATGCACCGTCTCCCCCTGGTCAAACGTACACAAGATGTTTCATGTACAAAAAAAATACACAAGAACTGAAAATTTTTGAATGAGATTTTAAGGTGGAAATTTGAAAATTCACGAAATGCATTTTAAAGAAAATCCTTAAAAGCATGAATTATTAACTGGTTGAATACCTTCAAAACTTCTACCCCATCCCATACAAAATTATTTCCTTGACAATTTCTCAGAAATCAATTATCACTATAAAAAGTTATCAATTTGAAATTTTGAACAAACGTTTTTAAAATAGTTGAAACGAAATTACGTCAAAAGTTTTGAAATCGCGCTTACCCTTCTACACCCTTCCATACAAAAGAAAGATTTCGACCAATTTCAATAAATAATATCTCCCAAAATAAAAGCTACAAATATGAAATTTTGTACGAGCATCTTAAAAGAGAACCAAGATAAAACTACATCATAAATTTCACGATTCCTTTACCTTCGCCACCCCCTCCCATACAAATTTTTGGTTTCGTGAATGTAAAATAAAATAAACTGCCAACAAGTCGGGCGAAACTTTATTATTTTTGGGACAAAATGCGCATGCGTAGAAAGTCAATATGCAGGTTAGAGTGGTTAGGGAAGACTAAGTGAAGGAGCTTCTTGGGCAGGGCAGTTCTCAATTTAACACTTTCCGGAAAAGTTCAAAAGCTCCATATTTCATTGGTTTATTTCTGCAAGTTTGAGTTTTCATGAAGGGAGGGGGGAGGGTGATAGTAAGGGTGGGTGGATGTTAATAGTTTCTTAATTGATTGCTTGAACCAAATCCAATATTCTTTGTATAGAATATCAGTTTCATAGACGAAGTTGCATAGAATTTTCATTGGATTCGGTGAATTTTAAATTCACGAAACCAAACATTTGTATGGGAGGGGGTAGAGGAGGTAGAGGAATCGTAAAATTTGTGATGTAGTTTTATTTCTTTTTTTTTATGAGGTGCTTGTACAAAATTTCAAGTTTTTAGCTTTTAATTTGTTAGTTATTAGTTGATTTAATGAAATTGGTCGAAATCATACTTTTGTGTGGGAGGGGGTAAAAGGGCAAATGCTATCTCAAAACTTTAAACGTAATTTTATTTCAACTATTTTTGTAAGTTCTTGTGCAAAATTTCAAATTGATAGCATTTAATAGTTAAGTGATAATTGATTTCTTAGAAATGGTCGAAAAAAAATTTTTGTATGGGAGGGGGTAGAAGTTTTAAAGATATTCGACCAGTTAATATTTTAAACTCTTGGAGATTTTTTTTAAATGCACTTCGAAAATTTTCAAGTTTCTACCTAAAAATTTCATTCAAAAATTTTCAGTTTATGTGTTTTTTTCATTGCGCATGAAACACTTTGTGCACGTTAGACCCCCACTTCGGTGCATAACAATTTTGGAACAAATTATTATTTTTTTTCCATGTACATTAAATAGATGTGTCGACGTGCAAAATTCAAACTTTGTATCTTTTACCAGAGCCATAAAAAAATCACTCAAAATTTTCAACATTTTCGCTTCCCACCTCCCTCCCCTTACACCCTCCAACTTAAATTTGTTACCAAAATTAAAGACTATATAGTTCTACAATCTGACAAATTTTAAATTTGATATGTGTACTCAATTTTGAGATTTGGTGATTTGTAGTTTTGGAAAGTGCGCCATTTTTTAAATGCTCCCCATTTCCCCCCACTACTATTATGTCCATATATTATATTTTTTTCATATGTCACTAGTAAAGCTTAGTATTCATTTCAAGTTTCAATTACATAGCTTAAGAGACAGTCGAGATATTAATTTTTAAGTGTTTTTCCTTGCACCCCCCCTGACCCTCCCCCTTACAAGAAATAGCTTCTATCTAAACTGATTCTAGTAGATCTTGATGCCATCTTAATTGTTTAAAAATATCAATTTTTTATGGGTAGTAATTTCGAAGATGTAATCATTTGAAAAAAAAATTCGGCCGCCAATTGGCTCTTAGCCCCCCCTTTTCGCACCCCAATGGATAAAAAAATTAAATTATTTTTAAAAGTTGTCCCACAAACTCTTCTATATGTGTGTTGATTTTTAGCTTTCTAGTTGTAACCATGGTTGAGATATTTGAATTCGTATTTTTCGGTTTAAGCGCTCCCCCTGCCTCCCCCTGAACCCGTACACCCCCCAAAATGGGTATCCGCCTGAGATCCGCAACTACCTACAATCCCTCCAAAAATGAACTTTCTATCTTGAAGGGTTTGGGAGTTAATGTGCGCTGAGCGTACACGTCGGCGTACGGCGTACGGCGGACGGCGTACAGACAGACGGATTTTTTTTTTTTGCATTTTTAGGCTATTTTAGTCATGAAACGCGAAAAAAAAAAATTTCAGGGTAGCAAATTTTTTTTTTTTCCCAAGCCGATCACAATACTTTATTATTAAAATAATAAAGTAAAAATATGAGCTTCACTTCACTCTTTCTACCACCTCCCATACAAATTTTTGTATTGAAAATTTAAGAAAAGTATTTCTCCTCCGATCATATGATTACCAAAGCAAAGTGATTAGGATGTTGATAAGCAGATTCGAAATCATCCAAAACCTTCTACTTTCTCTGCCACTTCCCATACAAATGCCATAAATTCCGACAAAAATTTTTCAATTTCCTCGAAAATTATGAAAGCAACAAACTGTAATTTCAGCATGAAACATTCTGTGTACTATCTTCGGTGTTATATACAAAAATTACAAACCTCCACTCTCTGCTTTTACCACCTTCCATATAAAATTCGCAATTCACTATTCGAAAGAATTTGAGATGATATATTTTTCGGTACAATAAACTCTTTCCTATTTCATCTAGAGTATCATGTGATTGGACTTTACTCCCAATCATAATTCTGTTACATTTTCTTCTATATTCACGGGAATTTGGAAAGTAGAACCAATATCTTTTCGCAATAATTTCCTCTTAACTTAGTTTTTACCATTTGCTTTAAAGTCCCATTAGAAAGAAATTTAGCCTCATTACTGGACCATCTTATCGTAACGTAACGTTTGCTCTCTGTGCAATCGTCCATTCAGCTAGAAACTGTTCCGAAGGTGCAATTTCGCCACACAAATATCCTGTTCGAGTCATATCACTAAATCGTCTGGAAATCGATAAGCTGAAATCCTGTACTGACCAAAGTTCCTATTACAAGGATGCTCAACCTTCGGTTCACTCGAATGATTTTTTTTCATTGTCGATGCCCCCATCTAGAGCCGTAGACGAGTGATTTCAAGAGGAGATTTCAGAAGTCGAAAGTGTCATTCAAATCTTCATTACGTTGTTTCCGCAATTACTTCGGCTGCTTAATGAGTCCTTAACTTTAACGGTGGCAGCTTGAATCTAAGGACGTGCCACCGAGTTGGGGGCTGGCGCATAAAGCCATGCTCTGAATGCGAAAACTGCAAGTCACCCCCATATTCCTTTATATCGACCACATTTCAGGATAGCTCAACTCCAAACGATAGCTGGATGCTGATGGTGTTGTTGCTACTTCTGGTAATGGTGCTGCCTCAGGGACTTTATTTGGTTTCATAAAGTCAGAACTGCGAAGAAACGACAGTTTTGCTATACCTCCTTGATTTAAGGATACTGTCGTATTGTCAGAAATAATGAAAGACAGGAAGGACCTACAGAGGACCTTATAGCTTGTCGTTAGACACTCTCGAAAGATAACGTAACAACGCAATTCGGCACATAAGGAGAACGTTCTCCGAATTTTTTCCGCTGTGAAAGATAGCTTTTGACATTCTTCTGACTTCACTTGACATTAGACATTAAACCACTAACGTCTGCTATTGTTTACTAATTGTTGTAAAATATTATAGAAATAATCGCTTCAGTTTAATAATATCAGTTTTTGAAGTGTACTTCCACGTTAATTATTCGTTAATTTTAATGGTCCATTAAATCAAAGTGGTACAAGCGGTTCGGGGTGGCAATGGAATCCTCAAGAGAACTCATAAAGTCAGTTTAAAGAATTCAAGTTGGAAAGTCGGTTTGATTGCGGTTCGACTGTTTGCTTCGGAAGTCAAACGTTTAGAAAATCGCCTAAGGAAATATAATACAAAAACTCGGTTAAGATCACAAAACAAAGTTCGGGTTACGAAAACATTTAGGGGGCTAACCAACCGTATTTAAGGGCTGATAAAGTTAACCGAAATTGTAGTTTTGCAAGTTTCAAGTTGGGTTGGTTCATAGTTCTCAAAGATGTCATTGACCAGCTGGATATTTGGAATTTCTGGGCGGATTATATTTGTATAATTGTTCAGATTTGTTTTAGTATTGTTGTACGGCAAAAGTTTTGAGGTCAAAAAGTTTTCGAAACTTAAATCATATTTTTTACTTTTCGTATGTTTACCGGACTATAACGTGACTTATCGTTGACAAAATTTTATAAGTTAATATATATGAAGCTTGAAATTTAAAGTGGAACTTTGTTTCGAGGTAATGTGTGTTGATGTGTTTGATGTTTTTATTTTCGACTATTTTACTACCATACCTACATTCGAGATATCATCTAGCACTCAATGAAAAGTTGGAATTAATAATTTTATTATAATCAACTTTTTCTTCCCTATGATGCTTCACGTGTTTTGCCGTGTGATCCAGATATTGTTGATGGTTGCATTTAAAGAATTCTTATGGCAACCTTCAGTGTAGAAGAGTTAACATTAAAGGCTCCCCTCTTAGGTTGAATATCTTTATTAAGAAAAAAAAATAAATAAATGGGATGTTATAAAATCGTCTCTGATCTTGCCTTGGATATTCATCAGTCTCCATGCGAACCGCTTTGGAGCTTTGGGTCTTTCCAGAAATTCGATAATTTTAAAGGTAAGCACGACTATCAAGATCTTGCAAACAGTCCACAGCTGACCAATTCGTGATGTTCTACTCGGTTTTAAGAAATCTGATTTATTTGGTGTTGTTCATGAAGATCTCTTTCATCTTCTTTAAGGAGAGTATCTTCTCGAGGTCGCTTTTTTCCATTTCTTTCTGTAGCAGTAGTGGCAAGAACTGGACGGCTATCACTTCCTTTGCTCTATATCTCTGGTTGTTTATGATGATCGACTCGTTTTTGAATGAATTTAAATACACTTTGAACCTTTAGAAAATTATCTACTTCCTCTCGCTATTTCTACCAACCTCCAAGCAAATTTCTACTTTTGTTTTGAATTTATAATCTTTTCCTTCGAATATATGAGAGCATCTAGACTCTAAAGCATCATATGATTGACCCAGCAGTTACCGAAACATCACGACTAATTAATTATATGAACGAAATAAATTAGTCCGACAAGTGTTTGGGGGAGAATGAAGAGGGCTGGAAAATGGAATATTTACAACATAAATGGAAATAAACTGCCAACAAGTCGGGCGAAACTTTATTATTCTTGGGACAAGTTGTGGATGCGTGGAAAGTCAATATGCATGCTAGAGTGGTTAGGGAAGACTAAGTGAAAGGGGGTTCTTGGACAGGGCAATTGTCAATTTAACACTTTGCGGAAACGTTCAAAGGATCCAGTACTTATAATCAATACTTCGTTCATTTATTTATGCAAGTTTGAGTTTTTATGAGGGGAGTGGTGAGGCGGGATGGTAAGAGTAGGTGGATGTTAATAATTTTACTTTATTATTTTAATAATAAAGTATTGTGATCGACTTGGGAAAAAAAAAAATTTGCTACCCTGAAATTTTTTTTTTTCGCGTTTCATGACTAAAATAGCCGAAAAATGCAAAAAAAAAAATCCGTCTGTCTGTACGCCGTCCGCCGTACGCCGACGTGTACGCTCAGCGCACATTAACTCCCAAACCCTTCAAGATAGAAAGTTCGTTTTTGGAGGGATTGTAGGTAGTTGCGGATCTCAGGCGGATACCCATTTTGGGGGGTGTACGAATTCAGGGGGAGGCAGGGGAGCGCTTAAACCGAAAAATACGAATTCAAATATCTCAGCCATGGTTACAGCTAGAAAGCTAAAATCAACACACATATAGAAGAGTTTGTGGGACAACTTTTAAAAATAATTGAATTTTTTTATCCATTGGGGTGCGAAAAGGGGGGGCTAAGAACCAATTGGCGGCCGAATTTTTTTTTCAAATGATTATATCTTCGAAATTACTACCCATAAGAAATTAATATTTTGAGACAATTAAGATGGCATCAAGATCTACTAGAATCAGTTTAGATAAAAGCTAATTCTTGTAAGGGGGAGGGTGAGGGGGGGTGCAAAGAATAACACTTAAAAATTAATGTCTCGACTGTCTCTTAAGCTATGTAATTGAAACTTGAAATGAATACTAAGCTTTACTAGTGACATATGAAAAAAATATAATATATGGACATAATAGTAGTGGGGGGAAATGGGGAGCATTTAAAAAATGGCGCACTTTACAAAACTACAAATCACCAAATCTCAAAATTCAGTACACATATCAAATCGAAAATTTGTCAGATTGTAGAGCTATATAGTCTTAAATTTTTGTAAAAAATTTAATTTGGGGGTGTAAGAGGAGGGAGGTGGAAAGCGAAAATGTTGAAAATTTTGAGTGATTTTTTTATGGCTCTGGCAAAAGATACAAAGTTTAAATTTTGCACGTCGACACATCTATTTAATGTACATAGAAAAAAAATAATAATTTGTTTCAAAATTGTTATGCACCGAAGTGGGGGTCTAACGTGCACAAAGTGTTTCATGTGCAATGAAAAAAACACATAAACTGAAAATTTTTGAATGAAATTTTTAGGTAGGATCTTGAAAATTTGCGAAATGCATTTAAAAAAATTCCCAAGAGTTTAAAATATTAGCTGGTCGAATATCTTTAAAAATTCTACCCCCTCCCATACAAAATTTTTTTTCGACCATTTCTAAGAAATCAATTATCACTTAACTATTAAATGCTATCATTTTGAAATTTTGCACAAGAACTTACAAAAATAGTTGAAATAGAATTACGTTAAAATGTTTGAGATAGCACTTGCCCTTTTACCCCCTCCCACACAAAAGTATGATTTCGACCAATTTCATTAAATCAACTAATAACTAACAAATTAAAAGCTACAAACTTGAAATTTTGTACAAGCACCTCACAAGAGATAATAAATAAAACTGCATCACAAATTTTACGATTCCCCTACCTCCTCTACCCCATACAAATGTTTGGTTTCGTGAATTTAAAATACACCGAATCCAATGAAAATTCTATGCAATTTCGTCTATGAAACTGACATTCTATACAAAGAATATTGGATTTCGTTCAAGCAATCAATTAAAAAACTATTAACATCCACCCACTCTTACTATCACCCTCCCTTCATGAAAACTCAAACCTGCATAAATAAACCAATGAAATATGGAGCTTTTGAACTTTTCCGGAAAGTGTTAAATTGAGAACTGCCCTGCCCAAGAAGCTCCTTTCACTTAGTCTTCCCTAACCACTCGAACCTGCATATTGACTTTCTACGCATGCGCATTTTGTCCCAAAAATAATAAAGTTTCGCTCGACTTGTTGGCAGTTTATTTTAATTGATTGCTTGAATCACGTCCAATATTCTCTGTATAGAATGTCAGTTTCATAGACGAAGTTGCATAGAATTTTCATAAAATTCGATGTATTTTACATTCACGAAACCGATCATTTGTATGAGAGGTGGTAGAGAAGGTAGGGGAATTGTAAAATTTGATGTGTAGTTTTATTTCGCTTCTCTTGTAAGGTGCTTGTATACAATTTCAAGTTCGTAGCTTTTAGTTTGTTGATTATTAGTTGATTTAATGAAATTGGTCGAAATGATACTTTTGTATGGGAGGGGGTAGAAGGGCAGGCGCGATTTCAAAACTTTTAATGTAATTTCATTTCAATTATTTTTGTAAGTGTTTATGCAAAATTTCAAATTGATAGGTTTTAATATTTACGTGATAATTGATTTCTTAAAAATGGTCGAAAAAATAATTTTGTATGGGAGGGTGTAGAAGTCTTAAAGGTTTTCGACCAGTTAATATTTCGTAAATTTAGGGATTTTTTTTCAATGCTTATCGGAAGTTTTCAAGTTTCTACCTTTAAATTTCATTCAAAAATTTTAGGTTTATGTGGTTTTTTCATTGCACATGAAACACCTTGTGCACGGTAGACCAGGGGGTCGGTGCATAACAATTGTGGAATTTTTATTATTTTTTCTGTATGTGCAACAAATAGATGTATTCACATGGAAAATTTAAATTTTGTACATATCTTTCACCAGAGCCCTTAAAAAATAACTTGAAATTTTCGACATTTTTGGTTACCACCTCCCTCCCCTTACAGCTCCCGGCCCAAAATTTTTACGAAATTTAAAAACTATTGAGCTCTACAATTTGACAAAGTTTGAATTTTATATCTGCACTCAATTTTGAATTATAATGCTTTGAAATTTTGGAAAGTGCACCATTTTTGAAATGCTCCCCATTTCCCCCCACTACTATTTTGTCCAAATATTATATTTTTCTCGTATTTCTCTAGTATAGCTTAATATAGTTTCTAAGATTCAATTACATAGCTTAATAAGTAGGCGAGATATTGGGTTTTAAGTGTTTTTCTTTGCACCCCCCCTAACCTCCCCCTTACAATAATTAGCTTTTGTCTAAACTGATTCTAGTGGATCGATATGCCAGCTTAACGGTCTCAAAATATCAATTTGTTATGGTTAGTAATTTCGAAGATATAATCATTTGAAAAAACAATTCGGCCGACAATTGGTTCTTAGCCCCCCCTTTTTGCACCCCAATGGGTAAAAAAATTCAATTATTTTTAAAAGTTGTCCCACAAACCTCTCTATAAGTACGTTGATTTTTAGCTTCGTAGCTGTAACCATGGTTGAGATAATTGAATTTGTATTTTTCGGATTAAGCGCTCCCCCCGCCTCCCCCTGAACCCGTACACCCCCGAAAATGGGTGTCCACCTGAGATCCGCAACTATCTACAATCCCTCCAAAAATGAACTCTTTATCTTGAACGGTTTGGGAGTTAATTACACACCGGCGTACGGTGGACGGCGTACGGCGTACAGACAGACGGATTTTTTTTTTTGCATTTTTAGGCTAATTTAGTCATGAAATGCGTAGCAAATTTTTTTTTTTTTACAAGTCGATCACAATACTTTATTATTAAAATAATAAAGTAAAATTGTGAAAAACAGGTAAAATCTATCTGTTTTATTGTTTTACTTTATTATACTCTAGATGAAATCAGAGAGTGTATTGTGTTTACCTTACAGTTTGTAACGCTAGGAAATAACGCTCGCACAGAGCCGCCAAGGGTACAGAAATATTTGTTGTCGCTGAAAAACCTCGATTCCGAGTGACCGTCTGTCCATCTGTCTACAGCACAACTCTCGAAAGCTTTGAGCTATAGTTCCAAAAATTTTTGTGTGTCATTTTAAGCAAAAAAGTAACTTTAAGTTCGTGAATGGGCTACATCCCCCCATCCCTTCTACCCCCTCCCATACAAATTTCATGAAATTTCGAAATATTAAGAAATTGATTTTTCTTTGAAACTATTCAGGCTATCGACTTGAAATTTAGGTCAAAGTATTACGATATAGATGTCATTAATATCACGAAATATAGATCCGATCCCCTCACTCCTTCTACCCCCTCCCATAAAAATGGAAAATTTTGAAAAATACATATTTTCGATCTTCATTGAAACAAGTAAAGCTGAAAAGAAAAAAATTTGCCAGAATTAATTCTACTATAATTGCAATTACTTTTAAAAAAAATTATCAGCTTCACCTCACTCCTTCTACCTCCTCCCATACAAATTTCACGAAATTTTGACATTTAGATTAAATTGTTTTCTTCGAAACTGTTAAAGCTATCAACTTGATGATTTGCACAAAGTATTAAAATTGAAAAAATAATAACGTGAAAAAAATTTGTTTTGATTCCTACACTCCTTCTACTTCCTCCCATACAATTGCATAATTTTTATTAAATGCATTATATCGATTTCCGTTAAAAGTAGAAAAAGTACAAACTTAAAATTTTGCCAAAATTGGTTTTTTAATAACTGCAATAAATGCTAGAAAAACTTATCAGCTCCCCTTCACTCCTTCTACCCCCTCCCATATAAATGCATAATTTTTGTTAAATGCATTTTATCGATTTCCATTCAAACTAGAAAAAGTACAAACTTCAAATTTTGCCAGAATTTGTTTCTTAAAAATTGAAATAAGTGTTAGAAAAATTATCAGTTCCGCTTTACTCCTTCTACTACGTTCCATACAAATATCTGTATTATAAATTCAAGAATATCATTTCTCCTTCGAATATATGAGAGTTATCGACTTTGAAATTGAATCAAAGCATGGTGATAAGGATGATGATAAGCAGTTTCAAAATCATTTTAAACGCTCCTCTGCCACCTCCCATACAAATGCCCCAATTTCAGGAAAACTGTGTCCAATTTCTTTAAAAATAATGAAAACTAAAACAATTTGCATGCCATGTTCCGCACTTCATGGCTTTCGATGCTTTACTCCGCGTTTAAAAAAAAAACATTTGGATCATCATCAACACTATGCTACACACCATCAATCGCTCTTATTGTGTGCGCACTGTAGGACGGGATGTGTTATATCATTTAGAGTAAACGTTGAAGCAAAGTTTTCAAATTGTATCAATAGTATCTCGAATTAATCGCTCTGATAGATGATTACGAGTACCATAAAATGCTCGCAATGCTCGATGATAATCAGAGCGATTAATTCGAGATACTATTGATACAATTTGAAAACGTTGCTTCAACGTGGGTTTATCTAGGATAAATTGTCAAACAAAACTAACCCCAAAACAATCGGGAATTGTCAAATCGGCTACTAGCGTGAACAATCGACGCGCTGCTTTTCTGAACCGCTAAGAGAATTCTCGGTACTCATCTTGTGCTGACCTTAGACATGCCGGGACGACCGTGAAGGATATTCAACATGGTTGTATCTGATACTCCAAACATTTTTGCAATTTGGTTCTTCCTTAAACGAGCAACTTCCAGAACAAGTCACTCCACTTTTTCGACGCCATCCCGAGTGTTCATTATTTTCAATAGACTCTCTGCCTTGCCTCAATAAACTATGCCACTTATAAATCATTGTTTTTCCAGGGCAAGAGTTGTGTTTTTCCTTGCTTGGTATGGAACCTTATGACAGCAAGAAACTCAATTTTGATTTGGCGATAACTAAAATGTTAGTAATTCGATTTGACAGAAACTTTGTATTTATACCTGTATTGAGTATTAAAATACCTCTGGGTAAAAATATTTCCTTCCTCCCTTGTCCATCCTCAGAGGAATAAACAAGTCCTCGCAACAGCTTAAGGCCGATGCTCAGGATCGTGCCTTGTGGAAGAGAGTTGTTTCTGTCCTATGCCCCTATAGGGGGCCTTAACAGAAATTTGATTGATTGATTGTCAATCCCCTTCATTCCGCGAGATTTTTGACCTCCCCTCGTATGTATCAGCAATTCTATACTTTAGGAGTTGTATCATACTTATACTTATACCATACTTTTCAGAAGCCGTGGTCACCGCTCATTTACAATGATGCTATGCAATTGAAAAATAACAAATTAACATTAACATTAA
The DNA here is from genome assembly GCA_963669355.1 of Chorisops tibialis. Lineage (NCBI taxonomy): Eukaryota > Metazoa > Arthropoda > Insecta > Diptera > Stratiomyidae > Chorisops > Chorisops tibialis. Next base: position 246,882,432 of record OY770262.1, read on the forward strand.
ACATTAACATTAAATGATAAATTTTACCTCAATCTCTCATTATTCTAAATTATGAACGTTTCCAAGATATTACCTAATTTTGACTTTATTAAAGCATTTATGCTTAGAAGTATTTTAATACGGTTCTTCCAGAAACTTCCTTCCACGTCCTTATTATTATTTTAAAACAATCTTCTTCAAATTATCCATAATAGCAAAATGCATCAACTTCTAACCAGTCTTATGATTTGTTACATGCTAATGTTTGCACTTATTCAGTTTACCGTGCTCTAGGACTCGTATAAGTATCATCCAAATTTTTAAAGAATGACACACATACAAGTAAGTATGTACATATAATAGAAGTATCAAGTTAAAGACTTCCATATACTTTCGTTAACTTTTTGCAGTAAAACCAGGAGATCACACGGTAGATAAGCGAGGGAATGCTTGTTTGCTGCAGGAATAGAAATGTTACCAATGTTATGGAGCTGTAGTAACAGCCGTCCTGATAGCACGGTATTGTGTATAATGGACCAGGATATGAATACATGTATAGGGATGTAGATGATAAGTAAAGCGGTAAATTTTGTTTCCTCTCGGGTTTTTCGATTTTCTTTGATTTATTCCTTAAATAATGTACGCGAGAAAAGGATCACTGCGGGCATTATTGTTTTTGTATTTTTTTGCGTTCACCAGTATTTTGCACTGCAATTGGCATCTGAATAGATGCTCAAGTTGAAAGGCGGTTTATTTATGAACCTAAATGTATATATACTTTGCGCAATACACACACCTCATAAGTTTTCTTTCAGAATCACACTCTTTTGTTACAATTTCTTACTGTTTGTTGGAGACGTTAAGACCCTGAAAGATACGAACGTAGTGTACGCGAGTATTATACATATTTGTGAAATTATGGTATAGAAGAATAATGTCTTATATGAAGTGCAAATCGCGATTAGGGTGCCTGTATAAGCTAACCAAAGCACACTTTACTCGGGGTTTGGCCTTGGGGCTATAAAGATAATTCAGTGCAATTTTCAGTTGGAGATTGGGTTGATTGAGTCTCGCACGGAAGCGAACTCCATAGTAGAAAAATATGCACATCCCTGACGCTTTATTTGTTTGTGATATGTTTCCTTACCAATTAAGAAAATAACAAATATATTCAAAACTTTCGCGACCCAAAAGAGGTATAGAAAGGATAAACACTGAGTACAGTGTGTTCTAGTCTACTTATAATGGAACCCTACTCGCGAATTAGTAATTACAAAAATATTATCATTGCTTTTTCTTTTTTTTTATATATAATTAATTAGTCAGGGGTTGCAAGCTGTAGAATTACCCTTACATATATATTTACTTGAAGTTAAATAAATTACTGTTTTGCTTTATTTAGATAATAACAATAACCCGATTTTGAAATTTTCGTGTTTCTGTCTTTATGTTCGGAAATCCAGTTCCTGTATACTTGAATGAATGTCTGTCAGCTGATATGCGAAAAATTCAACAAGAGGCGATGAAACTGAAACGGGAAGGTCAGCTGTGCTCCGTGTTCACATTGAATGGTACAGTCTATATCGGGCAAGCCAAAGACGATCCTGCTGTGGGTGCGTCTTCGTTCGACCAACTTTTGCGGTTTGGAAGGAAAATCTCGGACCAACAACAACAACAACAGCATAAACTACAACAGGAGCAATAACAACTGTAGTTACAACAATATCATCTTTATTAATCAACGAATTTCTAATTCTGAAGTATTACATTTTATTTTTCCTATTATTCTGTTATTATTTAGTTTTCTATGTCTAATAATGTTCAAGGTTGATAGTTTTTCTATAGTTTATTTTTGTGGAGATGAGGTGATTTCTGTTTCTGACGACTTCGGGTGGCCCTCCACGGATAGCTACTACTATGTATGGCTAATTTAGCAAATTTTTCGTCATTGGTGGACACATTAGGAGCTTTGTTCAATGTTTTTGCAAATCGGAATGCTGGATTCAACATCTGCTATTTTAACGCAAGAAGCTTGCGTAACAAAATTGAGGAGTTTCGCTCAATTTTCTGTTCGTCACAAATACATGCTTTACTCGTTAGTGAATCTTGGCTCAAGGAGCACGTACCATCTTCCGCAGTTGATATTCCCGGATATAGACTTTTCAGGGCAGATCGTGTTAATCGTCGTGCTGGCGGTGTAGCTATATACGTGAAGAATAGCTTTCATGCAAAAATTTGGTATGCCTCTTCTTCCGGTATAGTGGAATTTCTTTGTGTTGAAGTTGCTGTAGGCCACGAAAAACTTGTCCTTTCGGCAGTTTATTGCCCGGAGGAGTTTGTGGTCGAAGAAGCAAAGGTTTTTGAGGAGAGGATGGCAGCACTTACGCAAAGTTATCAAAATTTCATCGCGGGTGGTGATTTCAATTTAAATATGCAGCTTACAAACATTAGGACGAACAAATTCCGGTCGCTTTTAGAGAGCATTCATTTAAGTATAGTTAACAGTGAGCCCACGCGTTATCATTCGAATATTCCATCTCAACTTAGGAAAATATTCTTCTTCTGTAAATGAACAAGTAGAAATACTAGAGAAATTGATAGGATACTTGCATCGCAAGCATGTCTCTATACGCAGTATTAGGCATAAAACCTTTCTTTGTCCTTGGTTTTGCAGTAACGTTAGAAGACTTATTGCATTGCGTGAAAATCTCTATAAAATTTATAGACGCGACCGAACAGTTTTAGCTCATCTAAATTATAAGAATGCCAGAAACTCTGCTAATACTGCTATACGAGAAGCAAAAAAACGGTATTATGATAAGAAGCTTGATCTTGGCCAGCCTTCCAGAGTTCTTTGGAAAAATTTAAGACAGGCGGCAAGTTCCCAGTGCGATTTTGATCCCGAGGAGATGAATAAATATTTCTCATCTTTTAGCGCAAATGGTCTTGCTGTAGCTGAACCCAATCTCAGTTATAATGATGGCGATGGAACATTCTCCTTTAGATGCATTAATGGTAATGAGTTATTGGATGCCGTATACTCCATCAAATCTAACGCAATTGGTCCTGATAACATAGATCCGAAGTTCTTAAAAATTCTTCTTCCGTATATTCACAGCTATATTTTACATATCTTCAATTCATCCTTGATGACGAGTACGTTTCCCGACAATGGGAAGCATGCTATTATACTACCCCTCCAGAAAAAACCTAATCCGGTTGAAGTTTCCGATTTTCGTCCTATTAGCATACTGTGCTTTTTGTCAAAAGCACTTGAAAGGATAATGTCTCTTCAGATTCGAGATTTCGTAGAGAAAAACAACTTCCTCACAAGGTGGCAGGCGGGTTTCCGCCCTGGACATAGTTGCGAAACAGCTCTGATAAATATTACTACAGACATTAGAACAGCTATGGACAACAACAATGTAACATACATGGCCTTGTTGGATTTCTCAAAAGCTTTTGACAGCGTTGATCATTCCTTACTTATCAAAAAACTTTCATCTAATTTTAAATTTTCGCACAACGCAACGAAGTTCTTGATGAACTTTTTATTCTCCCGACATCAACGAGTTAAATTTGGCGAACAAATGTCATCCTCTACGCACCTTTCAAGTGGCGTTCCACAGGGCTCCATTCTAGGCCCTCTCTTGTTCAGTTTGTTTATTAATGATTTATCAGAGGTAATTGAAGATAGCAATTATCATTTTTATGCCGACGACGTACAGCTGTACGCCAGTAGCGCTGTAGGCTTGATCGAAGATAGTGCAGCACGCATCAATAGCGACATTGATAGGATTTACAAGTGGTCTCTCCAAAATAATCTACCGTTGAATATCGGCAAATCTCAATACATCATCTTTTATAATCGTTTGGAGAAACTATCTTCGTCAAATTTGCCAGTTGTCGTGCTTAATGGATCCCCTTTACAATTGCTTTCACAGGTATGCAACTTGGGTATCATGCTTAACTCTTCTATGAGCTGCTGTAGCTATACTAAAGCTGTTCTTGGTAAAATTTATGCAGGATTACGCCGGCTCTGGCTGTTCGCTAGTATTCTTTCTACTGAAAAGCGATTGATGCTGGTTAAGACACTTTTAATACCTCTTTTCACTTTTGGTAGACTGGTTTTTCCCATTCTCGATTCTATTTGCACACGAAAGTTCGAAGTTGCCTTTAATGACTGTGTTCGTTTTATTTACGGGTTGAAGAGATTTTCGCATGTCTCCCATGTCCGTGATTGCTTATTGGGTTGCTCGTTGCAAATCTATGTAAACCGACGCGCTCTGATTCTTCTGTTTCGACTGATAAAATATGGGAAGCCAACGTATCTGACTAATCGGTTAATATTCCTAAGGTCCACGCGTAAGGCTAACTTATTGATTCCGCGATGGCAGACAGTGATTTCGCAGCTCTCCTACTTTGTCCACTCAAGTAAATTATGGAATAAACTTCCTAGCCATGTTCGGGGTGCAGCCAGAGTTCTCAGTTTCAGAAGTCACTTGCAAGTTTTATAAGTATCGATTCATGTTGAACATTATTGGTAGTTTTTGCAATAGTTATAGAATTTAATTTTTTATTATTTCACTTACTTTTTTTTTCTTGTTGTTTCTTGCAATAGTTATAAGTATTATCTTTTTTTTTTTTATTATTATTATTTTTTTTTTCATTATTATTTTGTAATTAATTTTATTTACTTTTTTCTTATTTTTAAACTTGCGTAAAAAAAGATTATAAATCTTGCGCATAATTTTTCTTACTGAATAAAATAAATTGAATTGAATTGAATTAAAGCATGTGATATTCTAGATGAAATGGGAAAGAGTTTAATGTACCGGAAAATTTTTTAGAATAGTGAATAGTGACTTTTGTATGGGATGTGGTAGAAGCAGATGAGGGAGGTTTGTACTTTTTGTATATGGCACCGAATAGTTTGTATGGGAGGTGGCAGAGGAATTGAAGGGTTTTATTTGATTTTGAAACTGCTTATCAATATTATAATCACCATGTTTTTTTAAATTTCTAAGTCGATAGCTCTCATATGTTCGATGGCGAAATACTTTTTTTGAATTTATGTTATAGGTATTTGTATGCGAGGGGATAGAAGGAGTGAAGCGAAGCTGATAATTTTTTTAGGATTTATTGAAATTATTAGGGGACAAATTCTGGAAAAATTTTAATCATCTTTCTTTTCTAGATTTAATGACAATCGATGTGATGCATGTACCAAAACTAAGCATTTGTGTATTAAATGAAAGTCCGTGCTAATTAAATAAAATTTTGAGTATATTTAAATTAATGTAGCTCGGCTGAGCTCCGACCTAAGACTTTAAATTACAAAATGATAATCTTAATATTAACGATTGGATACAAAGATAATTCAATCGCAAGAAATTAATCGTAAGCAAAACCAAACACCCAAGAGAAAAAAAAAATGCATGCACTACTCCGAGGTGCGAAGAAACGATGCATATCATATTTCACATGGAATATTTTCATGTGCGAATGCTTATGCGTACAGTATAATAAAACTTAAAATAGATTACAAAATTATTGAAAAAAAAACTGCCAACAAGTCGGGCGAAACTTTATAATTCTTTGAACAACTTGCGGATGAGTGGAAAGTCAATATGAAGGTTATAGTGGTTAGGGAAGACTAAGTGAAAGGGAGTTCTTGGGCAGGACTGTTGTCAATTTAACAATATTTTATTCGTTTCTGCAAGTTTGGGCTTTTATGAGGGGAGGAGGAGGAGTAATAGTAAGAGTGGGTGGATGTTAATAGCTTTTTAATTGATTGCTTGAATAACGTCCAATATCCCCTGCGTAAAATGTTTAGTTTCATAGACGAAGTTGCATAGTATTTTCATAAAATTCGGTGTATTTTACATTCACAAAACCGAACATTTGTATGGGTGGTAGAGAAGGTAGGGCAATCGTAAAATTTGATATGCAGTTTTATTTCGTTTCTCTTGTAAGGTGCTTGTACATAATTTCAAGTGCGCAGCTTTTAGGTTTAGGTTTAGGTTGTAGGAGGGTGGTTGCACGGAACCACAAGCTCTGAGGCCATCTAGTTGGGCCCATTGTACTCCCACTATTGTTATAAGTTGGAAGTCACTCTAACCACTTGGTTCGGTTTGCGAACCTTAATAGCCTCGAATGTTGGACGCCTCTGAGGTCGTCTAGTTTTGAGAAGAATCTAGAGCCTAAACAAAGGAGACGACTGTTGGAGATTTGCGGACAGTGACAAAGATAATGTTCGATAGAGTCTTCGTCTTCCTCGCAACCTCTGCACAAGCTGGCGCTCGCGATGCGCATCCTAAATGCGTGTAGCCTTAGCAAGCAATGGCCTGTGGTCAGGCCGACAATAGTTCGGATACTATAGCGACTACGTTGTAACAGCTGAGCTGTAATATTTGTGCTTGGTTCGTGGGAATAAATCCCTGCACCTGTCCCCTGGCTAGTTTTAGATCCGTTTAGAGATGAGAACCTATACAAGTGCTGAGTATCGTATTTGTTGCCCATTCGTTTCGTTCAGGAAACTTAATGTGAAACTTCCGTTTCTCAGCCTGCGGTTGGTTCATACAATCATACTCGCGGTCTAAAAGGGAGTTTGCGTTTCTAATGACGTTTAAAATATGTACATGACCAATTTGCGGCACTGACAACGATTTAATGGTTTTTAATCTAATCGCTGCCAGGCCCGCTGCTTGTTTTATAAAAAGATCAAGTGGGGGTAGTGAGAGAATCACCTCCAGAGCTGCAGCCGGTGTGGTTCTAAGGGCACCTGTTATGCACAGACATGCCATCCGTTGGATCAGCTGTAAGGGTGCCAGGTTGGTTTTTAGTACCACCGCCGGCCACCACACCAGCGCACCATAGCAAATAATTGGTCTAACAGTACTGGTATACATCCAGTGGATGAGGTGCGATTTAAGGCTCCATCTCAAACCGAATGTCTTCTTGCAAGCGAAGAAGGCTACCGTAGCCTGTTTTGCTCGTTCTTGAATATTGGCCTTCCAGGATAATTTGCTATCAAGAATCAGACCTAAGTATTTAACTTGATTCGAGAGGACCATATTAATACCTCGAATGTTTGGTGGATTGAAAGCATATGGTTTTCTTCTTCTGGAGGAGAGGACCAGATCTGTTTTTTGTGGGTTAAAAGTAAGTCCTTTATCTAGTGCCCAGCTATCTAACAGTTGTAAAGCGGATTGCATGAGGTCTCCTAGAACTTGCTCAAATTTACCAGTTAGCATGATGACAAGATCGTCTGCATATGCTATTGTGGGGTAGCCGTTCTGATTTAAGATGGAAAGGGGTTCATTCACTGTTAGGACTCACAGGAGAGGTGATATTATACCGCCCTGTGGCGTTCCTTTGTGAACAGAGCCTTTCCTTGTCTCGTCATCGCAGCTTTTATTTTGTTGGTTATTAGTTGATGTAATGAAATTGGTCGAAATCTTAGTTTCATATGGAAGAGGGTAGAAGGGCATGCGCGATTTCAAAACCTTTAACGTAATTTCATTCCAACTATTTTTGTAAGTTGTTATGCAAAATTTCGAATTGATAGCTTTTAATAGTTAGGTGATTGTATGGGAGGAGGTAGAAATTTGAAAGGTTTTTGACCAGTTAATATTTCGTATATTTAGGGATTTTTTTTAAATGCATTTCGAAAATTTTCAAGTTTCTACCTTAAAATTTCACTCAAAAATTTTCAGTTTATGTGTTTTTTTCAATGCACATGAAACACGTTCACGTTAGACCGGGGGGTCGGTTTATAACAATTATGGAAAAAGTTATTACTATTTTTCTATTTACATTAAATAGATGTATCCACATCCAAAATTTAAACTTTTTATCTTTCGCCAGACCCTTAAAAAAATCACTCAAAATTTTCGACATTTTTGCTTATCACCTCCCTCCCCATACACTTACTTAATTACGATGGCGCTACAGCCCAAATCGGACTTTGGCCTCCTGAATGCTTTGCCTCCATCCATCTCGGTTCAGTGACCGCGTCCTCCAGTTTGAAAATCTTAGCAGTGATTTGCTGTCTGCGTCAATCGAATCCTCCCAGCGCTTTCGTGGTTTTCCGACCGGTCTTTGTCCGTTGACTTTCCCTTTTAGTGTGCGTTTGGGAATTCTTCCGTCATCCATCCGCTCCACATGACCAGCCCATTGTAATTTTTTAAATTTTATGAGGGTTGACACTTCTGGATTGTCGAAGATGGCATACAATTCTCTATTGTATCGTATTCTCCAGATCTTCCCTCACAGGTCCGAGGATTCTTCTGAGGACCTTCCTTTCAAAGGCGTTAAGCCGTTTTTCGGACGCCTGAGTTAATGTCCACGTTTCGCTGCCATAGCATAGCACAGGTCTTATGATTGTTTTGTATAGCTTAAGTTTTGTTTTCCTGTGCACGTTCTTGTTTTTGATTATTGGAAGTACCGAATAATAAGTCTTGTTTGCCATCATTATCCTTCTTTTAATTTCGATGGGTTCGCTTCCATCCTTCGATAGATTTGCCCCTAGATATATGAAGTTGTCTACGTTTTCTAGGTTATAGTCTCCTACTGTAATATTTTGTCTGATTGGCGTCTTTTTCCTAGTTTGCGTCATAATTTTTGTTTTGTTTTCATTAATGCGTAGTCCAACTTCCCTTGCTACCGAGTCAAGGTTTACAAATACTTCCTTAGCACTCTCCAGAGATCTTGCAAGGATATCTATGTCGTCGGCATATGCTACGAGTTGTGTGGATTTGAAGCATAGTGTTCCCTTGGTGTCAACGGGAAGTTTCCGAACAACATATTCGAGTGTTAAGTTGAAAAGCATTGGTGCGAGGCCGTCACCTTGTTTAAGGCCGTTGTCTGTTTTAAAACTGGAAGTCAGATCGTTTTATACTCTGACTTGTGACAAAGACTCAGTCATTGTCATTCTTGTCAGTCGAACCAGTTTCGGTGGGACTCCAAACTCCAACATGATTTTATACAGTACGCGCCTGTCGATACTGTTGTATGCTTGTTTGAAGTCAACAAATATCTGATGCACATCAATATTATATTCCCAGCACTTTTCCAGCACCTGTTTAACTGAGAATATCTGGTCCGTGGTTGAGCGTCCAGCTCTAAATCCGCCTTGGTATTCACCAATTACTTTATCAGCATAGGGCTTAATTCTCTTTTCTAGAATTTTCGTCAAAATCTTATAAGACGTACACAACAGAGATATTCCTCGGTAGTTTTCGCAGCAGAGTTTGTCACCTTTTTTATAAATTGGACATATGATGCTCTTGCGCCAATCTTCAGGAAGTATTTCCTGCGTCCATATGTCCGCGACTAATCTATGTAGGAGATGCGCTATGCAGGTGTCGCCGGCTTTCAGAAGTTCAGCTGGGGTTTGATCAGTGCCCGGCGCTTTGTTGTTTGGGTGGTTCCTTAGGGCTGCTTTTACTTCTTCGAGTGTGGGAGGACTCAAAGCAGATCCTTCGTCAGCTGTTACATCAGTTATACCTGCTATTGTATCTGCTGCTGCTGTTCGTGTAGGTGATGGGCTCGGGTTAAGAAGGTGTTCAAAATATTGTGCCCATCTTAGTTTTATATCTTCCGCGTTACTTATAATGTTCCCTTCCGCATCCTTGCATAGGGTCGTTTTCGGTTTGTAACCTTCTTTCATCCTTTTGACAAGGGAATACGCGGCTCTTGTGTTGTGTAATTTAAATTGTTCGTCCATGTTTTTAATTTCGTCATTATTGTACTTCCGTTTTTTTTGTCTGCATATTTTGTTTGCAAATCGTCTAAGATCGTGACTTAGTGTTAGTCAATGGTAGGCCCAGGTGCCCACAAAGCCAGGGTTCTGTTGAGAGAGGCAATGCCACACTAAAAGATTCGTTAATTGCATGGATGCGGGACCATAACACTTCTTCTTGGTCAATTGGCTTAGGCTTTGTACAGTGGGGCATGAATAGTACTTATCACGAAGCAATAAGACAGAGTCCATATCAAACTCTTTTTGGTCAAAAACCCAAGATGGGACTGCGGTCAAAAATTCCGCGAGAATTCTTAGAAAAACTGCCAAATGGAATGTCAGAGGAAGACTTGGAGCAAAGAATTAACGGAGATGCTACAAAAAATTAATACGTCATGTGATTGTAGTGACCAATTAGAACAAAACAGTGATGCAGAAGTGCTTCAGTTTTCTGTTGCAGGTGGTCCAGATCTACATTTATTCCATGATGAAACGGGTTCCCTTAATTTCAACATTTCGGATACTATAATTGGTCTTAATATTAATAAAAAAGATGATCCTAAATTTATTGTCGAGCCTCAAGATCTCGTAGGGAGTGAAGAGAATATAGAAGCTGAACATCTAAATGAAAATTCTACTCATCCCGCAGTGGAGTTTAGACAATTGGCGTCTAGAAATCTAGCTAAGCAAGCAGATAAAAAGCTTGAGCGTTCAAGTTAAAAGCTAGAAGTATTAAAACAAGGCGATAATGTTCTGCTTGCAGTAAGCCAATTCGATAGAGGACGAGGAGATCCTGCCAATCTAATAAGAGTTGTTATGGAGGAAAACGATGGCAAGTATAAAATTGGAACCAAGTATGGGATCTTGGAACATTCTTTGGAAAGGAATAGTTTACAAAAAACTAAATTTAATAAACTTTCAATAGAAGCAGTTCCAACGGAAAATTTATCATCCGTTCGAAATTTGGTACGTCAATGCTCCGTTGGTAGCGGCCAAGGCTACAAAAGATGTTCTTGTATTAAGGACTGCAAATCGAAGAGATGCAAATGTTTCAAAAATTCTTTAGTTTGAAATTCAGCTTGTCATCTCGGCAGGACCTGCAAAAATATTGAAGAATGAAAAGTTGAAAATCAATCTCATGCAAATTTATTTACAATTTTTTTTTTTATTATTTCGCTATTCTTTTATTCACAAAATTTTTGTACTTGTATTATTCGTTAATCAAAAAATATATTTACTTCTATAATTTAAAAAAATGTATTTCATAAAATAAACAGAATCTTGTATTTTAATACCTATGTATTGTAATACCTATGATTATTTTCGAAACAATTCAATATTATACGATATTTTTGTTATTGTTCTACTATTTTACTAATTACAGAATTTATTTACTTGTACCAAATCTCATTCAAAGAATTTACTTGCTTTTTGCTGGACTAAAAAAATGAGGATTTTTATAAAGATTGTTTTATTTATTAAAATTTTAATTTTTGATTTATCATAATTCAGGAAAGTTATCGTATTTACTTTAAATATAAAATATATATATTATACTTCTTGGAATGAAATGAATTTCATACATGTATCGTAATAATAAACAATTTACTTTAAAAATAAATTTTATTTCGTATTTTTTCTTGCTTCTTCACTTTACTTTATAGCCTCGCTATTTTGAAATGCCTAATTCACGAACTAAGCACTGATATGTCATTAAATTGCATGCATGATGGGACTGCGGTCAAGAATTCCGCTAGGATTCTTAGATAAACTGCCAAATGGAATGTCAGAGAATGATTTGGAGCAAAGAATTAAGGGAGATGCTACAAGAATTAATACGTCATGTGATTGTAGTGACCAATTAGAACAAATCAGTGATGCAGAAGTGTTTCAGTTTTGTCTTGCAGGTGGTCCAGATCCATATTTATTCCAATTTTTCGGATACTATAATTGGTCTTAATATTAATAAAAGGATCTCGTAGGGAGTGAAGACATTATAGAAGCAGAACATTTACATGAAAATTGTACTCATCCCGCAATGAAGTTTAGACAATTGGCGTCCAAAAATCTTGCTAAGCAAGCAGAAAAAATGCTCGAGTGTTCCAGTGAAAAGCTAGGAGTATTAAAACAGGGCGATAATGTTCTGCTTGGAATAAGCCAATTCGATAGAGGACGAGAAGATCCTGCCAATCTAATAGGAGTTGTTATGGAGGAAAAGGATAGCAAGATCTTGAGACTCGACAATAAATTTAGAACCCTCTTTTTTATTAATATTAAGACCAATTATAGTATTCGAAATGTTGAAATTAAGGGAACCCGTTTCATCATGGAATAAATGTAGATCTGGACCACCTGCAACAGAAAACAGAAGCACTTCTGCATCACTGTTTTGTTCTAATTGGTCACTACAATCACATGACGTATTAATTCTTGTAGCATCTTCGTTAATTCTTTGCTCCAAATCTTCCTCTGATATTCCATTTGGCAGTTTCTCCAAGAATTCTCGCGGAATTTTTGACCGCAGTCCCATCCTGGGCTTTTGACCAAAAAGAGTTTGATATGGACTCTGTCTTATTGCTTCGTGATAAGTACTATTCATGCCCCACTGTACAAAGCCAAACCAATTGACCAAGAAGAAGTGTTATGGTCCCGCATCCAAGCATTTAACAAATCTTTTAGTGTGGCATTGCCTCTCTCAACAGAACCCTGGCTTTGTGGGTACCTGGGCCTACCATTGACTAACACTAAGTCAGGCCACAGTGATCCGAGTTCTTTGATAATGTTAGCTGTGAAATCCCTACCATTATCAGATTGTAAGACGTGAGGTGCTCCAATGTAAAATAAATTTTCCATCTAGTAAACTTTGAAAATCTGCCAGGTCAAGTTGACTTCTCTCATTTAGATGAGTCACTGCAATAGGACGTACAACTAATCCTTGTTGATATTTCTTTTTAGTTTTTTCGACACATCTTTCACACTGTTCAATGTAAGATTTTATCACTGACATCGGAATGTTACCATAATGCTCCCTCACTTGTTTATGTGTTTTCTTTTCGCCTTTATAATCGCGAAAACGTTTGTTTTAGAGCCATAATTTTGCCACTTTTGTTATTTCACCAAGACTCATCAATTTATATGTACTTTTGATGTGGTAATACTGTCGGTTTTTTGCACTTTTTTCACTTTCACTTTTTTCATTTATTAAAATACCAATAACTTCTTTTTCATAATCCATTGCCCACAGCTGCTCGGTATTTCCCGTACAATTAAAAAAAAAATTCAGTGTTCATTTTTACTTCACTTTCACACAAATTAAACTTCAAACGAAAGACTTAGATCTGAACTGTCAGATTATCGTGGTTGTACTGCCGAGTTCAAGAATTAGGCAAAACCATTTTGCCTATTACATGAATTCGGCAAAATTTTGCCTAATTCATGTATTCGGCAAGAGGCTTGCCGATTTCATGAATTAGGCAAAATTTTGCCGAATCCATGTAATAGGCAATTTCACGAATTCGGCGTAACACATGCACTACTCCGAGGTGCGAAGAAACGATGCATATCATATTTCACAAGGAATATTTTCATGTGCGAATGCTTATGCGTACAGTATAATGAAACTTAAAATAGATTACAAAATTATTGAAAAAAAAAACTGCATGATGACAAGATCGTCTGCATATGCTATTGTGGGGTGGCCGTTCTGATTTAAGATGGAAGGGGGTTCATTCACTGTTAGGACCCACAGGAGAGGTGATATTATACCGCCCTGTGGCGTTCCTTTGTGAACAGAACCTTTCCTTGTCTCGTCATCGCAGCTTTTAGTTTGTTGGTTATTAGTTGATGTAATGAAATTGGTCGATATCTTAGTTTTATATGGAAGAGGGTAGAAGGGCAAGCGCGATTTCAAAACCCTTAACGTAATTTCATTCCAACTATTTTTGTAAGTTTCTATGCAAAATTTCGAATTGATAGCTTTTAATAGTTAGGTGATTGTATGGGAGGAGGTAGAAATTTGAAAGGTTTTTGACCAGTTAATATTTCGTAAATTTAGGGATTTTTTTAAATGCATTTCGAAAATTTTCAAGTTTCTACCTTAAAATTTCACTCAAAAATTTTCAGTTTATGTGTTTTTTTCAATGCACATGAAACACCTTGTTCACGTTAGACCGGGGGGTCGGTTTATAACAATTATGGAAAAAGTAATTACTATTTTTCTATTTACATTAAATAGATGTATCCACATCCAAAATTTAAACTTTTTATCTTTCACCAGACCCTTAAAAAAATCACTCAAAATTTTCGACATTTTTGCTTATCACCTCCCTCCCCATACACCTCCCAACTTAAAATTTTTACCAAAATTAACGAATATGTAACTAGGGTGTAGCCTAGTAGGTAGTGTGTAATGCGAAGGTCGTGAATTCAAATCCCGGTCGGCGCAATATATAATTCCGGCACATTGCCTGCTTGGATATACCTTGGTCACCACAATCTAAGAAAAGGAAAAATTCGTAGAAAGAGGGTTGTGCGAAGGGCTAACAACCCTTCCACAATAAGTAATGAAAAATGTTAAGGAACCTGAATATCAGGAGGCCAAGGTCCGATTTGGGCTGTAGCGCCATTGTAGAAGAAGTAGAACGAATATGTAGCTCTACAATTTGACAAATTTTCGATTTGATATGTGTACTCTGTTTTGAGATATAAGGATTTGTAATTTTGAAAAGTGTGCCATTTTTGAAATGCTCCCAATTTCCCCCCACTACTTTTATTTCAACATGTTATATTTTTTTCGTATTTTCCTAGTAAAGCTTAATATATGTCTCAAATACATAGCTTAGTTGAGATATTCATTTTTAAGTGCTTTTTTTGTGCACCCCCCCTGACCCTCCCCCTTACAATAATTAACCACTCTTTAAGCTGATTCAGGTGGAACTAAAGGCCACCTTAATGGTTCCAAAGTATGAATTTGTTACGATAAGTAATTTCGAAGATATGATCATTTGAAAAAACAAAAAAATTCGGCCGACAATTTTTTTCGGACGCCAATGGATAAAAAAATTAAATTATTTTTTATGTTTGTCCCACAACCTTTTTTATATCTCTACTGATTTTCAACTTCCTATCTGCATTCATGGTGGAGATATTAGAAAGTGTAGTCTTTGACTCTTTCCCTCCCCCTACCTCCCCCTTCCACCTAACACCCCACCAAAATTTAGAAAATAGAGTTCTCTTACCCAGTCAACAGTCATCCAAAAACGAACATTCTACCTTTAACGGTCTCGGAGATATGAGTCCATATGTACGGCGGACGGCGTACGGCAAATAGTGTAGTGGCTTCCTATCAATCAAAGCCAAATTTAAATCATCAAGTTTAATATTATTAGGTTGTTGCAGATGAAATGGCGACTTTGCTAGTGAAATTTCAAGCAACTTTAAGTCTTATAAAACTTAAATTTATTAATTAAAATAGGTACCAGCAGATACAATACACTTCTCCTAACGAGATACAAGTGCATTTATGCCAGTTTCGTAGAAGTCTGACTGTTAAGACTGAAGAAATTCCTCGAAGGCATTTTCGATGGCTTCATTGTTAAATTACTTCTCCGCCAAAAAATGATCCAAATGTAGAAAGTTGTAATCGGTTGGCGAGAGGTCTGGTGAATATGGTGGATGAGGAAGATTCTCATACTGCAACTCGTTTAAATTTTTGACCGTTATTCTTGATAAATGAGGCATTTTTTGACCGTTATTCTTGATATATGGGGGACTTATCAAGCTTTTTGACTTTTCCGAGCTGTTGCAAGTGCCGGAAAACTGTTGAATAGTGTACGCCCAGTTTCTCTCACTAGTAAACGCAGTTCGTCGTTGTCTATCGATGGTCCTGGGTGACTCGGCTCCCTTTGAAGGGTCATATCTCCCGTTCGGAATTTTTTGAACCATCGTTGTGTGGTTCGATCGCTTACTGTGCCAGCTCCAAATGCCCTTTTGATGTTTTTGGTTGCCTCCCTTGTATTGTGGCCAAGTTTGAGCTCGCATAGAAAAAGTAACCGTTTTTGAATCGATTTCATGTTTTTTCATTTTTTTTTCTCTCCGATCTCAATGAAGTGCAAAACTGAAATGATTCCATGACCAAATGTAGGAGTATTTATACTTCAATATTCATTACTGTCAGAGCCACCTGGCGGCAGTTTGAGACATGAAAATCGTAACTAACTTCACTTCATCGTGAAAGTCGTCACTTCATCTGCAACAATCTAATAGTTAAAGAAATTGGCGAAAGTTTTAAATATTCCTGAGATAAGTTCAATTTTTATACTCTAGATGAAATCTGAGAGTATTATAAGTTTGCTCTAAGGTTTGTAACGCTAAAAAATAAGGCTCGGAGAAAAAAATGAATGATACAGAGTTAATGTTATCCCTCAAAAATCTCAAAACCGGATGTCCGTCTGTCCGTCTGTCCGTCCGTCCGTCTGTCCGTCCGTCTTTTCGCTCTCTAGATTGAGAACGCGTTGAGCTAGATTGTTCAAATTTTGTACACGTCGTTTTTGACAAAAAAGTAAGGTCAAGTTCGTGAACGGGCCAAATCGCTCCACCCCTTCTACCCCCTCCCATACAAAATGACGCAATTGCGCAATTTGACAATAAACGGATTTGCTCGAAAAGTATAAAAGCTATTGGCCTGAAATTTGGAGTATATTATTTTTATGGCAATATAAATCTACTGTATAAAAATTATGCATGTCCTCCTTCTCCTTCTACCACCTCCCATACAAACTGTACTTGTCATGAATTACTCTAAGCCAATTTACTCAGTGCGTATAAAATTTAGCGGGCTGAAATTGTGCGTCAAATATTTATTTAAAATTGTTAGTAAGGCCAAAAAAAATTAGACGATTAGCTGCACCCCATCTATCTAAATGACACAATTGCGAAATTTGACAATAAACGGATTTGTTCGAAAAGTATAAAACCTATTGGCGTGAAATTTGAATCATATTACTTTTACAGCAATATAAATCTACCGTATAAAAATTATGCGTGTCCTCCTCCTCCTTCTACCACCTCCCAAACAAACTGTACTTGTCATGAATTACTCTAAGCCAATTTACTCAGTGCGTATAAAATTAAGCAGGCTGAAATTGAGCGTCAAATATTTATTTAAAATTGTTAGTAAGGTCAAAAAAAATTAGACGATTAGCTGCACCCCTTCTACCTCCTCCCATACAAAATGACACAATTTCGCAATTCGACAATAAATGGATTTGCTCGAAAAGTATAAAATTTATTAGTCTGAATTTCGGGGTTTATTACTTTTATAATGATTTCAATCTACAGTATAAAAATTATTTGCGTCCTCCCTCTCCTTCCACCCCCTCCCATACAAACTACACTTTTTCATGAAATGCTCAAAGCCGATTTTCTCATCACATATAACATTTATCGAGCTCACATTTTGTAATAAATACTTATTTAGCATTATCACTAAGATCAGAAAAAAATATTTGATTAGCTTTACTGCTTCTACTCCCTCCCATACAATATGACACAGTTTCACAACTTCACAAAAAATCTATTTTCTTGAAAAGTATGAATGTTACTAGTCTAAAATTTAAGAGATGTCAATTTTATGATATTCTTAGTTATTTCTGAAAAAATCACTAAAATCCTCCCACCGTTTCTACCACCTCCCATACAAACTGCACATTTTCACTAAATCTAACACACTAATTTTCTCAGCTGCTATTCAATTTTTGGAGTAAGCATTTAGTATAAAACATTTTTATAGCTATTTTAGCATGATGGGGAAAAAATTAGTTCAATGCTATCACCCCTTCTAACACTCCCCATACAAAATTTCTTGGGATCACAAAAAATTCTATTTCATCTAGAGTATCTTAAGATTGCGTTTTACGCGCAATCGTAGCCCTGTTATGTTTCTTTTAGACAACAATCATGCTGTAAAATATTTATTTTGAGTATAATTGCATTAAATTCGCTGTCGTAATTCGGTAAAATTTTGATAGAGTCAATATAGGCCATGAATGATTTGTTCAAAGTCAGTATAACAGTTCCAAGTATGTTCCTGTCTGTAAGATTTTCCATTCCCTGGCATGATATTGTTAATGGTTCTTCGTCAGCGGTAACAATTATCCATTTATTGAATTTGAGCGGGTGTATTATTTCTACATGCCCATAAATTAATTTTGTATTGCAATCATCTGGGATCCTTCTTGACATAAGATTAAATAAGATTATTTCACAAATAGACCTCTGTGTCATAGAGTATATAATATTATTTGTGCACAGGTAATGTTCTTTCATAATTAATTTACAATTATTGAAATTTGTTATCAAGGCATAGTTCTTCCGATTCTCAGATATAGCAAGATAACTTTGACTTGGTTTTAGATATGCGTAGCTATTAGATGATTCTGAGTGAGGAATAGGTAATGGGATTAAATGATAGAGATTATAATAACTATCCTATCGATAGTGGAATATTAATTATAAAAACTAACTTATTTGTTTAATAAAATACTTGTAAATCGATAATATCGAAAAATATATGAACGCTTTGTAGATCACAAGGTATTGGAAAAGAGAGTTCCTTGGGTTGAAGATGAATATGATTAGAAAGCTCGGCAATTAAATGAACGGGAGTCATTTCATTGGGGTGCAATGAATTTCGTTCTGCAAATAATACTATATCAATCAAGGTGTCCAATTCCTCATCATCGTCGTTTACCTACGAGTTCAGCGAGGTTAGATATTTATTTTTCCCATGAAAAAT
Organism: Chorisops tibialis; assembly: GCA_963669355.1. NCBI lineage: Eukaryota > Metazoa > Arthropoda > Insecta > Diptera > Stratiomyidae > Chorisops > Chorisops tibialis. The sequence continues at coordinate 246,900,950 of OY770262.1, forward strand.
AGTCAATTTAATTTTTGTATTTCTGAAAATGAATAGAAGAATAGGTTTTATTTTTTCATACTTAAACTGATTTGTTGAATCTTCAAAATTCGGTAACGACATACTAGAAATATTATTTTCTACAAGAATCTCTCTGAAACTTTGCAATACATAAAAAAATCTTTGCATTGTATTTTTTCCCAATGACGGTTTTTATAAGAGAATGGAAAATGAGCTTATTATTCCTGCTATTAATTGATTTAAGCACTGAATATAATTTATGACGGCAATTTGTTGCATATTTCTTATTATCTGATAAAGAAAACAATTCGTGACAATATTTATTATTCTCTTCTAAATCGAGACTTCTTATATACGCTATATTGTCCTTAGATATGATTAGTAGAGAATCTTCTTCATTATAGTCGAAGATATTTGGAGACATAGAATTATAATAAAACTTAACATAATCCTCGTAAGTATCTCTTGTTATTGTGGTTAGATAAATATTTGGTTTCATAATTCTCGACAAACAATCCGCGTTAGAGATGACCTTTCCTTTTTCGAAAACTACTTCATAGTCGTACTCTTCTAATTTTAATCTCCATTTAACTAGACGAGATCCTGGATATTTACAATTGAAAAGCCAAGTTAAAGGTTGATGATCTGTAACGATTTTAAATCGACGACTGTAAATATAAGGTCTAAGGTATTTGACCGCCCAAACTATTGTTAATAGTTCGCGTTCTGTGGTCGAATAATTTGATTCAGCGCGATTGAGAGTGCTAGATGCGAATGCGATAGGTAAATCCTTACCTATTCATCCTTGAGAAAGAACGTCTCCGATGGCAAAACCAACCAACCAACCCTAGGATGACCTGGATATTGTAATATTGGTTCATTCATAAGTTTTTCTCTGAGAATATTGAATGATTCCTCTTGGGAATAAGTCCATTCAAATTTAGTTCCTTTTTTAATAAGGACGTCAAAAGTTTCGATATTTTACTAAAATCTTCAATGAAACGTCGATAATAACTGACCAGTACTAAGAAAGATTTAATTTCTGTGGCATTTCTAGGACGAATGAACTCCTTAAACACCCTTACCTTTTCAGGATTTGATCCAACTCTGTCTTGAGAAATAATATATAATAACTTCCTTACGAAGAAATTCGCATTTGTCCGGCAGTAATTTAAGATTACCAGCTTCCAACTTCTCAAACACTTGCGTCGACTTCTGTTCATGATCAGAAATCGAGGATGCATAGATAACTACGTCGTCAAGATAGATGAAGCACATTACCCCTTGCAATCCAGACAACACAGAGCTCATCAACCTCTGAAAGGTGGCAGGAGCATTCTTGAGACCAAGGGGCATTCTATTATATTCGTAATGACCAGTCGAGGTAGAAAAGGCTATTTTCTCCTTGTCATTTGGATCCATTTTTATTTGGTGGAAACCCGAAGCTAGGTCCAGTATAGTGAAATATCCCAATTGATCCAGTATATCAGAAATGTTCGAAAGGGGATAAAAATCTCCTAGCTTCACATTATTTAGATTTCTATCATCTATTACAACTCTCCATTTACGCTTTCCAGAAGCGTCTAACCTTCCAAAAATGGAGACGACCATGGTGAACTGGATGGCTTTATAATATTTTGTTCGAGCATTTTATCTATTTGAAAATTTACTTCCTCCTTGTGAATTTCAGGATACCTATAAGTCTTACTTATAAGTAGTGAAGAATTTTGGGTATTTATTTTATGTTCTGTAACGTTAGTACAGGAGAGTTTATCTCCTTCCAAATAGAAGATTTTGTTGAATTTATTACAAATTGTAAGAATACTGTTTTGTTCTTCAGTGTTTAAATGATCTAGACATAAACTAGATTTTAAGAGTTTTGCTCGATTAATTTCATAATTGCTACTTGTATTGAACAGGTATCGGTCTTCAGGTATAGGTAAAAGTTTAATACTCGTTTTAGAAATGAGTACTCGTTTACTAAGAGTATTGAGAACTGAAGCATAGGCTTTTTGATTTTGATTCACCTTGGTAATAGATTTACTTAAGTAGACACCATCCAGAATTTTAATTTCGGTTAATATTTCAGGATTTAAGACATTGATTTCTATCAATGTTTCAAATCATGCCGATGAAATGTTATCGGAGTTAGGAAAGAAACTCACAGAAATTATATTTTTATGGTTATCTTTCATGATCAACAATTTATTTTCATAGTCTAAATTAATTCAATTTTCATCAAGAAAATCATTTCCAAGAATTCCATCATATGGAATATTAGATGTACTATTGATGATATGAAACTTTTTTTTATTTCATAATTTTGGAACTTTAACATAAGATAAGTATAATCGATTATTTTAAAAGGATGTGTATTTTGATCTATCCCATAAAGGGTTAGAATGTCATCAAAAAAAAGGATTTGGTTTTAACGAACCTGATTTTATTATGCAGACGCTTGGACCACTGTCAATTAAAAATTTGACGAATTAAGTTTTAGTTTAAAGTTAGTATTTTCAGTTGAAAATATCAATTCATCTGAATTGCAGCAATTTGCTCCAACTCCCGAGGTATTGCTGCAGATACCTCGAGAACCTTCACGTTTGCCGACTCCTGCTTTAGAGCTGAAGTGTTTTTTGGTTGGAAAGAATTTCTATTTTGTCTCTTTCAACAGTCTGCAACTTCGTGACCCGGACGCTTGCAATATTTGCAAAATTTCGAACTAGTATTTTGAAAAACTGCTGTAGAACGTTTTTTTGATTTGAACTTCGAACTATTAGCATTTTGAGAAGGGTTTCGCGATTGCCTTTGATAACAATTCGAAGAAGCAGGAACAAGCTTTTTACAAAAGTTGCAAACCTTACGGTTAGAACCCTGTTCTCGAAGGAGCCACTGAACCTTTTCTTCTTCTGTTGCTACGTTAAATGTTTCGCAAGTTTGGGTTTTTATGAGGCGAGTGGTGAGGGGTGATAATAAGAGTGGGTGAATGTTAATAATTCTTTAATTGATTGCTTGCATCACGCCCAATATTCTCTGTATAGAATGCCAGTTTCATAGACGAACTTGCATAGCACGTTTATAAAACTTAGTGTATTTTACTTACACGGAGGGTTTAGATGAGGTAAGGAAATCGTAAAATTTGTGATGCAGTTTTATTTCGTTTCTTTTGTAAGGTGCTCGTTCAACATTTCAAGTTCGTAGCTTTAATTTATTGGCTATTAGTTGAATCATTGAAATTGGTCGAAATCATACTTTTGTATGGGAGAGGGAAGAATGGCAAGCGCGATCTCAAAACTTTTAACGCGATTACATATAAACTATTTTTAAAAGTTCTCATACAAAATTTTAAATTGATAACTTCAAATAGATAGGTGATGATTGATTTCATAAAAATGGTCGAAAATAATTTTGTATAGGAGGAGGTAGAAGTTTTGAAGGTATTCGATCAACTAATATTTCATACTTTGAGGGATTTTTATACTCTAGATGAAATCTAAGAGTATATTGTGTTTACCTTACCGTTTGTAACGCTAAGAAATAATGCTCGCACAGAGCCGCCAAGGGTACAAAAATATTTGTTGTCACTCAAAAACCTCGATTCCGAGTGACCGTCTTTCCGTCTGTGCGTCTGTCTACAGCATAACTCTCGAAAGCTTTGAGCTATAGTGCTAAAAATGTTTGTGTGTCATTTTTAGCGAAAAAAGTAACTTTAAGTTCGTGAATGGGCAACATCCCCCCATTCCTTCTACCCCCTCCCATACAAATTTCATGAAATTTCGAAATATTAAGAAATTGATTTTTCTTTGAAACTATTTAAGCTATCGACCTTAGGTCAAAGTATTATGATATAGATGTCATTAATATCACGGAATATTGACCCGATCCCCTTACTCCTTTTACCTCCTCCCATACAAATGGACAATTTTGAAAAATACCTATTTTAGATTTTCATTGAAACTTATAAAGCTGAAAAGACGAAGTTTTCTCAGAATTAATTCTACTATAATTGCAATTTATTTTAAAAATAGTTATCAACTTCACCTTACTCTTTCTACTCCCTCGAATACAAATTTCGCGAAATTTTTAAATTTAAATTAAATTATTTTTCTTCGAAACTATTAAAGGTATCAACTTGATATTTTGTATAAAGTATACAAAAAGAAATATTAATAATACGAAAAAAATTTGTTGTGATCCGTATACTCCTTCTACCCCCTCCCATACAAATGCATAATTTTTGTTAAATGCATTTTATCGATTTCCATTCAAACTAGAAAAAGTACAAACTTCAAATTTTGTTAGAATTTGTTTCTTAATAATTGAAATAAGTGTTAGAAAAAATTATCAGCTCCGCTTTACTCCTTCTACTACCTCCCATACAAATATCTGTATTATAAATTCAAGAAAGGCATTTCTCCTTCAAGTATATGAGAGCTATCGACTTTGAAATTAAATCAAAGCATGTTGATAAAGATGATGATAAGCAGTTTCAAAATCATCTTAAACGTACCACTTCCTCTGCCACCTCCCATACAAATGCCCCAATTTCAGGAAAACTATGTCCGATTTCTTTAAAAATAATGAAAACTAAAAACTTTAAATTCAGCAGAAAACATTTTGCATGCCATGTTCGATGTCACATGCGAAAAATATAAGCCTCCCCTTCTACTTCTACCACCTCCCATGCAAAAGTCTCTTTTCACTATTCGAAAGAATTTGAGATGACTTATTTTCCGGTATATTAAAGTCATTTCCATCTCATCTAGAGTATCATATGATTGGGCTTAACTCTGTTATGTTTTTGAAGTCAATTTTACATATTTTTAAGCTTCAACCTTACAATTTCATTGAAAAATTTTCAGTTTTTGTGATTTTGTCATTGCACAACAAGCACCTTGTGAACGTTGGACCAGGGGGGTCGGTACATAACAATTATGGAAGAAATTATTATTTTTTTCTATGTACATGAAATAGATGTGTCGACGTCCAAAATTTAAACCTTGTATCTTTTGCCAGAGCCCTAACAAAATTACTCAAAATTTTCAATATTTTTGCTTACCACCTCCCTCCCCTTCTTCTTCAATGGCGCTACAGCCCAAATCGGGCCTTGGCCTCCTGACCTTCAGGTTCCTCAACATTTTCATTATTTATTGCAGAAGGTTTGCTAGACCTTCGCACAACCCTCTATCTACGAATTTTCTTTTTCGTAGATTGAGGTGGCCAAGATAAACCCAAGCAAGTAGTGTGCTGGAATTATGCTTCGACCGGGATTTGAACTCACGACCTTCGCATTATAGACCAACACGCTACCAACTAGGCTACACCCTAGCCTCCCTCCCCTTACAGCCATTAATTTCAAATTTTCACCAAATATTAAAAATTATGTAGTTCTATAATCTGACGAATTTTTGATTTGATATCTGTACTAGGTTTTGAAACATAATGGTTTGAAATTTTGAAAAGTGCACCATTTTTGAAATGCTCCCCATTTCCCCCCACTACTGCAATGACCCAATTTTATATTTTTACTGTATTTCCCTAGTATAGCTTAATATATGTTTTAAGTTTCGTAAGACATAGTTCAGATAAGGATTTTAAAGTGTTTTTTTTAACCCCCCCTGACCCCCCCTTACAATAATTAGCCTCTCTCTAAGCTGGTTCTAGTGGATTTGTACGCCATCTTAATTTTCCTAAAGTATACATTTTTTTTATTAAGTAATTTCGAAGATATAATCATTTGAAAACAAAATTCGGGCGACATTTTGTTTTTAGCCCTTCCCCCCTTCGGACTAAAAAAATTAAATTATTTTTAATGTTTGTCCTGTAACTCTCTCTATACCTGTGCTAATTTTCAGCTTCCTATCTACATTCGTAGTGGAGATATAAGAAAGTGTAGTTTTTGACTTTTTCCCTCCCCTCGAAGATATGAGTCCATATGTACGGCATACGGCGGGACGGATTTTTTTTTTTTGCAATTTTAGGCTAGTTTAATCATAAAACGCGAAAAAACAAAATTTCAGGGTAGCAAATTTTTTTTTACTTACGTTACTTCATTATTAGAATAATAAAATAAGAAATATCAAATGCAATTTGATTATAGTTTTTTTTTTTTTTAAATAACTAATAACAAACTCCTTCTACCACCACCTATACAAAATGCATTATTTCACTAAATTGTTTAATGAAAAACATTTTTATAGCTACTCCATCATGATGTGAATCAAATTTTGAGCTCGATAAATGTTATACGTACTGATCAAATTGGCTTACAGTATTTCATGAAAAAGTATAGTTTGTATGGGAGGTGGTGGAAGGAGCTGGGGATAGATAAAATAATATGTTCTAAATTTCAAATTATTCGCTCCTATGGTTTTCAAGAAAATTTAATTATTATAAATTTTTGAAAATTGTTCATTTTGTATAGGAGGGGTAGGAGGCGTGGGGTTATTGAAATAAAAGGAAACGCAGATTACATCCCGAAGTATACGTAATAAACTGTGAAAGGTTCAGCCATTTTTGCGTGAAATCCGGACAGACAAGAATATTAAAAACGTGTGTTTCTGCTTAGTTATTGGACACAATTGAGAAAATAAAACAATCTAGTCGCCATCGGAAACAATTGAATATTCAAGATGTCAATATTTTTTCAGTTCTCGTTCTGTATCAATCGTCGATCCAAGCACATTAATTCAATAAATATTATAACGTTTAATCAACTCAAGAGTTTTTAATTCAATATTTTGACCCTTCACAAAACCAGCTTATCGTTAACAGCTTAATCAGCAACATTTTGGTCTGTCGAGCCGGATATTTAAGTATAAATTTCCTACTTTTATTATATTGGAAATTCAATATAAAATACGTACAAAATAAATTCGATCAGAAAATAGTGCGGTTGTGCGGTATTTTCGTTAATTTCGCGAGTTATCAAATTATAAAAAATGGATGTGCTAAGAGCCCGCCGTGGACATGTTAAGGGAATTTTAACACGATTAAATTCCTATCTTGTGAACTTATGCGTCGGGAATCGAACAATCGAAGATTTGTCTGTACGTGATAAACGATTGGACGACGCGTGGAAGGATTACCAAGCCATTCATACGAATTTGATGGAAACGGCAGATGATCCTAGCGAATTTATTGATGATGGTGATAGTATCGAATTTGAAGAGCGATATTTTCAGTGCAAACAAATTTTATTGAGATACATTCGTGAACTCAATGTCGTGTCGGTTAATCAAAATTCGTCCAACTGTGGTTATGGTGTTTCCGATAATATGTCAGACAATAAACCGATTAAAGGTTCTTGTCTTGTTGAAAGTCAATTACCTAAAATTAAAATTCCATCATTTTCCGGTGATTTCAATGAATGGTGTTCATTTAAAGACCTTTACATTAGTTCGGTTCACAATAATAAAAACCTATTTGAAGAGTTTTCTGTCGGGAGATGCTCTTAATCTATTAAAACATTTAACGATCTCAGATGCCAATTATCTCGAAGCTTGGGACAAATTAAATGCTCGTTATGATAAAAAGGGTCCTATTGCCAAGGCGTTCGTTAATAAACTTTTATCGCTTCAATTCTCGGAGTCGAATTCCGCCGCGGCACTTAGAACTTTCTCCGATTCAGCTGATGAAGTCATTCGAGGACTTCGAGCATTAGGTCCAGAAGCTGAAACCAGAGATATTTGGTTGATTCATATCTTATTGACCAAGGTCGACGAAAAAACTCGATACAGATGGGCTGAGGAAAATACAGAAGATTTTCCTTCTCTCAATATTTTTTTGAAATTTTTGGAAAGACGCTGTGAAACGCTTGAGAAATCACATTCATCTTTTACTACTAACAAGAGTGGTCAGCAGAAATCTTCTTCAAAGAATTGCCATTTTTCTTCAACCACAATGGTTTGTCCTAAATGTCAGGAAAATCATTTACTGATGCGCTGCGATAAATTTAATTCTCTTGATATAGAATCAAAACGTACATTCGTAAGCAAACACGGTGTTTGCTTCAACTGCCTTCGCACAAGGCATTCGTCTATATCATGTCATTCGAAACATCGCTGCCAGAAATGCAATAAAAGACATCACACTCTGCTGCATCCTGAAATGAACAATATGACGAATAATCGAAAATTTAGTGCTGCCAATCTGTCAACGGAATCGCAACTATGTACTAGTTCAATTCCATCGACATCCTCGGATTCAAGTGAATCGATAGCGCAGGCACTAATAAATAATCATTCGACTCATACAAGCAGTCACAATTCCTGTCAAACACTTTTACCAACGGCATTGGTTCTAGTTCGTGATAATTATGGGAAGTACCAACCCTGTCGAGTACTTCTGGATTCCGGATCACAACTATCGTTCATATCCGAACCATGTCTACAACGTTTAAAACTACCTCGGACTCATGCACGCGTCGCAATTAATGGATTATCATCGGTCAACGCTGGAGGTTTCTTTTGTATCTCATCTATCTGAAGACAAACTAAAGGCTGAAAATAATTATTCCACCACACATACGAGGAATAATGAAGGAAGATATGTAGTTGAACTTCCGTTTAAAGATATCTCTTCAATCCCTCTTGGAAATTCTATCAACGCGGCTATTAATCGTATGAAGGGAATGGAGAGACGATTTATATTGAATCCTGATCTTAAGACTCGATACTCTGAATTTATGTCTGAGTATATATCACTTGGGCACATGACTCCTATACCACAAAATGAAATCAACAACTCAAATTCCTACTACCTTCCACATCACGCTGTTTTTAAGGAAGACAGTACAACTACCAAACTACGTGTAGTTTTCGATGGATCTGCAAAATCGTCAAATGGTTTTTCCTTGAATGATCATTTGCTTCCTGGACCTCCAATTCAAAGAGAACTATTCGCAATCTGTTTGCGATTTCGGCGACATCAGTTCGTGTTTACGACTGATATTGAGAAAATGTTAAGGCAAATATTAATTGCAGGTAGTCATCAAGATTATCAAAGAATTTTATGGCGAGAAAATAGCGCTGAGCCATTTACACATTATCGTCTGTGTACTGTTACTTATGGTACCACTTCTGCGCCATTTCTGGCTGTTCGTACTTTAAAACAGCTTGCTCTCGATTATCAACAACAATATCCAGACGCATCCGCAATTATTCTCAATGATTTTTACATGGATGATCTTCTATCAGGAGCCGATTCTGCGGAAACTGCTAAGAATTTATATCATCAGCTCGTGAACCTGTTATCAAAAGGAGGATTCAATCTGCGTAAATGGAGCTCAAACTGCTGTTCTCTGCTGGCTTCAATACCAATAGAAATCCGAGAAATATCGCCACTGAACTTTGAAAACACAACCATCAAGGTACTCGGGCTACGATGGCATCCTGCGTCTGATAATTTCTCCTTTAAGGTCTTATTGCCAACCGAATATAGCTACACAAAACGGTCATTCCTATCTGATGCTGCCAGAATATTTGACCCACTAGGATTTTTGACACCGGCAATCATTTTGGTAAAGATCTTATTTCAGGAGCTGTGGCTACACAAGGTTGGATGGGATGATGACATACCGTATGACATAAAAAAACAATGGAATGAAATTCGTAGTCAACTGCCGCTACTTGACAAAACTCTCGTTCCGCGTAAAATCGTAAATTCTCATACATGTGAATATCATGGATTCTGTGATGCCTCCGAAAAGGCGTACTCCGCTGTAATATACTGTCGGAACTACTTATCGGATAGCTGTCGTGTCATATTAGTGGTTGCAAAAACAAAGGTAGCGCCTCTCAAGCAAATTACAATTGCAAAACTCGAACTCTGCGCAGCTGTATTGCTATCTCGATTATTTGAATCAATTAAAACATCGTTACAAATTGAGTTAGAAAAGTGCTTCGCGTGGTCCGATTCTCAAATTGTACTAGCTTGGTTATCTGTACAACCGCGGACTCTTAAGACTTTTGTGGCAAACCAGACGGCAGAAATATTAAATGTGCTTCCAAGATCGTGCTGGAACCACGTATGCTCGAATCTTAATCCAGCGGATTGTGCTTCACGTGGTTTATTACCAACTGCTCTGTTAAACTATTCTCTTTGGTGGAACGGACCTGACTTTTTAAGGTCAGCAGAATCAACCTGTTCAGTTCCTCGAATACATCTAACAAACGCTGAGCAACATGTTGTGAATGAAGGATGTCGTAAGAGTAACTCTCATCTTGTTCAAATAGTTACTCAATCGAATATATGTATATACTTAACGATCATTTTCTCGTTACCTTAATCGATCGAGTTTCTTCCTGGACGAAATTGATCCGTACAGTTGCATATTGTCAACGTTTTATAAGCAATATACGTACTATTGTTAGTAATCGAAATACCAATCCACTTAATACTAATGAATTATTCAGTGCAAAAATTATCTGTCTGAAATTCTGTCAAAGATCTGCCTTTTCGATAGAACTAAGAATACTCCAAGAACAAGGAGAACTGCCTACTAAAAGCAAACTTCTTCAGTTATCACCAATTTTGGACCCAAATGGCTTACTACGTGTTGGTGGACGTATCCAACAAGCACATTTATCTTATTATAATATTGCCGAAGGGTAATCGTATTACAAACCTGATCGCCGAATATACGCATAAGAAATACCTTCATGTTGGAGTTGGAGAACTGTTCACAATTCTTCGTCAAGAGTATTGGATATTCGGTTGCCGTAACTTAATTCGCAGTATTGTTTTTAATTGCATAGCTTGTTTCCGACAACGGAAGGCAACATCCAGTCAACTTATGGGACAACTTTCTGAAGAGAGGGTAACATATGCAAGACCATTTGCTCGTGTTGGTGACTATGCTGGTCCTTTGAGTCTACGATTGGCTCGAGGAAGAAACCCAAAATTTACAAAAGGTTACATCGCTCTATTTATTTGTTTTACAAAAAAGGCATTGCATTTGGAACTTGTATCCGATCTGTCATCAGAAGCATTTTTAGCAGCACTGCGCCGTTTTACTTCTAGAAGAGGTAAACGCTTAGAAATCTTCAGCGATAATGGGACCAACTTCAAGGGTGCGTACCGAATGCTTTCCGATATGCACAAGCATATTCTCTCGGAAACTCATAATCGAATTATCATGGAAAGTTTGGCAAATGACGGCATATCATGGCATTTTATACCACCTGGTGCTCCACATTTTGGTGGATTATGGGAATCCAACGTGAAGTCTATGAAATCACACCTTAAGACTGTGATTGGAAACCAAATATTAACCTATGAGGAGATGTATACGCTTCTTACTGAAATAGAAGCACTACTTAACTCAAGACCACTATACTCTATATCCGACTCAGACTATGACGTACTTACTCCGGCACATTTTTTAATCGGACAACCATATACAACTATTCCCGAAGCTAGTATCTCAATTAATACTAATTATTTAACTAATTGGCAACTTTTGCAGCAACTTAAGCAGAGTTTTTGGAAACGATGGCACCAATCCTATCTAACTTCACTACAACATCACAGAAAGTGGTCAAGGGAGAAGATAGACTTGACACCGGGAACCATCGGTGTGGTAAAGGAAGATAACGTGCCTCCTTCTAAATGGATGTTGGGTCGAATATCCGAATGCTATCCAGGTCGAGATACTATCACTATCAGGATTCCTTAATGCAAGGAATTGCCATAAAATCGATTCCAAGTATAAAAATGGAAATCATTTTATCCTTTGGCTCATCATTTAGTGAAGGGACAAAACAAACGTCAATATCCCAAAACCAACACATTAATAAACAGAGCACAGTAAATAAACAAAAACTAACATAAATTAGTGTCAACTAGCGTTAAGTCTGCGTCTTAAACATACTTTATCTATAGAGAAGTCAAATACATCAATATTTTCGTTAACTTCTCTTGCAAGACGCGAGATTGGTTCATTCATACCATAGTTAGTCCGGTGAAAGGAAATCTTCAACAATCTAGGATGCCTCGGTAAAAATTGACCAGCAGCAAATTGCATCAAACCCAAAAGTGAGGAGGAATCCACCACCCCAGTGAGAAGTTGATGAGCAAAAACTACGTCAGCAACTTCACGTCGTCTCGAGAGTGATGACATATTTAGCAACTGAAGCCGGTCAATATAAGGAGGAAAACGAACTCTATCATCCCAATTAAGGTGACATAATGCAATTCTCACAAATTTGCGCTGAATAGATTCAATTCTGGCAATATGCACATCATAATAGGGAGACCAAACTTGAGAAGCATACTCAAGATGAGATCTGACAAAGGTGTTATACAGACTCAACCTAACAAAAGAATTGTTAAATTCCTTGGATAAGCGAGTGGTGAAACCCAGCATTGAATTACCCTTTTGCACAATCTTATTTATATGCAAGCCAAAATCAATCTTCTGGTCAAATATAACGCCCAAGTCAACAACTGAATTAACACGATCTAAGATACAGTCATTGAGACTGTAAGTTACTACAAACGGTGAGAATTTACGAGTAAATGACATTACATGACATTTATCCAAATTCAATCGAAGGCCATTATTGCGACACCAGTTACTAAAATTTAACAAATCCTCCTGAAGAAGATTATCTGAGTTAGAACTAATAGACCTAAAGATTTTAATGTCATCAGCATAGATGAGTACTTCCGAATATTTAAAAACAGAGGCTACATCGTTAATGGCCAGGATAAATAGAAGTGGTCCCAAATGACTTCCTTGAGGGACCCCAGAAAGCGCAGTAAATGGCTTAGACGTACAATCACGAAAGATAACCTGGTAGGTTCTATCAAATAGATAAGACTTAATCCAATTTATAAACCATGTCGGAAAACCCAACAATCTTAGTTTTAACAAAATTATTGAATGGGGCAATTTATCAAAGGCCTTACTAAAATCAGTGTATACACAATCCACCTGCTTACCATCCTCAATAGCCAATATAGATTTATTCGTAAACTCCATCAGATTAGTAACAGTGGACCTATTCCTAACAAAACCATGTTGTTTACTCGAAATTATTGATTTACAGTGAAACGACATGCATTCATACACTATAGACTCAAATAGTTTAGGAATAGCCGATAGTTTAGCTATTGGCCGATAATGTTCAATAGCAGATTTTGCACCGCTTTTATGAGTAGGTATGATGAAGGACGACTTCCACATATTAGGAAAAATCCCCGTTATTAGGGATCTTTGAAAGAGGTGAGAGAGTGGTTCAGCAAGAGAGAGACAACAACGCTTAAGGACAACAGCAGGAACACCATCTGGGCCAGGAGAAGACACTTCTTTAAGGCGGGCGATGTGATTGACTATATCATTACAGAAAATTGGTAAATCAGACAAAGTAGTCAAAGTAGTTTGTCTAAAGTCATCAAAATACGCCATATCAGGGGAAAAGCTACTACTAGTAAAAGATCCACTGAAGAATGTGGCGAAAAAATTACAAATAGTAGCTTGATCGTTACTATCATTGCCCAGGAATTGAAAAGAAGCTGGATAACCATCTGATTTACGCTTATAATTAACGAATTTCCAAAACTTCAGGGGATCTCTAATAATATCCGACTGCATTTTAATTAAATACTCAGAATATAAGCGAGTAGATAAATCCTTAAAAAGGTCATAATATTCCTCATACAGACAAAAATCAGTATCATTCTTCGACCTAGTATACCTCTTCCAGGCAGCATTACGAGCATTGCGAATTACACGCAACTCGCTAGTATACCAAGGGTACGACGATGAGATGTTCCTGCGATAGGTAAAAGGAACTGTAGCAACAAAAAATTGATACAGAACATAATAAAACTCAACTACAGCACCTTCAAAATCAGGATTGTCAAGAATTTCATTAAAGTTAAAGTTAGATATAAGGTAGTTCAACTGAGAAAAATCTGCTTTATTAAAATCAAAAGAAAGCTCCTTCTCACTAGGGCTAACAATATGCTCCTCGTCAATGATAACAAAAATATTAATAGGAGGGTGCAAGACATCAATGGTAGTAATTGAAGTTAAGCTCTCATCCACGGAACATGCACAGTAGTCAGAATAAAAAATTAGGTCAAGCTGTCTTCCATAGGAATTCCGAACAAGGCTAAGTTGATGGAGACCAAGTGCAGTTATAGTATCTACAAAAAAACATTCAAGCGAGGACGAAGCATCAGAAACTAAGAGAGTAGAATCATCGTCAGAGAGAGACCAAGAAAGACTTGGAATATTAAAATCACCCAATAAAATGAGTTCGTCAGAGATATTCATACTATTATGAACAAAAGTTATACAATCAACTGTTCTTTCGTATAAAATACAAGGACTCGACGGAGGAATATATGTCAAAAAGACATAAATATCCTTATTATTAAATACGAGTTTAACACATAAGAACTCCAGACCGTGAGGGTTCGGGACCGGAACAACTACACAATTAATGCAGCTACGGACTGCTAATAACACTCCACCACCCTTCAATCTCAGATCGGAAACATATCGATCCCTACGAAAGACTTCAAAGTCTGAACTAAAAAGTTCACAGTCAGAGAAACTACAATTTAGCCCCGTTTCAGTAAGTGCAATAACATCATAGGAAGAATTCTGAGACGAGGCAAATAACGCCTGAGTTTTGGTGCGCAGTCCATTTACGTTTTGATAGTAAAGGGACAGTTGTCTAAGTTTTTTGGACCAGAACCAGGAGCATTATTACGACGAGATATAAATTCTTTAAGAAATACTCCAGAAGGCCACGAATCAATATTTAACAACTGATTGAATAGATCAGTATTAGTCAAAACAATTTTAAAGGAGGCAATGGAACTAGTTTCTTTACTAATTTTATCACATTTAACCGCTGATCCTGTTGAAATAAATGATGAGATGGAAGAGTTAGAGTGGTCAAGATCCAGACTAATAGAGGTTCATTCGATCGGCCAATTACAAAGGTTGCTGCACTACCCTTACTGCCAGCCAAAGCTGGCAGGAGGCCGGAGGATGGACACAATTGAGAAAATAAATCAATCTAGTCGCCATCGGAAACAATTGAATATTCAAGATGTCAATATTTTTTCAGTTCTCGTTCTGTATCAATCGTCGACCCAAGCACATTAATTCAATAAATATTATAACGTTTAATCAACTCAAGAGTTTTTAATTCAATATTTTGACCCTTCGCAAAACCAGCTTATCGTTAACAGCTTAATCAGTAACAGTTATTGTCCAAATAAAGCAAACATATAGTCATTTATGAACAAATAACAGACAGATAGTACAATTATATTTAAAGGTATAGATGTACATATTAAATATTGTGCATTTGTTCAAGGCAATACACTTAAACTTAAACATATCGTGTGTCTGTCCGCAGTGAAGAGCGCCCCTTTTGCCGAATTAAGGCTACTGTACATATGATATAGTCTGCAAAATCTTTGAAATTGTATTGGAACAGCGACAGGGCAAATTTAGAGAGACTGTAGAGATAGTTAAGATCTTATTTGAAAGTGAGCAGAATATTCTTCATTAATATTTGGGCATGACAAGGCTATCAACAAGATGGCTGACACGTTTGTTCACTGAGGACGACAAGCAAAATCGAACGCTAAGATCACAGCTTTATTCAACTGTCTTTCAAGGCTCCTTCATTTCAAAAAAGATGAATGTCCTGGTCTGTGCAATGAAACCTGCATAATTAACCACGCCATTATTAAGACTCACAAGAACGTAGATTTATGTAGGAGAGGTAGGACGAATTCTAACGTTTTTCCAGATGCTATTCCAACTCAAAAATAACAAATTTGTTCTTCTGCATTTACACTTTATTATTTACACTTTAATCGACATATTTAATTAAGAACACTTGCTCTGTAATACAATTTCAAAATTTAATTGTCATCCATTGTATTTCTTATTTCTTCTCCGTCTCTGGGCAAGAAGTTTTTCGGAAAGAACATTTCTGTAAGACCTTTTCATATTCTCAGAATTCATAATCACAGAATTCAACCGAAGTAAACTGCATCGTGGAAGAGATGGTATCCAACAACAAAAATATTCTGTGTAATATACGAAAAAATGGAATATCTTAGGAATATGAGACGGCAGTATTCTGTAGATGCAAATTTGTTTGTTGTGCCCCAGATGTTCAACTTTCGAAACATTTTGTTTAAATGTGCTGTACTTATTATCAGTAGGACAAAAATATAATACGAAGTTGTGCACACCATGCAACCAACAAGAAGAAACTCCTATTCGTTTAGTTTTACGTGAGTTTCACTCTAGTGTTGGCGAAAATGTCGTGTAGAAAATTTTCTACATTCTATATTGTACACGTTTAGACGACAGATTAAAACGGGGAGAATTTCTTAGTGCTTTTTTTTTGTGTTTATGATGGTTAAGCTGCAGAGCCAACAAATTGTTATTTTATTTGAAAAGTTTTCATTTTTATTCAATGCTTTTTATTAGATGCTACAGATCATCTTAACCGTGAAATTCATATAATAACCGGGTAACTCCACTTATGTACCTATATGTGTGAAGTTAGTTAGAAAGTTTCCCTTGGGCAGCACTGTGTAAACCTCAGAAAAAAAAGAAAATAGCAGGCTTTATTCAAATAGATACATGGTAGGCTGTAGCCTAGTGGGTAGCGTGTTGGTCTACAATGCGAAGATCGTGAGTTCAAATTCCGGTCGATGCATAATTCCAGCATTCTGCCTGCTTGGGTTTACCTTAGTCACCTCAATCTACGATAATGAAAATTCGAAGATAGAGGGTTGTGCGAAGGTCTAACAACCCTTTCGCAATAAATAATGAAAAATGTTAAGGAACCTGGAGGTCAGGAGGCCAAGGTCCGATTTGGGCTGTAGTGCCATCGTAGAAGTAGATTTAGGCCAGTTAGGGTGAATTTCATATTTCAGAACTTTTCCGCGCACTTTTTATTTGGCATGTAACAACAAACTAATGAAATGGTTTAATATTCAAGAAAACATGCATTTGTATGGGAAAGCGTAGAACAGTTGAAGGAATCGAAATATTTGTGATGCAGTCTTATGTGTGTTCTTACAAAATTTCAAGTTTCTAACATTTAATTTACTGGTTATTAGTAGATTGAAATTGGTCGACATTTTAATTTTGAATGGGAAAGGATAGAAGGTGGGAGGGAATTTCAAAACTTGCGATGGGAGCTTGTTAAAAATCTGTCAATAAGTTGGGCGCAACTTCATTATTCTTGTAAAAGTCAAGGATGCGTGGAAAGTCAATAGGTTGTAATTAATACGGAAGACGAAATGAAAGGGGATCATTCGTTTATTTATGCAAGTTTCGGTTCATATGGCGAAGAGGATGGGTGGAGGGGGGGGGGGGTCGTGGTAAGGGGTGGGTGGTCGTGATAAGGGGTGGGGGGTTGTGGTGTGTTATTAGTTGATTTATTGAAATTGATCGAAATCAACCTTTTGTACGGGAGGGAATAGAAGAGCAAGGAGTATTTGAAAACTGTTGATACAACAATATTTTAAATATTTTTTGAAGTGTTTGAACAAAATTTTAAAGCGATTGCTCTTGACGGTTTAGTGATAAGTGATTTCGTAGAGTTGGCCGAAAAAGTCCTTTTGTATTTGAAGGTATTCGACTATTTAATATTTTAATTTTTTTTTAATTTCCCAAATATGGAAGTTTGTGGCTTAACAATTTAATCAAAAATTTAGAGATTCAGTGTTTTTTCTTTGTTTCGCATGCACCACCTCTTTCGACCAAATCCATTTATCGTCGAATAGCGAAATTGTGTCAGTTTGTATGAGAGGGAATAGGAAGGGATTTGTGATTTGGCTCGTTCACGAACTTGATCCTTTTTTTTTGTCAAAAATGACGTGTACAATAATTTTTAAGTTAATACGTTCTTAAGCTAGAGAAGACACGGGCGGACGGACATCTGGTTTTGAAATTTTCAATTGATTAGATGAACTTCTTATCATCATTTTTTTTTCTTGGAGCCTTGTTTTTTAGCTTTACAAACTTTGTGGCAAACTTATAATACTCTCAGATTTCATCTAGAGTGTGTAAATGTTGATATACGTAATATCAGAAATTAAAATCGCAATGAAATTATAATGCGAAAAATTACGAATAGTTTATAAGTTACATTCATTTTATAAATTAATTAATAGATAATGAATATATCTATAGACACAAATATAATTATAGTGTATCTCTTATTTGTTTGTAAATGCTATAAGTTAGTTTTATTCTTTATTTTAGCAATAACTAAGAAGAAACACACGTTTTTAAAATTTTCTCTGTCTGTCTGTCTGCTTTCACGCAAAAACAGCTAAAACGATTGTAATGAAACTTTCACAGTTTAATAGGTATGCTCTGAGATGCAATCTGCATTTGGTCTTATTTCAATATCCCTACACCGTCTACCCCTTCTCATAAAAAATTACCCATTTCCAAAAAAAATATAATAATCAAATTTTCTTCAAAGTCATAGGATCCAATAATTTCGATTACATTATATTTATTATAAATGCGATCTATTGTTATACAAATTACTTGAATCCTCCCTCTCCTTCCGCCACCTCCCATACAAACCGAACTTTTTCATGAAACACTATAAACCAATTTGCTCAGTATGTATAACATTGCGCTCAAATTTTGTACTAAATCCTTAATAAGTATTATGGGGAAAAGTAAACAGATTAGATTCTCTCTTTTTACCCCCTGTCATAAAATGTGAGCTAGAGTGTAGACTAGTGGGTAGCGTGTTGGTCTTGTAATGTGAAGGTCGTGAGTTCAAATCCCGGTCGGAGCAATATATAATTCCAACACATTGCCTGCTTGGATATACCTTGGTCACCTTGTTCTACGAAAATGAAAAACTCGTAGAAAGAGGGTTGTGCGAAGGACTAACAACCTTTCCACAATAAGTAATGAAAAATGTTAAGGAACCTGAATGTCAGGAGGCCAAGGTCCGATTTGGGCTGTAGTGCCATTGTGGAAGATGTAGATAAAATGTGACACAATATTACAACTTTTCCAACATTCGATTTTCTTGAAAATTATGAAATTTACTGATCTGAAATTTAATATATATCAATTCTATGATTATTATAATTGTTTCTCAAACAATCACTAAAAACCCCCCACTCCTTCTACCACCTCCCATACAAACTGCATAATTTCACTAAAAACAATGCAATAATTTTAACAGTATCTATTCAATTTTTGAAGCTTAACTTTCGTACGATTCATTTTTATAGCTAATATAGCGTGATGTGAAACAAATTAGTTCAATGCTGTCACTCTTCTACCACGCCCCATACAAAATTTATTAAGATTACAAACGTTTCGATTTCAACTTTATGGTCGTATGATTGGGTTCTACGCAAATCGTAGTCCCATTATATTTTTAAACTTAATTATTAGCAACAACTATTCACATATCCTTAACGCTCTTCAATATGTATATGATCTCAAATCTCGCGATTGATTTGATCACGAGCCTGTCTCATACAAATGAGAGTATCATAGTTTCATTCTTAATAATTCATGGTTCTGATACCAACAACATATAAAGCATTGTGTTCAAAGAGCAATTAAACAAAGCAGATTAAATATCCCACACAATGTATGACTAACTGCGCTCTCAAAAATTTCTTATTTTTGCGATTCTTATGCGGATAAAGTCGCGGGGATCGCTAGAATACAATATGACTAATGCATATTACACACCAAAAAAAAAAGAAAAGAAAAGAAAAGAAATATCTCAAACTTTCATATTTTCTTTCAATCAAGAGTTTCGCGTTTTTGTAGTTTTATCAATTCACATGAAATAACAGAAATATGATTGGGCATAAAGTCATGAAATGGGAAAGTATTTAATGTTCCGGAAAATATCTCATCTAAAATTCTTCAATATTCGAGTGACTTTTGAATGGACGGTTGTGGAAACAGAGGGCGGAAGTTTGTGATTTTTGTAGACGACGTCGAATGTGGTATGCGAAATATTTCGTGTCGAGTTTAAATTTTGTAGCTTGCATAATTTTCAAGGAAATTGGTCATTGTTTATCTGAAATAGGAATATGTGATTTTCACCCGCTGAAAATTCCGAAGATAATTGTAGTTATTTGAAAACAATTGTCCGTGATTTACTTTTCAACCTCCCATTCTTGTACTCTACTGAGTATAAAAAATAATTTATTTTTCCTTTTGTTCCCATAAATATTAAACCTGAATCTCGAATTTCAGCTTTCTTTCAATAATTTTTCTATTAAAAGAAAAGAAAAAATAAAGATCGCGTAAACTTACGTTGGACGGATTCAATAGCGAGAGAATGACACATATGGTGAGGATTCCAAACAACAGAACATTATTCTAAAATACTTCGAACTAGAGACGTAAACAACAGAACAGCAGTACTAGCACGAAAGAAGGTTGAAGACAATCAAAGGACAAAACCAGAGAGACGGTAAGCTTGGTTGTTTATCTGCTCGTAATGAGCTGTGAAGCTCAGTTTACCATCGAATGTCACACCAAGATCCTTCATTATCGACACTTTCGATAGTCTAGTTCCATCAATATTATAATAAAGCTCAGGAGGTACAAGTTTAAGTGAGTATAACATAGCGCAGCATTTATCAATGTTTAAATCTAAGTCATTTAACGAACACCACATATGAAGATGATCAAGGTCAGATTGTAAAATATTGCGATCTATAGGGGAATTAATCACACGAAAAATGTTGAGGTCATCAGCATAAAGGAGACAAGAAGAAGACAAGAACTGAGGCAAGTCATTTATAAAATAAGAAACAAAAGAGGACCGAGAATTGACCCCTGAGAAACACCAGACGTGGACGAAAATACAGAAGAAGTATGACCCTTAAAAGAAACACGCATACTACGATTAGATAAGTAGGAAGATATCCAGTCGAGTAACTTGCCTGAAATCCCATATAGTTCAAGTTTTTCAATTAGAATAATGTGATTAACAGTGTCGAAAGCCTTTGCAAAGTCAGTATAAACAGTGTGAACAGACTGACGGAGCTCGAAAGATTTAGCAATGAAGTTTGTGAACTCGCAAAGATTTGTAGTTGTAGACCTTCCTCTAACGAAGCCATGTTGATAGGACCTCGATTGTCGCTAATAGCATTGTGCACAAGCCGTTCAAAAATTTTGCTAAAACAAGTAAGCATAGAAACAGGGCGATAATTTAAGACGTCCTCCGAGTCACCTTTCTTGAAGATAGGTATTACATCAGCAAGTTTCCAAACGTCAGGAAAAAACACCCACCCTTAAGGACTTATTGAAGATAATCGAAAGGGGAAAAGAAATTTCAACAGCTAATGATTTTACAAAAAAATTAGGAATGCCATCTCAACCACCGTTTGTTTTAGGATCTAAAGAGCAAATAACATTTAAAACATCAATTGAAGATACAAAAATAGAACTAATGGAACTATGACTGGAAACATTAAAAGTATAATCAAGTTCAGTGCCCGAGTTTTTAAACATAGACGCAAAATATTCAGCAAAAAGGTTGCATATAGCTTGGCTATCGGTGGTTACAGTATTATGATATCTAAGAGCAGATTGAGGTTCCTGAGTTTTTTTGCATCTTTTAACATGAGCCCAGAAGGGTTTCGTTTCATTTCGAGCTAAACTAGACTCCAGTGAAGAAACATAAAAAGAGATGGCAGACCTGATACACTTTCTAACAATGGAACGCTGGTTAGAAAATTTTTCGTAGTCAGATTGTAGCTGTGAACGAATAAATTTCCTGTGTAAGCAGTTTTTTAGACGTAGGCTCCTGATAACTTCAGGAGTGAACCAAACAGGATAGCTTTTTGAAGAAAAGTGCTTGCGAGGTACATGATTCTGAATGAAGTCGTTAATGTAATCATAAAAAAATGATGTCGAAGCGTTTACAGAAAATCCAGAGAACACCTCCACCCAATTAATATCACCCATCAAGCGACTGATTTCCGAATAATTTCCCCTTAGGAAATTGAGCTGAGATGTCGGAGAAGCAACAGTACTGTTTCGCCTACAGATGTTAATCCATATTATCAAAGGCGGGTGACAAGGGTCGGGAGGAACTAAACCAGAGGTCGAGAGAACGCTCACATCAGGTAAAGGGATATTAGAAAATACCAGGTCCAATAATGTATCTCTATAATTTCTGATGAAATTATGCTGAGAAACGCTACAAAGGCAAATATAACATGTTGAAATAATAGTAGTGGGGGGGAATGGGGAGCATTTCAAATATGGCGCACTTTTCAAAATTATAAATCCTTACTCATATCTCAAAAAAAGAGTACAGATATCAAATCGAAAATTTGTCAGATTATAGAACTACATAGTTTCTAATTTTGGTAAAAATTTTAAGTTGGAAGGTGTAAGGAGAGGTGGTAAGCAAAAATGTTGAAAATTTTGAGTGATTTTTTTAAATTTTGCATTTGGATACATCTATTTGATATACATAGAAAAATAATAGTAACTTATTCCATAATTGTTGTAAACCGACCCCCCCGGTCTAGTGTTTCATGTGAATTGAAAAAAACACATAAACTGAAAATTTTTGAGTGAAAATTTAAGGTAGAAACTTGAAAATTTGCGACATGCATTTAAAAAAAAATCCCTAAATATACGAAATATTAACTGGTCGAAAACCTTTAAGACTTCTACCCCCTCCCATACAAAATTATTTTTTTGACCATTTTCAAGAAATCAATTATCACATAACTATTTAAAGCTATCACTTTGAAATATTGCATAAACACTTACAAAAATAGTTAAAATAAAATTACATTAAAAGTTCTGAAATCGCGCTTGCCCTTCTACCCCGTCCCATACAAAACTATGATTTCGACCAATTTCATTAAATCAACTAATAACCAACAAATTAAAAGCTACGAACTTGAAATTTTGTACAAGCACCTTACAAAAAAAACGAAATAAAACTGCATATCAAATTTTACAATTCCCCTACCTTCTTTACCCGTCCCTCCAACAAATGTTCGGTTTCGTGAATGTAAAGCACACCGAATTTTATGGAAATTCTATGCGACTTCGTCTATGAAACACATTCTATACAGAGAATATTGGACGTGATTCAAGCAATTAATTAAAAAGCTATTAACATCCACCCACTCTTACTATTACCCCTCCTCCTCCCCTCATGAAAACCCAAACTTGCAGAAACGAATGAAATATTGTTAAATTGACAACAGCCCTGCCCAAGAACTCCCTTTCACTTAGTCTTGGTTTAAGCGCTCCCCCGCCTCCCCCTGAACTCGTACACTCCTCAACATGGGTATCCGCCTGAGATCTGCAACTATCTACAATCTCCCCAAATATTTTGAAGGGTTTGGGATTTAATGTGCGCTGAGCATACATACTGGCGTACGCCGGACAGCGTACAGACAGACGGATTTTTTTTTGTATTCTTAGGCTGTTTTGGTCATGAAATGCGAAAAAACAAAATTTCAGGTTTGCAAATTTTTTTTTGTAAACCTTGACTCGATAGCAAGGGAAGTTGGACTACGTATTAATGAAAATATAACAAAAATTATGACGCAATCTAGGAAAAAGACGCCAATCAGATAAAATATCACAGTAGGAGACTATAACCTAGAAAACGTAGACAACTTTATATACCTAGGGGCGAACCTATCGAAGGATGAAAGCGAACCCATCGAAATTAAAAGAAAAATAATTATGGTAAACAAGACGTATTATTCGGTACTTCCAATAATTAAAAACAAGAACGTACACAGGAAAACAAAACTTAAGTTATGTAAAACGATTATACGACCTGTGCTATGCTATGGCAGCGAAACATGGACATTAACTCAGGCGTCCGAAAAACTCCTTAACGCCTTTGAAAGAAAGGTCTTTAGAAGAATCCTCGGACCTGTGAGGGAAGACTCGATCTGGAGAATACGATACAATAGAGAATTGTATGCCATCTTCCACAATCCAGAAGTGTCAACCCTCATAAAATTTAAAAAGTTACAATGGGCTGGTCATGTGGAGCGGATGGATGACGGAAGAATTCCCAAACGCTCACTAAAAGGGAAAGTCAACGTACAAAGACCGGTCGGAAAACCACGAAAGCGCTGGGAGGATTCGATTGACGCAGACAGCAAATCACTGCTAAGATTTTCAAACTGGAGGACGCGGTCACTGAACCGAGATGGATGGAGGCAATGCATTCAGGAAGCCAAAGCCCGATTTGGGCTGTAGCGCCATCGTAAGTAAGTAAATTGTTTTTCCAAGTCGATCAAAATAATTTGTTATTAAAATAATAAAGAAGAAGTCGGGTTGTGCATTAACGAAAGCAAAACAAAAGTAATGAAGCAAACAAGAAGGAGAACGCCTATCAGACAAAACATAACAATTGCGGAATATAATTTGGAGAGTATGGACAACTTCATATATCTTGGGGCTAATCTAGCAAAGGACGGTAATGAAAACGACGAAATCAAACGACGGATAATACTAGCAAATAAGACGTATTATTCGGTACTTCCAATTATGAAATCCAAGAAAGTGCACAGGAACAGTAAGCTGCGGATTTATAAAACTATTATACGACCTGTGCTCTGCTATGGCAGCGAGACGTGGACATTAACGCGAACTTCCGAAAAAGCAGTTAACGCATTCGAAAGAATGGTCCTACAAAGAATTTTGGGAGTTGTGAATGAAGAAACGGAATGGCGAATTGGATACAACCACGAGTTGTATCAACTCTACGACGAGCCAGAAGCTTCAACGTTCATCAAGCTACGCAAACTGCAGTGGGCTTGTCATGTAAAGCGAATGGAAGGCAGAAGGATCCCAAAACGTGCTTTTAAAGGCAAATAGAGTGGTAACCGGTTAGTAGGCAAACCACGAAAGCGATGGGAAGACTCGGTTGATGAAGACAGAAAAGCCATTTTAAAAAACATAATAGGTACGAAACACAATGTGCGATAGTCTAGATAAAAGAGAAATTTTTTGATTTAAAGAAAATTTTTAGGAGAAGTGGTAGAAGGGTTGACAATATTGAACGAATTTTTTTCTCATTACGCTAAAGCTGCTATCAAAAGGTTTTATACAAAATTTAGGACTCAAAAATTTAATAGGTACTGAGAAAATTAGTGTATTGCATTTAATGAAATTGTGCAGTTTGTATGGGAGGTGGTAGAAGGAGTAGCAAGTTCTTATAAACTTTTTCAGAAATTATTATAAACATCATGCTTTTGATATGTTTTAAATTGTACCATTCATACTTTACAGGAAAATTAATTTCTTGTAAGTTGTGAAATTGTGGCAGATTGTATGATAGAAGGGGTAAAGCTATTATTCTAAATATTAAGTTCATAATTTCAGCTCGAAAATTGTATACATACTGAGTAAATTGGCTTAGAGTATTTCATGAAAAAGTACAGTTTGCATGGAAGGTGGTGGAAGTATGTAGTCGATTGAAATCATCATAAAAGTAATATGTTCCGCTTTTCAAATCAAGAGCATCTACAATTTTCGAGCAAATATGTTTATTGTCGAATTGCAAAATTGCGTCATTTTGTATGGGAGGGGGTAAAAGGGGTAAAGTTAATCGGGTATTTTTTTTTTATCTTACTAATAATTCTAAATAAGCTATTAATGTACAATTTGAGGTCGATAAATTTTATACACACTGGCTTAGAGTATTTCATGAATAAGTGCAATTTGCAACGGGAGGGGGTGAAAGGAGAAGGCGGATGCAAACATTTTTTATGCAGTAGATTGAAATCATTATAAAGGTGATATTATCCAAATTTCAGACTAATACCGTTTATACTTTTCGAGCAAATCCGTTTATTGTCGAATTGCGAAACTGTTTCGCTAAATGTTATACTTACTGAGTAAATTGGTTTAGAGCGTGAAATGTGAAAAAAGGCCGTCTGTCTGTACGCCCTACGCCATCCGCCGTCCACCGGCGCCGTTTCATGTGCAATGAAAAAATTATATAAGCTGAAAATTTTTGAATGAGTTCTTAATGTAGAAACTTGAAAATTTGCAAAATGATTTTCAAAAAATTCCTAAAAGTATGAAATATTAAAACTTCTACCCCCTCCGTTACAAAATTATTTTTTCGATTATTTTTAAAAAATCAATCACGTAACTGTTAAAAGTTATCAATTTGAAATTTTGCACAAAAACTTTTGAAAATAGTTGAGACGAAATTGCGTCAAAAGTTTTGAAATCGCGGTCGCCTCGTCCCATGCAAAAGAAAGATTTCGATCAATTTCAATAAATCAACTGCTAACCAACAAACTAAAAGCTACGAATTTGAAATTTTATACGGTCCCCTAACAAGAGAAAAGAGATAAAACTGCATCAAAGATTTTACAATTCCTTCACTTCCTCTATCACTTCCCATACAAATGTTTGGTTTCGTAAATGTAAAACACACCACATTTCATGAATATTCTATACAACTTCGTCTATCAAACTGACATTCTATACAGAGAATATAGGACGTATTCGTAATTAAGTGTTAAATTGGCAACAGCCCTGCCCTTGAACCCTTAATCTTCAGTAACCTCTTCAACTTCCATATTGACTTTCACGAGTCCTCAACTTGTCTCAAGAATAATAAAGTAGCGCCCGACTTGTTGACAGATTTTTTATACTCTGAGATTATATTGTGTTTGTCTTACGATTTGTAACGCTAAAAAATATTGCGCGCACTGTATCGCCAAGGGTAAATAAATAGGGGAAGGTCATGTACCTTGGTCTTCTTTTCATCTAATGCATTATAACTTATAAAATATTAATCTAATTTTCTTGCGTATATTGTTTTAAATGCACAAATCTCAGCTTCAAAATATTATCTCAAGATGTTCACATAATGCACTAATTGTTATGAACGAAAGTATAACTAAATTTAAAACTGTCCAAGGTGTAAGTAATACTTGGAACTTGGTCCGACGTGGCAACTACCGTGGACCTTGTTTTTTTAAAAAAAAAAAAAAAAACTTTATAAAATATTTATTGATTTTTTTATAAAAAATAACTTTTGTTACGAATATAGAAATACATACATATATATGTATATGTATTAATGAACAATAACCTAACAATACCAAATACTCATCAAAATGTTAGTATTCGACGAATTTTATAAAAATTAAAATGGATTTTATAAAATTGAAATTTTAAGTTTCTACCATTTCTAGTTTGGAATGGAAATCGACATAACGCATTTACCAAAATTATGCATTTGTATGAGATGGGGTAGGAGGAGTATACGGATAAAAACAAAATTTTTTGACATGAAACTTGATCAAAATTTTATGTCGATAGTTTCGACGGTTTTGAAGAAAAATTATTTGTATAGGTAGAAGTAGTGAACCAAAATTGATATTTCTTTTTAATATTAGTTGAAAATATAACAAAATTAATTCTGGGAGAAATTCGGTCCTTGAGCTTAATTAGTTGCAATGAAAATCGAATTGATTTTCTAGCCGATAACATAAATAGTTTCAGAAGAAAATAAATTTCTTTAAATTTCATGAAAATTGTATGGGAGGGGTAGAAGGAGTGGGATATTTAGTCCATTCACGAACTTAGAGTTCATTTTTTACTAGAATTTTTTTTTGCATAGAATTTTCATAAAATTTGGTGTATTTTATATTCACGAAACCGAACATTGGTATGGGAGGGAGTAGAAACGGTAGGGGAATCGTAAAATTTGATATGTAGTTTTATTTCGCTTCTCTTGTAAGGTACTTGTATAAAATTTTAAGTTCGTAACTTTTAGTTTGTTGGTTAATAGTTGATTTAATGAAATTGGTCGAAATCATAGTTTTGTATGGGAGGGGGTAGAAGGGCAAGCGCGATTTCAAAACTTTTAATGCAACTTCATTTGAATTGTTTTTGTAAGTTTTTATGCAAAATTGCAAATTCATAGCTTTTAATAGTTAGGTGATAATTGATTTCTTAAAAATGGTCAACAAAATAATTTTGTATGAGGGGGGGGTGGGGGGGAGGGGGTAGAAGTTTTAAAGGTTTTCAACCAGTTAATATTTCGTATATTTAGGAATTTTTTTTAAATGCATTTCGCAAATTTTCAAGTTTCTACCTCAAAATTTCACTCAAAAATTTTCAGTTTATGTGTTTTTTTCAATGTACATGAAATACCTTGTGCACGTTAGACCGGGGGGGTCGGTTTATAACAATTATCGATCAAGTTATTATTATTTTTCTATGTACATTAAATAGACGTATCCACAAGCAAAATTTAAACTTTATATCTTTCACCAGAGCCCTAAAAAAATCACTCAAAATTTTCGACATTTTTGCTTATCACCTCCCTCCCCTTACACCACCCAACTTAAAATTTTTATCAAAATTAACCATTATATAGTCATACTATCTGATAAATTTTCAATTTGATATCTGTACATTTTTTTGAGATATAAGGATTTGTAATTTGGAAAAGTGCGCCATTTTGGAAATATTCCCCATTTCCCCCACTACTATTATTTCAATATGTTATATTTTTTTTGTATTATTCTAAAATAGCTTAATATAATTTTCAAGTTTCAATTACATAGCTCAAGAGATAGTTGAGATATTCATTTTTAAGTGTTTTTTTTTCAACCCCCCCTGACCCTCTTCCTTACAATAATTAACCACTCTCTAATGGAACTGTATTCCACCTTAATGGTCCCAAAATATGAACTTTTTACAATAAGTAATTTCGAAGATATAATCATTTGAAAAAACAATTCGGCCGACAATTTGTTTTTAGCCCCCCCCCTTTTCGGACGCCAATGGACAAAAAAAATTAAATTATTTTTAAAAGTTGTCCCACGAACCCCTCTATATGTGTGTTGAGTCTTAGCTTCCTAGCTGTTACCATGGTTGAGATATTTGAATTCGTATTTTTCGGCTTAAGCGCTCCCCCGCCTCCCCCTGAACACGTACACCCCCAAAATGGGTATCCGCCTGAGATCCGCAACTATCTACAATCCCCTTAAAAATGAACTTTCTATCTTGAAGGGTTTGGGAGCTAATGTGCGCTGAGCGTACACACCGGCGTACGGCGTACAGACAGACGGAATTTTTTTTTTTTTGCATATTTAGGCTAATTTAGTCATGAAACGCGAAAAAAACAAAATTTCAGGGTAGCAATTTTACTTTATTATTTTAATAATAAAGTATTGTGATCGACTTGGGAAAAAAAAAAATTTGCTACCCTGAAATTTTTTTTTTTCGCGTTTCATGACTAAAATAGCCTAAAAATGCAAAAAAAAAAAATCCGTCTGTCTGTACGCCGTCCGCTGTCCGCCGTACGCCGTACGCCGTACGCCGTACGCCGTACGCCGTACGCCGACGTGTACGCTCAGCGCACATTAACTCCCAAACCCTTCGAGATAGAAAGTTCATTTTTGGAGGGATTGTAGGTAGTTGCGGATCTCAGGCGGATACCAATTTTGGGGGGTGTACAAGTTCAGGGGGAGGCGGGGGGAGCGCTTAAACCGAAAAATACGAATTCAAATATCTCAACCATGGTTACAGCTAGGAAGCTAAAAATTAACATACATATACAAGAGTTTGTGGGACAACTTTTAAAAATAACTTAATTTTTTTATCCATTGGCGTGCGAAAAGGGGGGGCTAAGAACCAATTGTCGGCCGAATTTTTTTTTCAAATGATTATATCTTCGAAATTACTTCCCATAAAAAATTGATATTTTGAGACCATCAAGACAGTATATAGGTCTACTAGAAGCAGTTTAGATAGAAGCTAATTAGTGAAAGGAGGAGGGTCAGGGGGGGTGCAAAGAAAAACACTTAAAAATTAATATCTCAACTATCTCTAATGCTATGTAATTGAAACTTAAAATGTATACTAAACTTTACTAGCGACATATGAAAAAAATATAATATGTGGACATTATAGTAGTGGGGGGAAATGGGGAGCATTTCAAAAATGGCGCATTTTCCAAAACTACAAATCATCAAATCTCAAAATTGAGTACAGATATCAAATCAAAAATTTGCCAGATTGTAGAACTATGTAATTTTTAATTTTGGTAAAAAATTTGAGTTGGGGGGTGTAAGGGGAGGGAGGTGGAAAGCAAAAATGTTAAAAATTTTGAGTGATTTTTTTATGGCTCTGGTAAAAGATACAAAGTTTAAATTTTGCACGTCGACACATCTATTTAATATAGATAGAAAAAAAATAGTAATTTGTTCCAAAATTGTTATGCTCCGAAGTGGGGGTCTAACGTGCACAAGGTGTTTCATGTGGAATGAAAAAAACACATAAACTGAAAATTTTTGAATGAAATTTTTAGGTAGAAACTTGAAAATTTGGGAAATGCATTTAAAAAAAATCTCTAAAAGTTTGAAATATTAACTGGTTGAATATTTTTAAAACTTCTACTCCCTCCCATACAAAATTATTTTTTCGACCAATTTTAAGAAATCAATTATCACCTAACTATCAAAAGCTATCAATGTGAAATTTTGCACAAAAAACTTAGAAAGATAGTTAAAATAAAATTACGGTAAAAGTTTTGAAATCGTGCCTGCCCTTCTAGCCCCTCCCATACAAAAGCATGATTTCGACCAATTTCATTAAATCAACTAATAACCAACAAATTAAAAGCTACGAACTTGAAATTTCGTACGAGCACCTTGCAAAAGAAAAGAAAGAAAATTCCATCACAAATTTTACGATTCCCCTACCTCCTCTACCCCCTCCCATACAAAATTTTTTTTTCGAGCATTTTTAAGAAATCAGTTATCAGCTATCTCTTAAAAGCTATCAATTTCAAATTTTCCATGAAAACTTATAAAAGTAATTCAAATGAAGTTGCTTTAAAAGTTTTGAAATTGCGCTTACCGTTCTACCCCCTCCCATACAAAACTATGATTTCGACCAATTTTATTAAATCAACTAATAACTAACAAACTAAAAGCTACAAACTTGAAATTTTATACAAGCACCTTACAAGAGAAGCGAAATAAAACTGCATATTAAATTTTACGATTCCCCTACCTTCTCTACCCCCTCCCATACAAATTTTCGGTTTCGTGAAAATAAAATACACCGAATTTTATGAAAATTTTATGCAATTTCGTCTATGAAACACATTCTATACAAAGAATATTGGACGTGATTCAAGCAATTATTAAAAAGCTGTTAACATCCACCCACCCTTGCTATTACCCCTCCTCCTCCCCTCATAAAAACCCAAACTTGCAGAAACGAATAAAATATTGTTAAATTGACAACAGCCCTGCCCAAGAAACCCCTTTGCACTTAGCTTTCCCTAACCACTTTAACCTGCATATTGACTTTCCACTCATCCTCAACTTGTCCCAAGAATAATAAAGTTTCGCCCGACTTGTTGGCAGTTTATTTTTTTTTTTTCCAAGTCGATCACAATACTTTATTATTAAAATAATAAAGTAAAATGGTCCAATTTGACTAGACGACCCCATGAATGTTAATACCAAAGTGCATTACATTGTGTTTTCAGTGCCACTACCCAAATAGAACGAGTACATAGAACCGAGCTTTGCATATATAATACTTCTACCCTTAACATTGGTCCTGGACATTAAATTGAAGCACATATTAACGTACATTCAGATAAACCTACATGATACCATATGTGATTACTCTAAATGTTTGTGAATACGTTTTTTGCGGGATTCACAATACTCCGAGTAACTCCACACATATAAAATATTTTTAAAAGCTTCAGAATCTATTTGAAAGCTTTATGGGATGACTTTCAGGACTACTGCTAGAAAATGTTAAAGCCGTCAAGCAAACAAGTGATTTTTTTGCCATCATCTTTAGACTGCCGCTCTCATTCTGTCATGGGATTAGAGGATTTAGTTTTCGTCCTTTTATCCGCATACCACATACATATATGGATCTTGACATATCGTAAAGTTGTTGTAACCACACTACTCGTTCTACTTTCCTCCTTTTTCACTTGATTGTATTCCTACTTTTACCATAATTTTTCATCTCATATAGATTTGCAATAGTGAAAAAAATTTAGTAGTATTGAGTAAAATAGGTGACAGGACGGTTAATGACATCACCTCAAATTTCAGGACATGTCGATACTAATATATTTGTTATGAATATTTGAGAAAATTGCATCGGAATAAAAATCATTCTGGATGATTATGTCCAAGTACTCGAATACGAAGAAAATCACAATTATAAATCTCTGAACCTAGGTGCTTTGAGCTCTTTAACAAGCCTCTAAGCTCCTGAAATGGGTATCCTTTTCTGCGATAGAGTGCTACATAAGGTCAATTTGTCATTTCATTTGAGTCCTTTTTCGTGGATTACTTGAAATGGGCGCAGGAGTTGAAGTAGGGATGAAGATGGAAAAGGAGTTTAAGAGGATGGTGAGGACATGAAGCTATGTCTGTGATAAGCCAATTCGTAACCTTGGTAGGTTGAGGGAGCGAAATCGAAATAATGAAAGAAAGCAAAGTTTTTTTTGTCACAGGATACCGTTCCAGTCTAGTAGATTCGCTGATGATGGTAAAGTTTGAAACTTTTCGACATGCTTTGTTGCTGTTATTGGGTTCGGTTTCCGGACGTTTTTCGCTGGTGTTGGTCGAGTTAGGGAGCTTAAAATTTCATCCCTTACATTTTTTTTTTGTTTTTGTTTAATTCGTAAACTCATACATATGTATATGTCGGTACGATCTGAGGGAGTGTATGAGGTGGGTTATGAGGGTAAGGAATGGTTATCTTAGCCATTAACCGGATTGTTCGGATTTTAGTCCGTTATTAGTTTTCTTAGGTCTCCATTTTTTATTGTTTTATAAATCCTGTATGGATTATCGTGATTTAATGGGGTTATGGTTTTGCAAAATGTGTGTATCAGAATCAGATTTTTCTTTTAAGCTGCAATAGAGATTATTTACTCGATAATTTTTTTCCAGCTGAACTATGGAGATTAAGTTAATACATACTACTGTATAATGTAACAGAAGCAGTTTCTTCAATCTGGTTCTTACAAAAAAAATGTTTTATCAGAATTGGACTGGTATCCTAACATATCGACTACTTCGTTCAGAAATAAAATATCTTGATAAGGTTGAGTCTGAGAAAAGCTTAGAACATGGAACTGCGCAATCTCGTTTTTAAAAATATTTCTCTTAAGTAGGAGCATTTCCGAAGAGAAAATTTTAATAGAGTACATTCCAAAATTTGTCCTTGAAGGCAATATGGATTATATTTGTCGTAGTTAGTTGCCCAGAACACCTCAGATCAATTGCACGTGGAATAATAAGAAGAACATGACGTAATTGTTTGCGTTGGAAGAACGTTTTAAAAAGGAATTAAAATAAAATGTTGAGTTGTTGATTATGTCTTTTAGAATAAAACGAACAATTAAAAAATACGTTACATTGCATTCCAGATATGGTATATGAGACAAATATCCGCATTTTGAGAGCTAACGAAACTTCACATTAAAAAATAATTACACTTTTATAGGTAATTTGTTTGCACGTTTCATGTTGTAAATAAACATAGCTTTGGATTATTACGTCTTGTGTGCAAAAATAAATGCTAATCGGAGGGCCAAAGTGAAACTATGTACATATGTATATAGGAAAGTAATTAGTTTACACTATAGTACATTAAGTAGTTAATGTTTTGTGTAATTCCATCTCGAACCATTTTTACAGTTATGTAAAGTGTTTTAGACGATTGAATAATAAAAGTTAGGGTGTAGCCTAGTGGATAGCGTGTTAGTTTAAAATGCGAAGGTCGTTCAAATCTTGGTCGACGTATAATTCCAGCACGCTGCTAAGAAATTGAAAAATTTGTAGATAGAGGGTTATGCGAAGCTCTAACAACCCATCCACAATAAATAATGAAAAACCTGAAGGTCAGGAGGCCAAGGCCCGATTCGGGCTGTAGCGCCATTATAGGAGAAGAATAGTAAAAGCAAAAAGACTTTTTTATTTGCGCGATGAATAAAAATGAATTTGTTACACTGTTATAAGTTTGTTCTAAGGTTTGTAACGATACGAAATAAGACTCGGAGAAAAATGAATGATACAGAAGTTTATACGATATTATCACACAAAAAATCTTAAAACCGAATGGTCGTCCATCCGCATCTGCGTTCTGATTTTAATAAATTTTGTAGGGGAAGTGGTAGAGGGGGTGACGACATTGAACTAATTTTTTCACATCACGCTAGAGTTGATATCAAAATGTCTTATACAAAATTTAAGCTCCAAATTATAGAAAATTAGTGTATTGGATTTAGCGAAATTGTGCACTTTGTACAGGAGGTGGTAGAATGAGGGGCGAGTTCTTAATTATTTTATCAGAGATAACTATAAACATCATGCTTTCTATATTTTATAAATTCCAGATCAGTAGCTTTCATACTTTTCAGGATAATCGACTTTTTGTAGTGTGAAATTGTGTCAGATTGTATGGGAGGGGCTAGAAGGAGTGAAGCTAATCGTCTCGTTTTGGTTTTCCTAATAATTCTAAATAAAAATAAATATTTGTTGCAGAATTTCAGCGCGATAAATTTTATACGTACTGAGTAAATTTGTTAAGAGTATTTCTTAAAAAGTGCAGTTTGTGTGGGAGATGGTGGAAAGAAGGGGAAGACTCAAATAATTTTTATACAGTAGATTACAGTCATCATAAAAGTATTGCATTTCAAATTTCAGATCAGTAGCTTTTATGCTTTTCGAGCAAATCTATTTATTGTCGAATTGCGAAATTGTGTAATTTGTATGGAACGGGGGTAGAAGGGGTGAAGCTAATCGTCAAATTTTTTCGGTCTTTTTAATAATCTATACATATAAATATAATTGTAGTGTCTGTTTGTTATTTGTTTATAAATAGCTATAAATAAATGTTTTGCTTTATTTTAGCAATAACTAAGCAGAAACAAACGTTTTTAAAAATTTTCTTTGTCTGTCTGTCTGCCTTTCCAGTTTTCACGCAAAAACGGCTAAACCGAT
The DNA here is from genome assembly GCA_963669355.1 of Chorisops tibialis. NCBI lineage: Eukaryota > Metazoa > Arthropoda > Insecta > Diptera > Stratiomyidae > Chorisops > Chorisops tibialis. The sequence continues at coordinate 246,935,975 of OY770262.1, forward strand.
TGTAATGAAACTTTCACAGTTTGTTAGATGTGCACCAAGGTGTAATCTGCATGTGGTCTTATTTCAATACCCATACGCCTTCCACCCCCTCCCATACAAAATGACTCATTTTCAAAAATATATACTAATCAAATTTTTCTTCAAAACCATTGGAGCAAATCATTTGAAATTTAGAACATACTATTTTTATAAGAAACGTAATATATGGTATACAAATTATTTGAATCCCCCTACTCCTTCCACCACCTCCCATACAAACTGCACTTTTTCATGAAAGGCTATTCACCAATTTTCTCAGTACGTGTAACTTTCATCGAGCTTAAATGTTATATGTACTTTATTCCTAATTTGCAGTATTATTAATATCGGGAAAAAATTAACCGAGTAGCTTCACTTCTTCTACCCCCTCCCATACAATATGACACAATTCCATGACTTTACAAAATAAACTGCCAACAAGTCGGGCGAGACTTTATTATTCTTGGGACAAGTTGCGGATGATTGGAAAGTCAATACGCAGGTTAGAGTGGTAAGGGAAGGCTAAGTCAAAGGGAGTTCTTGGGCAGGACTGTTGTCAATTTAACAATATTTCATTCGTTTCTGCAAGTTTGGGTTTTTATGAGGGGAGGAGGAGGGGTAATAGTAAGGGTGAGTAGATGTTAATAGCTTTTTAATTAACTGCTTGAATCACTTCAATATTCTCTGTATAGAATGTGTTTTATAAACGAAGTTGCATAGAATTTTCATAAAATTCGGTGTATTTTCACGAAACCGAACATTTGTATGGGAGTGGGTAGAGAATGTAGAAAAATCGTAAAATTGGTATACAGTTTTATTTCGCTTCTCTTGTAAGGTGCTTGTATAAAATGTCAAGTTCGTAGCTTTTAGTTTGTTGGTTATTAGTTGATTTAATGAAATTGGTCGAAATCATAGTTTTGTGTGGGAGGGGGTAGAAAGGCAAACGCGATTTCAAAACTTTTAAAGTAATTTCATTTCAATTATTTTTTAAGTTTTACGAAAAATTGCAAATTCATAGCTTTTAATAGTTAGGTGATAATTGATTTCTTAAAAATGGTCGAAAAAATAATTTTGTATGGGAAGGGGTAAAAGTTTTAAGGGTTTTCAACCAGTTAATATTTCGTTTTAAATGCATTTCGCAAATTTTCAAGTTTCTACCTTAAAATTTCACTCAAAAATTTTCAGTTTATATGTTTTTTTCAATGCACATGAAACACCTTGTGCACGTTAGACGGGGGGGGGGTCGGTTTGTAACAATTATGGATCAAGTTATTATTATTTTTTTATGTTCACCAAATAGACGTATCTACGTGCAAAATAAAGCTTTGTATGTTTCACAAGAGCCCTAAGAAAATCACTCAAAATTTTCGATATTTTTGCTTCTCACCTCCCTCCCCTTACACCTCCCAACTTAAAATTATTTTTTTTTATTTATCAAAATTAACCATTATATAGTTCTACAATCTGACAAATTTTCGGTTTGATATCTGTACTTTTGAGATAGAAGAATTTGTAATTTTGAAAAGTGAGCCATTTTTCAATGCTCCCCATTTCCCCCCACTTCTATTATTTCACCATATAATATTTTTTTTGTATTTTTCTAGTAAAGTTTAATATATGTTTTAAGTTTCAAATACAGAGCTTAAGAGATTGTTGAGATATTCATTTTTAAGTGTTTTTTTTTTGCACCCTTCCTGACCTTCCCCCTTACAATAATTTGCCATTCTCTAAGCTGATTCCAATGAAGCTATACGCCACCTTGATGGTCCAAAAATTTGAATTTCTTACGATAAGTAATTTCGAAGATATAATCATTTGAAAAAACAATTCGGCCGTTAATTTGTTTTTAGCCCCCGCTTTTCGGACGCCAATGGATAAAAAAATTAAATCATTTTTAAAGTTTGTCCCACAACTTTCTTCTTATATCTGTACCAATTTTTAACTTTCTATCTGCATTCGTGGTGGAGATATTAGCAAGTGTAGTTTTCGACTTTTTTCCCTCCCCCGCCTCCCCCCGCCACTCCTTTCCACCTAACAACCCCTAAAATTTAGAAAATAGAGCTCACTTACCCAATCAACAATCCACCTAAGAACGAACATTCTACCTTTAACGGTCTTGGAGATATGAGTCCATATGTACGGCGTACGGCGTAAAGTGGACGGCGTACGGCGGAGACGGATTTTTTTTTTGCAATTTTAGGCTAATTTAGTCATGAAACGCGAAAAAAAAATTTCAGGGTAGCAAATTTTTTTTTCCTTGTGTGAATCGTCTTAATTCACCTTTATAATTTTGATTGGATTTTTTTTTTAAATATTGGTTAACATTTACTCCTCATTCCCCAGTCGCGTTTCTTTTTTCTCATTTTTTCATTTTTTTTCTTGATGTTCCTAAAAATGCAAGTTTCTTTTAAGTAATTAAATAGTACTCAAACAAAAAAAAAATAATAACAATATAATAAAAAAAAAAATTGACAAATTTAAACAAGGCAGCACTGCAGTAAATTTTTTTGGCTCCAAAGCTCACCGACCAGAATGTAAGAAAATCAGTTTTTTTCCTTCTGGTCTGCCCGCCAAAAACGAAAGCAGGAAAAAAATTTGGCACAGGAGTTGGTTCCAAAAAAATTTTTATAAAGCGAAAAAAAATTATACAGGGTGTAACAGAATAGATGCGACAAAAAAAAACATTTTGATAGGGGATCTCGTGGTGCACAAAAAAATATTCAACGGAAGACTTCTAGCTCCAACCCCTAGCGACTTAGGGGCGATTTTCTAGTTTTTGGTTCGTGGAGGAGGTTGTCGAACTAAAAGGACAATATATCCGAAACTACTTGAGATAGCTCAATGTGTAATAGCTTGTTGGAGAGATTATTAATGTAATAAAAAGCAAATCAGTCACTGAGTTGCTAGAGTGGTTTGAACATGAAAATTTTTTGTTTTCCAAAAATGTCCTTCAACTTTGAAGGCTTTTTGCTCAAAATTTTCACTAAGTTTTTTTTTGAGATTGTGATCTTAAAAACTACCCGACACATTTATCTCTCTTTAAAAAAAATTGTCCTAGCTTGTTATACTCTAGATGAAATCTGAGAGTATTATAAGTTTGCCACAAAGTTTGTAACGCCAAGAAATAAGGCTCGGAGAAAAAAATGAATGATACAGAAGTTCATATAATCACTCAAAAATCTCAAAACCGGATGTCCGTCCGTCCGTCTGTCCGTCTGTCCGTCTGTCCGTCTGTCCGTCTGTCTGTCCGTCCGTGTCCTCTCTAGCTTGAGAACGCGTTGAGCTAGAAAGTTCAAATTTTGTATACGTCGTTTTTAATAAAAAAGTAAGGTCAAGTTCGTGAACGAGCCAAATCGCTCCACCCCTTCTACCCCCTCCCATACAAAATGACACAATTACGCAATTTATCTTTAAACGGTTTTTCTCGAAAAGTATACATACTATTGATATGAAATTTAGAATATAATACTTTTATAATGATATCATTTTACTGTATAAAAATTACATGTGTTCCTCCTCCTTCCACCACCTCCCATACAAACTGCACTTTTTCATGAAATGCTTTAAACCAATTTACTCAGTGCGTATACAATTGATTGAGCTGAAATTATGTAGTAACTATTTATTTATAATTATTAATAAGGCCAAAAAAAATTAGATGAATAGCCTTACCCCTTCTACCCTCTCCCATACAAAATGACACAATTACGCAATTTATCAATAAACGGTTTTTCTCGAAAAGTATAAATGCTATTGATATGAAATTTGGAACATAATACTTGTATAATGATTTCATTCTACTGTATAAAAATTACATGTGTCCTCCTCCTCCTTCCACCACCTCTCATACAAACTGCACTTTTTCATGAAATGCTTTAAACCGATTTACTCAGTGCGTATAAAATTGATTGAGCTGAAATTTTGCAGTAACTATTTATTTATAGTTATTAATAAGACCAAAAAATTTTAGACGATTAGCTTTACCCCTTCTACCCCCTCCCATACAAAATGACACAATTTCACAACTTTATAAAAAGTCGATTTTCCTGAAAAGTATGAATGCTACTCATCTGCGATTTAAAACATTTCGAAAGCATGATGACTATAAACAGTTGTTTCTGAAAAGTCATTAAAAACTCGCCCCTCCTTCTATCACCTCCCATACAAACTGCCCTACTTCACTACATCCAATACACTAATTTTCTCTGTACCTATTAAATTTTTAAGTCATAAATTTTCCATAAAACATTTTGATAGCAGCCTTAGCGTCATGTGAAAAAATTAGTTCAATATCGTCACCCCCTCTACCACTTCCCCTACAAAATTTCTTAAGATACAAAAATTTCTCTTTCATCTAGAGTATCGCACGATTGGGCTTTATGCCCAATCGTACTCCTGTTATGTTTTTTTTACCAAGTTATGACCAAAAAACCGAAACTAAACCATCAAATCCAAAATTTCGGCAATGTGAAAAAACTTTTTATGTGGATTTTTTTCATTGCAAACTGAAAAACAACTTAATAATAAACCGCCAATAAGTCGGGCGCAATTTTATTATTTTTGGGACAAGTTAATGATGCATGGAAAGTCAATATGCAAGTTAAAGCGGTTAGGGAAGACTATGTGGCACCCCCTTTCACAAGTGGAACCCCCTCATAAGTGAAACCCCCTTTAACAAGTGAAACCCCCTTTAGGGCAGGGATGATGTCAATTCAACACTTAGTTACGAATACGATTAATAGCTCCAGTACATATAATCAATATTTCATTCGTTTATGCAAGTTTGGGTTTTTATGAGGGAGGGGAGGGGTGATATTAAGGGTGGGTGAATGCCAATAATTTTTCAACTGATTGCTTCAATTACGTCCAATATTTTCTGCATAGAATGTCAGTTTCATAGACGAAGTTTCATAGAATTTTCATAAAATTTGGTGCATTCCACATTCACGAAACCAATCATTTGTATGGGAGGGGTTGAGGAGTTAAGGGAAATGTAAAATTTGTGATGCAGTTTTATTTCATTTCTTTCGTAAAGTGCTCGTACAAAATTTTAAGATCGTTGCTTTTAATTTGTTGGTTAGCAGTTGATTTATTGAAATTGGTCGAAATCATACTTTTGTATGGGAGAGGGTAGAAGGGCAAATGCGATCTCAAAACTTTTGATGCAGTTCTGTTTCAAATAATTTCAAAAGTCTTTTTGCAAAATTTCAATTTGATAGCTTTTAGTTTTAAGGTGATAATTGATTTTTTAAAAATGGTCGAAAAAATAATTTTGTATGGGAGGGGGTAGAAGTTTTAAAGGTATTCGACCAGTAAATAATTCATTCTTTTAGAGATTTCTTTCAAATGCATTTTGCAAATTTTCAAGTTTCTACCTTAAAAGTTCATTCAAAAATTTTCAGCCTATATGTGTTTTTTCATTGCATATGAAACACCTTGTGCACGTTAGACCAGGGGGGTCGGTGCATAGCAATTGCAGAATTTTTATTATTTTTTCTGTATGTAAAATAAATAGATGTATCGACCTGCAAAGTTTAAACTTTGTATCTTTTACCAGAGCCCTAAAAAAATTACTCCAAATTTTCAACATTTTTGCTTTCCACCTCCCTCCCCTTACACTTCGCAGCTTAAATTTTTCACCAAAATTAAAAATTTATATAGCTCTACAATCTGACAAATTTTTGATTTGATATCTGTACTCAGTTTTGAGATATAATGGTTTGAAATTTTGGAAAGTTCAATGCTCCCCATTTTCCCCCACTACTATAAATAATAAAGTAATTTAATTTAAAAGTAAAATTAATTGGAAAATAATATCATTTTTCTAATTATAAACTTAAAGTATATGGATTAAAATATTGTAAGAACCCATAAAGTGCGGGTACCTGTTAATTATCTTTTTAAAGTAATTAATCTAAAGGATGTCTAGAATGAGGATTTTTTAGGTCAATGACCCATCCCAAGCTCCTGAGCCGCCGGCAATATCGTGCTGCCCAGGCCTGAAAAATCTCCATTATCTGAAGCGTGATAAGGGATTTCCTTCATCGCGTATCAGTGCGCGAGTAATTATTTTAGATTTCGTACTAGCCAAAGTACTTGCAGGTGTTTTTCTTTTAGTGCAGTCTGACCTGATCGTCGTCGGGATGAAGAATTTCCTTCTTCGCGTATCAGCACACAAATTCATCAGTCGTCATACCGACGACGATGCGGTCAATAAGAACAAAACTGCACACCTGCAAGTTCCTTGCCGAAAACGATAGCAACAACAATTACACACGCGCACAAACTCCGATCAAGCTAAACACCGATACACATTAGAATACTCATCGACATGAGCGAATACTTCATATCGACGACTGTCAGGTCGACAACTACAACACTTTATTAATAGAAGAACACCTGCAAGATGTGCTGAGTATAAAGAGAGTGAACGTTCGTGAAAAGGGGCACTCAACACTAGAAATAGCAAAATTTTCTCTTTCCCAATCGCAGTGATCAAAGTATTATGATATACCTAGTCCTGCCATAAGTTCTGTCACATAATTTCTCACATTGGCAACAACTTTATTTTATGTCAGGTCGACAACTACAACACTTTATTAATAGAAGAACACCTGCAAGATGTGCTGAGTATAAAGAGAGTGAACGTTCGTGAAAAGGGGCACTCAACACTAGAAATAGCAAAATTTTCTCTTTCCCAATCGCAGTGATCAAAGTATTATGATATACCTAGTCCTGCCATAAGTTCTGTCACATAATTTCTCACATTGGCAACAACTTTATTTTATGAGTGACATTTCAATATCGGCCAGTTTTATAAACGTCATAATGTTGTTGACAGTTGATGGTCATTTAAAGTGTGTTCGTTAACGTGTGAAGATGGAATGGGGTGTAATAGAAAACCGAACTGCAGTGATTGCACTACATAAGTGTGGAAAATCCGCGAGTGAAATTTTCAAGTTGTTGTGCCCGTTAAAAATAACGCAAAGATTTGTGTATCGTGCGATCCAGAGATATAACGCGATCCAGACTATTGAAGATCGACCTCGTTCTGGACGTCCGCGTGATGTACGTTCTTCTGCTGCCATCAAAGCGGTCGAGAGTCGAATTCGTCGAAATCCGCTTCGTAAACAACGAATCATGGCTCGAGAGATGAACATCTCCACCCGAAGTATGTCTCGCATCATAAAATCTGACCTCGGGATGAGTGCCTTTCGACGATCAACGGGACATTTGCTGACTGAGCAGTTGAAGCAAATTAGGAGCACCAGATCGAAAGAGCTCCTTCGGCGGTACGGCAACAACAAACATCGAGAAATTTTATTTACCGATGAAAAAATTTTTACGGTGGAGGAACATTTCAACCGCCAAAATGATAAGGTGTATGCCCACAGCTCCATAGAAGCCCGAGAAGTTGCCACTAGGGTACAGCGAGGACATCATCCAGCATCAGTCATGGTATGGTGGGGTGTCAGCTACGAAGGGGTCACCGAGCTTCATTTTTGCGAAAAAGGCGTAAAAACTGCAGCGAAAAATTATCAAACGGACATCCTGGAGGGATGTGTGAAGCCGCTGAACTCTACGCTATTCAACAATCGACATTGGGTTTTCCAGCAAGATTCTGCGCCAGCCCACAAATCTCGAACCACACAAGCGTGGTTGGAAACCAATATTCCACAGTTTATAAGGGCGACGGAATGGCCTTCTGGGAGCCCAGATTTGAATCCCCTGGACTACAAACTGTGGGCGGAGTTAGAGTCCATGGTGTGCACGAGACGACACCCAAATATCGAGAGCCTTAAGCGATCTTTGACAGAAGCAGTAGCTAATTTTCCGCTAGAAACAGTGCGTACTGCTATCGATGACTGGCCCAACAGATTAAAGAGCTGTGTTAAGGCTAAAGGCGGCCACTTTGAATAATTTGTTGCTTATTTTACTTCCATTAGTATGCCAAAATAAAATATATTTTCCTTTGTCAAAAACTCTTTTTCATTTATACAAAAATTGCCCATATACGTGTGACAGAACTTATGGCACGACTAGGTAGATGTCATTAATATCACGGAATATTGACCCGATCCCCTTACTCCTTCTACCCCCATACCAAATGGACAATTTTGAAAAATACATATTTTCGAATTTCATTGAAACTAGTAAAGCTGAAAAGATGAAATTTTATCAGAATTAATTTTTCTAGAGTATCATATGATTGGGCTTTAAGCCCAATCATAATTATGTTATGTTTTTCAATCGCAATATGCGATTGCTCTTTTACAATACCAGTGAAAAAATCGCAGGTATGTAAAATAGCATACCATTTCTAAAAAACACACACTACAACAAACTGGCTGAAAGGGATGTTCACAAAAATCTTCACAAAAAATGTATTTCAAAGGCAAGATTTAAATGGAATTACACAATAAAAATTTATTTGAGAGAACCTAATATTCGTAGTTGGGGCCTCCGGTTGATGCGCTCGTTAGTTCTGCAGTTCGATCGCCGTTTTAAAGAATTTTCTACAGAATTCTCCGTCGTTTCGGTGATTTTTCCGCCGAAGATGTTTTGTAGAATTTTCTTCAGACACGTAGCGTTGTGTCGCAGAGCACTGAATTTAATTTCCTAATTCTACGCTTACCCACACCCAGAAAAATAATTACTTAGAATTAATGAAAAACTGTCTTTAATTTAACAATAATTCTTTTCTCATAGAATGAAACAAATTTTTCTTTAATTGAATAATGTTTTCATGAAATTCATGAAAAAGTCCAAGTAGCTACAAAGGAAATAAGTTTTGTAAATGCAATGTAGACTGCATTATTTTAACAACAAGAATTTCAGAAAATATCATGCAAGTTCGCTCTTTTATGTATGAAAGAAGAAACATGTCACTTAAAAAAGAACTCGTAGTGGGCAGCGTGCTCGCTTTGAAGTCAAACAGGTCGCAGGTTCCACTCCCACTCCAGGCCTAAGATATTTCAGTTGCTGCTGGCAGTGAAAAACTATTCGAATTAAAATAAACTGCCAACAAGTCGGGCGAAACCTTATTATTCTTGGGACAAAATGCACAAGCGTGGAAAGTTAATATGCAGGTTAGAGTGGTTAGGGAAGTCTAAGTGAAAGGGGCTTCTTGGGCAGAGCAGTTCTCAATTTAACAATGTGCGGAAATTTTCAGAAGCTCTATATTTCATTCGTTTATTTATGCAATTTTGAGTTTTCATGAAGGGAGGGGTGATAGTAAGGGTGGGTGGGTGTTTGGTTTTTTAATTGATTGCTTGAACCAAGTCCAATATTCTCTGCATAGAATATCAGTTTCATAGACGAAGTTCCATGGAATTTTCATTGGATTCGGTGTATTTTAAATTTACGAAACCAAACATTTGTATGGGAGGTAGAGGAGGTAGGGGAATCGTAAAATTTGTGACGCAATTTTATTTCCATTCTCTTGTAAGGTGCTTGTACAAAATTTAAAGTTTGTAGCTTTTAATTTGTTGGTTATTAGTTGATTCAATGAAATTGGTCGAAATCATAATTTTGTGTGGGAGGGAGTAGAAGGGCAAGTGCGATTTCAAAACTTTTAACGTAATTTTATTTCAATTATTTTTTATTTTTATTTTATTTTATTTTATTTATTGAATCCATTGTTTATAAATAGTGCTTAATCTAAGAAAATTTGTTACAGTGTTCAGACTTAACATCTTTTCAACTATTGATGATAGTTGTTGGCTTGTGCCTTAGAGAGAATTCTTGTGTATGTAATTAATTAATTTATTTTAGGTCAAGAAAAACGGAAAGTAAAAAACCTTGTTATAGATATAAATAAAACTTAAAACTAGGGATGACTTAAAACTATTTAATAAGAAATTTCAATTTCCATTCTAATTAGTGATTGAATTAATCAGGGGGTTTTCTGACAGTTGACATTTTTCTTTGAACTTTTCGTTTTGTTTTACTAAGGTAAATTCAATTACTGGGGTTTGAGCGGTCTTGTGAAGTATTGAAGTGGAGAAGTGCCAAGGTTTATCGAGGATGATTTTGAGGCATTTATTTTGAATTATTTGTAGTTTTTTCTTGTGGATAGCAGCGCAACTTTGCCAGATTGGTGCGCCGTATAATAACATAGGCCTCATGACTGACTTAAATAACAGCAGTTTATTTTCCACGGAAAGCTTTAATTTCCTAGATATTAAAGGATATAAGATGCGGATCGCCTTCGTCAATTTGGATGTTGCATAAGAAATATGTTCGTGGAAGGTAAGCTTTTTATCAAGGAATAGACCGAGGTATTTGACTTTATTCGACCACTCGGTAGATATACCAAGAACATTGATATGGGAGGGAGGAAGATACCTAATAGCACGCCTCTTGGTGAAAAAAGTAGCTTGCGTTTTATTACCATTGATCTGAATTTTCCAGGTGCTAAAATATTTTTCGAGATTATCAAGCAGTGATTGCAGATTGTTGATGATTATTTGTGGGTCAGAGGAGGCGGTGTACAGCGCAGTGTCATCGGCAAATGTGGCAAGGTGGCAGTTTGTGTTAATAGGAATGTCAGAGGTGTATATATTATATAAGATAGGGCTAAGCGAAGAACCTTGAGGGACTCCTGCTGGTATCGAACGGTAAGTTGACAAGGCGGCTTTGATTTTAACCTGGAAGGTTCTATTAGTGAGGAAGGCCTGGATGATTTTTACTAGATAGGCTGGAAAAGACATTATTTTTTAAGATTTTGTGCAAAGTTTCAAATTGATAGCGTTTAACAGTTATGTTATAACTGATTTCTTAAAAATGGTCGAAAAAATAGTTTTGTATGGGAGGGGGTAGAAGTTTTGAAGATACTCGACCAGTTAATATTTCAAACCTTTAGAGATTTTTTTTAAATGCATTTTGCAAATTTTCAAGTTTCTACCTAAAAATTTTATTCAAAAATTTTCAGTCTATGTGTTTTTTTCATTGCACATGAAACACCTTGTGCACGTTAGACCCCCACTTTGGTATATAACAATTTTGGAACAATTTCCTATTTTTTTCTGTGTGCCTCACATAGGTGTGTCGACGTGCAAAATTTAAACTTTGTATCTTTTATCAGAGCCATAAAAAATCACTGAAAATTTTCAACATTTTTGCTTTTCATCTCCCTCCCCACCAACTTAAATTCTTACCAAAAGTTCTACAATCTGACAAATTTTTGATTTGATATCTGTACTCAATTTTGAGATATACTGATGTGCAATTTCGCCATTTTTAAAATGCTCTTCATTTTCCCCCACTACTATTATGTCCACATGTTATATTTTTTTCATATTTCGCTATTAAAGCTTAGTATATATTCAAGTTTCAATTACATAACTTAAGAGACAGTCGAGATATTCATTCTTATGAGTTTTTCCTTGCACCCCTCCTGACCCTCCCCCTTACAGTAATTACTTTCTGTCTAAACTGATTCTAGTATAGTAGATCTATTTCTTAATGGTCTCAAAATATTAGTTTTGAGTTTTAATACTTACCATAGTAATTTCGAAGATACAATCATTTGAAAAAAAAAATTCGAGTGTCAATTGGTTCTTAGCCCCTCCCCTCCTTTTTGCACCCCAATGGATAAAAAAATTAAATTATTTTTAAAAGTTGTCCCACAAACTGCTCTATATGTATGTTGATTTTTAGGTTCCTAGCTGTAACCATGGTTGAGATATTTGAATTCGTATTTTTCAGTTTAAGCGCTCTCCCGCCTCCCCCTGAACCCGTACACCCCGCCTGAGATCTGCAACTATCTAAATCCCCCCAAAAATGAAATTTCTATCTTGAAGGGTTTGGGAGGTAATGTGCGCTGAGCGTACACGTCGGCGTACGGAGTACAGACAGACGGATTTTTTTTTTTTTGCATTTTTAGGCTATTTGAACAAACGAAACGCGAAAAAACAAAATTTCAGGGTAGCAAATTTTTTTTCCAACTCGATCACACTACTTTATTATTAAAATAATAAAGTAAAGTAATGAAAATTCCACATGGTCTAACGTGCACAAGGTTTTTCATGTGCAACGACAAAAACACTTAAACTGAAAATTTTTGAATTAAACTTTAAGGTAGAAACTTGAAAATTTGCAAAATGCATTTAAAAAACATACCAGGGCTACGATTGCGCGTAAAGCGCAATCTTACGATACTCTAGATGAAATAGAATTTGTTGTGATCCCAAGAAATTTTGTATGGGAAGTGTTAGAAGGGATGATAGCATTGAACTAATTTTTTCCCCATCATGCTAAAGTAGCTACAAAAATGTTTTATACATAATGCTCGATACTCCAAAAACTGAATGCGAACTGAGAAAATTAGTGAGTTAGATTTAGGGAAAATGTGCAGTTTGTAGGAGGTGGTAGAAACAGTGGGGGAATTCTAGTGATTTTTTCAGAAATAATTGGAATATTATAAAATTGACATCCCTTAAATTTCAGACTAGTACCATTCATACTTTTCAAGAAAATCGATTTTTTGTAAAGTTGTGAAACTGTGTCAAATTGTAAGGGAGGGGGTAGAAGCAGTGACGCTAATCAAATATCTTTTTCTGGTCTTAGTTATAATACTAATTAAGTATTTATTACAAAATATGAGCTCAATAAATGTTAAATGCTCTGAGAAAATCGTCTTAGAGCATTTCATGAAAAAGTGTAGTTTGTATGGGAGGGGGTGGAGGGAGAAGGAGGACGCAAATAATTTTTCTACTGTAGATTAAGATTATTGTAGAAGTAATATTTCCCAAAATTCGGATTAATAGCTTTTATACTTTTCGAGTAAATCCATTTAATATCAAATTGCGAAATTGTGTCATTTTATATGGGAGGGTTGGAAGGGGTGGATCTAATCCTGTAATTTTTTTTGACCTTACTAACAATTTTAAATAAATATTTGGTGCACAATTTCAGCCCGCTAAATTTTATACGCACTGAGTAAATTGGCTTAGAGTAATTCATGACAACTACAGTTTTTATGGGAGGTGGTAGAAGGAGGGGGAGGACACGCATTATTTTTTCACGGTAGATTGATATTATCTTAAAAGTAATATATTCAAAATTTCCGGCCAATAGCTTTTATACTTTTCGAGCAAATCCGTTTATTGTCAAATTGCGCAATTATGTTATTTTGTATGGGAGGGGGTAGAAGGGGTGGAGCGATTTGGCCCGTTCACGAACTTGATCTTACTTTTTTGTCAAAAACAACGTGTACAAAATTTGAGCTTGCTAGCTCAACGCGTTCTCAAGCTAGAGCGCGCACAGACGGACGGACGGACGGACGGACGGACGGACGGACGGACGGACGGACGGACAGACGGACGGACGGACGGACGGACGGACGGACGGACGGACGGACGGACGGACGGACGGACGGACGGACGGACGGACGGACGGACGGACGGACGGACATCCGGTTTTGAGATTTTTGAGTGATAATATTAACTTCTGTATCATTCATTTTTTTCTCCGAGCCTTATTTCTTGGCGTTACAAACTTTAGAGCAAACTTATAATACTCTCAGATTTCATCTAGAGTATAAAAATCTCTAAGAGAATGAAAATGAAATATTAACTGGTTGAATGTCTTGAAAACTTCTACCCCTCCCATATAACATTATTTTTTCGACCATTTTTAAGAAATTAATTATGTTACTATTAAGAGCTATCAATTTGAAATTTTCCACAAAAACTTTTAAAAATAATTGAAACGAAATTGCGCCAAAAGTGTTGAGATCGCACTTGCCCTTCAACATCATGCAATATCGTCAGAGCATAATCCCTGACTAGGGATGGCAAAATCTGCTTTTTTCCAATCGCAGTGATCCACTACGATTGCTCTTTTTCAATATCTGTGAAAAAGAGCAGCTCTTCCAATAGCAGTGATTTTTCCACCTCCCATGCTAGTGCGTAATTTAAAAAAAAAAGACAAAATAGTAATTTTCTGCGAAATCCTGCATCTAACAATCACGCAGACCCTCTCAGTACCACCAGCTCAGTGCGCATAGTGAACACTTCCCCCATTTCCCCCTGGGAATGAAAAGGTTTTCTTTTACTATTATCCAATGTACGAAAAAACGATCGAGCGTAATCGAGTCAGGATGGCAAAAATGTCAATCGCATTTTATATACACAAGCCAAATAAAAAAAAACACCCGGTCATAGAAAACCAAACCAAAAGGGTCTACTATTTACTTTTTTCACACATTATCTCACACAAGCAACTTCATCATGAAAAACGTAAAGCTCTTATCGACACGGTGGAATGCAACATAAATCAGCGAAACTTGCAATAACCGCAACATGTCCTACCAACCGACCAGATCGAAACTCAGAACAAAATCCGCCAAAAAAACTCTAGCAAAGCGCATCATTGACCACTTCGGACGTTCCACACCTCACCTATCAGATCAGATCCCACCGATCAAAATGTCGCAAAACAAATCCCTTATCATCGGACGTTCCACACCTCACCTATCAGATCAGATCCCACCCACCGATCAAAATATCGCTAAGCAAATTCTTCATCAAATCGCAATCGTTTCATCTACATTCATTCATTCATTAGTTTAAAGCAACATCACTGAGAGCGGACACTGCTCGTTTAATATCACAGAGCTGATGTATCGCTGATCGCAAGCGATTAACAGCAACGAAAGAGCAATCGAGAGCAATCGGAATAACAACGTTCAAGCGATATAACAGCAACGAAAGAGCAATCGAGAGCAATCGAGAGCAATAGAGCAATCGAGAGCAATAGAGCAATCGAGAGCAATAGAGCAATCGAGAGCAATCGGAATAATAACGTTCAAGCGATATAACAGCAACGAAAGAGCAATCGAGAGCAATCGAGAGCAATCGGAATAACAACGTTCAAGCGATATAACAGCTTTACGTTGTTCATTGTTTGTGTGTGAGGTAGTGTCGTGTAAAAAAAACCAAAACAAAAGGGTCTTTTGTTTTGGTTTTCTACGACCGGTTGTTTTTTTTTTTGTTATTTGGCTTGTATTTGTATATATGCGATGCGGTTGTATATATGCCATGCAATCGATGACTGGGTGATGTTTTTTTTGTCTGGCTTGTGTATATGAAATGCTATTGACTTTTTTGCCATCCTGACTCGATTGCGCTCGATCGTTTTTTCGTACATTGGATAGTAAAAGAAAATCTTTTCATTCCTAGGGGGAAATGGGGAAAGTGTTCACTATGCTGAGCTATGAGATTGAGTCTTGCCTGATTGATAGATGTAGGAAAATTACAATTTGCTTAGCGATCGATGTGGAATGCGTGAGTTGCGGGACTAATATGCGAGTGCGAACAAAAACTCTGGAATTTGTAGCGATGATCATTGCGGCAATTTTATTGGTGATAGAACGTAAGCAGTATGCATTTGCTCTGCTCTTCTAATCGCAGCTCTTTTAAATTTTGAATCGCAATATGCGATTGCTCTTTTCAAGTAGCAGTGAAAAAATCGCAGGTATGTGAAATAGCATACCATCTCTATCCCTGACACTAGCCCACCCATACAAAAGTGTGATTTCGACCAATTTCAATAAATCAACTACTATCCAGCAAATTAAAAGCTACGAACTTGAAATTTTGTAAGAGCACCTTGCAGAAGAAGTGAAATAAAACTGCATAACAAATTTTACATTTTCCTTACCTTCTCTACTCCCATACAAATGTTTGATTTCGTGAACCTAAACTACACTGAATTTTATAAAAATTCTATGCAAATTCGTATACGAAACTGACATTCTATACAGAGAAAATTAAAAAATTATTAACATCCAACCACCCTTGCTATTACCCCTCCCCTACGAATCCAAACTTGCATAAACGAATGAAAAATTGATTAGATGTACTGGAACTATTGATCGTATTTACAATTAAGTGTTTAATTGACAGCAGCCCTGTCCTAAAGTGGGTTCCACTTGGGAAAGAGGGTTCCACTTAGTCTTCCTTAACCACTCTAACCTGCATATTGACTATCCATGCATCCTTAACTTGTCCCAAAAATTATAAAGTTGCGCCCTAATTGTTGGCATTTTATTTTGTTTTAAACAATAAAATATTTTCTTACTTCAATGGAAATATACTTTAATTATATTAAATACGGTTCTATTATTTTAAAGAAAATAATTTTTTTACAAGGAATAAAAATTCGCATAGGCTCGCACACAATGCAAATTTTCATTGATTATACGGTAGTTTTCCATTAACATAATGAATTTGTTCTCTGAGCTATTTATTGAAATTTTGTAATTATTATTTTTCTTTTATATGAAGCTAATTAATTTTTGTATAATATAAAGAAAATGTTTACCATGTAATAAAACCATCACAATTAAAAAAAAACTAGATCGCTTTTTATTTAAAATAACCACAAAATTTATTGTTCGCTTTTTCCTGCTACGCTTTACATTTCTTGTTCACCATATTGCTTTGCCAACTACGAATGTTTCGCTTCTGAAATTCCACTCTTTTGCTTACAAAATTCCACTCTTTCGCTTCTGAACTTCGACTCCTATCGCGACCATACCACGCAAAGACTGGTATAGAGTAGAGATGATATGCTATTTTACATACCTGCGATTTTTTCACTGGTATTGGTAAGCATCCCTCCGATACATCTCCAAATAAAAAAGGAGACTATCAAAGAGATGTTACGCATACAGAGGGATAACAAATACAAATCGGGGGATTTTAAAAGTCACCTCCAAATTTTAAAAATCCGAGAATTGAGGTTCTAGCCTCAACACTGTCAGACACTATGCCGACAAAATTCAACTTTGAAACCCCATTCAAAGTAATAATCAGAGAACGCAAGGAATGGCAATCCATGCTACCTGAAATGAAAGAGGAATGAACCATCTGTTACACAGATGGTTCGTGCACTTCGGAGGGAACTGGAGCCGGAGTCATAGGTTCTTACTTCTCGGTTTCAAAACCTCTTGGTAGCCACAATCTTCCAAGCCGAATTAATTGCAATGGAGCTATGTCGGATTCAAAACTAACTATAATTCTAAATTGTTTATCAGATAATATATCTGCTAATGGTGTATCTTCAATAACAGACAACGTCTCGCTCTCGGAGGTGAGCGCTGTTACAAGCAAGCTCACCAGTATCGATGATGACGTCAGGTCAGTTAAACTACTTGTTACGAAGGCGGATAAATCTCTCGTGACGGTATCAAATCAATTGAGTCGCACAACATTCAGATCCGAAATCAGACAGTCCGATGATTTAACAACGAAACTCGTTGATTTCGAACGCGAACTAGCAGTTTCCCGATTTGTTTGCGATTCACCTCAACGTTCGTAAGAAAATCTGCATATAAGTACAGTTTAGCTATCACCCGTTCAAACTTTCTCACTTCTAAGGATACACCTACCTGGAAAAGTTCCTGACGCGCCGAAAAACTTGTTAATAATATTCAACACTACATGGTCGCAAACGGATTGGCATGATAGAATTAATAAGCTGAATAGGATTAACAAGCTCGAAATTAAAAATTCAACCAATACGTTTGCTTATTTTGTTACGGGAGCTCCTCCATACTCGGATGCATCGTGGCTATACAAAACCCTTGCGAACCAATTTGCGATAAAAGGCTATAAGTGTGAGAAGTTACCGTCCCGCAGTGTTAGTGGGTTTACACCAAAACATACAAATTTTAAACTTTATATGCCCATGCAATATGACTGGCTTTTTTTTACCGAAAAAATTTTATGTCTTCAAATGGAACAACATACAAATCCAACACTGGAAATCAAATTTAAAATATAATAAGTATACCACTAACAATCACAATATTAGTTATAAGAGTAAAAACAATAACAAAACTAAAAATATTAATGTAAATAGTAATAAAAATAGCAATAATAATAATAGGAACAATATGAATATGAATAGAACAAAACTTTTCCCAATTCTATACACCATAAAACTAACACTAACACCTTACTACAGCTACAACTAATCACGTTAACACCAGTTTATCTCATTCCATTTACCTTCATATTTCAAATCCACTACCTAATCCTTTTTTTTTTATAGCACCGATTATAACTTAGGAGGTCACCCTATAATGCATTGCACAGATATGTCGGTTTAGGAAAAGTATGAAATTTGATAGTGTTATGGGAATTTTGGGGGAGAGAGACGGAAGTGCCGATGGACATTATTTTTGAAGCGCTGAAGGTTATACTTGCTTGGAAATATGCTAGCAGGCAATGCGTTCCAAAGTCTGGACGTTCGGGGGATGAATGACTATATTTCACTGTACGAGTAGGAATAGGGTTGATGGTAAACTCATGCGTGCGTTTAGCTTGACGAGTACGGGGAAAACTGTAAAGTGGAGGAATAAGTGATCTAAGTTCCGCACTACATTTACCATGAAAGTAGATGGTAGCTAAGTCGTGAGGCGTAAAATATTTTTTGCATTTACGAAGGATACCTAGACGTTTGGAGGTATCCAGGGCAACATCAAAGATATGTTTGCTCCAACCAAAATGGTTATTAAATTTTACCCCTAATACGATAAATTCATCTGAAGAGCTAATTGGTACGCCATTAAAGGCTAAATTAGTCGATGACGCTGGAACATCACGTTTGAGGGAAAGATGACAGGCCTGAGTCTTAGCAGCGTTGAACTCTACTCAATTTTTCCTGCCCCATTCCAGGATTAAGTCGAGGTCGGAGTCCCTGCGTTCGGAAGCAATAGATAGATTGTGAGAATCCGCAGCAGAATTAAATTCAAAGGTGTTATCTAAAGTACTGTCATCTGCTAAACTATGGATTGGATTGAGAGTAGAAGACAAAAGGTCATTAATCAATACTAAGAACAGAGTAGGTGATAGGACAGAACCCTGAGGGACACCAGAATTAGTTGGGAAAGAAGAAGAAGTAATGCGATTTAATACGACTCGTATTAGCTTGATTGGCGCGAAATCATGTCACTTTAATGTTATTATTATTACGGAAACTGGCCTAAGTGACTCCTTCAAAAATGAAGAAATATTGAAGAATAGCTGGACCGTATACAGAAATTATATGAATTACAGCACAACAGGTCTCAACAGAAAAGGAGGGGGTGTCCTAATTGCAGTTCACTAATCTTTATCTAGTGAGATTGTAGACACAACACCAACAACATTTTTCGAACATAAATTTGTCAGAATCAAATGATAAATAGATATGTTTACATCGAGAGAATATAGAGAATGACAATATCTTCATTCCCGGCGATTTTAATCGCCCAAATATCTCTTTTCAGACTAATTATTCAGATAACGCTTTTATACCGGAGAATCTTATGTCTGATATTGACACCACTATTATCGACACACTGTATAATAACGACTTGCATCAGATAGTGAATTTTCCCAATAAAAATGGGAGATGTCTTGATATGATCCTTACCGACGCATATGATGAAGTAATTGTTAGCCCTGCCTCTGACGCGAAGAATCTTTTCTCTAATACACAACCTCACTCGGCTATCATAGTAGAACTACCATGCAACAACATTAATTTTATTCACTCTTACAATAATAATATTGTATTTAGCTTCCGTAATGCTGATTTCAATTGCATTAATAACGATCTTTCTGCGATAGACTGGACATCCCTTTTCTCATGTAATGATCTTGACAATGCCATAACATCGTTCTATGATGTGATCTTTAAAATTGTCGATAATTATGTCAATGTAATAAAGCAAAAAGATAAAGTTTCAGAACCCTGGTTAGATAAGAACCTTAGATCACTGCGGAATAGAAGAAATAAGCTACGAGTATTTAAAGAACTTAAGAAAACGGGAGCGATTACTCCTAAACTGCAGAGAAGATATGACACAAGTTGAAAAGCATTGGGTCATCTTGCTTAAGTCCGTTTTAAAGCTGGAAGTCATTAATTGTTTTGCCGGCATAGGGCTTAATTTTCTTTTTCAAAATTTTTGTCAACATGTTTTAAGACAACAAAGATATTCCTCGGCAGTTTTCGTAGCAGAGTTTGTCAAAATTTTTATATATTGGACATATGATGCTCCTGCTCCAATCTTCAGGAGTGTTTCTTGCGTCAATCTAATGATGATGATGCAATGGCGCTAGGAGCCCATATCGAACCCTGGACTCTCGGATGCACCTCATCCAATTGTCCCGGCCCATCGACGGGTCCTCCAAGTTGAAAAATCGAGAAGCGATCTGCAATATGCGGCGACTGAGTCCTCCCATTGCTTTCGTGGCTTCCCCTGTTGTTGGTTGCCTTGAGCTTTCGTTTTGGAATTTATTCCTCGTACATTCGCTCCTCGTGGCCAGCCCATTGCAGCTTGCGGGGTTTGATCGCATCCATACGTCTGTGACTAATTTGTGTATGTGTGTTATGCAGGTGTCTCCGGGTTTTTGAAGCTCGGTTGGTATTTTAACTGTGTCCGGCGCTTTGTCGTTTGGGTGATTCCTCAGTGGCGTTTTACTTCTTCAAGTGTGGGAGGGTTCATAGGAGATTCTTCAGCTGCTACATCAGTTATATCTAGTATTATGTCGGCTGCTGCTGTTAGTGCGAATGATGGGCTCGGATGAGGAGCTGTTCAAAGTATAATGCCCATCTTAGTTTTATATCTTCCGCATGATATGATATTGCCTTCAGTATCCTTGCAGAGAGTTGTCTTCGGCTGGCGACTCTGCATCGGAACTGGATCATTGCCAAATAATGATCCTTGTCGCAATTAGCCCTTCGACATGTACACACGTCGAGAATGAAGGAAATCGTCTTTTTATACTCTAGGTAAAATCTGAGAGTAATATAAGTTTGCCACAAAGTTTGTAAAGCCAAGAAATAAGGCTCGGAGAAAAAAATGAATGATGAAGAAGTTAATATAATCACTCAAAAATCTCGAAACCGGATGTCAGTCCGTTCGTCCGTCTGTCTGTCCGTCCGTCCGTGCCCTCTCTAGCTTGAAAACGCATTGACCTAGATAGTTCAAATTTTGGACACGTCGTTTTTGACAAAAAAGTAAGGTCAAGTTCGTGAACGGGCCAAATCGCTACACTCCTCCTACCCCCTCCCATACAAAATTAAACAATTTCATAATTTGGCAATAAACGGATTTGCACGAAAAATATAAATGCTATTGATCTGAAATTTGAAATGTGATACTTTTATGATGGTTTCAATCTATTGTATAAAAATTATGTCTGTCCTCACCTTCCTTCCACCACCTCCCATGTAAACTGCAGTTTTTCATGAAATGCTCTAGACCAATTTAATCAGTGCGTATAAAACTTATCGAGCTGATATTGAGCACCAAATATTTATTTAGAATTATTAGTAAAATCAAAAAAAATTAGATGATTAGCTTTACCCCTTCTACCACCGCCCATACAAAATGAAATAATTTCGTAATTTAACAATAAACGAATTTGTTCGAAAATTATAAATGCTAGTGATCTGAAATTTGGAATATACTAATTTCATGATGATTCCAATCTACTGTTTAAAAGTTATTTGAGTCCTCCCCTTTCTTCCACCACCTCCCATACAAGCTGCACTTTTTCATGAAATACTCTAAACCAATTTACGCAGTACGTATAAAATTCATCGAGCTGAAATTGTGCACTAAATATTTATTTAGAAATATTAGTAAGACCAAAAAAAATTAGACAATTAGTTTCACTCCTTCAACCCTCTCCCAAACAATCTGACACAATTTAACAACTTCACAAAAAGTAGATTTTCCTGAAAAGTATGAATGCTACTGAGCTGCAATTTAAAACATGTCAAAAACATAACGTTTTTAGTTATTTCTAAAAAGCCATTAAGACTACAAACTGCACAATTTCACTAAAATTTTTTCAGTACCTATTAAATTTTTTAATTCTATAAAACATTTTGGTGGCAACTCTAGAGTGATGTGAAAAAAGTAGTAGTCGTCACCCCCTCCACCACTTCCCCTACAAAATTTCTTAAATTCAAAAAATTTCTCTTTCATCTAGAGTATCGCACGATTGAGCTTTACGTCCTGTTATATTTTTTATTAGAGCTTGGTATATTTGGTAGAGTTTTCACCCATCGGATGAATGTCATGATGCCTGAAGTATATCGAGTTCACAATAAAGTTTTTGCTGGCGAAGCCAGTTGGCCTCTGGCCGTTATCGCTACTAATGTGCCTTATAATCGTTCCTATGAAAGTTTCTTCTTTGCCCACTTCTGTGTTAAAGTCACCTTATACTATTTTAATATCATTCGACGGAAAGGAGTCGAATGTTGATTCTAGGGTGCTGTAGAAATCGTCTTTAACTTCGTCATCTTTATCTTCCGTTGGGTCATGGACATTAATAAGCCAAACATTGAAGAATTTTGTCTTGATGCGGATTGCACACAATCGTTCATTGAGGGGCTTGAAGTTGGTCACCTGGTGTTTAAACTTGTTGTCGACGCCAAACGCAACTCCAAACTCCCGGCTTCCCGATGATTTCCCACTTTTGAAAATTCTGTATGATCTAATGTCAGTAATCTCGCTACCTAACAATTTAGTATCTTTGAGTGCAATTATGTTTATACTGTATTTGGCTGCCTGTTCCAGAAGCGCTCTCACTGCTCCTGCTCTGTACAGGGATCGCACGTTCCAAGATCCGAAGGAATAGTCCATTTTTCGTTTGCGTGGTCATTGCCGTTGAATCAATCCAGTCCGAGGCGTTGCTTCAGGTTTCCAAACGGGTGTGGTTTTTCCGAGGATGAGTTGTTAACACATCGCCCAACCCCCAACTTGGAGTGCTAGAATTTTTCTGTTTCATTAGCACTCGCGCCTATCAGTTCAGCAAGTTAAGTCCAGATGGACAAGACCAGTACCCGGTGGCTACCACGTGGAGGTATGATGAACACAATTGATGTGTATACGATACAACACTGGGTGTCGCCTTATGACGCCGATCAGATGCCTACCCTATCTATACATACCCAGCCACCCAGAATAATATACTTTTCAATATTTTGAAAAATTAACAATGACCGTCTTTCAAAATATTGATTGTTTTTTTATCGATACGGTATTGGTTAACAATGACAAAGTTATGAAACTTTTGTGTGTATTTATTTCTGTTTTAAAATTCTCAGAAAACTTTTGAGCCATGCTAGCTAACAAAATAAAGTCTTCGATGGTCGATACTTCACTTTCTCAAGGAGAAATACTTCGTTATATTCCTTCGGTAAGTGGCAACATTTGTTATAACAATCTTCTTTGCCATCGATAAGTATAGTACTTCACGGCAACGATACAACATTTTTCGAGCACAGATACGTTGACGATGAAGTGTACAAATTTCAAAATGTCTTATTCTGAACGATGACTGAATGGTACAGATTTGATGTACTATGTAGAGAATCAGCGACAACATCAGAGGCACGTACAAGACACTCCTAGAAGATGATTTTTATTCTTTTGGTCCTTTTTGTACGGAGAAATTCTAGTGCAGTCCATCAGGACACCATTTGTATGTGTATGACTTTGTAGTCGGAAAGCGTATAAGTGAATTGGAATATAAGACGATACCTATATCAGGACTAATGATCAGCAAACATATCGGATATTTTACCCGTTCAAAAAGATTATATTCATTCCGGCCACGAAGCCACATAATTCATTTTGTTCGAACGTCAATCTTAATATACTCCTCTAGCGTCGAATTATCTGCTGCGAGCCCTCGTAGTAGAAGCGTTTTTAGTCCTTACCGGATTTTGCTGTCTTCGTAAATGCAGATAGTGGTCTTCTCCAACCTATACTGAACGTGGTAGCTGTAATGCGAAGCTGCATCGTTGTACAGAATGTGCAGCAAGGACGACGAGGAATATTCTTTCGCCTCGTATATGAATGCTAGCTCGGGTAATTTATTAGAAACTATTCCAACCCTAGAAAATTCTTTAGTGAAAGATTTATTCAATTTTGTTTGGCGTGCTAAATTTGATTTTCGGTACATGGTACTTCCAAGAATATTTAATAATTTGATTTTTTTGACAGGATAGAGTGCTGTACCAACGTTTTCGTAATTCCGTGGTATTTTGTGTGTGTTAATTTTTTGGATAGGATTATGAATTTTATTTTTGGCTCAGCTGAGATTTTATGAGTCATATTTGATATGAGAAAGGACTACGAATCCAGGATCTACTCACCTGCGTCCAGATATAATAGAATCAAATTCGCGTTACGCTTTCTGCGACTACTCAAAACAATCTTATAAAAATGTGCTCCATTAATCAAACCCAATGGATTAAGTCTCCTAGAAATATGCACATTACTTTAAAATTTCGAAAAAATAACCTTGCTTGCAACTCATTTCGTATTAATGGCGTCATATATAGAGTACACACATATAATTAGGTCGCATCCCTTATGACAGAAAAAATATTTCAATCCATTAAACCGAATATTATGCCCAAAAAATAAGCGGCAATAAATCGCTAATATATTATCCCTTAGGGGTTAAATTTAAGCGAGTTTCTACCGAAAATATCCTTGAATAAAGCGGTCCTTTGGTTAGAGGCTGAATTTCTCGAACAACAACAAAAAACGACAAGCATAATCCCTGATCAGCATTGAGCAATAGTAGAGAAGCAGCCTTAGTTTACGATACTTCATAGACACGTGTATTGCACGCGTAGTTCTAGCAGCATATTTCAACTGCTCTAACAGCTTCTCTAATTAAGAAAATAATTAAAACGAGAATATGGATGACACCAGGTACGACAGAGAAGAAAAAAATATCCTGCAGAATTTCTGTGTAGTAGTGAGTAAGGAAATTTTTTTCTATGACAAAAGTCATCTGCGGAATGGTTGCTGGCTTAATTAAAATTCATTTAGTACGAGACTGGAAAAACATTTACATGAACTTCTGGAGCACTGTTGTGATGGTGTCAAAAGTGAAATTTGAAGCCAGAAGTCTTGCAAGATAATACTTCCGGCATTTTTTTTCTTTATTTTCCCAGGTTCGTAATTATGTTGAAACATAAAATTTAAACAGAACAAATTGCGAGCCCGAACGCTGTCGTCCTCGCTAAATTGAAAAAGTTACAATGAACAGAAAAACTGTATTTTTTGCAGCACACCTAACGAACTTTTGCATATGTCAACTAAATTACTTTGTTGAAAAGTGTGGAACCTCTACGCTGAACCAGAAGTCCTGTTTCAGACATCATCTGTATCATTTATACATATATGGCGTATTGAGTTATATTTCTATCCAACGTGGACAATTTTTCCGCCAATTTTACCTAACGGCAGGAAAAAATTATATATGAAATACAATTTGTTTTCATTCAGTGAACAAGGAAAAAAGTGGTTGTTAATTCAATTTTGAAGGACTTGCAAATTCTCAACTGTATAGTCGCACTAAAGTTGGAAATATGCTCGAGTAAATTGTTGGTAATTTTAATTACAAATTCATTGTTCGGAAAGTTTTTTTGCAGTCTCTCTATTTTTTCGAATGATGGGGTAATCGTGCTTAGAAATTTTGTAGAAACTTTATTGCTTACTAAGAGTTGTGGCTGAGTTCTATATTTACTGATTTGCAAATTTGGTAGTGTGAAATGAATCGCCTCCATCTGATCAAGTCCTTGATGAAAACTATGGATACGTTGAAATCATCGGTTTCCTTGATAGTCAAACATTGATGAAGCACCTTTGAAGAGTCGATGAACAGCTTCGAAACCTTTTGGTGAAAACAGATTATCAGCCTGGAGATAATTCATCTTTTCTTTCTAGCCAGTAGTAAGCCACATAGCGATCTCTCTATCACACTTATTAGTGCAACAGCAAAATCAGTGAGTGTGAAAGCGATAGAAACATGAAAGAAAAGATTTCCGGATTCTACACTGTTACGCTTTATTATTCGTGACGTTTCGGTCTCTGCTGAGACCTTTATCAAACCTTTTCTTTCTAACAGCAGGAAACCACATAGTGACCTCTCTACCGCACTCATTGGTGCCTTATAGGTGCTATCTCATGGTTGAATAACAAAATAATTGAGTGCGAAAGAGATTGTTGTCGTTGTTTGTTAATAAGTATTAATGAATGTTTCATTACCATTCATCGATGAATGATATTGCCTAAATACGAATGAGGTCCCTATTACCGATCAGCGACGAGCAGTAATTGGGGATTCATAGGTGCTTCATTGATGTAGTGATGAAAAAATATTTAGATGCGTATTGGTTTTATACATCAGAATGAAATTTCGCTTCCTTACCGAGAACATCTGATCAGACGAAGATCGATCTACAAAATACGGAAAATTTTTAAGATCTAAAGTAAACATAAACCGAAAAGAAAGAAATCTTTTTTCTATTCACCACTGATACTGTTTATTCTGTAAGGAGACGCTCTTAGGCAGTGGCGTGGCGTTATTTTATAGCTAGGAGAAGCAATTATTTTGCGCCAAGCTACAAGCGCTGCGTCAATATGCATGACTCCACAAGTTTACATCATTATTTGAAACACTTCTACTCATTCGAGAGTGGTGCGGTTTTCGGCAATCGATTTAGAATCCAGTTTACATTATTAATCGGAAATAAGAAAAATCGATTTTTTTTCCATTTTTTAGGTAATACTCCCCTGAAACCGATTCATTTCACTGAAAGCACGACAAATATGGGCAATATTGCCAGATCTACCTCTTCACATTTTTCTGCCTGATCATTTTTCGGCTAGTACAGAAATTTCAATACTGGCAATACTTTGATCGAGAGCCAGAGATTACGACTGAAAGCATCGCCTGCAAGCAATTGCATTAACGCATCTCTCCTTCGTATAGAAGTGGAACTTGCGCTCGCTGCGAGCGAAAATTTTACCAGTATTGGCCGGCGGTCTCATTCTCTTGTATATGCGACTAAAAGCAATGAGAGAAAAGGTGGAAGCATTTTAAGGCGACGCATCCCCCCTTCATATTAGAACTTGTAGAAAATTTCGTTCCTATTGGCCCGCGTTCTTATATTTAATATTTATTCATTAATATTGGTTTTCATTCGATTCGTTACAGAGTTACAATGGATTTGTTTACATTCTATGGATAGTTTCCCAGACATCTACGAACTGATATTAGGAAAATTTTCATAATATCAAGAGATCGTATAAAAGAAAATAGTGAATAATACAGATAAAATTTTAATATAATTACGATTGCTGCATAAACTTCTTTACTGCAATCTTGAGACACTTGATGTTCTTCGCCTGTCGAATATATATTAGCAAGGAGTTGTAGTATCGAATTGCTTCATAAATGGGATCCTTCCTCAATCGATTCGGTCTGAAATTTCGATTTCTTATCGAAGTTGCATTCCGTGTATTGTGATTGTGAATATCTGCGTTGTACGTAATGACAATTGAAGATTTTAGTCCTTGGATTATTAAATTGAATATTAATTTAGACCTCTCTAGGTTTAATGTTTGCTGCAGGTTTAGCTTGTTGTAGGTTACGTAAATAGCAACGAAGCATATTAAAACCGGTCAAAGTCAACTAAGGACTGGACACGAAAGTTTTGCACATGTTTTACCTGCTAGTTATAAAATGAAGCAAAGTCTGGCAACCCTAACTGTGCACTGGGTTGTTTCAGTGATTCATGTGGTTTATTGAGGCAATTATGAAATATGGTTCCTTTGACGTATTACTAGTCATGAGTTCGAATAGAGAAGACGTGCGTAAAAAAATTTTGCGAATTTTTTCGGAAAATAAGTGTTTTTCGTATTCCGCGATTGCAAAAAAAGTGAAATGTTCGCGATGGACGGTCAAGCGCGCTATAGACAAGTTCAACGAAGGGTTCTCAGTGAAAGACAATCCCAGAAGTGGAAGGCCAAAAGGTGCGAGTGATCCAAATTTGGAAAAAAGGTAGTTGGCTTCATTGAAAGGAACAGATCGATGTCAATTCGTGACTTGGCAAAAAAGTTCGGTGTGAGTCATTCTTTAATAAATAAAATAAAAAAAAAGGAATAATATAAAGACATTCAAAAAACAAAAATGTGCAAAACGAACCGTCAAGCAAAAACAAGAGGCTATTAGAAGGTCAAGAAAGTTGTATAAAAAAATTTGCGATGAATACGCTTGCATTGTAATGGATGACGAATCATATTTTAAATATGATTTCAGTACACTACCTGGACCTCAATACTACAGTGCAAAAGACAAAAGGGATGTTTGTGATGTCGATAAACACATCCAGGTTGAAAAATTTGGTAAAAAGGTGCTGGTGTGGCAAGCTATCTGCCAATGTGGGATGAGAAGCAATCCTTTTTTCATAGAAGGGACCGTTAACACTGATGTTTATGTTGAGGAATGTCTGAAAAAGAGATTGATGCCTTTTATTAAACGTCATGACGGCAATATTATCTTTTGGTTTGATCTAGCAACATCCCATTACGCAAAAAAGACGCAGGATTGGCTTAAGGAAAAAACCATTAATTTTGTGGGAAAAGAGATGAATCCACCCAACGTCCCGGAGCTTAATTAGATTACAATTACTACTCATATCTATTTATTCGTTTCTGAAAACAGTAATTATTTTCGTAGCAAATTCATTTAAGAACTTTGTACTAAGTTTTATAACTTATAAGCCAAGAAAAAATATTTCTACGCAACTAGCACTGGTAACTGGTGGAGCTATGGGATTGGGCCGAGAAATTGCACTCGAACTGGCACGAGAAGATTGCAATATTGCAATAGCAGATATTGAATTTGAAACTGCCCAGAAAACGGTCGAAGAGCTAAAAAAATCCAACGTTCAAGCGAAAGCTTATAAGGTAGACGTGACCGATGCGGAACAGATCAAGCAACATAGGCTGAATCTTCAAAAAGATTACGGAACGGTCGATATCCTTGTTAGTAATGCCGGCCTAATACCAATGGCAAGTTTACCTAAGGCAAAAGTGAAAACTATCGAGAAAACGATTCTAGTTAATTTATTGGCTCAGTTTTTGTTAGTCGAAACATTCCTCCATGATATGATTACACAAAAACGAGGACATATCGTAGCAACGAGCTCTGTTGCGGGATTTAAGGGCATGCCATTGGCTGTTGTCTATACGTCAACTGAACACGGTGTAGTCGGATTTATGGATTCATTAGAATATGAGCTTAAGCAGCGTGATTGTACATTTATTAAAACAACAACAATTCATCCTTGGGTCATGCGAACAAGAAAAGAATTTTTCGAATTAATTGACGGTTCAAATGTTTTAAAATTAATACCACCCATAAGTCCTGTTTATGTTGGACAAAGATCTGTGGAAGGAATTTTGAAAGATGAACGCAGAGTTGTAGTTCCAGAAATAGCTCGACCGCAAGGGGGTAGTTGTAGGATGAGGTTTTACCAATTTCTGTAACATCTATGGAGACTAGCGACTCCACGGACCTGAGCTAGCTATCCCCCTCTGGGATGGGGGCTGTAAAATTCACCCACAGCCAGTCCTGCTTGCCCTAAAAATGGCAAATGGACACTCACTGGATCATGGGCTTATCACCCGTGATCTTAAGACCTATATGATACGAGAAACGGATATATCGCCTCGGATATGGACTGATTCTACGGTAACGACTTTTGGCATTCGAAAACGGACTATGATTGGCTTCTGGAACGTTCGAACATTGAATGACGGGGGAAGAGCTGGGCTTACTCGGTCCTTGCACCGTCAATCGGTGATCGACCGTGAAATGGAGCACTATAACATCCAAATCTTGGGCTTGAGCGAGGTCAGGTGGACAGGATCAGAACAAGAACGAACCCCTAGCGGAAACGCTATTCTGTACATCGGCCCTGAAAGTAAAGCCAGAAATGGCGTGGCGTTCGTCCTTACGCCGAGAGCGCGAAACTGTCACATTAGCTGGGAACCAATCTCGGATAGGATTATCGTCGTCAGGCTCAGGACCAGTGTCAGAAACGTCACAATTCTGCAGTGCTACGCACCAACTAATACCGCAACATCTGGTGACAAAGAGTTTTATAGCCAACTGAGTGCCACCTTCGAACGTGTTCCAAGAGGTGATATTATTATCATCTCAGGAGATATGAACGCCCAGGTTGGATCAGACAACACTGGACTAGAACACGCCATGGGGAGGCATGGTGACCCATGGGTCGACGCGTCACGACCTTGGATTAAGAGACTCGAAAACGGCGAATTATTTGTGGAGTTTTGTAGTACTCGGCAAGTGGTCATTGGAGGGACCCTTTTTCCATACAAGAGTCATCATAAAATATCTTGGGTTTCCCCTGATGGTGTTACTCAGAACCAGATCGACCATTTGGCTATAAGTCGCCGATAGAGAAGATGTCTCCTCGATGTGCGAGCGAACCGTGAAGCTGACGTGGGGAGCGATCACCACTTGATGGTTGCCTGCTTGAGATTGTGTATAGCAGCTATCCGACGACCACAAATTCTTCAAATGAAGCGCAAGCTTAATGTGGATAAACTCGGAGATCCCAACAAAAAACGCGAATATACTACTATTCTACGCGAAAAGTCATCCACATTGGGTGAATATGAAATACGCACACTGGACGCCAATTGGGAGGCAACCAGAAACACTTTTCTAACTAGTGCTGAAGAATCTGTGGGATATGTGCAAAGCGGTGAGAAACCCTGGATGTCGCGATCGGAAAAAAGCCAAATTGGCAATCATCTCTCAACCCGATGTCAACCAACGAACGCCCGACTTGAGGTAGAACTACCGCGATGCTCATATACAGCTTAAGACGGCTGTTAGACGCGACAAGAGAAAGGCCATTGAAGATCTGGCCAACAAAACAGAATCTGCGGCTTACCTTGGGGATATGGGCTCACTATTTAAAGTCATGGCACAGTTGACGAACAGGAATTTCACCGCCAACCACCTGGTGAGAGATGTCAACGGAACTCTCCTTAATATGAGTGAACACCAGTTGCGGCGATGGAAGGAATACTTCTCTGATATTTTAAACATCTTGTCAGAGGAAAATATTCCGGAAACAGAACAACTACCAAACATCCAACCGCAACAATCCTCTATAAGGGACGATCCCCTAGAAGAGGAAGAGATAGTTTCCGCCATTCGGTCAGTGGCGGGAAGGAAAGCTCCAGGTATAGACGGACTACCAACCGAACTCCTCAAAGCGGACCGGGAAATCACAGCCGATATACTCCTCCCACTCTCCACTAAGGTGTGGAGTGAAGGAAGATATCCGACTGAATGGAAGGAGGGCGTCATTGTGAAAATTCTTAAGACCTCCGGGATTGTGGCAATTGGCGTAATATATGTCTACTTACTGCCGTATCAAAAATTATGGCTAAGGTAATTCTCAATAGGATTAGTGATGTCGTCGAGAGCACTCTCGAAGTTTATCAGGCTGGATTCCGTAAAGGGTCGTCTTGTACCGACCACACAAATACCCTACGGATAATATTAGAGCAGTCAGCCGAAATGGCGAGAAGGCTTTCGACAGCGTTAAGCGAGATTACATATGGAATGCTTTGCGTAGGAGAGGTATTCCAGATAAGGTCATAGCTATGATTAAAGAATCCTACGAAGATGCAAGGTGTCGCGTCTTGCATAGAGGAGAGCTGTCCGAGAGCTTCCCTGTGCAAACGGGTGTCAGACAAGGCTGCATATTATCACCAGCCCTGTTTCTGGTGGTAATAAATGACATCTTGAAAGCTGCACTGGAAGGTGGGGAAGGTAAAGGTCTTCAATGGAGACTTTTTAACATCTTAAGTCACCTTGATTATGCTGATGACGTGTGTTTGCTTGCACATAACCGTTCGGACTTAGAGTCAAATGTTCGCTCGTTGCATTCTAAATGCAAAGAGGCGGGACTGAAAATAAATGTGCGTAAAACCAAGTACATGCACATGGGTTCGAACGCAAGCACACCGATTGTTCTCAACGGACAGGATGTGGAAGAGGTGCAAGATTTTTGTTATCTTGGAAACATTGTCAGCATGGACGGCGGAGCCGAAAAGGATGTTGAGGCTCGGCTAAATAAAGCTCGTCAGGCCTTCGGTATCCTTTCCCCTTTCTGGAGGTTAAGAGAGATCTCCCTTCGCACGAAGCTGCGAGTTTTTGACGCATGCGTCAAATCTGTGTTGTTGTATGGTTGTACTACGTGGAAAGTGACCGTTCGACTTACCAAGAAACTACAGACTTTCGTAAACCAATGCCTCCGACGCATTTTAGGAATATTCTGGCCAAAAGTGATCTCCAACGACGAACTTTGGAGTACAACTGGCCAGACTAAAATAGGTATTGAGATTCAACGGCGGAAGGGGTAATGGATCGGTCATACTTTGAGGAAACCAGAGCAAAATATCGCAAAACAGGCTCTGGATTATAACCCTCAAGGAAGACGTCGGGTTGGTCGACCATGTAACACATGGAAGCGAGCAGTTGAGCAGGAGGCCAGAGGAATAAACAAGTCCTGGCAACAGCTTAAGGCCGATGCTCAGGATCGCGCCTTGTGGAAGAGAGTTGTTTCTGTCCTATACCCCTATAAGGGGTCTTAACAGGAATTTGATTGATTGGGGTTACGTATAGATCTGCTGTTGGTCGTCAGGTGTGGTAAATTATAAACGGCTTTGATGCTTTTATTCATAATCCTCGATATTCTTTCCATGTTATACATAGATGTTTGGGTCCATATTACAATTCCATAGGTTATATTGCATAACGAGTTATATAAAATTTCTTTCATTGGTGTTGGTAGAAAATTGTTACGCTGAAGGACTCCAGTGGTGGGTGCTATTTTCTTGTACATTATTAATGTGCGGAGTCCATGCTAGTTTCTCATCGATCGTTAATCCTAAATACTTGGTTTGTTTTGATCTAGATAATTCAATTCCATCTATGTTGTGTTTTAGATTAATATCATCTTTGTTCGATTGTTTTAATATCATGAAATTAGTCTTCGATGTATTTAGGGTTAACTTATTTCCCAACAGCCATTTCTTAAATAACTTGAGGTCAGTGTTGATAAGAAGTTCCAATTCTGGCTGATTTCTTGCTTCGTAGAGCAATAGTGTATCATCCGCAGATACTATATATTTCGCTCTTAGACCTATGTACTGTATGTTATGGATGTAAAGTAGATAAAGAGTAGGGCCAAGAATTGAACCCTGTGGAATTCCAATGTTAATGGTCTTAGGATCACTGAATTTGTCCAAATTTTTTGTTACATAAGTACGTTCAGGGAGATAATTTTTTATTAAATCATTAGCTTTTCCTCTTATACCTAGTTCATTTAGACCTTGAAGCAATATTTTATGGTCTACCGTGTCAAATGCCTTCTTAAGTTCTACAAAGATAGACGTAACATAGAAGCCTTTGTCAAGACCACCATTTATGAATTGCATCGCATCGATCAGTGCTGATGTAGTGTTGCTCTTTTCTTGAAAGCCATACTGATTCCCATCGATTCCACCATTTTGGCTTATAAATTTTGTGATTCTTTTGTTGATCACTTTTTCGAAGATTTTGCTGATAGCTTGTCAGTGCGATCGGTCTATAATTGTTGGGGTCTGTAATAGAACCACTTTTGAACACTGGGGTAATTAAAGAAGTCTTTAAGCAGGATGGAAATGTGCCATCAGCCATGTGAACGTTAATCGCTTTAGAAAGTGGTGACGATATAAACGATGCCAAAGTTTTTAAGTCATTTGTTGTTATTCCGTCAATACCTGGGGCTATGTTGTTCTTAAGTTCTGCTATTATTGCACTAATTTCTTTTGTACAGGTAGGATATAGAAACATGGTATTGGCAGTTATAGGACAGCCGTATTTATAAACGCGTTTTTCAAATCGTATCTTTTTCCCTGTGGAAGGCTTTTAACTATCGTTGGTCAGAAAAAGCGTGAGAAAAAAAGCTGTCCTGATGAGGTAACTGGTGTAAACAGTAGTAGACGAAAATAATGCGCGATTCCTTTTAAAGAAATATTTAAATAAATTTCCATTTCCGTGCTGATCTCAGTTTAGATTTTCTAAACTGAATAAAGGGCAAAACGTAAGGGAAGCATTACTTCCCTTGCATCAATGGATGCCACGCCACTGCTCTTAGGGAAAAATAAGAAGTGGAATGAATTTATTTCTGTTCCTTTTTTTTCATCGTAATTCCGAAGAAGGGCGACTTTTGGGATTTTAGCAATTGGCGTGGTATTTGTCTACTTACTGCCATATCGAAAATTATGGTAGGTAATACTCAATAGGATTAATGATGTCGTGGAGAGCATTCTTGAAGTTTATCAGACTGCATTCCATAAAAGATCGTCTTGTACTGTCCATACAAATACCCTACGGATAATAGAATTGGGTAGGCCAAATACAAGTTTCTTTTTAAAAATACAATAAAATGAACAATTTTAAATTTTTTTCCATGTATTATGGCTTCATGAAGCACAACTTCGTTCAAGTCACTGCCTCGGCTGGCTTCGCATCAGCGCATTCTGTCACTCCAATTTTCCAAGACCATGTCGATGGTATGCATCTTCAACTTGATCCAAAAATAATTAAATTGCGCGCGACTTGTTGGCAGTTTAGTTTTAATTATTTCGGCACCAACATTTTGTTTTCGTTTAAATAAGTATTTCAATTCTTATGTTTTAAATTCAAGGTTTGAGTCCGGGCTACTAACGACTTTGAATCTACTTGCTATACTCTAGATGAAATCTGAGGATATTAAAAATTTGCCACAAAGTATGTAACGCTACGAAATAAGGTTCGGAGAAAAAATCGAATGATACAGAAAAACTGAATGTCCGTCCATCCGTTTGACCGTCCGTCCATGTCCTCTCGAGCTCGAGAACGCGTACACGTCGTTTTTGACGAAAAAGTAAGAACAATTAAGTGAATTTGCCAAACCGCTCCGCCCCTTCTACCACCACCTCTCATACAAAATGACACAATTTCGGAATTTGACGATAAACGGTTTTTCTCTAAAACTATAAAAGCTATTGATCTCAAATTCAGAACATATAACTTGTGTAATGATTTCAATCTGCGGTATAAGAATTTCAAATCCTTCCACAACCTCCCGAACAAATCAGTGGCGTTGCACCCATTGATGCAAGGAAGCATTGCTTCCTTTATATTTTGCCTTTTATTACGTCTAGAAATACAAAATTCAAATCGGAACAAATATCAAACATTATTTTAAAAAAAAAATAGACAAAAGTGAGCAATATTTTCGTCCATTACTATAAAAACACTTTACGTGCAAAGGACAGCTTTTTTTCTTACGCTTTTGCTTAACGATGGAAGCGCAAGGCCATTAGCAGGCAACAATCGCTCTGAAATGCGATTTTAATAATGTATACACCGGACTGCCAGCCAATACGTGGCAAAATTTTCCCGCTCGACTCAATCAAATTCGACTTCTATAAGAAGGGGTTATGCGTCGCGGTATTTGCTTCCAACGCTTTCAGTCGCAAGCCATTACAATCCTTCGTTCTAAGTATTGCCAGTATGGAAATCTCCTTACTGATCGAAAAATGATGGTTCCATACTGGCAATCCTTCGTTCTAAGTATTGCCAGAATGGAATCCCCTTCCTGATCGAAAAATGATCAGGAAGAAAAATATGAGAGAGTAAATCTGGCAATATTGCCTACATTTGTCGTGCTTTGAGGGGGAAACGAAGCGGAATAAGCTTTTGCAGATCGAGCTATATCTTTTTTGTACGTCCCTACTTTTTTTATTAAGTAAATAAAAAATATAAGTTCAAAATAAATAAGGCCTATGTTAACTTTTTAACATTTTAAAAGTTAATTTTTGACTAAGGTTGAAGGAGCCTTTGAAAGAAAAATGTCGCCATAAGATTTCTTCAAAATTTTGTGCCGTTATCACCTTAGTAAATAGAAGATCATGTGTTGCCAGAAGACTGTAATGTCCGCTAATTTAAGAATTCAAACGTTTTCGGCTGCTATGTAGTATTAGAGTGAATGTGTATCGTGTTTGATTGTACATCTTAGATACAAATACTAATAATTCAAGATTTGCTTTTAGCTTCACCGTCGAGTGTGCTTTGTTGTATATAGATTTTTTTTTAACGTTGTTGTATTTTTTTGCTTATTGCTTCCACAAAGTCTACCAGTTTTGAATAAAATTATAAACAAAAAATTTATTTAAAATGACATTATTAAAAATATTAAAATAAAGGATAGGTGGTTGGATGGGTATAGACAGGGTAGGCATCTGATCGGCGATATTAGGCGACGCCCAGTGTTGTAACTGTCATATACACATCAATTGTGCTCATCATACCTCCTCGTGGTAGCCACCGGATCCTGGTCTTGTCCATCCGGACTTGACTTGCTGAACTGATGGGCGCGAGTGCTAATGAAACAGAAAATTCTAGCACTATAATAATATGGCCCTCCAAGTTGGGGGTTGGGCGATGTGTTAACAACTCATCCTCGGAAAAAATACACCCATTTCGAAACCTGAAGCAAAGCCTCGGACTGGATTGATTCAACGGCAACGACCACGCAAACGAAAAATGGACTACTCCTTCGGATCTTGGAACGTGCGATCCCTGTACAGAGCAGGAGCAGTGAGAGAGCTTCTGGAGCAGGCAGTCAAATACAATATATACATAATTGCACTCCAAGAAACTAAATTGTTAGGTAACGAGATTAATGACTTAAGATCGCACACAATTTTCAAAAGTGGGAAATCATCGGGAAGCCGGAAATTTGGAGTTGCGTTTATCGTCGACAAGAAGTTTAAACACCAAGTTACCAACTTCAAATCCGTCAATGAACGATTGTGTGCAATCCGCATCAAAACAAGTTTTTTTAATGTTTGGCTTATTAATGTCCACGCCCCAACGGAAGACAAAGACGACGAAGTTAAAGACGATTTCTACAGCACCTTAGAATCAACATTCGACTCCCTTCCGTCGAATGATATTAAAATAGTATTAGGTGACTTTAACGCGAAAGTGGGCAAAGAAGAAGCATACATAGGGACAATTGGAAGGCACAGTCTCCATGATATTAGTAACGACAACGGCCAGAGGCTGACTGATTTCGCCAGCAGCAAAAACCTTATTGTAAGCTCGACATGCTTCCCGCATCGTGACATTCATAAGAGAATGTGGGCTTCACCCGACGGAAGAACATTCAACCAAATAGACCATGTTCTAATAGAGAAAAGGACGGCCTCCTGCATTCTAGACGTGCGTACATGTCGAGGGGCTAACTGCGACACAGACCACTATTTGATAAAGACCAAGTTTCGATGTCGAATCGCAAACCAAGGATACTCAAAAATACAACCGGTTCCTAAATTCGACATAGGGAAACTCAAAAACGAGAAAATAGTTGCGAAATATACGTCAGCCTTGGAGAGGCACTTTGCGACAATGCTGAATACCACTGTCAGCATGCCAATAGAAGAAATGTGGCAAAAAATCAAAGATGGCATTACATCTGTCGCAGAGGAGGTGATAGGAGAACAACCCCGGCGCAAAAGAAATGATTGGTTCAACAACGAATGCCAAGATGCCTTAGAACGAAAAACTGAAGCTTACAAAATATTAACGGAACGGCCGACACGAGCCAAACAGGACCAGTACAAGGATCTTAGACGATTTGCAAACAAAATGTGCAGACAAAAAAAACGGAAGTACAATGACGAAATTAAAAACATGGACGAACAATTTAAATTACACAACACAAGAGCCGCGTATTCCCTTGTCAAAAGGATGAAAGAAGGTTACACACCGAAAACGACCCTCTGCAAGGATGCAGAAGGGAACATTATAAGTAACGCGGAAGATATAAAACTAAGATGGGCACAATATTTTGAACACCTTCTTAACCCGAGCCCATCACCTACACGAACAGCAGCAGCAGATACAATAACAGGCATAACTGATGTAACAGCTGATGAAGGATCCGCTTTGAGTCCTCCCACACTCGAAGAAGTAAAAACAGCCCTAAGGAACCACCCAAACAACAAAGCGCCGGGCACTGATCAAATCCCAGCTGAACTTCTGAAAGCCGGCGACACCTGCATAGCGCATCTCCTACATAGATTAGTCGCGGACATATGGACGCAGGAAATACTTCCTGAAGATTGGCGCAAGAGCATCATATGTCCAATTTATAAAAAAGGTGACAAACTCTGCTGCGAAAACTACCGAGGAATATCTCTGTTGTGTACGTCTTATAAGATTTTGACGAAAATTCTAGAAAAGAGAATTAAGCCCTATGCTGATAAAGTAATTGGTGAATACCAAGGCGGATTTAGAGCTGGACGCTCAACCACGGACCAGATATTCTCAGTTAAACAGGTGCTGGAAAAGTGCTGGGAATATAATATTGATGTGCACCAGATATTTGTTGACTTCAAACAAGCATACGACAGTATCGGCAGGCGCGTACTGTATAAAATCATGTTGGAGTTTGGAGTCCCACCGAAACTGGTCCGACTGACAAGAATGACAATGACTGAGTCTTTGTCACAAGTCAGAGTAGAAAATGATCTGACTTCCAGTTTTAAAACAGACAACGGCCTTAAACAAGGTGACGGCCTCGCACCAATGCTTTTCAACTTGACACTCGAATATGTTGTTCGGAAGCTTCCCGTTGACACCAAGGGAACACTATGCTTCAAATCCACACAACTCGTAGCATATGCCGACGACATAGATATCCTTGCAAGATCTCTGGAGAGTGCTAAGGAAGTATTTGTAAACCTTGACTCGGTAGCAAGGGAAGTTGGAATACGTATTAATGAAAACAAAACAAAAATTATGACGCAAACTAGGAAAAAGACGCTAATCAGACAAAATATTACGGTAGGAGACTATAACCTAGAAAACGTAGACAACTTCATATATCTAGGGGCGAATCTTGTAACGATCACTCTATAATATCACTCTATAATATCACTCTATAATATAACTCTATAAATTTATTTATATGGCGCCCAACAAATAGGACAATGGACAAAAATTGTCATTTGGAATTTTGAATCGTGATGTTTTCAATAAATTAATTTTTTTTTTTTTGGAGAGTTGAGGAGAGAGAGACCAAAACCAACCAATTAATATACAATATTGAATTTAAAAATATTAACAATACTATTACTAATTTAATAATAATAAAACTAAAATATTAGAACTTATTATGCTTCGAACACCGCCGTCGGTTTTGCCAGAAGATGTAGAGGAGCAGTATAGTTTGCCTATGACTCGATCCAGAGCAGCAAAACTTGCTGCTCAATTTACAAACGGGATGTCTGAAGCATATGAAGAGATAGACCAGGTGAATCCTGAATTGGAAAGAGTGAGTTTACACTCTACAAATCCATTCTCTCCTCAACAAAATAATGGGATGGGTGATATACCCTTATTGAAAAGAAGATATGATTTACAAAAAGATTTTGATTCAGAAAATGTAAATTATATTCAAACTTTAGAAGCAGAATTGTTAAAATTTAAAAATCGAGTAAATTATTTAGAGTTGAAACTTAAAGATAAACCAAATACTATAAGAGAAAGGAGACATGAAACAAATAATGTACGTAGAACGTTATCTTCTTCAGATGATAATTGCACAACACAAATACGGTCTCATAGCCCTTTAAGTAAATGGCATACAAAGTTTGATGGTACTACAAAAAGTATTCCTGTGGATGAGTTCATGTTCAGGATCGAACATTTGAAAAATTTAGAAAATTATTCAGAAAATTATTGGATTAATAATTTCTTTAGAACTTTATCAGGTGCGGCGGAGTCATGGTTTTGGCAATATTTGAGAGCAAAACCGTTTTCAACGTGGAATGAACTGAAACAGTCTGTAATTCAACGTTTTAAGTTGTGGACGTCTGACGCTGAAATACTCCATGCTATGGAAAGACGTCGACAAGATTCTAAGGAATCAGTAGAAGAATTTATATCTGTATTAGTTTCATTGAATAATCAGAGATTACGACCTTTGGCTGATGAAGAAGTAATTTCAATTTTACTATCAAACATTAATCATCAAATTGCTCAACTCATATTTGCAATGAATCTTAATACGATAGACAAATTTCGAGAGTCATCACGTAAAGCTGAAAATTATTTAAAGTCACAAAATATATATACTAGAAATCGTCAAGTATCCGAAATACAGGAAGACAATGAATTTAATATGAATGTTAATCAAGTGTATGAGATGAATGCAACTTCTAGTAAGTACAAACAAAATTTGTCAGAAAATTGTTGGAATTGCAATGCACGTGGTCATGGATTCAGAGATTGCCCTTCGTCACGTAGACGTTTATTCTGCTACTATTGTGGGGAGAAGGACGTAACTTGTGTAAATTGTTCTAAGTGTTCGTTGTCAAAAAACGAGGAAAGAGGTCGATCTCAGAAGACACAGATCGGCCTAATTACGTCTCAAGCTCAAAAAAGAGATACTCAAACTTCTCATTTTGGCAAAAACCAAAAAGAACATCAAAAACAACGTTAAATATTTCTTATACTGGTGGAATTTCAGTTGAAACACAAACTGAAAATTTAATTGATGTAAACTATGTTAATACTGATCAGACAAACTTAAAAGAAAAAGTATTTAAAAATCAATTAGATTCAGAAGTATTAGTTCCTCCAAAAAAATCTTTAACCCAACTTCGTCCTTTTAAAAAAAAAAAACAAATATCTCGTAGACGTCTAATAGTATCTACTATCTTTTCTAAAGTTGGAGATAATAGACCATATGTTCAAATTAATATTGGTGGGAAAAATTTAGTTGGTCTTCTAGATAGTGGAGCAAATATTAGTTGTTTAGGTGCAGGGTCTTTGGAACTTTTAAAAGAATTGAATATAAAAATTAAGCCAGGTATATCAGAAATTCAGACTGCAGATGGTACTAGTTGTTGTGTACATGGTAGTTTTTATGCTTCTATAGAATATAAAGGTGTAACTAAGCGTATCAAGCTGTTTGTAATACCAGGTTTAGAACAATCACTTTATTTAGGGGTGGATTTTTGGAAATTATTCAAATTAGCTCCATCAGTCATAGCTTCATTGGAAAGAAAATCTTTAGATATTCAACACATTCCTGAACTTTCTATTACGTCTGAATTAAATGTTCATGTGTTAGATATAAAAGATCAGCAAAGATTGCATGAAATTATTCTTCAATTTCCATCATTTGAAAGTAAAGGGTTAGGAAAAACTACTCTAGAAGAACATATTATAGAAGTAGAAAATTCGTCGCCTATTAAACAAAGACATTATCCTGTTTCACCGGCTATTCAAAAACTTATGTTTGAAGAGTTAGATCGAATGTTAAGGTTAGGAGTAATTGAAGAAAGCATTAGTCCTTGGAGTTCCCCAGTGGTTCTTATTCAAAAACCAGGAAAAAATCGATTGTGCATAGATTCCAGAAAAGTAAATCAAGTTACAAAAAAGGATGCTTACCCATTACCTCATATTGATGGTTTGCTTAGTAGGTTACAAGATACTAAATTTATTACAGCTTTAGATTTAAAAGATGCATTTTGGCAAATACCACTTGAGAAAATTTCTCGTGAAAAAACCGCCTTTACTGTACCTGGTAGACCTTTATATCAATTTACGGTTATGCCATTCGGCTTATGCAATGCTCCTCAAAGAATGTGTAGGTTGATGGATAAAGGTATGAAGCCATTACCTGTAGACATGAGAGAAAGGGTTTCTGTATATCTGGATGATCTTTTAATTATTTCTCCAGATTTTGAAGATCATCTAAAGATATTAAAAGAAGTTGCAAAGTGTTTAACTTTGGCAAATTTGACAATTAACGTACAAAAAAGTCATTTTTGTATGAAAGAAGTTAAATATTTAGGTTATGTAGTACGTGATGGCACACTGAACGTAGATTCAGGAAAAATTAAAGCGATTGCTGAATTTCCTGCTCCAAATTCAATTAAACAAGTCAGACGATTTTTGGGAATGTCAGGTTGGTATAGACGATTTGTCCCAAATTTCGCGTCTTTAGCTTCACCAATATCAGATTGTCTGAAGAAAAAAAAAGGTGGATTTAAATGGTCTGAGGAAGCACAAGTTGCTTTTGATTCTTTAAAGGAAGCTTTAATTAAATCACCAATATTACATAATCCTGATTTTTCGAAACCTTTTAAAATTCAATGTGATGCAAGCCAATCTGGAATTGGAGGAGTTCTTTATCAACTAAATGAAAAGGGTGAAGAATTACCTATTTCATTTGTCTCTCAGAAACTTAATTCTGCACAAAAAAATTATAGTGTTACTGAATTGGAGTGTTTATCTGCTGTTATTTGTTTAAAAAAATTTAGACCGTATGTTGAAGGACTACCCTTCACAATAATAACTGATCATGCCAGTTTAAAGTGGCTAATGAATCAGAAAGATTTGAGTGGTAGACTAGCTCGTTGGTCTTTAAAATTACAAGGATTCAATTTCAATATTGAACATCGAAGTGGATCTTTAAATGTAGTACCAGATGCATTATCTAGAATGTATAATGAAGTGCTTACGTATTCAGAAGCAAAACCGGAATTAGATCTTAAGTCTGAACATTTCCAATCCGATCAATATAAAGAATTAATAACATTAATTCAACAAAAAGGAGAAACTATTTCCGATTTATGTATAATTGATAACTTGGTTTTCAAGAAAACTAATTCCAGTTCAAACGTTCTTGACGATATAATTAATTCATGGAAATTATGGATACCAGATACATTGACTCAGGACATAATTAAATCGGCTCATGACCTACCACTGGCTTCACATGGAGGAATAAAAAAAACTATAGAAAGAATACGTCAAAAATATTTTTGGCCTAATTTAGCTACTCAAGTTACTGAGTATGTTAAAAATTGCTCGGTATGTAAGGAAATTAAATGTCCGAATTCTTTATTAAAACCACCTATGGTTACACAGTTTAAGGTAGAACGTAAATGGCAACGAATATATATTGATTTACTTGGACCATACCCTTCTTCAAAAAGAAGAAATAAATATTTACTTATAGTACTAGATCAGTTTTCAAAGTTTGTATTGTTGAAACCACTTCGAATAGCCTCAACAAAGTCTATAGTTCAATATTTAGAGAATGAAATATTTCTGGTGTATGGAGTTCCGGAAAATTTAATTTCTGATAATGGATCTCAATTCGTGTCTAATATTTTTAAGAATTTCCTAAAAAATTATGGTGTGACTCATACTCGATTAGCAATTTACTCACCTCAAGCAAATGCCTCTGAACGAGTAAATCGCTCAATTTTGACAGCAATTAGAGCTTATATAGGTGAACAACACAATAATTGGGACGAGCATATTTCAGAAATAGCATGTGCTCTTCGTACATCGACCCATGAATCAATTGGTTGTTCTCCTTATTTTGTTATGTATGGCAATGAAATGGTAACCCATGGCAGTACTTACTCATTGTTGAAGAAGTTTCAAAATGTAAATTCTCAGGATCTTAATCAGTTACTGATGACAGATAAAATGCAACTTATTCATAACTCAGTTAGCAAATCATTAGATAAGGCATTTAACAAATCTGCTAGACAATATAATAAAAAAACAAAAAAATTAGATTCAATAGTTCCTGGACAAATAGTTTATCGTAGAAATTTTTGTATCAGTGATACAAAAAAAAAATTTAATAGTAAATTAGCTCCGAAATTTCTCAAATCTAAGATATTGAAACAATTAGGGAATTCCATCTTTTTAATTACAGATATGAATGGAAAAACTCTTGGGAAATATCATGCTAAAGATTTAAAATTTTAATGCCCGGCTAACTTTTTGTGGTGAACCCCACATTGGGCGCTTTTGGTTAGTAAGCGATCGTTTTAATTTTGTTCTTTTGGTTTCATATACATCTTTTGGTAGATGTATTTGAAATCTTGGTGGGGGGCTTTGTAACGATCACTCTATAATATCACTCTATAATATCACTCTATAATATCACTCTATAATATCACTCTATAAATTTATTTTAGGGCGGTGGAAAATATTTTTTTTTTTTTTTTGATCGAGTAGGGAAGAAAAAGAAAAAAAAAAAATATAATTTTTGGGGGAGTCAGTTTTTTTTTTCGTTTTGAGTGAGATCAACGAGAAGGATCGAATACTGGTTGAATTATAAAAAAATCTACGATAATTCTACGATTTGAGTGGAGGCGAGAGTT
The DNA here is from genome assembly GCA_963669355.1 of Chorisops tibialis. Taxonomy (NCBI): domain Eukaryota; kingdom Metazoa; phylum Arthropoda; class Insecta; order Diptera; family Stratiomyidae; genus Chorisops; species Chorisops tibialis. The sequence goes on from OY770262.1 coordinate 246,980,157, forward strand.
ACATTTCATCGAAGTAAAAGAAATTAACTTATGTGAAATCAATCAAGCGGCACCTTCTAAGATTCCACTTGAAGTTTCTTTGCGCGCTCATTGACTTGTGTTGATGGTATCCAGCAACTGTTTTCCAGAAAATCCTCCGCCTTTATCCAAGGGGTACGGATTCTTGATTCGATCAATCCCGGTTGTTTAAAAAAAAAAAGAAAAAAGAAAGAGTTTTCATCTTTCAAGAAAAGAAAAGGTATTCAGCGACTTGTTTGGCTGTACGCTGAGAACAAGAAAGAGTTTTCATCTTTCAAGAAAAGAAAAGGTATTCAGCGACTTGTTTGGCTGTACGCTGAGAACAAGAAAGAGTTTTCATCTTTCAAGAAGAGAAAAGGTATTCAGCGACTTGTTTGACTGTACGCTGAGAACAAGAAAGGGAGTTTTTTTTTTTTTTTTTTTTTTTTTTTTTAAAATATAGAAGAGTGGTGAAAATTGTTAAATTATTATTATTATTTTTTTTTATTATTATGTTAATTTATATACATACATATATGTATATTTTAAAAAACATCTAATTTTTTTTTAGGAATTAACTTACATCAAGTAAGAAGGGGGGAGAAAGGGAATAAAAGGATAAAACTAACTTTTTATTATTCCAGTGAAAGTACGAGTGCGCACTCAGTGACATCACATAAAGATTTTTTTTTCGGGTGAGTTTTTATTTTTGTTTTCTCTCTTCCTTGTATATTGATTCATATAATATAAAATATATATTAAAATATATGTATGTATACATATAAATATTCATTTATTGTAAAAAGGGAAACATTATTTTTATAAATAAATAAGTGTTTTAACGTATTTAATTAAAATTAAAAATTTACACGAATTTTAATTTTTTTATATATAAATAATGACTTTGTAAGTCATTAAAGACTTGGTTGGTAATTTGGTTTCTTCTTCGTTCCCCCCTCTCCATCTCCAAATCCGGAGAATCATTTCTTTAATTGTATGGGTTGCGATGACACGACCCAACTCTGACTGAGCTAGTCAAAGACAGGTGGTCGCAGACAATTGCCGCATACATACTAAAGAATTATAAATGAATCATCTTATATAAGGTGGTTACAATCTATCGAAGGATGGAAGCGAACCCATCGAAATTAAAAGAAGAATAATGATGGCAATCAAGACTTATTATTCGGTACTTCCAATAATCAAAAACAAGAACGTGCACAGGAAAACAAAACTTAAGCTATACAAAACAATCATAAGACCTGTGCTATGCTATGGCAGCGAAACGTGGACATTAACTCAGGCGTCCGAAAAACTACTTAACGCCTTTGAAAGAAAGGTCCTCAGAAGAATCCTCGGACCTGTGAGGGAAGACTCGATCTGGAGAATACGATACAATAGAGAATTGTATGCCATCTTCGACAATCCAGAAGTGTCAACCCTCATAAAATTTAAAAAGTTACAATGGGCTGGTCATGTGGAGCGGATGGATGAAGGAAGAATTCCCAAACGCACACTAAAAGGGAAAGTCAGCGGACAAAGACCGGTCGGAAAACCACGAAAGCGCTGGGAGGATTCGATTGACGCAGACAGCAAATCACTGCTAAGATTTTCAAACTGGAGGACGCGGTCACTGAACCGAGATGGATGGAGGCAAAGCATTCAGGAGGCCAAAGTCCGATTTGGGCTGTAGCGCCATCGTAAGTAAGTAAGTAAGTAAAATAAAGGATAGTATACCTACTTTCATTTTCCTGCTTGCTTTCAACATTTCACATGTTTCCAGCAGCTAACGGGAGAGGTTTTGATAATATTGTATATTAAACATATTATTTAATTGTATGAAGTGTAACACACCAATATTTCTAAAAAGTAATTGCTTCCCCTAGCTATTACATTACGCCACGCCACTGATACAAACTGCACTTTTTCATAAAATACTCCAAACCTATTTACTCAATACGTATAAAATTTATCAAGCTGGAATTGTGCACTAAATATTTATTTGAAATTTTTAGTAAGACCAAAAAAAAAACAGAATTATAATTGGCCTTAGAGCCCAATCATATGATACTCTAGATGAGATGGAAATGACTTTAATATACTGGAAAGTATGTCATCTCAAACTCTTTCGAATAGTGAATAGAGACTTTTGCATCGGAGGTGGTAGAAGTAGAGGGGGAGGTTTGTATTTTTCGTATATGACACCGAACATGGCATGCAAAATGTTTTTTGGTGAGTTTAAAGTTTTTAGTTTTCATTATGTTTAATGAAATTAGTCATAGTTTTTCTGAAATTGGAGCATTTGTATGGGAGGTGGCAAAGGAAGTGGAGCGTTTAAGATGATTTTGAAACTGCTTATCATCATCTTTATCCCCATGCTTTGGTTCAACTTCAAAGTCGATAGCTCTCATATGTATACTTGAAGGAGAAATGCTTTTCTTGAATTTATAATACAGATATTTGTATGGGAGGTGGTAGAAGGAGAGAAGCGGAGCTGATAATTTTTTCTAAGAGTTATTCCAATTATTAAGAAACAAATTCTGGCAAAATTTGAAGTTTGTACTTTTCTAGTTTGAATGGAAATCGATAAAATGCATTTAACAAAATTATGCATTTGTATGGGAGGGGGTAGAAGGAGTGTACGGATCAAAATATAATTTTTTTTTCCATTATTCATATTTCTATTTGTACACTTTTTACAAAATTTGAAGTTGCTAGTTTTAACAGTTTCGAAGAAAATTAATTTAAATTTCAAAATTTCGTGTAATTTGTATGGGGGGGGGAAGAAGGAGTGAGGTGAAGTTAATAATTATTTTTAAAATAAATTGCTATTATTGTAGAATTAATTCTGACAAAATTTCGTCTTTTCAGCTTTACTAGTTTCAATGAAAATCGAAAATATGTATTTTCCAAAATTGTCCATTTGTATGGGAGGTTGTAGAAGGAGTAAGGAGATCGGGTCAATATTTCGTGATATTAATAACATCTGTATAATAATACTTTGACCTAAATTTCAAGTCGATAGCTTAAATAGTTTCAAAGACAAATCAATTTCTTAATATTTCGAAATTTCATGAAATTTGTATGGGAGGGGGTAGAAGGAGTGGGGGGATGTAGCCCATTCACGAACTTAAAGTTACTTTTTTGCTAAAAATGACACACAAAAAATTTTTAACACTATAGCTCAAAGCTTTCGAGAGTAATGCTGTAGACAGACGCACAGACGGACAGACGGACAGACAGACAGATACATAGACAGACGGACAGACGGTCACTCGGAATCGAGGTTTTTGAGCGATAACAAATATTTCTGTACCCTTGGCGGCCCTGTGCGAGCGTTATTTCTTAGCGTTACAAACGGTAAGGCAAACACAAAATACTCTTTGATTTCATCTAGAGTATAATAAAATAAAATAAACGATTAGCTAGCTGCAGCTAGCCCCTCCCATATAATATGACACCTCCCATATAAATGACACAATTTCACAACTTTACAAAAAGTCGATTTTCTTAAATGGTATTAATGCTACTGCTCTGCAATGTGCAATATGTCAACTGAATCATGTTTATACCATATTTTTGAGAAAATCATCAAGATTTCCCCACTCCTTGTACCTCCTCTCATACAAACTGCACGATTTCACTAAATTCAATACACCAATTTTCTCAATACATGTTCAATTTTTGAAGCTTCAATTTAGTATAAAAGTAATTTTAGCATGATGTAAAAAATTGGTTCAATGCAGTCACTCTTTCCACCATACAAAATTTCTTGGAATCAAAAAAAAATCTGTTTCATCTAGAGCATCGCATGATTTGGCTTTACGCCCAATCGTAGTACTGTTATGGTTTTCTTTAAGTTTGTTTAAAAACAAAATCTTCGTAGCTCAAACATTGTCACCGACACTCTGAAAATTTTGTTAAAACCAAGTCAAAAAGCCAAAAAGTCCCGATTTTTTTCCGCACAGCGTTTTCATGTCCGCCCAACTATATTTCTTCTCATAAATCTTTCGCGCCATAGCAAAGCCCTCTAAAGTGGAAGCCATGTAAGTCAGTCCAACAAAAACAAGTGGGAGTCATAACAAACATGACAGTTCCATACAAACTCGCAAGCTTTTGTATGGAGCAGACACGCTTCGTAAGAACCGTGTTTATTTTTAAATACAGCGTTAGAGATAGTTAAACTTTCTAAGGTACTTTATTAATGGTGCTTGGCGTGTAAATATTATACGTTGATACCAGTGCAATAGATTTTTCATTGAAAAAAGCGGAATCTCGGTTTCTCCCATCGAAGACAATCCGTCATTAATATTGTGCAGAGTTCTTCGGTTATTTTCACACGGAAAACTGTAGAATTTTAGTTATTACACTCGCGTAATATTTCCGAGTTCAATTTGTTTTAATTATGCGTTTAGGTTGTTTTAGGTAAATCGTGCTTTTAGGACAAGATCATACAAAAATTATACAGGTGTTCTTTTGAAATCAAAAATTCTATGACGTCGCGCACATTGGAGTCATTCAAGGCCACTTCGTCAGTTGTGCCTAGCTTGAGATGTAGAAAGCTTTAGCCATAGTCATTTTTTTTATATAATTGGGGAACACATGCGAGCACTGTGACCTTCTCAGCCTATTTTTCGTTTATTGCCCCTTTACCCTACCATAACGCAATAGCTTTGGCCCCTCTAAGTATCTTTAAAGAAACCATGTTGGCTAGTTCCTCGGTAGAAAGGAAACCTTTTCTAAGAAGATTGTGTCTTTTCCTATCTACTGCTTCACAGTGACATAGGATGTTTACTGTCGTTTCTGTGTCTTCGAGACAGAGACGGCAGATGTCGGTTTCAGCTAAGCCCATATTTTTGAGGTTGTGGTATACTCCACTGCGCCCCGTCATTAGGCCGATTAGAGTACTAATATCACTCTTGCTGAATTTTAGAATATCCTCCACTTTTTTTTTTTGTGGTAGGACCCGTTTTTTTTTAGATTTTTTTTCGTTTTTCGCAAGGCGATCAGCCTCTTCATTTCCCTCAATTCCCACATGTTCTGGTACCCACATTAAGATTACATCGTTCCCTTTTTCCAAAATGATGAGGTCTTGAAGGCAGTCCCAAACTATCCTCGATCCGTATTTATTGCATGCTTTGAGAACCGCCTGACTATCCGATAGGATATAAAGAGATTTGTTGCGATGAGCTTTCGTTATATTCTCTTGGATGCATACCTTCATTTCAATTAGTTCAACCTGGAATATTGTAGACTTCGGCTTCTGTCCCCTTAGAGGTACGCGAGCCATCTGTATACCAGATGGTTGATTCATATTACATTTCTGGTAGCAATGATTGCCAGTCCTTGCGTTCTCTGATTATAACCTTGAAGTTTAATTTTGTCGGCATAGCGTCCGATAGTGTGGAAGTTAGAACCTCTATTTTTGGTCTTGTAGAATTTTTAGGTGACCTCTAAAATCCCTTGATTTGTAATTATTTTCCCGTCTATATGCGTAACACCCCTTTGATGGCCTATTTTTCATTTGAAAATGCATCGGAGGGATGTTTAGGAACATTTCCATTGCCACCGTAGGACAGGTTTTCATTGCTCCTGTGATATCAAGACAAGCTAGCCTTTGGATTTTTTGTAGCGTAAGCTGTGCTCTTCGTTATAAAATTGTAGTCTACCATATCGTTGATCCGTATGTGACTATTGGAAGAATGATTGTTCTGTAACACCAGTGCATCATTTTGGGCTTTAGTCCTCATTTTCTGCCAAATAAGCTTATACAGGCCCAAAGTGCCTTTAGTGCTTTGGCATGATTCCATTCTATATGTTTGTTCCAGTAGAGTTTGCTATCCTAGATATCTGAAAAGGGTGTTAGTGTTCCATTTATTGAAGGAGTTATGATGTGGATTTTCCTTCTATTTGTAAATGGTACTATCTCAGTCTTACTTGGGTTGATGTTCAAGTTCTTAGACTGACGCCTGAAGGGCTGATTGTATCCTTTCCGATATTATTAAATCATATTTACTTCTAATGATATTGACGAGGTCATCGGCATATCCTATTACCTCGTATCCTTGTTCTGTTAGACGGTCCTGGAGCTCATCTACTACCAAAGGAGTGAAGATAATACCCCACCTTGAAGACAGCCCCATGCAGTCATTGTGCTATCACCTAGATCCTTGGCTAGCATTCAGGTCTTTAGCATGGCGTGTATCCATTTTATCATGGCCATTTCCAAACCCTTTTTTCTAGCTGCCGCTATAATGGCTTCATGGGGAGTATTGTTAAATGCTCCTTCTATATCTAGGAATGCGCAAAGGGCAATTTCTTTATAGTTTTTGCCTTTTCGATTTGTCTTACCAAACCAAGAAGGGCTGATTCTTTTGATTTGCCTTTTTGGTGGGCATGTTGATTATTATTAAGACAGATCTGGTTAGGCCCTGTTCTTATGTGAATGTCCACTAACTCCTCCATCGTTTTGACGAAGAAGGAGGTACGGCTTATAGTGCGATATGATTTAGGATGATCAATGCGACGATTCACAGCCTTCGGAACAAGTACTACCCTCCTCCAAATTTTTGGGGTGTATTCCCATACAAAGCTGACTTTAAGGATTCTTATCATTATTGGCATTAGGATCTGTAACCCCTTCTGCAGTAATGTGAGGAAAATTTTATCTACTCCGGCTGATTTGTAGGGCTTTTCTGGAGTGCGGAACAAAATTTAACGATACGTCCTTTCCTCTGCCTCTAAATCATCATTTCTGTAATAGTTAAATATCTATCGGGTGTCTTTTGATAACACCTTTTGGAGTCTTGAGGACGTTGGGAGATCACAAAATCTTCTCCAAGACTCTTTTTTTTATTTTTTTAGTAGTTTGTTATATTCAGTAAGGAACTCTCTGTATTCGTCCCAATTCCCAAAAGTTTTTGCTCTAATGAACAATTTCCTAGTTTGTTTGCGTTTTGCTGCTAGTTCCTCGTTCCACCATGGTGTTTGTTTGGCTCTTTTTTTGCGTAAAACAAAACAACTTTGTTCGTAAGCATTAATAATATTGTTTACGAGTTTGTTCGTAACTTTATCAATGCAGTCTGGGCTGCTTCGATACCTAGTTCGTACTCTAGGAATGAATGGTAAAGATTCCAGTTGGTACGTTTAGGGTTTCTGTATTGTGCTATATAGCCTTAATACAAAAACAGATATGCCTATGATCTGATAATCAAGCTTCTTTTGATACGTGCCAATTTTCGCAATTGTCAACCAGGCAGGAGCTTGTTATGGTTAGGTCAAGTACTTCCTGCCTAGCTGAATTTATGAAGGTCAGTGTGTTGCCTTTATTTATTATATGCATCTAGGTTGTTAGTAGTAAGGTACTCCAAAAGTGACTCACTTCTTTTGTTGATATCACTACTTCCCCAGATGGTGTGGTGCGCGTTAGCGTCGCAGTTCAGAATGATTGGTATCTTGTGGATTCTGCTATATTCCACAAGGTCCATGACGCCTTGAGGTGTAGCATATAGCTTATCACTAGGAAAGTAGACCGAGGCAATTATCACCTCTTGAACTCCTCCTGCCTTTTCCCTTTCACCAGTACCGCTATAGATCTGTTCGAATGAAAATAGCCATATTCAGATAATTAATATCTGGTGATATTAGAATTGCAGCTCTTGGCCTGTCGCTTCTTTTATCGAAAATTAACTTTCCCATTTTTTGAGGAATACCAATAATTTTTCCCTTCACGGCTCTCGGTACCTGTATTAGGGCTATATGGAATTCCTCTTTTGCGAATCTCTATGATTTTGTGTTAATGGCCTCTGCTACATGATGGAGATTGGCTTGAATAACGCTAAATTTGTTTAAAGTTAAGGCCATTTTAATTGAGCTGCGGCTTGCCGCTTTTGAGCTCTTTGACCTTGTGAGTCATTGTTGGTTAGCACTGATTGTTATTAAATGTTTTCGCTTGGCATGTTAGATGTCGTTGTACTTGTTGCGCGGTGTTCATCTTAAAAGAGTTGATAAACAATGATTTCCAGAAGGAAAATATTTAAAGAATTTGATCTATTTTCAAAGCACAGTAAGATCAAATAAAGAGAAAAATAAACACGCAAGTAGAGATCAATTCGTGGTAAGATTAAAATATTGAAATTAAGACGAAGATGAAGTCCACAGGAAAAAAAATTTTTGAAAAAAAATCACCCCAACACATTGACTTTCCATGCATTCTCTACTTGTACCAAGAATAACATTATTGCGTCCAGCTTGGCAGACATTCTCCTCAAAAAAGTTATATTAAGTCATCCAGCGTCATCAAAATTGCCGCAGTTATGTTTGGTAATCAACCATTGTCCGCCAGTTAAGCAATGCGATTCCTCCATATTCCAGTATGCTGTTTGTTGGACTCTTATTTTTTTTTATGACACTGAAAAGTGTTTATGTACTCGTTAATTATACCACAAATCTCATCTAGAGCTCGGCCCATTTACTTTCACAGTAATAAAACCAGAAATACAATTTCCAGGACATTACAACGTCATAAAAACTATTTTCGCAAAATCTGAAAATTTCGCTCGCATTCGCACTGCCAATAATTTTCAATAAAACGTAAAGCCCCAAAGGACACTTTACCAGGACAGACCAGTGGCCCTGAATGGCTCTAAAACCAGGATCCGGTCGAAATTTAACTTAGGGAATGAGGTAGATAGTGAGCGAACTATGTAGAGTACCGCAGAGAGCATCGTTCGTGTACAGATTTGGTAAATCTCCTGTGGGGAGACCTACTCCTAGTCAACCGCATCACAACTTTCTGCTCTCCAGAACGTGCATACTTCATAAAACCATTCGTTTACACTCGCCACCACTACTCTCGCACTCTTTGGTTTTAGGGAATTTTTTTACGATATTTTTACGATGCCGAAAAAGGACACTCACAGGATTCACTATTCATATGTGGTGCTATCCAGCAGTGGCCATTTGTGTATTAGTGGTGTAACTCATGTCACGCAATTATATATGGTAACCGATATGATAGGCCGGTATAAGGACGTTTTGGCTAGAGCCTGTTCCCAAGGCCCAGAATTAACTGGTGCCATCAGAATTATTCAAATAAATTGCCTGTAAAGACCGCGAAAACTAAATTAAAATAGAAACAGAATGAGTTGGATTGGGGTAGCGGTGAGGTGATATTGTCTGAAGCGTTGGTGTCACAGCACCGCACATTAGTCTCGATGCTGACTTGAATATTTTACAAGGATTTCTCCATCGGAAGATGGTATTCTGGGCACGATGTCGTGGTGAGGCAACGTGGCAAAAGGTAAGTTTTCGCCGAAAAAGGAAAGGAATGCTTGAAATTATTTATTAAGGTATCAGTGCGGCGTAAAAATCAAGTACAAAGGTGTTGTACGATATAATCATGACAGGTCGCGTATACAATTCAAATTTGCGGGATCGTTGACATTAATTTGTTTACAGAGTGTGACATTATCCTAGGGATTTGGAGATCTATGTCATGGGCACTAATGTGAAGCAAAGCAATTTACTTGTCTTATGTTATTCAAGGACATTTTTTCTGATGTTTTACATTGCAACGAAAGCGAAAAGTCAAAAATCGGAAATTAATACAAAATAAAAAGTCTAAATATCTGGCAACCAGTCGGGCGCAACTTTATTATTCTTGAGACAAGCTGAGAAAGCGTGGGAAGGTAATATGCAGATTAGCGCTGATAGGTGAAAGTGATTGGGGGTTCTACGGCAGGGCTTTTACCGTATATTTATGCAAATTTTGGATTGTAAGGAATTGGTGGATGTTAATAATTATTTAATTGACTGTTTGATTCATGTTCAAAATTCTCTGCATGGGATGTTAGTTTCATAGCCAAAGTTAGATGGGATTTCTATGAAATTCGGTGTACTTTATATTCAATTTCGGAGGGAAGGAGTAAAAGATGTGTGGGAATCTTAAAAGTAGTTCAGCAGTTTTATTTCGTTTCGTCTTAAAAGTGTTGGTATCTCCTAATTTGTTCGATATTAGATGATTTATTGAAACTAGTCGAAATTATACTTTTGTATGAGAGGGGTAGAAGGGGGGAAATATTTCAAAACTTTTGATATGAACAGAAGGAGTAGAAATTTTGATGATTAATATCTTAAAATTTTATATTTATGCTCTAGATGAAATCTGAGAGTATTATAAGTTGCCACAAAGTTTGTAACGCTAAGAAATAAGACTCGGAGAATAAATGAATAATTCAGAAGTTGATATAATCACTCATAAGTCTCAAAATCGTATAGCTGTCCGTCCGTCTGTCTATCAATATCCTCTCTAGTTCGAGAGCCCGTTTAGCTAAAAAGTTCAAATTGTGTATTCGTCGTTTTTGACAAAAAAATAAGGTCAAGTTCGTAAACGGGCCAAATCGCTGCACTCCTTGTAAATGGCTCAATTTCGGAATTTCACAACGGGTTTTCTCGAAAAGCAGGAAAGCTACTAATCTGAAATTAAAATATACTATTCTAATGATGAGTATAAAAATTGTTCGAGTCCCCTCACTACTTCCGCCACCTCCTATACAAACTTCACATATTCTTGAAGTACTATAGACCAATTTATTCAGTACGAATGGAATTTTTCGAGCTGAAATTTCGCACTTATTTTACACCCTCCCAGACAATATGACACAATTTAACAACTTCACAAAAATTTGATTTTCTTGAAAAGTATGAATGTAACTGATTTTAAATTACAAATGTATTAATTGCATGATAATTTATTCAGCACCTCCCACACAAACTGCATAATTTCAGTAAATCAAATAAACTAATTTTCTCAGTACCTATTCAATTTTTCGAGCCTAAATTTCGTATAAAACATTTTTATAGTTATTTTACCATGATGTGAGAAAAATTAGTTCAATGAGGTCACTCTGACGCAACTACTCATGCTAAGTTTTTTAAATTCAACAAATTTCTCTTTTATATAGGGAATCGTATGATTGGCTTTTACGCCCAATTGTAGTTCAGTTATGTTTATTCTCTAGATAGAGTGTTATAAGTTTGCTCTAAATTTGGTTGTGAAAAGAAATACTGCTCGCGCAGAGTCGTTAAGTGCGCAGAAATTTTTATTTTAGCTCAAAAATCTCGAAACGGATGACCTTCTCTCCGTCCGTCTGTGCGCTCTTTAGCTTGAAACGCATTGATCTAGGAAGCTAGTTGTACACGTTATTCTTGGTGAAGAAGTAAGTCCAAGTTTGAGCGCGGGCCTAATCTCTCGTCCCCTTCTACTCCGTCGTTTATAATTCGACCGCAATAGTTGACACAAACTTGTCAAAAACATAACAGGAGTACGATTGGGCATAAAGCCCAATCGTGCGATACTCTACATATATGAAAGAGAAATTTTTGTATCTTAAGAAATTTCGTAGGGGAAGTGGTAGAGGGGGTGACGACATTGAACTAAGTTTTTCACATGACGCTAAGGTTGCTATCAAAATGTTTTATGCAAAATTTAGGATTTAAAAATTTAATAGGTATTGAGAAAATTAGTGTATTGGATGTAGTGAAGTAGTGCCGTTTGTATGAGAGGTGATAGAAGGAGGAGCGAGTTTTTAATGACTTTTCAGAAATAACTATAAACATCATGCTTTTGACATGTTTTAAATTGCAGATCAGTAGCATTCATACTTTTCAGGAAAATCGACTTTTTATAAAGTTGTGAAACTGTGTCATTTTGTATGGGAGGGGGTAGAAGGGGTAAAGCTAATCGTCTAATTTTTTTCGGCTTTACTAATAATTCCAAATAAATATTTAGTGCACAATTTCAGCACGATCAATTTTATACGCACTGAGTAAATTAGCTTAGAGCATTTCATGAAAAAGTGCAGTTTGTGTGAAAGGTGGTGGAAGGAAGGGGGGACTCAAATAACTTTTGTACAGCAGATTTATATCATCATAAAAGTAATATATTCCAAATTTTAGATCAATAGCATTTATAGTTTTCGAGCAAATCCGTTTATTGTGAAATTACGAATTTATGTCATTTTGTATGGGAGGGGGTAGAAGGGGTACAGCTAATCGTCTCATTTTTTTTTTGGTCTTACTAATAATTTTAAATAAATATTTCGTGCATAATTTCAGCTCGATAACTATTATATGCACTGAGTAAATTGAATTAGAGCATTTCATGAAAAAGTGCAGTTTGTATTGACACAAATTATTTTTATGGAGTAGATCGGAATCATTGTAAAAGTATTACATTCCAAATTTCAGATCAATGTCATTTGTACTTTTCGAGCAAATCCGTTTATTGTCAGATTGCGGAATTGTGTCATTTTGTATGGGAGGGGGTAGAAGGGGTGAAGCGATTTGGCTCCTTCACGAACTTGACCTTACTTTTTTGTTAAAAACGACGTATACAAAATTTGAACTTTCTAGCTCGACGCGTTCTCAAGCTAGAGCGAACACGGACAGACGGACGGACGGACGGACAGACAGACAGACGGACGGACATGCGGTTTTGAGATTTTTGAGTGATTATATGAACTTCTGTATCATTCATTTTTTTCTCCGAGCCTTATTTCTTACCGTTAAAAACTTTGTGGCAAACTTATAATACTATCAGATTTCATCTAGAGTATAAACATAACAGGACTATGATTGAGCGTAAGCCCCAATCTTGCGATACTCTAGATGAAAGAGAAATTTTTCGATTTCAAAAAATTTTGTAAGGGAAAAAGGTTGACGACATCGAACTATTTTTTTCTCATCACGCTAAAGCAATCAAAACGTTTTATACAAAATTTAGGATTCAAAAATTTAATAGGTACTGAGAAAATTAGTATATTGAATTTAATGAAATTGTGCAGTTTGTAAGGGAGGTGGTAAAAGGAGGAGCGAGATCTTTATGACTTTTTCAGAAATAACTATAAATATCATGTTTTGAATATGTTTAAAATTGTAGATCAGTAGCATTCGTACATGTTTATTTTGTTAAGTTGTAAAATTGTGTCTAATTGTATGGGAGGGAGTAGAAGGAGTAGAGCTAATATTCAAATTTTTTTTTTACCTACTAATAATTCTAAATAAATATGAAGTGCACAATTTCAGCTCGATAAATTTTATTCGCACTGAGTAAATTAGCTTAGAGTATTTATTTGAAAATACATTCGACATCGTGTCTACTAAACTGCAATTGTTTATCTTTGAATAAAGTGTCTCAAATAAAATATTTAGGAGTAATATTCGATCAACACCTAAAATGGAAAGATCATATAAATAGTGTTATAAATAGATTAAAAAAACTAATACCAGTATGTCTTGAAGTTAGAGCTTTTTTATCCAAAACAAATATAAGAATGTTTTATTTTACAACTATTCACTCCATTCTACAATATGGTATTATTGCATGGGGTGTAGCCACACAAACTCTGATAAATACGCTTTTAGTTGCCCAAAAAATGTTACTAAAAATTTTATTAAAAAAAAACGTAGATACCCTTCCTGTCTTCTATTTCCACTGCTTAATGTTCTAAGCATTGATAAGGTTTTTAGCATCATTGCTAGCATCCAAATATTTAAAGAGCTCAAAAATGAAATATTGAAAATCAACACAAATCTTACTCGCGGTGGAATCCAGCAGGAAATCAGTCTGCCTTTCAGACTCACGAATATTGGGCAAGCTCATTATTCCTATAAAGGCATTAAATTATTTAATTCTCTGCCATATCATGTAAAACGAAGCGAAAATCTTGTCTTTTTATACTGTAGATGGAATCTGAGAGTATTATAAGTTTGCTCTAAGGTTTGTAACGCCAAGAAATAAGGCTCGGAGAAAAAAATGAATGATACAGAAGTTAATATTATCACTCAAAAATCTCAAAACCGGATTACCGATTAGCTTCACCCCTTCTACCCCCTCCCATACAAAATGACACAATTTTGCAATTCGACAATAAATGGATTTGCTCGAAAAGTATAATATGTATTAGTCTGAATTTCGGGATATATTACTTTCATAATGATTTCAATCTACAATATAAAAATTATTTGCGTCCTCCCTCTCCTTCCACCCCCTCCCATACAAACTACACTTTTTCGTGAAATGCTCAAAGCCGATTTTCTCAGAACATATAACATTTATCGAGCTCACATTTTGTAATAAATACTTATTTAGCATTATCACAAAGATCAGAAAAAAATATTTGATTACCTTCACTGCTTCTACCCCCTCCCATACAATATGACACAGTTTCACAACTTCACAAAAAATCTATTTTCTTGAAAAGTATGAATGTTACTAGTCTAAAATTTAAGAGATGTCAATTTTATGATATTCTTAGTTATTTCTGAAAAAATCACTAAAATCCTCCTACCCTTTCTACCACCTCCCATACAAACTGCACATTTTCATTAAATCTAACAACTAATTTTCTCAGCTCCTATTCAATTTTTGGAGTAAGCATTATGTATAAAATATTTGTATAGCTACTTTAGCATGATTGGGAAAAATTAGATCAATGCTATCACCCCTTCTAACAGTCCCCATACAAAATTTCTTGGAATCGCTAAAAATTCTATTTCATCTAGAGTATCTTAAGATTGCGTTTTACGCGCAATCGTAGCCCTGTTATGTTTTAAGGAAAGAATTAAACAATTTTTTTACAATTAATCATATAAAGTAATCGATATTTCATATTATGTCAAAAAAATTAATTAAAAATGAATATTTGTCAGAATAATTTTTTTTAAAAATTAATATTGAATTATTGATTGTTATTTTCTGTAATTCAATACGACTACTCACCCCTAGAACAAGGCTTGCCTTAAAAGGGGGAGTAGTGCTTCTATAACAATGTAAAAAAAATGAATCTATACATATAAATATAATTGTAGTGTCTGTCTGTTATTTGCTTATAAATGGCTATAAGTTAGTTTTTTGAGTTATTTTAGCACTAACTAAGCATAAAAACACATTTTTGAAATTTTTGTCTGTCTGTCTGTCTGTCTGTACGACCGCTTTTCACGCACAAACGGCTGAACCGATTGTAATGTAACTTGCACAGTTTGTTAGGTGTCCATCGGAATGAAATCTGCTTTTGGTTTTATTTCACTCTGCTCACGCCTTCTACCCCCTCCCATACAAAGTGACTCATTTTCAAAATATATATTAATCAAATTATCTTGAAAACTATAAAAGCTATTAATTTGAAATTTGGACTATATTATTTCTATTATAAATGCAGTCTTTTGGTATACAAATTATTTAAGGTCTGTCACTCCTTCTACCACCTCCCATACAAACTACACTTTTTCATGAACCACTTTACACCAATTTTCTCAGTACGTGTAACTTTCATCGAGCTAAAATGTTCTATTAAATCCTTAATTAACATTATTATTAATATCGAGATAAAATTAACCGATTAGCTTCACTCCTTCTACCCCGTCCCATACAATGTGACACAGTTCCTCGCCTTCACAAGAATTCGATTTTCTTGAAAAGTCTGAATGTTACTGATCTGAAATTTAAAATATATCAATTGCATGATGATTATAGTTGTTTCTCAAAAAATCACCAAAAACCCCCATCTCCTTCCACCACCTCCCATATAAACCTCACTTTTTCATAAAATACTCTAAACGAATTTTCTCAGTACATTTAAATTTCATCGAGGTGAAAATTTAAACTTAATCCTTAATTAGCATTATTATTAACAGCGGGAAGAAAATTAACCGAGTAGCTTCACTCCTTCTACCCCCTCCCATACAATGAGGCACATTACACGACTATGTAACAATTCGATTTTCTTGAAAAGTGTGAATGATACAGATCTGAAATTTAAAGTGTATCAATTGCATGATAGTTATAGTTGTTTTTCGAAAAATCACCAAAAACCCCCCACTCCTTCTACCACCTCCCATACAAATTGCACAATTCCATTAAATTAGTGCACTGAAGTTTCTCAGTACCTACTCAATTTTTGAAGCTTAAATTTGGTACAAAACATTTTTATAGCTACTCTAGCATGATGTGAAACAAATTAGTTCAGTGCTGTCTCCCCTTCTACCACTCCCCATACAAAATTTCTTAACACCGCAAAAATTTCGATTTCATCTACTAATAATATCGTATGATTTGGCTTTACGCACAATCGTAGTCCTGTTATGTTTTTATGCTTAATGTTATTTTATTTGCTTTTTATACTCTAGATGGAATCTGAGAGTATTATAAGTTTGCCACAAAGTTTGTAACGCCAAGAAATAAGGCACGGAGAAAAAAATGAATGATACAGAAGTTCATATAATCACTCAAAAATCTCAAAACCGGATGTCCGTCCGTCTGTCCGTCTGTCTGTCCGTCTGTCTGTCCGTCTGTCTGTCCGTCCGTGTCCTCTCTAGCTTGAGAACGCGTTGAGCTAGAAAGTTCAAATTTTGTATACGTCGTTTTTAACAAAAAAGTAAGGTCAAGTTCGTGAACAAGTCAAATCGCTCCACCCCTTCTACCCCCTCCCATACAAAATGACACAATTTCGCAATCTGACAATAAACGAATTTCCTTGAAAAGTACAAATGACATTGATCTGAAATTTGGAATGTAATACTTTTATTATGATTCCAATATACTCTATAAAAATAATTTGTGTCTTCCCCCTCCTTCCACCACCTCCCATACAAACTGCACTTTTTCATGAAATGCTCTAAACCAATTTACTCAGTGCGTATAATAGTTATCAAGCTGAAATTGTGTACAAAATATTTATTTAAAATTAATATTAAGACCAAAAAAAATGAGACGATTAACTGTACCCCTTCTACCCCCTCCCATACAAAATGACACAATTTCGTAATTTCACAATAAACAGATTTGCTCGAAAAATATAAATGCTATTGATCTGAAATTTGGAATATATTACTTTTATGATAGTCTAAATCTACTGTACAAAAATTATTTGAGTCCTCCTCTTCCTTCCACCACCTCCCATACAAACTGCACTTTTTCATGAAATGCTCTAAGCCAATTTACTCAGTGCGTATAAAATTGACCGAGCTGAAATTATGCACTAAATATTTATTTCGAATTATTAGTAAAACCAAAAAAAAATTAGGCGATTAGCTTTACCCCTTCTACCCCCTCCCATACAAAATTACACAATTTCAAAACTTTATAAAAAGTCGATTTTCATGAAAAGTATGAATACTACTGATCTGCAATTTAAGATATGTCAAAAGCATGATATTTATAGTTATTTCTGAAAAGTCATTAAAATCTCGCCCCTCCTTTTATCACCTCCCATACAAACTGCACTACTTCACTACATCCAATACACTAATTTTCTCAGTACCTATTAAATTTTTAAATCCTAAATTTTGTATAAAACATTTTGATAGCAACCTTACCGCCTGTGAAAAAATTAGTTCAATGTCGTCACCCCCTCTACCACTTCCCCTACAAAATTTCTTAAGATACAAAAATTTCTGTTTCATCTAGAGTATCGCACGATTGGGCTTTATGCCCAATCGTACTCCTGTTATGTTTTTTTTTTAATTAGCACCAGCTACAATTATTCACATGTTCTTAACGCTCTTCAACACGTACATATATGATCTCGAATCACGGGTTTGATTTGATCACGAGCCTGTCCCATAAAAATGGGAGTATCATGTTTTCATTCTTAATAATTTATGGTTCTGATTCCAACAATATACAAACCATTCTCTTCAAAGAGCCATTAAAGTAAGCAGATTTTATATCCCACATAATGCATTACTAACTACACTCTCAAAAATTGCTTATTATTGCTATTTGTACGCGGACGAAGTCGCGGGGTATGCTAGTAAAAAATAAAATAGAAAAAAAAAAAAAAAATTTGAAAGTACAGTTTGTATGGGAGGGGTGAAAGGAAAAAGAGGACGCAAGTAATTTTTATACAGTAGATTGAAATCATCATAAAAGTAATATATTCCAAATTTCAGGTCAATAGCTTTTCCATTTTTCGAGCAAATCCGTTTATTGTCGAATTGCGATATTGTGTAATTTTGTATGGGAGGAGGTAGAAGGGGTGAAGGTAATCATCTAATGTTTTTTAGTCTTAATAATAATTTTAAATTAATATTATGTGCATAATTTCAGATTGATCAATTATATACGCACTGAGTAAATTAGTTTAGAGTGTTTCATGAAAAAGTACAGTTTGTATGGGAGGGGGTAGAAGGAGTGGAGTGATTTGGCCCGTTTACGAACTTGACCTTACTTTTTTATCAAAAATGACGTGTACAAAATTTGAACTATCTAGCTCAACGCGTTCTCAAGCTCGAGAGCGCACAGTCGGACGGACATCCAGTTTTGAGATTTTTGAGTGATTATACGAACTTCTGTATCATTAATTTTTTTCTCTGAACCTTATTTCTTGGCGTTACAAACTTTAAAGCAAACTTATAATACTCTCAGATTTCATCTGGAGTATAATTAGCAGCTTGAGGACGCAGTCTTTGGATCGAGACGATTGGAGGCGACGACTTCAGGACGCCAGGGCCTGATTGGACTGTAGCGTCATTGATGATGATGACAGTTCTGAATTCTGAAACAATTTCTACTTACCTTTCTACTTTAATTGATTTTGGAGACAGAACGGTTTGAAGTTTTGGAAAGTGGACATGTTTGTAATGCTCCCTTTTCGCCCGCTACTTCAATATTTAAATGTAATATATTTTTTCTCATATTGCACTTAAGGAGTCATTTTCGTTAGAATAACATATTTTAAGAAATAGTCGTGATATTAATTTTTAAGTGTTTCCATGATCAGATGAAGAAGTTACGAAATCGTCTAAGCCCTTCGAATCATTTTACTACATCCCATAAAAATGTCATAATTTCCAAAATACAAGGAATAAATTTTCTTGGAAATGAACCACAAAGATCAATTTCAGCACGAGACATTTGCATAAGTACTTTAAAAGTTACTATTCTTTATTCTAAAGAGTTTGGATTGACTCTTTTCTGATGAATTAAACTGCCTCCTATTTCATCTACAGTATTGCTTTACGAATAATCACGGCTTAGTTAGTTTCGTTAAATGATTTTCTTATAGGCTAAAGTCCTCGATGCTTTTGATTCTTTCTTGGCGCTGAAACTCAAATCGAACTTAAACTTAAACTTCTGACCTGAAAGCTTCTTTTATGATACACTCCAACATTCTCAAAAAATTTAACATAAATTAAGAATCAACAATATTCCTATTAAAGCAATTCCATTACCATCTACAATAACAATTTCCGAATAATCCGTTTTAACATAGGATCTTCAACAATCAACTTTCGGACATCGTCTTTGGAATACTAAAATCTCTTTAGAAAAGGCTATAGGCCAAAACGATAAGACCGCTTGTTGGATGTGCTAAGCCATGTGGGAAGCTTATGTACCTGTGCTCACCATCTATAAACGCACATACATATTGCTGCAGTACAATGGAGTATAAATTCGTTTCTTTTGCTGTACTGAATAAGCTTCTGATTATTGAACTAAACCATTTTTGGCACGTTTTCAAGATATTCCTGCGGGAAATTTAAAAGAGAAAAACAAACTGAAAACATAACAATCACAAATTATTGTATATATACTAGGCGTATGTTGTTAAATTGTATAGTTATTCCATTTGGTATATTATGGAGCCCAATAAAACTTTTTATTATTATTATTATTGTAATAATAAAGTATTGTGATCCTATTAGGAAAATACATTTCTTCACTGAAATTTTGTTTTTTTTCGCGTTTCATGACTAAATTACCTTAAAAATGCAAATCCGTCTGTCCGTACACCGCATTCTGATCCAATTAGGTAATCTGAGCGGCCAAAATTAAGAAAACTCGATTTCATATCAACTTTATGAATAAAGACCATGTGGGACTGGGAGCTGAAATATAATTGTTATGAAGAAAGAAGAAAAAAATATTAAGAATTATTATTATTGGTTGAATTATTAAATTATTTGAATTTCCCTACTCCTTCTACCACCCACCTTATACAAACTGTTCTTTTCATGAAATTCTTGAAACCAATTTTCAGCACGTATGCAATTTATCGAGATAAATTTATTCATTAAGTATTTGTTTTTTAAATTATTAGTAAGACCGAAAAAAATTTGACGATTATCCCCTCCCATGTAAAATGAACCAAATTCACAACTTCACAGAAAGTCGATTTTCTTGAAAAGTATGAATACTCAGAGGCGGCTGATTGGCAAGTTTACTTGTGCTGTCTGATCAAATTCCCCTATAGGGGCATAGGACAGAAACAACTCTCTTCCACAAGGCGCGATCCTGAGCATGGGCCTTAAGCTGTTGCCAGGACTTGTTTATTCCTCTGGCCTCCTGCTCAACTGCTCGTTTCCATGTGTTACATGGTCGACCAACCCGACGTCTTCCTTGAGGATTATAATCCAGAGCCTGTTTTGCGATATTTTGCTCTGGTTTCCTCAAAGTATGACCGATCCACTGCCACTTGCGCCGTTGAATCTCAATACCTATTTTAGTCTGGCTAGTTGTACTCCAAAGTTCGTCGTTGGAGATCACTTCTGGCCAGAATATTCCTAAAATGCGCCGGAGGCATTGGTTTACGAAAGTCTGTAGTTTCTTTGTAAGTCGAACCGTCACTTTCCACGTAGTACAACCATACAACAACACAGATTTGGCTCATGCGTCAAAAACTCGCAGGTTCGTGCGAAGGGAGATCTCTCTTAACCTCCAGAAAGGGGAAAGGATACCGAAGGCCTGACGAGCTTTATTTAGCTGAGCCTCAACATCCTTTTCGGCTCCGCCGTCCATGCTGACAATGCTTCCGAGATAGCAAAAATCTTGCACCTCTTCCACATCCTGTCCATTAAGAACAAT
The DNA here is from genome assembly GCA_963669355.1 of Chorisops tibialis. Taxonomy (NCBI): domain Eukaryota; kingdom Metazoa; phylum Arthropoda; class Insecta; order Diptera; family Stratiomyidae; genus Chorisops; species Chorisops tibialis. The sequence continues at coordinate 247,001,020 of OY770262.1, forward strand.
CGGTGTGCTTGCGTTCGAACCCATGTGCATGTACTTGGTTTTACGCACATTTATTTTCAGTCCCGCCTCTTTGCATTTAGAATGCAACGAGCGAACATTTGACTCTAAGTCCGAACGGTTATGTGCAAGCAAACACACGTCATCAGCATAATCAAGGTGACTTAAGATGTTAAATAGTCTCCATTGAAGACCCTTACCTTCCCCACCTTCGAGTGCAGCTTTCAAGATGTCGTTTATTACCACCAGAAACAGGGCTGGTGATAATATGCAGCCTTGTCTGACACCCGTTCGCACAGGGAAGCTCTCGGACAGCTCTCCTCTATGCAATACGCGGCACCTTGCATCTTCGTAGGATTTCTTAATCATAGCTATGACCTTATCTGGAATACCTCTCCTACGCAAAGCATTCCATATGTAATCTCGCTTAACGCTGTCGAAAGCCTTCTCGAAGTCCACAAACATGAGATGAAGTGGCGAACCCATTTCGGCTGACTGCTCTAATATTATCCGTAGGGTATTTGTGTGGTCGGTACAAGACGACCCTTTACGGAATCCAGCCTGATAAGCTTCGAGAGTGCTCTCGACGACATCACTAATCCTATTGAGAATTACCTTAGCCATAATTTTTGATACGGCAGGAAGTAGACATATACCACGCCAATTGCCACAATCCCGAAGGTCGCCCTTCTTCGGTATTTTCACAGTGACGCCCTCCTTCCATTCAGTTGGATATCTTCCCTCACTCCACACCTTAGTGAAGAGTGGGAGGAGTATATCGGCTGTGATTTCCTGGTCCGCTTTGAGGAGTTCGGTTGGTAGTCCGTCTATACCTGGAGCTTTCCTTCCCGCCATTGACCGAATGGCGGAAGCTATCTCTGCCTTTTCTGGGGGATCGTCCCTAATAGAGGATTGTTGCGGTTGGATGTTTGGTAGTTGTTCTGTTTCCGGAATATCTTCCTCTTACAAGATGTTTAAAATATCAGAGAAGTATTTCTTCCATCGCGCAACTGGTGTTCACTCATATTAAGGAGAGTTCCGTTGACATCTCTCACCAGGTGGTTGGCGGTGAAATTCCTGTTCGTCAACTGTTTCATGATTTCGAAAAGTGAACCCATATCCCCAAGGTAAGCCGCAGATTCCGCTTTGTTTGCCAGATCTTCAATGGCCTTTCTCTTGTCGCGTCTAACAGCCCTCTTAAGCTGTATATGAGCATCGCGGTAGTTTTGCCTCAAGTCGGGCGTTCGTTGGTTGACATCGGGTTGAGAGATGATTGCCAATTTGGCCCTTTTCCGATTGCCAACCTTGACCCATGTGTCTTGCGACATCCAAGGTTTCTCACCGCTTTGCACATATCCCACAGATTCTTCAGCACTAGTTAGAAAAGTGTTTCTGGTTGCCTCCCAATTGGCGTCCAGTGTGCGCATTTCATTTTCACCTAATGTGGATGACTTTTCGCGTAGAATAGTGGTGTATTCGCGTTTTTTGTTCCGATCTTGAAGTTTATCCACATTAAGCTTGCGCTTCATTTGAAGAATTTGTAGTCGTCGGATAGCTGCTGTACACAATCTCAAGCAGGCAACCATCAAGTGTTGATCGCTCCCCACGTCAGCTCCACGTTTCGCTCGCACATCGAGGAGACATCTTCTCCATCGGCGACTTATAGCCAAATGGTCGATCTGGTTCTGAGTAACACCATCAGGGGAAACCCAAGATGTTTTATGATGACTCTTGTGTGGAAAAAGCGTCCCTCCGATGACCATTTGCCGAGTACTACAAGACTCCACAAATGGTTCGCCGTTTTCGGGTCTCTTAATCCAAGGTCGTGACGCTTCGACCCAAGGGTCACCATGCCTTCCCATGACGTGTTCTAGTCCAGTATTGTCTGATCCAACCTGGGCGTTCATATCTCCTGAGATGATAATAATATCACCTCTTGGAACACGTTCGAAGGTGGCACTCAGTGGGCTATAAGACTCCTCTTTGTCACTAGATGTTGCGGTACTAGTTGGTGCGTAGCACTGCAGAATTGTGACGTTTTTGACACTGGTCCTGAGCCTGACGACGATAATCCTATCCGAGATTGGTTCCCAGCTAATGAGACTGTTTCTCGCTCTCGGTGTAAGGACGAACGCCACGCCATTTCTGGCTTCACTTTCAGGGCCAATGTACAGAATAGTGTTTCCGCTAGGGGTTCGTTCTTCTCTTGATCCTGTCCACCTAACCTCGCTCAAGCCCAAGATTTGGATGTTACATTGCTCCATTTCACGGTCGATCACCGATTGACGGTGCAAGGACCGAGTAACCCCAGCTCTTCCCCCGTCATTCAATGTTCGAACGTTCCAGAAGCCAATCATAGTCCGTTTTCGAATGCCAAAAGTTGTTACCGTAGAATCAGTCCGTATCCGAGGCGATGTATCTGTTTCTCGTATCATTTAGGTCTTAAGATCACGGGCGATAAGCCCATGATCCAGTGAGTGTCCATTTGCCATTTTTAGGGCAAGCAGGACTGGCTGTGGGTGAATTCTACAGCCTTCATCCCAGAGGGGGATAGTTAGCTCAGGTCCGTGGAGTCGCTAACTCCAAAGATAGTTGCAGGAATTGGTAAAACCTCATACTACAACTACCCCCTTGCGGGAATTTTTAAATAAGAAAAAGGAAAATTTTTTTTAGTTGTGATTTTTTTTCCATATGTATTTTTTTCTCTTTAACCATTTCATTTTGGTTTTTTTTTTTCATTTGTTATTTTCGTTGTCTATAAATTTTTGTCCGTACCAACCATTTATTTCTTTTTTCCTTTGTTTTATTTTACGTAATTTTATCTTGTCAAGTAAAATTTTTGTCTTAATAGAAACCGCAACCAGTGCTTCAAAATGAAATATTTATCTGCCAACAAGTCGGGCGCATTTTAATTATTCTTGCAACATGTTACGGACACATGGGAAGTCAATGTGCAGAAACCATTCATTTCCATAGAAGGGGGTACAAGAGTTCAGGGCACCGTAAGATTTGTGATGCAGTTTTATTTCGCTTCTTTTGAAAGGTATTCCTACAAAATTTCAATAATTTTAATTTATTGGTTATTAGTTTATTTATTGAAATTGGTTGAATTCTCATTTTTGTATGGGATGGGGTAGATGGGTAAGGGGGATTTTAAAACTTTTGGTGCAGCTTTATTTTAAATTCATTAAGAAATGTTTTTGAAAAATTCAAGTTGATAGCTCTCAATGGCTTATCACCAAACCATTAAGTGGTATGATTGATTTATTAAAAATGGTAAAAAACGTAACAGAGCTACGATTGCGCGTAAAGCGAAATCTTACGATACTCTAGATGAAATAGAATTTTTTGTAATCCCAAGACATTTTGTATGGGGAGTGTTAGAAGGGATGATAGCATTGAATTAATTTTTTCCCCATCATGCTAAAGTAGCTATAAAAATATTTTATACAAAATGCTTACTCCAAAAATTGAATGGGAACTGAGAAAATTAGTGAGTTAGATTTAGTGAAAATGTGCAGTTTGTATGGGAGGTGGTAGAAAGAGTGGGGGATTTTAGTGATTTTTTCAGAAATTACTAGAAATATTATAAAATTGACATTCCTTAAATTTCAGACTAGTGACTTTCATACTTTTCAAGAAAATCAATTTTTTGTGAAGTTGTGAAACTGTGTCATATTGTATGGGAGGGGGTAGGGGTGAAGATAATCAAATACTTGTTTCTGATCTTAGTGATAATACTAATTAAGTATTTATTACAAAATATGAGCTCGATAAATGTTATATGTTCTGAGAAAATCGTCTTAGAAAAAGTGTAGTTTGTATGGGAGAGAGTGGAAGAAGAGGGAGGACGCAAATAATTTTTCTACTATAGATTGAAATCATTATGGAAGTAATATATCTAAAAATTCAGACTAATAGCTTTTATACTTTTCGAACAAATCCATTTATTGCCGAATTGCGAAATTCTGTCATTTTGTATGGGACGGGGTAGAAGGGTTCTAAGTTTTTTCGGTCGTATTAAAAATTTTAAATAAATATTTAGTGCACAATTTCAGCACGCTAAATTTGATACGAACAGAGTAAATTGGCTTAGAGTAATTCATGACAAGTACAGTTTGTATGGGAGGTGGTAGAAGGAGGGGGAAGACACGCATGATTTTGATACAGTAGATTGATATTATCATAAAAGTAACATATTCCAAATTTCAGACGAATAGCTTTTGTACTTTTTGAGCAAATCCGTTAAATGTCGAATTGCGCATTTGTGTCATTTTGTATGGGAGGGGGTAGAAGGGGTGGAGCGATTTGGCCGTTCATGAACTCGACCTTACTTTTTTGTAAAAAACGACGTGTACAAAATTTGAACTTTCTACCTCAACGCGTTCTCAAGCTAGAGAGCGAAAAGTCGGACGGACGGACGGACGAACGGACAGACGGACATCCGGTATTGAGATTTCTGAGTGATAATATTAACTTCTGTATCATTCATTTTTTTCTCCAAGCCTTATTTCTTAGCGTTACAAACCTTAAAGCAAACTTATAATACTCTCAGATTTCATCTAGAGTATAAACATAACAGAATTATGATGAATCATATGATACTCTAGATGAAATGGGAATGAATTTAATATACCAGAAAATATGTCATCTCAAATTCTTTCAAATAATGAATAGAGCCTTTTGCATGGGAGGTAGTAGAAGTAGAAGAACCGGTTTATATTTTTCGTATATGGCACCGAACATGGCATGCAAGATGTTTTTTGCTGAATTTAAAGTTTTTAGTTTTCATTACTTTTAAAGAAATTGGACATAGTTCTCCTGAAATTGGGGCATTTGTATGGGAGGTGGCAGAGGAAGCGGAGCGTTTAAGATGATTTTGAAACTGCTTATCATCATCCTTATCATCATACTTTGCTTCAATTTCAAAGTCGATAGCTCTCATATATTCGAAGGAGGAATGCTTTTCTTGAATTTATAATACAGATATTTATATGGGAGGGGGTAGAAGGAGTAAAGCGGAGCTGATAATTTTTTTCTAGCATTTATTGCAATTAATAAAAAACCAATTCTGGCAAAATTTTAGGTTTGTACGTTTTCTAGTTTTAATGGAACTCGATATAATGCATTTAACAAAAATTATGCATTTGTATGGGAAGGGGTAGAAGGAGTGTACGGATCAAAACAAACTTTTTCGCATTATTGATATATCTATTTTTATACTTTATATAGACAAAATATCAAGTTGATAGCTTTGACCGTTTCGAAGAAAATTAAATAAATTTCAAAATTTCGTGAAATTTGTATGGGAGGGAGTAGAAGGAGTGAGGTGAAGTTGATAATTCTTTTCGAAACTAATTGCAATTATAGCAGAATTAATTCTTGCAATTCTGTTTTTTCAGCTTTACTAGTTTCAATGAAAATAGAAAATATGTTTTTTTTTCAATATTTTCCATTTGTATGGGTGGGTGGTACAAGGAGTGAGGGGGTCGGATCAATATTGCGTGATATTAATGACGTCTATATTGTAATACTTAGCTAGGGTATAGCCTAGTAGGTAGTGTGTTGGTCTTGTAATGCGAAGGTCGTGAGTTCAGATCCCGGTCGGCGCAATATATAATTCCGGCGCATTGCTTGCTTGGATATACCTTGGTCACCTCAATCTAAGAAAATGAAAACTTCGCAGCTTCCACAATAAGTAATGAAAAATGTTAAGGAACCTGAATATCAGGAGGCCAAGGTCCGATTTGGGCTGTAGCGCCATTGTAGAAGAAGAAGATATTGTAATACTTTGACCTAAATTTCAAGTCGATAGGTTAAATAGTTTGAAAGAAAATCAATTTCGGAATATTTCGAAATTTCATGAAATTTATATGGGAGGGGATAGAAGGAGTGGGGGGATGTGGCCCATTCACGAACTTAAAGTTACTTTTTTGCTACAAATAACACACGAAAGTTTTTAGCACTATAGCCCACAGCTTTCGAGAGTTATGCTGTAAACCGATGCGCAGACGGACAGACAGACAGACGGACAGACAGTCACTCAGAATCGAGGTTTTTGAGCGACAGCAAATATTTCTGTACCCTTGGCGGCTCTGTGCGAGCGTTATTTCTTAGCGTTACAAACGGTAAGGCAAACGCAATATACTCTCCGATTTCATCTAGAGTATAAAAATGCTTTTGTATAGGAGGTTATGCGACTAGTTAATATTTGAAACTTTTACAAATTCTTTTAAATAATTTTGAAGTTTTTAATTTAAAATTTCAATCAAAATTTGGGAGTTTTTCTGTTTTTTTTAACACATGAAACACCTTGTGCTTATTGGAGGAGGTGGGGAAGGCTCTTCCCCTTCGGCAGATAAAAATTATTGTTCAAATTATTATTATGCTTTCTTGAATTTCTAAAATGGAAATTTGTATGAAGCCAAGCTGATATTTTTTTTGCATTTACTGCAATTATTATTCTGGCAAAATTTTAAGTTTGAAAATTTTCTACTATTAATGGATATAATGCATTTACCAAAATAATGCATTTCCATGGGACGTGGTAGAAGGAGTATATGAATCAAAACAAAATTTTTCGTCGTTAATGGTAGTGCACTTATCATATTTCGTACAAAATTTCTTGTCGATCGCTTCGACAGTTTCAAAGAAAAACAATTGAATTGAAATTTTAATATTTCATGATTTTTGTATGGGAGGGGTAGAAAGAGTGAGGTGAGTTGATAATTTTACAAAGCTGATTGCAATTATAATAAAATTAATTCTTGCGAAAATTCGGCTTTTAAGCTTTGCTAGTGTCAATGAAATTCGAAAAAAATCATTTTCAAAATTGTGCCTGCAGGGAGTAGAAAGAATTATACTTTTAACTTTTATACTTTTAACATTATACCTGGATCCAATTTTCATGGTGATAACTTCGATGAACAATCAATTTCTTAAAAATTCGAAATTTCTTTAAATGTGCATGGAGTGGAGGATGTAGCCCGTTTACATACTTAAAGTTTCTTTTTTGCTGAAAATGTCATGCAAAAGATTTTAGGATGAAAGCTCAAGGCGTTTGAGTGTTATGTTCTAGACAGACTGATCGACAGACAGACGAACCGACAGACAGAATGAAATCGAGGGTTTTGGGCGACAACAAATATTTCTGTATCCTTGGCGTCTCTGTACGAGCATTATTTCTTAGAGTTACAAACGGTAGGGCGAACACAACATACATTTTAATGATGTTGGCACGATGTGTAGTGGTACTATGTATGTGCAATCGCTGCGTGATGGAAGTTAAGGGCCGTGTGTCACAAGAGAGGATTCGCTTCGAAAATGTCCTATTTTTGAACGAATATTTCAGATTAATGGTGCAAAAAAATGAATTTTTTTATTTTTCATTTTAATCTTTAATAATTTTTCTAGGATTTATTTTGAACAAAGTTTCAAATTCGCTTATAGTTTTAAAAACTGTAAAAATTTACCATTTCTAAACGAATTTATTACTTAAATTTAAAATGATGACTACTTCCTTTTTGTCACCATACCTTTGTAAAAAGGTCAAGAAAGCTGTTTGTATTGAACATATTTTCATTTCTTATAAGTTTTGTTAATTATTTATTAAATGAAAAAAGACCTCTATTTTGAGTTTTTCATATTTTTGTGGCTAATTTTGTATATAGTAAACTTTTGGTGTAAATTTAGTCTTGGAAAAAAAAATGTAAATTCAAGCAACAAATTAGATTTCATCAACGTATAAAGGTTCATCGAATTTTCACTATTATTTTTTTTCAGTCAGCTCCTGGCCATCCAATAAATCGGAATAAATGTAAACCCTTGGCTTTGGAACGAACACCTAATTGCTGTTTCGTTCGTGAAAATACAGAACACACCAGAATAAAACTCCTTTAAACTATTTATTTGGATTAACATCCCAAATCCCTTCTAATTTCAAATTAGATCCACAAATCATATATAACCATGAACATTATTATTATGCCCCAAGGAATTATATCCAGAAGCCACATCACACCCTTAGAAAAAATTTAATGAAATTAGTCTTCAAAAAATATTACGACAAGAAAGTCAGCTCAATTAAATTACACCCAGGAGATCAGGTGTTGTTATTATATATGGCTCGTAACGGATATAATAATCAACGCATAACTTTTATAATTTTCAAGGAAATTGGACATTGTTTTTCTGAAATTCGGGCATTTTTATGGGGAATGGTAGAGAAAGTGGAAGGTTTTTGATGATTTTGAAATTGCTCATCAACATTCTTATCACCATGCATTGTTCCAATTTGAATGTCGATAGTTCTCATATGTTTGAATGAGAAAGTGCTTGAAATGAAAGAAAAGATTTCCGGATTCTACACTGTTATGCTTTATTATTCGTGACGTTTCGGTCTCTGCTGAGACCTTTATCAAACATCTCAGCAGAGACCGAAACGTCACGAATAATAAAGCATAACAGTGTAGAATCCGGAAATCTTTTCTTTCATTTCAAAATGCACTGTGAAAACATTCACCAAACCATTAGAAAGTGCTTTTCTTGAATTTCTAATGTAGAAGTTTGTATGGGAGGGGGTAGAAGGAGTGAAGCGATATAATTATTAAGGGAAAAATTCTGATAAAACATGAAGTTTCTGGTTTTTCTAGTGTTAATGGAAATCGATGTAATACGTTTATAAAAACATAACAGAATTATGATGAAATGTGAGAGTTTAATGTTCTAGAAAATACGTCATCTCAAATTCTTTCGCAGAGTGAATAGTGAGTTTTGTATGGGAGGTGGTTGATGCTGAGGGAGGAGCTGTGTAATTTTTGTATATGTCACCGAGCGTGGTATGCAAAATGTCTCGTACTAAATTTAAAGTTTGTAGCTTTCATAACTTTCAAAGAAATTGGAAAATGTTTTTTGAAATCGGAGCATTTGTATGGCAGGTGGCAGGAGGTTTTGCATGATTTTGAAACTGCTCATCAATATTCCGTCATATATCGGAATTTTCTTCATCATAAGTTATATTCCGCCGCGCAGCAGCTTACAGTTGGTCCAGCGACACATCGACAATATTAATTGGGTTGCCGATCATCTAACAAAGGATCAACAGATTTGTGTTGTTGGAGACTTTAATCTGGAGAATATTCGTTGGACAAGATGTTGTGAAGATAATTTATTGATTCCCTTTAATGTTAGATCAGATATTGAATTTAATTTTATTGACTCCATGTTTTCTAATAATCTGCAACAATTGAATGACATTTTTAATAGTAACGGAAAAATTTTGGACTTAATTTTTGCAAATAATGATTTTTCCTCCTTAATATTATTGACGTTAATGAGGCTAGTGTTAATCTTTTAAACAACTCGGTCAATCATAAAGCTATCGATTTTAAAATTAAGTTTTATAAATTTCGTAACGATCCTAACAATGATTTTGACAAATTCTACTGTTTCTCTAAAGCAGATTATTTTGAGTTAAATAGATACTTTGGCACAATTGATTGGGCACATTCTTTCTATAATTTAGATTTAAAAGCTATTAATGCTACTTTCACGTTGATAATTAATGAGGGTATCGATCGGTATGTTCCTAAAGTCAAGAAGAGTTCGACCAAGCTTCCCTGGCAAAACTCTCGTCTTTCTAGGTTGAAAAATGCAAGGAATAAAGCACATAAACTGTTTATAACCACGAATAACATTGCGCATCATAATAACTTTTTTCGTTTACGTAGGGAGTATGAGGTTCTGAATAAATTTTTATATCATAATTACTTAATGAATGCCGAATCAAAAATTAAATCAGATAGCAGATATTTTTGGCATTTTGTAAACTCGAAGCGTACACACAATTGTCTCCCATCTAGTATGGAGTACAAAGGTCTAACTTCAATGGATGCATCTTCGTCTTGTGAATTATTTGCAACTTTTTTTTCAATCAGTTTATAATAACAACAACATTTCTTTTAACCCAAATCGATATGCTAGCATTAGTCCTATTGCTGACATTGGCCTTATTGAAGTATCTGATGAAGATGTTTATGTCGCGCTTTGTAACTTAAAAAGTAATACTTGTCCAGGCCCAGATAATATTCCAGCATCTCTATTGAAGCATTGCCGAGACTCTCTGCTATTTCCATTGAAAACTATTTTTAATCTCTCCTTGTCAAATGGTGAATTTCTAGACCATTGGAAAGATTCCTACATCACTGCCATTTTTAAATCAGGCCCTAGGCATTTAGTGGAGAATTATAGAGCTATCTCTAAACTGTCCGCAATTCCTAAGCTTCTTGAAAGTATTGTCAAAGACAAGCTATATTTCTTAGTTCGTGAACATATTTCAACCTGTCAACATGGTTTTGTTTTTGGAAGGTCGACTTTAACTAATCTTACTCTATTTAGTAATTTTTCTATGAATTCACTAGAAGCTGGGTTTCAAGTTGATGTCCTCCATACAGACTTCGTTAAAGCATTTGATAGAGTGCACGTCAACCTTCTTCTGTCTAAGCTATATGCTCTTGGCTTTCATTCCAAGATGCTTGATTGGCTTACTTCGTACCTGTGCAATAGAACTCAACATGTCAAGATTGATTCCTTTATATCTAAAAGCATTTTTGTCCATTCTGGAGTTCCTCAAGGGAGCCACCTGGGACCTATTCTGTTTATATTGTTCATAAATGATGTTTTCTCAATTTTTCAACATTCTTCTTGTTTGGGCTACGCGGATGATTTAAAGATTTACACAAGAGTGAGTAGTCTCCAAGACTGCCATAATTTTCAAAGAGAAATTGATGCATTTGTTGATTGGTGTAAATTCAATCTCTTAGAGCTAGGTCTTCCTAAATGTAAGATTATGTCTTTTTATCGTTGTCGTTCACCAATTTTGAATATCTATTATATGAATAATTCAGTTCTATCTCGTTCACATGAAGTCGATGACCTAGGTGTATTGCTGGATCATAAGCTAAGTTTCGTTTCGCATATTGACCGTATGGTTGCACGAGCTAATTCTCGCTTGGGTTTTGTTAAGAGAAATTCAGTTGATTTTCAGGATCCTTATACTTTGAAATCTCTGTTCTGCTCTTTGGTAAGACCTCTTTTAGAATACTGTTCCGTTGTCTGGGATTCATCATTTGACATTCACACTAGACGAATTGAGAGTGTTCAGAGAAGATTCACTCGTTTTGCTTTGAGGAGGCTGGACTAGGCAAATGATTTGCCTTGTTATGAAAACCGTTGTAAATTAATCGACTTACGTTTTCTTGATCTTAGAAGAAAACAACATTGGATAATATTTCTGCGTGATATTCTTTGTAATAGAATTAGTTCTCCTGAGCTGCTTTCTAAAATATCCATTTACGTTCCTGATAGACCTTTGCGAACTCGTGATTTTTTAAAACATCCTGCACATAAAACAGTTTATGGATCAAATGAACCCTTAACTCGTAGCATATCTAATTTTAATTCGGTTGCCAATGTTATTGATATTAGCTGTTCGAGGGACTGCTTTAGATAAATGGTATTAGAAGCTTTCAATCGTTAGCGATTTTATTGTTGATTTATGTTTTTATTATCCTTATGTTTAATTAGTTTTAAGTTTCGTTTTTAATTTTTAATTTTCTTCTTTTTAATATTATTTTATTTTAATTAGTTTTAAGTTTCGTTTTTAATTTTTAATTTTCTTAATATATATAATATATAATGTATACAAATTTATCATCAGGCCTGTAAGGACTCTGTTCGGTAGGCTAAATAAATAAATAAATATTCTACTTTTCTCTAATTCTAATATCGATAGCTCTCATATGTTTCAAGGAGAAATGATTTTCTTAAATTTCTAATATATATTTGAATGGCAGATGTAGAAGGAGTGAAGCGAAGGTGATATATTTTTTAGAACTTATTATTAAGAAAGAAATTTTGGTTAAATTTAATTTTTCTGCTTTTTCGAGTTTTAATGGAAATCAATTTTTTACATTTACCAAAATTATGCATTTATATGAGAGGTGGTAGAAGGAGTATATGTCATCTTTTTAACTTTACGTGTTTCAATGAAAATCGAAGAAATGGACTTTTTAAAATTGTTCATTTGTATGGGAGAAGTAAAAGGAGTGGGGGGACTATATCAATAGTTTTAGACATTATTGATATTAGTATCAGTATTCTTCGGCCTAATTTTCAACTCGATAGCTAAAACAGTTTTGGTGAAAAATCAATTTCTTAAATTTCGGAATTTCATGAATTTGTATGGGAATGAGCAGAAGGAGTGGGGGTATGAAGCCCGTTCAGGGACTTAAAGTTTCTTTTTTGCTAAGAATGACATGAAACTAATTTCAGCATGATAGTTGAAAGCTTTGGGCAGTTTTGTTGTAGATAGACAGGCAAATTGACAGACAGACAGACGGTCACTCTGAATCGAGGTTTTTGAGTGATAACAAATATTTCTGTGCCCTTGGCGACTCTGTAATTATTTGTTATCATTACAAATGGTAAGGCAAACGCGATGTTGTCTCAGATTCCATCCAGTATATAATTATGCATTCTTAAGGGAAGGAATAGAAGGAGTGGACGAATGTTAACAACATTCTGCTATGTTAATGATATTTCCTTTATGGCACTGTGCTCAAAATTTCGAGTCGATAGCTTTTACTATTTCGAAAAAAAAAATCATTTAATTAATTTGAAAATTTCGTAAAATTTGTGTGGGAGGGAGTAGAAGGAATGAGGTGAAGTTGATAATTTTTTCAAAACTGATTGTAATTATAATAATCATAATTTTGACAAAAACTCGTTTTTTGGCATTGCTAGTTTCAATGGAAAAAGAAATTTTTTTAAAAATTGCTCATTTGTATGGGATGTGGTAGAAGGAGTGAGAGGATCGGATATGGCTTTTTTGGCGTTAATGATATTTATATCATTATACTTGTTAATGCTGTACACAATATTATACTTTGACCTAACTTCCAAGTCGATAGTTTCGATGAAAAATAAATTTCTTCAAATTTCCAAATTTCGTGAAATTTGTATGGAAGGGGGTAGAACGAGTAGGGGATGAAGCCCATTCACTAAGTTTCTTTTTTCGTCGAAATGACATACAACACATTACAGCACGATAGCTTAAAGCGTTCAATAGTTATATTGAAGATAGATAGATAGATGGACAGACAGATGGATAGATAGATAGACAGACAGACGGACAAACGGTCACTCGGAATTGACTTTTATGAGCGACAACAAATACATATAAATAATTCCTGTGCCCTTAAGGGTTTTATGCGAGCATTATTTCTTAGCACTACAAACGGTAAGATTTCGTCAAGAGTATAAATATAACCTAGCAGAGATTTCGATTTCGAAATGCAGTAGCCAATAAATTAAGTAATTTTTAACTGAGTATAAGCAATTATACCAAGATCTTTGCTCAGAATGTGTTTTTTTTATATCTTTATACTCCCTCCGTCTGTACGTCTATCCTTATGTCTGTTCGTCCATTTTTTCGCTCTTTAGTTGAGCTAGTAAGTTCAAATTATGTACGCGTTGCTTTTGACAAAAAATATTAGATTTCTTAAGTAGATTTCTTAAGTACGAATTTTTCAGTTGCTACTGGCAATGAAAATTATTCGAAAAAAATATGGGCAAACGATGTAAAAGTGAAACGGTTCCACTTCAAGAAGGTCTGCATACTCAGTAGATGGTTTTTGTTCACTTTCTACCATTCAGTCTCTCATAATATCTGAAAATATTTGTCAGTGGCAGCCAGTACAAGTGGAAATATGTACCAGCTTCACCACTCGTTACGATCATTTTCATCCCCCTTCCTCAGCCTTTCCAATCCCATTCCTTCCCTCCATGACCGTGTTTGTGCATTGCACATAAAGGCCGAAATTGCCTATAACACAGGTCATTCTGTAAAACAATAAAAAAAAAAATAACACAATTTCGGAATTTCACAATAAAGAGGTCTTATCAAAAAGAATAAAAGCTTTTAGTCTGAAATTTGAAATATATTATTTTTATAACTATTTCAATCTACGGTATATATATTATTCAAACCCTTTCACGAGTTGTACCACCTCTCATACAAACTGCACATTTTCTTGAAATACCATAAACCAATTTACTCAATCCGTGTAAAATTTATCGAGCTGAAATTGTGCACTAAATATTTATTTGAAATTATTAGAATAACCGAGAGAAATTAAACGATTAGCTTCACTCCTTTTATCTCCTCCCATACAATATGATACAATTTAACAACTATACCTAGTCGTGCCATAAGTTCTGTCACACGTATATGGGCAATTTTTGTATAAATGAAAAAGAGTTTTTGACAAAGGAAAATATATTTTATTTTGGCATACTAATGGAAGTAAAATAAGCAACAAATCATTCAAAGTGGCCGCCTTTAGCCTTAACACAGCTCTTTAATCTGTTGGGCCAGTCATCGATAGCAGTACGCACTGTTTCTAGCGGAAAATTAGCTACTGCTTCTGTCAAAGATCGCTTAAGGCTCTCGATATTTGGGTGTCGTCTCGTGCACACCATGGACTCTAACTCCGCCCACAGTTTGTAGTCCAGGGGATTCAAATCTGGGCTCCCAGAAGGCCATTCCGTCGCCCTTATAAACTGTGGAATATTGGTTTCCAACCACGCTTGTGTGGTTCGAGCTTTGTGGGCTGGCGCAGAATCTTGCTGGAAAACCCAATGTCGATTGTTGAATAGCGTAGAGTTCAGCGGCTTCACACATCCCTCCAGGATGTCCGTTTGATAATTTTTCGCTGCAGTTTTTACGCCTTTTTCGCAAAAATGAAGCTCGGTGACCCCTTCGTAGCTGACACCCCACCATACCATGACTGATGCTGGATGATGTCCTCGCTGTACCCTAGTGGCAACTTCTCGGGCTTCTATGGAGCTGTGGGCATACACCTTATCATTTTGGCGGTTGAAATGTTCCTCCACCGTAAACATTTTTTCATCGGTAAATAAAATTTCTCGATGTTTGTTGTTGCCGTACCGCCGAAGGAGCTCTTTCGATCTGGTGCTCCTAATTTGCTTCAACTGCTCAGTCAGCAAATGTCCCGTTGATCGTCGAAAGGCACTCATCCCGAGGTCAGATTTTATGATGCGAGACATACTTCGGGTGGAGATGTTCATCTCTCGAGCCATGATTCGTTGTTTACGAAGCGGATTTCGACGAATTCGACTCTCGACCGCTTTGATGGCAGCAGAAGAACGTACATCACGCGGACGTCCAGAAAGAGGTCGATCTTCAATAGTCTGGATCGCGTTATATCTCTGGATCGCACGATACACAAATCTTTGCGTTATTTTTAACGGGCACAACAACTTGAAAATTTCACTCGCGGATTTTCCACACTTATCTAGTGCAATCACTGCAGTTCGGTTTTCTATTACACCCCATTCCATCTTCACACGTTAACGAACACACTTTAAATGACCATCAACTGTCAACAACATTATGACGTTTATAAAACTGCCCGATATTGAAATGTCACTCATAAAATAAAGTTGTTGCCAATGTGAGAAATTATGTGACAGAACTTATGGCAGGACTAGGTACATAAATTCAATTTTCTTAAGTAGTATGAATGTTGCTGATCTGAATTTTAAAATACATTTTAAGAAAGTTAAATAGACTAATTATCTCAGTACCTATTCTTTTTTTCTAACTTAACTTGTGTATTAAATATTTCTGTAGATAATCTATATATGATAAGAAAAAAACTTGTTCAATGCTGTCCCCCTTCTATCACTCCCCATAAAAAATTTCTTGAAATCAACAAATTTCTCTTACATCTAGAGTATTGCATGATTGGGCTTTCAGCAAGTTTTATATTTTTTAAAAAACCGATAATCACTTCAAGTTCTTTTTTTCACTTTTCCAAAAAACTTAATACACAATACAATACGACAATTTAACTCGTTCGAGAATGAACTACAAATTAAACTTCTTAGTTTGATGTAGAGAAAGATAATGGTGAAGAAGAAGAAGAAGCATATGCACCAACAGCATCATCTAAAGGATATAACACCTCGAAAAGTTGAAATCCTTTGTGGTTCAATTCCGACTGTGGCAATCAACTGAAGTGAAAGGATTGCAGTAGATATATCTCTAACATTATCATCGTTCCTCCTCTATCAAAGTGTCCTTTTCAAAGGTTGCAAATTCGGGTTTTATTAGTGATGATGGCCATTTGGGGATACCACTGCATAAAAACTGAATCCTTTAGTTTGCTGGACGAAAACTTTTCCTCGCTCATCCAATTGGAATTCTAAGCAAAGTTACACTTTTGGCCCTTCAGTTCCAATTTTTCTTGGCATACACATCGCTTGTGTTGTTTCTCATTCGTCTTGTTTCCAAAAACAAAATATTTTTTTTTTCATCTTAAAAATAAGAATACTTTTGTGCAGTTTAAGAAATTCTGCAGTTTCTTGTAAAAAAATAACTTTTTTTTGAAGAAAGTTCACTCAAGGATTTTTAGCATAGCGAAAAAGTTTTCTTAAGGATACCTTACTGCTTGCCCAGTATATTTGCCCAATGGGAGTTATGCATTTCGTAAAAGAATTTAAGTATGTGTGCTTGGTATGCAAATGTTTGATATGAGGGAATAGAAACAGAAACTCGGTGAGGACCTAATGTTTGCTACTGGAATTCTGGTGATCAGCATCTTAGAAAGGAAATTCTTGTGAAACGAGTATAACTACGACATAGTTCTTCTATGTACTTTTAAAGTTCTTTTTTGTGTGCACAGAAGTTTCTTATTTAAAGATTTTAATGTTAAAGTGCAGTGAAGATTTTCTAGAGTTTGGAGCTTCGGATTTTGTTTGGGCTATCGGTTTTTCGTTAGTTGGGACGCAATCGTCCTTTTAATTTAATTGTTCCAATCTTAACTGTGTTCAGTTTTAGGTACTGAGCTAAGAATCACTTATTTGTGGGTAATAGAATGAGAATATATGTATTTTTGTACTCTAGATGAAATCTATGATTGTTGGTAATACCAAAAAATAATGCACAAATGGAGTTGCCCAGGGTAAAGAAATGTTTGTTGTTGCTTAATACCTCACTGTTTTATATTAGGGAGGAAGTGACCCACTATACAAGTATAGAGAGTTTGCTGCAGATGAGAGTCAGCAGGATTTAAGCAGACTTAAGAGAAGGGGGCAGGGGTCGAGTGTCATATTTGAGCGTAGGGTTACCGTACTAACAACTCATATTTTTTGCCATACTTACTTCTTTGGTCCACTATTGTAATCTTATAATTTGTATCTATAGAAGATGGAATCTGAGAATATTAAAAGTTTGCTCTAAAGTTCGTAACGCCAAGAAATACTACTGGAAAAGAGTATCCAAGAGTACAGATACATTTTTTTTACTCAAAAAACTCAAAGCAGGATGTCCGTCCGTTCTTCCATTCGTCTGAGCGATCTCAAGCTTGAGAACGCGTTGAACTGGATAGTTCAAAGTTTCTACACGTCCTTTTTGACGACAAAGTAAGGTCAACTTCGTGAACGAGCGGAATCGCTCTACCCCTGCCATACAAAATGTCTAATTTTCAGTAATTTATTAATTTTAATAATAAAATTTTCTTGAAAACTGTAGGAGCTAAAGATGTGAAATATAGAATACATTATTTTTACCCTAAATATAATCTTTAGTTTAAATAAACTGCCAACAAGTCGGGCGAAACTTTATTATTCTTGGGACAAGTTGGGGATGCGGGGAAAGTCAATACGCAGGATATAGTGGCTAAGGAAGACTAAGTGAAAGGGTGCTCTTGGGTAGGGCAATTGTCAATTTAACACTTTGCGGAAACGTTCAAAAGCTCCAGTACATACAATCAATATTTCGTTCGTTTATTTATGCAAGTTTGTGTTTTTATGAGGGGAGGGGTGAGGCATGATAGTAAGAGTGGGTGGATGTTAATAGTTTTTTAATTGATTGCTTGAATCACGTCCAATATTTTCTGTGTAAAATGTCAGTTTCATAGACTAAGTTGCATAGAATTTTCATAAGATTCTGTGTATCTTACATTCACAAAACCAAACATTTGTATGGGAGGGGGTAAAGGAATCGTAAGAATTGTGCCGAAATTTTATTTTCTTTTTCTTGTAGTGTGCTCGTACAAAATTTCAAGTTCGTAGCTTTTAATTTGTTGGTTATTAGTTGATTCAATGAAATTGGTCGAAATGATAATTTTGCATGGGAGGGGGTAGGAAGGCAAGCGCGATTGCAAAACTTTTAAAGCAATTTCATTTAAATTATTTTTAAAAGTTTTTGTGCAAAATTTGAAATTGATAGCTTTTAATAGTTAGGTGATAATTGATTTCTTGAAAATGGTCGAAAAAATAATTTTGTATGGGAGAGGGTAGAAGTTTTAATGGTTTCCAACCAGTTAATATTTAGTATATTTAAGGATTTTTTTTAAATGCATTTCCCAAATATTCAAGTTTCTACCTTAAAATTTCATTCAAAAATTTCAGTTTATGTGTTTTTTTCAGTGCACACGAAACACCTTGTGCACGTTAGACCGGGGGGGTCGGTTTATAACAATTATGGAACAAGTTGTTATTATTTTTCTATGTGTATCAAATAGATGTATTCACATGCAAAGTTTAAATTTTGTATCTTTCACCACACCCCTAAAAAAATCACTCAAAATTTTCGACATTTTTGCTTACCACCTCCCTCCCCTTTACACCTCCCAATTTAAAATTTTTAATAAAATTAGCGATTATATAGCTCTACAGTCTGACAAATTTTCGATTTGATATTTGTACTTGATTTTTAGATATCACGATTTGTAATTTTGAAAAGTGCGCCATTTTTGAAATGTTTCCACTTCCCCCCACTGCTATTATTTCAACATGTTATATTTTTTCGTATTTTCCTAGTATAGCTTAATATACGTTTCAAGTTTCAATTACACAGCTTAAGAGATAGTTGAAATATTAATTCTTAAGAGTTTTTCTTTGCACCCCCCTTGACCCTCCCCCTTACAATAATTAGCCACTCACTAAGCTGATTCCGGTGGAACAGTATGCCACCTTAATGGTCCCAAAACATGATTTATATTTTAGGATAAGTAATTTCGAAGATATAATCATAAAAAAAACAAATTCGGCCGACAATTTGTTTTTAGCCCCCCCACCTCCCTTTTCGGACGCCAATGGACAAAAAAATGAAATTATTTTTGAAGTTTGCCCCCAACAACTCTCTCTATACCTCTACTGATTTTCAGCTTCCTATCTGCATTCGTGGTGGAGATATTGATTAGTGTAGTTTTTGACTCTTTCCCTCCCCTGCCTCCCCCTTTCACCTAACACCCCCCAAAATTTAGAAAATAGAGCTCACTTACCCAATCAACAATCCACTCAAAACACTCAAAAACGAACATTCTACCTATAACGGTCTCGGAGATATGAGTCCATATGTACGGTGTACGCGTACGGCGGGGCGGATTTTTTTTTTTTTTGCATTTTTAGGCGAATTTAGTCATGAAACGCCAAAAAACAAAATTTCAGGGTAGCAAATTATTTTTTTTTCTGTGTCGATCACAATACTTTATTATTAGAATCAGAAAGTAAAATTGTAAGAATCCCTTCACTTCTTCCACCACCTCCCATCCAAAATGAACTTTCTCATGAAATACTATATACCGATTTTCTCAGTACGTATAACATTCATCGAGCTCAGATTTGGCACTGAAAGTTTAATTAGAATTGTTATTGAGATCGGAAAAATTAGCTAATTAGCTTCACTACTTCGACACCCTGCCATACAAAATTAAACTATTTCACAAATTTACCTAAAATCTATTTTCTTCAAAACTATTAATGATCGTCTACTTCTACAATGGCACTACGGCCAAATCGGGCCTTGGCCTCCTGACCTTCAGGTTCCTTAACATTTATACATTATTTATTGTGGATGGGTTGTTAGCCCTTAAACTATTAACGTTACTGATCTGAAATTTGAGGTTTTTAAATTTATTTATTTTTTTTTAATTCTAAAACAATCACCAAAAACTCCCCACTCCTTATACCACCATATAACCTGCACAATTTCACCAATTCTAATGCATTAATTTTCTCAGTACATATTAAGTTTTTGAAACCTAAATTCTGTATAAAATATTTCTATAGCCACTTTAGTGTAATGTAAGAAAAATAAACTGCCAACAAGTCGGGCGAAACTTTATTATTCTTAGGACAAGTTGCGGATGAGTGGAAAGTCAATATGTAGGTTAGAGTGGTTAGAGAAGGCTAAGTGAAAGGGAGTTCTTGGGCAGGGCTGTTATCAATTTAACAATATTTAATTCGTTTCTGCAAGTTTGGGTTTTTATGAGGGGAGGAGGAGCGGTAAAAGTAAGGGTGGGTGGATATTAATAGCTTTTTAATTAATTGCTTGAATCACGTCCAATATTCTCTGTATAGAATGTGTTTCATAGACGAAGTTGAATAGAATTTTCATAAAATTCGGTGTATTTTACATTCACGAAACCGAACATTTGTATGGGAGGGGAGTAGAGAAGGTAGGGGAATCGTAAAATTTGATATTTAGTTTTATTTCGCTTCTCTTGTAAGGTGCTTGTATAAAATTTCAAGTTCGTAGCTTTTAGTTTGTTGGTTATTAGTTGATTTAATGATATTGGTCGAAATCATAGTTTTGTATAGGAGGGGGTAGAAGGGCGAACGCGATTTCAAAATTTTTAGAGCAGCTTCATTTCATCAATTATTTTTATAAGGTTTTACGCAAAATTTTAAATTGATAGCTTTTAAGAGTTAGCTTATAACTGATTTCTTAAAAATGCTCGAAAAAATAATTTTGTATGGGAGGGGGTAGAGGAGGTAGGGGAATCGTAAAACTTGTGATGCAGTTTTCTTTCTTTTCTGTTGCTAGGTGCTCGTACAAAATTTGAAGTTCGTAGCTTTTAATTT
The DNA here is from genome assembly GCA_963669355.1 of Chorisops tibialis. Taxonomy (NCBI): domain Eukaryota; kingdom Metazoa; phylum Arthropoda; class Insecta; order Diptera; family Stratiomyidae; genus Chorisops; species Chorisops tibialis. The sequence continues at coordinate 247,021,969 of OY770262.1, forward strand.
GTTGGTTATTAGTTGATTTAATGAAATTGGTCGGAATCATACTTTTGTATGAGAGGGGGTAGAAGGGCAATTGCGATTTCAAAACTTTTAAAATAATTTCATTTCAAATATTTTTATAAGTTCTTATGCAAAATTTTAAATTGAAAGCTTGTAATAGTTAGGTGATAATTGATTTCTTAAAAATGGTCGAAAAAAGGATTTTGTATGGGAGGGGGTAGAAGTTATAAAGGTTTTCGACCAGTTAATATTTCGAATATTTAGGGATTTTTTTCAAATGCATTTCGCAAATTTTCAAGTTTCTACCTTAAAATTTCACTCAAAAATTTTCAGTTTGTGCGTTTTTTTCAATGCACATGAAACACCTTGTGCACGTTAGACCGGGGGGGTCGGTTTATAACAATTATGGATCAAGTTATTATTATTTTTCTATGAACATTAAATAGACGTATACACATGCAAAATTTAAACTTTGTATCTTTCACCAGAGCCCTAAAAAAATCATTCAAAATTTTCAACATTTTTGCTTATCATCTCCCTCCCCATACACCTCCCAACTTGAAATTTTTACCAGAACTAACTATTATATAGTTCTACAATCTGACAAATTTTCGATTTGAAATCTGTACTATTTTTTGAGATATAATTATTTGTAATTTTGAAAAGTGCACCATTTTTTAAATGATCCCCATTTCCCCCCACTACTTTTTTGTCCAAATATTATATTTTTCTCGTTTTTTTCTAGTATTGCTCAATATAAGTTCTAAGACTCAATTACATAGCTTAATAAATAGCCGAGATATTGGGTTTTAAGTGTTTTTCCTTGCACCCCCCTGACCCTCTCCCTTTCACTAATTAGCTTCTATCTAAACTGCTTCTAATAGATCTATATACTATCTTGATGGTCTCAAAATATCAATTTTTTATGGGAAGTAATTTCGAAGATATAATCATTTGAAAAAAAAATTCGGCCGACAATTGGTTCTTAGCCTCCCCTTTTTGCACCCCAATGGATAAAAAAATTAGCTTATTTTTTAAAGTTGTCTCACAAACTCTTCTATATGTATGTTGATTTTTAGCTTCCTAGCTGTAACCATGGTTGAGATATTTGAATTCGTATTTTTCGGTATAAGCGCTGCCCCCACCCCACCCTGAACCCGTACGCCCTCCAAAATGGATGTCCGCCTGAGATCCGCAACTATCTACAATCCCTTCAAACATGAATTTTCTATCTTGTAGGGTTTGGGAGTTAATGTGCGCTGAGCGTACACGTCGGCGTACAGACAGACGAATTTTTTTTTTTTGCTTTTTTAGGCTAATTTAGTCATGAAACGCGAAAAAACAAAATTTCAGGGTAGCAAATTGTTTTTTTTTCCAAGTCGATCACAATACTTTATTATTAAAATAATAAAGTAATTAGCTCAGTGCCGTCACCCCTTCTAAATTGCATAAAATCACAAAAATTTATATTTAATCGAGAGTATCGTATGATTGGGCTTTATACGCAATCGTAGTCCTGTTATGTTTATACTTTAGATGGAATCTGGAAGTACCATAAGTTTTCTCTAAAGTTTGTAGCGCCTAGAAATAATGCCCGCACAGAAACGTCAAGGGTACAGAAATGATTGTTCTCGCTCCCATACAAACTGGACAATTTCATTAAATCCAATACACGAATTTTATTATTCTTCTTCTCTCATACAATGACGCTACAGCCCGAATCGGACCTTGACCTCCAGACATTCAGGTTCCTTAACATTTTTCAATACTAATTGTGGAATGGTTGTTAGCCCTTCGCACAACCCTCTTTCAATGAATTTTTCTTTTTCGTAGAATGAGGTGACCAAGATATATCCAACCAGGCAATGTGCTGGAACTACATATTGCGCCGATCGAGATTTGAACTCACGACCTTCGCATTACAAGACCAACACGCTACCCACTAGGATACATTCTAGCTCGAATTTTATTAGTAACTATTTAATTTTTGAAGCTTAAATTTTCAATAAAACATTTTAAGAGCAACTTTAACACGATGTGAAAATAAACTGCCAACAAGTCAGGCGAAACTTTATTATTCTTGGGACAAGTTGCGGATGAGTGGAAAGTCAATATGCAGGTTAGAGTGGTTAGGGAAGGCTAAGTGAAAGGGAGTTCTTGGGCAGGACTGTTAACAATATTTCATTCGTTTCTGTAAGTTTGGGTTTTTATGAGGGGAGCAGTAGGAGTAATAGTAAGGGTAGGTGGATGTTAATAGCTTTTTAATTAATTGCTTGAATCACGTCCAATATTCTCTGTATAGAATGTGTTTCATAGACGAAGTTGCATAGAATTTTCATAAAATTCGGTGTATTTTACATTCATGAAACCGAACATTTGTATGGGAGGGGGTAGAGAATATAGGGGAATCGTAAAATTTGATATGCAGTTTTATTTCGCGTCTCTTGTAAGGTGCTTGTATAGAATTTCAAGTTCGTAGCTTTTAGTTTGTTGGTTATTGTTGATTTAATAAAATTGGTCGAAATCATAGTTTTGTATGGGAGGGGGTAGAAGCACAAGCGCGATTTCAAAACTTTTAAAACAACTTCATTTGAATTATTTTTATAAGTTTTTATGCCAAATTTGAAATTGATACCTTTTAAGAGTTAGCTGATAACTGATTTCTTAAAAATGCTCGAAAAAATAATTTTGTATGGGAGGGGGTAGAGGAGGTAAGGGAATCGTCAAACTTGTGATGCAATTTTCTTTCATTTTTGTTGTTAGATGCTCGTACGAAATTTCAAGTTCATAGCTTTTAATTTGTTGGTTATTAGTTGATTTAATGAAATTAGTCGAAATCATACTTTTGTATGGGAGGGGGTAGAAGGGCAAGCGCGATTTTAAAACTTTGAACGCAATTTCATTTTAATTATTTTTGTAAGTTGTTTTGCAAAATTTGAATTTGATAGCTTTTAATAGTTAGGTGATAATTGATTTCTTGAAAATGGTCGAAAAAATTATTTTGTATGGGAGGGGTTAGAAGTTTTAAAGGTTTTCGACCAGTTAATATTTCGTATATTTAGGGATTTTTTTTAAATGCATTTCGCAAATTTTCAAGTTTCTACCTTAAAATTTCACTCAAAAATTTTCAGTTTATGTGTTTTTTTCAATGCACATGAAACACCTTGTGCACGTTAGACCGGGGGAGTCGGCTTATAATAAATATGGATCAAGTTAATATTATTTTTCTATGTATATTAAATATAGGTATTCACATGCAAAATTTTAATTTTTTATCTTTCACTAGAGCCCTAAAAAAATCACTCAAAATTTTCGACATTTTTGCTTATCACCTCCCTCCCCTTACACCTCCCAGCTTAAAATTTTTACCAAAATTAACCATTATGTAGTTCTACAATCTGACAAATTTTTGATTTAATATCTGTACTATTTTTTGAGATATAATGATTTGTAATTTTGAAAAGTGCGCCATTTTTGAAATGTTCCCCATTTCCCCCCACTACTATTATTTCGACATGTTATATTTTTTTTGTATTTGCCTAGTATAGTTTAATATACGTTTTAAGTTTCAATTACATAGCTTAAAAGATAGTTGAGATATTAATTTTTAAGTGTTTTTCTTTGCACCCCCCTGACCCACCCCCTTACAATAATTAGCCGCTTTCTGAGCTGGTTCCGATGGAACTATATGCCACCTTGACGGTCTCTAAATATGATTTTTTTACGATAAGTAATTTCGAAGATATAATCATTTGAAAAAAAAATTCGGCCGACAATTGGTTCTTAGCCCCCCCTTTTCGCACCCCAATGGATAAAAAAAATTAAATTATTTTTAAAAGTTGTCCCACAAACCTCTCTATATGTATGTTGAGTTTTAGCTTCCTATATATTACCATGGTTGAGATATTTGAATTCGTATTTTTCGGTTTAAGCGCTCCCCCCGCCTCCCCCTGAACCCGTACACTCCCCAAAATGGGTATCCGCCTGAGATCCGCAACTATCTGCAATCCCTCCAAAAATGAACTTTCTATCTTGAAGGGTTTGGGAGTTAATGTGCGCTGAGCGTACACGTCGGCGTACGGCGGACGGCGTACGGCGTACGGCGGACGGCGTACAGACAGACGGATTTTTTTTTTTTTGCATTTTTAGGCTAATTTAGTCATGAAACGCGAAAAAAAAAAATTTCAGGGTAGCAAATTTTTTTTTTTTTTTTTGTGTCGATCACAATACTTTATTATTATAATAATAAAGTAAAATTAGTTCAATGCCGTCAGCCTTTATATGTATGACTCGCCATACAAAACTCCGTAACATGAAGAAATTTTTTTGTTTTTCGTATAGAGTATCACATTATTGGGCTTTACACCCAATCGCAGTAATGTTATTTTTTTAAATATTATTGTAGTACACGAAGGGGTCACTGGATCTTAAGTAAAATATGGCAGCGAACTTTATTAAATAACTTTTACACATTTCGTTCACTATATCGCTTTTAGTATTCGCGCTAACCGATCTCCGAATAATTTCCGACTCTATCGCCTTCTAAACACTGATTTACTCTTTTGCTATTCAATCTCCGACTGACTAACGCAACTTTACACGTGATCACTTGATCTCTACTCTATCGCTATCTAATACAGGTTGATTCTTCGAAAATGCTCCCTTTCTATATCGTTTCATTCGCTGTTCGTTCGTTATTCGTTCACTGTCCGTTCCCTGCTCGTCCGTTGTTCATTCGCCATTCGTTTGATATTCGTGGATAACCAAGATCGCGAACTCTCGACGTACGACTAGGGCTAAATGCACCAAAATACTTTTGCTCTTTAGTTGACTTGCTTGAAATAAAATGTTCTCTTTTTTACTTCTTCATTTTTTTTTTGTGGTCTTGTTTAGTGTCACACACTTTTTTCTGGAACTAGCTCACCTACCTAAATATTACATTTTGCCCTACTCAACAAAATCAGTTTGTGAGCTTAACTTAAATAAACTGCAACAAGTCGGGCGCAAATTTATTTTTTTTGGTACAAGTTAAGGATGCATGGAATATCAATATGCAGGTTAGAGTGGTTAAGAAAGACAAAGTGCAACACGCTTTCACAAGTGGGCAAGGCTTGTAGCGGTACGACATTAAAATAATGAATTCAAATAATGTATATAGCCACTCAAGTATTAATAATGTTTCCGAATTACCAATACCTGAATTACTATACCAACCTAGAAGAATAAAAATTAAAATATTGTGTTGTTGTAATACCTAATATAAATTAAGAGAAATAAAAACAGTACAGTTGTTGATCAGCAGTCCTACTAACAAGTCGCGTTTTTCTTATCCGTCCCGCTCCCGATTAGGACCGCATGGTCAGCACATTGGTGACCCCGACGTCGCAATTAAGAGACGCCATCAAAAAAAATCGAAAATTTTCGCGCGACTAGAAATCTCGCGTACCAAAAGTCGTCTCATTTTCGTGACTCAAGTACTTTCCGGACGGCAAATCTTCATTCGGACCCGACTTTTCGCTCCGTTTCGTCGCCATACAACATACAGTTATTCGCGCCATGCAACAATCCACGCGTTTGCAGAATTTCCAAACGCGGTATATATTTTTTTTTTCCCATAGACGCGAACAACGTTTTGCAATAAGTGGCGAAAGAAAAAGTGTGCACGCGGATCATACCCTCCCGTATTTAATTTGCGACCGCGGAGCCTCCGATCGACGACGCTGCAGCCGATTTTTCCCGATTTCAGGACGCCAATCGAGCTTCTTTCACAGATGTGCGGATAACAGGGTTTCCGAGCCGCAAGCACATCTGACGTCGCCCCATATAAAAAATACAACAAATTTACGGTGGCCCCCCAAAAATTTTACCTACAAAACCCCGCCATAAAAATCATTTTTACAAATAAAAAAAAAACCCAAACAATTCAAGTGAAGTGCAAACGATTTTTTTTTCTTCGCATAACATTCAGTTCGAGCGAACCTTCCTATAAATACCGCACTCCCGTGTGTCTACCGACTTGATGCCCATCGTGTCGCAATCAACCCATTCCAAAACATCACATTCCAGAGACACGGCCTCGCTATTTGCAGGCATCGAACCGCAAGCGGAGTTGATCGGGCTTTCTCCCGGAAGGTCGAACATCAAAAAAAAAAACTAAAACAGCAAGTGGGTATTACAAATCATAACAATTAAACAACAATGATAATAGCTGCACAGCATCGATAGCATAATTAGCAGCACAATCAATCGATCGCTGTCACACGCAAGCAACCAGTACGGCACGAAAGCCAAACGTCAACAGCGACCAACACCTAAGATAACAATCTAGGAAAACTTAAATTTTATGCATCGACTCTCATCACAATTATCATCAAATTTTATAAATTAAATATTATCACTATTATCATTAAACCCTACGCATCGATTATCATCGTTATTATCATCAAATATTACGAATTAAATATTACCACTATTATCATTAAATTCTACGCATCGATTATCATCGTTATTATCATCAAATATTATGAATTAAATATTATCATTATTATCATTAAATTTTATGCATTGACTATTATCATTATTATCATCAAATCTTATGCACTAAATATTATCATTATTACAATTAAATTTTATACATTAACTATTATTATTACTATTATTAAATCGATAATTAAATTATACATTTACGATTTCTCACAATCTAACTATAAAACAACATTAAAACTCAAAGTTGATAAAAACTTGAAAGAAACCATTGAATTCCAATATATAAATATAAAAATACAACACATTTAAGTTAAGTTTAAACATAATTTTCAAAAATTCAATCCAGTCACTAGACATTTTATTATAACCTGAATTCAATTTAAATTCTCAAAATTCTCGTGTAAAATACCTACAGTGGCTACATACATTTTCTTTATTTCTTTTTCAAAATATACAAGGATTTTTCTATATCAAAAAAAAAAACCATGCCCGAGCATGACGATAACTATGACTCCCAAGGGATCGCCAATCCTAGCAAAAAACTCGAACCAAACGATCCTCCAAACATTAACAATCGTCAAAACGAAAACACATCAATTTCAATCCCCAACAGCGGAGAATTGAGCAACATGCGAATCCGATTGCCACCATTTTGGCCGAATAACGTCACAACTTGGTTCATCCAAGTTGAATCCCAATTTGCAATCAGTCGTATTACGAACGACGTCTCTAAATACAATTATTTAGTATCTTCACTACCAGAAGATGTTGCTGAGTCCCTTATAGACATTCTTGAGAATCCTCCCAATTCTAATATGTATTCGCTCTTAAAGAAGTCTATCATCGACAGACATTCTCTAAGCATAGAAACACGGATAAAAAAGTTAATTTCGAACGAAGAGATAGGCGATAAAAAGCCATCCGATTTTTACCGAAAAATGCGATCTCTGGCAGGAACGTGCGGAACATTATGTGAAGAGCTAGTTCGAAAGCTATGGATAAGCCGTTTGCCCAACCTAATCAGCATTGCGCTAATCCCTCAAATGAACAACGATTTCCCAAACGTATTGGATACAGCCGACAAAATATGGGAAGCCATGAGCTCTTCCAATAATATTTCCACTGTCAGTTCTAACTCCAAAGAGACTCACACCAAATCCTGCTCCGCGCACATCAAAATAGACAAACTGGAACGTGAAATCTCGGAGTTAAAAACTATGATTTCTCAAAATTTTAGAAACCCACGATCAACAAGCAGGGGAAGAAGTTTCCCCCGAAACCGATCGAACAGCAGAAGTAGATCCAACGGTAGCCAGATCTCATGTTGGTATCATCTTAACTTCGGAAATAAAGCTAAGAAGTGCATTCAACCATGCAATTACTCTAACAATACCAATCCGTTAGCAACTTCCCAGCTTTCGACAAACCAAAACACCCCACTATCCAAGCGGCCGGTGGTGGGGTGCTAAAAACAAGCCGCCGCCTTTTCGTAAGAGACAGAAAAAATAACTTAGATTTTTTAATTGATACGGGCGCTGACCGGTCAGTAATACCTTGCAACCCACTTACTGCCAAATATCAGAAAAATAACGATTTCTGTCTTTCAGCCGCGAACGGCTCAACTATCGACACCTTCGGAATCAAATTGATTGAAGTTGATCTCGGTTTGCGTCGCTCATTTTTACACGATTTCATAATCGCCCGAGTTAACAAACCCATTATAGGGGCCGATTTTTTGGTAAAATTTGGACTAGTAGTCGACTTGAAAGGCAAACGTATAATTGATAGTAAAACAAAACTATCTATAAACGCAATAACAATTAACTGCGACGTACCTAGTCCAATAAACTACTCCCTGGATAGCACATACGGCGAAATATTACGAAACTTTCCATCACTAACCGCGCCCATCAACTTCAGCCATCCAGCTAAACATAGTGTTGTCCATCACATCTTAACCGAAGGACCACTACCATTCTCTAAACCACGTCGCCTAGATCCCGAAAAATTCCGTGCCGCCCAGCTCGAATTTAAACACATGATCGAGTTAGGGATTTGCCAACCTTCTTCTTCCCCAGTATCATCACCACTCCACTTAGTGAAGAAGAAAGAAAACACGGAATGGCGACCCTGCGGAGATTATCGAAGATTAAACGCAGCGACAATTCCGGACCGCTACCCCATTCCTCACTTACAGGAATTTACTATGAACCTCACCGGCTGTCGCATCTTCTCAAAAATCGACTTACTCCGAGCCTATCACCAAATCCCCGTCGCTCAAGAGGACATTCACAAAACAGCCATCACAACTCCATTTGGTTTATTCGAATTCCCTACGATGAGTTTCGGACTTCGAAACGCTGGACAAACCTTCCAGCGCTTCATGAACGAAGTCATAAGCGGGCTGGATTTTGTATTCGTTTACATAGACGACATATTAGTGGCTAGCATTGACAAAGAAACGCATCAAACCCATTTACAACTTCTTTTCAACAGATTATCACAGTTTGGATTAACAATCAAACCTTCTAAATGCGTTTTCGGAGCTGAGAACCTTGAATTTCTGAGCCATTCGATCTCTAAGGATGGAATCCTCCCATCACGAGACAGAATAAAAGCCATCTCAGATTTTCCAACACCTGTTTCAATCCAACAAGTACAAAGGTTTGCCGGCATGGTAAACTACTACCACCGATTCGTGCCCAAATTAGCCGAATTATTAGCACCTATCCACTCGCACCTATCTTTCTTACAACAAGACAAAAAAAAGAATCCAAAAACAGTTTTTCTCTGGCCAAAACAATGCCAAGACAAGTTCGAAGAGATAAAAGCCGCTCTAGCGAATGCAACACTCCTCGTATATCCCAAAAACGATACAACGCTCAGCATCACCAGCGACGCTTCAGACAAAGCTGTGGGTGCAGTGCTGCAGCAATATCAAGACCAATGTTGGAAACCATTAGCTTTCTTCTCCAGGAAACTATCACCAGCTGAGACAAAATACTCGACTTTCGATCGTGAACTGCTCTCCATTTATTTATCAATCAAGCATTTCCGTTACTTCGTCGAAGGCAGAACTTTTGTTGTCTATACAGACCACAAACCACTAGTCTATGCCATAAAATCTAAAACTGAACGTAGTCCAAGACAAACTCGTCATTTGGAGTATATCTCTCAATTTACCACAGACATTTGCCATATAAGTGGCAAGGACAATTACGTAGCAGATTGCCTATCGCGAATAAATACGGGAATATCATCAATTAAAATCAATGTTGATAAACACGATTTTATCAAACATCAAAAATCCGACTCTGACTTAAAGGCCTTTCTTTCTCAAACAAACAGCGAATCTTCCAGACTGAAATTGGAACTCGTCGATATCCCTTTAACGGACGAGAAACTATGGTGCGAAACAAGCACTGGCAAGGCTCGACCATTTGTACCAACACCATTGAGATACGAAGTGTTCCAAAAATTGCACTCACTCTCACACCCAGGAATCAGAGCATCAAGAAAATTAATTTCTACTCGCTATTTCTGGCCCAAAATGAACAAAGACATAAATCAATTCGCCAAATCGTGCTTAGCATGCCAAAAATCCAAAGTACAAAGACATACTAAATCAGAGCCCGGAAAATTCAAAAGCCCAGATGGACGATTCAATCACATCCACCTAGATATTGTTGGCCCTCTTTCTCCATCCAATGAAAATTTATACATCCTTACAATTGTCGATCGTTTTACGAGATGGCCTGAAGCCTACCCTATAAGAAATATATCTGCCAAGACTGTTGCCAAAACCTTTGCCAACAACTATATTCCTCGATTTGGAGTACCTGCAACAATTACCACCGACCAAGGTTCGCAGTTTGAATCCAAAATATTCACTGAATTGCAGAAACTCCTAGGAATCAATAGAATCAGAACTACCGCTTACCATCCACAATCGAACGGTATGGTAGAACGCTTTCACAGACAATTAAAGGCATCACTCATGTCTCGATGCAACACTATACACTGGAGCGAAGAATTGCCTTTCGTTATGCTCGGAATAAGAGTCAACATCAAAGAAGATCTCAAGTGCTCGCCCGCAGAAATGGTTTATGGCCAAGCACTAAGAATCCCAGGCGAATTTTTCGGCAACAATCAAATAATTGACGACTCCAGTATAGACACTTTCATTTACAGATTACGAAAACAGATGCGAGAGCTTCGCATAACTGAACCCCGTTCCAACCATAAATCTCACCATTTTGTCCCAGAAACATTAAACTCTTGCACTCACGTTTTCGTTAGAGTAGACAAGGTAAAACCCAATCTTCACCCTCCTTATGAAGGACCACACGAAGTCGTTAAGAGACTCAGGAAGCATTTCGTGGTAGTAATCAACGGTAAAAACAAGTCCATATCAATCGACCGATTAAAACCAGCATTCAGAATGCTTAACCCCAATGAAAATCTAAACTCAATCACAAAGAAAAGAATCAGGTTTTCACTATAAAAAAACCATGATCATTATTATTATCATATTATTCAACACGCTACTTATCTCATTACGTACCTCCCTTTTTTCTCTAATAATCGCTACGCTAAGGAGGGGGTACTGTAGCGGTACGACATTAAAATAATGAATTCAAATAATGTATATAGCCACTCAAGTATTAATAATGTTTCCGAATTACCAATACCTGAATTACTATACCAACCTAGAAGAATAAAAATTAAAATATTGTGTTGTTGTAATACCTAATATAAATTAAGAGAAATAAAAACAGTACAGTTGTTGATCAGCAGTCCTACTAACAAGTCGCGTTTTTTTTATCCGTCCCGCTCCCGATTAGGACCGCATGGTCAGCACAGGCTGCTGTCAATTTAACACTTAATTGCGAATACGATCAATAGTTCCAGTACATGTAATCAACATTTCATTCGTTTATGTAAGTTTGGGTTTTTTTAAGGCGATGAGGAGGGGTGATAATAAGGGTGGGTGGATGTCAATAATTTTTTAATTATAAGAAAATATTTCCGGATTCTACACTGTTACGCTTTATTATTTGTGACGTTTCGGTCTCTGCTGAGACCTTTATGCAACAGGGTAATTAAGGTTAAATTAGTTAATTAATTAGTATCAGGTAGTTAATGATTGCTCTTACTAAATTTTAAGGCATGTAGCCAAACTGCTGGTGACTTGTATCCGGTGTGTCGGTTGAAGTTCTGTGGATGTTTAGAAATTTATATTGCTTCTCGTACTATTCGTTGAAAATATTGATTTGTCCTGGCCAGTATTTGCACATTGTCGAAATCGATTGTAAGGTCCTCTGTCGTTGCATGTTCCGCGATCGCTGATGACTGTAGCTGGTTTTCCAGTGTGCATCGTTGATGCTCGTTGATCCTTGTCTGGACTGTGCGTCCCGTTTCTCTTATGTATACTTTATCGCATGAGCTGCACGGTATTTTATATACTCCTTCAGTCTCCAGTAGTTTTTTGTCCTTCTGGTTTCTTAAAATTCCTCGGATAGTAGTCGGAGTAGTGAATGTTGTCTTGATGTTGGATTTTCGAAGGATTTTTCCTATCTTATCGGTCATGCCCTGGATGTAAGGTAGTTTTACCCATCGTTTGTTTGTATTTCCTTCTTCAATGTCTTCCCGTTCATTTGTCCTTGGATGTTGCGGTTTCCACGCCTCATTAATTTCACTCGCTTTGTATCCATTTGCTGTGAATGACCGATTCAACTGTTCCTTTTCCTTTCGTAGACTGCCCGGATTTGCTTCAGTTACACGTCGAGCTCTGTGATTTACTAGCGAAATATAGGAAAAAATATAACATTTAGACATAATAATAGTGGGGGAAATGGAAAACATTTTGAAATCTCAAATTTTACACGTGCGTACATCCGTTTGATATATCTACATAAAAAATAAATTATCAACCATAACTGTTATCCACCGAGGAGGGGCCTTCACAAAATTTTTTTAAGTGAAATAAAAAAAAAACTCCAAAATTTTTGATTGAACTTTTAATCTACATACTTCAATATTTGATAAACAAAGTTCATTAAAGTTTAAAATATTAACAGGTCGAATACCTTCAAAACTTCTACCACCTTATGTACAAAAGTATTTTTTCGACCAGTTCTAAGAAATCACCTATGACCAAACCACTAAAAGCTATCAACTTAAAGTTATGTACAAACACACACCATGCCCTTCTACCACCTCCCATACAAAAGTTTGATTTCGACCAATTTCAATAAATCTACTAACAACCAACAAATTCAAATCAATCAAATTCCTGTTAAGACCACTTGTAAGGGCCTAGGACAGAAACAACTTTCTTCCACAAGGCGCGATCCTGAGCATCGGCCTTAAGCTGTTGCCAGGACTTGTTTATTCCTCTGGCTTCCTGTTCAACTGCTCGCTTCCATGTGTTACATGGTCGACCAACCCGACGTCTTCCTTGAGGATTATAATCCAGAGCCTGTTTGGCGATGTTTTGCTCTGGTTTCTCAAAGCATGACCGATCCACTGCCACTTCCGCCTTTGAATCTCAATAACTATTTTAGTCTGGCCAGTTGTACTCCAAAGTTCGTCGTTGGAGATCACTTCTGCCAGAATATTCCTAAAATGCGTCGGAGGCATTGGTTCATGAAAGTCTGTAGTTTCTTGGTAAATCGAACGGTCACTTTCCACGTAGTACAACCATATAACAACACGGATTTGACACATGCGTCAAAAACTCGCAGCTTTGTGCGAAGGGAGATCTCTCTTAACCTCCAGAAACGGGAAAGGATACCGAAGACCTGACGAGCTTTATTTAGCCGAGCCTCAACATCCTTTGCTGACAATGCTTCCGAGATAGCAAAAATCTTGCACATCTTCCACATCCTGTCCGTTACGAACAATCGGTGTACTTGCGTTCAAACCCATGTGCATGTACCTGGTCTTACGCACATTTATTTTCAGTCCCGCCTCTTTGCATTTAGAATGCAACGAGCGAACATTTGACTCTAAGTCCGAACGGTTATGTGCAAGCAAACACACAACATCAGCATAATCAAGGCTACTTAAGATGTTAAATAGTCTCCATTGAAGACCTTTACCTTCCCCACCTTTCAGTGCAGCTTTCAATATGTCATTTATTACGACGAGAAACAGGGCTGGTTATAATATGCAGCCTTGTCTGACACCCGTTCGCACAGGGAAGCTCTCGGACAGCTCTCCTCTATGCAAGACGCGACAACTTGCATCTTCGTAGGATTCTTTAATCATAGCTATGACCTTATCTGGAATACCTCTCCTACGCAAAGCATTCCATATGTAATCTCGCTTAACGCTGTCGAAAGCCTTCTCGAAGTCCACAAACATGAGATGTAGTGTCGAACCCATTTCGGCTGACTGCTTTAATATTATCCGTAGTGTATTTGTGTGGTCGGTAACGACGACCCTTTACGGAATCCAGCCTGATAAATTTCGAGAGTGCTCTCGACAACATCACTAATCCTATTGAGAATTATCTTAGCCATAATTTTTAATACGGCAGTAAGTAGACATATACCACGCCAATTGCCACAATCCCGAAGGTCACCCTTCTTCGGAATCTTCACAATGACGCCCTCCTTCCATTCAGTCGGTTATCTTCCTTCATTCCACACATCAGTAAAGAGTGGGAGGAGTATATCGGCTGTTATTTCCGGATCCGCTTTGTTGAGTTCGGTTGGTAGTCCGTCTATACCTGGAGCTTTCCTTCCCGCCATTGACCGAATTGCGGAAACTATCTCTTCCTTATCAGGGGGATCGTCCCTAATAGAGGATTGTTGCGGTTGAATGTTTGGTAATTGTTCTATTTCTGGAATATCTTCCTCTGAAAAGATGTTTAAAATATCAGAGAAGTATTCCTTCCATCGCCGCAACTGGTGTTCACTCATATTAAGGAGAGTTCCGCTGACATCTCTCACCAGGTGAATGGCGGTGAAATTCCTGTTCGTTAACTATTTCATGATTTTGAATAGTGAACCCATATCCCCAAGGTAAGCCGCAGATTCTGCCTTGTTTCCCAGATCTTCAATGGCCTTTCTCTTGTCGCGTCTAACAGCATTTTTAAGCTGTATATGAGCATCGCGGTAGTTCTGCCTCAGGTCGGGCGTTCGTTGGTTGGCATCGGGTTGAGAGATGATTGCCAATTTGGCTTTTTTTCGATTGCCAACCTTGTCGCATGTGTCTTGCGACATCCAGAGTTTTTCACCGCTTTGCACATATCCCACAGATTCTTCAGCACTAGTTAGGAAAGTGTTTCTGGTTGCCTCATAATTGGCGTCCAGTATGTGCATTTCATATTCACCCAATGTGGATGACTTTTCACTTAGAATAGTGGTGTATTCGCGTTTTTTGTTGGGATCTCTGAGTTTATCCACATTAAGCTTGCGCTTCATTTGAAGAACTTGTGGTCGTCGGATAGCTGCTGTACACAATCTCAAGCAGGCAACCATCAAGTGGTGATCGCTCCCCACGTCAGCTCCATGTTTCGCTCGTACATCGAGGAGACATCTTCGCCATCGATGACTTATAGCCAAGTGGTCGATCTGGTTCTGAGTAACACCATCAGGGGAAACCCAAGATGTTTTATGATGACTCTTGTGTGGAAAAAGGGTCCCTCCGATGACCATTTGCCGAGTACTACAAAACCCCACAAATAATTCGCCGTTTTCGGGTCTTTTAATCCAAGGTCGTGATGCGTCGACCCAAGGGTCACCAGGCCTATCCATGACGTGTTCTAGTCCAGTGTTGTCTGATCCAAATTGGGCGTTCATATCTCCTGAGATGATAATAATATCACCTCTTGGAACACGTCCGAAGATGGCACTCAGTTGGCTATAAATCTCCTCTTTGTCACCAGAAGTTGCGGTATTAGTTGGTGCGTAGCACTGCAGAATTGTAACGTTTCTGACACTGGTCCTAAGCCTGATGACGATAATCCTATCCGAGATTGGTTCCCAGCGAATGAGACTGTTTCTCGCTCTCGGTGTAAGTACGAACGCCACGCCATTTTGGCTTCACTTTCAGGGCCAATGTGCAGAATAGTGTTCCCACTAAGGGTTTTTCTCCTGATCCTGTCCACTTGACCTCGCTCAAGCCCAAGATTTGGATGTTATAGTGCTCCATTTCACGGTCGAACACTGATTGGCGGTGGACCGAGTAACCCCAGCTCTTCACCCGTCATTCAATGTTCGAACGTTCCAGAAGCCAATCATAGTCCGTTTTCGAATGGCAAAAGTTGTTGCCGTATCCGAGGCGCTGTATCCGTTTCTCTTATCAGTTACGTCTTAAGATCACGGGTGATAAGCCCATGATCCAGTGAGTGTCCATTTGCCATTTTTAGGGCAAGCAAGACTGGCTGTAGGTGAATTCTACAGCCAACAGGGGGATAGTTAGCTCAGGTCCGTGGAGTCGCTAGTCTCCAAAGATAGTTGCAGGAATTGGTAAAACCTCATCCTACAATTACCCCCTTGCGGGTACCGACAAATTAAAAGCTACGAGTTTAATATTTTGTTTAAACACCTTTCAAGAGAAACTTAATAAAACTGGATCACTTATTTTGGGAGTTCCTCACCTCCTCTACCCTCTCCCATACAAATGTCTGGTTTCGTGCAAATCAAATGCATCGAATTTCATAGAAATTCTAAACAACTCCGTTTATAGGCAAAACTAATATTCTATACAAACAATTTTGAACGTGATTAAACAATTGCTTAAGAACTTATCAACATCCACGCAAACTTTCTGCCACCCCTCCTACCTCCATACAAACCTAAACTTACATAAATAAACGAAAGAAATATTGATTATGTGTTCTGGAGATATTGATCGTAATCCCATTAAAGTATTATATAATTGACAATAGTCCTGCCCTAGAACCCTCATTTAATTAGACTTTCCTTTCCACCCTAAACTCTATATCCATAACTTGTCCGAAGAATAATAAAGTTGCGCTCGACTTGTTGGCAGCTTTTTTATTATAGTTTCGTCATGAAACGTGAAAAAATAAAACTTCAGGGAAGCAAATTTGTTTTTTCCGTGTTGATCCCAAAGCCATATCCATGATCCTATGTACTTGCGTGCAGCTGAATTACGAACATCTGGCTATTGATGCTGACAAAAGGAGATTTTAAATAAAACTTTGACTATGAATGTTAGCAGAATTTTCTCTAGTGTGGTGTTTGTTAATTGAAGAACTGTTTTAATTCATAGCAGATCATTTTCGCTAGCAAGTTTTGATTTCCTATTTCCTTACATTCTATCACTTCATGATTAGATTCTTAGATGGATATATCTAAGCAACATTTCACGTTGTACACGTTATTGCCACGTTCAATTACCTGACATTTTTTCCTTTAAAACAAGTAAATTCTCTAATAAAAGATCTCTGCAAAAAAAACGAAAAAAAAAAATACTTCCAAGGCAATTTCACTTTAAACGTTAAACTTTAAATTATACGTGATACAAAAGCGAAATGAGAAAAATTGCGTTTTTGGTCCTCAAGATGAAAATTTTCTTTGGTCTTGTGGAATGTTTCTCTTCTGGCCAAAAGTTTTCTGGGTATTTTCGTCGTTGTCGTCAGTACTGCTGAAAACGCCGCCACCGTAGTGAGAAAAACCGGCGAGAAAACTTTCGGTACGAAATTGATTGTTACTAATGAAATTTCTTGTTTGTTAAATTCCATTCCGGAAGTGTGACGTTTGAACAAAGAATTCCGTCGCAACAAGAATAATTTACATAATCGGAGAAAGTTTTTGGTTCTTAATGAGCTCCAATAGTGAAGTACCCACGTTCAACAACTCTCGAGTAATATCACTTTTGTGGAACCTTCTCGCTCTCATTCTGTATTTCAAATCAAGAAAGGAAGAAGATAGCGGTAAACTTTTCTGGGTAAGTACATAGTACTTGGCGATATATACGATAGGCACAAAGTGTATAGATATCCTTGCTGTGGAAAGTAGTCCTAGGATAATGGCTAGTAACCAATCAGCCTTTCGCACCTGGGTTTAACGGATCCGCAGCGAGTACACGTACTCCATAACTCGACTCATACCTTTACGACACGGTAAAATAATTTCGAGACGGAACAATTAAGGATGAAGGATAGCCGGAATGTTTGTAGATATTCGGGTCGGGAATATAAGACAAAGCCTTAACTACTTTTATTGCGGTTGAAATAATGTAGTCTGTTGTTGAGAGTTTATGGCATTTTTAATCTTCTATTCGGTATTATTTTGAGCAAAATGAATAAATAGAAAATTCCTTTTTGGAGGAGTAGGGCATTTGTGGAAGTGGGAATGAAGTGATGTGGAACGATTATAATATTCAAAACCGTTAAATGACGTACATGATGTTTATTTACTTTGAAACACTTCCTACTAATTTTACGATGCTTTAATGGAAATTTGTACAAATTCTCACCTTACGATTGTACTTTTGAGGGACTTTGTACACAATGAAATACGGTATTTCGTTGTTCATGTATGTTTATTTCAAGTTTCTTGGAGAAAAAAGGGATCAGCCGTAAATACTTTAATGGCGAGTGAGTAATAAAATTTCCTTGGGCAGTTTAAACTAACACACAATCTTTTAAGGAAATAAAAATAGCAAACAAGTGAGAAATATGTTTTTTTCTTCTTCTCCAAATCAAAATTTGAAAACAGTGACATGGATAGACATAGTGTACAGTGGTATAACTTGAATTTGTTTCTAGGGTTCAGCTAGTAACAATTTTCTTATAGAATTTTCTTTTTCAAATTGAGAGATTACATTGACCCGCAACCGACATATCGATACTTGAAAGTTTTCCTTAAACTAAAGTGACGTCTGGGGTAGTTGTTGGATGAGGTCTTACCGACTCCTACAACTATCTTTGGAGACTAGCGACTCCAAAGACCTGAGCTAACTATCCCCCTGTGGGATTGGGGCAGTAGAATTCACCCACAGCCAGTCCTTCTTGCCCTAAAAATGAGAAATGGACACTCACTGGATCATGGACTTATTACTCGTGATCTTAAATCCTAATTGATAATAGAAATGGACACAGCGCCTCGGATACGGACTGATTCTACGGTAACGACTTTTGGCATTCGAAAACGGACTATGGGGTCACTCGGTCCTTGCACCGCCAATCAGTGATCGACCGTAAAATGGAGCACTATAAACAAGTCCTGGCAACAGCTTAAGGCCGATGCTCAGGATTGTGCCTTGTGGGAGAGAGATGTTTCTGTGCAAATCAAAATTGCAACTGAGAACAGTGCAGCTGTTGTAAATAACATTGAAAAACATCAGAATTTAACTTTCAGTCGACTTTTATAACGTTCATCGGACAACAAATCCATATAAAATATAAATATTAAATTATATAAGATTTCCAGAGCGAAAACAGTTTTGGTCATTGTGGATAAGGTATTTATCATCGAGATATTAAACGATTTGTTTCTACCACTTTCGAGAGCGCTGAAGTAATGGCTATTGGGCTGTAGTTAGCAGAGTTCGCTTTGCTTCGTTTCTCCAGAATTGGCTGAACATTTGCAACTTTCCACAATTCTGGAAAGCATCCAGAAGAGAAATACCATTGATATATAGCGGTCCTAATTATAAGTTGGCTAATTCGTAATTTAGCTCGTCTTCATCGTTAGTAGATTGGTGACACAAGGCACTTTGCTAATTAAGAAGAGTCACTCACTCATCTGTCATAATTTTAAAAAGTTGAATTGCATAGCCAATAGGCAATCAAATTTTGAAGGAAGGCAACAAAAGAAGAAAAACGATCCTTTGTCCTGTTTTAGAATCGTTTGCGAGTCATCTTTCCTAGCTGGGCGTTTAAATCACGAGTCCAAGATTTTGTATAATTCAGAGCTGTCAGAAAATGACTTTTCTTCTCTCTTGCACGACGAAGCTTTTCAGAAAGCTCCAACTCTAGTACTACATTTTTCATAGATATAGCCTGAATTATGAGAAAAATGAGAGGATTTAGTTTAAAGAGATGATTTAGCTGAGAGCATGACGAGATGATTTAGCTGCTAAATGATCACTATTTTGGTAATTTAGCTAAATAAGCGTATGACACACAGCCGTTTAATGATAATTGAGGCATTGATTATAATTTAGCTGCGCTATGTGTCAATGACAAAGTAAAGTCAAGTTTGTGAACGGGCCAAATCGCTTCACGCCTTCTACCCCCTCCCATACAAAATGACACAATTTCGCAATTCGACAATAAATGGATTTGCTCGAATAGTACAAAAGCTATTAGTCTGACTTTCGAACTCCGCCATAGACTGTCCCAAGCCCAGTTTGAGAAAGGAGGAGGGAACATGGAGTTAACCTGAATGGCCAGTAACACCAGTGCGTCTCAGGAAGTAGGCAAAAAGTATGGCATAGTTGGACTTGCAGCATAGCTGTGAGAACTCCAGCATGTCATATTTAGCTCAAAACTCCCACCCTTTTTCTACTAGGGTGTAATAAATAAGTAGGACCG
The DNA here is from genome assembly GCA_963669355.1 of Chorisops tibialis. Lineage (NCBI taxonomy): Eukaryota > Metazoa > Arthropoda > Insecta > Diptera > Stratiomyidae > Chorisops > Chorisops tibialis. The sequence goes on from OY770262.1 coordinate 247,041,971, forward strand.
GTCCTCCAGGTCGGGGGTTGGGCGAGGCGCCGACAACGCATCACCGGAAAAAGAACACTGTCCAGAAACATGAAGAACAGCCTCGGAAAGGATGGACTCAACGGCAACGACCCCGCAAACGGAAAATGGACTACTCTATTGGATCTTGGAATGTTCGATCCTTATTTAGGACAGGAGCTCTGAAAGAGTTCCTCGAAGAAGTGGCAAAACACAACATCAACATAACTGCCATCCAAGAAACGAAATGGCTCGGTAGCGAAATCATGGACATGAGATCACACACAATCTATCCAAGTGGAAAATTGTCGGGAAGCAGAGAGTTTGGAGTCGCTTTTGTCGTTGACAAAAAATTTAAACAGCAGGTCACGAGCTTCAGACCAGTAAGTGAAAGATTGTGTGCAATCCGAATAAAGACTAAATTTTTCAACACTTGGTTGATCAACGTTCACGCACCAACAGAAGACAAGGACGACATAACTAAAGACGAATTTTATGCCACCCTAGAGACAACCTATGATTCACTGCCCTGAATGACCTAAAAATTGTCTTAGGGGATTTTAATGCAAAAGTCGAAAAAGAGGAGGCTCATAAAGGAACAACAGGAGGGCACAGTCTCCATGACATAACCAACGACAATGGCCAACGTCTTATTGATTTCGCAAGCAGCAAAAATATCATAGTAAGCTCTACATGCTTCCCACATCGCGATATTCACAAACGAACGTGGGCATCACCAGACGATCACACCTTCAACCAAATAGACCACGTTCTAATTGAGAAAAGGGCTGCATCCAACATACTTGATGTACGAATTCTCCGCGGTGCGAATTGTGACTCTGATCACTATCTAGTCAGAGCTAAGTATCGATGCAAAATAGCTTGTCGTGGATATTCGAAAACGAGTAGAGCTCGCAAATTCAATGTCGACAAGCTTAACGACGAAACGGTGGCGCAGGTTTACATGTTAGCATGTAATAAACACCTGACACCAATATATGAAGATATCCAAAATATGCCAGTGGAGAATGCGTGGATGAAGATACGAGACGGCATCAAATCCTCCGCGGAAGAGGTATTAGGATATCAAGCACGGCGAAAAAATAATGATTGGTTCGACCAAGAATGTTGCGACGCAATAAATAGAAAGAACGAAGCTTACAAAATTTTTACTGAACGGCCAACACGAGCCAAAAAAGAAAGATATGACGAGCTTAGGCGATATGCGAAAAAGACCTGCAGACGAAAACAAAGGAAGTACCATAATGACAAAATACAAAAAATGGACGACGACATGAGAAAAAATAAAACGCGGGACGCATACGCAATAGTAAAAGATCTAAAAAAAGGATATAAGCCAAAAACCAGTCTCTGCAAAGACGTGGAGGGCAACATCATCAGCGACGCACAAGAAATCAAAAGGAGATGGGCTTCCTACTTTGAACATCTTTTGAATCCCATCCCAGTAGCACCGATAACGACAGACAACATCTGAAATGGAGCCTCAACGCTTGCTGAAATCAAAGCAGCCCTATGTGACCAAAAACGAAACAAAGCGCCGGGAATTGACGAGATACCAGTTGAACTTCTGAAAAACGGTGGAAACTGTGTCGCTGAAATACTGCACAACATGATATGCAAAATTTGGACAGAGGAAATCGTACCCGACGACTGGCGAAAAAGCATTATATGTCCAATTTACAAGAAAGGAGACAAACTCTGCAGTGAGAACTACAGAGGTATATCATTGTTGTGTACGTCCTATAAACTACTGACAAAAATTATTGAACGTCGTCTTAAGCCCTATACTAATCAAATAATTGGCGAGTACCAAGGCGGATTCAGAACCGGACGATCTACAACAGACCAGATATTCTCGGTGAAACAGGTGCTTGAGAAATGCTGGGAATATAACACAGACGTGCACCAAATATTCGTAGATTTTAAACAAGCATACGACAGTATCGACAGGAGCGTACTGTACCAAATCATGCTTGACTTTGGAATTCCTCCAAAACTAGTCCGACTAACAAGACTCACAATGACGAACACTGAATCCCAAGTGAGAATACAAACAGATTCAACAACCAGCTTTCGAACGGAATGTGGTTTAAAGCAGGGAGATGGTCTAGCCCCTATGCTTTTCAACTTGGCACTAGAGTATGTCGTCCGAAAAATCCCAGTCGACACCAACGGGACACTACTATTCAAGTCCACCCAACTAGTAGCATACGCTGACGACATTAACATTCTAGCAAGATCCTTCCCTAGTGCTAAGGAGGTATTTGTCAATCTTGACTCCGCCGCAAAAGAAGTCGGGTTGCGCATTAATGAAAGCAAAACAAAAGTAATGACGCAAACAAGAAGGAGAACGCCAATCAGACAAAACATAACAATTGCGGAATATAATTTGGAGAGTGTGGACAACTTCATATATCTTGGGGCTAATCTAGCAAAGGACGGTAATGAAACAGACGAAATCAAACGACGGATAATACTTGCAAATAAGACGTATTATTCGGTACTTCCAATAATGAAATCCAAGAGTGTGCACAGGAACAATAAGCTGCGGATTTATAAAACTATTATACAACCTGTGCTCTGTTATGGCAGCGAGACGTGGACATTAACGCGAACTTCCGAAAAAGCAGTTAACGCATTCGAAAGAAAGGTCCTCCGAAGAATTTTGGGACCTATGAAGGAAGGAACGGAATGGCGAATAAGATACAACCATGAGTTGTATCAACTCTACGACGAGCCAGAAGCTTCAACGTTCATCAAGTTACGTAAACTGCAGTGGGCTGGCCATGTAGAGCCAATGGAAGACAGAAGAATCCCCACACGTGCTCTTAACGGCAAAGCGAGTGGTAACCAGCCAGTAGGCAAACCACGCAAGCGATGGGAAGACTCGGTTGATGAAGACAGCAAAGCCATTCTAAAAATTAGCAGCTGGAGGACGCGGTCTTTGGATCGAGACGATTGGAGGCGACGACTTCAGGAGGCCAAGGCCCGATTTGGGCTGTCGCGCCATTGATGATGAGTCTGACTTTCGGGATATATTACTTTCATAATAATTTCAATATACAGTATAAAAATTTTTTGCGTCCTCCCTCTCCTTCCATCCCCTCCCATACAAACTACACTTTTTCATGAAATGCTCTAAGCCGATTTTCTCAGAACATATAACATTTATCGAGCTCACATTTTGTAATAAATACTTATTTAGCATTATTACTAAGATCAGAAAAAAATGTTTGATTAGCTTTACTGATGCTACCCCCTCCCGTACAATATGACACAGTTTCGCAACTTCACAAAAAATCTATTTTCTTGAAAAGTATGAATGCTACTGGTCTAAAATTTAAGTGATGTCAATTTTATGATATTGTTAGTTATTTTTGAAAAAATCACTAAAATCCTCGCACTCTTTCTACCACCTCCCGTACAAACTGCACATTTTCACTAAACCTAACACACTAATTTTCTCAGCTCCTATTCAATTTTTATACTCTAGATGAAATCTGAGAGTATATTGTGTTTGCCTTACCGTTTGTAACGCTAAGAAATAATGCTCGCACAGAGCCGCCAAGGGTACAGAAATATTTGTTGTCGCTCAAAAACTTCGATTCCGAGTTGCTGTCTGTCCGTCTGTCCGTCTGTCTGTCTGTCCGTCTGTCCGTCTGTCTACAGCATAACTCTCGAACGCTTTGAGCTATCGCGCTGAAATTTGTTGTGTGTTATTTTTAGCAAAAAAGAAACTTTAAGTTCGTGAACGGGCCACATCCCCCCATACAAATTTCACGAAATTTCGAAATTTTCAGAAATTGATTTTTCTTAAAAACTATTTAAGCTATCGATTTGAAATTTGGGTTCAAGTATTATGATATAGATACCATTAATATGACTCAATATTGATCCGATCCCATCACTCCTTCTACCCCCTCCCATACAATTACATAATTTTGAAAAATGCAGTTTTTCGATTTTCATCGAAACTAGTAAAGTTTTAAAAACGAATTTTTGCCAGAATTAATTTTATTAGAATTCCAATGAGCATTGAAAAAATTATCAACTTCCTCTCACTCCTTCTACCCCCTCCCATACAAATTTCACGAAATTTTGAAATTTAAATTAAATTATTTTTTTCCGAAACTGTTAAAGTTATCAATTTGATATTTTGCACAAAGTATAAAAATAAAAATATCAATAACATCATCCTTACACTCCTTCTACCCCCTCCCATACAAATGCATCATTTTTGTTAAATGCATTATATCGATTTCCATTAAAACTAGAAAAATAACAAACTTAAAATTTTGCCAGAATTTGTTTTTTAATAGTTGCAATAAATGCTGGAAAAAATTATCAGCTCAGCTTCCCTCCTTCTACCCCCTCCCATATAAATATCTGTATTATAAATTCAAGAAAAGCATTTCTCCTTCGAATATATGAGAGCTGTCGACTTTGAAATTGAATCAAGGCATAGTGATAAGTGTGATGATAAGCAGTTTCAAAATCATCTAAAACGTTCCAATTCCTCTGCCACCTCCCATACAAATGCCTCAATTTAAGGAAAACTATGACCAATTTCTTTAAAAATAATGAAAACTAAAAATTTTAAATTCAGCACGAAACATTTTACACGCCATTTTCGGTGTCACATAGGAGAAATACAAACCTCCGCCTCTACTTCTACCACCTCCCATGCAAAGTCTCTTCTCACTATTTGAAAGAATTCGAGATGACATATTTGCCGGTATATTAAAGTCATTTCCATCTCATCTAGAGTATCATATGATTGGGCTTTAAGCCCAATCATAATTCTGTTATGTTTTAGTAAGCATTTGTATATAACATTTTTAAAGCTACTTTAGCATGATGGGGAAAAATTAGTTCAATCCTATCACCCCTTCTAACACTCCCCATACAAAATTTGTTGGGATCACAAAAAATTCTCTTTCATCTAGAGTATCGTAAGATTGCGCTTTACGCGCAATCGTAGCCCTGTTATGTTTATAATTTAGGTACGCTATGTATCAATGGTATATGACGATAAACTGCCAACAAGTCGGGCGAAACTTTATTATTCTTGGGACAAGTTGCGGATGAGTGGAAAGTCAATATGCAGGTTAGAGTGGTTAGGGAAGACTAAGTGAAAGGGAGTTCTTGGGCAGGGCTGTTGTCAATTTAACAATATTTCATTCGTTTCTGAAGTTTGGGTTTTTATGAGGGGAGGAGGAGGGGTAATAGTAAGTGTGGGTGGATGTTAATAGCTTTTTAATTAATTGCTTGTATCACGTCCAATATTCTCTGTATAGAATGTATTTCATAGACGAAGTTGCATGGAATTTCCATAAAATTCGGTGTATTTTACATTCACGAAACCGAACATTTGTATGGGAGGGGGTAGAGAAGGTAGGGGAATTGTAAAATTTGATATGTACTTTTATATCGCTTCTGTTGTAAGGTGCTTGTATAAAATTTGAAGTTCGTAGCTTTTAGTTTGTTGGTTATTAGTTGATTTAATGAAATTGGTCGAAATCATAGTTTTGTATGGGAGGGGGTAGAAGGGCGAGCGCGATTTCAGAACTTTTAACGCAATTTCATTTCAATTATTTTTGTAAGTTTTTATGCAAAATTTCAAATTCATAACTTTTAATATTTAAGTGATAATTGATTTCTTAAAAATGGTCGAAAAAATAATTTTGTATGGGAGGGGGTAGAAGTTTTAAAGATTTTCGACCAGTTATTATTTTGTATATTTAGAGATTTTATTTAAATGCATTTCGCAAATTTTCAAGTTTTTACCTTAAAATTTCACTCAAAAATTTTCAGTTTATGTATTTTTTTCAATGCACATGAAACACCTTGTGCACGTTAGACCGGGGGGGTCGGTTTATAACAATTATGGATCAAGTTATTATTATTTTTGTATGAACATTAAATAAAGGTATTCATATGCAATATTTCAACTTTGTATCTTCCACCAGAGCCCTAAAAAAATCACTCAAAGTTTTCGACATTTTGACTTATCACCTCCCTCCTCTTACACCCCAAAACTTAAAATTTTTATCAAAATTAACCATGGTGTAGTTCTACAATCTGTACTCTTTTTTGGGATATAAGGATTTGTAATTTTGAAAAGTGCGTCATTTTTGAAATGCTCCCCAGTAGTGGGGGACTACTATTTTGTCAAAATGTTATATTTTTTTTATATTTTACTAGTAAAGCTTAGTACACGTTTTAAGTTTCAATTACATAGTTTAAGAGATAGTCGAGATATTAATTTTTAAGTGTTTTTCTTTGCATTCCCCCTGACCCTTCCCCTTACAATAATTAGCTTCTATCTAAACTGATTCTAGCACATGCGTATGCCATCTTAATGGCCTCAAAATATCAATTTTTTATGGGAAGTAATTTCGAAGATATAATCATTTGAAAAACAAATTCGGTCGACAATTGGTTCTTAGCCCCCCCTTTTCGCAACCCAATGGATAACAAAATTAAATTATTTTTAGAAGTTGTCCTACAAACTCCTCTATAAGTATGTTGATTTTTAGTTTCCTAGCTGTAACCATGGTTGAGATATTTGAATTTGTATATTTTGGTTTAAGCGCTCCCCCCGCCTCCCCCTGAACTCGTACACCCCCCAAAATTTTTTATCCGCCTGAGATCCGCAACTACCTACAATCCCTCTAAAAATGAACTTTCTATCTTGAAGGGTTTGGGAGTTAATGTGCGCTGAGCGTACACGTCGGCGTACGGCGTACGGCGGACGACGTACGGCGTACAGACAGACGGATTCTTTTTTTTTGCATTTTTAGGCTAATTTAGTCATGAAACGCGAAAAAAAAAAATTTCAGGGTAGCAAAGTTTTTTTTTTTCCTTGTGTTGATCACAATACTTTATTATTAGAATAATAAAGTAAATTGTAACAAGTATATTGCAAATGTAATTTGTTCCAAACTATTAATACCATTGACACATAGCGGTCCTAATTATAATTTGGCTAATTCGTAATTTAGCTCATCTTCATTGTTAGTAGATTGGTGACACACAGCACTTTACTAATTAAGAAGAGCCACTCACTCATCTGTCATAATTTTAAAAAGTTGAATTGCATAGCCAATAGGCAATCAAATTTTGCAAGGAAGGCAACAGAAAAAGAAAAACGATCCTGTGTCCTGTTTTAGAATCGTTTGCGAGCCATCTTTCCTAGCTGGGCGTTTAAATCACTATTCCAAGATTTTGTATAATTCAGAGTTGTCAGAAAATGAGTTTTCTTCTCTCTTGCACGAAAAAGTTTTTATGAAAGCTCCAACTCTAGTACTACATTTTTCATCGTTATAGCCTAAATTATGAGAAAAATGAGAGGATTTAGCCAAATGAGATGATTTAGCTGAGAACATGATGAGATGACTTAGCTGATAAATGATCACTATTTTGGTAATTTAGCCAAATTAACGTATGACACACAGCCACTTAATGATAATTTAGGCCTTAATTATAATTTAGCTGCGCTATGTGTCAATGGTATAAGATATATTCAATTTTCATGTAACTACTTAAATGCAAACTAGAACGTCAACTAAATCAAGCTTACTGTTTATGCGAACTTTTTAGTTCTCAGTTAAAGTTTCACTCACGTTTCAGATAGCAAGTGAACTTTAAGTTTTAATTATCTTTTATGTGCAAGACGCGAGCAAGTTTAGTAATTTTTCGGACAACTGAGTTGATTTCAACGATTCACTGCCATAGCATAATACTGGTTGTAGTGATAATTAATTTATCATTTTAAAAGGGTTCGCAGCCCATGAAATAAGTCGATGCACCGTTAGTACTTTAAACGCTATGTATTTCTCTTTTAAATTTATATTATATACTTTTTGTATTAGGTTAAGTACTTTTTGTGAAGTAGAAAGTCAGTTGCATTTCAACCTCCGTCCTAATCGGACAACTTTTTATATTTTCCCTCGATACGGCTAAACTGGTCTTTTAATCTATTTATATAATTTCAGTTTAGTTTTCCTGAGGACGTTTCTGTTTTTAATTATAATACATCTTATTCTCCCATAATATTGTTTTCTTTTTTTTTTTTGAAGCGTTCTTCGATAATTTTCTCCCCTGGGTATACAAATTATTTTCCTTTTTCTAGGTAATACTCTCATACTGTTATATTTTGTCAGATTGGGGTCTTTATCCTACTAGAGTCGTAACTTTTGTTTTATTTTCGTTAATACATACTCCAACTTCTCTTGCTACTGAGTCAAGGTTTACAAATATTTCTTTATCACTCACCAGAAATTTTTAAAGTACATATGTTTATATTGTCAACCTATGCTACAACTTGTGTGGATTTGATGCATAGTGCTACCTTGGTGTCAACGGGAAGTTTCCGAACAACATATTTACATAATTGAGTGCAAAATTGAAAAGCATTGGTGCCGGACTATCATTTTGTCTAAGGTCCTTTACAGGAATTCAGGTCATAATCTACTCTGAATTTAAAATACTACTTACTGTTTACTTTTTTACACTTCATTTCATTTAACCCTAAGGCTACCGACACACGATGCGAGTTAATATATATTATCTCGCTTTTCGATATTACTAGTGTCATTATCCTATACATAATTCGGACTACTTATATCAAAATAGGAAGTTAATATATATTAACTCGCATCGTGTGTCGGTAGCCTAATGATTTTGTACTCCAGATGAGAGAGTTTGCCATAAAGTTTGTGATGGTCGGAGAAAAAAATGAATTATTCGGGAGTTTTGTACACGTCCTTTTTGATTAAAAAATAAGGTCATGTTTGTGAATGCCCAAATCGCTTCACTCTTGCCATATAAAATTACACAATTTCGCAATTTGACAATAAACGGATTTGCTCGAAAAGTATAAAAGCTATTTATATCTGAAATTTGGAATACATTACTTTTATGAAAATTTCAATCTAGCGTATAAAAATTATTCCCCTCCTTCCACCACCTCCCATACAAACTGCACTTTTTCATGAAATGCTCTAAATAAATTTACTCAGTAGGTATAACAATTTATCGATCTGAAACTCTGCACTAAATATTTATATAGAATTATTAGTATGCCCAAAAAAAACTAGACGCCCAAACGCAGTCCCATTATGTTTTTTTTATTCAACTAATCCTAACAAGGTGGTAGAGCAACAATTAAACTCATCGATCGATCACAACCTCAGCTTTCGATCCGGTCAATCTTGCTGACGACCGGACGCACATGTCGCAATCCTAAGGTCGCTCAACTCATCCTCATTCAATATTTTCACGGAATGATCCCTGACACTTCGGTATTTATATGAATACCAGGTATATGTCAACCAGGTACTGAATTATCGTATCAACCGCATTCTGAATCATAGCGGGTTTGAAAGAACTGAATGCAATTCCTATGTTTTCTGGCATCACGACTGTATCTTCTAGTTCAGAGTTAGCTAGAATACGATCGACACATGATCTTTGGGGCGGGGTTCAAAGCATCTGGGGAAATGCGTTTGCATTCAAAGTTTCAGGGGCTCGCTTCTAGACTCCACCTAGGATCCATCAGCTTTATCAAGTAATTCAGGCATGGATAGGGTCCTCTTTATCCTTTCATTTGACAGCTCTTAATTTTTTTATACAATGTAAGTGCTGCTTGGTATTGGTACTAGTCAGTGTCATGTTTCCTGGAATAAGCTTTGTCGAAGAGCTTCCTGGCACGTTTTTTTCAGAATGTTAAGATCTTTATTCCACTAGACAGCGTGGGAGATCTCTCTGAACCTCTCAAAGGGGAAAGGATACCGAAGGCCTGACGAGCTTTATTTAGACGAGCCTTAATATCCTTTTCGACTCCGCCGTCCACGCTGATAATGCTTCCGCGATAACAAAAATGTTGCAACTCTTCCACATCTTGTCCATTAAGAACAATAGGTGTGCTTGCGTTCGAACCCATGTGCATATACTTAGTTTTTCGCACATTTATTTTCAGTCCCGCTTCTTTGCATTTAGAATGCAACGAGCGAACATTTGACTCTAAGTCCGAACGGTTATGTGCAAGCAAACACACGTCATCAGCATAAACAAGGTGACTTAAGATGTTAAATAGTCTCCATTGAAGACCTTTACCTTCTCCACCTTTCAGTCCAGCATTTGAGATGTGATTTATTACCACCAGAAACAGAGCTGGTGATAAAATGAAGCCTTTTCTGACACCCGTTCGCACAGGAAAGCTCTCGAATATCTCTCATCATGCAAAACGTGAATCTCAAGCAGGCAACCATCGATTGCTCCCCACGTCAGCTCCACGCTTCGCTCGCACATCAAGGAGACATCTTCTCCATCGGCAACTTATAGCCAAATGATCGATCTGGCTATGAGGAACAACATCAAGGGAACGCAAGATGTTTTATGGTGACTCTTGTGTGGAAAAAGGGTCCCTGCGATGACCATTGGCCGAGTACTACAAAACACCACGTATAGTCCGCCGTTTTCGGGTCTCTTAATACAAGTACGTGACTCGTCGAGCAAAGGATCACCATGCCTCCCCATGACGTGTTCTAGTCCAGTGTTGTCAGAGCCAACCTTGGCGTCCATATCTCCTGAGATGATAATAATACCAGCTCTTGGAACACGATCGAAGGTGGCACTCAGTTGGCTAAAAAACTCCTCTCTGTCACCAGGTGTTGCGGTATTAGTTGGTGCGTAACACTGTAGAATTGTAACGTTTCTGGCACTGCTTCTAAGTCTGACGACGATAATCCTATCCGGGATTGGTTCCCAGCTGATGGGACTGTTTCTCGCTCCCGGTGTAAGGACGACCGCCACACCATTTGTGGCTTCACTCTCAGGACCAACGTACAGAATGGTTTTCCCGCTCGGGGTTCGTTCTTCTCCTGATCCTATCCACCTGACCTCGCTCAAGCCCAAGATTTGGATGTTTTAGTGCTCCATTTCACGGTCGATCACTGATTGGCAGTGCAAGGACCGAGTGGCCCCAGCTCTTCCCCTATCATTCAATGTTCGATCGTTCGAGAAGCCAATCATAGTCCGTTTTCGAATGCCAAAAGTCGTTACCGTAGAATCCATCCGTATCTGAGGCGCTGTATCTGTTTCTAGTATCATTTAGGTCTTAAGATCACGGGTGTAAGCCCATGGTTCAGTGAGTGACCATTTGCCATTTTTAGGGTGAATTCTACTCACCGCCCCCCAATCCCACAGGGGGATAGTTAGCTCAGGTCCGTTGAGCCGCTAGTCTCCAAAGATATTTGCAGGAATTGGAAAAACCTCATCCTATAACTTCCCCCCTGCCCGCTTTACTGGTGAAACTTATGAGCTTCATCGGTTCAAAGGACCGGAGATCATTAAGCTCGGTGAAGAAGAACTCTCCGAGAATTTGTCTTGACACGGGCAATGGTGTAATAAATGCTCTGTAAAGAAATGATTGCTTCAATCACATTAAAATTTGTCTGTATAGAATGTAAGTTTTAAAAAGAGTGATGCCTAGAATATCTAAGAAATTCTGTGTATCTTATATTCACGAAAGCAAACATTTGTATGGGTAGACGAGGTGAGGGAATCGTAAAATTTGTGATGCAGTCTTATTTCATTTCTCTTTTAAGGTGATCGTACAAAATTTCAACTTCGTAGCATTTAATTTGGTGGTTATTAGTTGATTTACTGAAATTTCTCGAAATCATATTTTTATATGAAATGGGGAAGAAGAGTAAGGGGGATTTTAAAACTTCTGATGCAAGATTGTCTTAAATAGTTTTGGAATTGTTGTACAAAATTTCAATGTGATAGCTTTTAGTGGTACGGTGATAAATGATTTCTTAAAAATGGTAAATGGGCGAGGAAATGCATTTGTATGGGAGGAGGTACAAGTTTTTAAGATACCAGTTACTATTATAACTTTTATGCACTATTTCATTTGAGTTTCACAAATTTTGAAGTTGTAGTTTCAAATTTTAACAGGGTCCCCAATCGTTGGTTAAAATTTTTATATATTCTTTATTAATATCAAATGGTTTTATGTACGTGCAAAATTTAAACAATGTATCTTTTTCCACAGCCCTAAAAAAATTTCTAAAAATTTTATACCTTCTGGTTCAACACCACCCTCTTCTAACACCCTCCAGCTTCATGGTTCACCAGCATTTTAAATCAAATAGCTCCACGACCAGACATAATTTCAAATTAATATCTGCTTTGGATTTCGAGATATACTGGTTTGAAATTTTGGAAAGAGCACCATTTTTATAATTCTCCATATTTCCTCCACAACTATTATGTCCAAATGTTTTTACAAGACACTGCCTGATAGGGACACATGTTTCGAGGCTTGACCTTCAGTTGATTTTCCCAGGAGCTGTGAGAATGAGGAAGTGAAAGAAACAATTCTTCATCAGTTATCAAATTGATCTGCTCTCTATAGAAGAAGAAGGCGCCGTCTAGGTGCACACTTTTTCGATAGTCTCCGTAACCTGGCAAATGCGGAAGCTAGGAGACTTGAACGCTTCATAGAAAGCTCCAGTTGGTTCACCGAGTAGGAATCTCGTCTGAGATCCTGTGGCATCAAAATGGACCAGCTCATGGTCTATGCCCCCGGACTTGTGTCTGGGCAGCCACCTCTATCTACCTACCTACCATGTCCAAATGTTACGTACCTACCTTGAACCCCCTGCCCTTCCTCCTAAAAATATTGGCATCCCTCTAAATTCATTATGGTTGTTCGAAGATATGGTCATATGAAAAAAAATTCGGTCTAGAATTAGTTTCTAGCCCCTGCTTTTTGTATCCCACTGGATAAAGAAAAATTAATTTGATTTCCCTCCCCACGCCTCCCTCTTTCACCACACCCACTCCAAAACTTAGACAATGAAAGTTCTGGTCTTTGAATGTAGTTAGAGCGTACACGTACGGCGTACAGAAAGACACATTTTTAGGCTAATTTAGTAATGAAACGGGACAAAACAAAATTTCAGGATGGCAAAAATTTTTTTTTTTATTAAAATCTCACTGTCATGACCAAATACTACTTTCCAGTCAAATTAGTTGGAGTTTTCTTTCTAGAATACTATTCGTCACCATAAAATTTAATGTATTTTTTAATAACCATAGTGGACTTTAAAATGAATAAAGCACACAGATGGAATGAGTGAATTTCCTTTGTCGACGAAAATTTGGGATACTAATTACCTAATTTTCTAAAAAAAGAAAAATGAAAAAAATGGAACATGTATTTCAAATCTAAAATCTCAAAGACCTAGTACAAAAAGACTATAGTAAATTAAAAGTGTACGAGAAGAGTTATGCACTCTATCATTTCGAAAATAAAAAACAATCGGTGTTTGTCCTTGGTTTATTCGCACAAGATGACGACAACTCTTGCCTCATCAGTCCAAAGTGAGAGAATGGAATTCTATTTCCGGATTTTAATTACGAAAATGGGCAGACAACTTTCCAATTACTTAATGCAAGTGGGCATAAAACTGTCATCTGCATCCACAAACAAAATGGCTTTTTACTCCTGATATATGCAAGTACTAGATAATGCATTAGCTTCCGCTTGGATCCACATGCCACCAGGTCCTACGTAGAAAACACCATTACTTCGAATTCGTTACATTCGTTTGATTGAAATGTAAGAAGATTGTTTCTATTTGCGGAAGCATGCTCCGTTTTCACAGGAACCTCGATGTGGTCAATTCTGCTAGAAGGAATTGTACACATCTTACCATCGCTTAACAAGTAGAAGTAGTGGTAGCGTAAGTGAATCCGATATTTATTATCACTAATGGATTCCCTAAGGTAGATACTGCCCCTCTGGTACAAGGTGTTTTATGGGTAGCATGAAATTGCAGTGCTAGTGCTACTTTAAGTTGAACCCATTAAATCGTTTTTCTGCACTACACAGTCCATAAAACAGAACTCGGTGTAACCAGCTCCCTTTTCAAAGTATGAATTGCCCTATATACGCGTGGAACATACTATGAGAATCGGGAACAATGGTTCAGATTTGAAAGGCAATGAAGATGTGTCCATTAAGGACAAGCACCCCATTAACTGGCTATAGTATAATGACATCAACAAAACGTCATGTGCGATGAAGTGTTTATGTGGTCATTCGCTCTGAAAATATGACGGTCATAAACAATATCACTGAGTTGTATTGTTCGGCCCACACACGTAAATTTCACATGTCCTTGATGATAGCCGCAACAGTCGAGAAAACAATTTCAGCTTGCCAATAACTTTCTGGAGATATAACAAAGGATAGTCAAAGGACATTACGAGTAGAGAATCCTGGCTAGCCAGGACGATATACTTGCGCAGTAAATTTCTGATTCTCAGAAATCTTATGGCTTTTCACGGTAAAAGGATGCGAGGGGATATCAACCGCAGTAACCTTATGGATTTCGAAACAAATAATTCAGAAGGAAATATAATATTATATAGTGGCATTGTTACGGATGTTGGACTGTTCAGCCCTTATGAATCATTGATGAGACAATCAACTGTGTAATAAGTGTTAACAACGAGAACCCTCTCTCACCTGCATGACCTGCTCGATTTTATTCAATTAAATAGCACGCAAGATTGGGTTCTAATTGGCCAGTCCCTTCCGTATTTTTGCGCGTCATTGCATACCTGTTCTGTCAGCTCTACGGAGCCTTTCATTTCTGGCATGATTATCTTTCCAATACCAATTTAGCAAAACGTGTTAACTCATCATAATGTATTACATTGTCACAGATTGAAATTCCTCACATACAGCCGAAGGATAAATCTAGTTAAGATTAATTCATAAAGAAAAGGAATACGACTACTCCAGTGATCTAATTAGCTTAAAGAAGAGTACTACTAACCTAAATTCAAAGAGAGCGTTTCCTCCGTGAGACTTAGCACTCTTGCATGTTGTCGAAATAATCCAAGAGTATGGTTATTTTACCTATTAGAATCTTACCCACATGGCTTCCCTTTTCTAATCTGGGTTCCCCATCCGCAACCTCTGAAATGGCAATGAAATTAATTTTTGGGGGTTTTTGGGATTGTAGAGCTAGCTATTGAATGGTCTAATCTTCTAGCAGGCAGAATTCGAGAGATAGAGAAAGTTGCGAATTCATCAGTTTGGAGGGCTTATGATAAGGCACCTTATTACAGTGTAATTAAAAGCGATGCTACATTCTTCGCCGCCTCATATTATATCACACGCTAAATATGCGAGTATTTTCGGATTTTACTTTTCATCATTATCGTAGTAATATGCAACAAGTAAATATAGCTACATCAATATTCTTTAAAGTCCTTTTCTGGGATGTTAATGATGAGTAAGTGGGTGGAGTGGTAAGTGCTAGCCTAGATTGAAAGCTCATGTAATTAGCGAGAAGTTTAGATATTTATCAGTTTTCCGTTATGAATTATGTTTTGAGTTGATGAAAAAGAAAAAGAGTAAGGACGAGATTAAGCTGAAAGGCTTTTAAGGAGTTGTTAACAGAACATAGGGGCACCTAATTGCATTATGTACTGAGGTACTTTCAAAATTTTTATCTAAATACATTTTACATAGGTTTAAGCAAATTTGAAATTGTAGAAATAGCTGTCTGCAGGGTCCTTGTAGTGTTTTTAGACTTTTCTTTTTTGGAGTCCAAGTGGGTCTCTTCTCTTTTTCATAACCTCTGTCTTTTATTTTTGATTGGAATATTCATACACAGACTAAGATTTGTTATAGCGCCGTGCTGTGACGAATTTTTGGGATAGGAGAGTGTGATTTTAAACGCTAGGTTGTTATGGGAATTCTTTATTTAACAGACGAAGAAGGGTTTATTACAAAAATTTTAAATGACAAATAGGTTTAGTTAATGAATGTTACTGTTTTTAAATTTCTATATTCTAAATTTTCTATTAACGAAAGCTATCCTATAATGGAAAAGATCTCTAGTTTTACGAAAAGAGTTTTCCAAGAAGTTTAGTTTAGTTTTTGAGAAACAGCTGTAATCATCATGCAATTGATATATTTTAAATTGCAAATGAATAATATTCACTTTTTTCAAGAAAATTGAATTTTTGAAAAGTTGTGAAATTATGTCACATTATATGAGAGGTGGTAGAAGAAGGTGAAGTTAATCGGTTTATTTTTTTTCGATGTTAATAACAATTTTAAATAACAGTTTTTACAAAATTTTAGCTCGACATAAGTACAAAAATAAACTGCCAACAAGTCTGGCGAAACTTTATTATTCTTGGGACAAAATGCAAATTCGTGGAAAGTTAATATGCAGGTTAGAGTGGTTAGGGAAGACTAAGTGAAAGGGGGTTCTTTGACAGGCCAGTAGTCGTTCGTTTATTTATGCAAGTTTGAATTCTTATGAGGGGAGAATATCCACCTACCCTTACATTAAGTAAGGGTAGGTGGATATTAATAGTTTTTGAATTGAATCACGTCCAATATTTTCTTTATAGAATGTCAGTTTCATAGACGAAATTGTATTGAATTTTCATAAAATTTAGTGAATTTTACATTCACGAAACCGAACATTTATATGGAAGGGGGTAGAGAAGATAGGGGTATGCAGTTTTATTTCGTTTCTCTTATAAGGTGCTTGTACAAAATTTCAAGTTCGTTGCTTTTAGTTTGATGGTTATTAGTTGATTTAATGAAATTGGTCGAAATCATACTTTTGTATGGGATGGGGTAGGAAGGCAAGCGCGATTTTAAAACTTTTAACATAATTTCATTTCAACTATTTTTGTAAGTTTTTATGCAAAATTTCAAAGTGATAATTGATTTCTTAATAATGGTTGAAATCATATTTTTGTATGAGAGGGGGTAGAAGGACAGGTGCAATCTCCAAACTTTTGACAGATTTTTATTTCAACTATTTTTAAAAGTTTTTGTGCAAATTTCAAATTGATAGCTTTTAATAGTTAGGTGATAATTGATTTCTTGAGAATGGTCGAAAAATGAATTTTCTATGGGAGGGGGTAGAAGTTTTAAAGGTATTCGACCAGATAATATTTCGTATATTTAGAGATTTTTTTTTAATGCATTTCGCAAATTTTCAAGTTTCTACCTTAAAATTTTACTCAAAAATTTTCAGTTTATGTGTTTTTTTCAATGCACATGAAACACCTTGTGCACGTCAAACTGGGGGGGGGGTCGGTTCATAACAATTACGGATCAAGTTTTTATTATTTTTCTATGTATATCAAATAGATGTATCAACATGCAAAATTTAAACTTTTTATCTTTCACCAGAGCCCTAAAAAAATCACTCAAAATTTTCGACATTTCTGCTAATCACCGCCCTCCCTTTACACCTCCCAACTCAAAACTTTTACCAAAATTAACCAGTATGTAGTTCTACAATCTGACCAATTTTCGATTTGATATCTGTACTCTTTTCTGAGATATAAGGATTTGTAATTTTGAAAAGTGCGCCATTTTTGAAATGTTCCCCAGTTCCCGCCACTACTATTATTTCAAAATGTTATATTTTTTTGTATTTTCCTAGTACAGATTAATATACTTTTCAAGTTTCAATTACATAGCTTAAGAGATAGTTGAGATATTCATTTTTAAGTGTTTTTCTTCCCCCTGATTTCGATGGAAATATATGCCACCTTTATGGTCCCAAAATATGAATTTTTTACGATAAGTATGTTAATTTCGAAGATATAATCATTTGAAAAAACAATTCGGCCGACAATTTGTTTTTAGCCCCCCCTTTTCGGACACCAATGGATAAAAAAATTAAATTATTTTTAAAGTTGGTCCCACAACCCTCTCTACATCTCTACTGATTTTCAACTTCCTATCTGCATTCGTGGTGGAGATATTAGCAAGTGTAACTTTTGACTTTTTTCCTCCCCCCGCCTCCCTAACACCCCCCTAAACTTAGAAAATAGAGCTCACTTACCCAATCAACAATCCACCAAAAAAAAACATTCTACCTTTAAAGGTCTTGCAGATACGAGTCCATATGTACGGCGTACGGCGGGACGGATTTTTTGTTTTTGCATTTTTAGGCTAATTTAGTCATGAAACGCGAAAGAAAAATTTCAGGGAAGCAAATTTTTTTTTTCTTGTGTCGATCACAATACTTTATTATTAGAATAATAAAGTAAAAATAAACTGCCAACAAGTCGGGCGAAACTTTATTATTCTTGGGACAAGTTGCGGATTCGTGGAAAGGGAAGACCAAGTGAAAGAGGTATGGGGTTTATAACTCAGGCCGATTATGATATCTAATCATTTAGAAGACAACACGTCTTGTCAAGCTCCAGAATATTACTACTTTATTTTTTCATTAAAATACTTAAAACTAATTTCTACATAGGTATTCTTAATTCTAGAGTACATAATAATTAAAGCTATACAATTTTAAAAATCATAATAAATTCGTTTCAGAATAACTGGTCACATTAGTTAGGTTTGAGTTGTTTTAGCATTTACAAAATTGCTAAATAAAATTAACGGAGAGGTTTAGCATTGAAATAGAAATATCAACTTGATATTATTCGCGTGGGAAAATTATTTTCGATAAAGTGTAAGGGTCTATGTGCACTAGTCACTACACACTCCCCTTCCAGCGAAGCGTTAAATAAAAAGTTTTAGTATAATAGTTAAATATTCCTTGCATGTAAATGCAAGTTTCAATCGATCTATCGAAATGGATACGTGTTTTGTATTAATTTTAATGACAAAGCTCTTGCAAAAGCGACGAATTACTTAATAAGGAGTACTTAATCCAGTTCTTATTTTGTCGATTCGCCTAAAAACAAATTCACACGTATTGAAATCGGTTGCAAGATTTATATTATTTTGTGTGTTAATCCGTGTAATATTGCTTATAGTTTGTCTCAATTTCGAAACGTAATCGTTGGGTTCTACATATTTTATTTGTGCTGGGGTAATGAAAAATTCACCTGGTACTTTCAGACTTTGGCCATATACCAGATCTGCAGGAGAACATTGAAGATCGTATCTAACTGCAGTTCGAATTCCTAGTAATAAGAGGAATAATTCGTCATGCCAATATTTGGTATTTCCTCTTGCCATAATAGATGTTTTCAAATGTCTATGAAAGCGTTCAACTAATCCATTGGCTTAAGGGCGGTATGCAGTAGTATGTATGCGATGCGATCCTAATACTTTAGTTAATTGTTCCAATAATTTTGATTTAAATTGGCTACCTTGATCCATGATAATTTCCAAGGGTACTCCAAAGCGCGGTATGTACTGCTGGATAAATGTTTCAGTTATAGTTTTTGATGACATATCTTTCATTGCATAAGCCTCTGGCCACCGTGTGAATCTGTCTACAATAGTTAGCAGATAGCTGTAGCCACTTGAAGGCGGTAGAGGACCAACGACATCCATGTGGATGTGCTCGAATCTTTTTGAAGGTAGATCAAAACGATCGAATTTGGTTCGAGTGTGACGGTGAACTTTAGATTTCTGACAACCTATGCAAGTTTTGGACCATTTGTTTGAATCAACATTCATAAAAGGACAAACATATTTTAGAGTGAGTTGTTTCCTCGTTGTCCGTATACCTGGATGTGAAAGATTGTATATGGAATTAAACACTTGCATCCGTAACCCATTTGGTACATATGGGCAACTTCTTCCCGTACTAGTTTCGAACCATATTTTGTCATCTGACAAAGAAACATTAACTAGTTCTAATTTATATTTTGACTGCGGTTTGCTAGGGTTATTTACAATATCTTGCAGCTCTTTGTCTGTTTGCTGCAGATTAGATAAGTTTTATAAATTATGTGTAATCGTATTTATATCGATGCTATGTAATCGCGACAGTGTATCGGCTACGTGATTTGATTTTCCACTGATATGTCTAACATCTGTCGAGAATTGCGATATAAAATCTAAATGTTTGGTTTGACGCGGTGATCGCTCAGTTTTGGACGGAATATCCCTTACTAAAGGTTTATGGTCTGTAAATATGCTAAACTTTCGACCTGCGCGAAAATATCGAAAATGTTTGATCGCTAAATATATAACAAGCAATCGAATGCAGAGTACTTGACTTCGGCTGGAGACAGTTTCTTAGAATAAAATGCAAGTGGATTCCAGTGTCCTGCATGTAACTGTTGGAGAACTGTGCCGACTGCCATATTTGATGCATCCGTGGTGATATTATAAGGCGTATTCTCTATTGGATGCGTAGGAAGTGTAGCATTACTAAGAGCTTCATTAATTTTACGAAAATTTACTTCACATTCGTCGTTCCAGCTGAATGACTTTTTGCGTCCTTTTAGCTTAAGAAGTAAGGCAACATGAATGTGGATAGGAGCTAGCAATTGTGCAAGGGGGTAGTTGTAGGATGAGGTTTTACAAATTCCTGCAACTATCTTTGGAGACTAGCGCCTCCACGGACCTGAGCTAACTATCCCCCTGTGGGATGGGGGCAGTAGAATTCACCCACAGCCAGTCCTACTTGCCCTAAAAATGGCAAATGGACAATCACTTTATCATGGGCTTATCACCCGTGATCGTAAGACATAACTGATACGAGAAACGGATACAGCGCCTCGGATATGGACTGATTCAACGATAACGACTTTTGGCATTCGCAAACGGACTATGATTGGCTTCTGGAACGTTCGAACATTGAATGACGGGGGAATAGCTGGAGTTACACGGTCCTTCCACCGCCATTCAGTGATCGACCGTGAAATGGAGCACTATAACATCCAAACCTCGGGATTGAGCGAGGTCAGATGGACAGGATCAGGAGAAGAACTAACCCCTAGTGGAAACACTATTCTGTACATTGGCCCTGAAAGTGGAGCCAAAACTGGCGTTGCGTTCGTCTTTACGCCGAGAGCGAGAACGTCTCATTAGCTGGGAACCAATTTCGGATGGGATTATCATCGTCAAGCTTAGAACCAGTATTAGAAACGTCACAATTCTGCAGTGCTACGCACCAACTAATACCGCAACATCTGGTGACAAAGAGGAGTTTTATAGCCAACTGAATGCTGCCTTCGAACGTGTTTCAAGAGGTGATATTATTATCATATCATTAGATATGAACGCCCAAGTTGGTTCACACAACACTAAACTAAAACACGTCATGGGGAGGCATGGTGACCCTCGGGTCGACGCATCACGACCTTGGATTAAGAGACCCGAAAACGGCGAATTATTTGTGGAGCTTTGTAGTACTCGGCAAATAGTCATCGGAAGGACCCTTTTTCCACACAAGAGCCATCATAAAACATCTTGGGTTTCCCCTGATGGTGTTACTCACAACCAGTTCGACCATTTGGCTATAAGTCGCCGATGGAGAAGATGTTTTCTCGATGTACGAGCGAAACGTGGAGTTGACGTGGTGAGCGATCACCACTTGATGGTTGCCTGCTTGAGATTATGTACAGCAGCTATCCGACGACCACAAATTCTTCAAATGAAGCGCAAGCTTAATGTGCATGAACTCAGAGGTCCCAACAAAAAGCGCGAATACATCACCATTCTACGCGAAAAGTCATCCACATTGGGTGACTATGAAATGCGCACAATGGACGCCAATTGGGAGGCAACCAGAAACACTTTTCTAACTAGTGCTGAAGAATCTGTGGGATATGTGCAAAGCGGTGAGGAACCCTTGATGTCGCAAGATACATGGGACAAGGTTAGCAATCGGAAAAAAGCCAAATTGGCAATCATCTGTCAACCCGATGTGAACCAACGAACGCCCGACCTGAGGCAGAAATACCGCGATGCTCATGTACAGCTTAAAAATGCTATTAGACGCGACAAAAGAAAGGCCATTAAATATCTGGCAAATAAGGCAGAATCTGCGGCTTACCTTGAGGATATGGGTTTACTATTCAAAATCATGAAACAGTTGACGAACAGGAATTTCACTGCCTCCCACCTGGTGAGAGATGTCAACGGAACTCTCCTTAATATGAGTGAACACCAGTTGCGGCGATGGAAGGAATTATCATCATCATCAATGGAGCGACAGTCCAAATCAGGCCTTGGCCTCCTGAAGTCGTCGCCTCCAATCGTCTCGATCCAAAGACCGCGTCCTCCAGCTGCTAATTTTTAAGATGGCTTTGCAATCTTCATCAACCGAGTCTTCCCATCGCTTGCGTGGCTTGCCTACTGGCCGATTACCACTCGCTTTGCCTTTCAGTGCACGTTTTGGGATTCTTCTGTCTTCCATTCGCTCTACATGGCCAGCCCTCTGCAGTTTACGTAGCTTGATGAGCGTTGAAGCTTCTGGCTCGTCGTAGAGCTGATACAACTCATGGTTGTATCTTATTCGCCATTCCGTTCCTTCCTTCACAGGTCCCAAAATTCTTCGGAGGACCTTTCTTTCAAATGCGCTAACTGCTTTTTCGGAAGTTCGCGTTAATGTCCACGTCTCGCTGCCATAACAGAGCACAGGTCGTACAATAGTTTTATATATCCGCAGCTTATTGTTCCTGTGCACTTTCTTGGATTTCATTATTGGAAGTACCGAATAATACGTCTTATTTGCAAGTATTATCCGACGTTTGATTTTGTCTGTTTCATTACTGTCCTTTGTTAGATTAGCCCCAAGATATATGAAATTGTCCGCATTCTCCAAATTATATTCCGCAATTGTTATGTTTTGTCTGATAGGCGCTCTCATCTTGTTTGCGTCATTACTTTTGTTTTGTTTTCGTTAATGCGCACCCCGACTTCTTTTGCGGCGGAGTCAAGATTGGCAAATACCTCCTGAGCACTAGGGAAGGATCTTGCTAGGATATTAATGTCGTCAGCGTATGCTACTAGTTGGGTGGACTTGAATAGTAGTGTGCCGTTGGTGTCGACTGTGAATTTTCGAACGACATACTCTAGTGCCAAGTTTTTTAACATGGGGGCTAGACCATCTCCCTCCTTTAAACCACATTCCGTTCGAAAGCTGGTTGTGGAATCGGTTTTGTATTCTCACTTGCGATTCAGTGTTCGTCATTGTGAGTCTTGGAAGGAATACTTCCCCGATATTTTAAACATCTTGTCAGAGGAAGATATCCTAGAAACAGAACAACTACCAAACATCCAACCGCAACAATCCTCTATTAGTGACGATCCCCCAGATTAGGAAGAGATAGTTTCCGCCATTTGGTCAATGGCGGGAAGGAAAGCTCCAGGTATAGACGTACTACCAACCGAACTCCACAAAGCGGACCCGGAAATAACAGCCGATATACTCCTCCCACTCTTTACTGAGGTCTGGAATGAAGGAAGATATCCGACTGAATGGAAGGAGGACGTCATTGTGAAAATTTCGAAGAAGTGCGACCTTCGGGATTGTGGCAATTGGCGTGGTATATGTCTACTTACTGCCGTATCAAAAATCATGGCTAAGGTAATTCTCAATAAGATTAGTGATGTCGTCGAGCGGATTCTCAAAGTTTATCAGGCTGGATTGCGTAATGGGTCGTCTTGTACCGACCACACAAATACCCTACGGATAATATTGAAGCAGTCCGTTGAAATGCGTTCGACACTACATCTCATGTTTGTGGACTTTGAGAAGGCTTTCGACAGATTACATATGGAATGGTTTGCGTAGGAGAGGTATTCCAGATAAGGTCATAGCTATGATTAAAGAATCCTACGAAGATGCAAGGTGTCACGTCTTGCATAGAGGAGAACTGTCCTAGAGCTTCCCTGTGCGAACGGGTATCAGACAAGGCTGCATATTATCACCAGCCCTGTTTCTGGTGGTAATAAATGACATCTTGAAAGCTGCACTGGAAGGTGGGGAAGGTAAAGGTCTCCAATGGAGATTATTTAACATCTTAGTCACCTTGATTATGCTGATGACGTGTGTTTGCTTGCATATAACCGTTCGGACTTAGAGTCAAATGTTCGCTCGTTGCATTCTAAATGCAAAGAGGCGGTACTGAAAATAAAAGTGCGTAAGATAACAACGCAAAAAAACAGCATGACTTAAAGTTAAGACGAAAGGTCCTTGCGTGCGCTAAAGGATCTAAATCCTTTTGATCATTTGCTAAGGCCGTCAGTAATAATTTTATTTCGTCATCCACACCACCTCTTTCTGACGGCAGTCGCTCAGTCGTAGATCCAGTTGAAAAGGCAAATTTATTAGCAGCGAGTTTCGCGAGAAATTCAACCCTGCCACCTAGTAATCAGTCACCCCCAACTGTATCGGCTACAGGCACCATATTGCGTGCCATAAAGTTTCGCACTCGCGTCATAGCTAAAATTCTGCAGGATCTCAATATCAATAAATCCTCTGGTCCGGACGGTATCCCCCCCTTAATCCTTAAAAAATGCTTCTCATCTTTGGCTAAACCTCTTCGTGACCTTTTCCATTTATCCTACTCTTCAGGAAAATTCCCAAATAACTGGAAACAAGCGAATGTGCAGCCTATACCCAAGAAGGGAAGCAAGTCGGATCCGGCAAATTATCGCCCAATAGCCATCACTTCCGTGCTGTCAAAAGTTATGGGAACCAATATTTGGAGAGCAATCAACTTTTACATGATCACCAATATGGTTTCCGGTCGGGAAGATCCACAGGTGATCTATTGGTTTACCTAATCGAACGCTGCAACACTTGCATACATAAATTTGGCGAAGGCCAAGTACTTGCATTAGACATTGCGAAAGCGTTTGATAGAGTTTGGCACAAATCCCTACTCTCTAAGCTCAAAGCATTTGGCTTTGATGCTTCTTTTTTGTTATGGATTGAGAGTTTCCTGTCGAACCGAGTCATTCAAGTAGTTTTAGATGGCGTCTCCTCGTCTCCCTTTCCTATCAATTCCGGCGTTCCCCAAGGCTCCGTTTTATCACCTACTTTATTTCTAATCTTTATTAACGACCTTCTGTCGTCGACTCTCAACCCAATTCACAGCTTTGCAGATGACAGTACACTAGAAAACACTTACAGCTTCAACTCAATTGCTGAGGCGCACCAGTCTTCTGTGCCTACTATGCGCCGAGAGTTATTTAATTCACTAAATATTGACCTCAACACAATCCTGCAATGGGGCAGAGCGAATCGAGTAGAGTTTAATACCACTAAAACACAAGCCTGCCATATCTCTCTTAAATACGATACCTGACATAATCTTTTATGGTGTAGCACTTGACCATTCGGAGAATTTCCACCTCCTGGGTATGCACATTAATAAGAAACTTGACTGGATCCAGCACATCCACAATGTAGCTCTAGATGCCTCCAAGTGCTTAGGCTTTCTCCGAAGGTGCAAGAAATATTTTACACCATCCGATCTTGCAACCATCTACAAATCATACATCAGGCCCCGACTCGAGTACAATTCGCATATCTGGGCTGGAGCACCCAAAACTCATCTAAAGATATTGGATCGCATTCAGCGTTTTGCGCTTCGACTTATTGGAGATGATGCAATAACGGCATCCTTTGACTCCCTCGAACATCGCAGAAATATCGGTGTACTCACCCTTTTCTACAGATATTTCCATGGCCGCTGTAGCCATGAAATTAGTCGTCTTATCCCTCCCTTATATAAGTTCACGCGCAATACTCGTGCTGCTGAACGAGCTCATGAGTATACGGTTGAGCCACCCAAATCACGTACGGTGAAATTTAGGCAGTCATTCATACCTCGAACATCCAAAATGTGGAATGCATTACCAACGGCCACTTTTCCTAGAGATTATAACATCGCGCAATTTAAAGGCAACATTCACCGATTCCTTTTATCCTGTCCGTCCTTATTCAAATATTTGTTTATTTTGTTAATTTTCATTTTGTTTCATCCATTCCTAAACCGACTGGACTGTACGCTACAGTATTAAATGGTGACCCCTAAGTTCAACTTGGTGCGATAAAAAAAAAAAAAAGACCAAGTACATGCACATGGGTTCGAACGGAAGCACACCGATTGTTCTTAACGGACAGGATGTGGAAGAGGTGCAAGATTTCTGCTATCTCGGAAGCATTGTCAGCAAAGGATGTTGAGGCTCGGCTAAATAAAGCTCGTCAGGCCTTCGGTATCCTTTCCCCTTTCTGGAGGTTAAGAGAGATCTCCGTTCACACGAAGCTGCGAATTTTTGACGCATGCGTCAAATCCGTGTGATTATATGGTTGTACTCCGTGGAAAGTGACCGTTCGACTTACGAAGAGACTACAGACTTTTGTGAACCAATGCCTCCGACACATTTTTAGAATATTCTGGCCAGAAGTGATCTCCAACGACGAACTTTGGAGTACAACTGGCCAGACTAAAATAGGTATTAAGATTCAACGGCGGAAGTGTCAGTGGATCGGTCATACTTTGAGGAAATCAGAGCCAAACAGGCTCTGGATTACTTGTCGACCATGTAACACATGGAAGCGAGCAGTTGAGCAGGAGGCCGATGCTCAGGATTGCACCTTTTGGAAGAGAGTTCTTTCTGTCCTATGTCCCTCTTGGGGGTCTTAACAGGCATTTGATTGATTGATTTGACATAGAAAATTACTTTTGACCATTTCGAAGAAATAAAATTATCACGAAAAAATTTAAAGATATCAACTTAAAATTTTGCACAAACTTTTTATAAATTATTATAATAAAGTTTTAGCAAAAGTTTAGATACCACTCTTGCCCTTCTATCTTAAACAAAAGTAAGATTTCGACCAATTTTATTAAATGAACTAGTAACAAAAAAATTAAAATCTACGAACTTAAAATTTTGTACGAACACCTTCCAAAGAAACGAAATAATAATGCAACAACTCCCATACGAAAATACATCGAATTTCACAGAATATACTTCGTCTATGAATTCCGTAAAGAGAATTTCCTACGTGATTCAAGGAATCAGTTAAAAAATAATAACATTCACGCACCCCTTAAGTCGAACGACGTTTCTCTTTCATCTAGAGTATCGCATAATTGGGCTGTACGCCCAATCGTAGCCTTGTTATGTTTTTTTTTACTATCTGGTAACGATATAGAAATAATACGATTTAAATATCGGGTTAGTAACGTTAATGCTTGATGTAGAAAGAAAAGATTTCCGGATTCTACATTGTTACGATTTATTAATCGTTATGTTTCGGTCTCTGCTGAGACTTTTTTAAGCTTACACAAAGAGTTCGATTAAGATCTCAGCAGAGACCGAAATATCACGAATAATAGAGCGTAACAGTGAAGAATCCGGAAATCTTTTCTTTCAATTGTGAAAACATTCACCAAACCAAAATCAATATAAAGTAAAATTTGTGAATTTGTTCTGTTTTGTATAAACTTATTTTTTCACATCTCACTATATTTACTACCAAAATGCATTATAAATTTGAGTTTCGTAACATTGATAAGTACTGTGAAAAGCGGTACATTGCATTTCATGAAATGGTGCAGTTTGTATGGGACGGGGTTAAAGGAGTGGGAAGCTTTCCAAATTCTTAAACCAAACTAAATTTCAGAGGGATAGCTTTGATATTTTCTAAAAAAAATTACTTACTATAAAGTTGTAAAATTTCGACATTTCGCATGGGAGGTGATAGAAGGGGTGGTGCGATTAAACTAATTTCTTCTCATATCATTGTTACCAAAATACTATCGATCATACGATATATACGATCGTAAGTCTTAAAGGGTAGTTTGGTACTGAAAAAGTTGTGCTTTGCATTTCTTGAAATTGTGCAGTTAATATAGGACATGGAGAGGGAGAATTACATTTTTTTTTCTTAAATAAATAAATATATTTATTATGAAAATGTTAAGTATTAAATTTCATATCAGTAGCGTTTATTTTTCCCAAGAAAACTGACTCATAATAAAGTAAAGTTGTGAAATTGTGCCATTTTGTATGGAATCGGGTGGAAGTGGTGAAGCAATTTGATCTGTTCACGAACTTCACCTTACTAAACGGAAACAAATATTTCTGTGCTGCTGGCGAATCTGTGCGAGTAGTATTCCTTGACGTTAAACAAGTCTAGAGCAAACTCATATTACTATCAGATTTTTTCAAGAGTATGAGCAAAATTTTTAATTAGAATTTCAAATTCCGTGCTCTAGTTCGATTCTTTGTTAAAGTCAAACTAATCAAAAACGATATAGCCCATTATTCGGAATCCGAAGTTAATTAATTTTATGAACTCAAATCAAAACTATGAAAACGAATGAAAGTAAAGAAAACTATGGTAAAGAATTCGAAGAAATTGGTACTTAAAGACTCCTATGCTCTTCTTCTTTCTTTTTCTCACTTTGTCGCGAAACTTTTCTAATAAAATCATACCAAAGATGAGACATAGAAAAACCAGGACGGGTGGCATGCGGCAGCGAGAGGTGATGGCAAATGAAGAAAAGTTTCTTTTACTAGGACGACATACGCAGTGTATTTTGTGGGGATACTATGATGAACCATGATGATGTCCTGATAGTAATTGTTCCGGATAAGGGAGTTCTCCGAAAATTATCGTTAATTATCTCCTTTATGTTTAAAGTGAGTTATAGATGGGCATAACATAAATGTGAAAAAAGTTATTCAGCTGGTTGTCGCTGTTGCTGATGTTTTTCCGTTAGTAGGTTTATCTGTCGAACCTCAACTAAAGCTTTTAGTAGTGAGAAAGTCACCGAAAAGATAAATGTAATGTAATGTAATTACCATAAACTTATGACTAGAACCAGCCAGAGGAATGATAAGAATTTTATTAAATGACTGTAATTAAGTCACGGTGAAACACCTTTCATTTCGAACGAAATTATCCTGTCCTGTTAGTTGGCAATACTTAAGTCTTTGTTTCGAAAATGGAAAATTAGTCGTACGTAAACCTATTTCAAGTGTTATGATAGTGGCATCCTTTCGTGGTAATTACTTTTACTTTGAAAGATTTTTTTTTGGGATGAGGGAGGCGGAGAGATGGGTAAGGAAAGATACGAAAGTGTTCTATTAAAGTAAAGAGAATGCTTCCATTTCTCGTTGAGATT
This sequence comes from Chorisops tibialis, assembly GCA_963669355.1. Taxonomy (NCBI): domain Eukaryota; kingdom Metazoa; phylum Arthropoda; class Insecta; order Diptera; family Stratiomyidae; genus Chorisops; species Chorisops tibialis. The sequence continues at coordinate 247,070,918 of OY770262.1, forward strand.
AGTAATAAGGAAGAAGTTTTGAAAATTTAATTATTTAAAATTATTAATTTTATTTTTAAGGACACAGCTTCACAGCTCAAATCAATAATTTAGATATAATTGTTTATCTTGAAAAAATATTCGATAACTTTATAAACTTGAATGATTTTTCAAAACCAAATGCCTCTCTATTGTAAAATATACTTTCTTATATTTATATTTTATTTAATTTATTTATTACTAGCGATCGCCCGCGACTTTGTCCGCATAAGAATCGCAAAATAAGCAATTTTTGAGAATATATTTAGTAAATATGCGGGATATATAATTTGATTACCTTAATGGCTCTTTGAAGACAATGGTTTGTATTTTGTTGTAATCAGAACAATAAATTATTAAGAATGAAACCACGATACTCGCATTTGTATGGGGCAGGCTCGTGATCAAATCAATCTCGTGATTTAAGATCATATAGTACGTGTGGAAAAGCGTTAAGGACATGCGAATAGTTGTAATTTGAGTTAATTTAAAAAAAACCCCAAATAAAATAACATTAACCTTAAAACCATAACAGGACTACGATTAAAAAGTGTAAAGCCCAATCATACAATACTAAAGATGAAATCGAAATTTTTGTGATGTTAAGAAATTTTGTATGGGGTGTGGTAGAAGGGGTAACAGTACTAAACTAATTTGTTCCACATCATGCAAGAGTAGCTATAAAAATGTTTTGTACCAAATTTAAGCATGAAAAATTGAATAGGTACTGAGCAACTTAGTGCACTGTATTTCATGAAAGTATGCAATTTGTATGGGAGGTGGTAGAAGGAGTGAGGGGTTTTTGGTGATTTTTCGACAAACAGCTATAATCATAATGCGATTAATATATTTTATAATATAATATAATTTTAGATCAGTAACGTTCACACTTTTCAAGAAAATCGAATTTTTGAAAAGTTGTGCATTGTGTGACATTGTATGAGAGGGGGTAGAAGGAGCGAAGCTAATCGGTTATTTTTTTCCAGATATTAATAATAATGCTAATTAAGGATTTGATACAAAATTTAAGCTCGATGAACGTTGTACGTGTTGAGAAAATTGGTTTAGAGTATTTCATGAAAAAGTGCAGTTTGTATGAGTGGTGAGGGGTTTTTAATAATTTTTTGAGAAACAACTACAATTATCATGCAATTGATATATTTTAAATTTCTGATACGTAATTTTCACATTTTCCAAGACAATCGGATTTATGTAGTCGTGGAATCGTGTCACATTGTACGGGAGGGGGTAGAACGAGTGAAACTAATCGATTAATTATTCCCCGATGTTAATAATAGTGCTAATTAAGGATTTGGTACAAAACTTTAGCTCGATGAAAGTTATACGTACTGAGAAAATTGGTGTGTAGAATTTAATAAAAAAGTATAGTTCGTTTGGCAGGTGGTGGAAGAAATGGGGGAATTCAATAATAATAATAATAATTTGTAAGCTTAAAGATTGAATTTGCAATAGAATTGATATACGAGTACTTAAGTTTCAAATGAATAGCTCTTATAGTTTCGAAGAAAATTTGATTATTACATATTCTTGAAAATGAGTCACTTTGTACGGAGAAGGCGTAAGGGGAGTGAAATAAAACGAAAATTAGATTACATCTCGGAGCATAACTAATAAATTGTGAAAGTTTCATTGCAATCGGTTCAGCCGGTTTTGCGTGAAAGCCGGACAGACAGAGAAGAATTTTAAAAACGTGTTTTTCTGCTTAGTTATTACTAAAATAAAGCAATAAACTAACTTATAGCCATTTCTAAACAAAAACAGATAGACACTACAATTATATTTATATGTATAGATTTTAAATAAACAAACAGCAAGAACAGGAAATTAATCCGATTTTATTAATTATCTCTGTTCAATTATTGTTTTTTAATTTTTTTCTGTCAGTTCTTGCCTAGAGTCCTTTTCTCATAATCACCCGGTAACTAAATTTTCATTCGTTTTTTTAAATGAAAAGTACTTCCACTACAGTTTGGCCAATCTGACTATTGATCGACTCGATCAATTCACTCCGAAGCAACTGCTACCTTAACATGACTTATACCAAAGACTATCAATAGTATAAGATATCCCAAGCCTATGGAAAAAATTTTCACATTTCTCGCACAAGAGCTTTTCTTGAGATGCGTTGAGAGCGAAGCTTTTTGATCGGTATAAATGCAGTCCCTAGCACTGTCCGCAACTGGGATATTGCAATTGAACGTTATGGCGCGGGTGGCGGCGAATGAGCGGGGATCAAGTTATTGCCTGCCATTGAATACACGCGCGCAGGTACCTGGGAATGAGCGGGGTTCAAGTCGAATAATTGTATGGTGTTGAGATCACAGTGCACACGTTGAGATATTCGTATGTACGTTTTGGAAGACAACAATCGAGTTTACGGAGTGGATTAGGCCGCATTTCCGATTTTTGTTTTAGATGAAAATTTGAGGATATGTTCTTATGACTGAAAAAAAAATAATTCTATAAGAATTCTATAAGATTTTTTTTTATAATCGGCCGATATTTTTGATTTCGGATTTGGATGATAATTTGCGGATATGTTCTAGTTGAAAAAAAAATACGTTGAAGTATTTTTTTTAAATATGCATGGTTATATATTTGTATATAGGTATATACATATGTATATATATATACATATATTTGTATTTTGTAATGAAACTTGTGTTTTTTGCTCTTTTGTGCATTCCAGAGCGAACTTCGAAAAATAATATCTGTTGAGCTACAATATAAATTTGCCTGAAAATTTTACAAGTTATAGATAATAAGTACACAATTTTGATAAATATAAGAAAAAAAAAATGTAGAAAAAAACCAAGTCACTGCTAATTTTACTTTATTTATTTAATTTTCGTTCATGCTATCGTTATTTTTTTTTCTTTTTTATATTAAAGCCTATGTGCCTGCTTTTTGTCAAAGCAACTCCAAACTCTCTGCTTCTTGACAATTCTCCACTTGTAAAAATTGTGTTTGATCTCATGTCCATCCTTTCCGAGGCTGTTCTTCAATTTTCTGGACAGTGTTTTTCTTCCGGTGATGCGTTGCTGGTGCCTCGCCCAGATCCCGACTGGAGGACCGGTCGTATTAGAAGTAGAAAAAGGATGGGAGTTTTAAGCTAAATATGACATGTTGGAGTTCTCACAGCTATGCTGCAAGTCCAACTATGTCATACTTTTTGCCTACTTCCTGAGACGCACTGGTGTTACTGGCCATTCAGGTCAACTCCATGTTCCCTCCTCCTTTCTCGACAGCATAATAATGACTTAGGAATTTGCTTTTGCTTCTGCATTTAATTTTTTTAATGGTTTCTACCCTATGGCTGTAATATTTTAAGTTTTGGATGGTTATGTGATTTTGATTTCATTTGTATTTTTTCTGCCGATATACATTTTTTTCCAACTTTCCAGGCACAGTTTTTTCTTAACAGAACTAGAAGTAAAAAGTTCAATAGAGTTATGTGATGAAGTTGACATGGGTGCTCTCTGAACCAAAATTTAAACCTCTCATCAGAATTAGAGGCCTCGATACACATTTTTTGTACTACTGCTTTTATATTTGAAATATGTGCATTTATTTTAAAAAAAATTTGAGAAAATTTGAACGTGCAACTTACAAATGTCAAAAAAATTATCAGTTGGTGGCACCAAGCCTCCAAAATCAGTAGAATTGCAATAATTTTTATTAAAAATTAAAAGTTCTGATTCTGATGTTTTTCCGTAGTTCTTCTTTAATTTGGAGTAGCAATCATTGCAGTTATTTTTATACTCTAGATGAAATCTGAGAGTATTATAAGTTTGCTCTAAGGTTTGTAACGCTAAGAAATAAGGCTTGGAGAAAAAAATGAATGATACAGAAGTTAATGTTATCACTCAAAAATCTCAAAACCGGATGTCCGTCTGTCCGTCTGTCCGTCTGTCCGTCTGTCCGTCCGTCCGTCTGTCCGTCTGTCCGTCTGTCCGTCTGTTCGCTCTCTAGCTTGAGAACGCGTTGAGTTAGATTGTTCAAATTTTTTACACGTCGTTTTTGACAAAAAAGTAAGGTCAAGTTCGTGAACGGGCCAAATCGCTCCACCCCTTCTACCCCCTCCCATACAAAATGACACAATTGCGCAATTTGACAATTAAAGGATTTGCTCAAAAAGTATAAAAGCGATTAGCCTGAAATTTGGAATATATTAATTTCATGATAATATCAATCTACTGTATAAAAATTATGCATGTCCTCCCCCTCCTTCTACCACCTCCCATACAAACTGTGCTTGTCATGAATTACTCTAAGCCAATTTACTCAGTGCGTATAAAATTTAGCAAGCTGAAATTGTGCTCCAATTATTTATTTAAAATTGTTAGTAAGGCGAAAAAAAAATAGACAATTAGCTTCACTCCTTCTACCCCCTCCCATACAAAATGACGCAAATTCGCAATTTATCAATAAATTAATTTACTCGAAAAGTATAAAAGCTATTAGTCTGAGTTTTGGGATATATTACTTTCATAATGATTTAAATCTACAGTAGAAAAATAATACGCCTCCTCCCTCTCCTTCCACCCCCTCCCATACAAACTACACTTTTTCATGAAATGCTCTAAGACGATTTTCTCAGAACATATAACATTTATAGAGCTCACATTTTGTAATAAATACTTAATTAGTATTATCACTACGATCAGAAAAAAATATTTGATTAGCTTCACTGCTTCTACCCCCTCCCATACAATATGAAACAGTTTCACAACTTCACAAAAAATCGATTTTCTTGAAAAGTATGAATGGTACTAATCTGAAATTTAAGGGTTGTCAATTTTATAATCTCACTAAAATCCCCACACTCTTTCTACCACCTCCCATACAAAATGCGCATTTTCACTAAATCTACAAGACTAATTTTCTCAGCTTCTATTCAATTTTTGGAGTAAGCATTTTGTATAAAACATTTTTATAGCTACTTTAGCATGATGGGGAGAAAATTATTTCAATGCTATCACCCCTTCTAACACTCCCCATCCAAAATTTCTTGTGATGACATCTAGAGTATCGTAAGATTGCGCTTTATGCGCAATCGTAGCCCTGTTATGTTTTTTCAAAAATTTAAATATTATATAACCAGCAAAATATCTAATGGAAGTATCTCCAATTTCAGATGTATTTATACTGCTATTTTCGACTTCTAATATATCAGTGACTTGTTCATCAATAAAATCCGAGAAATCAAATGATTCTTGCTCGTTTTCATTTATATTAGTTACATTCTTGCTGAGGATGCCTGATATAGCGTGCTGCAAATACTCATCTTCATCAGACTCGCAATTTGTCAAATTGGATGCATAAGTTAATAGCTTCATTGACATTATTCGTCCCATCATATCATTAAACTCTGATACCGATGGGTTTCTATTAAAACCATTATGGCCACGAACTTGTCCAAAAAAATTTTCTACAGGATCTTGATTTTTACGTCCAGTTAATAGAAACTCTACTGCTAGATCTGAACTAAAATAGTCATCTGCTAGCAATAAAATGGCGTTAATTGTTTGAACAAAACCAGAAAAGCAATACACTTTAACGGGGGACTTTACTTGCGACCAAAAATTTTTAGTTTCGTTCAAATATTGATAAATGTGATTGTCCTTCTCTAATGCTGATATGAAGTATTTGACCTTGTCATATCTTATTTTGCTATTAAGGCAATCGAAAACTTTATCAATTTTCTCACAAAATAATGCTGTAGATTTGGCTTTACCTTTTATACTGTTGGAAAATTTGTTTATATCTGCTATAGTATTAATAGCTGCGCTACAGCTGTGACTGAAAACCTGAGTTGCCAATTTCACATTCATTTTTTGGAATGTGTTCGGATATATATGACGATCTGTTAAACGGGGGCACATTTTCGTAACATTGGTACGGTCGAAATCATGAACCTCTTTAATGACATTCCAACTAGCAACTCCATCTGGTGTAACTAAATCATTTTTCATCAATGCATTTCTCGCTGACTTTATTAAATGACAGACATCAAACAAAAAGTAAATCTTGTTATTATTGTAAATGAAGTACGGCTTTTCGGAAGATGATCCAAGTTTTTGAAATGCTCTTCTATTATTGCTTGCTTGATCAGCTGTGATCGATCTTACATTTAATCCCAATTCGAATAGCACGTCTAAATTTTTTTTAATAAGTTCGCTCAACTTTTCGCCACAAATTGGATTGTTTGAAGGAAAATAGCTAATGTTGCATTTCCAATCAGTGAAGTCTCCCCGTATCATAAACAGTGTGATTTCCGTTGCAATTCTAGATTCGCTTTTTTCATCTAGATCTTCAAACCCAATTATTTTATCATGATATGCATTATATGACAATTCCGGCCTTATGCTCATTGCATCAAAAATTAATGAGACCTGACGACCACGTGCATCTAGTGTTTTTATCTTTTCCCTTAAGGAATCCAGTATAGCCTCATTGAAACCAGGGGTTAAGTGCTTAATAGGAGTCCAACGATGTATTGACGAATGTCCGGGCAAAGGTATATGCAAACGATTTCTTAAAAAATTATACGTAGTATTCGATTTATAATGCAAATTAAGTGCCAAATTACGTTGTTTTAATGAATACTCGGAAGTATTACTACGATTTTGAAGTAATATTTTGGCAAATATTTTAGTATTTTCATCGACATAATCAATATTGTCAATGATACTTTCTATATTTTTACTTACTTTTGTTATTGAACGAGTATTGCTGTTTTTCTTTCTATACCGAAAACTGCAATTTTTAGAGAAAAGCTTTTTTTTTAATCGCAATACTTTCTTTTGTAACATGTCATAGAATTTTTTTTTTTTTCAACCATAAGAACATATCCTCAAATTTTCATCCGAAACCAATAATAAAGTAAAAGTGTTATTTTGTACGAAATTAAAAAAGTAAGGAATTTGCAGGAATTATGTGGTAAAAATTTTCTCCAGAAAATTAAATGCTGGAGCAAAACTAAAAACAACTCCGTCTTATTCTTTAACTTAAAATGTACGTAAAATTTCTGCATATGAAAGAAAGATAATAGAATAATTACTGAAAGTATTTTTTGAATCAAGAAACACAGACAAATTAATTAATCGGCCAAAATATGACATTTTTTGATTCACTAAATTAAATACTGCTTCAAAACTATAAAAATGTTCAAACAAATTGATGTTACAGTTTAGCAGATATGGTTTGTCGAAGTTTAATCTGCAGTGCACAGAAGAGCAAAACCATCGATTTCATTTACAAAAAAAAAAAATCCAAAAAAAAAAATCTTATAGAATTCTTGAAAATTTTTTTTCAACCATAAGGACATATCCGCAAATTTTCATCCAAATCAGAAATCAGAAATGCGGCCAGTTGAATAAACAGAGAATCCACTCCGTGGACTTCTCGATCGTCGTCAGCCTAAACGTACATACGAATATCTCAACACGATAGAATTGTGCCTACGACTTGAACCCCGCTCATTCCCAGCTACCTGCGCAGTTACGACCAACTGCAATAGAACAGTCGATTCCAGCAGCAATCCTGCAATGGTACGCCACCGAAGCTTTAGGAAAGCTTTTCGCTCTCAACGTATCTCAACAGCGAAAAACGTGATAAATTTTTTCCATACGCTTGGGATATCTTATACTATTGATAGTCTTTGCTTATACATATTGCGCTCTAACAAAAAAGACGCAAATTCAATAGAGGTGAAACATGTACCGCGGTCAGTAATTACCCTTACAGGACGACTGTAGTACTCGAAATACTTGGATAGTGCTGCACATAGTTCGCGAGTACTTGTCGATATCACAGGATACAACTGCACGTATTTTGTGAACGCATCAATATATTCTGGCCGGAGCTGAGTAAAATAAACATTTGAGACAATTTCGGATGGGTTCTTCAAGTTTATGTTTCATTTTAGGAAACCAATGCGATGACCGTAACTGGTTATAACATTTATTAGCACCCATATGTCCCAACTTTTCATGCACAGACCAAATGAGATTCTCTTCTAATGCTTTTGGAACATACCACTGCAGGCTTCCAGATTTGATACGTCGACAAACAATGTCATCGCTCAAAACATATGGTTTTACCGCTACATTTTGAAGCCTGTTCTTCAAAGTGGAAATGTCCTCATCCCTAGTCTACAGAACCCTGAACTGGACATCCAAGTCTTCGCCGTTTACGGCGGCAATCACTTGGCGCGGAAACGGGGTGGTTGAATAGGTCTTAAAAGTGATATCATCAGACGCAACGACGATAGTCGCAGAATCTTCAATGATAGAAGAGTCAGATGAAGGGGGCGAAAGAGCAACAACAAAAGCATCAACAAATATGGAAGGGTCAAAAGCTGGGGAAAGGATGGCGTTAACACGAGGCTTTACGTTGTCGGAAGGATCACCTGAAGTGGAGAAATTTGCAGTGACAGAAAGAATGGAAGCTAAAGCAGAATCATGCACCACCTCCTATACAAATTGCACTTTTTCATGAAATATTCTAAACCAATTTTCTCAGTACGTATAGCGTTGATCGAGCTAAAATTTTGTACTAAATCTTTAATAAGCATAATTATTATTATCGGGAAAAAAATAATCGATTAGCCTTACTCCCTCTACCCCCTCCCATTAAATGTGGTACAAAAAAAAAATATGACGCAATTTCACGACTATGCAAAAACTCGATTTTTTTGAAAAGTGTGAATCTAACTGATCTGAAATTTAAAAGATATCAATTGCATGGTGATGATAGTTTTATCTAGAAAAATTACCAAAACCCCCCACTCCTTGACTTGTTGGCAGATATTTTAAATTTTAAATTGGTCGGCGAACGTTTCGTGCCGAATCCAATGTTTGTAGGTTTCATAATTTTCAAGGAATTTTGTGCATTGTCCTTTTAATACGATTTGTATGGGAGGTGGTAAAAGTATTACTAGATTTTGAAACCATTGTATATCATAATCAATCAAATTTTTTTTTCCTGTTAAGACCCCCTATAGGGGCATAGGACAGAAACAACTCTCTTCCACAAGGCGCGATACTGAGCATCGGCTTTAAGCTGTTGCCAGGACTTGTTTATTCCTCTGGCTTCCTACTCAACTGCTCGCTTCCATGTGTTACATGGTCGACCAACCCGACGTCTTCCTTGAGGATTATAATCCAGAGCCTGTTTTGCGATGTTTCGCTCTGGTTTCCTCAAAGTATGACCGATCCACTGCCACTTTCGCCGTTGAATATCAGTACCTATTTTAGTCTGGCGAGTTGTACTCCAAAGTTCGTCATTGGAGATTACTTCTGGCCAGAATATTCCTAAAATGCGCCGGAGGCATTGGTTTACGAAAGTCTGTAGTTTCTTCGTAAGTCGAACGGTCACTTTCCACGTAGTACAATCATATAACAACACGGATTTGACGCATGCGTCAAAAACTCGCAGCTTTGTGCAAAGGGAGATCTCTCTTAACCTCCAGAAAGGGGAAAGGATACCGAAGGCCTGACGAGCTTTATTTAGCCGAGCCTCAACATCCTTTTCGGCTCCGCCGTCCATGCTGACAATGCTTCCGAGATAGCAAAAATCTTGCACCTCTTTCACATCCTGTCCGTTAAAAACAATCGGTGTGCTTGCGTTCGAACCCATGTGCATGTACTTGGTTTTACGCACATTTATTTTCAGACCCGCTTCTTTGCATTTAGAATGCAACGAGCGAACATTTGACTCTAAGTCCGAACTGGTATGTGCAAGCAAGCACACGTCATCAGCATAATCAAGGTGACTTAAGATGTTAAATAGTCTCCATTGAAGACCTTTACCTTCCCCACCTTCAAGTGCAGCTTTCAAGATGTCATTTATTACCACCAGAAACAGGGCTGGTGATAATATGCAGCCTTGTCTGCCACCCGTTTGCACAGGAAAGCTCTCGGACAGCTCTCCTCTATGCAAGACGCGACACCTTGCATCTTCGTAGGATTCTTTAATCATAGCTATGACCTTATCTGGAATACCTCTCCTACGCAAAGCATTCCATATGTAATCTCGCTTAACGCTGTCGAAAGCCTTCTCGAAGTCCACAAACATGAGATGTAGTGGCGAACCCATTTAGGCTGACTGCTCTAATATTATCCGTAGGGTATTTGTGTGGTCAGTACAAGACGACCCTTTACGGAATCCAGCCTGATAAACTTCGAGAGTGCTCTCGACGACATCACTAATCCTTTGAGATTTACCTTAGCCATAATTTTTTATACGGCAGTAAGTATATACCAAGCAAGTATATACCACGCCAATTGCCACAATCCCGAAGGTCGCCCTTCTTCGGAATTTTCACGATGACGCCCTCCTTCCATTCAGTCGGATATCTTCCCCCATTCCACACCTTAGTGAAGAATGGGAGGAGTATATCGGCTGTTATTTCTGGGTCCGCTTTGAGGAGTTCTGTTGGTAGTCCGTCTATACCCGGAGCTTTCCTTCCCGCCATTGACCGAATGGCGGAAACTATCTCTTCCTTATCTGGGGGATCGTCCCTAATAGAGAATTGTTGCGGTTGGATGTTTAAAAGTTGTTCTGTTTCCGGAATATCTTCATCTGACAAGATGTTTAAAATATCAGAGAAGTATTCCTTCCATCGTCGCAACTGGTGTTCACTCATATTAAGGAAAGTTCTGTTGACATCTTTCACCAGGTGGTTGGCGGTGAAATTCCTGTTCGTCAACTGTTTCATGATTTTAAATAGTGAACCCATATCCCCGAGGTAAGCCGCAGATTCTGCCTTGTTTGCCAGATCTTCAATGGCCGTTCTCTTGTCGCGTCTAACAGCCTTTTTAAGCTGTATATGAGCATCGCGGTAGTTCTGCCTCAAGTCGGGCGTTCTTTGGTTGACATCGGGTTGAGAGATGATTGCCAATTTGGCTTTTTTCCGTTTGCCAACCTTGTCCCACGTGTCTTGCGACATCCAGGGTTTCTCACCGCTTTGCACATATCCCACAGATTCTTCAGCACTAGTTAGAAAAGTGTTTCTGGTTGCCTCCCAATTGGCGTCCAGTGTGCGCATTTCATGTTCACCCAATGTGGATGACTTTGCGCGTAGAATGGTTGTGTTCGAGTTTTTTGTTGGGATCTCTGAGTTTATCCACATTAAGCTTGCGCTTTATTTGAAGAATTTGCGGTCGACGGATAGCTGCTGTACACAATCTCAAGCAGGCAACCATCAAATGATGATCGCTCCCCACGTCAGCTCCACGTTTCGCTCGCACATCGAGGAGACATCTTCTCCATCGGCTACTTATAGCCAAATGGTCAATCTGGTTCTGAGTAACACCATCAAGGGAAACCCAAGGTGTTTTATGATGGCTCTTGTGTGGAAAAAGGGTCCCTCCGATAACCATTTGCCAAGTACTACAGAACTCCACAAATAATTCGCCGTTTTCGGGTCTCTTAATCCAAGGTCATGAAGCGTCGACCCAAGGGTCACCATGCCTCTCCATGACGTGTTCTAGTCCAGTGTTGTCTGATCCAACCTGGGCGTTCATATCTCCCGAGATGATAATAATATCACCTCTTGGAACACGTTCGAAGGTGGCACTCAGTTGGCTATAAAACTCGTCTTTGTCACCAGATGTTGCAGTATTAGTTGGTGCGTAGCACTGCAGAATTGTGACGTTTCTGACAGTGGTCCTGAGCCTGACGACGATAATCCTATCCGAGATTGGTTCCCAGCTAATAAGACTGTTTCTCACTCTCGGCGTAAGGACGAACGCCACGCCATTTCTAGCTTCACTTTCAGGGCCAATGTACAGAATAGTGTTTCCGCTAGGGGTTCGTTTTTCTCCTGATACTGTCCACCTCACCTCGCTCAAGCCCAAGATTTGGATGTTATAGTGCTCCATTTCACGGTCGATCACTGATTGGCGGTGCAAGGACCGAGTAACCTCAGCTCTTCCCCCGTCATTCAATGTTCGAACGTTCCAAAAGCCAATCATAGTCCGTTTTCGAATGCCAAAAGTCGTTACCGTAGAATCAGTCCGTATCCGAGGCGATGTATCTGTTTCTCGTATCAGTTAGGGCTTAAGATCATGGGTGATAAGCCCATGATCCAGTGAGTGTCATTTTTTAGGGCAAACAGGACTGGCTGTGGGTGAATTCTACAGCCCCCATCTAACAGAGGGATACTTAGCACAGGTCCGTGGAGTCGCTAGTCTCCAAAGATAGTTGCAGGAATTGGTAAAACCTCATACTGCAACTACCCCCTTGCGGGGAAAAATCAATATCATTATACTTTGGTCAAATTTTAAGTTAATGGGATTGAGAGTTTAAAAAAAAATATGTCTTAAAATTTGGAAATTTCGTGAAATTTATATGAAGCAATGGGTAGAAGGTTGTTATCCGATACGTAAAGTTTCTCTTTTCTCAAAAAGTACATAAAATTTGGTTAAATCGATAGCTCAAAGCTTTACGTTGTAGACACGTTTGTACAGACGGTTACTCGTAATCAAGGTTTTTTTGCGACAGAAAATATTTCTGTACTTTTTGCGATTCTGTACGAGCATTTTTTCTTAGCATTACAAACGTTAGAACAAAATTAATATACTCTCAGATTTGAGGCCGTTAATGCCTGAGTGGGTTATCCCATTTCTTGGTTTGACTGAGATAATGGGGTTCCAAATTTATGCAACATTAACATAAACAACCTAAACAAGTTAATTGTAATTGGTCTTACAAATCTCTTCAGCGTTGAAAAAACCTCTAACTGTTCACTCTGGCATTAGGAATATGGACGCAGTCTTGTCTCAACTGGGAAATTTTAGTTTGGCATTAACCGCCTAATTTCATTTGGTATATGTAGAGGTGCGTCAAATTCAAATTATCAACCATTAAATAAGATATCCTATCGAATGAACCTTAAAAGGAAATAACTTCAGGTTAACATATGTAAACGGAAATTTAAAAACACATCATAATGCCTGCGTGTAGCAACATTACTATCGATCCTTCGATATTACGAACATATACGAAGCGTTCCGCGCTCAAATTTAAATTTGGTGTAAGCTAGATCCAACATAGATGCTTTTTGTGTTCCGTGCATATTTGTCCTTGAAATCGAAGCATTTGTTATCTTCTTGGTACTCCACTATCTCCTTCTTAAATTCCACCCAAACAATGATAACGATACATTATTCATGTCCTGCGAGTTTTGACATAGCACTCTACCTTTAAAAGCTCTGGATGTAAATTGCCTACTATTTTCACTTCCAGAGAGAAGAAGGAATGATTTTCAAACTTATCGAAACGATCGAGAGCGACGTTGAAAATGCAATTCCCATGTCGATATCATCGTCGGAGTCGGAGCCACAATTTGGAGAAAAACAGAGACGAATACGAATCTTCCATGAATAAGTTTTTTTTTTATTTTATTGTGTATGTTGAAGTAGGTATAGTACATGTCTTCGTCATGTTCGTCTAGAATGTGCAGAGCAAAGGATATCATACGTAAGGACAATTTAAAGGTAATCATAAATTTACATGTGTTTCGAAATCTGAAGATGTTGTTTTCTCGGAGTGATTCTTGAATTTTTCATTCTGCTAGAAACGACAAATCCCTGATATTATTTAAGGACGTATAATGCTTGATTTCAGCTGCTTTCAGATACTTCATAGAATATTGATTTAGTTTCGGATTTTTAATTTTTATACTAGATGTAATCTAAGGGTATTATATGTTTGCTCTTAAGTTTGTAACGCCGAGAAATAATGTTTGCACAGAGCGGCCAAGAATACAGAAATATTTGTTGTCGCTCAAAAATTTCAAAACCGTGTGTCCGTCCGTCTCTCGCTTAATCCATTCGCTTGCAAGCTTCGGAACACGTTGTGCTAGAAAGCTGAAATTTAGTACAAAAATTGATTGGCAAATAAGTAAGGTCAAGTTCGTGAGCATCGCTCAACCCCTTCTCCTCCATCCCATACAAAATGACACATTTTCACAACCTTATAACTAAATTTTCTTGACAAATATACATAAATGCTGATAATTTGGAATTTGAAACTTGCTAATTTTATGACAAATAAATCAAAAACAAATTGAAATAAAATCACTCCTTCTACCTTGAAGAAATACAATCCACGATTTTTTTCAGTATCTAGAAAATTTATGTAGCTGAGATTTTGTATATAGTACTTTGGTAGCAATTACAGTGATACGAGAATACATGGTTTTGATCTCACCACTCGTTCTATCATCTATCATACGAACTTATTCAATTTTACAAATTTAAAATACGAGGGGCTTGAAAGCAAAACTAATATCCATCTTTAGAAATTTTATGAAGACTGCAAATAACCTATTAAATTAATAACACACCAAATCTGTTCAATTATCTTTTGATATCAATTGTATCTAATGACTCCTACAAAGTCCTTTCATCAAGGAAAATCATCTAGCTTCAGATATATTGCATAATTTCACAGGTTTTTTGCGGTTTTTAAAAAAGTTACAAAGATGGAAAATATGGGTGTCGCTTTTCGTCCTCTCATATGACGATTTTCTCGAAAGCTAACACTTTTTCAGTGATTTTATTTGAACCTTATAAGATAGCAGTTGTCAAGAGTCTCCATATTTACAAGGGGATTTATTCCTGCAGTGATTCACAAGTGTACGTCCTACCTATTTTGGTGATCATTAGCGTAGTAGTAGTAGTTTGTATGGGAGGGGGTGGAAGGAGAGGGAGGACGCAAATAATTTTTATACTGTAGATTGAAATCGTTATGGAAGTAATATATCCCGAAATTCAGATTAATAGCTTTTATACTTTTCGAGCAAATCCATTAATTGTCGAATTGCGAAATTGTGTCATTTTATGTGGGAGGAGGTAGAAGGGGTGAAGCTAATCATCTAATTGTTTTTGGCGTTACAAAATATTTTAAATAAACATTTAGTGCACAATTTCAGCACGCTAAATTTTATACGCACTGAGTAAATTGGTTTACAGTAATTCATGACAAGTACAGTTTGTATGGGAGGTGGTAGATGGAGGAGAAGGACACGCACAATTTTTATACAGTAGATTGATAATATCATAAAAGTAATGTATTTCAAATTTTAGACTAATAGCTTTTATACCTTTTGAGTAAATCCATTTATTGTCGAATTCCGAAATTGCATCGTTTTGTATGGGAGAGGTAGAAGGGGTGAAACTAATCATCTAATTTTTTTTGGTCTGACTAATAATTGTAAATAAATACTTAGTGCATAATTTCAGCTCGCCAAACTTTGTACGCACTGAGTAAATTGGTTTAGAGTATTCCTTTAAAAAGTGCAGTTTGTATGGGAGGTGGTGGAAGGAGGGGGAGGTCACGGATAATTTTTATATCGTAGATTGATATTATCATAAAAGAAATATATTTAAAATATCAGGCCAATAGCTTTTATACTTTTCGAGCAAATCCGTTTATTGTCAAATTGCGCAATTGTGTAGGGTATAGACTAGTAGTTAGTGTGTTGGTATTGTAATGCGAAGGTTGTAAGTTCAAATCCTGGCCGGCGCAATATTCAATTTCGGCACATTGCCTGCTTGGGTATACCTTGGTTACCTCAATAAAATGAAAAATCCATAGAAAGAGGGTTGTGCGAAGGGCTAACAACCCTTCCACAATAAGTAATCAAAAATGTTAAGAAACCTGAATATCAGGAGGCTAAAGTCCGATTTGGTTTGTAGCGCCATTGTACAAGTACAATTCATTTTGTATGGGAGGGAGTAGAAGGGGTGGAGTGATTTGGCCCGTTCACGAACTTGACCTTACTTTTTTGTCAAGAACGACGCGTGCGAAATTTGAGCTTTCTAGCTCTACGCGTTCTCAAGCTACAGAGTGCACGGACGGACGGACGGACATCCGATTGTGAGATTTTTAGTGATTATTTCATTTTTTCTCCGAGCCTTATGTCTTGGCGTTACAAACTTTAGAGCGAACTTATAATACTCTCAGATTTCATCTAGAGTATAAAAATGCCCTAATCTACGGTAGAACAGCATATGCCAATAGATGAATGATTAGTGGGTAACTAACCATTAATATGCGAACTCTGGATACTAGGTGCCCTCCAGTTTTAATCAGCCTTCCCCTGATAATGCGGAGCTCTGCCAGGGTGACTCTTCTTTCTCGCGCTACTCGTGGGATTCACATGAATAGTAATACAAATAAACAAGGGGCTGATACTTTCCCCTAGGCATCACAAACGGCGACTAATACCGCAAAAGAGGTGGTAAGCGGATCAAGCACCCCTTCAGAAACTTCGCTTGAAGTGGCTGTAGAGGCTAATCTTCCGGACACTCAAACGTTCAATAGACCGCCACTTAGAGCGGATAGTAAAACCACCAGTAAGCCTCAGATCGACGAACAACTACTATCAGCAGAGCTCAAGCAATTGAGTCTAAAATAGAACAAAAAGAGGTTGAGCAGTGCCGCTAAGAGATGGTTCATGTATCACCGTAACCACGGCAAGACCACGAACGAGGCATACGACCTTGCCTGTAAGCCAATGCAAGATACATTAGCACCGGCACAGAAAAATGCGATAAAAAGAGGTAGAACCTCATCAACAACCCCGTCTTCTGCCGGAAATGTAAATAAGAGGGACAAGTCGGCAAATAAAAGCGTATAGACCTGCAGAAGAGGCTCAGCCGTTTACGTAGGGCATAAGCTATAGAGACGCAGTCAAAGGAGTTAAGATAGGTATTATACATACAGAGCATCCGCTCAAAATCTGAATTCCGGAGCAGCTAGCAGCAGTTCAAAAGTCCATCCTGGACGATATTCCAACAACAGCCATAGAGGAAACAAAGCCTCAAACCAGGGTGGATGCTAATTGTGTGCGGGGATGAGCAAACAGCATCTTGGCTGGAACATACAGCGAAGAATATTAAGCCGGACGACTCCACCAACATCAAGGAAGGAGCTTAAATAGAAATGAATAACCTAAAAGTTATTCAGGCAAATCTCCATCGTGCAGCAGCGGCCATGGACGTACTGACGTGGAGTTTTGCAAAGGAAAAATTCCATGTTGCCCTGCTACAGGAACCGAAGGCCACACAGGGTAAAATTATTGGAATAAACTGGGTAAGTTGATTTATGACAAAAGAAACGACAGGCCAAATTTCCAACAGGAGGGGTCCAAGCGGCGATATTCACCTCAACATACTTTCCTGGTAAGGAGATGCTCCACTTCAAGGTGTCAAGGAGCTAGTGGCATATAGTAAGAACCACAACATACCAGTCATCCTGGGCTACGATGCTAACGCACATCATACAATTTGGGGAAGTAGTGATATCATCAAAAAAGGTGAGTCACTTTTGGATTATCTTACTACTAACAATCTCGACGTAAGACAGCACCCCGACATTCATGAATAGTGCCAGGCAGAAAGTACTTGATCTTACCATAACAAGCCCTTGCCCAGCTGACAAGTGTGACAATTGGCACGTATCCAAAGAAGCATCACTTTCAGATCACAGCCATATCTGTTTTGAGATAAATACTTTGCTTAAATACATAAGCCAATATAGAAATCCAAAACGTACCGACTGGAATCTAAACCAGGCAATCCTTGAGTACGAAGTAGGAAGCGCAGAAGAATCAATAAGCGGTCCAGACTGTATTGATCATATAGCGAATAAACTCGTTGACTATGTAATATATGCATACAAACAAAGCTGTCCAGTTCAACACAAGAAAAGGGTTAAACAAGCACCTTAGCGGAACGCGGAACTAGCGGCAAAACGCAGAGAAACTAGAAATTGAGTAAAAACCTTTGGTAGCTGGGACGAATACAAAAACTCCCTTACTGAATAGATGATCTTCCAACGGTCTCGAGAATCCAAAAGGTGTTAGCAAAAGACACCCCGACTGATATCGGACTTTTAGAGAGATCAGATGGATCCTTAACAAAATGCAGAATGGAAACATTTGAAGTGTTACTGGCAATACACTTAATATACTGGCAATACAATTAACAATTATGAAGAGTCAGAAGAAGAGGAAAGGATGTATCGTTAAACCCCATTCAGCAATAGTATTGCTGGTAAAATCTTCACTCCGGAAAATATAAGATGGGCGATCAATACCTTTAAGCCCTACAAATAAGCCGGAGTAGATAAAATCTTCTCTGCCTTACTGCAGAAAAGGTTAGAGATCTTAATGCCAACCATGATAAAGATTTTTAAAGCAAGTTTTGCATGGGGATATATCCCAATTATTTGGAGGAAAGCAAGGGTGGTATTTGGGGAATCGTCCCATTGATCAGCCCAAGTCATATCGCCATATAAAACTCACCTCCTTCTTCGTCAAGACGATGGAGAAACTAGTGGACCTTCACATAAGAACAGGACCTAGTAAAGTATGTCATTATAAGAATCAACATGCTTACCAGAAAGGCAAATCAACAGAGTCAGCCCTTCACGGTCTAATTAGACAAATGGAAAAGGTCAAATACTATAAAGAAATTGCCCTTTGTGCATTCCTAGATATTGAAAGAGCTTTTGACAATACTCCACATGATGCCATATTAGCGGCAGATAGGAACAAAGGATTTGAGTCGGCCACGATAAAATGGATACATGCCATGCTAAGGAGCCGATTGATAATCGCGGATCTAGGTGATAGCACATTGACTGCACAGACCTATAGGGGCTGTCCCCAGGGAGGAGTATTATCCCCACTTCTTTGGTCAATCGTAGAAGATGAGCTCCTAGACCGTCTAACAGAACTATGAGGTAATAGGATATGCCGATGACCTTGTTATTATTATTAAAGGCAAATACGGTATAAAATTGGTCGAAAGGCTGCAATCTGCCTTGGAAATGATAATGACTGGTGTCAGTCTAAGAACTTGAACATCAACTCGAGTAAGACTGAGACAGTACCATTTACGAGTAGAAGAAAAATTTGCATAACACTTCCTTCTCTAAATGGAACGTCAATACCATTTTCAGATGAGGTCAAATATTTAGGTGTGATACTTGATAACAAGCTCAACTGGAACAAAGATATGAAATGGACTCACGCCAAATCATTAAAGGCGTTTTGGACCTGCAAAAGTATATTTGACAGAAAATGGGGCTTACAGCCCAAAATGGGGCTGGTGCTACAGAACAATCATCCTCCCAATTGTTACATAAGGATCAACAGTCTGGTGGACGAAAATGTTACAACAAATAGCGCAACTTCTTGTCTCGTCGCAGCGCCACAGCCCCTTTTGGGCCTTGGCTTCCCGTAGCCGAAGTCTCTAGCGATCTCGGTCCAGTGACCGCGTCCTCCAATTTTGAAATCCGAGCAGCGATGAACAGTCTTCGTCAACAGAGTCGGACCAGATTTCCCTGGGCTTTCCCACTGGCCTCCGGCCCTCCGTTTTTCCCTCGAATACCTTTTTAGGTATTCGAGTTTCGTCCATCCTTTGTACATGGTCAGCCCATTGCAGCTTCCGCAGTCTGATGATAGTGAAAACCTCTGGTTCGTCGAATATATCATACAGCTCACTGTTGTATCTAGTTCGCCATCGGTCACCATCACGTTTCGCTCCAATTATTCGTCTCAGGACCCGTCTTTCGAAAGCGTTCAACATATTTGCGGATGCTTGTGTAAGGGTCCATGTTTCGCATCCGTAGCAAAGCACAGGTCTTACTATTGATTTGTAGACTTGGAGTTTGGTCTTCCTGTGTACGCAGCTGGCTTTAAGAATAGCTAAGACTGAATAATACGTTTTATTTGCAAGCTGGATTCGTCTTTTTATTTCGTTCGTTTCATTTCCACTCTTTGTCAATTTTGTGCCTAAATATATGAATTCGTCCACATTTTCCAAATTATATTCGTCAATTGTAATGTTTTGTCTATTGCGGGTCCTTTTCCTTGTTTGTGTCATTATTTTCGTTTTTGTTTCATTGATTTTCAGGCCAACTTCTTTTGCTGCTTGATCGAGGCTTAGTAGAATTTCTTTTGCGGATGTGAAAGAGCGTGATAATATGTTGATATTGTCCGCATAACCCACTATCTGGCTGGATTTATAAAGCAGCGTACCTCTTGTGTCAACGGGTAACTTTCTGATGACGTATTCTAAAGCTAGGTTAAAAAGCAGAGGGGCCAGCCCATCACCCTGTTTTAGTCCGACATTTGTGTCAAAGGCATCAGTTAGTTGGTTGTTGACTCTGACTTGTGATGTTGTTGATGTCATCGTCATTTTGGTCAGTCGGACTAGTTTTGCTGGGATACCAAAATGCAGCATTATTTTGTACAGTACGTTTCGATCAATACTGTCGTATGCTTGTTTAAAGTCCACAAAAACCTGGTGAACGTCGATGTTGAATTCCCAGCATTTTTCAAGCACTTGCTTGATCGTAGTTTTCGCTGCAGTTTACCTCCCTTTTTGTGGATAGGGCAAGTAATGCATTGGCACCACTCCTCCGGTATTTGCTCCTGATTCCAAATGTACTGAATCACTTTATGGATGGCATTTCGGGTGCAGCTTCCGCCATATTTAATTAATTCCGCTGGAATTTCGTCGATGCCCGGCGCTTTATTGTTTTTCTGGCTTCTGACGGCAAATTCGACTTCTTCCAACGTTGGAGGATCCAGTGGGCATTTGTCGGAGGTTTGGAGACCTATCAGCTCCGATGTTCGGGAGCCGTGTGCGGGATTAAGGAGTTCTTTAAAGTATGACGCCCATCTTTCCTTAATCTGACTATCCTCGGCGATGATAGTGCCATTTCTGTCTTTACAGAGGGTTGTCTTAGGCTGATATCCACGTCTTAGGCTTTTCACTACCTTGTAGGCTTGTCTTGTTTTATTGCTCGCAAGATTGTCATCGATATTTCTCAATTGGCCGTCATAATATTTTCTTTTCTTACATCTAATGACCTTATTTGCTACTCGTCGGAGATTTTCGTAGTTTTCTCTCTTCGTTCTGGTATTCCTTTCGAGAAACTGTCTGTACGCCTGATTTTTCTTATCTAACGCATCCTGGCATTCGTCGTCGAACCAGTCATTTCTTTTGCGCCGAGCTTCATACCCAACCACTTGTTCCGCAACGGTCTTTATGGTTGCCTTTATATCCATCCAAACTTGGTTCACAGGCTTCGGTATGTCATCCTGCAGAATCGGAGTGAGCTCTCTTTCAAGCGCTGCTGCGTAATTTTCCGCAACTGACGCAATTTGGGGCTTTTCGATGTCGAACTTACGAAGAGGGCTGGTCATTGTTTGATACGCCTTTGACATACGACATCGATATTTGGATTTGACCAAGTAGTGGTCCGAGCCACAATTTGCTCCTCTGAATGTTCGAACGTCAATGATGCTGGAGGCCCATCTCCGCTGGATAAGGACATGGTCTATTTGGTTAAAGGTATTGCCATCTGGTGATGCCCATGTTCTTTTATGGATGCGTCGATGTGGGAAGCATGTCGAACCTATAACTATGTCTCTGCTGCATGCAAAGTCTATCAGGCGCTGGCCGTTGTCGTTACTTTCGTCGTGGAGGCTATGCCCTCCAGTTGTTCCACGATGAGTCTCTTCGTTCCCGACCTTAGCGTTGAGGTATAAGTATTATTTTAACGTCGTTTGAGGCAATGAGTCGAATAGCCTTTCAAGGCTCGTATAAAAGGCATCTTTCGTTTCCTCATCTTTTTCTTCCGTCAGGGCATGTACATTTATTAGCCATATTTTGAAGAATTTCGTTTTGATGCGGATCGCACACATCCGTTCGTTAATTGACTTGAAGTCGATGACGTGTGATTTGAATTCCCTATCCACAATAAAGGCGACTCCAAATTCACGGCTTCCTGAGGCCTTCCCACTTTTAAAAATTGTGTGCGATCTCATGTCCTGAATCTCGCTACCAGTCCATTTCGTTTCCTGGACTGCCAACACATTTAATTTGTACTGACTAGCCTGTTGTAGTAATTCTTTAACAGCACCAGGTTTTTTTAATGATCTGATATTCCAGGATCCAAAACCATAGTCCGTTATACGTTTGCGCGGTCGTTTTCGTTGGTCCAATCCTATCCGAGGCTTCGTCTTGGGTTCCAAAACAATGAAGATTTTTTTATGGTGACAGGGGAGTTAACCCTTCGCCCAACCTCCGCTCTGGAGGAGTGGTTATTATTGTTGTTTCCGTTATCAGGCGCGGAAAACTCGCCTTCACCCTCCTATGTTAGCAACTCTCAAGTGAGAGTTCCCAGCGGCCACCACTAGGAGGTGTAGGTAGGATTCGGTAGCAGAGCTGACGATGTTCTTACAGTAGGCTTTTCTCGGCTTTTAATACTTTATTGGAAACCAGTAAACCAATGCAGACCCGAGACCTTTTACTACCATTTGGCCAGCACAACTTATATTACAAAAAATTCAAAGACAAGCGTGTCTTAGTATCACAGGTGCAATGAGAACCTGCTCTACTGCGGCAATGGAAATATTCCTGAACATCCCTCCGATACATCTCTAAAAAAAAGGAGGCAATAAAATGGGTGCTACGCATAAAGAGGGATAATAATTAGAAATCGGGAGATTTTAGAAGTCACCTCCAAATTCTTAAAAATCCGAGAATTGAGGTTTTAACCTCAACATTATCAGACACTATGCAAACAAAATTCAACTTAGAAACCCCATTCAAAGTAATAATCAGAGAACGCAAGGATTGGCAATCCATGCTACCTGATGTGGAAGAGGGATCAACCATCTGGTACACAGATGGTTCGTGCACCTCGGAGGGGACTGGAGCTGGAGTCACAGGTCCTAATTTTTCGGTTTCAAAACCTCTTGGTAATGAAGCCACAATCTTCCAAGCCGAACTTACTGCAATGGAGCTATGTATCCAAGAGAATATTAGGAGAGCTCATCGCAACAAATCTATTTATATCTTATCGGATAGTCCGGCAGTTCTCAAAGCTCTTGCATCCAACAAACACGGAGGCTTGTTTGGGACTGCCTTCAAAACCTAATCATTCTGGGAAGGAGGAACAAAGTAACGTTAATGTGCGTCCCAGGACATACGGGGATTGAAGAGGTGGATCTCCTCGCAAGAAATGGCACAGAAACAAATTTTATTGGACCAGAGCTATTCTGTGGAAAATTAAAAGGACACTTCAACCTTATACTTAGAGAGTGGATTGAACAAGAGCATAGAATCTACTGGAATAGAATTTCTGGCTTATCAATCTCAAAGAAGTTTATCCTACTGGAATAGAATTTCTGGCTTATCAATCTCAAAGAAATTTATCCTACCACAAAAAATAGGATATTCTAAAATTCAGCAAAAGTGACATTAGTATCAATCGGCCTATGGACGGGGCATAATGGGGTAAACCACCACCTCAAAAATCCGGCATCTGCCGTCTCCGTTTCAGAGACTCAAAAACGACAGAGCATGTCTTATGTCACTGCGAGGCAGTAGCAAGGAAAAGATTCAATCTTCTAGGAAAGGGTTTCCTTACAACTGATGAACTAGCCAACATGGTTCCTTTACATATACTTAGATTAGCCA
Source organism: Chorisops tibialis (assembly GCA_963669355.1). Classification (NCBI taxonomy): domain Eukaryota; kingdom Metazoa; phylum Arthropoda; class Insecta; order Diptera; family Stratiomyidae; genus Chorisops; species Chorisops tibialis. The sequence goes on from OY770262.1 coordinate 247,094,473, forward strand.
AAGCTACAGAGTTATGGTAGGGTAAAGGGGCAATAAACGCACAATATACCAAAAAGGTCGCGGTGCTCCCAAGTGTTCCTCTAAATAAAATAAAAATATAAGATATTTGAATTCCCACACTCCGCCTACTTCTCCCAAACCAACTGCACAATTTCAAGAAAAAAAATTAACCAATTTTCTCAGTACCTAAAAATAAGTTCGATACCAGCACTCATTCGATCACCTCCCATACGAAACGGCACAATTTCAAAACTTGATAATATGTCGATTTTCTTGGAAAGCATAAAGGTTACTGATCTAATTATTAAATAAAATTAAATAATTAGTATTTTTTCTATCGATTTTATCTACCTCTGTAAAAATCGTTGAAATCCCCTACCTCTTCAGCCACCTCGCACACAAAAGTTACAGTTTGATTATACGCTTTGGAACTATTTTCAAGGCAATGCTGCTCTATTTAGTCGTAAAATAAATATGCATATCTAGGTTGTTGATTTAGCAGAAAAACCCTTAGAAGGCTAAACTCACTGAAACTTTGATTCCATATGAAGAGTCGTATGATTGAAGTTTACCCGCAGTTTTCTTCTGAGCACCGGCCTTTAGTTGTCGCCAGGGCTTTTTTATTCTTCCGGCCTTCTGCTCAAGTTCTCGCTTCCACATGCTACATGGTCGACCCACCCGACGTTTTCCTTAAGGATTATATATAATCTAGTGCTTGTTTGCTGATGCTTCGCTCTGGTTGTGTGACATTCATCATTTCCGCTTTGAATATCAATGCCAATTGTGGTCTCTAGCGTGATGTGTAAAAATCGTTCAATAGCGTTAATCCTTCAACTACCTCCCGTACACATAAAACTCACTATTTCGTCTAGAGTAACAAAAGATTGGGCTTTATGCCTTATTGTAATTTTGGTATGGTTTTAAATTAATATTTTAGAGTCACTGATCAAATTAAATTGTCAATCGTTCTCCCCATAGTGTCTTAAAAAAAGAAAATTGTTCGAAATACCTAACATTTATTTCTTCAGTCATGGTTTAATCATATCTGACTACATAACATATGTAAATAATATAAAATTTCTTTTTGAATCATGCTGAATATTTCGATTAATTTAAAATTACTGATCATCGTGATAGATTATCCTTAATTTTCTTTTGGTTTCGAATCACCAAAATTAAATTCTGCAATTAATTTCCAAAAATCCATTGAGAATGGCTACTAAATTTCAAGAAACTGATTTTAATTGAAGAATAGTTCTTTAGTTTCAAATGTAAATTATAATATTTACATTAAGTGGCTGAGAAAAAAGTCAAAGTTTCAAATTTAAGATAAAATTTTTCGATATGAAATTAACGAGTTGTAGCCTGCAAATTATAATAATCCTTGCGCGAGCCAACTGGAGAGGGCGGGGGTGTTGAAGTAGTAGGCTTGCGCCTGCAAGGAGGTCCAAATATTTTGATATTCTTTTCCACAGGATGAGTTGAAGATGCTGTGTAGCCTGCGATAGTTGACGTCTTGCGATCACAATAACAAAATTAACTTGAAAATTGAATTGATTACGTGCTTGCTAATGTATTTTTGAGGAGTTTTTTTCTTCTTCCGTCACGAACATTCGCATTGAAAGAGGAAGGAAATCCTCTCTCAAATGGAGTTATGTTAAATTTTCCTGACGGACTCGCTCTCGGCTTTACTGTTCTTCAAAATAATATACGGATATACCACTTGTTGACTAGATACTTTACGAACTTGAATTTTTTTTTATCTTATTTTTATTTTTACCCTAAGGAAAACCTAAGTTTAAAGCTTGGGGGAGAGAGGGATTTGATAAAGATTATTCGTTACGCATATTGTTTTGAAACAGAGAAGTGAAAGCATTAAATTTTTATTAACTGTGTAGCAGCGTTTAGAGAAAATGAAAACCACAGATGAGAGAAAAGTGATAGAAGAAGGAATAATATTGCTCTTCCTTATAAGGAAGAGTATACTATGGAATATTTGAACAAGCAGAGACTGCTCCCTAAGGTGCTTTCAATTGTGGAATTCCATTGTGTACTTTTATAATGGATAAGTGTATAGAAATCGCAAATGGAAATTTTTAATTTCAGAAATTAGTTGAAAACTTTATGCCGAAATAAGTTGTCGAGATTTTCTGTTTTTTTTTTACGGAATGACTTGTGTTATAGGCAATTTCGGCACAAAATCAGTCATGGATAGAAGTAATAGGATTGGGATGGTAGAGGAAGGAGAGTGAGAATGATCAAAAACATCACTACTCAATTTTTCTTCTTCAATGGTACGAAATCCCAAATCGGATCTTGCCCACCCAATCTACAGTCTCTTCGCAAAATTCTAATGGGTTTTTGAAGGTATTACAATTTAACACAAAAATTTACATACAAAATATGCAGATTAGTCACGGATATATGGACGCAGGAAACACTTTCGGAGGATGGGCGTATGAGCATCATATGTCCAATTTATAAAAAACTCTTCTGCGAAAATACCGAAAAATATCTTTGTTCTGTACGTCTTATAAGATTTTGACGAAAATCCTGAGAATTGAGCCCAATGCTGACAAAGTAATTGGTGAATATCAAATCAGATTTAGAGCTGGTCGATCGTCGATGGACCCGAATATTTTCAGTTAAACAGGTGCTGGAAATATAATATTGATGCATGCACCAGATATTTGTTGACTTCAAGCAATCATACGACAGTATCGACAGGCGAGTACTGTATAAAGTCATGTTGATGTTTGGAGTCGCACCGAAATTGGTTCGGCTTACAAGAATGACAATGAACAAGTCTTTGTCACAAGTCAGAGTAGCAACTGATCTGACTTCCAGCTTTAAAACAGACAGCTTTAAGCAATGCGACGGCCTCGCACCAATGCTTTTCAACTTGACACTCGAATATGTCGTTCGGCCACTTCCCGTTGACACCAAGGCAACACTATGCTTCAAATTCACACAACTAGTAGCATAGGCCGACGATGAAGATATCCTTGCAAGATCTCGTTTTTTTATACCTAGGGGTTAATGTATCGAAGAAGGGAGGCGCACCCATCGAAATTAAAAGAAGGATTATGATGGCAAATAAGACGTATTATTCGGTACTTCTAATAATCAAAAACAAAAAAGTACACAAGTAAAACTGAACTAAAAACATAACAGGGCTACGATTGCGCGTAAAGCGCAATCTTACGATACTCTAGATGAAATAGAATTTTTTGTGATCCCAAGAAATTTTGTATGGGGAGTGTTAGATGGGATGATAGCATTGAACTAATTTTTTCGCCATCATGCTAAAGTAGCTATGAAAATGTTTTATGCAAAATGCTTACTCCAAAAACTGAATGGGAACTGAGAAAATTAGTGAGTTAGATTTAGTGAAAATGTGCAGTTTGTATGGGAGGTGGTAGAAAGAGTGGTGGGATTTTAATGATTTTTTCAGAAATAGCTAGGAATATTATAAAATTGGCATCCCTTAAATTTCAGACTAGTGCCATTTATACTTTTCAAGAAAATCGATTTTTTGTGAAGTTGTGAAACTGTGTCATATTGTATGGGAGGGGGTAGAAGCAGTGAAGCAAATCAAATATTTTTTTCTCATCTTAGTAATAATATTAATTAAATATTTATTACAAAATATGAGCTCAACAAATGTTATATGTTCTGAGAAAATCGGCTTAGAGCATTTCAGGAAAAAGTGTAGTTTGTATGGGAAGGGGTGGAAGGAAAGGGAGGAAGCAAATAATTTTTCTACTGTAGATTTAAATCATTAAAACAGTAATATATACCAAAATTCAGATCAATAGCTTTTATACTTTTTGAGTAAATCCATTTATTGTCAAATTGCGAAATTGTGTCATTTTGTATGGGAGGGGGTAGAAAGGGTGAAGCTAATCATCTAATTTGTTTTGACCTTACTAACAATTTTAAATAAATGTTTGGTGCACAATTTCAGCCCGCTGAATTTTATAAGCACTGAGGAAATTGGCTTAGAGTAATTCATGATAAGTGCAGTTTGTATGGGAGGTGGTAGAAGGAGGAGGACCACACGCATAATTTTTATATGGTAGATTGATATTATTATAAAAGTAATATATTCCGAATTTCAGGCTAATAGCTTTTATACTTTTTGAGCAAATCCGTTTATTGTCAAATTGCGTAATTGTGTCATTTTGTATGGGAGGGGGTAGAAGGGGTGGAGCGATTTGGCCCGTTCACGAACTTGACCTTACTTTTTTGTCAAAAACGACGTGTACAAAATTTGAACTTTATAGCTCAACGCGTTCTCAAGCTAGAGAGCGCACGGACGGACGGACGGACATCCGGTTTTGAGATTTTTGAGTGATAATATTAATTTCTGTATTCATCATTTTTTTCTCCGAGCCTTATTTCTTGGCGTTACAAACCTTAGAGCAAACTTATAATACTCTCAGATTCCATCTATAGTATAAACATAACAGAACTAAGATTGTGCGATACTCTATATGAAAGAGAAAATTTTGAATTTAAGAAATTTTGTAAGGGAAGTAGCAGGGTGGGGGAGTGACAACATTGAACTAATTTCTATTTCTAAGCTATCAAAATGTCTTATACAAACATAAGAATTCAAAAATTTAATAGGTACTGAGAAAATTGGTGTATTAGATTTAGTGAAATTGTGCAGTTTGTAGGGGAGGTGATAGAAGGAGGGGCGAGTACTTAATGATTTTTCAGAAATAATTGTAGACATCATTCCATTGACAAGTTTTAAATTACAAATCAATAGCAATCATACTTTTCAGGAAAATCCACTTTTTGTAAAGTTGTGAAATTGTGTCAGATTGTATGAGAGATGGTAGATGGAGGGAAGGTAATCGTCTAATTTTTCTGGTCTTACTTATTTATAATTATATATATACGCACTGAGTAAATTGGTTTAGAGAATTTCATGAAAAGGGGCAGTTTGTGTGGGAGGTGGTGGAAGGAGGGTCCCCACAAATAATTTTTATATAATATAGATTGAAATCGTAAGTAATATATTCCAAATTTCACATCACTAGCATTTATATTTTTCGAGCAAATCCGTTTATTGTTGCAAAATTTTATTTCGATAAATTTTAAGCGCACCGAGTAAATTAGCATTTCATGAAAAAGTGCAGTTTGTATGGGTGGTGGTGGTGGTGGAAAGAAGAGGAGGACACAAATAATTTTTATGTAGTAGATTGAAATTATCATAAAAGCCTAAATTTCAGATCAACAGCATAATACTTTTCGAGCAAATCTGTTTATTGTCAAATTGCGAAATTGTGTAACTTTGTATGGGAGGAGGTGGAAGGGGTAAGGCTAATCGTCTAATATTTTTTGACCTTTCTAATAATTCTAAAAAAATTGAAAGAGACCGTTTCGGTCTCTGCTGAGACCTTTATCAAACAGGTCTCAGCAGAGACCGAAACGTTACGAATAATGAAGCGTAACAGTGTAGAATCCGGAAATCTTTTCTTTCAATTCGAAATGTACTGTGAAAACATTCACCAAACCAATTCTAAATAAATGTTTGTTCCTCAATTTGATCTCGATCAATTTTATACGCACCGAGTAAATTTGTTTTGAGCATTTCATGAAAATGTGCAGTTTGTACGGGAGGTGGTGGAAGGAAAAGGAGGCTTCAAATAACTTTTTTCCAGTAGATTGAAATCATAATAAATGTATTATATTCCAAATTTCAGATCAAGAACATTTATACTTTTGGAGCAAATTCGTTTATTGTTAAAATGCGAAATTGTGTAATTTGGTATGAGAGGGAGTAGACGGGGTGAAGCGATTTGCCGCGTTTGTTGGAATTATTTGTTTTTGATTAATTTTTTTTCTCTCCAGGGAATTAAAATTTTCTATCATAAGTCACTCACTGCATAAATTTTAATTTCGTTGTGATTTTTTTTCCTGTTCCTAAGTATGTTAGGTATGTTGTATTAGTTCATTTTTTTTTTACAATTATCATAAAATAAAATAAATGTAATCATTATAATAATAAATAACTAATAATAATAATAATATTTAAAAAAATAGATTCAAATTTGGTTTGGAAAAAAATATGAACAAAAAACTGCCAGGGCAGCACTGCTGTAAAATATTTTGGCGCCAAAAATTGTCGACGAGACTGAAACGAAAGCCGTTGATTCCTTTCGTCTGCCGGCCCAATTTAAAACAACGAAAAAGTTTTTCGGGGACGGGCAATAGAATTGGCAGGATCGTTTTTTTTTGCGTATAAAGCACTAAAATAAAATCCGGAAAGGTAAAAAAGTGAATGAATCCTGCGGAAATTTTTTTTTTGGACTATTTATTTTTGTTGCGAAGTGAATACTAAAGTGAATAATAGTAATGCGAGAATAAAAAAAGAAAATAACACTAACTAAAAAAAGGCAATAAAAAGTGAAACTATAAATACTCAGCCACATATAAATTTGTTTGAGTTAATAACCCATATTAATAAATGAATAAATGCTTCGCATCCAATAACGACCTATATCTACAATAAAGGATACCACTGGAAGGACGAAGGGTCCCAACGATTACAAGTAAATAGATCTAAGATATTAAAATTAAATAAAAAATTTTGAACTAAAACTATAATACCTGGTTCTTTTGTCTTTTTAACATAAAGAAAATAAAAGGACGGAAACATTTTAGTTACACATATTATAATTTTCAGTGTGAAGATTTTTGTTAAAGACTGCGGAACAGAGTAGTTCAATCTTTTTTTCGCGAAATATTGCACTATCAGTGAGTGAGGAACTCATAAGAGGGTTCCTGGGCTTTCTTCGGAGGTTAGGTAAGTATTTATCCGAGTCATGAGTCATACGCGAAAAAGGAATTTTCCGCTAATTGCCAGTAGCGGCATTGAAATCATCCGGTTGGGCGGATTTACCGCTTAAAGTAGTACGGGATCGTCATGGTCCTTTTGCCGTTCCTGTAATGTCACCACGAACTAGGATGAGAATTTCTTGGGCCAATGACCTACACCCAAGCTCCAGAGCCACTGGCAAAATCGTGCTGCCCCGGCCTAAGAAATTCTTATTATCTGCTAGCGGGATGAAGGATTCCTTTCGTACGGCGAATGGATTTATATCTCCGAAACCGTTGAAGATAGAATGTTCGTTTTTGGTGGATAGTTGATTGGGTAAGTGAGCTCCATTATCTAAATTTTGGAGAGTGTCAGGTGGAAGGGGGAGGCGGGGGAGGGAAAGAGTCAATCCTGTTATTTAAAATCGGATAGTTCTCTAAGAGTACCACAAAGTTTATAACGCTAAGAAATTAGGCTCGGAGAAAAAAATAAACTGCTAACAAGTCGAGCCCAACTTTATTATTGTTGACACAAGTTGAGGAAGGTTAAGGTTAAAGAAGACTAGGTGGAACCCCCTTTCACAAATGAAATCCCCTTAAGGGTAGGGATGTGGTGAATTTAACACTTAATTGCGAATACGATCAATAGCTCCTGTACATTTAATTAATATTTCATTAGTATGTGCAAGTTTGGTTTCTTATGAGGGGTGGGGAAGAGGTGATATTTAGAGTGGGTGAAAGTTAATAATTTATAATTGACTGCTTGAACCACTTCCAATATTCTCTGTATAAAATTTCAGTTTCATAAAATTTTCATAAAATTCGGTGTATTTTATATTCGCGAAACGACTCATTTGTATGGGAGGTGGTAGGTAGGGTAAGGTAATCGAAAAATTTGTGATGCAGTTCTATTTCGTTTCACTTATGAGGTGCTCACACTGTGTTTCACATATCAAGTTCGTAGCTTTTAATTTGTTGGCTATTAGTTGATTTATTGAAATTGGTCGAAATATAATTTTGTATAGGAGGGGGTAGAAGGAGAGGCACGATATTAAAATGTTTGACGAAGTTTCATTTCAACTATTTTAAAAAGTTTTTGTGGAAAATTTCAAACACCTCTTAATATTTCATACTTTTAAGGAATTCTTTTAAATGCATTTTGCAAATTTTCAAGTTTCTACCATAAAATTTTATTCAATAATTTTCAGTTTATGTTTTTTTTATTGCACATGACACACCTTGAGTACGTTAGATTGAGGAGGTCGGTGCATTTCAATTGTGGAATTTGTATTATCTTTTTCTTTGTGTATATCAAATAAATGAATTCACAGGAAAAATTTAAGCTTTGTATCTTTCACCAGAGCCCTTAAAAAATCACTCAAAATTTTCGACATTTTTACTTACCACCTCCCTCATCTGACACATCTCATCTCTTTAACCAAAATTAGAGACTATGTAGTTCTACAATCTAACAGAATTTTAATTTGATACCTGTAATCAGTATTGAGATATAACGGTTTGAAATTTCGGACAGTGCACCATTTTTGAAATGCTCCACATTTTCCACACTACTATTATGACCAAATGTTATATTTATACTCTAGATGAAATCTTAGCCAAGGGTACAGAAATATTTGTTGTCGCTCAAAAACCTCGATTCCGAGTGACTGTCTGTCTGTCTGTCCGTCTGTCTGTCTGTCCGTCTGTGCGTCTGTCTACAGCATAACTCTCGAAAGCTTTGAGCTATTGTGCTAAAAATTGTTGTGTCTCATTTTTAGCAAAAAAGTAACTTTAAGTTCGTGAATGGGCCACATCCCCCACTCCTTCTACCCCCTCCCATACAAATTTCATGAAATTTCGAAAAATTAAGAAATTTATTTTCTTTGAAACTATTTAAGCTACCAACTTGAAATTTAGGTCAAAGTATTATGATGTAGATGTCATTAATACCACGGAATATTGACCCGATCCCTTCACTTCTTCTACTCCCTCCCATACAAATGGTCAATTTTGAAAAATATATATTTTCGATTATTTTTGAAACTAGTAAAGCTGAAAAAACGAAATTTTGTCAGAATTAATTCTACTATAATTGCAATTTATTTTAAAAATAAGTATCAACTTCACCTTACTCCTTCTACCCCCTACCATACAAATTTCACGAAATTTTGAAATTTAAATTAAATTAGTTTTCTTCGAAACTGTTAAAGCTATCAACTTGATATTTTGTACAAAGTATACAAATAGAAATATTAATAATGCGAAAAAAATTTGTTTTGATTTGTACACTCCTTCTACCCTCTTCCATACAAATGCAGAATTTTTGTTAAATGCATTTCAACGATTTCCATTCAAACTAGAAAAAGTACAAACTTCAAATGTTGCCAGAATTCGTTTTTTAATAGTTTTAATAAGTGTTAGGAAAAATTATCAGCTCCGCTTCACTCCTTCTACCACCTCCCACACAAATATCTCTATTATATATTAAAGAAAAGCATTTCTCCTTCAAGTATATGAGCTATCGACTTTGAAATTGAATCAAAGCATGGTGATAAGGATGATGATAAGCAGTTTCAAAATAATCTTAAACGCTCCACTTCCTCTGCCACCTCCCATACAAATGTCTCAATTTAAGGAAAACCATTACCAATTTCTTTAAAAATAATGAAAACTAAAAACTTTAAATTCAGCAAAAAACGTTTTGCATGCCATGTCCAGTGTCATATACGAAAAATACAAACCTCCCTCTCTACTTCTACCACCTCCCATGCAAAAGTCTCTATTCACTATTCGAAAGAATTTGAGATTACATATTTTCCGGTATATTAAAGTCATTTCAATCTCATCTAGAGTATCATATGATTGGGCTTTAAGCCCAATCATAATTCTGTTATGTTTTTTTTAAGTCGCTAGTATAACTTTATATCTGTTCCAAGTTTCAATTTTACAGTCGAGATATTATATTTAAGTGTTTTTCTTTGCAGGTCCCCTCCTCCCTTCGACTCTCCCCTTCACAAAAATAATTAAACCGATTCAGGTGGATCTGTATGCCACTTTAATTGTCCCAAAATATGAATTTTTTATGGTAAAAAGTTTCGAAGATATAATAATTTAAAATTCGGCCGACAATTTGCCTTTAGCCCACGCTTTTCGAACCCCAGTGGAAAAAAGAATTAAATTATTTTTAAAGTTTATCCCACAAATCTCTCTCTGAAGTTTAGAATATAATACTTCTATGATGATTTCAATCTACTCTATAAAAATTATTTGTATCCTTCCCCTCCTTCTACCACCTCCCGCACGAACTATACTTTTTCATGAAATACTCTAAACAAATTTACTCAGTACGTTTAAAATTTATCGAGCTGAAATAGATAATAAGACTTACAAAAAAATAAACGATTACCTTCACTCCTTCGACCCCCTCCCATACAATCTGGCACAATTTCACAACTTTACAAAAAGTTGATATTCCTGAAAAGTATGAATGCTCTCGTCCTGCAATTTAGAACATGTCAAAAGCGTGATTTTCATAGTCATTTCTGAAAAAGTAATTAGGAACTCGCATCCCCTTCTACCACCTTCTATACAAACTGTACAATTTCATTAAATCCATCGCACTAATTTTCTCAGTAGTTTTTAAAATCAAAAAATATCTCTTTCATCTAGAGTATCGCACGATTGGGCGTTGTACTCCTGTTATGTTTTCTTTTTTCGGGTAGCAAATTTTTTTTTCCCGAGTCGAGCGCAATACTTTATTATTAAAATAATAAAGTAATAAATGATACAGAATTTCATAGCTCGAGAAGGCGTTGAGCTAGAAAGTTCAAATTTTGTAATCGACTTTCTGACCAAAAAGTAAGATCAAGTTCTTGAGCGGGTCAAAACGCTTCATCGCTTCGACTGCGTCTAACACAAAAAGACACAATTTCGGAATTTAATAAAAAACTCATTTTATCGAAAATTATAAAAACTATAGACATGAAATTTCTTATTTTTATGATGACGTAAATCAACAGCATAAAAGCCATTTGAATTGCCGCACTTCTTTTACCACCTCCCATACAAAATGTAGTTTATACTGAAATTCTATACACTAATACGTAAAACATTTATCGAAATCAAATTTTTTTCTAAATCCTTATTTATATAAAAAAACATAACAGATTTATGATTGGGCGTAAAGCCCAATCATATGATGCTCTAGATGAAATTGGAAAGATTTTATTGTACCGGAAATATGTCATCTTAAATTCTTTCTAGTAGTGAATTGTGACTTTTGTATAGGAGGTGGTAAAAGCAGAATTTATATGGGAGGTGGTAGAAAGAGTAAGGCGAAGTTCATATTTTTTTCAACATTTATTGCAATTATTAAGGGATAAATTGTGGCAAAATTTTAAGCTTGTACTTTTTCTAGTTTCAATGAAAATCGATTAAATGCATTTAACAACATAACAGGGCTACGATTGCACATAAAGCGCAATCTTACGATACTCTAGATGAAATATAATTTTTTGTGATACCAAGAAATTTTGTATGAGGAGTGTTAGAAGGAATGATAGTATTGAACTAATTTTTTCCCCATCATGCTAAAGTAGCAATAAAAATGTTTTATACAAAATGATTACTCCAAAAATTGAATGGGAACTGATGGGAACTGAAAAAAAATAGTGAGTTAGATTTAGTGAAAATGTCCAGTTTGTATGGGAGGTGGTAGAAAGAGTGGAAGGATTTTAGTGATTTTTTCAGAAATAACTAGGAATATTATAAAATTGACATCCCTTAAACTTCAGACCAGTGCAATTCATACTTTTCAGGAAAATTGATTTTTTGTGAAGTTGCGAAACTGTGTCATATTGTATGGGAGGGGGTAGAAGCAGTGAAGCTAATCAAATATTTTTTTCTGATCTTAGTGACAATTCTAATTAAGTATTTATTACAAAATATGAGCTCAATAAATGTTATGAGTTCTGAGAAAATCGTCTTAGAGCATTTCATGAAAAAGTGTAATTTGTATGGGAGGGGGTGGACGGAGAGGAAGGATGCAAATAATTTTTATACTGTAGATTGAAATCATTATGAAAATAATACATCCCAAAATTCAGACTAATAGCTTTTATACTTTTCGAGTAAATCTATTTATTGTCAAATTGCGAAATTGTGTCAGGGGGTAGAAGGGGTAAAGCTAATCGTCTAATTTTTTTTGACCTTACTAACAATTTTAATTAAATATTTGGTGAATAATTTCAGCCCGCTAAATTTTATACGCACTGAGTAAATTGGCTTAGAGTAATTCATGACAAGTATATTTTTTATGGGAGGTGGTAGAAGGAGGGGGAGGATACGCATAATTTTTATACGATAAATTTATATTATTATAAAAGTAAAATATTCCAAATTTCAGGCCAATAGCTTTTATACTTTTCCAGCAAATCTGTTTATTGTCAAATTGCGCAATTGTGTCATTTTGTATGGGAGGGGGTAGAAGGGGTGGAGCGATTTGGCCCGTTCATGAACTTGATCTTACTTTTTTGTCAAAAACGACGTGTACAAAATTTGAACTATTTAATTTTTTGGCATCAATGACACTTTGTATACTTTTCTCAAAATTTATAGTTGATAGCCTTGACGATTTTGGAGAAAAATAATTTTGTTCAAATTCTGAAATTTGTATGGGAGGGGGTAGAAAGAGTGACGTGAAGTTAAAAATTCTTTCAAAATCGGTTGAAATTGAAATAAAATTAATTTTGACAAGAATTGGTTCTCCTAGCTTTGCTAGTTGCGATGCAAACCGAATAAATGCATTTTTGGAAATTGTACATTTGTATGGAAGGGGTAAGAGGATCCCAATACAGAGTAAGGGGATCAGATATTTTTTGACAGTAATGATATTTACATTGTAATATTATTGCCTAATTTTCAAGTCAATAGCTGAAACGGTTTCGGAGAAAAATCAATTTCTTTAAATTTCGAAATTTCTTGAAATTTGTATAGGATGGGGTAGAAAGAGTAGGGGGATATGGCCCCTTCACGACCTTAAAGTTTCTTTTTTGCTAAAAATGATATGTGAAAATTTCAGCACGATAGATCAAAGCTTTCGAGAGTTATGTTGTAGACAAACAGACGGACAGACGGTCACTCGGAATCGATATTTTTGAGCGGCAACAAATATTTCTGTACCCTTGGCGACTCTGTGCGGGCATTATTTCTTAGCGTTACAAACGGTAAAGCAAACACAATATACTCTCAGATTTCATCTAGAGTACATATAATTAAAGCGATTAGCTTCCTAACTTCTGCTCCCTTCAATACAATGTGACAGAATTTCACAATCTTTTAAAAATTAGTTTCTCTTGAAAAGTATGAATCTTACTGAGCTGAAATGTAAAATATATCAATCGCATGATGATTATAGTTCTTTCTCAAAAAATCACTAAAAACCCTCCACTGCTTCTTCCATACAAACCAATGTACTTATTTTCATAGCACCTTTTCAATTTTTGAAGCTTAAATTTGGAACAGAATATTTCTATAGCTACTCTAGTATGATGTGAAACAAATAAGTTCAATGCTGTCACCCCTTCCACCATTCCCTATAGAAAATTTTTTTCGATCACTAAAATTTCGATTTCTTCTGTAGTATCGTATTATTGGGCTTTACGCAAAATGTCAGTCATTCTGGTTCTGATCTCAACAAAGTACGAAACATTGTGCTCAAGGAGCCATGAAACTAAGCAGGTTATACATCCCGCATAGTGGATTACTAACTATATTCACAAAAAAAAGTTTATTATTGCTATTTTTACGCAAACCAAGCTGCAGGGGAATCTATCTTGATTAACCAGATTAATATTTTGGGGCAAAAATTAATTACTTGAACCAAAAAAGAGGTGCGCATATGGGGCAAATATAAATAATATTTTCGGACTGCTGAACCCTTCGCTTTTCGTCGAAATTCATCATTTCGATTCAAACAAAATGATTTCATATTTATTCAAAAATATCTGACAAATAAATCATAGTTATCCCTTTCTTTACGTTAGCCAACGACTAGATAAAGTTCTGTATTCTATGATTGGGCTTTTTCATACATCAATCTTGCATTAGCTATTGTCGGTCAAGCAATTTCGAAAAAAAATGCGTGGATTGTGCTTCAATGAACTGGTAAGTTGTCCTTCTAAATGTCACAGAAGTCACTACAGTAAAAAAAGATGGAAAAAAATCCTTGCTATAATTTTTGTTCAGCTCTCAACACAAAGATAAATTTAATTGAATTTCTGCTATGGTGAGGATTTTTATTCTTATCGGCACCGCACATAATCCTGATGTATTTATTCGTACGAGAAGGAAAATGTTTATCTGGATATTTCTTAGGATTAGAGCAGAGCACAACAACTGAGAGTTTTGTGTATGACTGAAGAGGTCGTGTTGTTTGTCTGTATAAAGGAGAAGATGAGAGAGGGTCAGCATCTTTCAGATATATATTTCTGGTGAGTTTAAGGGAGGATTTAAGCTCGAATTCCTAGCACTTTTAGATGTTTTTATACGATTCAGCTTATTAGCTAAGTTCTAATTAAATGTAATTTGTAAGCAAAACCGTAGCAAGTTTGGTCGACTATTCAGGACGAAATTATTTTTTTATGTTGAAATGAATTTAATTGGTGCGATCGCGAGTAAAAGGACTTACTAGATACCAAAATAGGGTTAGCGATTTCTTTTGGATTATGGCAGTTATTTTTGTTGGGTCGTTTTCTTTTTTTGAAATGAAATGAAAAATTGCTCAATGAACTTCACAACAGAATATTTATGGTTTTGATTAAAAAAAAATTGCCATTTCAGTTTTAATGGGATTCATTTTGCGCAATGTTTTGAATTCCTTATTTAAGCTTGATTTAGTCGGTCTTATATGCTTGATTTGTCAAGTTTTTCGATCTGATTGCAGTGAGGATAGGTGTCAAAACTATATTTTAAACATAACACATGAAAATAAGACTTATCAAATTTATACCGATATTAAGATCTTCAATTTCAAGTTGGCAAATATTATGAGGAGGCTTTTCTCGAGTTATTGCATGAGATACGGCTCAATTTGAAGAATTAAAAAATCAAATCAAAAAAAAAAAAAATCTGTCTCAAAACGTCATTGCAGAGTGACGTAAAAGTAGCTTAGAAATTCTTAAAGAGTTTGTTAATTAATAAAATAAACTGCCAAGTCGGGCTAAGCTTTATTATTCTTGGGATAAGTGTTGAAGAAAGTCAATATGCAGATTAGAAAGTTTAGGGAAGGCTACGTGAAAGGGGGTTCTTGTTATCAATTTAACACTTCATTGCAGATACGACCAATGGCTCCAGTACATACATATAATCAATAATTCATTCGTTTATTTAAGTTTGGGCTTTTATGAGGTGATGGGTGTGGGGTGATAGTAAGAGTGGGTGCATATTAATAGTTTTTTACTCGATTGCTTGAAACACGTCCAATATTCTATGTATAGAATGTCAGTTTCAAAAACAAAGTTGCATAGAATTTTTATAAGATTCGGTGTATTTTAAATTCACGAAACCAAACATTTGCTTAAGAGAGGGTAGAGGGGGTAAGGAAATCGTAAATTTTGTGATGCAATTTTATTGGCTTACTCTTGTAAGCTTTTAATTTGTTGTTTATTAGTTTATTTATTGAAATTATTCGAAATCGTACTTTTGTATGGGAGAAGGGAGAAGGGCAAGAGCCATCTCAAAACTTTTCACGCAATTTCGTTTCAACTGTTTTTAAAAGTCCTTATGCGAAATTTCAAATTGATAGCTTTTAATAGTTAGGTGATAATTGATTTCTTAAAAATGGTCGAAAAAATAATTTTGAATGAAAGGGGGTAGAAGTCTTAAAGGTATTCAGTCAGTTAATTTTAATTTCATTCATGTATGGATTTTTTTTTGGTACCTCAAAAGTATTTAGTTGTTGTGTTTTTTTCAATGCACATGTGCACGTTAGAGCGGGGAGGAGGGTCCAGCTTATAACAATTGTGGAACAAATTATTATTTTTTTCTATTTATATCAAATATATGTATCTACATGCAAAATTTAAGTTTTGTATTTTTCACCAGAGCCCTCAAAAATCACTAAAATTTTTCGACATTTTTGCTTACCACCTCCCTCCCTTTACACCCCCTAACTTATAATTTTACCAAAATTAAAGACTATGTAGCTCTATAATCTGCGTACGTGTTTGCCGTTTGTAACGCTAAGAAATAATGCTCGCATAGAGCCACCAAGGGTACAGAAACATTTGTTGTCGCTCAAAAACCTTGATTACAGGTGACCGTCTGTCTACAACATAACTCTCGAAAGCTTTGAGCTGTTGTGCTAAACTTGGTTGTGTATCATTATTAGTAAAAAAGTAACATTAAGTTCGTGAACGGGCTACATCCTCACACTTCTTCTACCCTTCCCATACAAATTTCATGAAATTTCGAAATTTTAAGAAATGATTTTTCTTTGAAACTCGATACAGAAAAAAAAAACTTTGCAACCATGAAATTTTGTTTTTTCGCGTTTCATGACTAAATTAGCCTAAAAATGCAAGAAAAAAAAATCCGTCCCGCTGTACTCATATCTCTGAGCCCATGAAAGGAAGAATATTCGTTTTTGGGCAACTCCGCCATAGACGGTCCCAAGCCCGGTTTGAGAAAGGAGGAGGGAACATGGAGTTAACCTGAATGGCCAGTAACACCAGTGTGTCTCAGGAAGTAGGCAAAAAGTATGACATAGTTGGACTCGCAGCATAGCTGTGAGAACTCCAGCATGTCATATTTAGCTCAAAACTCCCACCCCTTTTTCTACTAGGGTGTAATAAATAAGTAGGAATAGTCCTCCAGGTCGGAGGTTGGGCGAGGCGCCGACAACGTATCACCGGAAAAAGAACACTGTCCAGAAACCTGAAGAACAGCCTCGGAAAGGATGGACTCAACGGCAACGACTCCGCAAACGAAAAATGGACTACTCTATTGGATCTTGGAATGTTCGACCCTTATTTAGGACAGGAGCTCTGAAAGAGTTTCTCGAAGAAGTGTGAAAACACAACATGAACATAACTGCCATCCAAGAAACGAAATGGCTCGGTAGAGAAATCATGGACATGAGATCACACACAATCTATCCAAGTGGAAAATTGTCGGGAAGCATAGAGTTTGGAGTCGCTTTTGTCATTGACAAAAAATTTAAACAACAGGTTACGAGCTTCAGACCAGTAAGTGAAAGATTGTGTGCAATCCGAATAAAGACTAAATTTTTCAACACTTGGTTGATCAACGTTCACGGACCAACAGAAGACAAGGACGATATAACTAAAGACGAATCTTATGCCACTCTAGAGACAACCTATGATTCACTGACCTGAATGACCTAAAAATTGTCTTAGGAGATTTTAATGCAAAAGTCGGAAAGGAGGAGGCTCATAGAGGAACAACAGGAGGGCATAGTCTCCATGACATAACCAACGACAACGTCCAACGTCTTATTGATTTCGCAAGCAACAAAAATATCATAGTAAACACTACGTGCTTCCCACATCGCGATATTCAAAAACGAACGTGGGCATCACCAGATGGTCACACCTTCAACCAAATAGACCACGTTCTAATTGAGAAAAGGACTGCTTCCAGCATACTTGATGTACGAACTCGCCGCGGTGCGAATTGTGACTCTGATCACTATCTAGTCAGAGCTAAGTATCGATGCAAAATAGCTTGTTGTAGATATTCGAAAACGAGTAGATCTCGCAAATTCAATGTCGACAAGCTTAACGACGAAACGGTGGCGCTGGCTTACATGTTAGCATGTAATAAACACCTGACACCAATATATGAAGATATCCAAAATATGGCAGTGGAGAATGCGTGGATGAAAATACGAGACGGCATCAAATCCTCCGCGGAAGAGGTATTAGGGTATCAAGCACGGCGGAAAAATAATGATTGGTTCGACCAAGAATGTCGCGACGCAATAGATAGAAAGAACGAAGCTTACGACCAACACGAGCCAAAAACAAAAGATATGACGAGCTTAGGCGATATGCGTAAAAGACCTGCAGGAGAAAACAAAGGACAAACTACAACAAATGGACGACGTCATGGGAAAAAATAAAACGTGGGACGAATACGCAATAGTAAAAGATCTAAAAAAGGGATATATACCAAAAACCAGTCTCTGCAAAGACGCAGAGGGCAACATCATCAGCGACACACAGGCAATCAAAAGGAGATGGGCTTCCTACTTTGAACATCTTTTGAATCCCACCCCATTACCACCGATCACGACAGACAACATCTGAAATGGAGCCTCAACGCTTGCTGAAATCAAAGCAGCCCTATGTGACCAAAAACTAAACAAAGCGCCGGGAATTGACGAAATACCAGTTGAACTTCTGAAAAACGGTAGAAATTGTGTCGCTGAAATACTGCACAACTTGATATGCAAAATTTGGACAGAGGAAATCATACCCGACGACTGGCGAAAAAGCATTATATGTCCAATTTACAAGAAAGGAGACAAACTCTGCTGCGAGAACTACAGAGGTATATCATTGTTGTGTACGTCCTATAAAATACTGACAAAAATTATTGAACGTCGTCTTAAGCCCTATACTAATCAAATAATTGGCGAATACCAAGGCGGATTCAGAACCGCCTCAAAAGAACTCGGGTTGCGCATTAATGAAAGCGAAACAAAAGTAATGACGCAAACAAGAAGGAGAACGCCAATCAGACAAAACATAACAATTGCGGAATATAATTTGGATAGTGTGGACAACTTCATATATCTTGGGGCTAATCTAGCAAAGGACGGTAATGAAACAGAAGAAATCAAACATCAAACGACGGATAATATTTGTAAATAAGACGTATTATTCGGTACTTCCAATAATGAAATCGAAGAAAGTGCACAGGAACAATAAGCTGCGGATTTATAAAACTATTATACGACCTATGCTCTGTTATGGCAGCGAGACGTGAACATTAACGCGAACTTCCGAAAAAGCAGTTAACGCATTCGAAAGAAAGGTCCTCCGAAGGATTTTGGGACCTGTGAAAGAAGGAACGGAATGGCGAATAAGATACAACCATGAGTTGTATCATTTCTACGACGAGCCAGAAGCTTCAACTTTCATTAAGCTACGTAAACTGCAGTGGGCTGGCCATGTAGAGCGAATGGAAGACAGAAGAATCCCCAAACGTGCTCTTAAAGGCAAAGCGAGTGGTAACCGGCCAGTAGGCAAACCACGCAAGTGATTGGAAGACTCGGTTGATGAAGACAGCAGAGCCATTTTAAAAATTAGCAGCTGGAGGACGCGGTCTTTGGATCGAGACGATTGGAGGCGACGACTTCAGGAAGCCAGGGCCCGATTTGGGCTGTCGCGCCATTGATGATGATGATTTGTTTTTGGCCAGATTATTGATTCGGTAAGTTAGCTCCAATTTCTAAAATTTGGGGAGTGTTAGGTGGAAGGGGGAGACGTGGGGAGGGAAAGAGTCAAAAACTACACTTGCTAATATTTCCGCAAGGAATGCAGATAGGAAGCTGAAAATCAGCAGAGATATAGAGAGGGTTGTAGGACAAACTACAAAAATAATTTAACTTTTTTATCCATTGGCGTCCAAAACAATTGTCGTCCGAATTGTTTTAGTATGGAACATACTTTTACGGGGGCTGTTAAGAAAATCGTCATCAAAAACCGTCATCAAAAGCGTTATCAAAAATCTCGAAGCAAAAAAAAAAAAAAAAAGAAAAGAAAAAAAACAAAAACAAAAAAATAGCATAAAAAAAAAGAAAAAAAAAGAAAAAAAAATGGAAAGAAAAAAAAATAATAGAAAAAAAAAAATAGAAAAAAAAAATAATAGAAAATAAAAAGCCTAGCCGTCAGGACCGAGGCGCCCAGCGCCGGGTTTTTTTTCAAATGATTATATCTTCGAAATTGCTTATCATAAAAAATTCATATTTTGAAACCATTAAGGCGGCATATGGCTCCACCAGAATCAGCTTACAAAGAAGCTAATTACTGCAAGAGGGAGGGTCAGGAGGAGTTCAAAGAAAAACACTTAAAAATTAATATCTCAACTATCTCTTAAGCTATATAATTGAAACTTAAAACATATATTAATCTATACTAGCGAAATACGAAAAAAATATAACCTATGGAAATAATAGTAGTACGGGGAAATGAGGAGCATTTTAAAAATGGCGCACTTTTCAAAATTACAAATCGTTATATCTCAAAATTGAACTAAATAATTATCAATTTTGGTAAAATTTTTGAGTTGAGAGCTGTAAGGAGAGGAAGCAGAAATGTTCGAAATTTTGAGTAATTTTTTTAGGGCTCTGGTGAAAGATAAAAAGTTTAAATTTTGCATTTGGATTCATCTATTTGATATACATAGAAAAAAAATAATAATTTGATCCACAACTGTTATAAACCGGTCTAACGTGCACAAGGTGTTTCATGTGCATTGAACAAAAAGCCTATAAACTGAAAATTCTATGCAGCTTCGTTTATGAAACACATTCTATACAGACAATATTGGTCATGGTTCAAGCAATCAATTAAGAAGCTATTAACATCCACCCACCCTTACTATCACCCCTTCCACTCCCCTCATAAAAACCCAAACTTGCATAAACGAATGAAATATTGTTAAATTAATAACAGCCCTGCCAAAGATTTCTCCATGCATCCGCAACTTGCCCCCAAAATAATAAAGTTTCGCCCGATTTGTTGGCAGTTTATTTTTTCTGTGTCGATTACAATTCTTTATTATAAGAATAATAAATTAAAAAAATTATTTATTTTCACTTTTTTCCCTATAAATCAATTTATCTAAATGTCGAGTTTCAGCTTTCTATCTGTATTCGTAGTGGAGATATTAACAATTGCAATTTTCAAACTTAATCTTCCTCCGCCTTCCACTTCCACCCCACACCCCACCCCCACCCCAAAACTCAGAAAATGAAAGTTCCTCACCCAACCTACAATTCACCCAAAAATTTATTTTATATTTTTAAGGGTTTCGGAGGTATGAGCGTACACGTATGTCGGACGGTGTACGGCGTAGAGACAGATGGTTTTATTTTTTCATTTCCTTCAGAAATATGACGTGAGCAAAAAGCTTACGGGTAGCTTGAGCATTGAATAGGTCGTAAGACTTAAAAAAAATTTTAGACCTCATTTGAGTCCTTTCAGCTAGCTAACAACAGTCACGTTATTCTCGAGTCCTTGGATTTTAACTTGGATGACACTATTAAGCTTTATGGCACGCAGCAATGATATTTTGGGTGCTGTGAATTTAAACATGGGCCGCTGCTTTTTTTTTTTGGCCGAATGCCAGTTGTGAATGTTATCGTTTCCATTTTCTTTGGAATTATTTAAATTTTTAAATAAATGGATATAATAGGTTCGAGTCAAATTTAAACAAAATCGCAAAAAGGACAATAGTTGAATGGTGGGGAACGTGCAGTAAATCGTGCAGGTGCACTGAAAGAAATTAATGAAAAAGCTACCTAAACAATAGGTGATTTTAGCCTACTAATTGATTTAGACAAATTGACTACTGAAAATCATCTAATACAATAGTTGATGAATCGATTTAGTTTGTCAATTTGTCTAAATCAATTAGAAGGCTAAAAAATTATTCAATTTGTCTATCTATTCATATTTTCTGAGTGGTATTTGTACAACGTATACACACTATGGTTTCGCTGTTTTTTTTTTTATCAACGAACCCCAATGCTGATGGTGATATACCGATTTCTTGTTTTTTCAGTTCGAATCCGCGACATGTTTAGCTTGCCTTGGGATTTAAAAAATGTACCTGCTAAAATGCTCCATTCACACGTCTACGATTTTAAATTTTAAATCCATTTCGTAAGATTAAAATTATTTTAGCAAAAGTTTTTAAGTGCTTTTCGGATTGCAGAGTTTGTGAGTGTTGAAATGAACATTAAAAGCGGGTGAAGGATTGAAGGACAATTCCGTAATACTCTTCCATTATTTTTTTTTATATTTTAGTTCTTCTTTTGTGATAGCTGTAGTGTTTCCAAACGTTATCCTGTCACTGCATTTTGTAGATTAGG
The DNA here is from genome assembly GCA_963669355.1 of Chorisops tibialis. Classification (NCBI taxonomy): domain Eukaryota; kingdom Metazoa; phylum Arthropoda; class Insecta; order Diptera; family Stratiomyidae; genus Chorisops; species Chorisops tibialis. The sequence continues at coordinate 247,116,425 of OY770262.1, forward strand.
ATGTCTAAAAGTATGATTTTCATATCCAGGATGCCAGAATACACACACACACAAACAGATGCATCCAAAAAATGAACAATTTGGATGATTAAATTTGAAATATGAATTCATGAGCTGTGAAATTCACGTTGCAATAGGCTTATATGTGATTATAATGGTTGCTGTTCTGTTCAGAAAGCTGAATTTTCAACGATGGTTGCCATAACTAGAATTGTTTGTGAAAATCAATAGTGTTCAGCTATCTGATGCAAATTTTACTTATCTGTTCTATGAAATACCTATTATAAGATGGAACTTGTATATTTCAGATAACATCAGTTTGATAAAGATCTTACCAGAGACCGAGACGCATAATAAAAACATAACAGAAGTACGATTGGGCGTAAAGCCCAATCGTTCGATACTCTAGATGAAAGAGGAATTTTTGGATCTTAAGAAATTTTGTAGGGGAAGTGGTAGAGAGGGTGACGACATTGAACTAATTTTTTCACAAGACGCTAAGGTTGCTATCAAAATGTTTTATATAAAATTTAGGATTTAAAGATTTAATAGGTACTAAGAAAATTAGTGTGTTGGATATAGTGAAATAGTGCAGTTTGTATGGGAGGTGATAGAAAGAGGGGCGAGTTTTTAATGACTTTCCAGAAATAAACACATCATGCTTTTGAGTTGTTTTAAATTGCAAATCAGTAGCATTCATACTTTTCAGGAAAATCGACCTTTTATAAAGTTGTGAAATTGTGTCAGGTTGTATGGGAGGGGGTAGAAGGAGTGCATGTAATCATCTAATTTTTTTCGGTCTTACTAACAATTTTAAAAAAATATTTCGTGCACAATTTCAGCTCGATCAATTTTATACGCACTGAGTAAATTGGTTTAGAGCATTTCATGAAAAAGTGCAGTTTGTATGGGAGGAAGGGGAGGACTTCAATATCTTTTGTACAGTAGATTTATATTATCATAAAAGTATTATATTCCAAATTTCAGATCAATAGCATTTATATTTTTTGAGCAAATCCGTTTAGAGTGAAATTGCGAAATTGTGTCATTTTGTATGGGAGGGGGTAGAAGGGGTACAGGTAACCGTCTAATTTTTTTTTTAATCATACTATTAATTTCAATTAAATATTTCCTGTACAATTTCAGCTCGATAAGTATTATATGCACTGAGTAAATTGGCTCAGAGCATTTCATTAAAAAGTGCAGTTTGTATGGGAGATGGTGCAAGGAAGGAGAGGACTCCAATAACTTTTATACAGTAGATTTACATCATTATAAAAATATTATATTCCAAATTTCAGGTCAATAGCATTTATATTTTTCGGGGAAATCCATTTATTGTCAAATTGCGAAATTGTGTCATTTTGTATCCGAGGGGGTAGAAGGGGTGGACCGATTTGGCCCGTTCACGAACTTGACCTTACTTTTTTGTTGAAAACGACGTATACAAAATTTGAACCTTCTAGCTCAACACGTTCTCAAGCTAGAGAGGACACGGACGGACGGACAGACGGACAGACGGACATCCGGTTTTGAGATTTTTGAGTGATCTTATGAACTTCTGTTTCATTCATTTTTTTCTCCGAGTCTTATTTCTTGGCGTTACAAACTTTGTGGCAAACTTATAATACTCTCAGATTTCATCTAGAGTATAATTATGAAATCTTTCTTTTAATTCAAAATGCACTATAAAACTTTAACCAACTTTAATTTTGTGTCGTCAATACGAGTACATAGTCCACTTTGATCACGCTGATGACGCGTGTTTGCTTGGACATTACTATTCGGACTTAGAGTTAAATTTATAGAAGCAGGACTGAAAATAAATGTGCGTAAGACCGCTCCAAAACAAGCGCACTGATTTTTCTTAACGGACACATCTTTGTGGAAGATGTTCAAAATTTTTGTTACCTCGTACGCATTGTCAACATCGACAACGGGGCCCAAAAGGATATTAAAGATATTAGAAATAAAGCTCGTCAGGCCTTTAATATATATACTTTCCCCTTTCTGATGATTAACAGAGATCTTTCTTTTCACGAAGCTGTGAGAAACTGCAAACTATCGCGAACCAATGCCTCCGACGCATTTTAGGTATATTTTGGCCAGATGTGATCTCCAACGATAAACTATATATGTACAACTGAAAAGACTAAAATTGATACTCAAATTCAAAGGCGAAGACCGATCCAATGGGCAGTGAATTAAAAAAAAATAGCTTATTAGTTTTTCTCCTTCTACTCCCTCCCATTCAAAATGACACGTATTCAAAACTTTTCAAAAATCGATTCTCTTGAAAATTATGAATATTACTGGTCTGAAATTTGAGAGATGTCAATTGCACAATGTTCGTAATTATTACGAAGAAAATAAAATAAATAACAGATTAATGAAGATTGCCTTAACTATAAATAAAAATAAACTGCCAACAAGTCGGGCGAAACTTTATTATTCTTGGGACAAGTTGCGGATTAGTGGAAAGTCAATATGCAGGTTAAAGTGGTTAGGGAAAGCTAAGTGCAAAGGGGTTTCTTGGGCAGGGCTGTTGTCAATTTAACAATATTTCATTCGTTTCTGCAAGTTTGGGTTTTTATGAGGGGATGAGGAGGGGTAATAGCAAGGGTGGGTGGATGTTAACAGCTTTTTAATAATTGCTTGAATCACGTCCAATATTCTCTGTATAGAATGTGTTTCATAGACGAAATTGCATAAAATTTTCATAAAATTCGGTGTATTTTATTTTCACGAAACCGAAAATTTGTATGGGAGGGGGTAGAGAAGGTAGGGGAATCGTAAAATTTGATATGCAGTTTTATTTCGCTTCTCTTGTAAGGTGCTTGTATAAAATTTCAAGTTCGTAGCTTTAAGTTTGTTAGTTATTAGTTGATTTAATGAAATTGGTCGAAATCATAGTTTTGTATGGGAGGGGGTAGAACGGTAAGCACAATTTCAAAACTTTTAAAATAACTTCATTTGAATTACTTTTGTAAGTTTTCATGCAAAATTTGAAATTGATAGCTTTTAAGAGATAGCTGATAACTGATTTCTTAAAAATGCTTGAAAAAATAATTTTGTATGGGAGGGGGTAGAGGAGGAAGAGGAATCGTAAAATTTGTGATGGAATTTTCTTTCTTTTCTGTTGTAAGGTGCTCGTACAAAATTTCAAGTTCGTAGCTTTTAATTTGTTGGTTATTAGTTGATTTAATGAAATTGGTCGAAATCATGCTTTTGTATGGGAGGGGGTAGAAGGGCAAGCATGATTTCAAAACTTTTACCACAATTTTATTTTAACTATTTTTTAAGTTTTTGTGCAAAATTTCAAATTGATAGCTTTTAGTAATTAGGCGATAATTGATTTCTTAAAATTGGTCGAAAAAATAATTTTGTATGGGAGGGAGTAGAAGTTTTAAAAATATTCGAACAGTTAATATTTTAAACTTTTAGAGATTTTTTTTTAATGCATTTCCCAAATTTTCAAGTTTCTACCTAAAAATTTCATTCAAAAATTTTCAGTTTATGTGTTTTTTTCATTCCACATGAAAAACCTTGTGCACGTTAGACCCCCACTTCGGAGCATAACAATTTTGGAACAAATTACTATTTTTTTTCTATTTATATCAAATAGATGTGTCGACATGCAAAATTTAAACTTTGTATCTTTTACCAGAGCCATAAAAAAATCACTCAAAATTTTCAACATTTTCGCTTTCCACCTCCCTCCCCTTACACCCCCCAACTCAAATTTTTTACCAAAATTAAAGATTATATAGCTCTACAATCTGACAAATTTTTGATTTGATATCTGTACTCAATTTTGAGATTTGATGATTTGTAGTTTTGGAAAGTGCGCCATTTTTGAAATGCTCCCCATTTCCCCCCACTACTATAATGTCCACATATTATATTTTTGTCATATGTCGCTAGTAAAGCTTAGTATACATTTTAAGTTTTAATTACATAGCATAAGAGACAGTTGAGATATTAATTTTTAAGTGTTTTTCTTTGCACTCCCCCTGACCCTCCCTCTTTCACTAATTAGCTTCTATCTAAACTGCTTATAGTAGTTTCGAAGATATAATCATTTGAAAAAAAAATTCGGCCGACAATTGGTTTTTAGCCCCTTCTATTCGCACGCCAATGGATAAAAAAATTAAGTTATTTTTAAAAGTTGTCCCACAAACTCTTGTATATGTATGTTGATTTTTAGCTTCCTAGCTGTAACCATGGTTGAGATATTTGAATTCGTATTTTTCGGTTTAAGCGCTCCCCCCGCCTCCCCCTGAACTCGTACACCCCCCAAAATTGGTATCCGCCTGAGATCCGCAACTACCTACAATCCCTCCAAAAATGAACTTTCTATGTGGAAGGGTTTGGGAGTTAATGTGCGCTGAGCGTACACGTCGGCGTACGGCGTACGGCGGACGGCGTACAGACAGACGGATTTTTTTTTTTTTGCATTTTTAGGCTATTTTAGTCATGAAACGCAAAAAAAAAATTTTCAGGGTAGCAAATTTTTTTCTTTTCCCAAGTCGATCACAATACTTTATTATTAAAATAATAAAGTAATAGAGTTCTTTACGCGAATCTCCATCATGCAGCAATGGCCATGGATACAATAACATGGAGATTCGCAAAAGAAGAGTTCTATATAGCCCTAATACAGGAACCAAGAGCCGCGAAGGGAAAAATTATTGGTATTCCTCAAAAATTGGATAATTTTCGATAAAAGAATCGACAGGCCAAGAGCTGCAATTCTAATATCATCAGAAATGAATTACCTGAACACGCCTATTTTGATTCGAACAGATTTAGTAGCGGTACTGGTGAAAATACAGGAGGGGTTCAAGAGGTGATAATTGCCTCAGCCCACTTTCCTGATGAGGAGATAGGTACTCCACGTCAAGGCGTTATGGAAATTGTGGAATAGAGCAAAATCCACAAAATACCAGTCGTCCTGGGCTGTGACGCTAATGCGCACTACACTATATGGGGAAGCAGTGATATCAACAAAAGAGGTTAGTCACTTTTGGAGTACCTTACTACTAACAACCTAGATATAATAAATAAAGATAACACACCGACCTTTATAAATTCAGCTAGGCAGGAAGTACTTGACCTAAACATAACAAGCTCCTACCTGGTTGACACTGGGCACGTATCAAAAGAAGCTTCAGTATAGATCATAGGCACATCTGTTTTGATATTGAGACTTCATTTGGCTATATAGGACAGTACAGAAACCTTAAACGTACCAACTGGAATCTGTACCAGTCAGTCCTATAGTACGAACTAGGTATCGAAGAGGAATCAATAAGCAGCGCAGACTGCATTAATAAAATCACGAACAAACTCGTAAACCATATTATTAATGCTTACGAACAAAGTTGTCCTGTTCTACACCAAAAAAGGGCCAAACAAACTCCTTGGTGGAACGAGGAATTAGTGGCAAAACGCAAACAAACTAGAAAATTGTTCAATACAAAGTGACACAATTGAGCAATTTGACAACAAAAAAAGTAAAAAACCTATTGGCCTGAAATTTGGAATATATTACTTTTATTCTTTTTTACTATCGTATAAAAATTATGCGTGTTCTAGCTTTTTTACTTTTTTTGTTGTCAAATTGCTCAATTGTGTCATTTTGTATGTGAGGGGGTAGAAGGGGTGGAGTAATTTGGCCCGTTCACAAACTTGACCTTATTTTTTGTCAAAAACGACGTGTACGAAATTTTAGCTTTCTAGCTCAACGCGTTCTTAAGCTAGAGACAGACGAACATCCTGTTTAGAGATTTTTGAGTGATTACTTTTCATCAAGGCTCCTTTTATATTGAATTCTTTTAGTCATTTTAAGATTGAGTTCCTATTACTTATTTTATTACAATTTCTATATTAATTAACAATACATTCCTCTACTTTAACTATATTATTAGTTATAGCACATTTGAATATGGTTTAACCTGAATCGTAATAAGCTCTTTATATTTGACTTTTTCGAAGCAAACCAGTCGACTCAAAATAAACATCAATTCCGTTGTTTTATTTTTCATCATTTATTTTGCAAATAAAAAGGTCTTAGAAACCCTAAAACCAACATAAATGGTCCTTCGAACCAGATTCTTATGCATTAATTTAATTTAAAGTTTACCAGGAAACACATAAAGTATATTGAACTTTTTGGGAACGCTATTTGAACACAAAGCACAGTGTCATCTTCCGACGAGGATATCGAAGAAAGGAGCACTCGAGTCGGAAAAGGGTTGTCCGATTAAAAAACATAAATGGGAGTCATAAGAGACCAGCAGACAAGAACTAAAACCTTTTTTTAGCGGCAAATTGAAATCAGAAAATCTCTTCGAGCTTGAAACCAAGTTAAGTATGCTAGAAAATTATAATTTCAGTTTCAACATAATACAAATGGAAATTGATTACATCGATAATAATTATATCGCCGATTGTGAGACAGATAATTAAATATACATGAAAAGAATTACTTCAATCTGAAATAATAATCCAGATAAATCATGTGAAACCTTTGCATTCTGTCGATTTCCATTCCACTTTAAATGATCCGCTAGTTGCAACATTCGACCTGATCAAAAAATTTAAGTTACCGACATTCTATAGTAACATAATTGACTGGCTAGATTTTTGGTACATTTTCGAAGAATTGATCGCCTTAGTCATAGGAAAGCTACAAATTTTCAAATACGGAAGTAGTTCGTGGAATAGGTAACACGAGTGAAAACTACATATGTATTGAAATGAAAGATTATTCGTGACGTTTCGGTCTCTGCTGAGACCTTTATTAAACTGATCGACAATTAGAAAAGACAATTATTATATAGAAAAGGTTAATTATGAATTGAGTGTGAGAAGGGTAATAAAGGTTAAATGAGTTAATTAAGGTTAATTAATTAGTGTCAGGTAGTTAAATTAGTTAAGGATTGGTTTGGTGAATGTTTTCACAGTGCACTTCGAATTGAAAGAAAAGATTTCCGGATTCTACACTGCTACGCTTTATTATTCGTGACGTTTCGGACTCTGCGTAGACCTTAATCAAACTGTAAAAATCTCAGCAGAGACCGAAACGTCACGAATAATAAAGCGTAACAGTGTAGAATCCGGAAATCTTTTCTTTCAACTAGTTAAGGATTTTTGGGTATGGTTACTAAATTTTAAGGCAAGTAGCCAAACTGCTGATAACTTGTATCCGGTGTCTCGGTTGAAGTTCTGTGGATGTTAAGAAATTTCTATTGCTTCTCGTACTATTCGTTAATAATATTGATTTGTCCTGGCCAAAATTTGCACATTGTCGAAATCGATTGTATGGTCCTCTGTCGTGGTATGTTCCGCGATCGCTGATGACTGTATCTGGTTTTTCCGTGTGCACCGTTGATGCTCGTTGATCCTTGTTTGGACTCTGCGTCCCGTTTCTCCTATATTTAATTTATCGAATGAGCCGCATGGTACTTTGTATACTCCTTCAGTCTCCAATGGCTTTTTGTCCTTCTGGTTTCCTAGTATCCTCCGATAGTAGTCGGGGTATTGAATGTTGTCTTGATGTTGGATTTTCGATGGATTTTTCCTATCTTATCCGTCGTGCCCTGGATGTAAGGTAGTTTTACCCATCGTTTGTCTGTATTTCCTTCTTCAGTGTCTTGCCGTTCTTTTGTCCTTGGATGCTTCGGTTTCCACGCCTTGTTAATTTCGCTCGCTTATGTATATGTGTGTATATTGGGTTGGCAACTAAGTAATTGCCGATTTCACATATAGATGTGTCTGGCCATATTTATACTCTAGATGGAATCTGAGAGTATTATAAGTTTGCTCTAAGGTTTGTAACGCCAAGAAATAGGGCTTGCAGAAAAAAATGAATGATACAGAAGTTCATAAAATCACTCAAAAATCTCAAAACCGGATGTCCGTCTGTCCGTCCGTCCGTCCGTCTGTTCGCTCTCTAGCTTGAGAACGCGTTGAGCTAGAAAGTTCAAATTTTGTACACGTCGTTTTTGACAAAAAAGTAAGGTCAAATTCGTGAACGGGCCAAACCGCTCCACCCCTTCTACCCCCTCCCATACAAAATGACACAATTGCGTAATTTGACAATTAACGGATTTGCTCGAAAAGTATAAAAGTTATTGGCCTGAAATTTGGAATATATTACTTTTCTTATAATATCAATCTACTGTATAAAAATTATGCGTCTCCTCTCCCTCCTTCTACCACCTCCCACACAAACTGTACTTATCATGAATTACTATAAGCCAATTTACTCAGTGTGTATAAAATTTACCGGGCTGAAATTGTGCACCATATATTTATTTAAAATTGTTAGTAAGATCGAAAAAAATTAGACGATTAGCTTCACCCCTTCTACCCCCCCCCCCCCCCCCCCATACAAAATGACACAATTTCGCAATTTGACAATAAATGGATTCAATCGAAAAGTGTAAAAGCTATTAGTCTGAATTTTGGGATATATTACTTTAATAATTATATAAATCTACAGTAGAAAAATTATCTACGTCCTCCTTCTCCTTCCACCCCTTCCCATACAAACTACACTTTTTCATGAAATGCTCTAAGACAATTTTCTCAGAACATATAACATTTATTGAGCTCATATTTTGTAATAAATACTTAATTAGTATTTTCACTAAGATCAGAAAAAAATATTTGATTAGCTTCACCCCTTCTACCCCCTACCATACATTATGACACAGTTTCCCAACTTAACCAAAAATCTATTTTCTTGAAAAGTGTGAATGTTACTCATCTAAAATTTAAGAGATGTCAATCTTATGATATTCTTAGTTATTTCTGAAAAAATCACTAAAATCCCCCCACTCTTTCTACCACCTCCCATGCAAACTGCACATTTTCACTATATCTAACACATTAATTTTCTCAGCTCCTATTCAATTTTTGGAGTAAGCATTTTGTATAAAACATTTTTATAGCTACTTTAGCATGATGGGGAAAAAATTAGTTCAATGCTATCACCCCTTCTAACACTCCCCATACAAAAATTTTTGGGATCACAAAAAAATCTATTTCATCTAGAGTATCGTGAGATTGCGCTTTACGCGCAATCGTAGCCCTGTTATGTTTTTTAATGGTTTCTGTCAATGATATACATATACAATAACAGGACAAATTAAATACAGCGATCAACGAAAAACGACCAGAATTGGTCCATCGAAAAGGTGTCATTTTTCACCAGAACAACGCTAGGTCACATACATCTTTGGTCACTTGCCAACAATTATTGGAGTTTGGTTGGGAATCGATGTTACATCCACCATATAGCCCTAAAATTGTTCCATCAGATTACTATTTATTTCGGTCTTGCAGAACTCCTTGGATGGTAAAACTTTCAATGATGATGACGCTGTGAAGTCCCACTTGGTTCAGTTTTTTGCCGATAAAGATCAGAAGTTCTACGAACATGGAATTATGAAAAAATTTTATTTTTAACTGATTGCAATTTTAATAAGAAACATAATAGAAATATGATTGGGCGTAAAGCCCAATCATATGATACTCTAGATGAAATAGGAAAGAGTTTATTGTACTGGAAAATATGTCATCTCAAATTCTTTCGAAAAGTGAATAGCGACGTTTGTGTGGGAGGTGGTAACAGCAGAGGTAGGTTTGTAATTTTTGTATATAATACTGAACGTAGTATACAAAATTTTTCATGTCGAATTTAAAGTTTGTAGCTTTCATAATTTTTGAACAAATTTGTCTGAATTTATGGCATTTGTATGGGAGGTGGCAGAGAAAGTGGGAGGTTTTGAATGATTTTGAATCTGCTTATCAACATCCTCATCACATTGCCTTGTTACTCATATGTTCGAAGGAGAAATACATTTCTTGAATTTTCAATACAAAAAATTGTATGGGAGGTGGTAGAAGGAGTGAAGTGAATTTCATATTTTTTTTAGCTTTTATTGCAATTATCAAAAAACAAATTTTGGCAAAGTTTGAAGTCTGTAATTTTCCTAGTTTCAATTAAAATCGATTAAATGCATTTGCCAAAAACTGTCCATTCGTATGGAAGGGGGTTGAAGAAGTATTTGAATCAAACCCAAATTTTTCGACATCAATGATATTTATAATGGTATATTTTTCTCAAAATTTAAAATTGATAACTTTGGCGGTTTTGGTTTTAGTTAAAATTCTGAAATTTCGTGAAATTTGTATGGGAGGGGGTAGAAAGAGTGAGGTGAAGTTGAAAGCTTTCACAAAATTGGTTGCAATTGTAATAACATTAATTATGACAAAAATTATTTTTTTTATCTTTACTAGTTGCAATGAAAACTTTGAAAATTGTGCATTTGTATGGGAGGTGGTAGAAGGAGTAAAAGGATCAGATCAATATTTTTTGACGTCAATGATATTCACATCATTATACTATGACCTTTTTCAAGCCAATATCTGAAATGGTTTCGGAGAAAAATCAATTTCTTTAAATTTCAAAATTTCATGAAATTTGGATGGGAGAGGGTAGAGTGAGTCAAGAAATTGTATCAATATTTTTAAACGTTAATGATATTTATATCAATATACTTTGACCTAATTTTCAGGTTCATAACTTACACAATTTCGGAGAAAAATCCATTTTTCTTAATTTCGAAATTTAATGAATTTACATATGGAGTTGCCTCTTCACGAAATTAATTTTTTGTTTGCTCTAAATAGCATAGAGAAAATTCTGCATAATAGCTTAAGGCGTTCGAGAGTTATGTTGTAGACAATCGGACAGACAGGCGGTCGCTTGGAATCGAAGTTCTTGAGCGACAGCAAATATATCTGTACCATTGGCGACTCCTTGCGAGCATTATCTTTTAGCGTTACAAACAGTAAGGCAAATATTATATGAGAGTATATTCAAAGGATAAAATATCTGCCAGCAAACCGGACGCAACTTTATTATTCTTAGGACAAGTTGAGGATGCGTAGGCAATCAAAAATAAGGGTGGAAATTAATGACTAAGTGAATCGGGGTGGTAGGGCTGGGCTATTGTCAATTATTTAACACTTACACGCGATTACGATCAATAGCTCCAGTACTTATAATCAATATTTTAATGGTTTATTTATACATGTTTGTATTTATATGTGGAGGGTGGGGTGGTGGATGCTAGTATTTTTTTAAATGAATGCTTGAATCAAGTTTAAAAGCACTACTCCCCCTTTTAAGGCAAGCCTTGTGCTAGGGGTGAATAGTCGTGTTGAATTACAGAAAATAACAATCAATAATTTTTAAAAAAAATTATTCTGACAAATATTCATTTTTAATTAATTTTTTTGACATAATATGAAATATCGATTACTTTATATGATTAATTGTAAAAAAGTTGTTTAATTCTTTCCTTAAAAATGACAAGATTTTCGCTTTGTTTTACATGATATGGCAGAGAATTAAATAATTTAATGCCTTTATAGGAATAATGAGCTTGCACAATATTCGTGAGTCTGAAAGGCGGACTGATTTCCTGCTGGATTCCACCGCGAGTAAGATTTGTGTTGATTTTCAATATTCCATTTTTGAGCTCTTTAAATATTTGGATGCTAGCAATGATGCTAAAAACCTTATCAATGCTTAGAACATTAAGCAGTGGAAATAGAAGACAGGAAGAGTATCTACGTTTTTTTTTTTAATAAAATTTTTAGTAGCATTTTTTGGGCAACTAAAAGCGTATTTATCAGAGTTTGTGTGGCTACACCCCATGCAAAATACCATATTGTAGAATGGAGTGAATAGTTGCAAAATAAAACATTCTTATATTTGTTTTGGATAAAAAAGCTCTAACTTCAAGACATACTGGTATTAGTTTTCTTAATCTATTTATAACACTATTTATATGATCTTTCCATTTTAGGTGTTGATCGAATATTACTCCTAAATATTTTATTTGAGACACTTTATTCAAAGATGAACAATTGCAGTTTAGTAGACACGATGTCGAATGTATTTTCAATCTTAAGTCTGTCGGTTGACTACGTTCTAATAGAGAGAAAGTCATGTAGTTACTTTTGCTAATATTTAGAGTTAACGAATTATAATTTAACCACTTTTTTAATGATGATAAACTATAATTCGCTTTCAGTGTAACACTTTCCCAATCATTGTCTTCAACTATTAAAACAGTGTCATCTGCAAATGATATTAATTCACCTTGAATTGGTTGGGAATACATCATCATCAATGGCGCGACAGCCCAAATCGGGCCTTGGCCTCCTGAAGTCGTCGCCTCCAATCGTCTCGATCCAAAGACCGCGTCCTCCAGCTGCTAATTTTTAGAATGGCTTTGTTGTCTTCATCAACCGAGTCTTCCCATCGCTTGCGTGGTTTGCCTACTGGCCGGTTACCACTCGCTTTGCCTTTAAGAGCACGTTTGGGGATTCTTCTGTCTTCCATTCGCTCTACATGGCCAGCCCACTGCAGTTTACGTAACTTGATGAACGTTGAAGCTTCTGGCTCGTTGTAGAGTTGATACAACTCATGGTTGTATCTTATTCGCCATTCCGTTCCTTCCTTCACAGGTCGCAAAATTCTTCGGAGGACCTTTCTTTCGAATGCGTTAACTGCTTTTTCGGAAGTTCGCGTTAATGTCTACGTCTCGCTGCCATAACAGAGCACAGGTCGTATAATAGTCTCATAAATCCGCAGCTTATTGTTCCTGTGCACTTTCTTGGATTTCATTATTGGAAGTACCGAATAATACGTCTTATTTGCAAGTATTATCCGTCGTTTGATTTCGTCTGTTTCATTACCGTCCTTTGCTAGATTAGCCCCAAGATATATAAAGTTGTCCACACTCTCCAAATTGTATTCCGCAATTGTTATGTTTTGTCTGATTGGCGTTTTCCTTCTTGTTTGCGTCATTACTTTTGTTTTGCTTTCATTAATGCGCAACCCGACTTCTTTTGCGGCGGAGTCAAGATTGACAAATACCTCCTTAGCACTAGGGAAGGATCTTGCTAGAATGTTAATGTCGTCAGCGTATGCTACTAGTTGGGTGGACTTGAATAGTAGTGTCCCGTTGGTGTCGACTGGGATTTTTCGGACGACATACTCTAGTGCCAAGTTGAAAAGCATAGGGGCTAGACCATCTCCCTGCTTTAAACCACATTCCGTTCGAAAGCTGGTTGTGGAATCGGTTTGTATTCTCACTTGGGATTCAGTGTTCGTCATTGTGAGTCTTGTTAGTCGGACTAGTTTTGGAGGAATTCCAAAGTCAAGCATGATTTGGTACAGTACGCTCCTGTCGATACTGTCGTATGCTTGTTTAAAATCTACGAATATTTGGTGCACGTCTGTGTTATATTCCCAGCATTTCTCAAGCACCTGTTTCACCGAGAATATCTGGTCTGTTGTAGATCGTCCGGTTCTGAATCCGCCTTGGTATTCGCCAATTATTTCATTAGTATAGGGCTTAAGACGACGTTCAATAATTTTTGTCAGTAGTTTATAGGACGTACACAACAATGATATACCTCTGTAGTTCTCACAGCAGAGTTTGTCTCCTTTCTTGTAAATTGGACATATAATGCTTTTTCGCCAGTCGTCGGGTATGATTTCCTCTGTCCAAATTTTGCATATCATGCTGTGCAGTATTTCAGCGACACAGTTTCCACCGTTTTTCAGAAGTTCAACTGGTATCTCGTCAATTCCCGGCGCTTTATTTCGTTTTTGGTCACATAGGGCTGCTTTGATTTCAGCAAGCGTGGGTGGTATCGATGATGGTTCATCATTGTCAGTTGAGGCTTCAATTGAAATGTTGTCTGTCGTTATCGGTGCTACTGGGATGGGATTCAAAAGATGTTCAAAGTAGGAAGCCCATCTCCTTTTGATTTCTTGTGCGTCGCTGATGATGTTGCCCTCCACGTCTTTGCAGAGACTGGTTTTTGGCTTATATCTTTTTTTTAGATCTTTTACTATTGCGTATGCGTCCCGCGTTTTATTTTTTCTCATGTCGTCGTCCAGTTTTTGTATTTTGTCATTATGGTACTTCCTTTGTTTTCGTCTGCAGGTCTTTTTCGCATATCGCCTAAGCTCGTCATATCTTTCTTTTTTGGCTCGTGTTGGTCGTTCAGTAAAAATTTTGTAAGCTTCGTTCTTTCTATCTATTGCGTTGCGGCATTCTTGGTCGAACCAATCATTATTTTTTCGCCGTGCTTGATACCCTAATACCTCTTCCGCGGAGGATTTGATGCCGTCTCGTATCTTCATCCACGCATTCTCCACTGGCATATTTTGGATATCTTCATATATTGGTGTCAGGTGTTTATTACATGCTAACATGTAAGCCTGCGCCACCGTTTCATCGTTAAGCTTGTCGAGATTGAATTTGCGAGCTCTACTCCCCGCAAGGGGGTAGTTGTAGTATGAGGTTTTACCAATTCCTGCAACTATCTTTGGAGTTAGCGACTCCACGGACCTGAGCTAACTATCCCCCTCTCGGATGGGGGCTGTAGAATTCACCCACAGCCAGTCCTGCTTGCCCTAAAAATGGCAAATGGACACTCACTGGATCATGGGCTTATCACCCGTGATCATAAGACCTAAATGATACGAGAAACGGATACATCGCCTCGGATACGGACTGATTCTACGGTAACGACTTTTGGCATTCGAAAACGGACTATGATTGGCTTGTGGAACGTTCGAACATTGAATGACGGGGGAAGAGCTGGGGTTACTCGGTCCTTGCACCGCCAATCAGTGATCGACCGTGAAATGGAGCGCTATAACATCCAAATCTTGGGCTTGAGGTCAGGTGGACAGGATCAGGAGAAGAACGAACCCCTAGCGGAAACACTATTCTGTACATTGGCCCTGAAAGTGAAGCCAGAAATGGCGTGGCGTTCGTCCTTACGCCGAGAGCGAGAAACAGTCTCATTAGCTGGGAACCAATCTCGGATAGGATTATCGTTGTCAGGCTCAGGACCAGTGTCAGAAACGTCACAATTCTGCAGTGCTATGCACCAACTAATACCGCAACATCTGGTGACAAAGAGGAGTTTTATAGCCAACTGAGTGCCACCTTCGAACGTGTTCCAAGAGGTGATATTATTATCATCTCGGGAGATATGAACGCCCAGGTTGGATCAGACAACACTGGACTAGAACACGTCATGGGGAGGCATGGTGACCCTTGGGTCGACGCTTCACGACCTTGGATTAAGAGACCCGAAAACGGCGAATTGTTTGTGGAGTTCTGTAGTACTCGGCAAATGGTCATCGGAGGGACCCTTTTTCCACACAAGAGTCATCATAAAACATCTTGGGTTTCCCCTGACGGTGTTACTCAGAACCAGATCGACCATTTGGCTATAAGTCGCCGATGGAGAAGATGTCTCCTCGATGTGCGAGCGAAACGTGGAGCTGACGTGGGGAGCGATCACCACTTGATGGTTGCCTGCTTGAGATTGTGTACAGCAGCTATCCAACGACCACAAATTCTTCAAATGAAGCGCAAGCTTAATGTGGATAAACTCAGCGATCCCAACAAAAAACTCGAATACACCACCATTCTACGCGAAAAGTCATCCACATTGGGTGAACATGAAATGCGCACACTGGACGCCAATTGGGAGGCAACCAGAAACACTTTTCTAACTAGTGCTGAAGAATCTGTGGGATATGTGCAAAGCGGTGAGAAACCCTGGATGTCGCAAGACACATGGGACAAGGTTGGCAATCGGAAAAAAGCCAAATTGGCAATCATCTCTCAACCCGATGTCAACCAACGAACGCCCGACTTGAGGCAGAACTACCGCGATGCTCATATACAGCTTAAAAAGGCTGTTAGACGCGACAAGAGAAAGGCCATTGAAGATCTGGCAAACAAGGCAGAATCTGCGGCTTACCTTGGGGATATGGGTTCACTATTTAAAATCATGAAACAGTTGACGAACAGGAATTTCACCGCCAACCACCTGGTGAGAGATGTCAACGGAACTCTCCTTAATATGAGTGAACACCAGTTGCGACGATGGAATGAATACTTCTCTGATATTTTAAACATCTTGTCAGATGAAGATATTCCGGAAACAGAACAACTTCCAAACATCCAACCCCAACAATCCTCTATTAGGGACGATCCCCCAGATAAGGAAGAGATAGTTTCCGCCATTCGGTCAATGGCGGGAAGGAAAGCTCCAGGTATAGACGGACTACCAACCGAACTCCTTAAAGCGGACCCGGAAATAACAGCCGATATACTCCTCCCACTCTTCACTAAGGTGTGGAATGATGGAAGATATCCGACTGAATGGAAGGAGGGCGTCATTGTGAAAATTCCGAAGAAGGGCGACCTTCGGGATTGTGGCAATTGGCGTGGTATATGTCTACTTACTGCCGTATCAAAAATTATGGCTAAGGTAATTCTCAATAGGATTAGTGATGTCGTCGAGAGCACTCTCGAAGTTTATCAGGCTGGATTCCGTAAAGGGTCGTCTTGTACCGACCACACAAATACCCTACGGATAATATTAGAGCAGTCAGCCGAAATGGGTTCGCCACTACATCTCATGTTTGTGGACTTCGAGAAGGCTTTCGACAGCGTTAAGCGAGATTACATATGGAATGCTTTGCGTAGGAGAGGTATTCCAAATAAGGTCATAGCTATGATTAAAGAATCCTACGAAGATGCAAGGTGTCGCGTCTTGCATAGAGGAGAGCTGTCCGAGAGCTTTCCTGTGCGAACGGGTGTCAGACAAGGCTGCATATTATCACCAGCCCTGTTTCTGGTGGTAATAAATGACATCTTGAAAGCTGCACTGGAAGGTGCGGAAGGTAAAGGTCTTCAATGGAGACTATTTAACATCTTAAGTCACCTTGATTATGCTGATGACGTGTGTTTGCTTGCACATACCCGTTCGGACTTAGAGTCAAATGTTCGCACGTTGCATTCTAAGTGCAAAGAGGCGGTACTGAAAATAAATGTGCGTAAAACCAAGTACATGCACATGGGTTCGAACGCAAGCACACCGATTGTTCTTAATGGACAGGATGTGGAAGAGGTGCAAGATTTTTGCTATCTCGGAAGCATTGTCAGCATGGACGGCGGAGCCGAAAAGGATGTTGAGGCTCGGCTAAATAAAGCTCGTCAGGCCTTCGGTATCCTTTCCCCTTTCTGAAGGTTAAGAGAGATCTCCCTTCGCACGAAGCTGCGAGTTTTTGACGCATGCGTCAAATCCGTGTTGTTATATGGTTGTACTACGTGGAAAGTGACCGTTCGACTTACCAAGAAACTACAGACTTTCGTAAACCAATGACTCCGACGCATTTTAGGAATATTCTGGCCAGAAGTGATCTCCAACGACGAACTTTGGAGTACAACTCGCCAGACTAAAATAGGTATTGAGATTCAACGGCGAAAGTGGCAGTGGATCGGTCATACTTTGAGGAAACCAGAGCAAAACATCGCAAAACAGGCTCTGGATTATAACCCTCAAGGAAGACGTCGGGTTGGTCGACCATGTAACACATGGAAGCGAGCAGTTGAGCAGGAGGCCAGAGGAATAAACAAGTCCTGGCAACAGCTTAAAGCCGATGCTCAGGATCGCGCCTTGTGGAAGAGAGTTGTTTCTGTCCTATGCCCCTATATGGGGTCTTAACAGGAATTTGATTGATTGATTGACTCGTTTTCGAATATCCACGACAAGCTATTTTGCATCGATACTTAGCTCTGACTAGATAGTGATCAGAGTCACAATTCGCACCGCGGAGAGTTCGTACATCAAGTATGCTGGATGCAGCCCTTTTCTCAATTAGAACGTGGTCTATTTGGTTGAAGGTGTGACCGTCTGGTGATGCCCACGTTCGTTTGTGAATATCGCGATGTGGGAAGCATGTAGAGCTTACTATGATATTTTTGCTGCTTGCGAAATCAATAAGACGTTGGCCATTGTCGTTGGTTATGTCATGGAGACTGTGCCCTCCTGTTGTTCCTCTATGAGCCTCCTCTTTTCCGACTTTTGCATTAAAATCCCCTAAGACAATTTTTAGGTCATTCGAGGGCAGTGAATCATAGGTTGTCTCTAGGGTGGCATAAAATTCGTCTTTAGTTATATCGTCCTTGTCTTCTGTTGGTGCGTGAACGTTGATCAGCCAAGTGTTGAAAAATTTAGTCTTTATTCGGATTGCACACAATCTTTCACTTACTGGTCTGAAGCTCGTGACCTGCTGTTTAAATTTTTTGTCAACGGCAAAAGCGACTCCAAACTCTCTGCTTCCCGACAATTTTCCACTTGGATAGATTGTGTGTGATCTCATGTCCATGATTTCGCTACCGAGCCATTTCGTTTCTTGGATGGCAGTTATGTTGATGTTGTGTTTTGCCACTTCTTCGAGGAACTTTTTCAGAGCTCCTGTCCTAAATAAGGATCGAACATTCCAAGATCCAATAGAGTAGTCCATTTTCCGTTTGCGGGGTCGTTGAGTCCATCCTTTCCGAGGCTGTTCTTCAGGTTTCTGGACAGTGTTCTTTTTCCGGTGATGCGTTGTCGGCGCCTCGCCCAACCCCCGACCTGGAGGACCGGTCCTACTTATTTATTACACCCTAGTAGAAAAAGGGTGGGAGTTTTGAGCTAAATATGACATGCTGGAGTTCTCACAGCTATGCTGCAAGTCCAACTATGCCATACTTTTTGCCTACTTCCTGAGACGCACTGGTGTTACTGGCCATTCAGGTTAACTCCATGTTCCCTCCTCCTTTCTCAAACTGGGCTTGGGACCGTCTATGGCGGAGTTGGTTGGGAATACATATCATTTACATATAACAGAAAGAGCAATGGTCCAAGAACAGTTCCTTGAGGAACACCGTGAATAAAAGTAAGCTCGTCGCTATAAATATCATTTATTTTTACCATTTGTTTCCGATTTCTTAAATAGCTAGATATCCAATCAATCCATTTACTATTAAAATTTAGCTTATGCAGTTTTTGTTCAATATTTTTATGCGGAATAGAATCAAACGCCTTAGCAATATCTAGAAATATTGCGCAAGGTTTTTTTCCTGCATCAAGCGCTGTTACAATTTTTTTGCTAAGTAGAGCAACGGCATCATGTGTACTACTTCCAGTCCTGAAGCCATATTGACAATCAGAGATTATTCTATTAAGACTTATGAACTGCATTATTCTGTTTTTGGCAACTTTTTCTATAATTTTAGCAATGTTAGATATTAAAGATATAGGTCTATAATTATTAACAAGCTGTTTGCTGGATCCTTTGTGCACTGGCGAAACTATTGCAGTCTTGTAGATTTGCGGGAATATACCTTTTTCGAAGCTAAGGTTAACTAAATGAGTCAATGATTTTATAATAAAAGAAGATATTTTTTTTAAACATTCAATAGTAATACCATCGAAACCTGGACATGAACCACCATTCATCTTGTCAATAATAGACTTAATTTCAAGTTCACTAACTAGATCAATATCTTCAGTCAATGATGAACATACATCATATAGACAATTTGATTCACCACCTCCCTCCTTTTACACCCCCGACCTTAACAGTTTTAACCAAAATTATTGCTTATATAGCTCTACAATCTAACGAAATTTCAACGTAATACCTTTATTTGATTTTGAGATATGTATAATTGTTCGAGAATTTGAAAACAGTACTATTTTTTGAAATGCTCTACTCACTATTATTACGTCGAAATTTTCAACATGAAGGATGCGGTCATTGGACCGCGAAATTTGGAGACGAAGCATACAAGAGGCCAAGAGCTGATTTGGGCTGTAGCGTCATTGACGAAGCATATTATATCCAAATGTTTTTGTATTTCGCTAGTACAGCTAAATATATGTTCGAGATATTAATTTTTAAATGTTTTCCTTTGCACCTTACTGACCCTCTCTCTTATATTGGCCTGACGCTAAGCTGATTATGGTTGATTTATGCAGCAACTAAGTGGTTGTAAAAAATGAATTAATTGTGTTAAGTATTCTCGAAGATAAGATCATTTGACCACCGTTTGATTTTTAGTCTCCCCTTTCGTACCCCACTGGATAAAAATTAAATTATTAAAAAAATTAAATCTTTCCCCATAAATACCCGAATGTCAAATTTCAACTTTCTATCTGTCTATCCGTCTATCCACCCGTATCGTTTTAGACGAAAATATAAGGCTGAGTTCGTTAACGGACGAAAACGCTCCACCGCTTCTACCCTCTCAATGAATCAATTTCGGAATTTCAAAATAAACGGTTTTTCTCAAAAAATAAGAAAGCTATAGATCTGAAATGTCGAACGTATTATTTTTATGAAGGAATCAATCCATAGAATAAAAATAATTTAAAAGCTTAACTCCTTCTACCACCTCCCATACAAACTGCACTTTTTGTTAAAATACTATAAACCAATTTACTCAGTACGTATTATATGTATTTATTTAGCTGAAATTGTGCACTAAATATTTATTTATAGCTAGCAATCGCCCGCGACTTTGAAGAATCGCAAAATAAGCAATTTTTGAGAATGTAGTTAGTAATACATTTTCCGGGTTATATAATCTAATATAATAACGGTTTTTATTTTGCTGGAATGAGAACCATAAATTATTAAGAATGAAACCACGACACTTGTATTTGTATGGGACAGGCTCGTGATCAAATCAATCCCGTGTTCTAAGACCATATTTGTATTGAAGAGCATTAAGGACATGTGAATAGTTGTAGCTTGTGTTAATTTAAAAAAAAAGCCCAAATAAAATAACATTATACTACAGATGAAATTTTTGTGATGTTAAGAATTTTGTATGGGGAGTGGTAGAAGGGATGATAGTACTGAACTTATTTGTTTCACATCATGCTAGAGTAGCTATAAAAATGTTTTGTACCAAATTTAAGTTTCAAAAATTGAACAGGTACTGAGAAACATAGTGCATTGGATTTAGTGAAATTGTCCAACTTGTATGGGAGGTGCTAGAAGGAGGGGAGTGGTTATTTTCGAGAAATAAAACTGATATATTTTAAATTTTAGCTCAGTAACGTTCACATTTTTCAAGAAAATCTAATTTTTGAAAAGTTGTGAAATTGTGTCACATTGTATGGGAGGGGATAGAAGGAGTTAAGCTAATCAGTTAATTTTTTCTCAATATTAATAATAATGCTAATTAAGGATTCGATACAAAATTTTAGCTCGATGAAATCTATACGTATTGAGAAAATTGGTTTAGAGTATTTCATGAAAAAGTGCAGTTTGTATGGGAGGTGGTGGAAGGAGTGAGGGGATTTGAGTGATTTTTTGAATATGCAAATAATATGTTTTATATTTCAGATCTGTGACTTTCACACTTTCCAAGAAAATTGAATTTTTGTTAAGTCGTGGAATCGTGCCACATTGTACGGTAGGGGGTAGAAATAGTGAATGTAATCGGTTAGTTTTCTCCCCACGTTAATAATAATGCTAATTAACGATTTGGTACAAAATTTTAGCTCGATGGAATTCATATGTACTGAGAAAATTGGTGTATAGTATTTAATGAAAAAGTGTAATTTGGATGAGAGGTGGAGGAAGGAGTGGAGGGGCTTAGAAAATTTTGTATACTAAAAGATTGCTTTTGTAATAGAAATAATATATTACGAATTTCAAATTATTAGCTATTATATGTAGTTTCCAAGAAAATTTGATTGATACATATTATTAAAAATGAGTCGCTTTGGGGTAGAAAGCGTGAGGGGAGGGAAATAAAATTAAAAGTTGATTACATCTTGGAACATACCCAATAAAGTGTGAAAGTTTGATTACAATCAGTTCAGTCGTTTTTGCGTGAAAGCCGGACAGACAGATAGAGAAGAATTTTAAAAACGCGAGTTTCTGCTTAGTTATTGTCGAAATAAAGCAAGAAACTAGCTTATAGCCATTTCTAAACAAATAACAGACAGACACTACAATTATATTTATATGTATAGATTATTATTAAAATAGATATAAATTAACTGATTAGCTTCACTCCTTCCACCTCATCTCATACAAAGTGACACATTTCCAGAACTTTACATAAAATCGATTTTCTTGAAAAGAAAGAATGTTATTGGTCTGAAATTTGAGAGACGTCAATTAAATAATGTTCATAGTTATTACTGATGAAAAAATCCATTGAAAAACACCCGTTCCTTCTGCCATCTCTCAAACAAACTGCACAGTTTCACTAAATTTAGTACTTTAATTTTTTAAAAATCTTTTTGAAGCTTAAATTTTGTGTTAAATATTTTGATATCAATTCTATCATACTCTGAAAAAATTACTTCAAAGCCGTCACCCTTTCTACCACTCCCCATACCAAATTTTGTAAAATCAACATATTTCTCTTTCATTTAGGGTATCGCATGATTGGGTATTACGTCCAATCGTAGTCCTATAATGTTTTTTTTTCATTTTTATGTTATTTCAGTCATGAAACGCAAAGAAACAAAAATTGTTTTTTCAAGTCGATCACAATACTTTTTTATTAAAATAATAAAGTAAAATGCATAAAAGTTCATGGTATTAGCACGTACAAATACTTTTACAAATATTTAATTCAAAGTTGCATCAAAACTTTTGTAATCTTTTTAGTTCTTCTACTACCTTCCGTACATAAGTATTATATAATTTCGACTAATTTTGTGCGAACACCTTCCGAAATATATGAAATAAAGCTGTGTCACGACTTTTTGAATTTTCTAAACTCTTTTTCACCCTTTCATACAAATGTAAGGTTTCCTGAACGTAAAATTTCCAGAATCGCATAGAATTTTTTCGTCTATGGGACTAACATTCTATGAACCGCAAAAAAGCAATAATATTAAAATTTAATTGTGGTTGCTACATCAGAAACTCTTTCAGTATATCTAATGACGTCTATCCCACATATGTACATATGTACACGAAGCCAGTATAACAAATATGATTCCGGACAGTTCTTCTCAACAATCTCATACTTAATTCATCAATTTCTTAATCTCTTAACATAATATTTTCATCAATCTTCAATTTATCGCTTGACAAATGATTCTCAATCCGCATTGCTCCTTTCAAGCTAAATTGATTTAATGTGCCCTTAGCTATGTTCTCATCACGTACGACGTCAAAACTAAAATGGATCCGAGAACAACAGCGATGAGACTGAAAATCGATAAGAACTCTCTCTCAACCGAGAAAAAAATATTATTTTTATCCTTCATAGCGAACTAATTCCTCAAGTCCAGCTAGCCAAGACCTACTTCCTTCATCGTGAACATAATGTGAGTTATTGTCAGCATTGAAAGGCATATTCCGCTTTAAAAAGACATGTTTCAGACAACAACATATTTGCTATATTCAGGCTTCTATATACCCGGTGTAATATTCTATAAGAGGTTATGTCCTTCAATCAACATAAATTGGTAAGTTTCTGTTAGAGTCGATAAAGGATATCTAGGTTCCCTTACGACGCAGAATATCCGCAAAATACCAAAAATTTGATTGTGTTTCAATGAAATTTATTGCCTCAAAGCTGGAAAGTTCAATTCACATAATTTCAAGATCATATTTGTTGTAAATGGTTTCAAGGATACAATTAATATTAACGAAAAGTTTAATTGTAAGTTTCAGTTGTCGACAGACATAGATAGAGAGATTGCTATAAGACGGAAGTGCTTCAGAGGCTGAAGCTATTTCGAAGGTAGTAGAAGGAATTGTTCGCTATTTAAACTTCTATCGAATTCAATTGAATTATTGAACTTTTCTTGTTGGAGTGCATTTGAATTTCACGTGTAAAAGTTGTGTTTAATAACTGTAGGGAAGATATGTAGAAAAGGTGGCATATTTAATTTCCTTCATAAGTATTTAAGCCATTCGGAATACAATTATTTATGAAAACTATTGAAGTTAAACTCAAGATTAAAGACGGCAAAAGTTGAAGGAGTTTCCTCTGAGGATTTCAATAAATTTGATTAAATACGATATAATTTTTACAAACTTCATGCATACCATATACGCAGGAAACAATGGATATTAGTTGGAAATGGGTATGCTATACCGCAGGGGGGTAGTTGTAAAGTGAAGTTTTACCAAATTCTGCAACTATTTTGGAGACTAGCGACTTCATGGGCCTGAGCTAACCATCCCCCTGTAGGATGGGGGCAGTAGAATTCTCCCACAGCCAGCCGTGTTTGCCCTAAAAATGGCAAATGGACACTCACTGGATCATAGGCTTATCGCCCGTGATCTTAAGACATAACTGATACTAGAAACGGATACAGCGCCTCGGATACGGATGAATTCTGCGGTAACGACTTTCGGCATTCGAAAACGGACTATGATTGGCTTCTGGAACGTTCGAACATTGAATGACGGGGGAAGGGCTGGGGTTACTCGGTCTTTGCACCGCCAATCAGTGATCGACCACGAAATGGAGCACTATAACATTCAAATCTTGGGCTTGAGCGAGGACAGGTGGACAGGATCAGAAAAAGAACGAACCCCCAGCAGAAACACCATTCTGTACGTTGGTACTGAGAATGAAGCCAAAAATGGCGTAGCGGTCGTCCTGACAACGAGAGCGAGAAACAGTATCATCAGCTGGGAACCAATCTCGGATAGGATTATCGTCGTCAGGCGCGGGACCAGTGCCAGAAACGTCACAATTCTGCAGTGGTACACACCAACTAATACCGCAACACCTGGTGAAAAAGATGAATTTTATAACTGAGTGCCACCTTCGATTGTGTTCCAAGAGGTGATATTATTATCTCTGGACTAGACTAGAACACACCATGGGGAAGCATGGTGACTATTGAGTCGACGCGTCGCAACCTTGGATTAAGAGACCCAAAAACAGTGAAATATTTGTAGAATTTTGTAGTACTCGGCAAATGGTCATCGGAGGGACTCTTTTTCCACACAAGAGTCACTATAAAACATTCCTGATGATGTTACTCAGAACCTGATCGACCATTTGGCTATAAATTGCCGATGGGGAAGATGTCTCCTCGATGTGCGAGCGAAGCGTGGAGCTGACGTGGGGAGCGATTACCACTTGATGGTTGCCTGCTTGAGATTGTGCACAGCAGTTATCCGACGACCACAAATTCTTCAAATGAAGCGCACGGAGACTATATAACATCTTAAGTCATCTTGATTATGATGATGGCGTGTTTGCATTCTAAATGCAAAGAGGCGGGACTGAAAATAAATGTGTGTAAAACCAAGTACATGAACATGGGTTCGGACACAAGCACACCGACTGTTCTTAACGGACAAGATGCGGAAGAGGTGCAAGATTTTTGTTATCTCATAAGCATTGTCAGCATGGACGGCGGAGCCGAAAAGGATATTGAGGCTCGTCTAAATAAGCCTCGTCAGGCCTTCGGTATCCTTTCCCCTTTCTGGAGGTTAAGAGAGATCTCCCTTTGCACGAAGCTGCGAGTTTTTGATGCATGCGTCAAATCCGTGTTTTCATATGTTTGTACTACGTGGAAACTGACCAATTGGTAAGTCGAACCAAGAAACTTTCATGAACCAATTCCTCCGACGCATTTTAGGAATATTCTGGCCAGAAGTGATCTTCAACAACGAACTTTGCAGTACAACTGGCCAGACTAAAATAGGTATTGAGATTCAAAGGTGGAAGTGGCAGTGGATCGGTCATACTTTGAGGAAACTAGAGCGAAACATCGCCAAACAAGCTCTGAACTATAATCCTCACGGAAAACGTGGGGTTTGTCGACCATGTAACACATGAAAGCGAGCAGTTGAGCAAGAGGCCAGAGGAATAAACAAGACCTGGCAACAGCTTAAGGCCGATGCTCAGGATCGCGCCTTGTGGAAGACAGTTGTTTCTGTCCATACCCCTATAGGGGGTCTTAATAGGCATTTTATTGATTGATTGATTAACTCACTCATCTGTTATTTTTTCAAAAAGGTGAATTGCGTTGCCAATTCTGCTAGATCTGGGGCTTTCATAAAAATCTTCTCGTTTTGATGTAATATTTTTTTTACAATTTTTGAGTAATTCATTTCTTTCAAATTCTTTGAAAATTGCCAAAACCATCTTACGAACAGTCTATATATCAGAATCAGATGAACCCAATTTAACAATGTGCCACTCAAATGAAAGGTCTAAGTATCTGTATCGAACTTCATAGTTTTTCAATATAGTATAGTACAACGACGTAAGTCTCAAAAAACCTCAAAAACAGGCGAAATTTTGAAAATTTTGCTATCTTTCGAGTCCTTCCTCTACCTTAGCGGCCGCAAAAAACAATGAGGTTAAAAAAAACTACAGAAATATGAGATACTCTAGATGAAAGAGATTTTGTTTTTTGATTTTAAGGGGTAACGGGATAGAACTAATTTTTTCACCTCATGCTTGTTATCAAAATGTCGTATATAAAATTTAAGCTTCGAAAATAATAACTGATAAAATTGGTGTATTGGATTTAGTGAAATTGTGCAGTTTGTATAGGAGGTAATAGGAGGAGTGGGGCATTCTTAATGACTTTTTCTGAACTATAAACATCATTCAATTGACATGTTAGAAATTGCAGATCAGTAGCGTTCATCCTTTTCACGAAAATCGACTTTTGGCATAATTGTGAAATTGTTCCATATTGTATGAGAAGGGGTAGAAGGACTACAGCTAATCGCTCAATTTCTTTCGGTCTTACTAATAATTCTAAATAAATATTTAGTGCACAATTTCAGCTCGATTAATCTTATGCGTACTGAGTGAATTGGTTTAAAGTATTTCATGAAAAAGTGCAATTTGTATGAGAGTTGGTCGAAGGAGTGGGGGGATTCATAATTTTACTTTATTATTCTAATAATAAGGTATTGTGATCGACACAAGAAAAAAAAAAAAATTTGCTACCCTGAAATTTTTTTTTCGCGTTTCATGAATAAATTAGCCTAAAAAAGCAAAAAAAAAATCCGTCCCGCCTCCTGCGAAAGAGTCCTTATAAGCTCCGATCACTCCGCTGAAAGGAGTATCAAACATTGCAACGGATAGCGCTGTGGTTCAGAAACTGTCGCCAACAAAAAGGAGAAATATGCTGAGAAGGGCAGCCCAACGAAACAAGACTCATAGCTTGAATCCGGGTCCCCAATCAACTGCGACTCCCATTTTGCAGCCGTCAGTGGAAAATGTCGAAGTGGTTTAATTAGTTTCATCCCCGCTGGCTTCGGGACGATCGGATCATTGCACCGCCTCTGGCAAAGCCAAAGAACCCTCGTCCGCGGGCACAGTCGCCGGTAAGAAGCTGAAACCACTGAAGCAGAAACATAAGCGTATCCGATCGGACGATAGTAATACTATAGCGACGTCGCTAGGAGTTCCCTCCAAGCAGCAGTCATCAATACCAATGACTTGCTAGGCATCATACCAGAGTCGGTGAGGCCTCAGATCTACTCTTCATTGAGGAACATTCTGAGGGAACACCTTTTAGGTAATCCACCAGCTAAACCAAGCTTTTTGAAGTATGACTTCGAGCCAGGTTATCTTAGGATAACTTGTGCGGACCAAAACACTCTGGTCTTCCTTCAGGAGGCGGTTCCCAAGATGAACGAGCTCTTGAAGGACATCAAGTTACAGGTGGTGGAAGGTGCCGAGGCTCCTAGACTGACAAAAGTGTCTGTTTGGATCCCGGGTATCATTGAAGACTCTGAAATCCTATTGCAGGATATTAAGGTGCAAAATAACCTTTCTACGGAGGTATGGAAGCTTTTCCATAGAGAACAAAAAGATATGGGCCAACTTCTTGTTCTCGGAATCGACCAAAGCTCCATGGAAAGGTTGTCTGTAGCAACAGGTTTCGCGGATTGTAGACTCAACAAGGTTCACTTCAAATTACCGAAACCAAACGCGGCCAACTTCAAAAGCCGGCAAACTGAGAGTGGTCCAAGCCAATATACATCACAGTAGAGCGGCGACCGCCACTCTCCAACAACACCTCTTAAGAGGTTACTCGGATGTTGCACTTGTCCAGGAACCGTGGTTGAGTGGCTCTAACTACATTCTAGGATGGTGCAATAAAACTTTTACGGTCCTTCACGGACCCCAAACAGGTAAGCTACGGACATGTGTCGTTGCGAAAAAAGCGCTAAAATTAACTTTAATTCCGCAATTCAGCAGCCCAGACCAAACAACGACGCTTTGGGAGAGGTCTCTTAACGGAATACCGCAGCCAATTAAGCTGGTTTCATCATACCAGCCATACGACGCAAGGGTTGTTCCAACGACTGACCTGTGCCAGCTTGTCCAGTCCAACACAGGGGACTTGGTAATAGGTTGTGATGCCAATGCCCAGCACACCTACTGGTCTAGCACAGACTGCAACGATCGCGGTAAGTCAATTCTAGAATTTCTTAGCATGAACAATCTAAATGTTTGTAATGTTGGTAACAGTCCCACATTCATAAATAGAGCAAGAAGCGAGGTTATCGACCTAACTCTTGCATCTAACTCCAAATCGCTAACGGTCCACAACTGGGAACTTTCGAAAGAACCATCCTTGTCAGACCACATGTGGATAAGATTTGAAATAGTGGGATCAACAAAAAATAGCCGGTTGTACAGGAATCCAGCAAGAACTGATTGGGTTAAATATCAGGAGCTAATAAACCAAAGACTACCGGCAATAGTTCCTTGGCCAATAAAAACAACAGATTCCTTAGATGAAAGAGTGGGTATGTTAACAAATATACTAACAAACTCATACAAGAGTTCCTGCCCTCAGAAGTCTGCCAAAGATAGTAAGAACACTGTCTGGTGGAATAACGATCTCGATATCCTGAAAAAACGAGCAAGGAAACTCTTTAATAAAGCTAACTCCAGCAAACTTGACACAGACTGGGACAAATACAAAGCAGCACTTACACTGTATAAAAAACAGCTAAGAGCCGTCAAACTAAAGGATAAAGAGGACCCTATCCAAAGACCCATACATGCCTGAATTACTGGATAAAGGCAATGGTTCATGGACGGGGTCTAGCGGCGAGTCACTTCAACTTTTAATGCAAACGCATTTCCCTGGTTGCTTTGAGCCCCCACCACAAAGTTCATGTGCCGATCGCATTCTAGCTAACTCAGAACTAGTAGATACAGTCGTGATACCAGGAAACATAGGAATGACGTTCAGTTCCTTCAAACCTTACAAGTCACCAGGGCTGGACGAAGTCTATCCCGCAATGATCCAGAACGCGGATAAAACAATAATTCAGTACCTGGTAGACATATATTAAGCATGCATCAGTCTTTGTTACATACCAAAGTTATGGCAAGAGGTTAAGGTAGTTTTCATACCTAAACCAGGTAGAGCATCCCACAACATCCCGAAGGCTTTTCGAGCCATCAGCCTGACTTCGTTCCTTCTTAAAGGCCTAGAAAGACTGGTGGACAGCTACCTGCGGGAAAATCTGAACCAACGGTTAGATGCCCCCACGAACACGCCTATCTGAAAGGTAGATCTACTGACACCGCCTTGCATGTGACGGTAGCCGCAGTAGAGAAAGCTTTCCATCAAAAAGAAGTTGCACTCGGTGCCTTCCTAGACGTGGAAGGCGCGTTCAACCACGTCAACATTGATGCCATACTTGAGGCCGTGCGCAGCCATAGTGTGGAACCTCTCCTGACTGCATGGATAGCAAAGCTTCTTCGTTCACGGAAAATCGTAGCACGAATGGGTGAAGAGACAAGGAAAGGGTCTGTTCACAAATGAACGCCACAGGGCGGTATAATATCACCTCTCCTGTGGGTCTTAACAGTGAATGAACCCCTTTCCATCTTAAATCAGAACGGCTACCCCACAATAGCATATGCAGACGATCTTGTCATCATGCTAACTGGTAAGTTTGAGCAAGTTCTAGGAGACCTCGTGCAATCCGCTTTACAACTGTTAGATAGGTGGGCACTACATAAAGGACTTACTATTAACCCACAAAAAACAGATCTGGTCCTCTTCTCCAGAAGAAGAAGACCATATGTTTTCAATCCACCAAACATTCGAGGAATCAATATGGTCCTCTCGAATCAAGTTAAATATTTAGGCCTAATTCTTGATAGCAAATTATCCTGGAAGGCCAATATTCAGGAACGAGCAAAAAAGGCTACGGTAGCCTTCTTCGCTTGGAAGAAGACATTTGGTTTGAGATGGGGCCTTAAGCCGCACCTCATCCACTGGATGTATACCAGTATTGTTAGACCAATTGTAAAGATTCCTTTGCTCGAAAAGGACTTTAGCTTATAATGTATTAAAAAAACACTTGAAGTTCAATTCTCTACTAGAATTTATTTAGAACTTAATAATACTTACAATCATTGTTGCTTATATAGTAATTAATTGCTGATTATAATGAGTATATGACACACATTATAATGTTTACATGACACACAAAAAATGTCTGAAATTAATTGTCGATATTGACCTACAAATGTTATGCTATGACATAAGATTTTATTTGCATAGCATATCAATGTCATAATCAATGAAGACAAGTAATTTTACAGAAATGCTTGATTTGCTTAATTCTAATTAACAATAATACAAGCGAGACAGTGCTTGTGTAAAGTATTTGACTACTTCAAGCAATGTCTTCTTGTACATTCTCCCCCACCCGTTGCGTGTCCAGAACACGAAAATCGGTGAGCGTTAATTTCCTTTCTGCAGGAACTGGTTTGTTGATTACCTTCCTTTTTCTTCGAATAATCCAAAAAATTCCAGTGGATAATATGATGCTGGTGAGAATATATTCCAGAACGTAGTGATGTATATGGTGAGTGAATTTATCATCGTCTGATGGCAAGTTTTGGTTTTGCAGGAACGACAACTGCTGAAGACTGTTGTCCCATTGTTAGTCTTAAGAACAATTTCTGATGGTAAACTCATTTATACTGCCTTTGTAACTCTGGATTTTTCACGAATTTTCTTTCCATTAGAAAGAGCCTTATGAGTGCCTTCTTTTTAGACTCTCCCAGTAGTTGATCCTTAAAATTTTCATTAAATGGTAGACTTACCACATACTTCCCTTGGTCTCTTTGTACGGTAGACCTGTAATGTTCTTCACACTTGTTTTCTTCTTCAGTCAATATTTTTTCGGTAGGTAACTCTTCGATTTCCCAGAATCTGCGAAGTTGGCTATCCAAGTCAGTTTGAGCTACACAGCATGTTGTAAACTCATCAACTGGTTTAAGGGGTGTCGTAGAACCTGACAATATCCATCCGAATTCAGTTTGTTGTGCTACAGGTGTATCGTGTGTTCCTTTTATTACTCCTGCCAACAGCATTTCAGAAAATACATTTGCTTCCAGGATAACGTCTATATCTCCAGGCTCATTATACATAGGATCTGCTAATGTGAGACCCTTGATATGAGTCCAACATGAACTCTTAATAGGATGGGTTGGAATTCGTCTTGTTAA
Organism: Chorisops tibialis; assembly: GCA_963669355.1. Lineage (NCBI taxonomy): Eukaryota > Metazoa > Arthropoda > Insecta > Diptera > Stratiomyidae > Chorisops > Chorisops tibialis. Next base: position 247,147,837 of record OY770262.1, read on the forward strand.
TTTTGGCATCACAAGAGCTGTAGTTGTTAATTCGAATTGGGATGAAAAATGTGGCTGAATTTTAAGGACAACACTGCTTCGTATTGTTCCTGCTTCGGTGTTTCCCAGTCCAGACACCTTAACTGTCGTCTTATTCTTTCTCAACCGTAAAAGTTGTATAGCTCGTTCTGTTATAAATGTAGCCTGAGAACCTTGATCAATAAGACTTCGTATTTCCTTGTATGATCCATCTGACGCCTTTAGTTTGAGTAGAGCAGTAGCTAATAATGCAAAATTATATTGATTATAGTTGGTCGAGGCGTGAGATGTTGTTTCTTGATTCCTAGTTGAATCTGCTTTTGTTATGAAAGCTTCCGATTTAATCTACTGACTATTCGATCGTATTCTATTTTCATCGTGTAGTAATGTGTGATGTTTTCCCTTACATTTTTGGCAAACGTATTTGCTATTACATTGTCGTACAATATGTTCAGTGTGCAGACAATTAAAGCAAAGGTTGATGTCTTTGACTATCTTAGATCGTTGTTTTACATCCAAGTCAATAAATTTCTGGCACCGCCATAGATGATGGTCACCCTTGCATATTTTGCAAATTTTTCGACCGTCTCTTCCATGATAAGTCGATACAACATGTTGTTTTTTGTTGAATCGTGCTACCGGAGCGTTATTTCGTATTTTTTCTCATCTTGAAGATTCCAACGTCTGAAATCTATGCTCCAAAAATATTAAGAAGTCCTCCAATGTTTGTACTTCTCTTGGCTTGGTGATTCGTTCTTCATAAAATTTTAACGTGTCGTTATCAATTTTTTGTGATAATAGATGTGTTAAAATCGGACTCCACGTATCAGTCTCAATTCCTAAATTTTTAGGACGCCATTAAGCACTCTTTTGATGTGTCATGAAGACTTCTTATGCCTTCTGCTGATTCAAAAGTGAGCCGTTGTTGTGTTAGTAGTCTCTCTAATTGCGCAGAAACTAACAAACTACGATTCTCATAGCGTGTATTGAGCAACTCCCAGGCGGCTTCGTAGTTCTCCTTTGTTACAAACAAATGTTGAAGAAGCTTGCCTGCGCTTCCTGTGATATTGGCTTTCAGGAATACCAATTTCTCTACATCACTTAAATCATTGTTGTCATGTACAACTTGCTTATAGATGTCCTTGAATGTTCCCCATTGCTTGTAGTCACCATCAAACTTCGGGATTTGAATGGAAGGTAGCCTAATCTTAATCGCTTTGGTATGTATAGCGTCTTCATTTGATTTTGTGCCTGCAGTAAACAATTTGTTATCGTCTGCATATAGTTGGTCATACCTTGTCTGCAGTTCCACGCAAGCCTTGGAGCATTTGTCTTCAACTCTGTGATAGAGCGTTGTTGCTTCTTCTGGTACACCTTCTTCAGCAGATGAATATTCGACGTAAGTGTCCGTAAACCGGGTCCAATACGTTTTAATTTGGTGTATAGTTTCTTTAAAAAATGCTCCTGGCTGATTTCCGGAACTCTCTGCAGCGCTGATTGTCCTCATCAGTAATGCAGCTAAAGTATTAAGTTTCCTCGCATTGCTGGATTCCGGTCTCGAAACAAACTCCTGATCTGAATGATGATTGTTCTTTGCTGGCTGCCCCAAGGTATGGTCGTCTTCTAGAGACCTGTTGGATTCCAAGCGTAGCTCGTCTAGTCTTGCATTCAACAAGGCAGAAAGTGTCCTTTGAACATCCTCAATTTCCCGGTAGTATCCGGCTTCGTAATAGGGATGATCTGGAGCTTCTTCGCGGTATTCCTCCATTTTTGCATCTTGGTGCTTGAACAGCGTCCATAGCTGGTTCAAGCATTTCAACCGCTTCTCCACGTATTCGACTGTCTTCCGACTTGTTGAATCCTTGCGAAAATTGGTAAGCAGCTTTGCCACGTTTTCCCCTGTCTCTTTCTGGGAACGCGCTAGATCTTCCATCTTCAGCTGGTGCAGTTTGACGTCTGAGATGAAGATTTTCCTGTAGTTCGTTGTAATATCACCCCTAAATCAGTTTCAATTTAGGTTCACGGTAATTTGGCCAGTGATATTACAAGAGGCTCGACGGACCAATGTAACGATTCCTTTGCTTGAAAAGAACTTTAGCTTATAATGTATTAAAAAAACACTTGAAGTTCAATTCTCTACTAGAATTTATTTAGAACTTAATAATACTTACAATCATTGTTGCTTATATAGTAATTAATTGCTGATTATAATGAGTATATGACACACATTATAATGTTTACATGACACACAAAAAATGTCTGAAATTAATTGTCGATATTGACCTACAAATGTTATGCTATGACATAAGATTTTATTTGCATAGCATATCAATGTCATAATCAATGAAGACAAGTAATTTTACAAAAATGCTTGATTTGCTTAATTCTAATTAACAATAATACAAGCGAGACAGTGCTTGTGTAAAGTATTTGACTACTTCAAGCAATGTCTTCTTGTACACCAATTATTTGCTATTGTGCGCTGGTGTGGTGGCCGGCGGTGGTATCGAAAACCAACCTGGCACCCTCTCAGCTGATCCAACGGATGGCATGTCTGTGCGTAACAGGTGCCCTTAGAACCACACCGACTGCAGCTCTGGAGGTGATTCTCTCACTACCCCCACTTGATCTTTTCATAAAACATGCAGCGGGCCTAGCAGCCATTAGATTAAAAACCACTAAATCGTGGTCAGCGCCACAAATTGGTCATGAACAAATTCTAAACGTCATTAGAAACGCAACCTCTCTTTTAGACCGCGAGTATGATTGCATAAACCAACCGCAGGTTGAGAAACGGAAGTTTCACATTAAGTTTCCTGAACGAAACGAATGGGCAACAAATACGATACTCAGCACCTGTATAGGTTCTCATCTCTATACGGACGGATCTAAAACTAGCCAGGGGACAGGTGCAGGGATTTATTCCCACGACCTCGACATCCAAACTTCATTTCATCTTCCAGAACACGCGACAGTGTTCCAAGCAGAAGTATTATCCATTACCGAGTGTGCAAAAATTATTCTTGATAAGCAGAACAGTAGGTGAAGGTGCACTTGGGCGTGGGAAAATTTTAAAGACCGTGGGAACTTTTTGTTAACCTTGAGATGACCTTGAAAACAGGTGTTGGTGACGTCATAGGGAATCCCCGTGCAATCTATGGGTTTTGAATGGGGTCATGGAGGTCAATGACCTTGAGGGATTCCCTTGATCACCTGAGGGTTTTGCACTTTGGGCCTGGGAAAATTTTAAAGCCCGTGGGAACTTTTAGATTAACCAACTCTCATGGGACCCCTAACTACTTTAATTGATCTCTCTCTCTCTCTCTCTCTCTCTCTCTGGTTCCTGTTAACACCTGTTCTCCGTAATCACCTTTCATCTCTCTCTATCTCTCTCTCTCTCTCTCTGGTTCCTGTTAACACCTGTTCTCCGTAATTACCTTTTATATCTCTCCGCAATATGCCATTACAGGCACCCACGCTCTCAGCTGACTTTCTCTACGTGTTTCTCGGTCGTCCAACACAGTGTCTTTGCGTTGTATTTATCCTATCTATCCTATACTGGCGATTGATCGATTGAAATTTAACATGAATTGATATTGAATTCCATATGAATCTGATTTGATTGATTGCCGGGGGACGTATTTTAATACACTCGGCACTTAAATTACTTTTTATCGAAAAAAACTGTTGCCACCAAAGGGACTTGAACCTGGAACCACATGCGTAAGAAGCGGTAGCGTTAGCCTTACGCTAGCCAGACTACATACTCGGTCTTGTTCAATATGCAAATATATAGTAACTAATAAAGTGGTGTTATTTCATGACGTCATCATCGACCAAATTATATGTGTTTTAGGAATAATTGTTTGCAGCTAAGAGTGTTCTTATCATATAAGTAGATAAGAGTTTGTTATGGTTAGGTTTTTTTGTTTTGATTTTTTTTTTTATATTAGAGGTAAGAGAATTACGGATTAGGTTTCATATATGATGAAAATTGATAGATTGTGTGTATGGAGATTGTTATTGTTATTAATAGCGTGATATTATTTTATGACGTCATCATCGAGTAGGAATAATTCTTTCGAATTGTTTATGGTTTAGAGTTTTTTTGTTATGATAGGTTGTTTACATTTTTTGTGTATGGATTTTTTTTTGGTTTACGAGTGAGATTGATATGAAAATTTCACCTCAATTCGCTATCATATATGATCATTTTTTTTTTTTTGATGAACGAGTTCAAGCTCTAAGATTTGTATGAAAATAACTTGTATTTGTGGTAGATGAAGCACTTGTATGGTTACATGGATATAACGCTGTTATGCAATAGGGGTAAGCTTTGTATGGGGATGTTGGTTAGTGATGATGTACTGACGTTCCATGACGTCATCAATTAGGGTTGCCATAAGGTCATCGATTATAGTTTCATGACGTCATCATCAATTGGGGTTACCATAATGTCAAAAAAAAAAAAAAATAAAAAAAAAAAAAAAAAAAATTAAAAAAATTAAAAAAATTAAAAAAAAAATAAAAAAAAAATAGAAAAAAAATCAATAAAAAAATCAAAAAAAAAAAAAAAAAATAAAAAAAATCATAAATTTACAGATTCGCATGACAATGTTCCTATGCCTAATACTGATAAACCCGATTAATGGGCTATTTAACGTACACGAACTGACAGGATTTACGGAAATACAACTTACCAAAGTAGAAATAGTGACCAAAGCAAATATTTTACCGGATGTTGAGGTAGTTTTGAGGTATTAATTGATGGGAAATCTCGGAATAAAACAAATTTTGGTGTACAAGTTTTTATTAAATATTCAAGCATTATAAGAGCTTAAATTTTATTTTGATTACATAATTGAATTTTCTGAAGTAAAATAGGTCTTAGTAATTGCTCCAATTTTAAGATCCTTCGTTGAAACCTTAGTCGGTCTAACACACAGCTCTGCCAATTACCCTTTCTACTAGTTCTATATGCATACTCCCAGACAATTATGTATTTAACGGAAACATGATCAGAAAATCTAACATGTCTAAGATCTGCAGATGACATTGTATAGGTTGACGAACTCGATTGATTTCTGTGTGAATTAAAGAAAATATATATAGATAGATAAGAGTTTTGTTATGATAGGTTGTTTATATTAATAGGAATAAACACGATTGTGCGTTATCAATTACTTTTTTTTTTGGGTTTTGAGTTTTTAATTTGTATAAAAAGAACGGTAAAATTGATTTAAGAATTAAAAAACAACTACAACACTAGAATATACAGCCAACCAACCAACTATACAACTATACAACCAACCAACTACACAGCTGTACAACCAACTATACAGCTATACAACCACACAGCTGTACAACCAACTATACAGCTATACAGCTATACAACCACACAGCTATACAACCAACTATACAGCTATACAGCTATACAACCACACAGCTGTACAACCAACTATACAGCTATACAGCTATACAACCACACAGCTGTACAACCAACTATACAGCTATACAGCTATACAACCACACAGCTGTACAACCAACTATACAGCTATACAGCTATACAACCACACAGCTGTACAACCAACTATACAGCTATACAGCTATACAACCACACAGCTGTACAACCAACTATACAGCTATACAGCTATACAACCACACAGCTGTACAACCAACTATACAGCTATACAGCTATACAACCACACAGCTGTACAACCAACTATACAGCTATACAGCTATACAACCACACAGCTGTACAACCAACTATACAGCTATACAGCTATACAACCACACAGCTGTACAACCAACTATACAGCTATACAACCATCTATACAACTACACAAACCAACTATACAACTAACCTTTTATCATATTACTGTTTTATGTTTTAATGAACGCATCGAAACCTTTTCTATAGCGCCCAGCATCAATTGGACAATCTTTACTAATAACCAAAAATCCATACTTTTCCTTCCAACACTCAGCAGCCATATTTTTAAATTTATCGAACGTCAAGTCTGTATTCACATGATCACTGTATACATGTTTTAAATTCTGATCATCCTGTTTAAATAGTATTAAAAAATTTGCATTATCTCGAATCAAGTGTTTGGGTATATGTGTGTACGTTTGACACAAGTAGAAGCTGTCAATGCTTTTGTGTCGCCCCATGCAAAAATACGATCTCATGTTATTCTGCTTTTCACAAGCAACGTCATCAAATATGAAAACTGAATTTTTTTTAGCATCGCTTGGATCTATGACATCATTATTTTCTGTGAAAGTGTGGTAGCCGAGTCCCTTGATGGGTGATACAATACGCTTTAAATATTTATATTTTGGTTGATACAACGACTTTGAATACAGATATATATTTTCGAATTTCAACCCGTTCGGGTGCAAGAGTAGGCTCAGCATTATATTGGTTTTGCCTGAATTCGATGGTCCGACAATTATCGCTCTGATATCATTTGGTAAAAGTACGCTATGTTTTATTCTCGTTCCTTGATGAATATTTCCAAAATCAAAATTTTCTATACTCAGTTTCGCATGTTGATTGATCAACTTCATTTTGTATACTATTATATAAATATACATAAATACATTGTTTTATAGGATTTTCAATCTGTTTACATCAAAAGTCCGATGCGAAAGGTTATATTTATATATATATATAATGATTGATCATAATCGTAAATCTATTATTAATAAACGAAACCCCACTGGAGGAGGTCTATTAAATACACTCATCAATAAGCTACCATTCGAGTTACATATACCTGGTTATAATTTTTGTGGTCCAGGTACAAAACTTCAAAAACGTCTAGATAGAGGCGATCGCGGTGTAAATCCACTTGATGAGGCGTGCAGAGAACACGACATTGCCTACTCCAAACATAAGGATACGTATAATAGAAACATCGCAGATAGAATTTTAGCGGAAAAGGCGTGGAACAGAACAACTTCAAAAAACGCTACCTTGGGGGAGAAAACCAACGCTTGGTTGATTACAAACACTATGAAAGCTAAAGCGAAACTTGGAATGGGGTGTGCTATTAAGAAAATAGGATTGAAGAGAAAACCGAAAAAACCAAACAAAAAAAATTTATTCAAATCGGCTCTTAAAAACGTAAATATTGCATTGAAGAAAAAAAAGCCGGAAAGCATATCGAGTACCATCAAATTGGCTATGAAAACTGCAAAGGATGTTATTGGAGCAAATAGATCTCTGATTGAAACGCCACGGATAATACCAATTCCAAAAGTTGGTGGTTTCTTACCCCTCATACCGATATTTGCTGGACTTTCGGCACTTGGAGCGTTAGCTGGCGGAGCATCACAAATCGCAAAAGCTGTTAAAGATGTAAAAAATGCAAAAGACGAACTGGCAGAAAGTGTTCGACATAATAGACAAATGGAGGCTGTTGCACTTGGAAAGGGGTTTTATCTGAAACCATACAGGAAAGGACTAGGACTGTACTTGACTCGACCATCAAAAAACTTCTAAGGCAGCTACCCAATAGAGCGTTAACTGAGATCGATATAATCAAATTGGTTAAAGACATTCCCTACTTTCGTGGTATATTTATGCGCGATGAGCTACCAGAACATCCCTGGTATACGGAGTGTGGAGTAATAAATTTGGATATTTCATCGGGTCTCGGCACCCATTGGGTAGCATACTACAAACATCAGGATTGCATAGAATATTTCGATAGTTTCGGAAATTTACAACCGCCAAAAGAAGTCGTCTCCTATCTTGGCTCCAATATCAAATACAACTATAATCAATATCAAGAATTTGATTCGGTAATATGTGGACACTTATGTTTAAAATTTCTATTTGATTGTATAAAATTCTATGAAAAATAAAAAAATTAAAATGAAAGATATACGAATTTTTTGTTTAGTCATAACCAGCATGTCTATGACCTTGATCTTGAATTGAAAGTCTTTACAAAAATAAAGAAAAAATTTCTATAAATATACAAGACACACGAACTTTTGTTTAGTCTATCTAAAATAATATCATAATCAGCATGTCTATGACCTTGATCTTGAATGGAAACACTTCCATATTAACCGCAGAATATTTTCCTCCATTGGAATTGCCTGGCGCTTATGTATGTGGTTTGGCTGACTTTCAAACATACAACTCAATTCCGAATGTTGATAACGAGAATAATCTTTTCCATATTGCAAATGAAGAAATTGAGATACCTATTGGATCATATGAAGTTGACGATATTGCTCTTTACATAGAAAAAGAGTTGGAAAAAAGGGGCAAAAGGTATGCGTTTAAGATAAAAGCAAACAACAACACTCTCAAGACAGAAATAAAAAGTAGTGAGATAATATACTTTAATCGGAAGCGAACGGTTGGAAAGCTATTGGGTTTTACGGATGTGATTCTAAACCCTACTAAAACACACACTTCAACACTACCCGTTAACATTATAAAGGTGAATGCAATCCGAATAGAGTGTAATTTAATCACTGGCTCGTATATCAACAACACCTTAGAACACACCCTGCATGAATTTTCACCTGACGTTGGTCCAGGCTATAAAATAATTGAAGTTCCGAAAAGTGTTATCTATTTACCGCTAAACACTCGTGAAGTAAGGTTCTTGGAGATAAAAATCTTAGATCAAGACGGACAACTAGTTAATTTCCGCGGTGAAACCATTACCGTTCGGCTTCATCTTAAATCAATATAAAAAATGTTATTATATAACCAATATGTTGGTATTATTCCAACCAGTACACAATCAGCGTCTACTTCGGCAACAACAACAACAACAACAACAACACCAAAGAAAAGGTCTATTGTTCTCGGAAAAGCACCTTTAACAGCAGAAAACAAATTATTTCTACCAACAACAATAACGACAACACCAAAGAAAAGGTTCATTGCTCTCGGAAAAATAAAAGCACCTATAACAGAAGACAGCAAATTATTTCTACAATCGATAGGAATTCAAGTTCCACTTAATTAGAAAAGATGACAGCTTTACTCAACATTACCAATCAGCCTGCGTTTAGTGAAGATATTATAAAGAAGGAGTATCACTCATATACACCATTTTCAACAGCATACAAAAACAGTGATGAAATCAGAATTTCTATACAACATCAAGACTTGTATCTACTACCATCCGAAAGTTTTCTATACATTGAAGGCGCAATTACTGGAACAGATGGAACAAAATTAGATGCCGACAGCTCTGTTGTTAATAATAATTGTATATCTTTTCTCTTCGAAGAAATCCGATACGAGTTGAATGGAATTGAAATTGATCGTACCAGAAATTTGGGTATCACAACCGCTATGAAAAATTATATTTCCCTAAGCAAAAATGAAAGTGAAATGCTATACAATGCAGGCTGGTCACCGGAAAATCACATCAAAGTTCCAGATTCGTTTTTCAATTGTTGTGTTCCGCTGAAAATGGTGCTTGGATTCATAGAAGATTACAAAAGAGTTGTTGTTAACGCACGCCATGATTTGATTTTAATTCGATCTAGGACCGATAATAATGCTGTCAAGACTTCAAAAAGTTATGATCTATCCATTCATAAGTTGCTATGGCGAATACCACACATAACCGTATCCGACGTTGAAAGACTAAATTTTCTCAACATTATAAATGCCGGACAACCGATACAAATGAGCTTTAGAAGTTGGGATATGTATGAATATCCCCTATTACCAACAGGATCCAGTCATCACATTTGGACCGTAAAAACTTCTTCACAACTTGAAAAACCACGATTCATAATTTTCGCATTACAAACTGATAAGAATAACTTAAAGGAAAAGGATGCATCAACATTTGATCACTGCGACCTAACAGACATCAAAGCACATTTAAACTCTGAAACCTATCCGTATGAGGATCTTAATCTTAAATTCGATCGAAACCGATACGCACTATTATATGACATGTATACCAAATTCAGACGATCATACTATAATCAGGATGCTCCTCCGCTATTAGATTGTGAAAAATTCAAAAGTTCAGCTCCAATAGTTGTTATTGATTGCTCGTTTCAAAATGAAGCCTTAAAAACTGGACCAGTTGATGTAAAGATAGAATTTAAAACATCGAAAGCGTTTCCGGCAAAGACATCAGCCTTTTGTCTACTACTTCACGACAGGGTTGTAGAATACAACCCGTTGACCAGCGAAGTTAGAAAATTAATGTAGAATATATAAGAAATTGATTGTTATTTTTTTAAAAAAATGTAAAGATTAAAAGCTGTTGTATATCCGAAAAACAATGATTTTATTATTTTTAACTTTAAATATCATAGCGTCCTCAAGCATATATGCAAACGTTATTTTCGTTATTAGTATCCCACCATTAAAGTATAAAACAGTAATACATGCCCTGTATCCACTCATTATCGTGCAGCACGTCGATGGAACACGCATCTGCACGTTGGTTACGAATTGGTCGCAGACTATTTGCATGTTGGTTTCAAGTTGATGGCAAGGTGGTTGTAGGTTGTTTACAAGGTGGTCGCAGGTTGGTTGTCAGTTGCACAAGGTGGTTGCGAATTCGTTGCAAGGTGGAAACTCATAATGGACACAAAACTACTTAAAAACATTATAAAATCAACGAATGATATACGAAAAAAATATAAAGCATTGAAAACCGGAAAAACTGAACGAGCACTAATGTTGGAAGAAACATTTAAGCCTATTAGCGAATCGTTGAAAGAAATGAAAGACAAGTCAAACGAAGAACTTGATAAAAAGATTAAAACCAAAGTGAAGAAGGAACTGTCCTTAATCAAGGCTTATGATGACGATGATGATGGTAATGAGGATGATGACGATGATGATTCATTTAGAACACCAAATAACCCGTTGAAACGATTGCAGACGCCACTTCCGTATAGCACACCCTTAAAAACTATGAAAACGTCTCTACCAACCCTGAATGTGAGCGAATCGTTGAACAGATCAAGATCTTTATCTACACATTATATCAACGAATATACAAATAATAGTCGAAATCTTGATAAAACCTATGGACCTAAATTCAATGAACGCATCAACAAGTTTCAAATGGGTCGTTTAGATATGGAATTCAAAGAACATGTAATTGATATTGGTGATATCGAGTATCATGCAACTCGAGGGCTATTCGAATTGATTTTCATGAAAAATCCGAGTAATTACAACACAAACGATTTAGAAAACTATAAAGATATATTGCAAAAATCAAATGTTTATCGCACTGCTATCGATGATGTAAATAGTAGAATCAAAGGTAACGCAGGAGAAAAGTATAGAAAAATCATAAGCAAGCTCATCGCAGTAAAGGAGGGAAGTGGACTTATGCTTTTGAATAATCAAAAAACCAATTATGTATATTGGGATGATCCAAATGAATTGGTTGATAGACTGCGACTTCTCGTTTCTTCCCAGCAAGCCGGTCATTCCAATCATAATAACGAAATAGTATCAATTATTGAAGAACTGAGAGAGGCCAATATAATTATCTAAATAGTTTTGCATCTACGAAAAATTCCTTATTACGATCATGAGTGTTGATAAGTTTGGACGTTTTGTAAGCAGGCGTGCACGATCCATTAGAGGAGAACGCGGTCTTCCCGGTGTTGGATTCAACATAAGCAATACCGGAAACTTTGATTTGGAACTTAAGCTAATTGAAAACTTGGGAGATCCCTTACACTTGCAAGATGCTACAACAAAAGCCTACGTTGATAAAGAGATTGAAAAATTGAAAAAAGAAATGGAAAACGTCATTAAGAATACAAGCGAGAATATTTCTCAAAACGCAAAATCAATTAATGTGCTAACATTGAAACTTAATAAAAGGTCTGGTAACGATGCAGATTCTTCAGATGATGTTCAAGATAGAGAGGACGATGGTGTTGATGATGATGAACATTCGATAGATTTAAATTCAACACCCACAGTTATTTTAAAAAGGGATAAAGAGAGAGAGATACACCATTAAAAATGAGCAAGCGAGATCTCGTTGAAGAGTTGCATAGGTCGGCAAGAAAAAATTTTAAACGAAGACGAGTTATAATAAAAGGCCTCGATGACTTGTGGCAAATTGATTTAGTGGAAATGGGTACATACTCTACCGATAATAAAGGATATCGCTATTTGCTTACCGTAATCGATTCGTTTTCAAAGTTTGCTTGGGCCATTCCATTAAAGACAAAACGTGCAAGTGATGTGACAAAGGCAATGGAAAATATATTTTTAAACTCATCATCACGTGTCCCAGCTAATATACAAAGTGATCTTGGAAAGGAATTTTATAACAAGCCGTTTCAAACATTAATGCAAAGCTACAAAATCAATCACTATTCAACATATAGCTCGCTAAAAGCTTCGATAGTTGAGCGCTTCAACCGTACCTTGAAAGGAATAATGTGGAAGGAGTTTAGTCTAAATGGATCTTATAAATGGATTGATACAGTACAGAATTTGGTAGACAACTATAACAATACAAAACATAGAACAATCAAAATGAAGCCTTGTGATGTTAATTCTTCAAACGAAAAGCTATTGTTAAAAACCGTTTATAGCAATTTAAAAGTATTCTCACAACCTAAATTTAGAATAGGTGATTTTGTGCGCATCAGTAAATACAAACATGTTTTTGAGAAAGGTTATACTCCGAATTGGACAACTGAAATATTCAAAGTGCATGCAGTCAACAATACAAATCCAACAACATATTTGCTTGAAGATTATAAAGGCAATCGGATACAGGGAGGATTTTATGATAAAGAATTACAAAAAACTAAACATTCTCACATGTACCTGGTGGAAAAGGTTTTAAAACGTTCTGGAAATAAATTATATGTCAAGTGGCTAGGATTTCCGTCTCAACACAATTCATGGATTAAAAAAACCGATTTAATGTAATACATTATATTTTATTGATTAATAAAAAGAAATAATTTTAATATAAAACAAAAATCTTTACATCTTTCATTTGTTTAAAGTTTATTATTTAGAAATGTTCTTAGTGCTAAGACGTTTCGCAAGGCACATTGTCCAATATGATTATTACACACTCCCAGCTGTTTTTCTGTCTCTAGTTCTAGAAGTGTCGGGCAATTCAGGCTCTCCATTTCGCATGTTAATATATCGTATCCAATCATATTTTTCACCCAATTCATTTTTTCTTCTCCTTTTACATGTATAATATCGTTCTCCTTATCGATATTCATTTTGATGAAAGTTTTCACGCTGTTGAAATCAACAACTCCATCATACCAATCCATGTGATGAAATTTATTTGTTAACCAATAAGCTTGTTTTTGATATATTTGCGGTAAATTATTAAATCCATACGGTGGTTTCACCAAAAACCTTTGCCACTCTGTTGTGTTGAATGATATGGCCAGTTCCTTCAATATAAAAACGTTTCCTGGAACTTTGAAACCCTGAATATCGATGATAATATTTCTTTCAGCATATTACTATCTGTTAAAAAAAAAATGCATTATTTAGATTATATAGATATTTTATAATGATAATATGTACTTACCTCTTGGTGTATAGTTGAATTATAAACCTTAAAACAATTTTACCGTTCTTTTTATACACATTAAAACTCAGATTATTCCTGTTTATTCCTGTTCATCATCATATATGAATCATAATTCGTACAACTCTTATCAATCTTGGCATTTTCTTTTACTCACACAGAATTCAATTATCAATTTTAGCATATATAAAACCTAATTATCTAATTCGTAAACATTCTCTTATCTACATAATACTCTAAACCAAAAATTATTTTAATTCAGATAACAAAAACTACACAATACCAATCATCATATATGAAACATAATTCGTAAATCTCTTATCTCTAATATAAAAAAAATCAAAACAAAAACCTAACCATAACAAACTCTTATCTACTTATATGATAAGAACACTCTTAGCTGCAAACAATTATTCCTAAAACACATATAATTTGGTCGATGATGACGTCATGAAATAACACCACTTTATTAGTTACTATATATTTGCATATTGAACAAGACCGAGTATGTAGTCTGGCTAGCGTAAGGCTAACGTTACCGCTTCTTACGCATGTGGTTCCAGGTTCAAGTCCCTTTGGTGGCAACAGTTTTTTTTCGATAAAAAGTAATTTAAGTGCCGAGTGCAACTATTAAAATACGTCCCCGGCAATAAATCAGATTCATATGGAATTCAATATCAATTCATGTTAAATTTCAATCGATCAATAGCCAGTATAGGATAGATAAGATAGATACAGCGCAAAAGACATCGTGATGGACGACCGAGAAACACGTAGAGAAAGTCAGCTGAGAGCGTGGGTGCCTGTATTGGCAAATTGTGGAGAGAGATAAAAGGCGATTACGGAGAACAGGTGTTAACAGGAACCAGAGAGAGAGAGAGAGAGATAGAGAGAGATGAAAGGTGATTACGGAGAACAGGTGTTAACAGGAACCAGAGAGAGAGAGAGAGAGAGAGAGAGAGAGAGATCAATTAAAGTAGTTAGGGGTCCCATGAGAGTTGGTTAATCTAAAAGTTCCCACGGGCTTTAAAATTTTCCCAGGCCCAAAGTGCAAAACCCTCAGGTGATCAAGGGAATCCCTCAAGGTCATTGACCTCCATGACCCCATTCAAAACCCATAGATTGCACGGGGATTCCCTATGACGTCACCAACACCTGTTTTCAAGGTCATCTCAAGGTTAACAAAAAGTTCCCACGGTCTTTAAAATTTTCCCACGCCCAAGTGCACCTTCACCTACTCAGAACAGTCTCGAAAATTGTTACATTTTCTCGGACAGCAGGGCTGCGCTTCAGGCACTCCAATCCTACAGGACTACATCCAAAATAGTGTCCATCTGTAGACACAATTTAAATCGCCTAGCGGCCATAACGGAAGTTTTTCTAATTTGTATACCGGGTCATAGTGACCTGGTAGGTAACGAGGCGGCAGATACGCTTGCACGGCAAGGATCTGCTAACATCAATTCCACTAGGAAGTCAGTCGATATAGCACCAACAGTGCTGAAGACTAGCTTCAAACAGACTATTGTGGATTCTTTCTTGGCGGGGTGGCGGCAGCTGGAAAGCTGTAAAACGGCCAAATCCTTTTGGGAAGAACCGAACAAAAATATTATAGCTCAGCTGTTACAACGTAGTCGCTATAGTATCCGAACTATTGTCGGCCTGACCACAGGCCATTGCTTGCTAAGGCTGCACGCATTTAGGATGCGAATCGCGAGCGACAGCTTGTGCAGAGGTTGCGAGGAAGACGAAGAATCTATCGAACATTATCTTTGTCACTGTCCGCAAATCTCCAACAGTCGTCTCCTTTGTTTAGGCTCTAGATTCTTCTCAGAACTAGACGACCTCAGAGGCGTCCAACATTCGAGCCTGTTAAGGTTCGCAAACCGAACCAAGTGGTTAGAGCAAGAGGAGTGACTTCCAACTTATAACTATAGGGGGAGTACAATGGGCCCAACTAGATGGCCTCAGTGCTTGTGGTTCCGTGCAACCACCCTCCTACAACCTAAACCTAAAGCTATACTAGGAAAATACAAAAAATATATAACATGTTGAAATAATAGTAGTGGGGGAAATTGGGAGCATTTCAAAAATAGCGCACTTTTCAAAATTACAAATACTTATATCTCAAAAAAGAGTACAGATATCAAATCGAAAATTTGTCAGATTGTAGAACTACATAGTGGTTAATTTTGATAAATTTTAAGTTGGGAGGTGTAAGAGGTGGGAGGTTATAAGCAAAAATGTCGAAAATTTTGAGTGATTTTTTTAGGGCGCTGGTGAAAGATACAAGGTTTAAATTTCAATCTTTCTCTATCTTCCACTATATAGTTGATTGAACTTGCGCATTTTTTTTAATAAAAAGTTTTCTAAAATCTCGCCTTTCTAAAAAGTATTTATTTTCTAAATTTCTTTTGGTATTACCAGAGATAATCGCCTTCAAAAACACCTGTTAGCAAAATACGAAAAGAGTTATTACTTCACCCGACATTAAAAATGATTGCCATAAAATTTAATTTAATATGATGACCAAAAATTCGAACGTCTAAAGTCGACTATAGCTTTTTTTTCCATTTCTTAACAATCGGCATAGTTCTTTGTCAACAAATTGAAAAAGCCATAGTTTTGAAATTTCTTAATAAAAAAATTGCAATCATAATTAACAAAACAATTTTCCAATTTCGCAAGAACCTCTTCATACTTTTTTTCTACTGTTATCAGCTTTCCTTTCTGAACTATTGATTTGGCTTTTTCTTTTTTTTCAATTCTTTTTTCCAGCCACTAGAACCTCTCATAACCACTTAACCCGTCAATACCTGCAACTTTTTTCCTCAATAGTTTTTTCAAGACTTTTTTGAGCGTTTTCATAAAAATTGGACACTTGGAAATGGAAATTACTAGGTAAAAAGTCTTCGAAAAGGACGTACTTGATGGCAAAAGTCCACTTTGAAAATATGCGAAGTGCTCAAACTAATCTATGAATTCTTTTCGTACTGGTCAGGATCCCAGTCTGCTTTAAACTTAGTTCTACATTAGAGAATACGAAGGAAGAGAATTGGCGGGAATAGGATGAAGTGGCGTGGCGTTAACAAAATATTCGACGTCATCGTTGTCTAATGGAAATTTCCTGCAGGTTTTTTTTTCTCTCGGTCATATTGAAAAAAGTCTGAAAAATTTCCTGGCTACGATGAAACTGTTTTAAGTAAACCAGACTGCGTAGTTGGACGACTTTTGCTCCCTACCCATATCACACCTTTAACGATCGTAGAAATGTTGCATATAAAAATTACCGAAAGATATTAAACAAGATAACATATTCACTTCTTTTTTTATATTCATTTATTTATTTCATGTAAAAGAACTACAAAATTATATACAGTTGCTCACAAAATTATTTGGTCACTCTGGAATGCAAGCTAAATTCGTCATTTTAAGACACTAAAATGAAATATTTGAAAAAAGTAAAAACTAGAATTTGATGTCGGGATATTGCAAATAAAAAAACAACTTTTTATAATTTAAGTAGCTTAAGTAAATTTATTACATTAAAAAGAAAATTAAAGCTTGGAAATTCATCAAAATTGAAATTTTGTCAAATTGTAGAACTAGATGGTTTTTAAATTTGGTAAAAATTTTACGTTGCATGCTGTAAGGGGAGGGAGGTGGTAGTCAAAAGTGTCGGAAATTTTGAGTGATTTTTTAAGGGCTCTGGTGAAAGATACAAAATTTAAATTTTCCATGTGGATACATCTATTTGTTGTACATACAGCAAAAATAATAAAAATTCCACAGTTGTTATGCACCGACCCCCCTGGTCTACCGTGCACAAGGTGTTTCATGTGCAATGAAGAAACCAGATAAACTGAAAAATTTTGAATGAAATTTGAAGGCAGAAACTTAAAAATTTGCGAAATGCATTAAAAAAAAATCTTTAAAAGAATAAAATATTAATTGGTTCAATACCTTGAAAGCTTTCATCCCTCCCATACAAAATTATTTTTTTGACCATTTTTAAGAAATTAATTATCACCTAACTAGTAAAGGCTATCAATTTGAAATTTTGCACAAAATCTTTTGAAAATAGTTCAAATGGAACTGCGTCAAAATTTTTGAGATCACACTAGCCGTTCTACCCCGTCCCATACAAAAGTATGATTTCGACCAATTTCAATAAAACAACTGCTTACCAACAAATTAAAAGCTACGAACTTGAAATTTTGTACGAGCACCTTAAAAAAGAAAGAAAAGAAAACTGCGTCACAAATTTTGCGATACCTCTTCTACCCCCTCCCATACAAAATTATTTTTTCGGGCATTTTGAAGAAATCAGTTATCAGCTAACTCTAAAAAGCTATCAATTTCAAATTTTGCACAAAAACTTATAAAAATAATTGAAATGAAATTTCTTTAAAAGTTTTGCAATCGCGCTTGCCCTTCTACCCCCTCCGATACAAGAGCTCACTACAAGAGAAAAGAAATAAAATTGCGTCATAAATTTTGCGATTCCCCAACCTCCTCTACCCCCTCACAAAAACTCCAACTTGCATAAATAAACGAACGAAATATTGATTATAAGTACGGGAGCTTTTGAACGTTTCCGAAAAGTGTTAAATTGACAATTGCCCTAAATTATAGTGGAACTTTACACCACCTAATTGGTCATAAAATTAAAACATGACAGGACTACGACTGGGCGTAAAGCCCAATCGTGCGATACTCTAGATGAAAGAGACTTTTTATTATTTGAAGGAATTTTGTAGGGGAAGTGGTAGAGGGGGTGACAACATCGAACTAATTTTTTCACATCACTCTAAGGTTGCTATCAAAATGTTTTATGCAAAATTTAGGATTCAAAAATTTAATCGGTACTGAGAAATTTAGTGTATTGGATTTAGTGAAATTGTCCAGTTTGTAAGGGAGGTGGTAGAAGGAGTGTGAATTTATTAATGACGTTTTAAGAAATAACTGTAAACATCATTTAATTTACACATTTTAAACTGCAGATCAGTAACATTCATACTTTTCAGAAAAAATCGACTTTTTGTCAAGTTGTTGAATTGTGTCAAATTGTATGGGAGGGGGTAGAATGAGTGAAGCTAATCGCCTAATTTCTTTTTGGCCTTACTAATAATTCTAAATAATTATTTAGTGCATAGTCTCAGCTCGATAATTTTCATACGCACTGAGTAAATTTATTTAGAGTATTTCATAAAAATGTGCAGATTGTATGGGAGGTGGTGGAACGAAGGGGAGGACTCAACTAGTTTTTATACAGCAGATTGAAATTATTATAAAAGTAATATATTCCAAATTTCAGATCAATAGCTTTCATGCTTTTTGAAAAAATCCGTTTACTGTCGAATTGCGAAATTGCGTCATTTTGTATGGGAGGGAGTAGAAGGGGTGAAATTAAATGTCTAATTTTTTATTTATTTTTTTATTTAATATAGGTAGACAAGTTAAGTCTATTTTACAAAAAATATAATTAAAAACAATCTTAATACTAAGCTTATGAAAAAAAAGTTTTTACCACTACTTACAACAAACATAAACAATTAAAACCAAAAAAGACTGCATTAAAACTAAGACTTAAATATTATTTACAAATAATGTCTTAAATTTAGTCATTATTTTATCTTTGTAGGTGTTTCTGCTTACAGAACTATTAAAGCAGTCTGAATGCAAATTGAAATTTCTTATGGCGCAAGCAATAGGATCATTCATCAATTCGGTAGGATAAGTTTCACTTTTCAAGATCCTGTTGTCTCGAAAATTGAACCTGTGGTCAACAAATATAAAGCGGGAAAGGAGCTCGCTCGAAATAATGTTTGACTTAATCAGATCGAAAGCAAGCGTAGCAGAAGCAAGCTCTCTTCTGCTCTCGAGAGTAGTCATATTGAGCAGAAGTAGCCGACATTTGTAAGAGGGCAACCGGTAGCTACTAAACTTGTTGGTCTTACTTATAATTCCAAATAAATATTTAGTGCAAAATTTCAGCTTGCTAAATTTTATATGCACTGAGTAAATTAGCTTAGAGTATTTCATGAAAAAGTACAGTTTGTATGGGAGGTGGTAGAAGGATGGGGAGGACACGCATAATTTTTACATGGTAGATTGATATCAATAAAAGTAATATATTCCAAATTTGAGACCAATAGCTTCGAGCGAATCCGTTTACTGTCGAATTGCGAAATTGTGTCATTTTGTATGGGAGGGGGTGAAATTAAATGTCAAACTTTTTTTGGTCTTACTTATAATTCTAAATAAATATTTAGTGCAAAATTTCAGCTTGCTAAATTTTATATGCACTGAGCATATTGGCTTAGAGTATTTCATGAAAAAGTACAGTTTGTATGGGAGGTGGTAGAAGGAGAGGGAGGACACGTATAATTTTTACATGGTAGATTGATATCATCATAAAAGTAATATATTCCAAATTTGAAACCAATAGCTTTTATACTTTTCGAGCGAATCCGTTTATTGTCAAATTGCGCAGTTGTGTCATTTTGTATGGGACGGGGTAGAAGGGGTGGAGCGATTTGGCCCGTTCACGAACTTGTCCTTACTTTTTTGTCAAAAACGATGTGTACAAAATTTGAACTTTCTAGATCAACGCGTTTTCAAGCTAGAGAGGACACGGACGGACGGACGGACGGACATCCGGTTTTGAGATTTTTGAGTGATTATATGAACTTCTGTATCATTCATTTTTTTCTCCGAGCCTTATTTCTTAGCGTTACAAACTTTAGAGCAAACTTATAATACTCTCAAATTTCATCTAGAGTATAACTAAGGAGCATAAGGATGTCGACACACGATAGAGACAAAATCGTATAAAACTGAAAGCTTCCACTACAGCTTTTGTATGTGTATGTGTATGTATTAAATCAATCTTGGAAAGCTCTAGGCATTATGTCAGAGTGAAGCTTCAAATTTAAACGAAAAACTTAAATTTTGGAATTGTTTTGTAGTGTAAATCCTGAAAAGTTCTGTATCGCAAATAAATCATGGACGCACCGTTAAATTCTTTAAATTGTCTTTCTATAAAGTTGGTTGTCTCTCTTTTGTAATGACATTCAAGCCATCAATAAAAAAAACTATTAGATGAGGTAATTTTGAATCGAAAAATTATGTGAAAATAATTGTAGTATTGGCAAAAAGAGCCATTCGACTAACTGGATGGCCAGAAGCTGACTGGAAAAAAAAAGTTCAGTTTGAAAATTTGATATATACCTTTAAATGGGAAAAAAAATTAACGCATCCTCACAATATATAAAAACATCGTCATCATCATTGTTATTAAAATTTGCATTTTTATATTTTAGTAGGAACCTCCTACATGAAAGTGCTAAGAACTTCAAACCGAATCAACCAATTGCATTGCCATTAAAATAGTTCCCTTACCAAGATTTTTATTTAAGGATATTTGAAAAAAGTTTCAGCTTCCAACGGCTTCGGCGAAATGTTTTGTTTCTTCAACACTTCAATTTCACTTAAATTGGCGATTTTGTATACATATAAAGATCAAATCTCACTTTACACTATTTAGCAGTGCCTAAACATCGATATCTAAATTGCATCCATTTTCCCATTAAATTGATCCCTATATCACATCACAGCTGTTTAGTAAAATTATGCATAAGTCTTCTGCTCCTCTTATCCGATTGCATTCTTCCAAAAATAGAAGTAACACACCTCCTAAATAATTGCAAGTCTACGAAGTCCGAAACTTAATCGTATTTATGTGCTGTTAACGAAGTAACGACAATCTCAACCAACTTGGGTAAAATTCACATACAACATATATGTACAATACATGAACGAATAGGTGAAACGAAGGCGAACATATCCGACAATTCGCTTCGAGTATCATCACGTCAGAACATCGATACATTCCAGCTGTACATTGATAAAAATCAGTACGATACAAACTTAAGAACACTCCTTGCTTGCATGCACACAAAAATAATAGAAATGGAGAGAACAAACATGAAAATAACTCGCACTGGTAAATGGAAATCCTTTAGCGATGTTTCGCCTTCGATATTGGAGATTGTTCTGAAGGATAAAACCCCTTTTCCACGTCCTTTGCTATTCGAGGTTGCATGCTGGGTTTTTTCTTTATTCAGGATCAGAAAGACGATTTCGATTTGAACAGCACAGCTCCTTACAATTGTGCATACTATCCGATTTGTTGCCTTACTAAAACGTAGCATAGTTATGTCTACGCTACATTTTAGCAAGGCAACAAATATATGGGATGTATAGAGGGTATCTGATGTTTCACAAGATTTTAAAATGATTTTTTTATATATTTTTCTTTTCGCTCAAGCATGTTTCTTTTAGTCCTGATTGTAGGAATCGTCTATACATGCTAATTATATTTATTTCAGAGCGTTTTAGCCTTTTCAATCTGTTCTTTTTTATTCGAGCTTATTCGCTGTATTTTGTCATTGCTTATTATGAAACAAAACATTTTGATTGCCAATTCTTAAAGAAATTAAATGGATCAAAGTTTGTTTGTAAGCTGAAATTCGAGGAATATGTATATTTCTCTTAAAGGAGTAACAAATAATTATACTCAAGATGAAATCTGAGAGTATATTGTGTTTGCCTTTCTATTTGTAACGCTAAAAAATAATGCTCGCACTGAGTCGCCAAGGGTACAGAAATATTAATTGTCGTTTAAAAAACTCGACACCAAGTGACCGTCTGTCTACAACATAACTCCCGAACGCTTTGACCTACCGTGATGAAATATAGTGTATGTCATTTTTAGCAAAATAATAACTTGAAGCTCTTCAACGAATCTCATCGCTGTACTCCTTCTACCCCCTCCCATACAAATTGCATGAAATTTTGTAATTCAAAAGATTTTTTTTGTGAATTTCATTAACGTCAAAAAATGTTGATCCGATCCCCTCCTTAGTTCTACCTCCGCCCATACAACACAATTTTGAAAAAATGCACTTAATCAATTTTCATTTAAAATAATCAAGTTCAAAAAAGAAATTTTTGCCAGAATTATTTTTATTATACTAAATTGCAATTAGTTTTGAATAAATTTTCGACTTCACCCTACTCGTTCTACCCCATCCCATACAAATTTCATGAAAATTCGAAATTTCAATTGGAACATAACAGAATTATGATTGGGCGTAAAACCCAATCATATGATAATTTAGATGAAATGGGAAAGAGTTTAATGTACCGGAAAATATGTCATTTGAAATTCTTTCGAACAGTGAAAAGAGACTTTTGCATGAGAGGTGGTAGAAGAGGAGGGGGAGTTTTGTATTTTTCGTATATAAAACCGAACATGGCATGCGAAATGTTTCGTGCTGAATTTAAAGTTTTTAGTTTTCATTATTTTTGAAGTAATTGAGGAGGTGGCAGAGGAAGTGGAGCGTTAAAGATGATTTTGAAACTGCTTATCATCATCTTTTTTGCCATGCTTTGTTTCAATTTCAAAGTCGATAGCTCTCATATACTTGGAGGAGAAATGCTTTTCTTGAATTTATAATACAGATATTTATATGGGAGGTGGTAGAAGGAGTGAAGCGGAGCTGATAATTTTTTCTAACACTTATTTCAATTATTAAGAAACAAATTCTGGCAAAACTTGAAGCTTGTACTTTTTCTAGTTTGAATGGAAATCGGTAAAATGCATTTAAAAAAATTATGCATTTGTATGGGAGGGGGTAGGAGTGTACGGATCAAAACAAATTTTTTTCGCATTATTAATATTTATATTTGTATAATTTATACAAAATATCAAGTTGATAGAAGAAAAATAATTTAATTTAAATTTCAAAATTTCGTGAAATTTGTATGGGAGAGGGTAGAAGGAGTGAGGTGAAGTTGATAATTATTTTTAAAATAAATTGAAATTATAGAAAAATTAATTCTGACAAAATTTCATCTTTTAAGCTTTACTAGTTTCAATGAAAATCGAAAATATGTTTTTTTCAAAATTGTCCATTTGTATGGGAGGGGCTAGAAGGAGTAAGGGGGTCGGGTCAATATTCCTTGATGTTAATGACATCTATATCATAATAATTTGACCTAAATTTTAAGTCGATAGCTTAAAAAGTTTCAAAGAAAAATCATTTCTTAATATTTCGAAATTTCATGAAATTTGTATGGGAGAGGGTAGAAGGAGTGGGGGGATGTAGCCCATACACAAACTTAAAGTTAATTTTTTGCTAAAAAATGACACACACAAATTTTTAGCACTATAGCTCAAAGCTTTCGAGAATTATGCTGTAGACAGACGCACAGGCGGACAGACAGACAGATAGACCGACAGACAGACGTTCACTCGGAATCGAGGTTTTTGAGCGATAACAAATATTTCTGTACCCTTGGCGGCTCTGTGCGAGCGTTATTTCTTAGCGTTACAAACGGTAAGGCAAACACAATATACTCTCAGATTTCATCTAGAGTATAAACAGCTTTTATTCACGATTTGAAGAATTCGAAAAGTTGTAAAACACAGTTCTCATATTTAATAACTGTTTACAATATTACACAATATTATACGAATGTTAGCATTTTCAAAATTTAGAAAATAATTTCATTATGTTTTGATATGTAAAAATAAAAAGCGCGCCAAAAATTTGTACACAAACAATTTTCACGTACCATTGAATCTATGAAAATTTTTATTTGATATGCCAAATTACCTTGGAAGAAATTGGGAATGGGTGAGACGTCAATATGCAGTAGAATATGGTAGTAGACAGGAGAGACTAAGGGTATTGTCAATTATTGAACTTATTTTTGTCAGTTATTTATTTCAATGCGATTTTGTCAAAACAAATTTAATTTGTTTATTTTGGAGAGTTTTGGATTTGTAGTGGAGGTGGGGGAAGAGCTTCAGCAGGCAGCCATTAATGCTCATCGCTTCCTAATATCATTGACGCATAGCGGTCCTAATTGTAATTTAGCTAATTCGTAATTTAGCTCATCTTCGTCGTTAGTAGATTGGTGTAACACAGCACTTTGCTAATTAAGAAGAGCCACTCACTCATCTGTCATATTTTTAAAAAGTTGAATTGCATAGCTAATAGGCAATGAAATTTTACAAGGAAGGAGACAAAAGCAGAAAAATGATCCTTTGTCCTGTCTTAGAATCGTTTGCGATTCATCTTTCATAGCTAGGCGTTTAAATCACGATTCCAAGATTTTGTATAATTCAGAGCTGTCAGAAAATGATTTTTCTTCTCTCTTGCACGACGAAGTTTTTATGAAAACGCCAACTCTAGTACTACATTCTTCATCGTTATAGCCTAAATTATGAGAAAAATGAGAGGATTTAGCTAAATGAGATGATTTAGCTGAGAGCATGATGAGATGATTTAGCTGATAATTGATCACTATTTTGGTAATTTAGCTAAATTAGCCTATCACACACAGCCGCTTAATGATAAGGCAATTATAATTTAGCTGCGCTATGTGTCAATGGTATAAAACAGATCAACATTTCGCATTTTTTTCTGCTGTGGTGGTTTCCTATGACAGATATCATGTTTGGACATTTTCGCGGGGTTTGGTTAGAGCTTGCGTACGCCAATATTTGAGTGCATAGCTTGACGTAATATTACTAACAATTGGCTGCAGCTTGCATTCGTTCAGTCTTTGTGGCATTCGTCAAATTAAGCATGTTATACCATTAACACATAGCGGCCCTAATTATAATTTGGCTAATTCGTAACTTAGCTCGTCTTCATCGTTAGTAGATTGGTGACACACAGCACTTTGCTAATTAAGAAGAGTCACTCACTCATCTGTCATAATTTTAAACAGCCAATAAGCAATGAAATTTTGCAAGGAAGGCGACAAAAGAAGAAAAACGATCCTTTGTCCTGTTCTAGAACCGTTCGCGAGTCATTTTCCTGGCGAGGCGTTTAAATCACGATTCCAAGATTTTGTATAATTCAGAGCTGTCAGAAAATGACTTTTCTTCTCTCTTGCACGACGAAGCTTTTATGAAAGCTCCAACTCTAGTACTACATTTTTCATCATTATAGCCTAAATTATGAGAAAAATAAGAGAATTTAGCTAAATGAGATGATTTAGCTGAGAGCGTGACGAGATGATTTAGCTGCTAAATGATCATTATTTTGGTAATTTAGCTAAATAAGCGTATGACACACAGCCGTTTAATGATAATTTAGGCCTTAATTACAATTTAGCTGCGCTATGTGTCAATGGTATATGATTTTATTTAAACAAACTGGAGTAACTTGAGCTGAAACTTGTTTTGTCGCACAATGTTTAAGTAGTAGGAGGGTGGTTTCCAAGAACAACATTGTAATGGTGCCATTTAGTTGGGCCAATTATACTCCCCCTATTGATTATGGGAAGGATGTTACTCCTCTTGTGCTTGCCACTTCGTGCGGTTTGCGAACCGAAGCAGGCTTGAATTTTTCACACCTTTGAGGTCGTCTAGTTTTGATAAGAATCTAGAGCCTTAACAAAGGAGACGACTGTCGGGAATTTGCGGACAGTGACAAAAAAAAATTCAATCTATTCTTCGTCTTCCTTGACAGCTCTGTAAAAGCTGTGCGTCGCAATCTGCAGCCTGAATGCATGCAGCTTTCTTAAGCAATGATCTATAGTCAGGCCGAAAATAGTTCGGACGTTTGAATCCTTGCCGGGCAAGCGTATCCGCTACGTCGTTTCCTAAGAGGTCACTATGATCAAATTCAATCAAATTAATGTTAAGACCCCCTATAGGGGCATAGGACAGAGACAACTCTCTTCCACAGGACGCGATCCTGAGCATCGGCATTAAGCTGTCGCGAGGACTTGTTTATTCCTCTGGCCTCCTGCTCAACTGATCGCTTCCATGTGTTGCCACTTCCGCCTTTGAATCTCAAAACCTATTTTAATCTGGCCAGTTGTACTCAAAAGTTCGTCGTTGGAGGTCACTTCTGGCCAGAATATTCCTAAAATGCGTCGGAGGCATTGGTTCACGAAAGTCTGTAGTTTCCTGGTAAGTTGAACGGTCATTTTCCACGCAGTACAACCATATAACAACACGAATTGGACGCATGCGTCAAAAACTCGCAGCTTCAAGCGAAGGGAGATCTCTCTTAACCGTCAGAAAGGGGAGAGGATACCGAAGGCCTGACAAGCTTTATTTAGCCGAACGTCAATATCATTTTCGGCCCCGCCGTCCATGCTGAGATAGCAAAAATCTTTCACCTCTTCCGCATCCTGTCCGTTAAGAACAATCGGTGTGCTTGCGTTCGAACCCATGTGTATGTACTTGGCTACGCACATTTATTTTCAACCCCGCCTCTTTGCATTTAGCATGCAACGAGTGAACATTTGACTCTAAGTCCAAACGGTTATGTGCAAGTAAACACACGGTATCAGCATAATCAATGTTACTTAAGATGTTAAATAGTCTCCATTGAAGACCTTTACCTTCCCCACCTTCCAGTGCAGCTTTCAAGATGTCATTTATTACCATCAAAAACAGGGCTGGTGATAATATGCAGCCTTGTCTGACACCCGTTCGCAAAGGGAAGCTATCGGACAGCTCTCCTCTATGCAAGACGCGACACCTTGCATCTTCGAAGGATTCTTTAATCATAGCTATGACCTTATCTGGAATACCTCTCCTACGCAAAGCATTCCATATGTAATCGCGCTTAACGCTGTCGAAAGCGTTCTCGAAGTCCACAAACATGAGATGTAGTGTCGAACCCATTTCGGCTGACTGCTCTAATATTATCCGTAGGGTATTTGTATGGTCTGTACAAGACGACTCTTTACGGAATCCAGCCTGATAAACTTCAAGAGTGCTCTCGACGACATCACTAATCCTATTGAGAATTACATTAGCCAAAATTTTTGATACAGCAGTAAGTAGACATACACCACGCCAATTGCCACAATCCCGAAGGTCGCCCTTCTTCGGAATTTTCACAATGACGCCCTCCTTCCATTCAGTCGGATATCTTCCTTCATTCCACACCTCAGTAAAGAATGGGAGGAGTATATCGGCTGTTATTTCCGTATCCGCTTTGAGGAGCTCGGTTGGTAGTCCACCTATACCTGGAGCTTTCCTTCCTGCCATTGACCGAATGGCGGAAACTATCTCTTCCTTATCTGGGGGATTGTCCCTAATAGAGGCTTGTTGCGGTTGGATGTTTGGTAGTTGTTCTGTTTCCGGAATATCTTCCTCTGACAAGATGTTTAAAATATCAGAGAAGTATTTCTTCCATCGCCGCAACTGGTGTTCACTCATATTAAGGAGAGTTCCATTGACGTCTCTCACCAGGTGGTTGGCGGTAAAATTCCTGTTCGTCAACTGTTTCATGATTTGGAATAGTAAACCCATATCCCCAAGGTAAGCCGCAGATTCTGCCTTGTTTACCAGATCTTCAGTGGCCTTTCTCTTGTCGCGTCTAACACCCTTTTTAAGCTGTATATGAGGATTGCGGTAGTTCTTCCTCAGGTCGGGCGTTCGTTAGTTGACATCGGGTTGAGAGATGATTGCCGACTTGGCTTTTTTCCGATTGCCAACCTTGTCCCATGTGTCTTGCGACGTCCAGGGTTTCTCATCGCTTTGCACATATCCCACAGATTCTTCAGCACTAGTGAGAAAAGTGTTTCTGGTTGCATCCCACTTGGCGTCCAGTGTGCGCATTTCATATTCACTGAGTGTATCCACATTAAGCTTGCGCTTTATTTGAAGAATTTGTGGTCGTCGGATAGCTGCTGTACACAATCTCAAGCAGGTAACCATCAAGTGGTGATCGCTCCCCACGTCAGCTCCACGTTTCGCTCGCACATCGAGGAGACATCTTCTCCATCGGCGATTTATAGCCAAATGGTCGATCTGGCTCTGAGTAACACCATCAAAGGAAGCCCAAGATGTTTTATGAGGACTCTTTTGTGGAAAAAGGGTCCCTCTGATAACCATTTGCCGAGTACTACAAAACTCCACAAATAATTCGCCGTTTTCGGGTCTCTTAATCCAAGGTCGTGACGCGTTGACCCAAGGGTCACCATGCCTCCCCATGACGTGTTCTAGTCCAGTGTTGTCTGATCTAACCTGGGCGTTCATATCTCCTGAGATAATAATAATATCACCTCTTGGAACACGTTCGAAGGTGGCACTCAGTTGGCTATAAAACTCCTCTTTGTCACCAGATATTGCGGTATTAGTTGGTGCGTAGCACTGCAGAATTGTGACGTTTCTGACACTGGTCCTGAGCCTGACGACGATAATCGTATCCGAAATTGGTTCCCAGCTAATGTGACTGTTTCTCGCTCTCGGTGTAAAAACGAACGCCACACCATTTTTGGCTTCACTTTCGGGGCCAATGAACAGAATAGTGTTTCCACTAGGGGTTCGTTCTTCTCCTGATCCTGTTCACCTGTCCTCACTCAAGCCCAAGATTTGGATGTTATACTGCTGCATTTCACGGTCGATCACTGATTGGCGGTGCAAGGACTGAGTAACTCCAGCTCTTCCCCCGTCATTCAATGTTCGAACGTTCTAGAGGCCAATCATTGTCCGTTTTCGAATGCCAAAAGTCGTTACCGTAGAATCAGTCCGTATCCGAGGCGCTGTATCCGTTTCTCGTATCAGTTTGGTCCATTTGCCATTTTTAAGGCAAGTAGGACTGGCTGTGGGTGAATTATACAGCCCCCATCCTACAAGGGGATAGTTATGTTAGCTCAAGTCCGTGGAGTCGCTAGACTCCAAAGATAGTTGCAGGAATTGGTATTTTAAATTGACTTACAACGTGATCATCAAAAATTATGGTCGATTTTTTAAGAATTTAAAGGAGTGAAATGAAACATACAATTTGTACATATATAAATTCGAATTAATTATGTCAAAAACAAAATGAATTTCGTTATTTTACACACACAATTGGTCGAATATCGATAACAGGCGATACTGGTATGGAATGATTATGTCTCTCTCATGTTTAACAATTTTCATATTTTTTTAATTTTTTTTTTAATAATTATCTACTTAATCCTTGAATATTTTATATTAAATCTTTAATAAAATTTGTCGTTAATTAAGTGGAAACAATTTATTTTAAATTATCTCAACGAGAAAAATATTTTAATTAAACAATAATAATAATCTTGTGGTCATAAATATTTTCGATACAAAAAAACCAATACAGCATTTAAATAAACTTACCCGAAAATGACCTGTAAATTTCAACTACCACCCATATGGATGCAGTTTGAGCCAGTTCAATTCGAAAATTATTGTCCCCCTCATCATTTATGCATCATTTGTTTTGTGTTCAATCCACTTTCAGGCCAATTAATGATGAAATTATTAAGTTCAAAAGAACACTTTATTTTAGTAATTATTTTTTAATTAGCTACCGAGAAAATGCGTTTTCAATTTGTATTGTTACCCGGAGATTTAGTTTTTTTCGCGTTTCATGAAAAAAAAATGCAAAAAAAACATGACAGAATTATGATTGGGCGTAAAGCCCAATCATAGATACTCTAGATGAAATGGGAAAAGAAATTAATGTACCGGAAAAGTGGATAGTGACTTTTGTATAGGAGGTGGTAAAAGCAGAGGGAGGGGGGGAGGTTTGTAATGTTGGTATAGACAACAGAACGTAGTATACAAAATGTTTTATGCTGAATTTAAAGTGTGTAGCTTTTATAATTTTCGAGTAAATTGAACAATTTTTGTCTGAATTTATGACATTCGTATGAGAGATGGCTATGAGAGATGGCAAAGACAGTGGGATGTTCTGGATGAGTTTGAACCTGCTTATCAACATCCTAATCACATTGCTTTCTTACAATTTAAAGTTGATAGCTCTTATACATTGTGACCATAAAGTAAAGCACTTTGTAAATAAAATTACTCTAGGCAATGATATTTCAAAAAATTTTGTGTTTTGGTAAGCAGGTAGGACTGTGCTTACAATAAGATCTTGATGCAGATTGCACAAGAAAGCGCCGGGCACTGATCAAATTCCAGCTGAGCTTCTGAAAACCGGCGACATCTGCATAGCGCATCTCCTACATAAATTAGTCACGGACATATGGGCGCAGTAAACACTTCCTGAAGATTGGCGCAAGAGCATCATATGTCCAATTTATAAAAAAGGTGACAAGCTCTGCTGCGGAAACAACCGAGGAATATCTCTGTTGTGTACGTCCTATAAAATCTTGACGAAAATTCTGGAAAAGAGAATTAAGCCCTATGCTGACAAAGTAATTGGTGAACACCAAGGCGGATTTAGAGCTGGACGATCGACCACGGACCAGATATTCTCAGTTAAACAGGTGCTGCGAATAAAATATTGATGTGCACCAGATATTTGCTGACTTCAAACAAGCATACGACAGTATCGACAGGCGCGTACTGTATAAAATCATGTTAGAGTTTGGAGTCCCACCGAAACTGGTTCGGCTTACAAGTATGACAATGACCGAGTCTTTGTCACGAGTCAGAGTAGGAAACGACCTGACTTTCAGTTTTAAAATAGACAACGGCCTCAAGCAAGGTGACGGCCAGCACCAATGTTGTTCAATTTGACACTCGAATATGTTGTTCGAAAACTTCCCGTTGACACCAAGGAAACACTATGCTTCAAATCCACACAACTCGTAGCATATGCCTTGCAAGATCTCTGGAGAGTGCCAAGGAGGTATTTGTAAACCTTGACTCGGTAGCAAGGGAAGTTGGACTACGTATTAATGAAAACAAAATAAAAATTATGACGCAATTTAGGCAAAAGACGCCAATCAGACAGAATATTACAGTAGGAGATTACAACCTAGAAAACGTAGACAACTTCATATACCTAGGGGCGAACCTATCAAAGGATGGAAGCGAACCTATCGAAATCAAAAGAAGGATAATGATGGCAAACAAGACTTATTATTCGGTACTTCCAATAATCAAAAACAAGAACGTGCACAGGAAAACAAAACTTAAGCTATATAAAACCATCATAAGACCTGTGCTATGCTATGGCAGCGAAACGTGGACTTTAACTCAGGCGTCCGAAAAACTACTTAACGCCTTTGAAAGAAAGGTCCTCAGAAGAATCCTCGGACCTGTGAGGGAAGACTCGATTTGGAGAATACGATACAATAGGGAATGGTATGCCATCTTCGACAATCGAGAAGTGTCAACACTCTTAAAATTTAAGAAGTTACAATGGACTGGTCATGTGGAGCGGATGGATGACGGAAGAATTCCCAAACGCACACTAAAAGGGAAAGCCAACGGACAAAGACCGATCGGAAAACCACGGAAGCGCTGGGAGGATTCGATTGACGCAGACAGCAAATCATTGCTAAGATTTTCTAACTGGAGAACACGGTCACTGAACCGAGATGGATGGAGGCAACGTATTCAGGAGACCAAAGTCCGATTTGGACTGTAGCGCCATCGTAAGTAAGTAAGGTAAGACTGTCCTTAATTATTATTCAAAAAATTAGGGCGGTCTGTTAATCAGTTTGTTTACAGCAGCTGGTTGAATGGGTACACCTCAGTAGTCTACGGCGACTTTATGTTCACAAAGGAGAAATACTTTTCTTGAATTTCCAATACAAAAATTTGTATTGGAGGTGGTAAAAGGAGTGAAGCGAAGTTAATATCTTTCCTGGCATTTATTAAAATTATTAAGGGACAAATTCTGGCAAAATTTTAAGTTTGCATTTTTTCTAGTTTTAATGAAAATCGTTTAAACCAAACTTATGCATTTGTAATGGAGGGGGTAGAAGGAGTATTCGAATCAATTTTTCGACATCAATGATATTTGTAATAGTATACTAATATACAAAAGAATTTAAATAACCAAAAAGTTTTTTTTTTTTGTTAATAATCTTGCTGTTTTAGGGAAATTAAAGCTTTTATACTCTAGATGAAATCTTATAATATTATAAGTTTGCCACAAAGCTTGTAACGCTAAGAAATAAGACTTGAAGAAAAAAATGAATGATACAGAGGTTCAAATAACTCAAAAATCTCAAAACTGGATGTCCGTCCGTCCGTCTGTCCGTCATCGGTTCGTGTCCTCTCCAGCTTGAGAACGCATTGTGCTAGAAAGCTCATCGATTTTGACGAAAAAGTAAGGTCACGTTCGTGAACGGGCCAAATTGCTTTACCCCTTCTACCCCTCCCATACAAAACGGCACAATTTCGCAATCTGATAATAAACAGATTTTCACAAAAAGTATAAAAGCTATTGATCTGAATCTTGAAGTATAACATTTTTATGATGATTTCAATAAATTGTATAAACATTATTTAAGTCCTTTCTCTCCTTCCACCACCTCTCATAAAAACTGCACTTTTTCATGAAATGCTCCAAACCAATTTAGTCAGTGAGTATAAAAAATTTCGAGCTAAAATTTCACACTAAATATTTATTTAGAATTATTAAGACCAAAAAAATTAGACGATTACCTTTAGCCCTTCTATCTTCTCCTACAGAAATTAACTAAATTTTGCAATTCGACAATAAACGGTTTTGTCCGAAAAACATAAAAGCTACTGATCTAAAATTTAGAATATATTACTTTTATGATGATTTCAATCTACTGTATAAAAATTATTTGAGTACTTCCCTTCCTTCTACCACCTAACATACAAACTGCACTTTTCATGGAATCTGTAGCAAGTGAGCGGCTACAGCGCTGTGTTGCGTTTCGTCCCAGGCCTGCTTACGACGGACTAGTCAGTAAGGCTTGTGTAAGCAGGCCCTGCCTTAGACGCTAAGGGAATACCGTACAGGTAGTGAGATTAGAACCCGGAGATTTTCGAGTTGCAAAGCGGCCGTGCTGGCCACTGAGCTATCGAGACCTCACGGCTTAGTCGGTTAATAGCGATGCAGTTTAAGTCGCCACAGTACTCACCCAACTGTGCGATACTTTAGATGACATAGAATTTTTTGATTTTAAGGAATTTTGTGGGAGAAGTGGTAGAGGGGATGACGGCATTCACATTGACGACATTTTCCACATCGCTCTAGAGTTGCTATCAAAATATTTTATACAAAATTTAGGATTGAAAAATTTAATAGGTACTGAGAAAATTAGTGCAGATCAGTAGCATTCATACTCTTCAGGAAAATCGACTTTTTGTAAAGTTGAGAAATTGTGTCAGATTGTATGGGAGGGGGTAGAAGGAGTGAAGCAAATCATCTAATTTTTTTCGGTTTCAATAATAATTCTAAATAAACATTTAGTACACAATTTTAGCTTGATAAATTTGATACGCACTCCAGTACAGTACTCCCCCACTAGTGACAGCGGTGAGTCGTGTCTTTGAGGTGGTGGCGACTAGGAGGCAGCTGTGCACGTGCAGCTCTGCGAACGTGTTGCTGTGCAGTGATATGTTTCGTCCCAGGCCTGCTTACGACGGACTTGTCAGTAAGGATTGTGTAAGCAAGCCCTGCCTTAGACGCTAAGGGAATACCGTGCAGGTAGTGAGATTAGAACCCGGGGATTTCGAGTTGCAAAGCGGCCGTGCTGGCTACTGAGCTATCTAGACCCCACGGCTTAGTCGGTTAGTAACGATGCAGTATGAGCCGCCAGAGTTACAATACCAGTTACAATATCACTGCACAGCTGCTTCCTAGTCGCCACCAGCTCAAAGACACGACTCACCGCTGTCACTGGTGGGGGAGTACTGTACTGGAGTGCGTATAAAATTTATCAAGCTAAAATTGTGTACTAAATGTTTATTTAGAATTATTATTGAAACCGAAAAAAATTAGATGATTTGCTTCACTCCTTCTACCCCCTCCCATACAATCTGACACAATTTCTCAACTTTACAAAAAGTCGATTTTCCTGAAGAGTATGAATGCTACTGATCTGCACTAATTTTCTCAGTACCTATTAAATTTTTCAATCCTAAATTTTGTATAAAATATTTTGATAGCAACTCTAGAGCGATGTGAAAAATGTCGTCAATGTGAATGCCGTCATCTCCTCTACCACTTCCCCCACAAAATTCCTTAAAATCAAAAAATTCTATGTCATCTAAAGTATCGCACAGTTGGGCTTTACGCCCAACCCTGATATATTTACAAATGAATCTGCACTTTTATGACTGAGGCTCTTTGCAGAGCTTTATCTGGATTTTGTACGAATGAATAACGTTGCTCTGTCACAGCTTCGGCGCAACCAGATTTTATTCCCCACTTTTATGTTACAACGTTGCAACAAGATTTCCCAAACTTTGGTTGCCGTTTCCATCCCAGCCAAATTGTTATCCAATGATTTGAGAAAACGTTGTGGCGACCGAAATACAGAAATGTGTATTACTTGGGCCAACTTCCATAAGTAATTGAACGAATATTTTTAATACGTGCTAGAGCTATTGATCGCAATCGCAGTTCAGTGTTAGATAATTTACAATATCCCTGCCTAGCACCCCCTTTTAGTTAGTCTTCCTTTTCCACGCTAACCTGCATATTAACTTCCCACGCATCCTCAGCTTGTCCCAATAAAATAAAGTTACACCCGACTTGTTGGAAATTTATTTAATCCAAGTTCGGGAGCACTTCGCCAGCAGCCCCGACGAAAATTTAATCAGTAGAGGCTGGTTGATTCCTTTCTTTATCTCTTATCCTACCAGCAAGAACACAAATTTATTTCATTCCCAACGGCGAACATATTTACCTTCAGCAAAGCGATTAAAGGCCAAAAGTAACATAATACTACGACGTATTATTGAAGCTAGAAGCGTTGACACCAATTTTAATAGGTTTCTGAGTCATCACTGTCGTCGTTTGTCGATACTCGTTCGAGAAATTTTAAGTTTATCGCAAATACTTATAATCCCGAAGGACACTGTGGAAGCTGAGAGTCGATAAATTAATCTACAGATTCCGTTTGTATGGATGTATGGTAACTTGAATTGCTTTTGTGTTGGAATCGCTTTGACTATCGCTCTGTAGACAAGACGCTAGCTGTTTATATCGGTGTTAAACTAATGTATTAGTCTTGCTGTTTCAGGCTTATTTTAATGACAGGCTTATTCGTAACGTTTGATATCATTCCGTAAAGCTAATCTGGAAACGTTAAACATGTTCATTC
Source organism: Chorisops tibialis (assembly GCA_963669355.1). Lineage (NCBI taxonomy): Eukaryota > Metazoa > Arthropoda > Insecta > Diptera > Stratiomyidae > Chorisops > Chorisops tibialis. The sequence continues at coordinate 247,183,482 of OY770262.1, forward strand.
AGGTGAAGGTTCTGTAGGCTTTGTAAATTATTAGAGAATAAGACTCCTTGCAAGAAAGTTGCTGGAATGTTGTACGCTGATCACATCTATATGGATACTGCTACACCTATACCTGAGTCGGAGAAACTCAGAACTGGATATAATTAATTCTGAATGAGTTTGTCACTCGGGAAGGATTAGTTATTATAAGCTTGAGTAACCTTGCAGCAAGCTATGAGGATTAAAAATATGCGATAAATTTTGAGTATACGTAAAGGTATTTCAAGTTGGCATGCATTTTCATCAACAGTTTGCTGAAAGTTATGTTTGCAGCAGTAACTTTTCTACAAAATACGTCCTGGCGATGAAATTATATGCAGAGCTGGGATTATTCGAAGAATTACATTCATACACTATGCTTCGCGATTAAGATCTCGTTTTGAAAGTGATTTAAGAGAGAATTTGAATAATTCTACTCCTGATTTTAGTTGAGAAAATGTGAAGCTTCGTTGTTACTTTATTATACTAATAATCAAGTATTATTAATAACAAAGGACAAAAAATATGCTAACATCAAGAATTTGTTTTTTATGATTCGGGACTGACTGAGAGCCTAAAGTCGAAAATTCCACTTGTTAATATCTGCATCACGTGCATTTGTAGAAATCTGAAATTCGACATTTGGATAAATTGACTTATGGGAAGAAAAGTAAAAATAAATTAATTCTTATTCTTATTATTATTCTAATAATATGGAATTGTAATCAGCTTAGAAAAAAATGGGGTTTGCTACCCTGAAATTTCGTTATTTCTAACTAAATTAGCCTAAAATGAAAAAAATCGTAACAGAATTTGTAATGCTATTAGAGTACGTTGATTGTCTTGTAAAATAGGGAGGTTTGTGAATCGTGCTAGCCGGACATGTCCTAACCGACATAGATCGATGAGATTTAATGTGCCGATTTTCAGCATCGCATCAAGGGTACTAGGAGGACGAGACTAGGAGTGATTGGGGTACACTACAGCTTTTAGCACGTCTTAGTTTATCGGTGAGGTAGGTTGTTAGTCAACAATGTGTACGTTGTACATATTGCACCGGAAGTTTGGAAAAGACTTGAGAAATAGGATTACTGTACCCCATATTCTTCGAGGTAGCCAAGAACAAAAAAAATTTGAGAGAAATATTCCCTTTCAAAAGAAGGGTTGACAGTGAGGAGCATGTGTTAGTACATTCGCGATAGGCGTGGCAGAATGCCATAAGATTGTTATAAAAAGCGACTGCCAGTGTTATGAAACCATATCCCTGGCCCATAGAAACACACTGCTGAACCAAAGAGTTCCAACAGCCGAAAACGAAAAAAAAAAAACAGGACTACGATTGGGCGTAAAGCCAAATCGTGCGATACTCTTGATGAAAGGAATTTTTTGATATTAAGAAATTTTATAGGGGTTACGACATTGAACTAATTTTTTCACATCACTCTAGAGTTGCTATCAAAATGATTTATACAAAATTTAAGATTCAAAAATTTAATAGGTATTGAGAAAACTAGTGTATTTGATTTAGTGAAATTGTGCAGTTTGTATGGGAGGTGGTAGAGGGAGGGGCGAATTCTTAATGACTTTTTCAGAAATAAATAAAAACATTATCTTTTTGACATGTTTTAAATTGCAGATCACATACTTTTCAGGAAAATCGACTTTTTGTAGAGTTGTGAAAATGTGACAGATTATATGGGAGGGGGTAGAAGGAATTGAACTAATCGTCAAAGTTTTGTTGGTCTTACTGATAATTCCATCAATTTTATACGTACTGAGTAAATTTATTTTAAGTAATTCATGAAAAAGTGCAGTTTTTATGGGAGGCGGTGGAAGGAAGGGGAGGACTAAAAAAAACTTTTATATCGTAAATTGAAATCATCATAAAAGTACTATGTTACAAATTTCAGATCAATAGCTTTTATACTTTTCGAACTAATCAGTTTACTGTCAAATTGTGAAATTGTGTCATTTTGTTTGGGAAAGCTAAGCGTCTAATTTTTTTGCTTTTTGTTTGGTTTTACTAATAAATATTAAGTGCGCAATGTCAGCCCGATAAATCTTTTATCCACTGAGTAGATTGGATTGCAGCATTTCAGAAAAAAGTGCAGTTTGTAGAGGAGGCTGTGGAAGGACGGGGTGGGCACAAATAATTTTTATGTACTAGATTGAAATCACCATAAAAGTATTAAATTCCAAATTTCAGATCAATAGCATTTATACTTTTCGAGCAAATCCGTTCATTGTCAAATTGCGAAATTCGGTAATTTTGTGTGGGAGGGGGTAGAAGAGGTGGAGTGATTTGGCCCGTTCACGAACTTAACCTTACTTTGTGGTCGAAAACGACGTGTACAAAATTTGAGTTCTCCACCTCAACGCTTTCTCAAGCTGGAGAGGACACGGATGGATGGACAGACGGACAGACGGGCAGACGCATGGCCGGGCAGACGCACGACGGACGGGCATCCGGTTTTGAGATTTTTGAGTGATTATATCAACTTCCCTTTGTGGGATGGCGGCAGTAGAATTCACCCACAGCCAGACCTGCTTGCCCTAAATATGGCAAACGGACACTCACTGGATCATGGGCTTATTACCCGTGATCTAAAATCCTAACTGATACGAGGAACGGATACAGCGCCTCGGATACAGACGGATTCTTTGGCTTTTGGAACGTTCAAACATTGAATGACTGGGAAGGGGCTGGGGTCACTCGGTCCTTGCGTCGCCAATCAGTGATCGACCGTGAAATGGAGCACTATAACATCCAAATCTTGGGCATGAGCGAGGTCAGGTGGACAGGATCAGGAGGAGAATGAACCCCGAGCGGAAAAACCATTCTGTACGTTGGTCTTAAGAGTAAACCCAAAAATGGCGTGGCGAACGTCCTTCCACCGAGAGTGAGAAACAGTCTTATCAGCTGGGAACCAATCTCGAATAGGATTATCATCATCAGACTCAGAAACGTCACAATTCTAGAATGTTACGCAGCAACTAATACCGCAACATCTGCCGCCAAAGAGGAGTTTTATAGCCAACTGAGTGCCAGCGTCGAGCATGTTCCAAGAGGTCATATTATTATCATCTCAGGAGAGGAGGCTCTGAAAACACTAAACTAGAACACGTCATGGTGAGCATGGTGGCCTTTGGGTCGACAGGTCACGTCCTCGGATTAAGAGACCCAAAAACGGCGAACTATGTGTGGGGTTGTAGTACTCAGCAAATGGTCATTGGAGGGACTCTTTTTCCACACAAGAGTCACCATAAAACATCTTCGGTTTCCCGTGATGGTGTTACTCAGAGCTAGATCGACCATTTGGCTGTAGGTCGTTGGAAAAGATGCCTCCTCGATGTGCGAGCGAAGCGTGGAGCTGACGTGGAGAGCGATCATCACTTGATGGTTGCCTGCTTGAGATTGTGTACAGTAGCTCTCCGACGACCAGAAATTCTTCAAATAAAGCGCAAGCTTAATGTGGATTAACTCAGAGACCCCAACAAGAAGCGCGAGTACACCACTATTCAACAGGAAAAGCCGTCCACATTAGGCGGATTTGAAATGCGCACACTAGACGCCAATTGCAAGGGTGTAGCCTAGTAGGTAGCGTGTTGGTCTTGTAATGCGAAGGTCTTGAGTTCAAATCCCGGTCGGCGCAATTCATAATTCCAGCACATTACCTGCTTGGATATACCTTGGTCACCCCAATCTACGAAAATGAAAAAAATCGTAGAAAGAGGGTTGTGCGAAGGGCTAACAACCCGTCCACAGTAAATAATGTAAAATGTTAAGGAACCTGAATATCAGGAGGCCAAGGTCCAATTTGGGCTGTAGCGCCATTGTAGAAGACGCCAATTGGGAGGAAGCCAGAAACACGTTTTTAACTAGTCCTGTAGAGTCTGTGGGATAGGTGCAAAGCGGTGAGATACCCTGGATGTCGCAAGACACATGGGACAAGGTCGGCGATCGAAAAAAAGCCAAATTGGCAATCATCTCTCAACCCGATGTCAAACAACGAACACCCGACTTGATGCAGAACTACTGCGATGCTTTTATACATATACACGACAAGAGAAAGGCCATTGAAGATCTAGCCAACAAGGAAAGATCCGCGGCTAACCTTGGGGCTATGGGTTCTCTATTTAAAGTCATGAAACAGCTAACGAACAGGAATTTCACCGCAAACCACCTGGTGAGAAATGTCAATGGAACTCGCCTTAATATGAGTGAGCACAAGTTTCGGAATACTTCTCTGATATTTTAAACATCTTGTCAGAGGGAGATATTCCAGGAGCAGAACAACTACCAAACATCCAACCGCAACAATTCGCTATTAGAGACGATCCACTAAATAAGGAAGAGATGGTTTCCGCCATTCGGTCAATGGCGGGAAGGAAAGCCCCAGGTATTGACGAACTACCAACCGAACTCCTCAAAGCGAACCCGGAAATAACAGCCGATATACTTCTCCTAAATAATTGATGTGTAGAATGAAAGAAGATATCCGACAGAATGGAAAAAGGGCGTCATGTGTGAAAATTCCAACGAAGAGCGACCTTCGGGATTGTGGCAATTGGCGAGGTATTTGTCTACCTACCGCCGTAGCGAAAATCACGCCTAAGGTGGATTAGTGATGTCGTGGAGCGCACTGTCGAAGTTTATCAGGCAGGATTCCATAAAGGGTCGTCTTGTACCGGCCATACCCCACGGGTAATATTGGACCAGTCAGCCGAAATGGGTTCGCCACTACATCTCATGTTTGTGGACTTCGAGGAGGCTTTCAACAGCATTAAGCGAGATTACATATGGAATGCTTTGCATAGGAGAGGTACTCCAGATAAAGTCATAGCTATGATTAAAGAATCCAACGAACGACGTCTTACATAGAGCAGAGCTATCCGAGAGCTTTCCTGTGCGAACCGGTGTCAGGCAAAGCTGCATATTATCACCAGCTCTCTTTCTGGTGGTAATCAATGACATCTTGAAAGCTGCACTTGAAGGTGGGGAAGGTAAAGGTATTCAATGGAGACTATTTAACATCTAAAGTCACCTGAATTATGCTGATGACGTGTGTTTGCTCGACTTAGAGTAAAATGTTCGCTCGTTGCAATCTAAATGCAAAGAACCGGGACTGAAAATAAATCTGCGTAAAACCAAGTACATGCACATGAGTTCGAACACAAGCACACCGATTATTTTTAACGGACAGGATGTGGAAGAGACCGAAACATCGCCAAACAGGCTTTGGATTATAATACTCAAGGAAGACGGGGTGGTCGACCATGTAGCAGTCGAGCAGTCTAGTAGGAGGCCAGAGGAATAAACAAGTCCTGGCAACAGCTTTAGGTTGATGCTCAGGATCGCGCCTTGTGGAAGAGAGTTGTTTCTTTCCTATGCCCCTATAAGGAGTCTTAACAAAAATTTGATTGATTGATTCATCGTTGCATCGTGATTCCTTTAAATAACTTTATTTTATGCATATTGTCAACGCAGCGCAATCGATGTATGATAAAGCGGATCCCGACGCTGAGAAGACTTAGTGGAAGGGAGCTCTCGGGCAGAGCTGTTGTCAATTTAACACTTAATTGCGGATACGATCAATAGCTCCAGTACATCTAATCAATATTTCATTCGTTTATTTATGCAAGTTTGGGTTTTTATCAGGAGAAGGAGTGAGGGGTGATAGTAAGGTGCATAATTATAATCATATGATAATCTAGATGAAATGGTAAAGAGTTTAATGTACCGGAAATCATGTCATCCCTTTCGAATAGTTAATAGTGACTTTTGTATGGGAGGTGGTAGAATCGTAGAATCAGAAAGAAGAGAACGTGGTATGCAAAATGTTTCGTGCTGAATTTAAAATTTGTAGAATTCATTATTTTCAAAGAAATTGGACATAGATTTCCTGAAACTGGAGTATTTATATGGGAGGTGGCAGAGGAAGTAGAGGGTTTTAGATGATTTTGGAACATTCTTATCACCATGCTTTATTTCAATTTCATAGGCGATAGCTTTCATGTGTTCGAAGGAGAAATGTTTTTGTTGAATTTATAATATATATTTGTATGGGAGGGGTTTTTTTTCTGGTTACGCCAAGGAGGAGTGGAACCTTCATTAGATACCAATAGCCCGTGCCATTGGTATGCACGATTCACATACCTGATCCTGACAGAGAACCGTCAGCCGATATGTGCCTGCGTACTAAACCACACCCCCGCACACAGTGCAACCACTCTCCCCGCGGAACGGCCGTTAGGTATTACTTCGCGGGGCTGGCTAGCATTTTGTGCTGTGCTCCTTACACTGCTTTTGCTCTCCTTTCTCTTTCCATACTCCGAAGATCCTTTTGCACATTCGTTACGAGTGTGCAAATTTCCATCCAAATTTTCTCTGATTCCATCATACAGTGAACGATGAATGGTGGACTCGACATATTATTTCTCCATTCTGCAAAGCGAATGCAGTTGCAAACCGCGTGTTCTGTGTCTTCTTCTTGATCTGGGCAATTTGAACAAAGAGGTTAGTTATCGTGTCCTAACCTATGTAGGTATTTGCGGTAGCCGCCGTGACCTGATAGGAACTGCTTGAGGTGATAGTTGCAATCCCCTAACGCTCGCGGTGTCCAGACCTCAATTGCGGGGATTAGAGTATAGGTCCATCTGCCTTTTGTGGTGTTGTCCCATCTGGCTTGCCACACAGCTATTAATGTTGCTTTTTCTTCTTCTTTTACTTTTCTGGCAAAAGCTGCCACTTGTTAGATCGAGGATCTTCTTTCGTAGATCCGTAGCATCTCGTTCGCGAGAATGTCAATAGAGATCTGCAGTTGTGACGCCTTTTTGCCCGCGAAGTCCACGTGAACTTTAAAATTTAATCTATTATCGAGCATAACTCCTAGATATTTAATTGTCTCCTTACATCTGATGGTTTCACTACCGATCTGAATGTTCACGTATTCAATTTTCTTTCGGCTTATTATTAGAACAGCCTCCGTTTTGTGATCAGCTAATTCTAAGCCAGCGGACTCTAGCCAGTCTCCAATTTGTGTTACGGCTTCATTTGTTGCTGACTCTATTTCGTAGATGTGCTTAGCCACGGTAACAACAGCAATGTCGTCAGCGAACCCGATTAATTTTACTCCATGCGGCAACTATAGTCGAAGAACTCCATTGTACATAATATTCCACAGGAGAGATCCTAGTACAGATCCCGCGGTGACGTTGTAGTACCTTAACCCCTCATCAGTTTGGCACCTCAACTTCCTGTTGGTGAATTAATTTGCAATTATTCTCAACATGTAGTGTGGTGTATCCATCCTGGCTAACGATCTGCTTATAAGTGATCAATCTGCCGAGTTAAAGGCATTTTTAATGTCCAGTGTCACTACTACACAATATTTCTTTGCCCCTCATCGCTATCTTTCTGCTTGTATTGCCTCAGCTGCAATATCGACTACCGCTTTTATGGAGTCAACAGTTGAACGCGATTTCCTTAATTCGAACTGGTGGTCTGACAGTGCTCCTTTCTCCTCTGCTAGTGCGAGCAGTCTGTTGTTTATAATTCGCTCAAGGATCTTTCCCAACGTGTCAAGTAAACATATTGGACGATATGACGATGATTCTCCAGGATGGTTATTTCCTTTTGGTAAAAGTACCAAATATTGGAGCTTCCATGGCTCAGGAAAGACTCCTTCCTCGAAACACTTTTCCATAGTTTCTATAAAGATGTCAGGCCTCTTTTGAGCAGCACCTTTTAAAGCCATATTTGGGATGCCATCAGGTCCGGTGCCTTGTTAGATTATCTAATTATCCTTCCGCATGCCTCAAACAGTTCCTCCAACGTGATTGCTCTTATGCTAATCTCTCTGAATATGCTACACATAGTAGTTGGTCTTTGGGGGAACAGGTGCTCTACTATTGATCTTAGCATTATCGGGAAAGTAATTTGTGGGGACCTAAGACCCTTCAGCCTTGTCATCACCATCCTGTGTGCTATACCCCAGGGATTTATATCCGCTTCGTTTCAGAGATTTTTGAAACAAGTTGCCTTACTCTGTTTAATCGTCTTGTTTAGATCTCGTCTTGCCACTTTGAAAGTGTTTAATTGGTTCTGAAAATCTACTCTTCCCCTTGATCGTTGGACTCTGCGTCGGGTTTGTAAGCACTTTGCCCTCAGTGTCTTTATTTCTTCGTTCCACCAGTAGCAAAGTGCACCTCTTCCACTAATTGCCTTGCATCGCTGCATCGCAGGCTGTGATGATAGTGTGGGTGAGTTGTTCCGCAAGGATCTCCATTGTTTCGCTTCGATTTGTGATGTCGGTGTTCATCATTTCTTCGAACGTGTCCCTATCGAAAAGTTTATCTTTCCATTTTGGGCCTGTTAACTGTACGGCTTTTCTTTGTTTTATATTAAATATAATTGCCTGATGATCACTGTGTTTATATTGCTCGCTAAGACGCCATTTTGTATTCCGTAGAAGGGAGATGGTTACGGGGTTTATGTATATGATGGAGCCCATTCCTGCTTTGCGATACGTGTTTGCCCAGCTGATGTTTGCAATTCATATTTTCAGTGGTGCAAATGTCTCGAGCAAAATACGTCCTCTAGCATTGGTGAGCCTGCTACCCGACTCTGTTGCTCATGCATTGAAGTCACCGCCTATGACCACTGGAGTTTTACCGCGTGCGTCGGACGTTAGATTATCTAACATTGTGTGGTATTCACTCGTCGTGCTGAGTCGTACATAAAAGCTGTAGAACTGAATTGCATTTATTTTTGCGCGTACGAAGACCTCCGCCTGTTCACTGGTTTCTTGGAACGCGTGTTTTTCACATATCCATATAGCATTGTTTTGTCACAGATCCAGATATTGCCGTCGAGACTTTTGTATGGTTCGCTAATTAAGACGAGATCCGCTACCTCGTCCTTAGCAATTTGTGTCAGGATACCCTGCGCTGTCCTACAGTAGTTTAGATTAATCTGTATTATCACCATGATTTTTACTTGTAGTGGCTCTTCTAAAAATCGGGCATTTGCTGCTGCCGGCTACGTGCTTCGCATTTTCTGGATGATCCTTCCTACAGAACATGCATGATGGCTCCTTGTCGCAGCTTCTCACATTTCGTTCCACATTTCCTACAAAGCTTGCACCGGTCGTCTCCGTTTTTGCACTGCCTGGCTAGGTGATCAAACTCTAGACATTTAAAACATTTTGTAAGTTCCGTTCGTTCGCGAATGCGGCAGTTGACCCAGCCGATCCTAACTATTTCAACAATTTTCAAGCATTTTCTGCAGGAAAACTGACTCTGGATGTTTGTGTTTCGCCGTACGCCTTTCGTAGAGATAAGATATCTGCTTGCGAAATTCCTTCGACTCCAAACTGGGTTTTTAATGCTGCGGTTATATCATCTTTTGAGGTGATTTCATCAACATCTTTATTTATTTTATATATTTATATTTTTTCGATGATAGAACGGTGCGTGAGGGACAAACGCTTGCTCTGCTAAGCTTTCGCTAATGGCACCTTTGAGTTAGGCAGTCATGTCTCCCGTCTCCTTAAGTTGAATAAGGAGCTATCCTTTTTGCGTCCTTCTGGTTCTCGATACCGACTTTCCTACTGCTTCCAATTTAGGATCTGCCTTTACCTTGCGTAGTATCTGCGCATACAAAAGTTCACCCTTCGCTTCGATTACAATAGCGTCAGGTCTAGTTTTTTTGGCGTTGACGATCTTCTTCCTGACAACTTTTGCCCTTCTATTCTCTCCAGTCGTCTGCTTTTCTCTGTTTTTTTGCCGTCTTGTGAATGGCTATTGTCCATCCATCTTCTACTATTTTTCGCTCACTAATCAATGGAGCCTCAGTGAAAGCTATGGCGTCCTTGATGTTTCTGCTTCCGCTTTAGCTCCGGGGTTTCGCTGTCAATAACTTGTCTTTTTTTTGTTTCTAGGCTTGGTCTTAGCCAGGGAGAAGTTTGAGAAGAGTTGTTTTTTTCGGATCACCTCCTTTGCTTTCCCGTCGTGAAGCTGAATCGCCGAGAGCTCGTAGAGTGTATGGGAGGGGGTAGAAGTAGCGAAGCGAAGCTAATAATTTTTTAAGCCTTTATTGCAATTAATAAGGGACAAATCCTGGCAAAATTTTAAGTCTGTACTTTTCTAGTTTCAATGGAAATCGAAATAATACATTTACAACAATTATGCATTTGTATAGGACGGGGTAGGAAGAGTTTACGGATCAAAACCAAATTCTATGTCGTCACTGATATTTCTATTTTTATACTTTCAACAAAACTTCTTTCGTAGTTTCGAAAAAAAAATAATTTAATGGAAATTTCCAAATTTCGTGAAATTTATAGCGGTATAAGGAATAAGGTGAAGTTGATAATTTGCTCAAAACTGATTGCAATTTCAATAAAATTGATTTAAAAAATCAGTCCTTTCAGCTTCGAATAAATGAATTTTTCAAAATTGTGCATTTGTTAGGAAGGGGGTAGAAGAAGTGAGGGTATCAGACTAATATTATGTGATGCTAATGATATAAACATCTTTATACTTTGATCCGAATTTCAAGTCGATAAGCCCATTTGTTTTGAGGAAAATCCAATTTCTTAAAATTTCGAAATTTCAAGATTTTTGTAAACGAGGGGTAGAAAGAGTGGGGGATGTAGCCCGTTCACGAACTTGAAGTTACTATTTTGCCAAAGATGACACACAACAAATTTCTGCACGATAGCTCATAGCGTTCGAGAGTTATGTTGTAGACATACAGACGGCAGATTTTCACTCGGAATCGAGATTTTGAAGCAACAACTCATATTTCTGGATCCTTGGCGGCTCTGTTCGAACATTATTTTTTAGCGTTAAAAACGGTAAGGCAAACACAAACACTCTTAGATTTAATCTAGAGTATAAAAATCGAAAATCGTTTTCATGGTGTCTTGGATAATCGAATTTTAATATCAGAATCAACATTTTAAAAGCCATGACCATTTACATGGACAAATACGAAACGCTTCTGAAAGCAAATTGCACTTAGCTTGCTGCAACATCGTACCCTAAAGACATACGAAATGGTTTTAAGTGCATTTAATTTCATGCTCATTTTTTATTCATTTTCCCGTGGGGCAGCTGGCAATGCTGGCTTACTCGTAAGTGTAGCGCTACAACATACCGAGCAACAAGTGGAGCGTAACATGGTGCAAAAAAATAGTGGAGGTATTTAGAGACGTGCAAGCTATGTTATTTCGTTTCTAGTATGGATATACTTTTTTATATAATATGTTTCTCAACCCGAACAGTAAACACTAATCAGTGCAAGGAATACAGGATTTCTGATTTGAAAAAAGAAGTAGGAAGATAGGTTTAAGGATCCAATTGAAATTGTCATGTATGCTGTGCAAAATGTTCCTTTGAAACATGATGAACAAATATTTAGAGTATACAACACGTATCCATTTGAACTTTGTTGCTTTAGTGAAATATTGCTCTGTCCATCTGCAGGTTTGACAAAAAAAAAAATTTTGGAAAAATAAAACTTATCGAAGTTTCCCAGGTCGACTATTCGCAATCAAATCACTGAAGCTTGCATATTCCGACTAAATTTTCTATTGGAGACTACTATTCTGCATCTATTGTACAAAAGGACGACTATCGATCTCCGCTGGGATTCTTCAGAAAGTCCAGTGTAGGAACAGAGCACACTAGACAAGATTGGAAACATGCAGCAGCATAAAATTTAGCATTTCGAATGGAAAAGCTTCCGAGGACGCCAAGAATAAGGACGACGACGAACATTGAACTTTTCAGAAAAGGCAAAGTGCAGTTCACAAGGAAGCGATTTTCAATTTTCCACATCAGACAGTGTCACTTCTCCTCGAGTTTTCTCACTCCGGAGTTTTGTTTATGGCTTATGACTTTTACTCTACAGCTGCTATTATGACCTTCCCGAGCTGTACCCACCCATTTCAACTATATATACCCAACTAAGTTTTGCCTTTTTAAGAACTCGATTATAAATTATTTATAACCTACCCATGGAGTAGTTTTGTCTGAAATTGAAGGAAAATGGGAGCGAAATACTTGACTATTCTATCGAGAGTAATAAATACTTAAGGAAAGTTTTCAATTCGGGTCAGTTTATAGTTTACAAAAAAAAAAGAAAAATTAAAAGCCTGAGGAATATAAGAAAAGAAAAATGCAAAAGGACAAGAATAACTTCTAAAGCATGGCTTTGCGTCGTTTTTGATTTATGAAAAGCTGAAAAGTCGCCTTGAGTTTAGAGAGATTTAAATTTAAGGCGCCTGCAATTTGCCTGGAAAGTTTTACTTTTATCGCTGTCCTTATAACTTAGTTTTGTGAAGTGATAAAAAATCAAATTAGTGTACAACACAGTTTTTTTTTTTTAATTTCTTTCAAGCTTTTTTTTTTAATTCTGCACTGAAGTAATTGTGGCAAAACGCCTCTGGGGCTAATTCGTAAATGGTACATTTGAAATGAGCAAAAGAAAACAATCAGTAAAATTACTAGTTAAATTAGAACTAATTAAAACTCACTTTATCATTACGTTGCGTATCTAAGTATATACCGCGCTCGGTACAACACTCCTGAAAAGAAGTACTTAATGTTATTATGTGTAAGGGAAATGTATTGTTAAGAAAAAAAAAGAGAGTGCCATTTCACTTACCATGCCGTACCCCATACTTACTTGGACCTCGAAGATAAAAAAAATGCAAATCTGAAACCATGACTTCACTTGAATTAAATCTATATCTATACATATAAATATAATTGTGTCTGTCTGTTTTTCGTTTATAAATGGCTATAAGTTAGTGTTTCGCTGTATTAAAACTAAGCTTAAATTCGTGTTTTTGAAATTCTTGTCTATCTGATTTTAACTCAACGACTGTAATAAAACTTTTACAGTTTGTTAGGTGCTCTTAGAGACGTAATCTGCTTTTGGTTTTCTTTCAATATCCTGCCATTTAAAATGACTCATTTTCAAAAATATATAATAATCAAATTTTATTGAAATCTGTAGGATCTATGGCGTACAAATTACTTGAATTCCCCCACCCCTTCCACCACCTCCCATACAAACTGCACTTTTTCGTGACATACTGTAAACCAATTTTCTCAGTACGTATAACATTTGTAAGGCTCAAATTTTTTACTAAATACTTAACTAACATTTCTATTAAGATCGGAAAAACATTACTGATTTGCTTTATTGCTTCTACCCCCTCCTTATATGACACAATTTCACCCCTTGAAAAGTATGAATCTTACTGATCTACGATTTAAAATATATCAATTGATGATGAAAATAGTTGTTTCTCAAAAATTAACTAAGTCCCCACTCCTTCTTCCACCTCCCATTCAACTGCACAATTTCACTAATACCGATACTCCCATTTTCTCGGTACCTATTTAATTCTTGAAGCTTAGATTTGGTACAAAACATTTTTACAACTACTCTAACTTGAATTAAAACAGATTAGTTTAATGCAGTCACCCCTTGTACCACTCCCCATAAAAAAATTTCGTAAGATTATAAAAATTTGTATTAACTATTTTCATCTAGAGTATCGTATGATTGGGCTTTACGCACAATCTTTTTCCTGTTATATTTTTGAGCATAATATTATTTTATTTAGACTTTTTTTTCATATCTAACTTAAGCTATAACTATTCATATTTCCTTAAAACTCTACTATACGTATATGATCTTAAATCACCCCCGTGAACACGAGCCTATCCCATTCAAATAAATGAGTATCTAAATAAAAGTAAATAAAAGAAATTGTGTGCAAATAGCTATTATTTAAGCAGATTATACATCACAAATACCACATCGGTGAAACACTCCCAAGGATAAATACGAATAAGAATTTTGTTTGGCAAAATTCGACATTATTTAGCAATAAACTCTCCAGCAATGATATAATCATTCCAGTGCCGCGCGAACATTACGGTGCTTCTTTATACTCTAGATGAACTCTAAAAGTGTTATAAGTTTATCACAAAGCTTGTAACACTAAGAAATACGGCTCGGAGAAAAGATGAATGATACAGAAGTTCATATTATCACTCCAAAATCTCCGTCCGTCCGTCCGTCTATCCGTCCGTGCCCTCCTAGCTCGAGAACGCGTGCAGTCAGGAAGTTCAAATTTCGTACACGTCGTTCTTAATAAAAAAGTTAGGACAAATTCGTTAACAAATCGCTCCACCCCGTCTACCCTCATCCATACAAAATGACACAATTTCGGAATTCGGCAATAAACCTATTTTATCGAAAAGTATAGCAGCTATAGTTCTGAAATTTGGAATATATTATTTCTATACTAAATTCAATCTATGCTATAAAAATTATTCGAATCTCTTCACTGCTTCTGTCACCTCCCATGCAATATGAAACAAATTCAGAGCTTTTCAATAAGTCGATTTTCCTGAAAAGTTCGAATGCTACGAATCTGCGATTGAAAACATGTCAAATGCATGATATTTATAGTTATTTCTGAAAAACTCATTAGAACTCCCCACTCCTTCTACCACCACCCAAATAAACTGCACAATTTCACTAAAGATTTTATAAGACGTACACGTACGGTAGTTTCCGCAGCAGAGTTTGTCACCTTTTTTATAAATTGAACATATGATGCTCTTGCGCCAATCTTTAGGAAGTGTTTCCTGCATCCATATGTCCGTGACTAATCTATGTAGGAGATGCGCTATGCAGGTGTCGCCGGTTTTCAGAAGCTCAGCTGGAGTTTGATCAGTGCCCGGCGCTTTGTTGTTTGGGTGGTTCCTCAGGGCTGTTTTTACTTCTCCGAGTGTGGGAGGACTCAAAGCGGATACTTCATCAGCTGTTACATCAGTTATACCTACAAATGTGTCTGCTGCTGCTGCTCGTGCGAATGACCGGCTCGGATTAAGAAGGTGTTCAGAGTATCGCGCCCATCTTAATTTTATATCTTCCCCATTACTTCCTTCTGCATCTTTGAAGAGGGTCGTTTTCGGTTGGTATCCCCCTATCATTATTTTGAAAAGGGAATATGCGGCTCTTATGTCGTGTAATTTAAAGTGTTCGTCCATGTTTTTAATTTCGTCATTATTGTACTTCCGTTTTTTATTATTTTGTTTGCAAATCGTCTAAGATCATTATATTTGTCCCGTTTGGCTCGTATCAGCCGTGTTATTAATATTTTGTAAGCCCGATTTTTTCGGTCTAAGGCATCTTGGCATTCGTTGTCGAACCAGTCATTTCTTTTGCGCCGAGGTTGTTGTCCTATCACCTCTTCTGCGGCAGATGTCTTTTATATTTTGCCACATTTCTTCTATTGGCGTTGTTGTTCAGTATTGGCGCGAAGTGCCTCTCTAAGGCTGATACGTACTTCGTAACTATTTTCTCATCCTTGAGTTTCCTAAGTCAAATATAGGAAGCCGTTGTGTCCTTGGGTGGTCTCGGTTTGCGATTCGACATCGGAACTTGGTCTTTACCAAATAGTGATCTGTGTCGCAATTAGCACCACGACATGTGCGCACGTCGAGAATGTAGGAGGCCGTCCTTTTCTCTATTAGAACGTGGTCTATTTGATTGAATGTTCGTCCGTCGGGTGATGCCCACGTTCTCTTATGAATGTCACGATGTGGGAAGCATGTCGAGCTTACAATAAGATTTTTGCTGCTAGCGAAATCAAAAAGTCTCTGGCCGTTGTCGTTACTAACATCATTGAGACTGTGCTTTCCAATTGTCCCTATGTAAGTTTCTTCTTTCCCCACTTTCGCGTTAAGGTATCACTATCAGAATTCCTTAATGCAAGGAATTGCCATAAATCGATTCCAAATTTAAAAAATTGAAAATCGATTTAACCTCTGGCTCATCATTTAGTGATGGGACGAAGCAAACATTAACATCCCACACCAAATACAGAAAATAAAAACAAGAAATTGACAAATAATTCACATACATCGGTGTCAACTAGCGTTAAGTCTACGTCTTAAGCACTGCTTATCAATAGAGAAGTCGAATACATCAGCATTCTTATTAACTTCTCTCGCGAGTCTCAAAATCGGTTCATTCATACCATAGTTTGTCCGATGAAATCCAATCCGCAGCAATCTAGGGCACCTTGGCAAAAATTTACCAGTATCAAAGCACATCAAACCCAAAAGGGTGGAGGAATCAACTAACCCTGTAAGAAGGTTATGAGCAAAAATTACATCAGCTACTTCTCGTCGTTTCGAAAGCGATGACATATTTAGTAGCTGATGTCGATCAGTATAAGGAGGAAGACGAACTCTGTCATTCCAATTAAGGTGACATAAGGCTGTTCTTACAAATTTACGCTGAATCGATTCGATTCTACCAATGTGCTCATTATAATAAGGAGACCAAACTTGAGGAGCATATTCAAGGTGAGATCTAACAAAGGTGTTATAGAGACTAAGTCTAACAAGCGAATTGTTAAATTCCTTGGATAAGCGAGTAGTAAAACCCAACATAGAATTACCTTTCTGTGCGATCTTATTAATATGCAAACCAAAATCAATTTTTTGGTCAAATGTAACACCTAGGTCAATAATGGAGCTGACTCGATCCAAAATACAGCCATTAAGACTATAAATTATCACAAACGGAGAGATTTTTCTAGTAAATGACATAACATAACATTTATCCAAATTCAGTCTAAGACCATTATGGCGACACCAATTACTAAAATTAATCAAATTCGCATGAAGAAAATTGTCAGAGTTGGAATTGAGAGATTTAAAGATTTTAATGTCATCAGCATAAATAAGAACTTCCGAATATTTAAAAACAGATGCAACATCATTAATGGCTAGGATGAAAAGAAGTGGCCCCAAATGACTTCCTTGAGGAACACCAGAATGCGCAACAAATGGCTTAGAAGTATAACCCCGAAAAAGAACTTGGTAAGTTCTATCACTTAGATATGATTTAATCCAATTGATAAACCAAGTAGGAAAACCCAACAAGTCCAATTTCAACAATATAATGGAGTGAGGTAGTTTATCAAAAGCCTTACTCAAATCAGTATATATACAATCAACTTGCTTCCCCTCTTCAATAGCTAAAATGGATTTATTTGTAAACTCCATCAGGTTAGTGACAGTGGATCTACTCCTGACAAAACCATGTTGTTTACCCGAAATTAAGGATTTACAGTGAAATGACATGCTCTCATATACTATAGACTCAAAAAGTTTAGGAATAGCTGACAATTTAGCTATTGGTCGATAGTTTACAATAGCCGATTTAGCTCCATTTTTGTGGGTCGGTATGATAAAGGAT
Source organism: Chorisops tibialis (assembly GCA_963669355.1). Taxonomy (NCBI): domain Eukaryota; kingdom Metazoa; phylum Arthropoda; class Insecta; order Diptera; family Stratiomyidae; genus Chorisops; species Chorisops tibialis. The sequence continues at coordinate 247,200,802 of OY770262.1, forward strand.
GCCTTCCACACAGCTGGGAAAATCCCAGTCTTAAGAGATCTCTGGAATAGTAGAGAGAGTGGTTCAGCGATAGAGAGACAGCAGTGTTTAAGGACAACTGCTGGAACTCCGTCAGGGCCAGGTAACGAAACATCATTAAGGTGAGAGATGTGATTAACTACATCTTCATAAGAAATAGGTATAGTAGACAAAGTGGATGAAGCAGTATTTCTAATTCCATCAAAGTATGATATGTCAGGGACAAAGTCACTACCACTAAAAGATCCACTGAAGAATGTGGCAAAAAAATTACAAATAGTAAATTGATCATTACTATTACTACCAAGGAATTCAAAAGAAGCTGGATAACCATCAGATTTACGCTTAGAATTAACAAATTTCCAAAACTTCGAGGGATCTCTAATAATATTCGACTGCACTTTAAGCAAATATTCAGAATAAAAGCGAGAAGATAAATCTTTAAGTAAGTCATAATATTCTTCATACAAACGAGGATGCAAGGTGTCGCGTCTTGCATAGAGGAGAGCTGTCCGAGAGCTTTCCTGTGCGAACGGGTGTCAGACAAGGCTGCATATTATCACCAGCCCTGTTTCTGGTGGTAATAAATGACATCTTGAAAGCTGCACTGGAAGGTGGGGAAGGTAAAGGTCTTCAATGGATACTATTTAACATCTTAAGTCATCTTGATTATGCTGATGACGTGTGTTTGCTTGCACATACCCGTTCGGACTTAAAGTCAAATGTTCGCTCGTTGCATTCTAAATGCAAAGAGGCGGGACTGAAAATAAATGTGCGTAAAACCAAGTACATGCACATGGGTTCGAACGCAAGCACACCGATTGTTCTTAATGGACAGGATGTGGAAGAGGTGCAAGATTTTTGCTATCTCGGATGCATTGTCAGCATGGACGGCGGAGCCGAAAAGGATGTTGAGGCTCGGCTAAATAAAGCTCGTCAGGCCTTCGGTATCCTTTCCCCTTTCTGGAGGTTAAGAGAGATCTCCCTTCGCACGAAGCTGCGAGTTTTTGACGCATGCGTCAAATCCGTGTTGTTATATGGTTGTACTACGTGGAAAGTGACCGTTCGACTTACCAAGAAACTACAGACTTTCGTAAACCAATGCCTCCGGCGCATTTTAGGAATATTCTGGCCAGAAGTAATCTCCAAGGACGAACTTTGGAGTATAACTCGCCAGACTAAAATAGGTATTGAGATTCAACGGCGAAAGTGGCAGTGGATCGGTCATACTTTGAGGAAACCAGAGCGAAACATCGCAAAACAGGCTCTGGATTATAACCCTCAAGGAAGACGTCGGGTTGGTCGACCATGTAACACATGGAAGCGAGCAGTTGAGCAGGAGGCCAGAGGAATAAACAAGTCCTGGCAACAGCTTAAAGCCGATGCTCAGGATCGCGCCTTGTGGAAGAGAGTTGTTTCAGTCATATGCCCCTATAGGGGGTCTTAACAGGAATTTGATTTGATTTTGATACAAACGAAAATCAGTGTCGTTCTTCGTCCTAGTAAACCTATTCCAGGCAGCATTGCGAAAATTGCGAATTGCACGCAACTCACTAGTGTACCAGGGATAAGACAATGAGATATTTTTACGATAGGTAAAAGGAACTGTAGCAACAAAAAATTGATACAGGATATAATAAAAATCAACAACGGCACCCTCAAAATCGGGATTGTCAAAAATGTCATTAAAGTTGAAATTAGAGATAAGGTAGTCCAACTGCGAAAAATCTGCCTTAATAAAATCGAAAGATAGCTCTTTCTCACTAGGACTGAAAGAATGCTCCTCGTCAATTATAAGGAATATATTAATAGGAGGGTGCAAGACATCAATGGTCGAAATTGAGGTTACGCTCTCTTCTACGGAACAGGCACAGTAATCAGAATAAAAAACTAAGTCAAGCTGTCTTCCATAGGAGTTCTTAACAAGGCTAAGTTGCTGGAGACCAAGTGCAAATATACTATCAACAAAAAAACATTCGAGAGAGGACGAAGCATCAGAAACTAAGAGAGTAGAATCATCGTCAGAGAATGACCAAGAAAGACCTGGAACATTAAAATCACCCAGTAAAATGAGTTCGTCAGAGATATTCATACTATTATGAACAAAAGTTATGCAATCAACTGTTTTTTCATATAAAGTACAAGGACTCGAAGGGGGAATATATGTCAAAAAAACATGAATATCCTTATTGCTAAACACGAGCTTAACACACAAGATCTCCAAACAATGATGGTTCGGTACAGGAACAACTACACAATTAATGCAGCTTCGGACTGCTAATAATAAACCACCACCTTTTAATCTAAGATCAGAAACATATCGATCTCTACGAAAAACTTGAAAGTCAGAACTAATGAGTTCACTGTCAGAAAAGCTACAGTTTAGTCCCATTTCAGTTAGAGCAATAACATCATAGGAACAATTTTGTGTTGAAGCAAATAACATCTGGGTTTTAGTGCGCAGTCCATTTACGTTTTGGTAGTAAAGGGACAGTTGTCTGAGTTTTTTGGACCAGTAGCGAGTGATCTATTACGACGAGAGATAAATTCTTTAACAAATGCTCCAGACGGCCATGAATTTTTATCCAACAACAGATTAAAAACATAACAGGGCTACGATTGCGCGTAAAGCGCAATCTTACGATACTCTAGATGAAATAGAATTTTTTGTGATCCCAAGAAATTTTGTATGGGGAGTGTTAGAAGGGATGATAGCATTGAACTAACTTTTTCGAAATCATGCTAAAGTAGCTATCAAAATGTTTTATACAAAATGCTTACTCCAAAAACTGAATGGGAACTGAGAAAATTAGTGAGTTTGATTTAGTGAAAATATGCAGTTTGTATGGGAGGTGGTAGAAAGAGTGGGGGGATTTTAGTGATTTTTTCAGAAATTACCAGGAATATTATAAAATTGGCATCCCTTAAATTTCAGACTAGTACCATTCATACTTTTCAAGAAAATCGACTTTTTGTGAAGTTGTGAAACTGTGTCATATTGTATGGGAGGGGGTAGAAGTAGTGAAGCAATTCAAATATTTTTTTTCTCATCTTAGTAATAATATTAATTAAATATTTATTACAAAATATGAGCTCAACAAATGTTATATGTTCTGAGAAAATCGGCTTAGAGCATTTCAGGAAAAAGTGTAGTTTGTATGGGAGGGGGTGGAAGGAAAGAGAGGACGCAAATAATTTTTGTACTGTAGATTTAAATCATTAAAAAAGTAACATATACCAAAATTGAGACCAATAGCTTTTATACTTTTTGAGTAAATCCATTTATTGTCAAATTGCGAAATTGTGTCATTTTGTATGGGAGGGGGTAGAAGGAGTGAAGCCAATCATCTCATTTTTTTTGACCTTCTTAACAATTTTAAATAAATATTTGGTGCACAATTTCAGCCCGCTGAATTTTATAAGCACTGAGGAAATTGGCTTAGAGTAATTCATGATAAGTACAGTTTGTATGGGAGGTGGCAGAAGGAGGGGGAGGACACACACAATTTTTATATGATAGATTGATATTATCATAAAAGTAATATATTCTGAATTTCAGGCCAATAACTTTTATACTTTTTGAGTAAATCCGTTTATTGTCAAATTACGTAATTGTGTCATTTTGTATGGGAGGGGGTAGAAGGGGTGGAGCGATTTGGCCCGTTCACGAACTTGACCTTACTTTCTTGTCAAAAACGACGTGTACAAAATTTTAACTTTCTAGCTCAACGCGTTCTCAAGCTAGAGAGCGCACGGACGGACGGACGGACATCCGGTTTTGAGATTTTTGAGTGATAACATTAACTTCTGTATCATTCATTTTTTTCTCCGAGCCTTATTTCTTGGCGTTACAAACCTTAGAGCGAACTTATAATACTCTCAGATTCCATCTAGAGTATAAAGATCAATATTGGCCATAACTATTTTGAAGGAGGCAATGGAACTAGTGTCTTTACTAATTTTATCACATTTAACAGCTGAACCTGCTAAAATAATTTTTTTTGACAGCAAATAATTAATAACATCATCTGGGGATGTTTGAGGATCAAGTCGAGAAACAAATAGGACTTTCGGGTGAGGCACAATAGTTAGTAAATGTGTAGGTAAGGTAGAAGAAGACTTAGTGAGATTGTTATTAATTGGAGGCGTTTGAGAAGTCGTAGAAACTTGGCATTTTTATTAGAGGGTGCTTTTGAGGAAGTTTGGCTATCTATAGAAAAGGTAGAATTGTTTACTCTAGTCTTTCTGCGAACAAGACGTGGACGAAGTGCTGGACTCTTGTTATTACAATTACTATCCACTTCGACTGAATTGCAATTATCATTTCCACCAACACAATTCAAACTATTAATAGAGCTAGTTGAGTCAGTACCAAAAGGAATATCCTTATTGCTGGGCATATTTCCACAGCTAGTCGAAGCATCAACCATTGTTGGATTGTCAGTACCAGTCGAAGAGTCAATTAATGTGGGAATATTTTGCAGTGAATTAAAAAATTTGTCAAGATTGACAAACGCAGCAGATAAATTATCCAATTGCACCTTAATTCTAGCCATCTCAGCACCAATACCAGATAACTTGAATGATAGCGATGATAGTGAGAGATTCCTACAATCATGACAATACCAATACAGCCCAGGCGTAGGACAGAAACAACTCTTTTTCACAAGGCGCGATCCTGAGCATCGGCTTTAAGCTGTTGCCAGGACTTGTTTATTCCTCTGGCCTCCTGCTCGCTTCCATGTGTTACATGGTCGACCAACCCGACGTCTTCTTATCCTACTCCCCCTGTGAGATGGGGGCTGTAGAATTCACCCACAGCCAGTCCTGCTTGCCCTAAAAATGGCAAATGGACACTCACTGGATCATGGGCTTATCACCCGTGATCTTAAGACCTAAATGATACGAGAAACGGATACAGCGCCTCGGAGGGTGCTGTAGAAATCGTTTTTAACTTCGTCGTCTTTGTCTTCCGTTGGGGCATGGACATTAACAAGCCAAACATTAATGAATTTTGTTTTGATATGAATTGCACACAATCGTTCATTGACGGGTTTGAAGTTAGTAACATGGTGTTTAATTTTGTTATCGAAAAAGAAGAAAACGCCAAAAGTATGATTATAGGAATATTAAAATCAAATTATGAAAAATAGATTAAAACTCGAGGGAATATACAAATCGCCTGAACGTACCCGGATCATCAACACGCTGAATATAAGGTGGAAGATTATTCCAGATTCTTATGGTCTGGACGGAACCCTCACCGACCGTCTTAAAGAAACGCGGAGCAAGAAGTTTACGATGTCTGTTGGTTTTTAAAGGTATTAGGAACTCGCATAAATACAGTGGCTCACTATGCTGTAAAATATTGTGTCGGAAAATTAGTGCTCTGCGCTTAAGGAAAGAGGGTAATGTGCAGCCTAGAATGCTCATCTGATATTGTGATATATGATCAAAACGCCTTAGTCCAAATACATAGCGGATACAATTGTTGAAAGCCACATTTAACCTGTGTTGGCAATTGAAATCATGTTTAGGAAATACTAGACTACCATAAGAAAAAAAAAGGTATAATAAGGGATTTAATGAGCTTCAATCTGGTATGCATAGGAAGGACACTAGCAAACACCCATAGTCTTCTCAGACTACCATATACCTTTTTTAGGATAGAATCGACTTGCTTACAACCGGACATGACCGAATCCAGGATTACTCCTAAATCCGTTACATGGGTTTGGAATACGAGGGGTGTACCGTTGACTATAGGGTGGGGAAGGTCTCAAGTGTTAGGAGTATCTAGTCTGGCATAAAATACAATACATTGAGATTTTTGCTCGTTGAGCGTAAGATGGTTAAGTTGGGAACAACTTAATATGCGAGCAATATCCCGATTTACGCGTTCAACACAGTCCTCAACTAATCCAATAGGCCTACTTAAGTAGATCTGCACATCATCCGCGTACAAATGAAGACTGCAATCATGTAGTATATCTGGTAGATCATTAATGTAAATGCTAAAAAGCAGTGGGCTTAAGACTGACCCTTGGGGAACACCACATACAAGGGGTAAAGACGAGGACAAAACATGATCAATTCTAACTTGCTGATGCCTGTTGGTTAAGTAGCTACCAATTAGTTTGACCGCATTAGTAGAGAAATTGAAGATTGACGACAGCTTGTCCAGAAGCCTGTTGTGGTCCACCATGTCAAAGGCCTTAGAGAAGTCTAAGAGAACAAGGTAGGTTATCATATTCTTGTCTAAGGCGGCTCTAATATCAGAGGTTACTTTAACTAGTGCAGATTCGCAACTGTGTCGAGGTCGCAACCCCGACTGAAAAGAGGATATCATTTTGTTGCTCAGTATATATTCTAGTATTTGTATAGACATGATTTTCTCTAATATTTTAGAGAGGATGCATAGAATGCTGATAGGTCGGAAATCATTAGGACCAGATGGATTTTTATTTTTTGGAATCGGTATCACGGCAGCAACTTTCCAGGCGAGTGGAAAAAAACTCATAGTTAAACATGAGTTCATAATATGGAGAATATATTGCCATATATATGGTATTCGAACGAAAGCAGGATACATTTTATCAGCTCCTACAGAGAGAGATTTTATACTCTTAAAAACAGAGAAAAGTTCATTTAGGCTGATGCATCGAAATGAGAAGGAGTTGGCGTTATTATTGATCCTTGGGCCGTCAGCTGATCTGTTACTCGAAGAGGTATTGGAAGGGGAGCTACGAGTAGATGCATTATTCAGGAAATGAGCATTTAATATGTCTGCATTCAAATTAGTGCTGAATCGCTCCTTACCACATACACCAGCCATCTTTAAATTGCTCCATAGACGTTTCGAGGGTAAATTTGGATCAAGCTTTTGGCTAAAATAATGACGCTTTGCATTGCGTATAGCACAAGTGACTGCATTGCGTGCGGACTTATATAACCTACGAGCGCTCTGCGATTTCTTCCTCACATAGTCGCGATAGAGGTACTCTCTTTCGGCAATAAGTCCAGCAATTTTCCTAGAATACCAAGGGCAGGCACTTTTGGTCGGATTTAAAGTTCGGAGAGGTACGCATTTGTCGTGAACAAGATTGTTGAAAAACACAAGTTTTTCATCAATGTCAGGGGTTAAAAATATACTATCCCAGGGAAGTAAGTGTAATTCAGCAATGAGATCGACACTGTTGATATTGTTATAGTCCCGAAAGGCAAAGGATTTAGGTGGATTTTCAGTAAACTGAACGTAAAATGATGTCATGATCCATTGTACTGGGTGGAGAAGATTGATGGAAGAGCAAGAGGCGACTAATGTCAGAGACAAGAAATAAATCAAGCAGAGATGGGCGAGGAACATTACAAAAAGTTGGTTGAGAGTTAATTACATTGAGATTTAAAGTTTGAAGTAAATGTAAGAAATCATTGGTCCGAATGTTTTGCTATTATGCCAAAACATTTACATTAAAATCACCACCTACAATGACATAATTATACCGATGGGTAAAGTCCCCCATGATTGTTGCAAAATGTTCAGCAACCTCAATATTAAAGGCATCCGGAGGGCAATAACAGGAAGAGACGACTACTTTCTCAGACCCACAAATAATTTCCACACAGATAAACTCAAAGGGCCCCGAAGGAGAAACCGCGATAGTCATAGAGACAAGGTGGTCCTTAATGTAAATTGCGACTCCTCCTAAAGCACGATCTTTGCGATCATTGCGATAAAGTGTATAACCGGGAATGCAAACCGTAGCGCTAGATACATAGTCCTTCAAACCCGATTGACTAACCATTATGACATGAATATTCAAGCCAGAGAATAATAAGCATAGTTCCGTCATTTTATTTCTAAGACTTCTTGCATTAATATGACAGACATGAAAACCCCTAGTCTGGTCTCTAAAAGTAGACAGAGTTCCTGTTGCGTCCAGTTCCAGGATTTTATCCATAATCAAAAACAATATAGAACGCATGGCGATGAACCTTAAAAGCACTTTGATATTTATTAGCCAATTGAAGCAAAATTGGTATTACCGGAAAAAGGAATGTCACAGCTTTCAAACGGCGTTCTGAACACATAGATGTTTCTTCGACTTACTCAGATATGGTCCGAGTCTCGGAACTTATTTGTTGCACTGTCTATATATATATAGCTTTCCAGCTTCCTAGCTAGAACCATGGTTGAGATTTTTGGATTCTTCATTTTCAGCTTAAGCGCTCTCCCGCCTTCTCCTTAACCCCTACACCCCCAAAATGGATGTCCTCCTGAGATCCGCAACTATCTACAATCTCTTTAAAAATCAACTTTCTATATTGAAGGGTTTGGGAGTTAATGCGCGCTAAGCTTACGGCGGACGGTTTTTTTCCAAGTCGATCATAGCAATCAATCGTCTTGTTGGCTTTAATATTTTCCATGAAAATCGAAGATATCCATTTTTCAAAATTGTGCATTTGCATGGGAAGGGGAGGGGAGTTAGGGAATCAAATCAATTGTTGTTATCGTTAGCGATATGCTTATCTTTATATTCTGATCTAACTTTCAAGTCGATAGCGCAAATAGTTTCGGAGCAGAATCAAATTTATGAAATTCGAAATTTCCATTTTTAGTTAATCTGCTCTGAGCGTGCACGTGCGGCATACAGACAGACGTGTCCTTAGGACAAAAAACAAAATGTCAGGGAAGCAAATTTTTTTGTCCCAAGCCGATCATAATACGAACAACAGAAAAATAATAAACAAAAATAAGCAGATTTGCAACGAGTTTATTATTATATTTTTAATTATCCCACAGAATTCATCAGCGCCAACAATTTCTTCCACTTCAACAATAATACTTTGCAGCAACGAAAATCCTATTACGAGAATTAAGCTCAATTAAGACGTTCGTAACTTCAGTTAATTAGGAAAATGCTGTAAAAACAACTGAACTGAAAAAAAAACCTTCTTCTCTGTTTTCTAGTTCCGAATCGGATCGCAATGAACTGTGTGTTTACACTTGCAAATGTTTCGTTTGATGTTCGCCCTTTTAGCTCAGATTTTTAAACTTGTTCAACAACGTCGAGTTCATTTCGCGCACAGGTAAACACAACGGCGAAATTCGCATTCGATTCGCGCTGGTGAAAACTGAAGATAAGAAACTTTTCAATTTTGTAAACTAAACTCAAAAGTAAATTCCAATTAAGGCATGGCAACAGTTAACTTTTCGCGGATGGTTTGGGGAAAAGGAGTTTGGGTTGCGACCTCAAATAAAATCTTTGATATAAATAATAAGAAAGTTTCATTTTTATTTGTGCCACCTTCTCGCAAAACCCCGATACCAATTACGTTCCAGCATCCCTACAATTATTTTTGCTTCAAGGAAGCTTCAAGTCAGTTGAACTTTCACACCGAAATTTAAACTTACAAATGAAATTCTGTCGAATTCATTCTTATTTCTTGTGCAGCCTAGTTTCCATCCTTTAGAAAGAGATAAAAAAGAAGTACAGACGAGATTCTTTTCATCGTCGAGCGGATTGTTTCTGGCTTGAAGCCAATAACTCTGTTTGCAAAATTTCACTCCTACTCGAAATTGTAGTTCATGACAACATCCTACGCCTTAATGTATTAAGCCAAGTAGAAAATACTGCATTCTGAAACTATGTATATGTCCTTGAAGATGCAACGCTTGTCAGAACGACAAGGTTGCGGAAGAAGACTGTGTTTGCAGTATATTTCATGTTCGCAACGATTATAATGAAGGATAAAATGTGAAGTAAGAAAGGGAAAAGGCCAGGACCAATTCTCCCTCCTTTAGCGCCTACTCAGTGCTTCATATTGTGCTTTAATTAAATTAATTTACGATTTGCAGCCATGTTCTTACGAAGAAAGGAATCAGAAGTCGGAACATTAATCAAAGACTCTCGCATTTCATTCGTATGCAAATCTAACGACATACTACTTGAGTATATGGAGGTTTTAATTAACGCTTTTGTTTTTCGATCACATGCTTCGCAAGCCTGAGGATATCTCCATATGCGGGAAGGTCCTTAGTTAGAAAAACTTTATCTTTAGAATTCAACAATAGTTTTTTGCCGACATTCTCGCAGTCAGAATCTCCGGGGGTAATATTTTAACCACTCTCGCTACTTACATATAACGTGAAAGCATTGCCCTCCTTAAAAATAGTTTCTCTACCCGAAGTTTATATTACATCGGATTGAGAGTACGCGCAGATAAACGTCCCAAAACATAAACATTCAAATCACTTTGACTGCGTTTTTATTCAACAAATTTGAAATCTATTTGTTTCAAACTGAAAGCTCCATGTATCAATCAGCCTATTAACTAACCTAAGTCAATGCAATAACAAATAGAATCAACTTCGTCTTGTGGTAGAACTGACACTTGTATTGCTGCAATGGTTCTATTAAATCATAACAGAATTATGATTGAGCGTAAAGCCCAATCGTGCGATATTCTAGATGAAAAAGGAAGTTTAGTGCACTGGAAAATAAAATGTCATCTCAAATTCTTTTGAATAGCTAATTGTGACTTTTGTATGGGAGGTGATCGAAGCAGACGGGGATCATTGTAATTTTTATACTCTAAATGGAATCTGAGAGTATTATAAGTCTGCCATAAAGTTTTTAATGCAAAGAAGTAAGGCTTGGAGAAATAAACTGCCAACAACTCGAGCGCAACTTTATTATTCTTGGTTCAATTTCTGGATGCGTGGAAAGTCAATATGCAGGTTATTGTCAATTTAACACTTAATTGCGGACAGGATCAACAGCTCCAGTACATACATATATTCAATATTTCATTCGTTTATTTATGCAAGTTCGAGTTTTTATGGGGGACCGGTGAGGGGTGATAGTGAGGGTGGGTGGATGTTAATAATTTTTCAAAATGCTCGCTTGAATCAAATAGATGTATCCAAATGCCAAATTCGAACTTTGTATCTTTCACCGGAGGCCTAAAACAAATCACTCGAAATTTTCAATATTTCTGCTTACCACCTCCCTCCCCTTACACCGTCTAAATTAAAATTTTTACCAAAATGAAAAACTTTGTAGCTCTACAGTCTGACGATTTGATATCTGTACTCAGCACTCCGCACGGGATAGTTATAAAATGAGGTTTTACTAATTCCTACAACTATTTTTGGAGACTAGCGACTCCACGGACCTGAGCTAGCCATCCCTCTGTGGGCTAGGGGCAGTAGAATTCACCCATAGCCAGTCCTGCTTGCCCTAAAAATGGCAGATGGCCACTCACTGGATTACAGGCTTCTCACCCGTGATCTTAAGACCTAACGGATATAGCACCTCTACGAATTCTACGGTAACAATTTTTGGCATTCGAAAACGGACTGTTTGGATTGGCTTCTGGAACGTTCGATCATTGAATGACGGCAGAAGGGCATGGTTCACTCGGTCCTTGCACCGCCAACCAGTGATTTACCGTGAAATGGAGCACTATTAACTCCAAATCTTGGGCTTGAGCAAGGTCAGGTGAACGGGATCAGGAGAAGAACGAAACCCGAGCGGAAACACCATTATGTACGTTGGTCCTGAGAGTGAAGCCAAAAATGGCGTGGCGGTCGTCCTGTTACCAAGAGCGAGAAACAGTCTCATCAGCTGGGAACCAATCTCTGGTAGGATTATCATCGTCGGGCTCAGGACCAGTGTCAGAAACGTCACAATTCTACAGTATTACGCACCAACTAATACCGCAACACCTGGTGAAAAAGAAGAGTTTTATAGCCAACTGAGTGCCACCGTCGAACGTGTTCCAAGAGGTGATGTTATTATCAGCTCAGGAGATGTGAACGCCCAGGTTGACTCTGACAACACTGGACTAGAACACGTCATGGGGAAGTATGGATCGACGCGGCACTATCATGGATTAAGAGACCCGAAAACGGCGAATTGTTTGTGGAGTTTTGTAGTACTTGGCAAATGGTCATCGAAAAAACCCTTTTTCTACACGAGAGTCACGATAAAACATCTTGGGCTTCCCCTGATGGTGTTTCTCAGAGCCAGCTCGACCATTTGGCTATAAGTCGCCGATGGAGAAAATGTCTCCTCGATGTGCGAGCGAACCGTGGAGCTGACGTGGGGACCGATCACCACTTGATGGTTGCCTGCTTGAGATCGTGTACAGCAGCTATCTGACGACCACAAATTCTTCAAATGAAGCGCAAGCTTAATGTGGACAAACTCAGAGACCTCAACAAAAAGCGCAAGTACACCACCATCCTACGCGAAAAGTCATCCACATTGGGCGAATATGAAATGCGCACACTGGATGCCAATCTTCTGAATATCTTTTCCGTAGTTGGTTACTATGTGACCTTATAAGCCTTTTTCCATTTGCGCAATCAACTAATACTGTATAATTGACTCGTCCTTCGCGACTGGAAATCTCTCCAGGTGTCCAATAGAATTTGTTTTCTCTGTGAGTTCTTGCCATTACAAGATCTCCCACTTCAAAAGATCGATATTTTGCGCCATGTTTAAATTGCAAATTTTGCCTTCCGGTTGTTGTTCGTGGTACAACTTTAGGAGGCTTTAACAAGTCTAGCGTTGTTGTAATTTTCTTGCCAATAAATTGTTCTGCAGGTGAAGTTCCTTTTGGAGTATTTTTGTTAGGCGTGCAGCGGTAAGTTTGTAGAAAGGTTTCTAAGTTTTCCGTAATGGATCCTTCCTGCTTTAATTTACTCAAGGCTCTCTTTAGAGTATCTACAAAACGTTCCGCTTGTCCGTTTGATTGCGGATGGTATGGTGCTGACCGCAAATGCTGAGTTCCTCGAGATTGTAGAAACGAAGTAATTTGTGCACTGACAAATTGAGTGCCATTGTCCGTAACAATAGTTTTACAGTCTCCGAATCTCGCAAATACTTGCCGTAATAGTTTAATAATAGTTGTTGATGTTACCGTATCTGAGTGGAAAATTTCTGGCCACTTGGAATATGCATCAACTATTACTAAAAAAATGTTCCTTGGAATGGTCCTGCGATGTCAACATGTATCCGTTCCATAGGTTCGGAGTAGAGCGACCAGGATTCTAGTTTTGTTTTGATTGGTAATTTTGCGGAATGCGAGCAACTTTCGCATTGTTTAACATAATGTTCGATGTCAGAGTCAATGTTGGGCCAATAAACATAACTTCTTCCTAATGCTTTTGTACGCTGAATACCCGGATGCCCTCTATGGAGCTGACGTAGAACACGCTGACGATATACTTTTGGTATGATAATTCCTTCGCCGAAAAGTAGGACATTGTCAAATATAGATAACTGTTCTCTTCGATGAAAATAAGGTGCAAGATTGTCATTTGAAAACATTGTTGACGCTGTTGGTGATAACAATGATTTCGGCCACCCATCTTCTACGAATTTCATGACTGATTGTAGTACAGAATCGTATTGTGTTGCTTTTTGAATCATTTTAAATGTTAGCGGAAGTGTTTTTATACAATTTTCCAATTGATGATGAATTGTATCCTCCAATTGTGTGCATGCTATCACATATTCTTCGTCCGCTTTGCTGTAGTCTCCCATAAGTCGTGAGAGAACATCGACGAATCCGAAATTTTCAGTTGATATGTATTGTATTTCAAAGTCGTAGAGCATAAGCGTAAGTGCCCATCTCTGAAGACGGTTGGCTGTATGAATAGGTATTCCTTTTTTTGAGCCAAAAATTGACAGTAAAGGTTTGTGATCGGTGTACAGTTTAAATTTTCGCCCGTAAATCATTTTGTGGAACTTCTTTACAGCAAATGTTAAGGCCTACCCTTCTTTCTCTTTTTGGCTATATTTACGCTCAGCTTCAGTAAGAGCTCTGGCTGCATGAACAATTACCTTCTCTGAACGGTCTGGAAATATATGTGCTATGTATGCGCCAATTCCATCATTTGATGCATCTGCTGCAACTTTTATTGGTAATGACGGATCGTAATGTGTTAGCAATAAGTCTGAGGATAAAATTTTTTTCAAGTTCAAAAATGAATTTTGACATTCTTGTGACCAATTCCAGGTACTATTCTCTTGCAAGAGTTTGTCCAAAGGTGCTCGAAGTTTCCTCATCTGCTTGACAAACCGGCCATAATATGAGATCGCGCCTAAGAAAGATCTGAGTTGTGATACATTCTGAGGAGCAGGCATAAATTTTAATTTATCAATTTTCGCTGGATCGGGACGAATTCCATTTTTGTCCAATATGTGTCCAAGATATTTAATTTCCGATGAGAGGAATTTACATTTTTCCAGTTTTAAATGGAAACCATAATCAAGCAAGCGCTGAAGAACTTGATATAATCTGTTAGTATGATCCCTTTGGGTTGCACCGCAAACTATGATGTCATCAAGATATGCAGCAACACCAGGAATTCCTGTCAGCATTGTATCCATAAGTTGCTGAAAAGCTCCAGGTGCAGACCTTACTCCAGGTTGTTATGTAACGGAGGCCTAGGAGTGATCTATTTTGACCATAAAGCCAAAATAATTCAAAAGGAAAAATAAGGTTCGGGATCGACAGGGCTGAGAACCACCTACATCCATCTCAGTGACAATCTACGTGCTGGTGCGACGCGCTAGCTGATGCCGAGTCTAGCTGCAGTAGGCGTGTGGGGGGGTTCGCTGCACAAGAAGGTCATAAAACCCAAGTGGCCTGTCATAACAAAAGAATCGCGAGTAGTTAGCTCGCCGCGTCGACTTATCCAAGTCGGGAAGACACGAAAAAAAGGGACTTCATCTGGTCTTGGATATTGACCCGACCAGATGTTTCGACGACGGCGTCAGATGGTTTGACGCCAACCTGCCCACCCAACCTTAGCCATACATCTTCCACTATGTCTTCATCGTATGGCCCCAAAAGAGAGGAGGAGGATTCGTGGAAGTTAGAGAGACCTCTTACTGATCAAATTATCGAATCATTTTGTTTTTTCCATTTATAATTCTATGAATCATCTTAATAACGCTCTACAATTTTTTTATTTTCAATAAATTGTTACTAGGTAATTTTCTCTAAGCTTAAAATTAACTTGAAAAAAAAAGGTTTTACATATTTGTTTCTTTTGATGCATCACCAATATTTGATTTTTCTATGCATATTCTTTAGTTTCAAAAAAAATAATTGCAGAAATTCTTTTTGTATACATAATATAAACTTTTTAAATATACGTAAATTAATAAAACATTATGCGTTTGTTTGCGTTTTATACAGTTTACAGAAAAGAAATAAACTAAACCCTGACTGTATTTATTTTTTTTTCCTTTCATATATCGCAAAACAAAATACGTTAAATTGCTCATGAAACATGGAGTATTTGATAGTCGAGTATTATTTAGTTTTACTTGAATAATTGAATGCGATATAGTATTGTGCGTAATGTAATGTTCGAATATCTAGATAACATTTGACAATCAAATTTGATTTTTTCGTATTTTATTTTGCGAACATTATATTTTTATTTCATTAAATTGATTTGATTATTTGATTATTGTTTTTCTTAAATTTTCAAGTTCAATAGATCGTAGCTATTTCTTTGTATTAACATTGTTCTATCTCGATTTGAATTCTCTTTGGATATCGCGTTGATTTTATTTTTTTATTTCTGTTTATACTATACTTGATTTATTTAAATCAATTTTATCGAGTTTAATAAATGTAGCATTTGATTTAAGATCGGTCGTAAAATAGATTTCAATCAAAAAAAAATTTTACGTTAGACATGAGAAGGAAGGCTACTAAATCGTACTGTACAAAACTATGTCTTTCTTTTTTTTTTTTTCCTCTTTTTTTTTGTTAAAACATGGAAAATATCCTCTAATCAAAGACAAAACTTTACTGCCATTCTAGTAGATTCTAATTTAAACATATGCGTATCAGCATTGTTACAGTTTTTTCCCTAAAACTAAAGTAACAAAAAAAAATTCCAAAAGTAATAAAAAAATGTCTCTTATAAAAATTTTCATTAAATTTAAGTATATCGAATTTGATTAATTTTTGTAATTTATTATATTGAAATACCTAATCGCAAGTATGTAAATCTAATTCCACACAGTTATTGTTTACTGCGACCGATTTTACTCCAAAAGTGATATTAGCTCGCTGCGGCGATACTAAAGCTACCCTAGACTGACGAATCATCGATTGTGGACGCAACGTTGACCTCCGGACATCAGTCAAATGCTTGACAGCTTGACTACAGTAAATTCCACGAGCGCACACCACGAAAACAAAACTACCCTCGATTGGTAAGCACTTTCGAGCGATCTTCGACCTTCGCCGTCCGGCTGGAGGCAATTCCTGGACCGGTGAGGAAATTACGATTTGTTGGAAATTTTTCGCGAGACGACCTGAAGCACAGGTGCCAACAAAATCGTTCTCTTTGAGGTTATGAGCTCCACCTACTTGACAGTACCGAACTGCTGTACATATCACTGCTACAAGCGGACCGGCATCCGTTCGAATCGAACGGATCCGTTGCATATCAATTACCTGACACCACGGCACGACTGACTCTCAAAATGGCGGGAACTTATGGTCGGCCCGATCGCTTAGCACCCCTTTCCTTTTTTTTTTTTCCTTTTACTGTCGATTTTCACTGCGCTTGGCCTTTTCGAATTTTACAGGAATTCTTGCACTCGATAGATGACCGTCAGGTTTCCTATGCGATTTGTCTGGGATATGGTGAACGCGTTCCTTTACGCGGGCGGAACACTTAAAGTCGGGGTTTTTGATGCAAATTTTCGATTTTAGTTGATGCTGATAGAAGAACTCGACGCGATAATTCGAACGACTGTCATCGGATTCGATTTCCCTCTTGGGAAAGCACTCGATCAATTGAATGCAAATCAACTAAAAGCAATAAATGGACGGAACCGCAGAAATGTCGCGAAGTTTTCGGCACGAAAATGCAATCTGCACTCACCGCACAACGCGAGATTAATCGGGCAAAATGTTGGCAAGCGGACAGCGAAATGAACCGAAAAAGTGCCCGATTGGGCTTTTTGCGCTCCACAACAGAAAACGAAAGGTGGAGAAAATCGACCACGAGTCACGGACAGCTTGTTGTTCTCTTGCCATGAGGCCTCGTCACCGACTGACTTTTCGTTCCCCTCATCCGGTCTAAAACGCGGTCGTTCAGTTCTTTTTTCCTTTAAGGCGCGTTCCCAATTCAACGTGCTTTCCAATTCGAAGTTCGTTTTGAATTCGGCGCGAACTCCCAGTCACACACAACAAGGTGCTAAACGATTAAAAGAATAGAGACCTTTGTGCGTATTGATGGTGAGCATCTTCCGAGAGTTTTCGTCAAGTGGAACCTGAAGATATGCATTTGATAAATCGATATTCGTGAAAATGGAGCTACCTGATAATGAAGCAAAAATATCCTCGGGTGTTGAAAGAGGATAATGATGTGGCTTCAAACTGCTGTTCAGTCCTGTAGAGTAATCGCCACAAATGCGTACATTTCCGTTTGGCTTTTTGACAACTACTATCGGAGCCGCCCAATCGGAATAATCCACTGGTGTGATGATCCCTAAGTTTTCCAAACGTTGGAGTTCTTTTTCGACATCTAATAGCGTAGCGTATGGCACTGGACGTTTAGGCTTAAAAACTGGCTGAGAATTTGATTTCAACACAAGTTTTGCTGTAATGTTTTTGCATTCTGTGATGCCTTCTTCGAAAAGCGATAAGAATGTATGTTTGAGTTTTACGATCTCATCTGCTACTGTTGTACGAATTTGGAAACAAACAGCTGACAATGGTTTATCCCATAAGTTAAATGTATTGCAGAGATCTATACCCAATACATTTAATTCAGATACGTTTGTCACATAAACTGTGCAGTGCTTAGTATCATTTTTAAGAGTTGCTTCACAGGAGAATTTCGCAATCAGCTCGATGCCGTGCTTTGATGCACTCTTAGCAAGATGTTCGTTAGTTTCCAGTATTGTACCGGGACTGCCAAGTTTCTTCCAAACAGTGTTCGAAATGATTGTTATGTCGGAAGCTGTATCAGCTTGAAGCTTAACAGGTGCATCATTGATATGCGATGCTCCAGTTACATTGTTAAGCTGAATAGTGACGAATTTCCTACTATTTTTGAATGATACACATTCGCAAAAATTGCTTTTGATTTGTGTTCCAGTCTTGGTTCTAATTGAGTTTGTGAGATTGAGTGGTTGGATTGTTTCGGTTGTGTTTCAACTGAGTTGTATTTACTAATTTTGAAACAACCGCAGTAACCTTCCTTATGCCCGACGGTTTTACATGTACTACACCGGTGTGTAGCATATTGACAAATGCGCGCGAAATGCATACCTCCACATCCCCAGCATGGAGTACGCGGAGCTGACTTATCAGAATTTCGCACTGGTTTAAATTGTTTATTGGGAACTGTTTTTATCGAATTAATATTACGAGTGACACTATTAATGAGAGCTGAGTCTTTCTTTAGACTTATAATGTTTTGTGTTTCTGATACTAATTTATCTAACATGATTGAGCAGTTTCTGTTTCTAATTTATTTAATAAACGAGTTTTTAAGTCTGAATCATCTGATAATTTAAGCCCGGTTATAAATATGAGGCACTTGAAATGATCGATTGAGAGATCGTTGAATTTGAAATCCTCGCAATTTTTATTAACCGATGCTGCGTATGACACGTAATCCTCAGTCTCAGTCTTCTTCGTTTGGAAACATCGGTAACGAATACTGAATAGAGATTCCCGTGCACCGAAAATTTTTTTTAACGTTGTAACTGTTTCATCAAATTTTATTTCTTTTGGTGTCTTTGGCAAAATATAATTGCTACAACGTTCGTGTGCAATTGGACTGAGCTTTCGCATTAAAAGACGAGTTCGCCCGCTATCGTCCAATTGTGCGCAATCTTCCCTAAAAATATCTTCATATCGCGAATTGAAAGTATTTGCGCCGTCATGATGATATTCCGTTATGCTAGCTGCAATATTATCCGCCGTAAATTTTTCCGTGCGTAGCGATTGATGCAAAAACTTCTGCAGCATCTCCTGTTGTACCGCTAACGTTTTCTGTTGCTGCTCCAAAAGTTGCATAAGTTTTTCATATGCCATGCTAACTTATTTGCAGCCAATTTTAATGTATAAAAAAAAATCAAAAACGCTTACCAGATGAATTTTATTTCACTTACTGCTCACTGTAACTGTTTTTTTTAATGTGTGTGCACTTTCCTCACTGTAATTGTTTTTTAAATATGTGCACTTTTCTCACTGTTTTTCAGTACTATTTATTAACTATTTCAATTGTATTTAATTGTCACAGTTCCCAAAACTAGATATTGTAAACACTGCACTAATTATCCACAAAAAAAAAATCCTCGTCGCCACTGTTATGTCTACGGGTCGGACTAGTAAAAAAGGTCGTCTTGCTTGGTAGATGGTCTATATTCAATTAAGATCTAAAAATACATTTTTAATATTTCAATTTGCTCTACGTTAACAGTAATTCAAAACTAGTATTTTATTCAAGTTGTTATGGCATTGCCAACAATTTTTCCTCCCGATGTCAACCAACGAACACCCGACATGAAGCAGAACTACCGCGATTGTCATAAAGGCTGTTTCACGCGACAAGAGAAAGTCTATTATTTAAAATCATGAAAAACTTGACGAACAGGAATTTCACCGCCAACTACTTGGTGAGAGATGTCAATGGAACTCTCCTTAATATGAGTGAACACCAGTTGCGGCGATGGAAGAAATACTTCTCTGATATTTTAAACATCTTGTCAGAGGAAGTTATTCCAGAAACATAACAACTACCAAACATCCAACAAGAAGGGCGACCTTCGGGAGAGTGGTAATTGGCGTGGTATATGTCTACTAACTGCCGTATCGAAAATCATGGCTAAGGTAATTCTCAATAGGATTAGTGATATGTTGGAGAGCACGCTCGAAGTTTATCACGCTGTAGTCCTTAATGAGTCGGCTTGTACCGACCACACAAATACCCTACAGATAATATTAGAGCAGTCAGCCGAAATGGGTTCGCCACTACATCTCATGTTTGTGGACTTCGCGAAGGCTTTCAACACCGTTAAGCGAGATTACATATGGAATGCTTTGCATAGGAGAGGTATTCCAGATAAGGTCATAGCTATGATGAAAGAATCTTATGATGATGCAAAGTGTCGCGACTTGCATAGAGGAGAGCCATCCAAAATTTTCCCTGTTCGAACGGGTGTCAGACCAGACTGCATATCATCACAAGCCATATTTCTGGTGGTAATAAATGAAGTCTTGAAAGCTGCACTGGAAGGTGGGAAAGATAAAGTTCTTTAATTATAGTCTCCATTGAAGAACTTTATCTTTCCCATCTAACATCTAAAGTAACCTTGATTATGCTGATGACGTGTGTTTGCTTGCACATAGGGTCAAATGTTCGCTCGTTGCATTCTAAATGCAAAGAGGCGGTACTGAACTTCAATGTGCGTAAGATCAAGTACATGCACATGGGTTCGAACACAAGCATACATAAAGAGGTGCAAGAGGTGTTGTCAGCATGGACGGCGGAGCCGAAAAGGATATTGAGACTCGTCTAAATAAAGTTCGTCAGACCTTCGGTATTCTTTCTCCTTTCTGGAAGTTAAGAGAGATCTCCCTTTGCAAGAACCTACAAGACGCATGCGTCAAATTTCTGTTGTTATATGGTTGTACTACGTAGAAAGTGACTTACCAAGAAACTGCAAACTTTCGTAAATCAATGCCTCCGACACATTTTAGGAATATTCTGGCCAGAAGTGATCTCTAACGACGCACTTTGGAGTACAACTGGACAGACTAAAATAGGTATTAGGATTGAAAGGCGGAAGTGGCAGTGGATCGGTCACACTTTGAGAAAACCAGAGCGAAACATCGTCAAACAGGCGCTGGATTATAATCCTGAAGGAAAACGTCGAGTTGATCGACCATGTACCACATCGAAGCGAGCAGTTGAGCAGGAGGCCAGAGGAATAAACAAGTTATGGTAACAGCTAAGGACCGATGCTCAGGATCGCGCCTTGTGGAAGAGAGTTGTTTCTGTCCTATGCCCCTATAGGGGTCTTAACAGGAATTTGATTTGATTGACTCACATATCCTCTCTACAATCCACACAAAAATTAATTAGCTATCTTCAAAGATCTCGGTGAAATGAGTGGCATGTGGCGTACAGGCAAACATTTTCAGACTAATTTAGTCATGAAACCCGAAAAAAAAATTTAGAGATGCCAATTTTTTTCTATGTCGATCACAATCCACATATTTAAAAGAACAAGCGTTTTTTTGTGAACGACCCACAGCCCAAACTAATGATCCAAATAAACAAACTAAATACCTGAAAAAAAATATTTCCGGATTCTACACTGTTACGCTTTATTATTCGTGACGTATCGGTCAGTTTGATAAAGTCCTCAGCAAAGACCGAAACGTCACGAATAATAAAGCATAACAGGGTAGAATCCGGAAATCTTTTCTTTCAATTCGAAATGCACTGTGAAAACATTCACCAAACCAAACTAAATACCTTTGGATATGTATTTTCATCAAGGTGTGCATTTTCTGCGTTCCAGGTCTCTACATCTAACCACCTGTAAATTTGGTAACATGGCGAAAGAAAGTGTAAAATGGCAATTGCAAATTGCATCCCGTACTCCAATCAGATCACAACATCCGATAAGCATATTAGAACTTAAAGCCAGAGGGAAACAGAAACATAAAGTACAAACGTCATTCAATGGTACCGTCTACCGATATCTAATTCCAGAGCGTGATATCCATACATTCGACAAACACGCAATATTTTTCATGCGTACTGTGCGCAGTTATTTTTTTATAAATATAGATAAGGCATAGTGATCGACATTAAGAGTTGGACATTTAGAGCTGTTACTTTTTTGTTAGCGTATAACGTGTTCTTTTAAATTGTGCGATCGTTATATGTGCACATAATACCTTTGAGTCTTTTTTGCTCATAATAAAACATTACATTACGGCGCGCTTCGTTCGACCCGATTTTGTGTCTATTTCTAATATACCGGTTAGCATCTATCCAACCTTTTGTAACGCGCACTGTTCATTCACTCGCTATGCTTTTTAGGAATAAATATACAGATATGTATATGAAACCATGAAAGAAAAAACGTATTTACCCAACTCAATGAAATATGGTTGTAGTAGTATTAATCGCTTTCTTTAGTACGATCCTAATCGTGTTATTCATCTGTTCTAATTATACTCTAGATAGAATCTGAGAGTGCTTTGCTCTAAAGTTTGTAACGCCAAGAAAAAATACTCGCGGAGTCGCCAAGGGTACAGAAATATTTGTTGACGCTCGAAAATCTCAAAACCGGATGTCCGTCCGTACGTTCGCTCTCTAGCTCCAGAACGCGTCTAGCTAGAAAGCACAATTTTTGACACGTCGTTCTTAACAAAAAAGTAAGGTCAAGTTCGTGAACGGGCCAAATCGCTACACCCCTTCTATCCCCTCCCATACAAAATAACTCATTTCCAATCATTTACTGTAATCAAATTTTCTTGGAAACTGTAAAAGCTAATAATTTGAAATTTAGAATGTATTATTTTTATTATAAATGTGATGAAGAGTATAAAAAATATTCCAATCTCCCACTCCTGCCACCACCTCCCATACAAACTGCACTTTTTCATGAAACACTCTAAGCCGATTTTCTTAGTACGTATAACATTTATCGATCTCAAGTTTTGTACTAAAAACTTAATTAGTATTATCATTAAGATCAAACAAATTAACTGATTAGCTTTACTGCTTCTACCTCCTTCCTTACAATATGACACAATTTACTTCACAAAAAATCAATTTTCTTGAAAAGTATGAATGTTGGTGATGTGAAATTTAAGAGATGTCATTTTTATTAATATTCAAAAATTACTAAAATTCCTCCATTCCTTCTACCTACCATACAAACTGCACAATTTCACTAAATATAATACACTAACTTTCTCAGTACCTATTTAATTTTTGAAGCTTATATTTTGTATAAACCATTTTTATAGCTACTCTATCATGATGGGAAAAAATTAGTTAAAAGCTATCACCGCTTCTACCACTTCCTATCCAAATTTTCTTGGGATAACACAAAATTCTATTTCATCTAAAGTATCGTAAGATTGGGCTTGCACGTAAAGCACGTAGTCCTGATATGTTTATACTCTAGATGAAATCTGAGAGTATATTGTGTTTGCCTCAGTGTTTGTAACGCTAAGAAATATCGCTTGCACAGAGCCGCCAAGGGTACAGAAATAATTGTTGTCGCTCAAAAACCTCAATTCCGAGTGACCGTCTGTCTGTCTGTCCGTCTGTCCGCCTGTGCGTCTGTCTACAAGTTAACAAATTCTTTTCACATTTAAATAAAAAAAACAATTTGCTTACGATTTGTTGAGAACTTTATTGTTCTAGAGCTTTTTAAGACTAAATTAACAATTTTGATTTACTTAAAATGTAACGTCGGTCTCAGGTGTCGCAGACATGCTGTCAGCAGAATCGCGTCGTGAGAAAATGATGTTTCAGGTGTTTTGCCTTGTGACCCAGATATTGCTGGCGTTTGCAGTTGATGAATTCTTGTGGGAACCTTTGGTGTTAACTCTTCCCCTCTTAGGTTGAATGCCCTCATTCGACTAAAAAAATGGGATGTTGTAAAGGCTTCCGTGGTCTTGTCTAGGAGATTCATCAGCTTCAATGTGGACCGCTGGAGCCGGTATGAGTGGTGTTGCCGTTCTTATGGTGATATCTGGTCCTTTTGGCCTTTTCAGGAGTTCGATGGTCTTAAAGGTAAGTAGGACTATGAGGATTGTTGCAAACAGTCCATAGCTGACCAATTCGTTGATGTTCTTTTCGGTTTTGAGAAGGCTGATTTGTTTGGTGTTGTTCAAGAAAATCTCTTTCATCATTTCTAAGGATAATATCTCCTCGAGATCGCTTTTTCCCATTTCTGTCTGCAGCAGTGGTGGCAAGAACTGGACGGTTGTCACTTCCTTTGCTGTGAATTTCTGGTTGTTTATGATGATCGACTCGTTTTTGAATGATATAAGGTAAGTTCCTTTTAGATGTTGCATTGTATCGTTGATCTGGATTTTTCCGTTGAAATCATTTAAAAGGACGATTCCGGGTGTGACTTCTTCTACTGATGGGATGTGGTGGCTATTAGTTTTGTTACATTTTATGATCTTATTTTCTAACAAATTTGGAATACAGGTTGTTTCATTTAAATCGATAACATTGATATTTTTACAAATTGAGATTTCATTGAGATTTTTACATTTCCCATTTACACCAAATATAATTTTATCTTTTTTCAATACATATTTATACGAAATTTTATTTATGATGTTATTTCTTTTTACTGGTTTGAGCAACAATTTTTCAAAAGTTATATTAGAAGTTATTGGTACATCAATTATATAAAGCAAATGTGTTGAATTTTGTGCTATTTTGGCTTCGGAAATTTCTAAGGCTTCCTCTATATTTGAATAGGGAATCATGTCTTTATCAAAATTTTTTATAATTATTTCAATTTCGGATTTGGAAAGTACATTTGAATTTACAATATTGGCTTTTGCCAATTGTATTGATTGTATAATATTTTTTAGTTCTTCTTTAACAATTTTAATTTTGTATTGAGTACTTAGAGCTAATGTATTTTCGAAAACTTTATCCTTTTTTATTGTGTTTAAAATTTCATTGGTTATTTTGGTGATCTTATTTAGTCTCTCATTATGTTCGCTGTTTATCAAAATTTGTTTATTATTATTTTCTAATACATTATTAATTTTATCTTTAATTAGAACAAAATCATCGTGGTCGGGATTTCCCGCTATCCACTTCCATGCAGAACCTATAAAATCGAGTGATCGTTTTTGTTTGTGGACTTTAATGTTATTAATTAAGTTTTTGATTTGTTTTATTTCATGATCTAGGAGTGGGTAAAAGGGATTATTCGTAGGAATGTGTTCTTTTAATAAGGATGAAATATTGGATGTGAAATGCTCGTACTGGTCTGTTTCGAAAATATGGATTAATTTTATGTTTCCGTTTTGGATTTTCGCTATTCCGGTTTTTAGTGCGATGAGCTGGGAATTGGAATAATCGAGGATTTGGACTTCTGCGCTTACGACGGTGATTATAAATCTGAAATAAATGAGGGATTTAATTTCGAATATCGCTTTTATGAATTTTCTTTCCTGATTCTGTTATTACTAAAGTGGGTTTGTGTTCTTTTACGATTTCTTTCCTGTATCTAGCTGTTAATTTTGTTCCTACACGTTTATTATTTTTTACGTAAATTGTCTCACCAATTTCGTACTCTTTGGGTGATTTTCTGTTTTTATTATGAGATTTAAGGTCTTTTTGTTGTTTTTGTTTGAGTAGTTCTATGTTATCCTTTCTCGACTTCTATTGTTGTTCGGGGTCTGTCGAGACGATTCTACCGTAGAATAACTCTATTGGTTTTTTTCCAGTAACGGAGTGGATAGAAGAATTATATTCATATAGGGATCGTTCAAGCAGTTCTTCAAAGGATCTATGGATGTCTTCTGTTTTCAAACATCTCATTATTTCTGTCAGAGTTGAGTGAAATCTTTCAACTTGACCATTCACTTCACTCTTGTATGATGGGGTCTTGTAGATTTCAATTTTTAATTGATCCCTCATCATGAATGTAATGGATGCCGAATTAAGAGATTTTTCACCGTTTATTACGACACATTTCGGAACGCCGAAAAAGAATAGCAGTTCTCTCAATGGTGTGCGTACATCTTCGATAGCCCTGGATTTAAGAATTTTTGCTTGAGCGAATTTGGTAAATTTATCTAACGCAGTTAATACTAGATATTTTTCTGTCAAGTAGATGTCTATATGCAAAGTATGACCTGGGAATTCTGGAATTGGGGTAGGTTTTAAAATTGGATTATTGGGATGCCTTTCGTATTTGTTTTCTACACAGGTAGTGCATTGTTTCACTAGGCGTTTGATTTTCGAACTCATTTTGGGGAAATAGAATTTTTCAATAATTTGTAATTTATTTTCAATGGAATTTCGATGTGCTCTGTTGTGGAATCTTAGAATGATATCTTCTTGTTCTTGTTCATTTTGTACATTTTGTACCTCAACTTGAGTGAACCTTATCTTGTAGTTTCTAAAGTACAGAGGATATATCTCTTGGATTTTTCCCATTATTTCTTCGCTGGTTTTAATGCCGTTGATGATGTTTGGGTTCAGATATCTTTTGAAGATTCCTATCAAGTTTTCTCTGGTGTACTCGATTTCGGTGAATTTTTTGATTTTTTGAAAAGTTTCCAAAGCTTCTTCGTTTAGATAGATTTTCTTCTTGCTTGAGAGATTTTTGGATACACGTCCATCTTCCCCTCTTAGAAGAGATGTTAGGGGATTTGCCAGCTTTGCGTAATCACATATGAAGCGACGGTAGTATCCTGCCACGCCGAGAAATGATCTAAGATCCTTTAGCGTATTTGGGGCAGGGAAGTTATTTATTGCTTCAACTTTTTGAGGATTCGTTGTTATCCCATTTTCAGAGATAACAAAGCCAAGAAATTCTACAGTACTTTTTAGAAATTCGCATTTATCGATTTGGACTTTCATATTCGCATTTTCTAATGTTTTGAATACGAGATCGATATTTTTTAGATGTTCTTCCTCGTTAGCGCCGAATATGACAATATCGTCAATGTAAACGTAACATCTGACGCCTATATGGTCCCTTAGGATGTCGTCGAGAGTCCTTTGGAAAATGGACGGAGCATTTTTCAAACCAAAGGGAAGACGAGTAAATTCGTATTTTCCATTGTTTACAGAGAATGCAGTTTTTTCAATATCCGATTCTTTTAATGGAATCTGGTGGAAACCGCTTTTTAGGTCGACTATTGAGAATAATTTGTTTTTTCCTAAATTGGCCATTACTTCGTTGATTTCGGGTATGGGATACCTGTCAGGGACGGTTACCGTGTTCAGCTTCCTATAGTCGATGACCATTCTATACTTTTTTTCACCAGACGCATCCATTTTCTTAGCGACTACCCAAATTGGAGCGTTATATGGTGATCTCGATGGTCTGATTATACCGTCCTCGAGTAGTTTAGTTATTTCATTGTCTATTACGGGTTTTAGAGCCATAGGATAGGGATATGTTTTGGAGTACACTGGATTGTTATCGGTGGTGCGGATTTCGCCTTTAACCACGGTGGTGTAGGTAAGTTTTTCATTAGGCTCGGAAAATAAATTTGGATGTCTCTCTAGGACATGAAAAAGCTTCGCTGTTTGCTTTTCGGTAAGGTGAGCTGTTCTCACATCGATACTGTTGACTGATTGAGAGATGCGCTGTTTGATGGGAATACGGATGTTATTTTTGATGCTGATAAAATCTTCAGCAGTGTGAATGATTGCACCAAGTTGCTTAAGGCTGTCATTTCCGAGAATTCCGTGAAATGATTTTAAAGTGGGAAGGATAAAAAATTTTAAATTTGGAACTGAAGGGCCGAAAAGGTTTAATATTGCATGATGCGTTATTTTTATATTTCCGCCGACTGAATTTGCAGAAAATGGGTTTTCGTTGGGGAGATGTGTCCGTACACAGTTCGGTTGGATATAATTTTTGTTTGAACCGGTATCGATTAGAAATTTTAAGATGTCACCGCTCTTCGCCTTGTATTCGAAGTAAGGAAGCGAAGAGCTCGTTAGCCTAAAAAATGAATGTCTTGTGGTTCCTGGACTTGCTGATCATATTCTGGTTCGAGTATTTCGGGCTCTTGGTATGGAAGATATTGATAGGTTTCTGTATCCTCTATTCCCATATAGTCGATTAGAGTTTGATCGTTGTATTCGATGCTCTCAGGTAATGAGTCGGAAGTTTGAGTGAAAAAGGTGCGTTGTTGTTTGTTAGGATAATGTGCTTGGACAGATACTGGAATTGGTCTCTTGGTGGTGAATCTTTGGGGAGGTCTATTTTGATAGTTGACGGCTCGTGAATGAATCGAATGATCAATGTCCATTGGCTCAGCTCTGGGTTGAGGTTTAGGTGGAAGTTGATTTTGCCGTTGTTAGAAATGGAATTGTTGGGGTTGAGTAGGAAAGGAATACTTTGGCTGGAAGTGATTTCTATTAGGAAAATTAGGTGTGTGGTTGGTAAAATTGGGTCTATGTGTTTGGGGTTGTTGAAACGGATGGGAGTGGAACAAAGGTCTTGGTACAGGAAACTGTGGGTGTTGAAGGATTCTTCTCGGTTGAGGAATAGGTGGTGGTACGTAATTGTTAATTCGCCTCGCATTGTTATTATTTGCGTATTGCGTGCGATAGTTCACGTTCTCCAGCTTTAGACACAAATGAAGAGCCTGCGGTAAATCCGTCGGTTCCCTCATGCTAAGAAGTTTGGGCAGGTCACCCTTTAATCCTCTTATGAAGGTGTCTAAAGCCTTGTCTCTGAATGAGCGAACCATGATGTTCATTGCTTCGGTACTCATTTCCATACAAGAAATTTTATTTAAGATCAGAGACAGATGGTGGTAAACGGATTGATAAAATCCATGAATTGTGTCATTGCCCTGAATAAGACATGTCATTTGGTACTCAAGAGTTCCCAAATCTCGTTTGTCTGCATAATGCAGTGTCAGGCACTTGGAAATTCTCTCCCAATTAAGAGGTGTGTTATATGATTCTAAGGCGACGTCTGCCTGGCCGATAATTTTGTTACGAATAACATTGAGGATTCCGTAATATTGTGGAGTTCCTCGTTTCGACTCGTATAATCTCAGAATTCTTTCAACACTTTTTTTCCAGGAGCTAAACTCGCCTGGTTGTCCCGAGAAATCGCGTAAGCTTTTGATGACATCGGGAATTCTATCCATATCGGATAAATTTCCCAATTGATCGTCGTTTATCGGTTGATCGATTTCGAGACCTAAGTTGATATTAGGGTTTAGGATTTCTCTAATGATTCGTGGACATTCCCTCGCTAGGTATTGCGAGATGAGAGTTTCAATTTGTTCGCGCGTGTTAGCTGCAGGAACAGCGGGAGGAACCTCGGGGTTGAACGCAATTCTAGGGGGACGTACTAAATTTCCGGGGTTTGCCATTTTTTATGGAAATGGGATTTATGGCAATATGATTGAATTAAATTTTGTTTAGTCTCACTTTTGCTTTAATTTATTTGGTTAAATGAACTCGATCACTTGATTTTGAAATTTATCACTTTCAATTTACTTTACTAAAAATTATAATCACTTAAAAAATTTTTAAATTATTTTCGTTTTCGATTTTCAGGATTTTTCTTTTGTTTTGATTTTACTTATTTACTAAATTTTCTTAGCTTAATTCCTAGGAGAAAAATATAAAAATATAGAAATCAATAATTTCCTTACAATGTCAAAATCCACATTTGGTCAAGCGGCTGCCGGTCTTGCCGACTCCTTTTCTTCCAGTCCTGGTTACTAGGGGGCCTCGTTTCTCGTCACTTTTGTTGGATTTTGTTGCCCGCAGAGTTTTCGCCTTTCGTTCCCTCGTTTTATCCTTCTGTAGCACTGCGTATACTTTCGGTAAGCTTGCGATTTATCCTTCTGTAGCACTGCTTACACTTTCGGTTAAACTTGGCGTTTTAGCCTTCTGTAGCACTGCTTACACTTTCGGTTAAACTTGGCGTTTTAGCCTTCTGTAGCACTGCGTACACTTTCGGTAAACTTAGCCTTGGTAACTTTCGGTTAAACTCGCGGGTCCCTGCTCGGGCGCCAGTTAACAAATTCTTTTCACATTTAAATAAAAAAAACAATTTGCTTACGATTTGTTGAGAACTTTATTGTTCTAGAGCTTTTTAAGACTAAATTAACAATTTTGATTTACTTAAAATGTAACGTCGGTCTCAGGTGTCGCAGACATGCTGTCAGCAGAATCGCGTCGTGAGAAAATGATGTTTCAGGTGTTTTGCCTTGTGACCCAGATATTGCTGGCGTTTGCAGTTGATGAATTCTTGTGGGAACCTTTGGTGTTAACTTACAGCATAACTCTCGAAAGCTTCGAGCTATAGTACTAAAAATTTTTGAGTGTCATTTTTAGCAAAAAGGTAACTTCAAGTTCATGAATGGGCTACATCCCCCCACTCCTTCTACCCCCTCCCATACAAATTTCGTGAAATTTCGAAATATTAAGAAATTGATTTTTCTTTGAAACTATTTAAGCTATCGACTTGAAATTTAGGTCAAAGTATTATGATATAAATGTCATTAATATCACGGAATATTGACCGGATCCCCTTACTCCTTCTACCACCTCCCATACAAATGGACAATTTTGAAAAATATATATTTTCGATTTTCAGTGAAACTAGTAAAGCTCAAAAGATGAAATTTTGTCAGAATTAATTCTACTATAATTGCAATTCATTTTAAAAAAAATTATCAACTTCACCTTACTCCTTATACCCCCTCCCATACAAATTTCAGGAAATTTTAAAATTTAAATTAAATTATTTTTCTTCGAAACTGTTAAAGCTAGCAACTTGATATTTTGTATAAAGTATACAAATATAAATATTAATAATGCAAAAAAAAAACGTATTTTGATCTGCACACTCCTTCTACCCCCTCCCATACAAATGTATAATTTTTGTTAAATGCATTTTAGCGATTTCCAATCAAACTAGAAAAAGTACAAACTTCAAATTTTGCCAGAATTTGTTTCTTAATAATTGAAATAACTGTTAGAAAAAATTATCAACTCCGCTTCACTCCTTCTACCACCTCCCATACAAATACATGTATTATAAGTTCAACAAAAGCAAATCTCCTTCAAGTATATGAGAGCAATCGACTTCGAAATTGAATCATGGTGATAAGGATTATGATAAGTAGTTTCGAAATCATCCTAAACGCTCCATTCCCTCTGCCATCTCCCATACAAATGCCCCAATTTCAGGAAAACAATAACTAATTTCTTTAAAAATAATGAAAACTAAAAACTTTAAATTCAGCAAAAAACATTTTGCAAGCCATGTTCGGTGTCATATACGAACAATACAAACCTCCCCCTCTACTTCTACCACCTCCCATGCAAAAGTCTCTATTCAATATTCGAAAGAATTTGAGATGACATATTTTCCGGTATATTAAAGTCTTTCCCATCTCATCTAGAGTATCATATAATTGGGCTTTAAGCCCAATTATAATTCTGCTATGTTTTTTTTTTATACTCTAGATGAAATCTGAGAGTATATTGTGTTTGCCTTACCGTTTGTAACGCTAAGAAATAACGCTCGCACAGAGCCGCCAAGGGTACAGAAATATTTGTTGTCGCTCAAAAACCTCAATTCCGAGTGACCGTCTGTCTGTCTGTCCGTCTGTGCGTCTGTCTACAGCATAACTCTCGAAAGCTTTGAGCTATAGTGCTAAAAATTGTTGAGTGTCTTTTTTAGCAAAAAATTAACTTTAAGTTCGTGAATGGGTTACATCCCCACACTCCTTCTACCCCCTCCCATACAAATTTCATGAAATTTCGAAATATTAAGAAATTGATTTTTCTTATAAATTATTTAAGCTATCGACTTGAAATTTAAGTCAAAGTATTATGATATAGATGTCATTAGTATCACGGAATATTGACCCGATCCCTGTACTCCTTCTACCCCCTCCCATACAAATGGACAATTTTGAAAAATACATATTTTCGATTTTCATTGAAACTAGTAAAGCTGAAAAGACGAAATTTTGTCAGAATTAATTCTACTATAATTGCAATTTTTTTTAAAAATAATTATCAATTTCACCTCACTCCTTCTACCCCCTCCCATACAAATTTCACGAAATTTTGAAATTTAAATTGCATTATTTTTCTTCGAAACTGTTAAAGCTATCAACTTTATATTTTGCATAAAGTATAAAGTAGTAATAGAAATATTAATAATGCGAAAAAAATTTGTTTTGATTTGTACACTCCTTCTACCCCCTCCCATACAAATGTATAATTTTTGTTAAACACATTTTATCGATTTCCATTCAAACTAGAAAATGTACAAACTTCAAATTTTGCCAGAATTTGTTTCTTAATTGAAATAAGTGTTAGAAAAAATCTTCAGCTCCGCTTCACTCCTTCTACCACTTCCCATACAAATATCTGTATTATACATTCAAGAAAAGCATTTCTCCTTCAAGTATATGAGAGCTATCGACTTTAAAATTGAATCAAAGCATGGTGATAAGGATGATAAGCAGTTTCAAAATCATCTTAAACGCTCTTCTACCTCTGCCACCTCCCAGCTATGACCAATATCTTTAAAAATAATGAAAACTAAAAACTTTAAATTCACCAAAAAAACATTTTGCAGGCCATGTTCGGTGTCATATACGAAAAATACAAACCTCCCCCTCTACTTCTACCATCACCCATTCAAAAGTCTCTATTCACTATTCGAAAGAATTTGAGATGACATATTTTCCGGTATATTAAAGTCATTTCCATAATTCTGTTATGTTTTATTAATGTCATTTTAAAATCGTGCGATTGGTTTTTCTGCAACTAATAAGAGCAGAGCATCTTGATTTTAAGTATCTAAGCTCAAATAACATTTTAAACTCAGCAATACTGAAGCATTTTTTTAATCACTTTCAAAGTCATCTAATCTTCGCCACTGGATATGATGTAGATCCGATACAACTCTCTGTCAAAGTATATGCGGGCGGGTCTTACTAACGTAAATATTTTACCCGTGCTTTTCACCCTTTAAATATCCCAGCGGGAAGAAAAGCGCTTGCGAATTATGTTAAATAATTGTCGCTATGAAACGCTTCGAACTTGCTAACATTTCAAATACATTTTACTATTGCATGTCCGCAGCAGTAGGCTTTCCACTTCAGCTTTAATACTCGTAGAAGCCATTTTAAAGCGTATTTTTGAGGCCATTTTAAAGCGTATTTATTGTATTGAGCAAAAAGTGCTATTTAACAAGTGATTTTTTTAAATCGAGAAGTAGATTTGAATCAGGGATTCTGGATCGATACAGACGCGTTAACCACTGATCCATCTTACCCAACGTTTAATTCGGTCAAAAGCGTGTGCCTACAAGCCACTACTAAATTGCGTTTATCTAACATTTTTAGAAGCTATCTCAAAGAACGTGTCCTGCTGTTTGTAAAAGAGATGATCACATCAGTATTTACAGATCATTGGTGACTAATATATTGTGTAATAAGACATTGTATAGACTCAATCAGTGACGTAGGGACTGCTGGTTGCTAGTAGATTAGATTAGATTAGATTTATTTATATTCCATATTATTGACATTTTACAAAAAGAGATTTTTATAATTACGTTCGGTGTTCAGACCAAGAGGTCTTTTCAACTCATAGCTAATTTGATGCGTAGGCTTAGAAATATGTAAAATTAATTTCAAATTCATTTAAGGAAAAGGGAAAAGCAAAAACCTTATATATGTAACTTATATTAAAACTTATAGCTAAACTTAAACTAACTTAAACTAGAATTTAACAGGAGAACTTAATTACGATTTGAAATTAGGAAAGTTTCATATATATAAAACAAATTTTCAAGTGCTACGTAAAATAGAGAGAATAAGAGGGTTATTTGACTTACTACATTTTTCTGTGAAATTAGTACTAATCTTGTTTACCGAGTCCTTGACCAGTGGAATGTTTGCAATTTCGTGAAGTTCTCTGGTAGAGAAATGCCAAGGTTTATTCAAAATTATTTTTAGACATTTGTTTTGTATTTTTTGCAATTTTCTCTTAAACATATTTGCACAATTCTTCCAGATGGGTGAACCATATAATAGCATGGGTCTCATAACTGATTTGTAGATCAGTAGTTTGTTGTGGGCAGACAATTTCGCTTTTCTGTTGACAAGAGGGTAAAGAATTCGAATGGCTTTTAGCATTTTTGAACAGGTTTGTGCAGTATGTATATGATAGGTCAGTTTTTTGTCGAGGAATACACCTAGGTACTTGGTATTTTCTTTCCAAGTAATGCTTTCGCCTAATATGTTGATAGTTGGATTGGGGTGGTATCTGTGTGCGCGCCTTTTGGTGAAAAAGGTAGCTTGGGTTTTGGCACTATTGATTTTAATTTTCCATTTATTGAAATATGTGGCTAATTCTTCTAATTGGATTTGGAGGTTGTTGATAATTGTATTTGGGTCGATGGAAGAAGTGTAGACTGCAGTATCGTCAGCAAAAGTAGCCATTTGACGGTTTTCTGTAGTTGGTATGTCGGAGCTATAAATATTGTATAGTATAGGACTGATGCAGGATCTTTGCGGTACACCTGACGGAATAGTTCGTTGGTTTGACGATTCTGCTTTAATTTTAACCCGAAATGATCTATTAGATAGAAAGGATTGAATGATTTTAACCAAATACAATGGGAAGGTTAAATTCATTAATTTGAAAAGTAGACCATTATGCCACACCGAGTCAAACGCCTTTTCTATATCTAATGTGATTAACCCCACTAATACCTTTTGATTAAGACATCTCTTGATGTAGTTCGAGACTCTCAAAAGCTGATGATTCGTAGAATATCCGTGACGGAAACCAAACTGGTGGTCCGGTATTATATGATTTTCGTTCATATGAATTAGCATTCTTTCTATCAAAATTTTTTCGAAGATTTTGCTTAAGGTTGGTAGCAAACTAAACTAATTGGTCTGTAGCTACTAGGTTCGGCGGGATTTTTACCAGGCTTTGGAATGGGAATTACAATCGCTTCTTTCCAGACATTGGGGAAGTATCCAAGTTTCAGACATCCGTTAAATATTGCATTTACATATATTATATATCTTAGGAAGGTTTTTCAATAATAAGTTGGGTATTTTGTCTATACCGGGAGATTTTTTGACTTTCAATCTTTTAAGGTGGAATTTTATATCTTTTGGCTTACAGAGATACTGGGGTCTAAATCGAGAGTAGCAGACGAAAGATAGTTTATTTTTTCGTTGACTGTATTACTCAGAGAAATGCTGCCCAGGTTGGAAGAGATATGTTGGGTGTTTAGAAAATTTTCTGCTATAAGTTCCGATTGTTTGAAGCTTTCATATATTTTATTGTTGCCGTCGCGTAAGTAAATTACATTGCATCATTTTCTTTTAAAGACTTTACTTAGTTGCCAAAGCTTACTGCAACCTTTATCCAAATTATTGAGCACTTTATTTCAGTTATTATTTCTGATTTGGGAGATTTCTTGATTCAGTATTTTTTGGAGCTTATTAACTTCTGATTTGAATGCTGGGTTTCTTGTTCTTTGCCACTGCCTTCTTTTTGCGTTTCGCAGTGATATTATATATTTGGTATATTTACTAAGAGTGACGATATTTTGGCGTATCATAATTTTTGGGGTACACCTGTCAGTAATTTCAAGGATATTGCGAGAAAATGTAGCGATCATATCATCAATATCAATTGTGGTGATATTTGCCAGAATAAGGTTAGAGGTATCAAGAGCATTACTTAATAAGGTTTGGTTGCTAGTATTTTATTATTAGAATAATAATGTAAATTCGTAATACACTCGTATATTGGAACGTTTGCAATACGACAAACCTTGGGAAAATTTCCAAATATCTCGAAACCAC
Organism: Chorisops tibialis; assembly: GCA_963669355.1. Taxonomy (NCBI): domain Eukaryota; kingdom Metazoa; phylum Arthropoda; class Insecta; order Diptera; family Stratiomyidae; genus Chorisops; species Chorisops tibialis. The sequence goes on from OY770262.1 coordinate 247,236,454, forward strand.
CATAGTAGAAAAAAAGAAAATTATATAGTTGGCAATGATAGAATTATGAACTTTGAAGTAAAGATTTATTTGGCAACAAGAAATTATTATATTGTGTATGTGGAGGAAAACAGGTTTTATTTTTAATAACTGGTTAGTATCGTTAATATGAGCACATTTAAAAGGATTGCCATGTGTGTTAACTGCGACTTTTGCATGGAAGATGGTAAAGAGGTTTACGGTATTACACCATTTTTTTAATTAACATCACAACTGCTACCAAATATTTCATTCCCACCACAGCTGCTACTAAATATTTCACTTTAAATTTGAGCTTCAAGAGTGTTATGAGTACTGAGAAAATTGTTATACTGCAATAGGTAAGACCACGCAGTTTGTATGGAAGGTGAAAAAAGGTGTTGGGGAATTCTAGTGATCTTTACGGAAAAAAATATATCACAATTATATTTCTCGTAATTTCAAATCAGAACATTTTAATTTTTTAATAAATCGCGCAGTATTTTGGAGCTGCGAATCTGTGTAATTTTGTACGGGAATAAACAGAAGGACTAGATTGATTAGATTGATTAGTTCACAAACTTTACCTTGCTACAAAAATAACGTGTAAAAATCTGTTATGGGACAAGACGTCCTGTTACTAGAGAATGCAAATAGATAGACAGACATCCCGTTTTGAGATTTTTTAATGATATCATGAACTTGGATGTTAATGCCTCTTTTTTCCTAACTCTATATTTAATTAACTTAGAGTTACAGACAATTAACTCTCAGAATTTTCTAATTTAAGTGATATCTTACTTTAGAAAAAAACATTCTCAACTCAAGCGTAAAAAGAGGAAAAACACATACAAAAAAAAAAATTTAAGATTGAAATTGTCAAGCATGAATTATACTTCCATAGCGTATCCTGGCGACATTTTTTCATATATCGGGACGCTGTATACGAGTGTAATTTGTATAACAAGAAAGCAATTCTATGCTCCATCATTTCAAGGATTCGTGAATTTGTCTCAGACATTCGTGCTGGAGAAATACTCATGTACGAAACGTAGAAGACAAGGTCGTACGATTTTGCCATTGTCGTTTATGCTATAGCAACCCCCATCATGCAAATAAAAATGAAATAAATTCTCAGCAAAATATTCACTGGATGGCGAAAAAAAAGTACATACAGATACCTAAACTATGCGAACATTTTTATTTTGGCCGACTCTGTCTCGGCAGCCAGGACGCTGAGAGACGGCTAGTACTACTTCCGACTCTTTCTCTCTACTATGCAAATTTCATTTAAATAAACGATTTCATCTTGCAAGGACATTATATCCTTTTTTCGTATTCACTCCCATTTAGTTTTTTTTTTTTTTTGCCACCAGCTCATAATGGTGTACAAATACCAACACCACAAAAGTATATAGTGCTGCTATCATCCTAGCGCGGCCTGTGAATTATAAGTCGAAATAATTCGAGTGTTATATCCTGCTAGCTTACAAACGATATTGAAAAATTCCGAGCTACCATCAAGGACAAAAGACTCTTCACTAGTCTCTTTTATATAAGCTTCATGTTCAAGATGTTGGCTGGTCAGGAGTGATGAAGATGAAGGGGATGAATTTAAGATAGGGGTTGGTTTAAATAATTACATGAGAAGTAATTTCTGGTCGAGATTGAGTTCGGGGTGGTATTAACATATATGTATGTATGTTATCGCATTTATACGCAAACCTTTCAATTATATGAGAATCACTCAGATAGAAGATGGATTCGTTTTATTATTACAGAAATTTCAAATATCAACACCAGTCTCATACACAATAGTTTAAGTATGTCTATCATGCTGCACTTTTTAGACCAAAATTTCGTAAATATTTTATTAAATCAATTGACAAAGTTACAAACATATGAAAATTTTGTTGAGAACTAACAAACATCAATGGCAAAATTATTAGAAAACTTAGATCAGAGATTCTGACAGTATTTCAAGAACCAAAGCACTAAAAACTGTTCTATTAATGTTGTAATGAACTCAAACCAGACATGATTAATTAAGTATAATGCATGAAATTTCACTATGCGCGACACTTTTGAGTCGTCTAATGAGACACTACAGAGACTTCAATACTCTTCCAAATCGTCGCCTAATGAAGATAATTATTGACAAGTGTACATACTCGTCTATCACAAGATTGGGATGTCAATAGCCCCATTCAACCATCATAACATCATCAAATATAAATAATAAAACATAACTGAATTATGATTGAACGTAAAGCCCAATCATGCGATACTCTAGACGAAATGGGAAAGAATTGAATGTACGGGAAAATATTTCATCTCAAATTCTTTCGAATAGTAAATGGTGACTACTGTATGGGAGGTGGTAAAAGCAGAGGCGGGAGGATTGTAATTCTAATGTATGACATCGAATATTGTATACAAAAGGTTCCGCGCTAAATTCAAAGTGTTGGGTTAAATACCAAGAACTAATAAGCCGTAAACTACCGGCAATAGTTCTTTGCCCAATAAAAACACCAGATTCCTTAGATGAAAGATTGGGTATGTTAACAAATATACTAAAAAACTCATACAAGAGTTTCTGCCCGCAGAAGTACGCCAAAGATCGTAAGAACGCTGCCTGGTGGAATAACGATCTCGATATTCTGGAAAAACGAGCAAGGTAACTCTTTAACACCAGCTAATTCCAGCAAACTTGATATAGACTGGGACCAAGCAGCACTATACAAAAAACATAACAGAATTATGATTGGGCCTCATGGGTAATCATATGATACTCTAGATGAAATACTTACTTTCCTTTCGTTTGGGAGGTGGTAAAAGCAGAGGGGGAGGTTTGTAATTTTTGTATGTAACATTCAAAGTAGTATATAAAATATTTCATGCTGAATTTAAAGTTTCTTGCTTTCATAATTTTCAAGGAAATTGAACAAAATTTTTGTCTGAATTTATGGTATTTGTCTGGGAGGTGGCAGAAAAATTGAGAGATTTTGGGTGATTTGGAATCTGCTTATCAACATCCTAACCACACTGCTTTGTTGCAATTTTAATGTTGATCGCTCTCATATATTCGAAGGAGAAAACTTTTCTTGAGCTTCCAATACAAAAAATTTGTATGGGAGGTGGTAGAAGGAGTGAGGAGATCAGATCAATATTTCTTGAGGTTAATGATATATATATCATTATACTATGACCTAATTTTCAAGGCAATAGCTGAAATGGTTTCGGAAAAAAATCTATTTCTTTAAATTTCGAAATTTCATGAAATTTGTATGGGAGGGGTAGAAGGAGTGGGGGGATGTGGCCTGTTCACGAACTTAAAATTAATTTTTTTTTTTAAAATGACACACAAACAAATTTCAGCACGATAGCCCAAAGCGTTCGAGAGTTATGTTGTAGACAGACGCTCAGACGGACAGACAGCAACTCGGAATCGAGGTTTTTGAGAGACAACAAATATTTCTGTACCCTTGGCGGCTCTGTGCGGGCATTATTTCTTAGCGTTACAAACGGTAAGGCAAACACAATATACTCTCAGATTTCATCTAGAGTATAAAAAGCTAAGAGCTAGCAAACGAAATTCATGGAAGAGATTCTGCGAAGAAATCGATAACGTCAACGATACTGCTAGGATAAAGAGGACCCTATCCAAAGACCCATACATGTCTGAATTACTGGATAAAGGCGATGGTTCGTGGGCCAACTCAGAATTAGTAGATACAGTCGTGACGCCAGAAAACATAGGGATTCAAACCATACAAGTCCCCAGAATTGGACGAAGTCTATCCCGCAATAACCCAGAATGCAGATGAAACAATAATTCAGTACCTGGTTGACACATACATATAAAGCATGCATCAGCATTTGCTGCATACCGAAGCTATGGCAAGAGGTAAGGGTTGTTTTCATATCTAAACAAGGCAGAGCCTCCCATAACATCCCAAAGGCTTATCGACCGATCAGCCTGACTTCGTTCCTTCTTAAAGGCCTGCAAAGACTGGTGGACAGCTACGTACGGCCAAATCTGAACCTCTCGGTCAGATGCCCCCAATAACACGACTATGTGGAAGGTAGGTCCACTGACACCGCCTTGCATGTGACGGTAGCCGCCGTAGAGAAAGCTTTCCATCATAAAGAAGTTGCACTCGGGCCTTTTTAGACGTGGAAGGCGCTTTTAACCACGCTAAGCTTCTTCGCTCACAAACAATCGTACTACGGATGAGTGACGAGACAAGAAAAGACTCTGTCCACAAAGGAACGTCACAGGGTGGCATAATATTGCCTCTCCTGTGGGTCCTAACAGTGAATGAACCCCTTTCCATTTTAAATCGGAGCGGCTTTCCCACAATAGTATATGCAGAAGATCTTGTCATCATGCTAACTGGTAAGTTTGAGCACGTTCTAGCGGACCTTATGCAGTCCGCTTTACAACTGTTAGACAACTGGGCACTAGACAAAGGACTTATCATTAACCCTCAAAACAGATCTGGTCCTCTTCTCCAGAAGAAGAAGACCATATGTTTTCAATCCACCAAACATTCGAGTTATCACTATGGTCCTCTCGAATCAAGTTAAATATTTAGGTCTGATTCTTTATAGTAAATTATTCTGGAAGGCCAAAATTCAAAAACGAGCAAAAAACGCTTCCGTAGCCTTGCAAAAAGACATTCGGTTTGAGATGGGGCCTTAAGCCGGAGTGTACAAAAATTATTCTAGATATGCAGAACAGTCTCAGAAATTGTTACATTTTCTCGGACAGCAGGGCTGCGCTTTTGGCATTCCAATCCGACAGGACTACGTCCAAAATAGTGTCCATTTGTAGACACAATTTGAATTGTCTAGCGGCCATAACAGAAGTTTTCTAATTTGGATACTGGGTCATAGCGACCTGCAAGGTAACGAGGCAGCGAACACGCTTGCACGGCAAACACCAATTCCACTAGGGAGTCAGTCGATGTAGCACCAACAGTGCTGAAGATTAGCTTCAAACAAACTATTTTGGATTCTTTCTTTGCAGGGTGGCTTTCTTTGCAGGGTGGCTTTCTTTGCAGGGTGGCTAGACAGCTGTAGAATGGCCCCAATTCTTTTGGGAAGAACCGAATAAAAATATTACAGCTCAGCTGTTACAACGTAGTCGCTATAGCGTCCCAACTATTGTTGGCCTGACCACAGGTCATTGCTTGCTAAAGCTGCACGCATTTAGCATGTGGATCACGGGCGACAGCTTTTGCAGAGGTTGCGAGGAAGATGACAAATTTATCGAACATTATCTTTGTCACTGTCTGCAAATCTCCAACAGTCGTCTCCTTTGTTTAGGCTCTAGATTCTTCTCAAAACTAAACGACCTCAGAGGCGTCCAACATACAAGGCTGCTACGGTTCGCAAACCGAACCAAGTGGCTAGAACAAGAGGAGCGACTTCCATCTTATAATCAATAGGGGGAGTACAATGTGTCCAACTAGATGGCCCCAGTGCATGGTGGTTCTATGAAACCACCATCCTACAACCTAAGCCTAAACCTGAAATTTGGGCCAAAGTATGACAATATATAGAGCTTTAACATCGCAAAATACTGATCCGATCACCTCACTCCTTTTACCCCCTCCCATACAAATGCACAATTTTCAAAAATTTATTTATTCGATTTTCATTGATGCTATTGAAGTTAGATGAACAAATTTTTGCAAGTGTTTTCATTGTAATTGCAACCAGTTTTAAGAAAAAAACGTCAAATTCACCTCACTCCTTCTACCCCCTTCTATTGAAATTTCACGAAATTTTGAAATTTAAATTGAATTATTTTTTTTCGAAACTCTCAAAGCTATCAACTTGAAGTTTTGTTGAATGTATAACAATAAAAATATCATTGACGACAAAAAATTTTGTTTCCGTATACTCCTTCTACCACCTCCCATAGAAATGCGTAATTTTGACACATTCAATATATCTATTTCCATTAGAACTAGAAAAAATACAAGCTTAAAATTTTTCCAGAGTTTGTCCCTTAATAATAGCAATAAATACTAAAAACATTATCAACTTCCCTCCTACTATACAAATATCTATAAATATTATAAAATCAATAAAAGCTTTTCTCCTTCAAACATATGAGAGCTATCGACTTTGAAATTGAAACAAAGCATAAGGCATAAAGCATAAGTGATAAGGATGTTGATGAACAGTTTCAAAATCAAATAAAACTCTCCAGTTTCTCTACCACCTGCCATAAAAATGAAACTATGTCAATTTCTTTGAAAATAATAAAAACTACAAATTTTAAATTCAGCATGAAACATTTTGCATGCCACCTTCGGTTTCATATACAAATAAACTGCCAACAAGTCGGGCGCAACTTTATTATTTTTGGGACAAGTTAAAGATGCATGGAAAGTCAATATGCAAGTTAAAGTGGTTAGGGAAGACTAAGTGGAACCCCCTTTCACAAGTGAAACCCCCTTTCAGAAGTGGAACCCCCTTTAGGGCAGGGATGATGTCAATTCAACACTTAGTTGCGAATACGATCAATAGCTCCAGTACATGTAATCAATATTGCATTAGTTTATGCAAGTTTGGGTTTTTATGAGGGAGGGGGAGGGGTGATATTAAGGGTTGGTGGATGTCAATAATTTTTCAATTGATTGCTTCAATTACGTCCAATATTTTCTGCATAGCATGTCAGTTTCATAGACGAAATTGCACAGAATTTTCATAAAATTTGGTGTATTTCACATTCACGAAACCAATTATTTGAATGGGAGGTAAGGAGAGAGAAGGTAAGGGAAATGTAAAATTTGTGGTGCAGTCTTATTTTATTTCTCTTTTAAGGTGCTCGTACAAAATTTAAAGTTCGTAGGTCTTAATTTGTTGGTTAGCAGCTGATTTATTGAAATTGGTCGAAATCATACTTTTGTATGGGAGGGGTAGAAGGGCAAGTGCGATCCCAAAACTTTTGACGCAGTTCCGTTTCAACTATTTTCGAAAGCTTTTGTGCAAAATTTCAAATTGATAGCTTTCAATTTTTAGGTAATAATTGATTTCATAAAAATGGTCAATTATTATTATTTTTTCTGTATGTATAATAAACAGATGTATCCACGTGAAAAATTTAAACTTTGTATCTCTTACCAGAGCCCTAAAAATCACTCAAAATTTTCGACATTTCCCGACGTAAAACTTTTACCAAAATTACAATTTGAAAAATTTGAATTTGATATCTGCACTCAGTTTTGAGATAAAATGGTTTGCAATTTTGAAAAGTTCAATGCTCCCCATTTTCCCCCACTACTATTTTGTCCAAATGTTATATTTTTCTCGTGTTTCTCTAGTATAACTTAATATAAGTACCAAGTTTTAATTACATATAATTTTTAAGTGTTTTTCTTCAATGTTTCTTCATAACTTGCTTACGCTAATTTACATAGTGATCAGATTAGGTTTGAAATCTTTACAGCTTATGGCTGAATAGATAAACAAAAATGAATTTATGACAGTTTTCTTAATATAGTTGGATGTAGTAAGGAAAAGAGGAGAAAACTGAAATCCTTAAGATACTTGAACTTATAACTAACTTAAAACTAACTTACTAAAAAATAAACTAGGTGGTAATTTCTATTCAATGATAGAGATAATTAATGGGTTGTTGGTGTGTTTACATCTACTTAAAAATATTTCACTCAGATTATTGCCCTATGTTTGCACTAAATCTATAACATCCAGTATGAAGAGGCGTCTTGTTAAAAAATATCAGGGTTTTAGGCATTTGTTTTGCGCTATTTGTAATTTTTTTTATGGGCTTAAGCGCATTCATTCCAAACAGGAGTTGCATATAAAAGACAGTGTCTCATCACAACTTTGTACAGGAGTAGTTTGTTTTCTGTCGATAATTTTAAGTTTCGATTTATCAAGCGGTATAATATCCTAATGGGCAACAGAGTTTTGGAAACAGCATTTGATACCTGATGATGGTAAGTTAACTTTTTATTAAGGTGCATCCCAAGTTATTTTATGCTGTTGGACCATATTATATCATCTCCGAAAATGTGGTGTTTGGGCCTCTCAAAATCATATTCATCGAATTGTTTGTTATAATCACAATTTTTAATGTTCACAATTCTGGCCTGGCAACTCAGTCATATTCTTGTACATAAATCCTAAACTCAGTTAGTTCTTTGGTTTTTTCTAGTTAAATTAAATTCAATCATGTACCTAGAGTTACTCTATGAAAAAGAAAGAACAAGACGTACTAGAGTTCGGCCAAGGTGATAACCAGCTTTTCCGTTAAATTTGAAAAAGCGCACTGCTATTTTCCAGCGTGCGATAAGTAAGCAAATGTGATTGCAATCCGTTCATTAGAACGTGAAGCCTACCAAATTAAATTTTCACCACTTAAAAGTACTGCAAATTAAAGATATTCGCGAAATAAAACCACTAAAAAGTTACACCGACACGTTGCACGCATACATATGAAAATGAAAAGCGCCCCATCTGCCAAGGTGTCCAGACTCTTCTACCAGGTGCCTTGTTCTTTTTTTTTCATAGAGTGACTCTACATGTACCGAGATAAGAACCGTTGCCCTTTTACATTGAATTCGGTACCTGTTGCTACTAGTTAGTTGCCCGCCAGTTCGCGAGTAGACGTCGAGAGCAGAACTTGAATTTGAATAAAAATCTTGTCTTTCGTCGAATTCTTGCGTTGTTTTTTTTTTTTTTTAATATCAGTTCATGTCAGTTAGCCGCATTATTCCTGTATAGATTGTACAGTTTGGTCCGTCGAGCCGGATATATGGAAGATCTGCTTCAAAAAAAAAGCATCGTGTAAAATCAGTTTCGTGCCGGTATTCGCGATCAAGAAAAATTTAATTATTGTTTCGTGCCGGTATTGAAGTTCAAAAAAACTTTAGTTTCCACAAAATGGAGTCGCTAATCAAAATCTAATCAAAAATTCGTCAGATTATTGAACTACATAGTTTTTAATTTTGATAAAAATTTTAAGTTAGGGGGTGTATCCCATAACTATTAAAAGCTATAAATTTAAAAATCTGCATAAAAACTTTTAAAAATAGTTGAAACAAAATTGCGTCAAAAGTTTTGAGATCGCGCATGCACTTCTACCCCCTCCCATACAAAAGTATGATTTCGACCAATTTCATTAAATCAGCTAATAAACAAACAAATTAAAAGCTACGAACTTGAAATTTTGTGCAATCACCTTACAAAAGAAACGAAATAAAACTGTATCACAAATTTTAAGATTCCTTTACCACCTCTACTCCCTCCCATACAAATGTTCGGTTTCGTGAATGTATACACCGAATTTTATGAAAATTCTTTGCAACTTCGTCTATGAAACACATTCTGTACTGAGAATATTGGACGTGATTCAAGCAATCAATTAAAAAATTATTAACTTACACCCACCCTTACTATCACCCTCCCCCTCCCTTCATAAGAACCTAAACTTGCATAAACGAATGAAGTATTGATTATATGCACTGGAGCTATTAATCGTTTCCGCATTTAAATTGATAGCGTCCTTACCCAAAAGCTCCCTTTCACTTAGTCTTCCCTAACCCCTCTAACATGCATATTGACTTTCCACGCATCCTCAACTTGTCTCAAGAATAATAAAGTTACACCCGACTTGTTGGCAGTTTATTTTAAGTTACCTACTGCTGATTTCTTTAAGAGAATGAATGATCTTTTCGACTGCTTAAACAGTAAAGGACCAATCCACAAAAATCATTACAAATGCGGATTGATAAAAAGTGGATTTATTAACATTTTTTTAAACGAATCGATAACATATCTAAATAATGTTTCAGTTAAAATTCAGTTAGAATAAGATATATTGCATAAAAGGTCTTATCCAAACAATTAAATCTATTCTGTCCTTGTCTGAAGATCTATTTCGTGACAATCTGGTAAAAGAATTTATATTAACACTAGAGATCGCCTGCGACTTTGTCCGCGTAAGAATCGCACTAATAACATTTTTTGAGAATGTAGTTAGTAATACATTATATCGGATAAATAATCTGCTTAGTTTGATGGCTCTTTGAACACAATGTTTTGTATTTTGTTGGAATCAGAACCATAAATTATTAAGAATGATACCATGATACTCGCATTTGTATGGGACAGGCTCATGATCAAATCAAACCCGTGATTCGAGATCATATGTATACGTGTTGAAGAGCGTTAAGGACATGTGAATAGTTGTAGCTTGTGTTAATTAAAAAAAGCCCAAATTTAATTTTTTTTTACAGAATGACCTGTGTTATAGGCAATTTCGGCCTTTATGTGCAATGCACAAACACAGTCATGGAGGGAAGGAATGGGATTGGAAAGGTTGGGAAAGGGGAGTGAGAACGACCGTAGCGAGTGGAGAAGCTGGTATATTGCTCAGTTGTCCTGGCTGCTTACTGACAAACATTTGCAGATATTATGTGGGACTGAATGATAGAAAGCGAACAGAAACCATCTGAGTATCTAGGCCTTCTTGAAGTGGAACTGTTTCACTTTTACACCGTTTCCCCATTTTAATGCGAATAATTTTTTATCACCAGTAGCAACTGAGAAATTTGCGTTTAAAAAAAGCCCGTCTGGAGTGGTAATCGAACCCACGACCTATTGACTGAGAAGCAAGCACGCTGCCCACTACGCCACGGAAGCCTCTTGAAAAAAATTCATGATACAGAAGTTCATATTATAACTCAAAAATCTCAAATCCGAATGTTCGTTCGCCTCACTACTTCTACCACCTCCCACGAAATTTAATTTATTGTGGACCTTCTATAAATCAATTTATTCAGTACGTATACAATTTATCGAGCTGAAATTGCGCACTAAATACCAACTTATAATTTTTAGTTAGACATAAAAATTAGACTATTAGCTGCACTCCTTATACCCACTCTGTAACAAAACGACACAATTTCACAACTTTACAAAAAGTTGATTTTCTCAAAAAGTTTGAGTGCTACGGATCTGCAAATCAAAATATATCAGATGAATAATGTTTATAGTTATTTCTGAAGAAATCAGTAAGAATTCCTCACTCCTTCTACCACCTCCCATACAAACTGCTAAATTTCACTAAGTCAAATACACTAATTTTCTCAGTACCTATTTAATTTTTGAAGCTGAAATTTTGAATAAAACATTTGGATTGTAACTCTAGCCTGATATGAACTAGTCACCATACAAAACCTCTTAAATTCGCCCAATTGTAGTCCTGCTATGTTTATACTCTAGATGAAATCTGAGAGTACTATAAGTTTGCTCTAAAGTTTGTAACGCCAAGAAATACTTACTACTCACACAGAGTCAAGGGTACAGAAATATTTCTTGACGCTCAAAAAACTCGAAACTGGATGTCTGCCTGTCCGCTTGCGAATAAAATTCATTGAGCTGAAATTGTGCACTAAATATTTATTTAGAACTAGCAAACGCCCGCGACTTCGTCCGCATAAAAATCGCATTAATAAGCAATTTTTGAGAATGTAGTTAGTAATACATTATATGGGATATATAATCTGCTTACTTTAATGGCTCTTTGAACACAATGTTTTGTATTTTGTTGGAGTCAGAACCATAAATTATTAAGAATGATAGCATGATACTCGCATTTGAATGGGAGAGGCTCGTGATCAAATCAAACCCGTGAATCGAGATCATATGTACACGTGTTAAGGACATGTGAATAGTTGCAGCTTGTGTTAATTAAAAAAAAACCCAAATAAAATTACATTAAGGCTACCGACACACGATGCGAGTTAATATATATTATCTCGCTTTTCGATATTACTAGTGTCATTATCCTATACATAATTCGGCCTACTTATATCAAAATAGGAAGTTAATATATATTAACTCGCATCGTGTGTCGGTAGCCTAAGCTTAAATACATAACAGGACTTCGATTGTGCGTAAAGCCCAATTATATGATACTACCGATGAAATCGAAATTTTTATAATCTTAAGAATTTTTGTGTGGGGAGTGATAGAAGGGATGACAGTACTAAATTAATTTATTTCACATCATGCTAGAGTAGCTATAAAAATATTTTGCACCAAAGTTAAGCTTAAAAAATTTAATAGGTAACTTGAGAAACCTAGTGCATTGGATTTAGTGAAATTGCAATTTGTATGGGAGGTGGTAGAAGGAGTGGAGGGTTTCTGGTAGTTTTTCTAGAAACAACTATAATCACCATGCAATTGATATTGTTGCGAGCTAGGGGTTCGCCGGATTTCAAGAAAAACACAATTCGTTTTAAAATATAAGGATAATTTATTTATTGCACTTTTACACAATTTCCCGATCACTCCACTTAATTCGCTCTAAAAACTTAATTCGCACAACACGGTAACACCGCCGATCTATCGCTTTCGCTTACTTCCACCGATAGGTGTTTTCCATAAAACTGTCGATGAGTGACTAACTCTTGTCGTAAAGCTCTGGGATATTTATGTAGGATTTAGGATTCGTGATACAATTTATTAAAGAAAAATGATTTGATTGAATTTTACATTTAATCGATGTTGTTCGTTTCGATGTCGGTCGTGAAGTGAAATCGTGCAGTCGAGCGACTGCCTGAAAACGTCAGATCGTGTGTTGTTGCCCGATGAAACGAAAAGGTCTTTTCGGTATTGTTGTTGCCCGATGAAACGAAAAGGTCTTTTCGATATCCTACAACTCGGCCATCCTAGTGATCACTGCCCTCGGTGATTCGCTTTCAAATTCGTCGACGTCGCTGTCTTCTGAGTCGGAGTTACTGCCACAAGATCTCCATGGCTTCATGTAGTCGGCGCTCGTCGATGTTTTAATTGGTCCTTCATGGTCTCCTATTTTGATGACTTCGTAACGGTCGTTGTATAAAGCCTTTTCGACCTTGTAAGGACCTAGAAACTTCGGTAAAATTTTTAATGTTGCCCCAAATTGTGTACGTCGTATGGCAACTAGATCGCCGATATTATAACAGGTTGGCGCCTTCCTTCTTTTGTTGTAGTTGCGCCGATTTTCTGCTTGGGTAAGCTCGATGTTCTGTTTAGCTCTTAATCGGAGCTCATCTCGAGACTCTTCGAAAGTGTTCAAAATCTCTTCGGTTATTATTTCAAGCATTTTCAAGTCTTCGTCATTACGCATTTGTGTTCCAAACATGATCTGGAATGGAGTAGCTTTTATACTTCTCTGCCAAGTGGCGTTAAGATACCTTTGAAGTTTATTTGTTAGTTTATACCACCGCGATGGGTCTTCTAACGAAAGTTTAGTGAGTACTGGTATAATTATTCTATTGATTCTTTCCACCTGGCCGTTGCCCCTTGGAACTCCAGTAGTTGTCGTAACGTGTGTTATATTGGAATCCTCGCAATACTTCTTGAAGGCGTTTGAAGTGAACGCAGCACCCTTGTCGGTTACTATTCTCTTAGGGTTTCCAAATATAGCTTTTAAAATATCTAGTTTTAGTAATACTTCCGTCGCAGCCGTTGATTTTACGGGAAATATCCACACGAACTTAGTGAACGCATCAATGATCGTCAAAATGTGCTTGTACTTCTTTTGTGATGCACATAGGGGTCCAAGATGATCCATATGTCGAGCGGGTATTCTTCTTTTGCTATTGTGTGTAAATACCCTTCTTGTTTCCCCGCCTTTTTCTCACTCAAGATGCATTTTATGCAATTTCGTCTACACGTTTCAATTACTTGCTTCAGTTTCGGTATAAAATATTCTCTCCGAACAAGTTCTTCTATCTTCCCAGCTGCAAAATGTCCTTGGTCGTGGATAGATTTTACTACCTCCATCTGCATCCTCTTAGGTACGCATAAAAGTTTGTTTCCTTCTCCATCGTGTTTGTATAAAACTCCATGTTCCGACAAATAATTTTCGTATGATCCTCTTTGTAGCATCTCAAACACTAATTTCAAATTCTCGTCATTCAGTTGTGCAGCTTTTATTCTTAGCAACAAATCACTTTGAATGCCGGTAATTTGAAAACAACGACTTAAAGCATCCACATGCTGCATTTTAGTGGCAGCTCTATGTTCAACGATATAGTCATATTTCTGTAAGCAAAGCACCCATCTAGCGATGCGCGATGATATTTCCTTTTTCTCAATAGTTCCCTTGAAAGCGGCGCAGTCAGTGACTATTTTAAAATGTAAGCCCAAAAGGTAGACTCTGAATTTTTTAAGGGCACTTACGATCGCTAGCACTTCTAGTTCATAACTGCTATACCTCGATTCGGCGTCTGTTGTTTTGCGAGAGTGATATGCAACAGGATGCAATTGGTTGTCTTTTAAGCTTTTTTGCAACATCACAGCACCATATCCGAATTTTGACGCATCCGTATGCAATTCCGTTTCTACGTCGTCTTGATAAATGAAAGAACAGGACTTTTGCATAAAATATGTTTCAACTGGTTGAACGCTATATTTTGTTCTATCCCAAACTCGAAGGGAACATCTTTCTTCAATAAATCAGTCAGTGATTTTGCTATGGTAGCATATCCTGGAACAAATCGTCGGAAGTATCCAGTAAGTCCGAGGAAACTTTGTAGCTTCTTTACATCTGCAGGGACTGGAAACTTCTGCACTGCTCTTATCTTTACATCAGATGGCTTGATTGTGCCATTCGTGACCACATATCCTAAATATTCAATTTTGCTGCATAGAAATTGACATTTGGACCATTTAATGCGCAATCCCGCATTTTCTGCACACTCTAACACTTCTTTTAAACGACAGATACCTTCGTTCTCGTCTTTCGCTGTGACTACAATATCGTCCAAGTAAAGTAGCACATAGCCTTTCTGCATCAATGGTTGAAATATTTTATTGACAAATTTCTGGAAATTCTGCGGCGAAGTAGCAAGTCCAAAAGGAGCACGGTTGAACTCGTACTGACCGTCTGGAATAACGAATGAAGTAAATTTTCTACATTCTTCCGATATTGGCACGTGGAAAAACCCATTTTCCAGATCTAACGTTGAAAATATTTTCGCTTTAGATAGTTTGTCTAATTGATCATCCATAAGAGGAAGAGGATACCGTTCCATTACTATTATCTTGTTCAGTGCCCTATAATAAACGCATAACCTTTTTGATCCGTCTTTTTTATTAACTAACACTATCGGGCTCGCATAATCCGATAAGCTTTCTCTGATTATACCATCCTTGAGCCATTCTATAATTTGTTGATTTACGACAATCTTTTCTCCGGGCGATAAACGACGCGGACGCTGGTGAACAGGAGCATCACTCTTTAAAACAATTTTCATCTTATAGTTGTCCTTGCTGAATCCATGAGGTTTGTAGTTCTTGACGAGATTACTAACATCAGCTGCATATTTGTTGTTTCCTAACGTGTACTCTGGTTTCGAATCTATAATAGCAAAGGCATTTGAAAAAGTATCTTCGATCTTCCGTATTTTCACACCATCTCTTGTCAAACTGATTGAAGTTCCATTTAAAACATCCTTGCCCACTATCATCTTGGTTCCGTCCCCTAAATTAGGAACAATGTGAACATTACATTCGTATTTCTCATCGTCAATGACAAGAACTGCTTTAAAAGATCCCAATGTCTCTACAATGTTACCTGAAAATCCATTTAACACTTTGGTATTTTCGCTCAGTTTAGGTGCACCAATTTTGACATATTCCATCGAAGTTATTAAAGACACGTCACTTCCAGTATCCATCAATGCGTCTAATTTTCGTCCGTTCACAGAAATTTTCTTTATCGAAATGTCACCTTTTCCGTCTTTCACGTTGGCACATTGACTGGCCTTCTTATTGAGGCAGTCAGGTGACTTATGCCCAAAATTTCCACACGTAAAACATTTTGGACCCTTGTCCTTCTCTCTACATTGGCCTGCCTTGTGGCCAGCTTGGCCACAATTATAGCACTTACTCTTCACATTATCATTCGGCCCCGACGATGCCAACTTCTGTTCGACTTTGTTGTTCGACGACCCGGATTTAAACGCGCTGTAAATCCCAATTTTCTTCTTAAAATCTTTCAAAGTCGCGGCACCGAATAGTAGAACTTTATTATTGTGTGAATCATTTACACCGTCTATCACGTAACTAATCAAAGCACAATCATCTATCGCACCTCGAGCAGCTATTTCCTTCACCTTAAATAGGTAGTCGATGACACTTTCATCTTTCCCTTGTCTCCATCTAGCAAGCAGTCTATGCAACTCAGCACTGTTAAGTTTTTCCCCGAACTCATCGAGAAGAAACTCCGTTAGCTTGCACCACGAATCCAAATGTGGTTCTGACTTTACAGCTAACTTGGCCGTTCCGGTCAGCAATCTTCGCGAGTAAATAAAACATTCTAAATCGGTCCATCGTAATGACTTCGCAACCGCATCCACGTCATTAATCCAGCATCTTACGTCTTGATCGATTTCTCCGCTAAATTCGGTAAAAACACCTTTGACTTCGTTAAATGAAAAATTTTCTCGCCTATTTCGCAGCATGTCGTTTTCCTCGCGCAATCGGTTCAACTCATAAGAACTAGTCGGCTGTTCTCTACCTCCTGCGGAATTATTTTCCATTCGCGGATTGTTGCCTGCAACCGAGCTATGCGAAGCGTTCTCGAATGATTGAAACGCAGAATCGCCAAAATCGGCTCTGCTACGATTTAGTCTTTGCAATCGCTTTGACATTTTTTTTCCGATTCTAAAAATACCCAGTACTCAAATAAACTAACGTTAAGTTGCGGTGAACTGAAATACCGGTTGCTTGCGATGATTGATAATGCGCGACGATTTCTCACACTTTTAATACTTGAAATAATTACCTGGATTTTAGCGGATCCCGGTTGAGCCCCCAGTTTGTAGGATTTAGGATTCGTGATACAATTTATTAAAGAAAAATGATTTGATTGAATTTTACATTTAATCGATGTTGTTCGTTTCGATGTCGGTCGTGAAGTGAAATCGTGCAGTCGAGCGACTGCCTGAAAACGTCAGATCGTGTGTTGTTGCCCGATGAAATGAAGAGGTCTTTTCGGTATTGTTGTTGCCCGATGAAACGAAAAGGTCTTTTCGATATCCTACATTTATACTTGATTTATCCAATTCTCGAACCTTCTCTGGTGTATGTTTTTCTGCTGGGTCTGGACTAATCTAGAAGTTACTAGATGGCGTCGGGTGTCATTGGTTGTGTTTTCGGGAAGTTACTAGAAGCTTTTACTATGGCCCTCTACATGTTGGAAGAATATTCTATATAGTTCTGGCAGATTTGAGAGAGATCATCAGCAATAGTAGAAGATAATTCGAGAACTTTCTTTTAAGTAGAGAAAGTTCATATTGCGTGGTGGCCAGATTTATAACAATATCTTACAAATTTCAGATCAGTTAGATTCACACTTTTCAAGAAAATCGAGTTTTCGCAAAGTCGTGGAATTGTGTCACATTGTAAGGGAGGGGGTAGAAGGAGTGGAGTTAATCGGTTAATTTTTCCCGACAATAATAATAATGCTAATTAGGGATTTAATACAAAATTTTAGCTCGATCAAAGTTATAGGTACGTACTGAGAAAATTGATTTAGAGTATTTCATGAAAAAGTGCAGTTTGTATGGGAGGTGGTAGATGGATTAGGGGGTTTTTGCTAATCTTTCTAGAACCTACTATAATCATCATGCAATTGATATCTTTTAAATTTTAGATCAGTTAGATTCACACTTTTCAAGAAAATAGAGTTTTTGCAAAGTCGTGGACGTGTGCCACATTGTATGGGAGAGGGTAGAAGGAGTGGAGCTAATCGGTTAATTTTTGCGCGATAATAATAGGAATGCTAATTAAAGATTTAGTACAAAATTTTAGCTCGATAGAAGTTAAACGTACTGAGAAAATTGGTTTAGAATATTTCATGAAAAAGTGAAGTTTGTATAGGAGGTGGTGGAAGGAGTGGAGAGTTTTTAGTTATTCTTTGAGGAGCAACAACAATTGTCATTCAATTGATAAATTTTAAATTTCAGTACAGTAACATTCATTCTTTTCAAGAAAATCGAATTTTCGCAAAGTCGTGGATTTGTGTCAGATTGTATGGGAGGGGGTAGAAATAGTAAAGCTAATTAGTTACTTTTTTCCTAATATTAATAAAAATCCTAATTAAAGATTTAATACAAAATCTTAGCTTGATAAAAGTTATACGTACTGAGAAAATTGGAGTATAGTATTTCATGAAAAAGTTTAGTTTGTATGGGAGGTGTTGGAAGGAGTAAGGGCATTCAAATTATTTATATACTTGAAGATCGCATTTATAATGGAAATAATATATTTTAAATTTCAAATTAATAGCTTTTATAGTTTACATGAAAATTTGATTATTATAAATTTTTGAAAATTACTCACTTTGTATTGGAGTGGGTAGAAGGCGTGAGGGAAGTAAAATAAAACCTAAGGCAGATTACTCCTCGAGGTAGACCTAATAATCTGTGAAAGTTTCATTACAATCGGTTTAGCCGTTTTTGCGTGAAAACCGGAAAGACAGACAGAGAAATTTATTAAAAACGTTTGTTTCTGCTTAGTTATTGCTAAAATAAAGCAAAAAACTTATTTATAGCCATTTATAAACAAATAAGAGAAAGACACTACAATTATATTTATATCGATATAAGTACAATCAGGATCCTTTGGAAAACTTTTTTGCGAGTGTCAGGAGTAAGGGTGGTGAGAGTACACAGCCTTCTTTGTATGATTTTAATCGTATGATGGGTCGAATATGGTCTAACAAATGCTTGCACTGAAATCTGACCAATACTGTATGCTAATTGCGAAGACGACGATGAAAGTTATTTGTTTCAAGATACAAATTTTGCAGAAACTGATGCCAATGAAACAAATTGTAACACTCAAGACAATCCGAGCATATCAGTTTATATATTAGAAGAAGAAAATACAGACATCGCAAAATTACTTACAGTATGTTAATGAAGAAATTATAATTCACGACGCATCGTTAAGGTATTTTTTAGGCTATATTGCCTTTAAAATGATTCCGAAGATTGTTTTCAATGTTCACAAGACATGTGCCGATCTCAAGTAGTAATTAGTTTGCAATGTGCATCTGAGTCTTTTATACTCCATAAGAATCATTTCGCATATTCTGATTTTGGCATTTTGAATGCTCCAACGGATATGTTTTTTTTAAGATTTCAAAAATATGCCTTAAACAGTTCGAAAAAGTTTTAGAAGAAAATTCATCACTCAATTGCTTAAAACAAAATATAACAGAATCCTGTGTCTCAAATGTACAAAATACCCCTAACTTATCATTCTGGTTTTCTGTTGAAAATCCGTGTTGTAAACATAATTTAGAGGCTCTACATTATTTTATATTAATCCTTTTAAAGAAATATTGTAAATGGGAGTCCGACAAAGCCCAAACAAATATGCATGCCAACCGTTATATGGGCATAGATTCAAAAGTTTGCAGTTCGAAGGGTATTAAATACTTTTATGCACAATCTCATGTTTCTGTCTTATCCTAAAATTCAAAATGTCCAAAAGACAATTTCATTTATTCATAAATCATAATCATGCAAAACCTATGCTTCACATTGATTCATGAAATCAAAAAAAAACCACGGTACCGACTTTGCTAAAACAAACAAAAACGTGCGAAGGACTAACAACCCTTCCACAATAAGTAATGAAAAATGTTAAGGAAAGAAGAAGAAACAAAAACGTTCAGGAGATGAATTCAATTCTACATACGAAAAAAACACACATCTCAAGAATCTCTTTTCACGATCCCATATATTCGACCTGGTCATAACCAGTTTATCATCAATTTCTATCACAATACGTCATCATTCGCCTTGAACTCGGATTCCCCTTCGTGCTGGCACCGGTATTGAATTCGCCTGGATGCGAGACATTGCGGCAAGCTTTTTCTTCATATGACTATTTTCTTGTACTGAGTGAAACTTCTTTATGTCTTGACTTATCTCTGCTTATAGCTATTAATTAACAAATAAAAGATAGACAATACTTTTATGTATATTTATATGTAGATATACATATGTAGGTATATTTTAGCGATCGCCTGCGACTTCGTTCTCGTAAGAATCACAATAACAAGCAATTTTTGAGAATATATTATTGTTAGTAATCCACATATATACTACACTTATATTTATATGTATTGCTATACGTTCGACCAAATAGAGCGAGGAATAAGATCACCCAGGATACGTGCGAAACAAAATGAAAACGACTCAGTCATGTTCAAATTACCAGTGAAAATCTTGTTCAGGAATCATACTAAGACCCACAAAAAGGGTGAAGATGAACAGTCTTCGTGTACATTAAAATAAATTACTCTTCAGCATTTGTGCGAGGGCTTATTTGCAAAAGTTGTGGGCTTTACGGAAAGTTATTTTGGGAACTGTTCTAGTCCTAGTTACATTTTCATCGTCCTACTACTCAAATCTAGGCAAAGTCTCCGAAATGGTCTCGTAAATATCTTGAAATTTATCAAATATTCCGGCGGCACAGAGAGGTAAAGTGACATCAAGAAGGCGTCAGAGGCCAAAGTTCCGCGCTGATGATATTTTCCAGTTGTTTGTTCTATACGAAACTTACCTGTTTAATGCCGTATATATTGCACGATAATTATTTTGTACCCAGAGAGAAAGGTACGAGTTAGGGTTATTTTGAAAAAAGGACAACGATACTTGTGTGACTTCGGAAGGACAGAGAAGGTGCAGAAATGATTTAAATTTTACGTAAATTCATCTAAGAGGATGAATTAAATGTTGAGTTAGGTTTTAGTAGATATTACGGTAGTGTGCGTGTAATCAAATCAGTTATAATTTGAATTTTTGCATTTTAGTCAATATCTTTATTAATCAAAAGAATAGAATAGAATGTTTGATTCCGCAATTTTTAATTAAATCCGAACTTTCCTCATAAAGTACTTAGGACAAAGTTAAGCGAGTAAAGAAAGCTCTACAAAATCCTTACCAACGCTGAATTAAACCTATGTACACGACTCCAGAATCCCATGATTGTCTTAAACAAACAAACCACAGTTAAATTTCACAAGAATAATGTACTGATTCCTTCCATTCTCTCTACGTCTTCCCAACAATTTAATTATTTTGTCTTAATATGTTTACCACGTTATTCTTTCGTCGAAAAAATGCCACTTTCACTTCCTTTTATCTTAAAAAACCTAAGTATAGGTATATGAGACCCTTCTTCCTGCTGGAGATATAACCGTTCAAACAATTCTACACATCAATCAAACAATCAATCAATCAATCAATTCATATCTCGTTTAACGCTGTTGAAAACCTTCTCGCAGTTCACATACTCGAGATGTAGTGGCGAACCCATTTCGGCTGACTGCTCAAATATTATCCATAAGGTATATGGACTATATCCTACGCACTTTTACAGAATCCTGCCTGATAAACTTCGAGAGTGCTCTCTACAATATCACTACTCCTGTTGAGAATTACTTCTGTAATGACTTTCGATACGGCAGTGAGTAGACCACGCCAACTGCTACAATCCCGGAAATCACTTCTTGCGGATTTTCATAATGACGCCCTCCTTACGTTCAGGCGGATATCTTCCCTCATTTCACTGCTCAGTAAGAAGTGGGAGTAGTGCATCGGCTATTATTTTGGGATCTGCTTTGAGAAGCTCGGTTGGTAGTCCGTCTATTCCTGAGGCTTTCTTTCTCGCCATTAACCGAAACGGAAACTATTTCTTGTTTATCTGGGGCATCGTCCGCAATAGAAGATTGTTGCGTTTGGGTGTTTGGCAATTTTTCTGTTTCTGAAATATCTTCCAAACATCAGAAAAGTATTCCTTCCATCGCCGCAAGTGGTGTTGACATCTCTCACCAGGTGGTTGGCAAGCTGCCTTTTTGGCCAGATGTTCAATGACTCTTCTTTTGTCGCGTCTAACAGCCTTTTCAACCAGCATATGATCATCGCTACCTGTCAACTCGAGATTATTTCGTTGATATCGGGTTGAAATATGATTCTCATTAGCTTTTTTCCGCTCGCTTCCACATATGGCAATGTATCTTGCGATATACAGGGTTTCTGTACGCTTTGCATATTTGCCACAGATTCATCAGCACGTGTTAGAAATGTTTTTCTGTCTCCCACTTGGCGTCCAGTGTGCTCTATTAATATCCGCCCAAAGTGGATGAATTATCGCGCGAAATGGTGGTATACTAAGCTGCTGTGCAAAATCTCAAACAGACAACCATCAAGTGGTGATCGCCCCCCACGTCAGCTCCATGCTTCACTCGCATATCAAGGAGACGTCTTTTGTGTCAGCGACATATGGCCAAATGGTCGATTTAGTTCTGAGTGATACCTTTATATCCATATCGGCTTCGCCGTCCATGCTTACAATGCTTCCGAAATAACAAAACCTTGCACCTTTTCCACATCTTGTCCGTTAAGAACAATCGGAGTGCTTGTCTTCGAACCCATGTGCATGTACTTCGTTTTACGCACATTAATATTCAGTTCTGCTTCTTTACATTTAGAAAGCAACTTTAAACTGATAACGCTCTTAAACAAGGTGACGGCCTCGCACCAATACTATTCTACTTGACACTCGAATATGTGAAACTTCCTGTTGACACCAAGGGAACACTACCCAGCAAACATGGAGATAATAATGCAATAGCGAATCGATATCATACAGGCAACATCGCATATCGCCGCAATATCATATTCTTATCGAATGCGATAAAGTCTATTGGAGAAAAGGTTGACACTAATTCTTGTCGCATCAACTGATCGCATTATTATAGTATCGATGGATATCGCTAAAATGCTTACGAATACTATACAACGGCAATAATTGTTGCATTTAGAAATTCTGGTCTTTTCATCGTCATCGTGATTCGTAGTCAGGTGACGAGAAAGTTTTTACCAAATTAAAATTAAAAAATGTATGATTCAAATCCACACAACTCGTAGATATGCTGACGGCATAGATATCACTACAATAACTCGGGACAGTGCTATAGGAGTATTTGTAAACTGTAACTTGGTAGCAAAAGTAGTTTTATGACGTATTAATGAAAACAAAACTTAAGTTATGACACAAACTAGAAAAACACGCTAATCATCCAAAATATAACAGTAGGAGACTATGACCTAGAAAACGTAGACAACTTTTTATACCTAGGGGCACACCTATCGAAGGATGAAAGCGAACCCATCGAAATTGAAAGACGGATAATTATGGCGAAAAAGGCCTACTATTCAGTACTTCCACTAATTAAAAGGAAGAACGTACACAGGAAAACAAAACGAAAAATATAACAATCATTTACAAGACCTGTGCTATGCTATGGCAAACGTGGACTCAGGCATCCGAAAAATTACATAACGCCTTTGAAAGAAAGGTCTCCAGAAGAATCTTCGGACCTGCAAAACTTAAAAGAATAGTTCACTAGTATAATTTTGGACCACAAATTATTCAAATGGAGCGCAAGCTTAATGTGGATAGACTTGGAGACCCAACCAAAAAGCGCGAGTATGAAATGCACTGGACGCCAATTGGGAAGCAACCAGAAACACGTTTTTAACTAGTGCTGAACAATATGCGTGAAAAGTGCAAAGCGGTAAGAAACTTTGGATGTCGCTAGACACATGGGACAAAGTTGGCGATCGGAAAAAAGGCAAATTGGCAATCATGTCTCAACCCGATATCGACCAAAGAACACCCGACTTTAGGCAGAACTGCCGCGATGCTAATGTATGTACAGCTTAAAAAGGCTGTCAGACGCGACAATAGAAAGGTAATTGAAGATCTAGTCAAAAAGGCAGAATCTGCGGCTTACCTTGGGGATATGGGTTCACTATTCAAAATTATGAAACAGTTGACAAACAAGAGTTTCACCACGAACCACCTGGTGAGAGATGTCAACGGAACTCTCCCTAATATGAGTGAATACCAGTTACGGCGATGAAAGGAATATTTCTCTGAAATTTTAAGCATCTTGTCAGAGGAAGATATTCCAAAAACAGAACAACTACCAAACATCCAACCGCATAAATCCTCTATTAGGGACGATTCCCCAGAAAGGGAAGAGATAGTTTCCGCCATTCGGTCAATGGCGGGAAGGAAAGTCCCAAGTATAGACCAACCTAATTCCTCAAAGCGGACCCGGAAATAACAACCGATATACTCCTCCCACTCTTTACTGAGGTGTGGAATGAAGAAAGATATCTGACTGAATGCAAGAAGGGCGTCATTGTGAAAATTCTGAAGAAGGGCGACCTTCGGGATTGTGGCAATTGGCGTGGTATATGTCTAATTACTGCCGTATCAAAAATCATGGCTCAGGTAAGAGAGATCTGTCATTCGGTTGTTTTGTGTTGTGTTTTGTGCGCGGCTGTTTGTTTATTTAATCTGCATATTCTTGAAAGCGTTTCGTAGCAGTGTTTATGTTTAATCGTGTTGTTGTGACTGCAGTTTACGGTTTGTAAGGCTCGGTTTTCTGGTGATGCACAGTGTTAGTGCGTAATAAGTTTTTCAATTTTCTTCTCGGCTGTTTTCTGCGAGGATTCCCGTTACCGATTGCCTTTTTGTTGACATATTTTTTTATATATGTATATCCAAGCCAGAGCTTAAGTGTATATCCAAACCAGTGTTTCAAGTGTTGATATAACTGATATATTTTTGTTATATTTTTTGAGAATAGTGTAGTTCTAGTATTGACTTAGTACAGACACTCTTCAACATTACAGTGCTGCACAAAATTTATTTGCTACATTGACTTCAATTTATTTATCTCCGCGTTTCAGTATTTTTTTTTTTTTTTTGTATCTCCACTTAAGCTCCGAGGGTTCGACCCGGTTTTTTTGGTGAGTTACTTGATAAATATATTTATTGTCTAGCAATTATTTGTGAAAGTAAAATGCCGACGTCGGTATCTACATCCACGGTGCACTGTGGGATTTGCGAACTTCCTTTCGATGGGGACAATAGTATTTACTGCGACGGAATATGCGATGGTGCCTTCCATATTGACTGTGTGAAAGCCTCACATAACTTCACAACTGCAAGACAATTTACTTGTAACGATTGCGTAGGTATAAAACCTTGCCATATTTTAAAACTTTTAAAAATGACTGTCTTGAGGATTGATCAAACTACCACTGCTTTTGATGATTTGAAAAGTGATTACGCCTTTATATGCAATAAAGTTAATAAAATATCAGATAGCGTATCTATTTTAAATGATTGCATTGACGAGTTTCGAGAATATGGTACGCAGTTTGATAAACTGCACGCTTGTTGCAGTTTAATTCAACATGACATGTCAAAACTGACAAAAAAATATGCGCAAACTGATGTTAAATTAAATACAGTCATTAGTAGCTTGCCAGATAGTGACTCTACGACTGGATTTTCAGGGGGTACGATAACTGTGCCAACTTCTTCCAGTAACGCTCTTACGCACAAACTCGAGGTAATGCACGGAGACTTAAAAGTTGTAAAATTGCTTGCTGACAGTGCGGATAAGTCTCTTTCTATGATGTCTTCCCAGCTGAAAAAATCGAGTAACGTGGGTTCCGTTCTTAACACTTCAAGTCAGACGGATGGCCCCACAGATACGATTGTCGATTCACCACCACTAAATAAGAGCATCAGTAAAAAGAAGAAAGTAACAACAAATCTAGCAATAAACACAAAAAACGAGAGCATCGTGTTCAGATAAAGGAGTGTTTACTACCCACTTCAACAGATGTGCAGTCTACAGATATCATCATTTCTCCGGCATCAACTGTCCTACCGAATCCTGTTAGATCTCATGACACACTATGCACATTAAAGGCGGTGGAAAAACCCAAAGTTCTTTTTGTGTCAAGGCTAGACCCAGAAACTTCAGAAAGGGATGTTCTTACCAACATCATGAGTATCCTAAATCATGATAATATTAGTATACCTGAAAACGCTATTTTGTGTAAAAAATTAATCTCAGCTAATCTTCGTGGTCCACCTCTGGTGTCTTCATTCAGAGTTGTCTTACCGAGTTCCTGTTTCGCTACAGTTTCTACTTCCAACTGTTGGCCGTCTTCAGCAATCGTTAGGGAATTTATTCCTAAGAGTCGACACAATTCAACACTACGTCGCTTGGACACTAGGTCAAAAAACGGGATAGCTCCATCTCAATATACTACGCCAACGTAAGTGGTATGCGAACCAAAACCCGTCAACTTTACATCGCTGCTGCTGGTTCCTGCTTTGACGTAATTTGTCTCACCGAAACATGGCTCTGTGGTAGTTTCCAAGATGCTGAACTGCTTGACTCCGATTATCAAATTTTTCGCAATGATCGTCATCCTGAACTTACGGATGCCAATGTTGGTCGTGGAGCGCTCTGCGCGGTTCGAAGTCAATTTCCGTCTGAAGTTGTCGTCATCGCTGAAGTTGCTGATATTGAGATGTTATGCGTCGTCCTCTCACTTAAGGACAAAAAACTATATGTTGTTACATTATACATACCACCGTTATCACCTTATGTTGTCTATGAGGCTGCATGCAATGCAATTGATTATGTCAGTACTCTTTTGCAATCCCAGGATGAGCTACTTGTATTTGGTGACTTCAACATGCCTCTTGTCACTTGGTCTCCTTCCGACGGTGAAGATTGCCTACTGCCAGCTCTTTCTTCCTGTCCACGGCAAGATGCAAATTTTTTGGATGGTATATTTTCAACCGGTCTTCATCAGTTAAATCCAATACCTAACTCATTCGGAACATTTCTTGACCTAGTGTTCTGCTCCGATGTGAGATACTTTACGATCAACAGATGCAACTCACCTTTGCTTCCAGAATCAGCATGCCATCCGGCGTTACATGCTATTTACTCTTCAAATACTGCCGATAACGTTAAAAATTTTGAAACTGATACTTTTCATCGTTTTAATTTTAATAAAGCTGACTTTGTAGCCTTAAATGATGATATTTCGAAATGCGATTGGTCGTGCGTACTTAACGAAACAGACATTGAAACTGCTGTTAATAATTTCTACAATATTCTTTTTGGTTGTTTCACTCGATGCGTGCCGGTTACGAATAATGGTTCATATAAAAAATTTCCATGGTTTGACGACGATTTAATAAATCTAAAAAACTTAAAAAGTAAAGCATGGAAGAAGTACTGTCTCTCTAGGATTGATTCTGATTATAAGCGCTACTCTGAGTTAAACGACTTATTTATTACCAGGTCAAAATTGGCTTATCAGTGTTATCTGATTGATATGAAGATGACAATTAAAAATAAGCCTAAGCAGTTCTGGTATTTCGTCAATTCTAAGAGGCACACAGATGGCTTTCCACCGACTCTGTCTTTTCATGGGGAAGTTAGTGACGATCCTAAAATAATTAGTGACTTTTTTGGCGATCATTTTCGTGCTGCATTTGATACGCCAGACTGTGATATTAATTTTAATAATTTTCAATACATGACAAAATTTCCCTCTACCACACTTGAGATGAAGGATCTCATTATAGATGAGCCCACTATATTGAGGTTTATCACGAATATCACTGAGAGTTTCAATAGCGGCCCAGATGGTATACCGTCTGTTGTGCTTAAAAGGTGCTCCTCTGCACTTTTATCTCCACTGAGCTCCTTATTTAACGCATCTCTTCGTTGTGGGGTTTTCCCTAGTTTATGTAAATACTCGACAATAACTCCCCTGTTCAAGAAAGGTAAAAGGAACGACGTAAGTAATTACCGACCTATTGCTAGGTTGTCTAGTGTTCCAAAGTTATTCGAGGCAATTGTCTGTGATGAAATGTACTTCCATTGCAAATCAATAATTAGCACAACCCAACACGGGTTCACTAAAGGTAGATCCACAACAACAAACCTGCTGGAATTTTCAAATTTTGTGATTCCAGCGATTGAAGTAGGCAAACAAGTTGACTGTATATATACAGATTTTAGCAAGGCATTTGATAAAATTAATCACAACTTACTAATTTTCAAGCTTTGCTCACTCGGATTTCCAACTATTTTTACTATGTGGATCCAATCCTATCTTTCTAATTGCACCCAACAAGTACAATTTCGAGATGCTGTCTCATCGATTATTCCAAACACTTCTGGTGTACTTCAGGGTAGTCATCTTGGTCCACTTCTGTTTATTTTATTTATTAATGACGTGAGTTCGGTCACCTCCAACTTAAATATTCTTTTGTATGCTGATGATGCAAAAATATTTCGTACTGTCACATGTACGAACGATTATCTACTTTTGCAAAATGACATACAACTATTTGTTGACTGGTGTACCTTAAACTGTATGCCTTTAAATGTTGGAAAGTGCACTATGACATCTTTCTGCAGAAAAAAAATTCCTTTTGAATTTATCTATGTGTTAGAGGGAATTGCTTTACAGAAATTAAGCAAAGTACGCGATTTAGGTGTACTATTTAATGACAAATGTACCTTCGATGACCATGTTGACATTATTGTTATCAAGGCTAATTCCATTTGGGGCTTTGTAAAACGATGGTGTAAGGACTTTAATGACCCTTACATTACAAAGACACTTTACTGTGCCTTTGTACGCTCCATTCTTGAATATGCTTGCCCCGTTTGGAGTCCTTATTACGATATTTATAAGATAAGAATCGAGTCTGTACAGCGAAGATTTTTAAGATTTGCTCTTAAGGGTCTTCCCTGGTCAGATTCAATATGTCTCCCTCCTTATCAAGAACGACTTCAACTGCTTTCGTTGATATCGCTCGAAGATAGGCGAGTTATTCTTAGTGCCGCATTTGCAGTTAAATTAATTTCAGGTCAAATCGACTCTCCGCTTTTGCTAGGAGCTCTCTCCTTCAAAATACCTTATCGAACCTTGAGAGACTACGTACTTCTTGACATTCCATTCCATCGAACTAATTACGGTCAGCACGATCCGATAACTTCCATTTCACGGGCTTTTAACGATAATTATAGCAACTTTGATTTTAATCTTAATGTTACTCAGATTAAGTCAGCTTTGTTAAAAATATGATGTTTTTTATGTTTTACTGTAAGCTTTGTATTATAAATTGTACGTAATCTTTTATTGATGAATTCTTAAATAAATAAATAAATAATTCTCAATAGGATTTGTGATGTCGTGGAAAGCACTCTCGAAGCATATCAGGCTGGATTCCGTAAATGGGGTCGTCTTCTATCGACCACACAAATACCCTAGAGATAATGTTGGAGCAGTCCGCCGAAATGGGTTCGCCACTACATCTCATGTTTGTGGACTTCGAGAAGTCTTCCGACAGCGGTAAGCGAGATTACATATGGAATGCTTTGCGTAGAAGAGGTATTCCAGATAAGGCCATAGTTATAATTAAAGAATCCTATGAAGATGCAAGGAGTCGCGTCTTACAGAGAGGAGAGCTGTCCGAGAGCTTTCCTGTGCGAACGGGTGTCAGACAAGGATACATATTATCACCAGCCCGGTTTCTGGTGGTAACAAATGACATCTTGAAAACTGCACTGGATGGTGGGGAAGATAAAGGTCTTCATTGGAGACTATTTAACATCTTAAGCCACCTTGATTATGCTGATGACGTGTGTTTGCTTGTACATAAGCGTTCGGACTTAGAGTTGAAAGTTCGCTCGTTGCATTCTGAATGCAAAGAGGCGGTACTGAATATAAATGTGCGTAAAACCAAGCACACCGATTGTTCTTAACGGACAAGATGTGGAAGAGGTGTAAGATTTTTGTTATCTCGGAAGCATTACCAGTATGGACGGCGGAGTCGAAAAGAATATTGAGACTCGCCTAAATAAAGCTCGTCAGGTTTTCGGTATCCTTTCCCCTTTCTGGAGGTTAAAAAAGATCTCCCTTCGCACGAAGCTGCGAGTATTTGACGCATGCGTCAAATCCGTGTTATTATATGTTTGTACTAGGTGAAAAGTAACCGTTCGACTTACCAAGAAATTGCAAACTTTCGTGAACCGATGCCTCCGACGCATCTTTGGAATATTCTGGCCAGAAGTGATTCTCAACGACGTACTTTCGAGTACAATTGGACAGACTAAAATAGGCATTGAGGTTCAAAGGAGGAAGTTGCAGTGGAACGGTTACACTATTAGAGAACCAGGGCAAAAAATCGCCAAACAGGCTCTGGATTATAATCGTCAAGGAAGATGTCGGGTTGGTCAACCATATAGCACATGGAAGCGAGCAGTTGAGCAGGAGACCAGACGAATAAACAAGTCCTAGCAACAGCTAAAAGTCGATGCTCAGGATCGCGCCTTGTGGAAGAGAGTTGTATCTGTCCTATGCCGCTATAGGGGGTCTTAACAGGAATTTGATTCCCTGATTGATTAATTTTGGAAACTGATTTGGAGATTATGGTAATTGATATGCTAAATAATTAGTATTGTACTGTTTATTACATATTTTTCCATTAAAAAATGAGGAAATTTGGAGAACCAACATTTTGAAATTGGTCTTCGAATTATGTAAAAATACAATTCTTTAAAATCGCAGTTTTTATACTCTAGATGAAATCTGAAAGTATTATAAGTTTGCTCTGAAATTTGTAACGAAGAAATAAGGCTCGGAGAAAGAAATGAATGATTCAGAAGTTCTAAAATCACTCAAAAATCTCGAAACCGGATGTCCGTTGGTCCGTCCGTCTGTCCGTCCATTCGCTCTCTAGCTTAAGAACGGGCTGAGATGGATAGTTCAAATTGTGTACACGTCATTTTAAACAAAAAAGTAAGGTAAAGTTCTTGAACGGGCCAAATTGCTCCACCCCTCGACCCCTCCCATACAAAATGACACAATTGCGCAATTTGTCATTAAACCGATTTGCTGGAAAAGTATAAAAGCTATTGATCTAACATTTGGAACATAATACTTTTATGATAGTCTCAATCTACCGTATAAAAATGTTTTTCGTTCTGCCTCTCATTCCACTCCCTCCCATACAAACTGCACTTTTTCATGCTTAAAATAGCGTTTAAACGCTAAATAAGGCCGAAAAAATCAATTTGAAAAATAAGGATTAAAATAGCGTTTAAAAAATAGCGTTACTGAGTATGTATAAAATTTATCGAGCTCAAATTGTGCACTTAATATTTATTTTGAATTATTAGTAAGGCCAAAAACAAATTAGACTATAAGCTTAACCCCTTCTACCCCCTCCCATACAATCAGACAAAATTTCACAACTTAACAAAATAAACTGCAAGTCGAGCGAAACTTTATTATTCTTGGGACAAGTTGCGGATGTGTGGAAAGTCAATATGCAGGTTAGAGTGGTTATGGAAGACTAAGTGAAAGTGACTTCTTGGGCAGGCCTGTTGTCAATATAACAATATTTCATTCGTTTCTGCAAGTTTGGGTTTTTATGAGGGGAGGAGGAGGGGTAATAGTAAAGGTGGGTGGATGTTAATAGGTTTTTAAGTGATTGCTTGAATCACGTCTAATATTGTCTGTATAGAATGTGTTTCATAGACGAAGTTGCATAGAATTTTCATAGGATTCGGTGTATTTTACATTCACGAAACCAAACATTTGTATTGGAAGGGGTAGAGGAGGTAGGGGAATCGTAAAATTTGTGACAAAATTTTATTTCCTTTCTCTTGTAGTGTGCTTGTACGAAATTTTAAGTTCGTAGCTTTTAATTTTTTGGTTATTAGTTGATTCAATGAAATAGGTCGAAATGATACTTTTGTATGGGAGGGGGTAGAAGGGCAAGCGCGATTGCAAGACTCTTAAAGTAATATCATTTCAATTATTTTTATAGGTTTTTGTGCAAAATTTGAAATTGATAGCTTTTAAGAGTTAGCCGATAACTGATTTCTTAAAAATGGTCCAAAAAATAATTTTGTATGGGAGGGGGTAGAAGAGGTAGGTGGATCGCAAACTTTGTGACGGAATTTTCCTTTCTTTCTCTTTTAAGGTGCTCGTACAAATTTTCAAGTCCGTAGCTTTTAATTTGTTGGTTAGCAGTTGTTTTATTGAAATTGGTCGAAATCATACTTTTGTATGGGAGGGGGTAGAACGGCAAGTGTGATCTCAAAAACGCAGTTGACGCAGTTCAATTTCAACTATTTTCAAATGATTTTGTGCAAAATTTCAAATTGATAGCTTTTACTAATTAGGTGATAATTAATTTCTTAAAAATGGTCGAAAAAAGAATTTTGCATGGGAGGAAGTAGAAGCTTTCAAGGTATTCGACCAGTTAATATTTCATTCTTTCAAAGATTTTTTTTTAAATGCATTTTGCAAATTTTCAAGTTTCTCCTTTCAAATTTCATTCAAAAATTTTCAGTTTATGTGGTTTTTTCATTGCACATGAAACACCTTGTGCACGGTAGACCAGGGGGGTCGGTGCATAACAATTGTGGAATTTTTATTATTTTTTCTGTATGTACAATAAATAGATGTATCTACATGGAAAATTTAAATTTTGTATCTTTCACCAGAGCCCTTAAAAAATCACTCAAAATTTTAGACATTTTTGATTACCACCTACCTCCCCTTACACCTCCCGACGTAAAATTTTTACCAAATTTAAAAACTATTACTTAGTTCTACAATTTGACAAAATTTGAATTTGATATCTGCACTCAATTTTGAATTATAACGGTTTGAAATTTTGGAAAGTGCATCATTTTTGAAATGCTCCCCATTTCCCACTACTATTTTGTGGACTTCGAGAAGGCTTCGTTAAGCGAGATTACATATGGAATGCTTTGCGTAGGAGAGGTATTCCAGATGAGGTCATAGCAATGATTACAGAATTTTACGAAGATGCAAGGTGTCGCGTCTTGCATAGAGGAGAGCTGTCCGAGAGCTTCCCTGTGCGAACGGGTATCAAACAAGGCTGCATATTATCACCAGTCCTGTTTCTGGTGGTAATAAATGACATCTTGAAAGCTGCACTGGAAGGTGGGGAAGGTAAAGGTCTTCAATGGAGACTATTTAACATCTTAAGTCACCTTGATTATGCTGATGACGTGTGTTTGCTTGCACATACCCGTTCGGACTTAGAGTCAAATGTTCGCTCGTTGCATTCTAAATGCAAAGAGGCGGGACTGAAAATAAATGTGCGTAAAACCAAGTACATGCAGATGGGTTCGAACGCAAGCACACCGTTTGTTCTTAATGGACAGGATGTGGAAGAGGTGCAAGATTTTTGCTATCTCGGAAGCATTGTCAGCATGGACGGCGGAGCCGAAAAGGATGTTGAGGCTCGGCTAAATAAAGCTCGTCAGGCCTTCGGTATCCTTTCCCCTTTCTGGAGGTTAAGAGAGATCTCCCTTCGCACGAAGCTGCAAGTTTTTGACACATGTGTCAAATCCGTGTTGGTAAATGGTTGTGATACGTGGAAAGTGACCGTTCGACTTACCAAGAAACTACAGACTTTCGTAAACCAATGCCTCCGGCGCATTTTAGGAATATTCTGGCCAGAAGTGATCTCCAACGACGAACTTTGGAGTACAACTCGCCAGACTAAAATAGATATTGAGATTCAACGGCGAAAGTGGCAGTGGATCGGTCATACTTTGAGGAAACCAGAGCGAAACATCGCAAAACAGGCTCTGGATTATAACCCTCGAGAAAGGCGTCGGGTTGGACGACCATGTAACACATGGAAGCAAGCAGTTGAGCAGGAGGCCAGAGGAATAAACAAGTCCTGGCAACAGCTTAAAACCGATGCTCAGGATCGCGCCTTGTGGAAGAGAGTTGCATCTGTCCTATGCCCCTATACGGGGTCTTAACGGGAATTTGATTGATTGATTGATTGACTATTTTGTCCAAATCTTATATTTTTCTCGTATTTTTCTAGTATAGCTTAATATAGTTTCTAAGATTCAATTACATAGCTTAATAAATAGCCGAGATATTGATTTTTAAGTGTTTTTCTTTGCACCCCTCCTGACCCTCCCCCTTACAATAATTAACTTTTATCTAAACTGATTCTAGTGGACCTAAATGCCACCTTAATGGTCTCAAAATATCAATTTTTTATGGTAAGTAATTTCGAAGATATAATCATTTGAAAAAAAATTCGACTGACAATTGGTTCTTAGCCCCCCCTTTTCGCACCACAATGGATAAAAAAATTTAATTTTTTTTAGAAGTTGTCCCACAAACCCCTCTATATGTGTGTTGAGTTTTAGCTTCCTAGCTGTTACCTTGGTTGAGATATTTGAATTCGTATTTTTCGGATTAAGCGCTCCCCCCGCCTCACCCCCCAAAATGGGTATACGCCTGAGATTCACAACTATCTACAATCCCCCCAAAAATGAACTTTCTATCTTGAAGGGTTTGGGAGTTAATGTGCGCTGAGCGTACACACCGGCGTACAGACAGACGGATTTTTTTTTTCATTTTTAAGCTAATTTAGTCATGAAACGCGAAAAAACAAAATTTCAGGGTAGCAAATTTTTTTTTTTTGTCAATTCGATTACAATTCTTTATTATTAAAATAATTAAGTAAGATGGATTTCTCTGGAAAGTATGAATACTACTGATCTAAAACATATCAAAAGCATGATATTTATAGTTATTTCTGAAAAAATCTCTAAGAACTCGCCCCTCCTTCTACTACCTTCCATACAAACTGCACAATTTCACTAATTCAAATACACAAATTTTCTCAGTACCTATTAAATTTTTGAATTCTAAATGTTGTATAAAACATCTTGATAGCAACTTTAGCGCGATGAGAAAAAATTAGTTCAATGTCGTGGAAAGGGGTACAGGGGCCCCTTTCCACCTACAAAATTTCTTGAAATCAAAAAATGTCTCTTAGATCTAGATTATCACACGATTGAGCTTTACGCCCAATCGTAGTCCTGTTCTGTTTTTTTTTTTTAAATTTTGTTGTTTTCAGTTCGCCGAGTTATGAAAATATCTTCCAAGAAGTCGAGCGCGATTCTATCATTCTTGGAACAAATCGAGAGTACATGGGAGGTTAATGTGCAGATTAGGGGGAAGCAGATAGAAAAAACTTAGGTGTTGGAGTTTGTAGAGCAGTGCTGTTTTCAATTCTGCGATTAATATGAGTATCTCTAGTGTATATTTAATATTTCATAAGTTTATTCATGCAAGTTTTGGTTAGTATGGGCCCGGAATGTGCTGAAAGGGGTGGGTGTTAGCGATGTCAAGTTTCGTTACTTTTCGGTACCAGTTACTTCAAGGAAAGTAATCGTTACATTTTATTCGTTACTAGGTACTCGTTTATTTGAAATTACCACCATATCATATTGCAGGGATGGGTAAGCCAGTTTTGCAAATCAGAAATTCAAATAGAAGAAATCGCCTCTAGTACCCCATGCAGTAAGTATGCAGTATGGACCAAGAAATCGCTTGTAAATTGCTATTTCGTTGACCTAGTACCTGTATCAACACAGATGAAAAGTCTGTTTTTTTAATTATCCCGTTTCGATGTAGAAAATCATTTCAAACACATACATTTTTTTCAATATTTCACAAATTTATTTTATCCAATAAATTTTTCTTCAAATAAAAAAAAAAAAGAATAAAACGACAATATGAAAGAAATTCTCTCAATTAGTTAAAAAAAAAACAATCTCTTTATCACCCAAAATATTAAAAAAATTCTACAGTCTGGTATCACTGATCCCACAACCCTAACACTAGTAACGACTCCCTGCCCTGCCGCTCGAGCCTTGAGCCAAAACTCTAATCAAAGACAGTGTTGAAAGGAACGAAAGAAAAAAAAAACACATTATTTTCTCCGTAGACGTTGCCAAAAGGCGTCGGTACTCGTAACTTCGAATTTCGGTCGATAACGAGTACTCGTGTAACAAATAGTTACTTTTTTGACATCACTAGTGGGTGGAAGATAGTAATTTTTAGTTCCCTATATTATGAAATAATAATAGCAAACTTTATTAATCAAATTTTCGCCATCCATTTTTTGATGTCTTTGATGTCCGAGTTTTCTCCATGATGCCTGTTTGTTTCTATGCCCAAAGGATAACTCGAGTAAATTTTAACAGAATTAGGTGGATGTAGTTGCAAAAAATCGATCTCCGCTTCGGCTTTTGGTTTTGGATATGACTACTAACCGAAAAAAAACCCTTAAAAAAGATAGAACGAAAACTCTGTTTGTAATCGGATCGAGAAATGTTTAATGACAAAGTTGTAGAGCGGGCGAAAATAAATATTGTTACCGATTTTTCGCTACGACTTTCGAAATATATGACATTTTGGCAATATTTAACCTGAAATCGCCACATTTGCATTTGAATGAAAAAACAGCCTGACCGGATTTTATAAATATTCAGAAATAACCAGTTCTTGTAATACATACTTTTCCGATATTTCCATATCTTGTTCACGTTTTCATCAATTTTGAATTTTTTGCAACTGATTGGAATTGGTCCTTTATTTGACAAAACGCGCCATTCATTTCTATACCAATTGATATGCGAGAGTTCTGAGTGGCAATCGTACTCATCATGCTAATTGGATCGAAAAAATTCACAAAACGAACTGTTTGGCTATGAAATTGCTCTCAAATAATATTTTTAGTTTCCCAAATTATGATTGGATACATCGCCACGGATACGGACAGATTCTACGGTAACGACTGTTGGCATTTGACAACGAACAATGATTGGCTTCTAGAACATTCAAACATTGAATGAAGGGGGAAGGGCTGGATTCACTCGGTTCATGCACTGCCAATCAGTGATCGACCGTGAAATGAAGCACTATAGCATCCAAATCTTGCGCTTAAGCGATGTCCGGTGGACAGCATCTGAAGAAAAACAAGCCCGAAGCGGAAACACCATTCTGTACGTTGGTCCTCAGAGTGAAGCCAAAAATGGCGTGGCGGTCGTCATTACACTCTCGTATCAATAAGGTTTTAAGATAACGGGTTTTAAGCCCATTACCCAGTGATTGTCCCTTTGCCATTTTTAGGGCAAGCCGGACTGGCAGTGGGTGAATTCTACTGCCCCCATATCATAGGAAGATGGTTAGCTCAGGTCCGTGGAGTCGCTATTCTCCAAAGATTGTTCCATGAATTGGTAAAACCTCATCCTACAACTACCCCCCTGCAGGGATATGGATTCACTATTTAAAATTATGAAACATTTGACGAACAGGAATTTCACCGCGAACCATCTGGTGAGAGATGTCAACGGAACTCTCCTTAATATGAGTGAATACCAGTTAAGGCGATGGAAGGAATACTTCTCTGATATTTTAAACATCTATTCAGAGGAAGATATTCGCGAAACAGAACAACTACCAAACATCCAACCGCAACAATCTTCTATTAGGGACGATATCCCATTTAAGGAAGAGATAGTTTGACCGGATGACGGGAAGGAAAGTCCCAGGTATAGATGGACTACCAACCGAACTCCTCCAAGCGGACCCGGAAATAACAGCCAATATACTCTTCCCACTTTTTACTGAGGTGTGGAATGAAAGAAAATGTCCGACTGAATGGAAGGAGGGCGTCATTGTGAGAAGGGATTGTGGCAATTGGCGTGAAATATGTCTACTCAGTGCCGTATCGAAAATCATGGCTAAGGTAATTCTCAATAGGATCAATGATGTCGTGGAGAGCACTCTCAAAGTTAATCAAGCTGGATTCCGTAAAGGGTCGTCTAGTACCGACCATACAAATACCCTACGGATAATATGGAAGCATTCAGCCGAAATAGGCTTGCCACTGCATCTCATGTTTGTGGACTTCGAGAAGACTTTCGACAGCGCTAAGCGAGAATACATATGGAATGCTTTGCGTAGGAGAGGTATTCCAGATGAGGTCATAGCAATGATTACAGAATTTTACGAAGATGCAAGGTGTCGCGTCTTGCATAGAGGAGAGCTGTCCGAGAGCTTCCCTGTGCGAACGGGTATCAAACAAGGCTGCATATTATCACCAGTCCTGTTTCTGGTGGTAATAAATGACATCTTGAAAGCTGCACTGGAAGGTGGGGAAAACAAAGGTCTTCAATGGAGACTATTTAACATCTTCAGTCACCTTGATTATGCTGATGACGTGTATTTGCTTGCACATAACCGTTTGGACTTAGACTCAAATGTTCGCTCGTTGCATTCTAAATGCAAAGAAGCTGGACTGAAAATAAATGTGCGTAAAACCATGTACATGCTGAAGGATTCGATCACAAGCACGTCTATTATTCTAAATGGACAAGATGTGAAAGAGCTGCACGATTTTTTTTATCTCGGAAGCATTATCAGTATGGACGGCGGAGCCGAAAAGGAGTGTGAGGCTCATCTAAATAAAGCTCGTCAGACCTTCGTTATCCTTTCCCGTTTCTAGAGGCAAGGAAAGATCTCCCTTCGCACGAAGCCGCGAGTATTTGACGCATGCGTCAAATCTATGTTGTTATCTGGTTGTACTATGTGGAAAGTAACCATTCGACTTACGAAGAAACTGCAAACTTTCGTGAACCAATGCCTCCGTCGCGTTTTAGGAATATTCTGGCCAGAAGTGATCTTCAACGACGAACTTTGGAGACAACTAGACAGACTAAAAGAGACAGTGGATCGGCCGGAAACTAGAGCGAAACATCGCCAAACAGGCTCTGGATTATAATCCTCAAGGAAGACGTCGGTTTGGTCGATCATGTAGCACATGGAAGCGAACAGTTGAGCAAGAGGCCAAAGATATAAACAAGTCCTGGCAACAGCTAAAGGCTGAAGCTCAGGATCGCGCCTTGTGGAAGAGAGCTTTTTCTGTCCTATGCCCCTATAGAGGGTCTTAACAGGAATTTGATTTAGGTATTATAAAATAATAATAGGGAACGAGTTTACGAATAATAAAGCGTAACAGTGTAGAATCCGGAAATCTTTTCTTTCAATAATAGGGAACTTTGTTAATCGTAAAAAATTTTCGACATCATTTTTTTGATGAATTTACGCGTTTCGAAGTCACAGTATTCTAAAAACGAGTTTTCTCCATGATGCTCGTCTGTGTGTTGATAATTCTACTAAATCTTATCAGAATTGGGTGGTAGTAGTCCCAAAAATTGTTGATTTTGAAGAGGCCTCCGTTGCGTAGTTTCAGCGTGCTTGCATCACAGCCAATGTGTCGTGTGTTCGATTCTCACTCCAGGCAATAGGATTGTATTAGCACGAAGATTTCAGTATCTACTGGCAATGAAAAATAATTCGAAATAAAACAGGCAAACGATGGAAAAGTGAAGCAATTCCACTTTTATAAGGTCTTCTTACCCAGTAGATGAGTAGATGGTTTTTGTTAGCTTTTAATGTTAATCTACAACTTTTGTATGGGAGAAGGCAGAATAGGTGAAAAAAATTCAACAATTTTTACGAATGTATTTCAAATCGATATTGAAATGGATTTAAAATTCGGATCAGTAACCTTTGTACATTTCAAGAAAATCGACACATTGAAAAGTTATGAAATTGTGCCGGAATTGTGTGGAAGGGCAGTGGCATCGAACATATTTGTTCACCATAATAACTACCAAAATACTTCTGTATTAAATTTAAGCTTTGAAATAGTGTCGTTTCTGCTGGAGTGTTTCTACTTATATTACTGAGAAAGTGTTAACTTTCAAATTTCAGAGCACTGCCTTGGATAATTTCCATCAAAGGTAACTTATTATGAATCTGTGAAATTGAGTCATTTTGTATGAGAGGAGGTAGAAGGGGTGGAGCGATTTGGCCCGTTCACGAACTTGACCTTACTTTTTTGTCAAAAACGACGTGTACGAAATTTGAGCTTTCTAGCTCAACGCGTTCTCAAGCTAGAGACCGAACGGACAGACAAAAGGACGGTTTCGATGACAACAAATATTTCTGTACCATTAGCGACTCTGTGCGAGCATTTCTTGGTATTACGAATTGCAGAGCAAACTGTTAATACTCTTAGATTGATGAGCATAGAAATAATTCACTATTGAACCAGTCGACAGGGAAGGTAGCGCCGCTGCTCTTAGTTACGCCTCTACTCGTAGCTTTCATAATTTTTAAAGAAATTGGACATTGTTTTTCTATAATTCTGGCATTTGCATGGGATGTGGCAGAGGAATTGGAAGGTTCCGGATGAAACTGCTTATCATCATATGGGAGGTGGTAGAAGGAGCAAAGCGATGCTCATATATTTTTGAGCATTTATTTCAATTATTAAGCGACAAATTCTGGCAAAATTTTAAGTTTGTATTTTGTCTAGTTTCAATGAAAATCGATTAAATGCATTTACCAAAATTGTGCATTTGTCTGGGAGGGGGCAAAAGGAGTATTCGAATCAAAACCGAATTTGTTGACATCAACTACATTTACCTTAGAGTACCTTACTCAAAATTTGAAGTTGATAACTTTGACGATTTCAAAGAAAAATGATTTAACTGAAATTTCAAAATTTTCTGAAATTTGAAGGAGTGAAGCGAATTTGATATTTTCGTAGAAATTGATTGCGATTATGATAAAAATAATTCTGGCAAAACTCGTTCTTTTAGCTTTACTAGTTTCAATGAAAATCGATTGGAGGGGATAGAAGAAGGATCGGATATTTTTTGACGTTAATGATTTTCACATCGTTACACTTTGGCCTGATTTTCAAGTCGATAGCTTAAGCAATTTCGGAGAAAAATCAATTTCTGTAAATATCGAAATTCCATCGAATTTGTATAGGTGGGAATTAAAAGAGTGGGCAATGTAGATCGTTCATGAACTTTAAGTTTCTTTTTTGCAGAAAATGACATAAAAAATGTTCAGCACGACTGTTCAAAGCATTCGAGAGTTATGTTGTAGAAAGACGGACGTACTGACAGATAGACAGACGGAGAGATGGTCGCTCGGAATCGAAGTTTTTGAGTGGCAACGAATATTTTTGAGCCCTTAGTGGCTCTGTGCGAGCATTATTTCTTAGTGTTACAAACATTAAGGCAAACACAATACACGCTCCTATTTCACCTGGAGTTTAATAATAAATTAAATCTAAGAAGATTTTCTAATATAAACAATTTAAAATTTTATTAAGAGTTCAGGAAATTACTAATAAATTCACATCCATTTCCATTGATATTGGTTTGCTATAACCCCCTAGCATGAATTCAGTTTGAAGCAATAACGTGCACAAACAAAATACCAAAGACGATCATATGGCTTTGTATAGTTTCAGATTTATCTGAAGCTTTTCATATCCAATTACGATAAAGAAATAAGTTGCTTTCAGGACAAAAACGCTTTTACCTGGTTACCTGACAGTGGCGTGTATAGCTATAATTGCAAAATTCATCCAATAAATTTAAACGAGATGTTCAGCACCGTTTTCCCAGTAACACAAAACACGCCAAGTAGGACCATGAGAACGGCCTTTAGTGAAACCGATTCAAAGCTATTCTATTAGCATAGTTATTATTATTTAGTATTACGGTTATTGCTGCTGCTCCGTAGATTCTACGTCAAGATGTGCTCCGCACCAGATACGACGACTCTATATTCTTATAAAATCACACGTGTAGATCCCGGTCGAAATTTATTATCGACGCGAATGGTGCTATCAGCCCTATCCCGCATATCCTTAGCAAAGGAAGCGCCCAACGGGGGCAAACCAAATAAAAGACGAATGAAAAAAAGTAAAGAAACTCGCAAGGATTTTCTCGTTAGGGAAAATTGCCAACATAAATAAGTGAGCGGACACTGAAGAACAAAATAAGGAACTTAAGGATACTTGAATTTTTTTTTATTATTAGTTTGCTTTGGTTCTTTTTTCCCGTATCCCGTTCCCTTTACGTAAAAGTGAGTGAACTGCTCTTATCACAGAAATAAATTGTCTTGTGGAATGATTTCGAAATTGGTAATTATTATGCCTGGACAGCATGTACCTATTTTATGCTTAGTTCAGACTATGCAGAAGCAGAAACGTGATTTGCATCCCTTATGTTGGGTCTGGCCAAGGATTTTTTTTAATGAAATGGTATGCAAGGCTCCAGATTGAATTATTAGGAAAAAAGTAGTATTTTCATTTACGCTTTGTCTAATGGTTATTAATGGTCGACACATGCCAACTTCGAAGAAGAAGAGATTCAGATGTTGTGATGCAAACAGGAATCACTTGAGTACTTCATCATCACCAATGACGCGACAACCCAAATTGGTCTCGATCCAAAGACCGCGACCTCCAGCTGAGGGTTCCCATCGCTTGCGTGGTTTGCCTACTGAGCCTTTAAGAGCACCTTTGCGGATTCGTTTCTTTCTTCCATTCGCTCTCCATGGCCAGCCCAATGCAATTTAAGTAGCTTGATGAACGTTGAAGCTTCTGGCTCGTTGTAGAGTTGATACAACTCATGAATGTATCTTATTCACCATGCTGTTCCTTCCTTCACAGGTCCTAAAATTCTTCGGAGGACCTTTCTTTCAAATGCGTTAACTGCTTTTTCGGAAGTTCGCGCTAATGTCCGAGTCTTGCTACCATAGCAGAGCACAGGTCGTATAATAGTTTTATATATTCGCAGCTTATTGTTCCTGTGCACTTTAACAATACGTCTTATTTGCAAGTATTGTCCGTCCGTTTGATTTCGTCTGTTTCATTACCGTCCTTTGCTAGATTAGCCCCAAGATATATGAAGTTGTCCACACTCTCCAAATTATATTCTGCAATTGCTATGTTTTGTCTGATTGGCGTTCTTCTTCTTGTTTGCGTCATTACTTTTGTTTTGCTTTCGTTAATGCGCAACCCGACTTCTTTTGTGGCGGAGTCAGTACTTCCTTAGCACTAGGGAAGGATCTTGCTAGGATATTAATGTTGTCAGCGTATGCTACTAGTTGGGTGGACTTGAATAGTAGCGTCCCGTTGGTGTGTACTGGGATTTTTCGGACGACACACTCTAGTGCCAAGTTGAAAAGCATGGGGACTGAACCATCTCCCTGCTTAAGGCCACATTCCGTTCGAAAGCTGGTTGCGGAATCGGTTTGTATTCTTAATTGGGAGTGTTTATTATTGTGAGTCTTGTTAGTCGGACTAATTTTGGGGAATCCTATAATCAAGCATGATTTGGTATAGTACGCTCCTGTCGATACTGTCGTATGCTTGTTTAAAATCTACGAAGATTTGGTGCACGTCTGTGTTATATTCCCAGCATTTCTCAAGCACCTGTTTCACCGAGAATATCTGGTCTGTTGTAGATCGTCCGGTTCTGAATCCGCCTTAGTATTCGCCAATTATTTGATTAGTATAGGGCTTAAGACGACGTTCAATAATTTTTGTCAGTATTTTATAGGACGTACACAACAATGATATACCTCTGTAGTTCTCACAGCAGAGTTTGTCTCCTTTCTTGTAAATTGGACATATAATGCTTTTTCGCCAGTCGTCGGGTATGATTTCCTCTGTCCAAATTTTGCATATCATGCTGTGCAGTATTTCAGCGACACAGTTTCCACCGTTTTTCAGAAGTTCAACTGGTTTTTCGTCAATTCCCGGCGCTTTGTTTAGTTTTTGGTCACATAGGGCTGCTTTGATTTCAGCAAGCATGGATAGTGTCGATGATGGTTCTTCTTCACCAGTTGAAGAGAAGAATTAAAATATGTCTGTCGTGATCGGTGCTAATGGGGTGGAATTGAGAAGATGTTCAAAGTAGGAAGCCTATCTCCTTTTGATTTCTTGTGTGTCGCTGATGATGTTGCCCTCTGCGTCTTTGCAGAGACTGGATTTTGGTTTATATCCTTTTTTTAGGTCATTTACTGTAGCGTGTGCGTCCCTCATGTCTCATATTGTCGTCCATTTTTTGTATTTTGTCATTAGGGTACTTCCTTTGTTTTCGCCTGCAGGTCTTTGTCGCATATCGCCTAAGTTCGTCATATCTTTCTTTTTTGGCTCGTGTTGGTCGTTCAGTAAAAATTTTGTAACCCCCGTTCTTTCTATCTATGGCATCGCGACATTCTTGGTCGAACCAATCATTATTTTTTCGCCTTGCTTGATATCCTAACACCTCTTCTGCCGAGGATTTGATGCCGTCTCGTATTTTCATCAACACATTCTCCACTGGTATATTTTGGATATTTTCATATATTGGTGTCAGGTGTTTATTACATACTGACATGTAGGCGTGCGCCACCGTTTCGTCTTTAAGCTTGTCGACAGTAAATTTGCGAGCTCTACTCGTTTTCAAATATCCACGACAAGCTATTCGGCATCTATACTTAGCTCTGACTAAGGGTTGGGCAACTTATCCGTCGCGTCCTCAGGTGGTGGATGGAGGACGCCGCGATGTGTCGCAAGACTCTCGTCCGCGGTTAGCATGGCAATAGCAAAGAATTAAGTTTGACAGTTATACTCTCTTCAACGAGCTTATCGGACACGTGGCAACCGCCACGTTGTGAGCCTAAATGAATAAACATGTTGAGGAGGATATGGCAGCAAATATCTTTCCTGTAACAACCATTCCGCGAACCAGCCCAAAAAACTATGAGATGGAGTCCCCCCGTATTGGCCCTCAGTCCCCGGCAAAAGAGGGTGCTAAAATCACCGGGTCCGAACGCGGTTCGGGAGCTACTAAAACGGTGCAACCAGGTTCTAGTAGTGCTGTGCTACTGGCACCCAGCGCACTGAGTCTTCGATGTCAAAGCTCAGTGATCTCGCTTTTATAATGGCATTAGAGGATGCAGACTCAGAACCGAGTAAGCCGATGGAGATGTGTATAGATGTTGGTCACGCTTCGACGTCGACAATATCCTGCACAACTATCTCGGCTGACCTTGGTTCTGAGACGATCCAAACCCCTCAAGGCGGAACTAGCAACCGATCCCGTCGCCGTGCTAAAACCACCCTAAAAAGAAAAACTGCGAAAGCGAAGTTTGACAATGCGGTAAAGGCTAAAGTGCCTGCAATTCTGAGTCGACT
This sequence comes from Chorisops tibialis, assembly GCA_963669355.1. Lineage (NCBI taxonomy): Eukaryota > Metazoa > Arthropoda > Insecta > Diptera > Stratiomyidae > Chorisops > Chorisops tibialis. The sequence continues at coordinate 247,281,343 of OY770262.1, forward strand.
GTCTTCCGGGACGGACGATTCACGAGCTGCAGAAGCTTCACGCCCAGCCATCGTGCCGGCCGAAGTGATCAGAGTCGAGGCGAAAGGTCTTAGGACCCCAGCAACGTCTCTGATTAATAAAGCTAGTACTTCCGAAGCGAATGTGGACAGAGTAGTAAAGCCTCCTGCGAAAGAGTCCTTACAAGCTCCGACCACTCCGCTGAAAGGAGTATCAAACATTGCAACGGATAGCGCTGTGGTTCAGAAACTGTCGGCAACAAAAAGGAGAAATATGCTCAGAAGGGCAGCCCAACGAAACAAGACTCATAGCTTGACTCAGGGTTCCCAATCAGCTGCGACTCCCATTTTGCAGCCGTCAGTGGAAAATGTCGAAGTGGTTCAAATAGTTTCATCCCCGCTGGCTTCGGGACGATCGGTTCATGGCACCGCCTCTGGCAAAGCCAAAGGACCCTCGTCCGCGGGCACAGTCGCCGGTAAGAAGCTTGAACCACTGAAGCAGAAACATAAGCGTATCCGATGGTATGATAGTAATACACCGATACCTGCAGCAAAAAAGAAGCAGCCGAGATCGGCTACCTATAGCGACGTCGCTAGGAGTTCCCTCCAGGCAGCAGTCATCAATACCAATGACTTGCTAGGCATTATACCAGAGTCGGTGAGGCCTCAGATCTACTCTTCATTGAGGAACATTCTGAGGGAACACCTCTTAGGTAATCCACCAGCTAAACCAAGCTTTTTGAAGTATGACTTCGAGCCAGGTTATCTTAGAATAACTTGTGCGGACCAAAACACTCTGGTGTTCCTTCGGGAGGCGGTTCCCAAGATGAACGAGCTCTTGAAGGACATCAAGCTACAGGTGGTGGAAGGTGCCGAGGCTCCCAGACTGACAAAAGTGTCTGTATGGATCCCGGGTATCATTGAAGACCCTGAAATCCTATTGCAGGATATTAAGCTGCAAAATAATCTTTCTACGGAGGTATGGAAGCTTTTCCATAGAGAACAAAAAGACAAGGGCCAACTTCTTGTTCTCGGAGTCGACCAAAGCTCCATGGAAAGGTTGTCTGTAGCGAAAGGTTTCGCGGATTGTGGACTCAACAAGGTTCACTTCAAATTACCGAAACCAAACGCGGGCAACCTCAGAAGCCGGCAAACTGAGAGTGGTTCAAGCCAATCTACATCACAGTAGAGCGGCGACCGCCACTCTCCAACAACACCTCTTAAGAGGTTACTCGGATGTTGCACTTGTCGAGGAACCGTGGTTGAGTGGCTCTAACCACATTCTAGGATGGTGCAATAAAACTTTTACGGTCCTTCACGGACCCAAAATAGGTAAGCTACGGACATGTGTCGTTGCGAAAAAAGCACTAAAATTAGCTTTAATTCCGCAATTCAGCTGCCCAGACCAAACAACGACGCTTTGGAAGAGGTCTCTTAACGGAACACCGCAGCCAGTTAAGCAGGTTTCATAATACCAGCCATACGACGCAAGGGTTGTTCCAACGACTGACCTGTGCCAGCTTGTACAGTCCAACAAAGGGGACTTGGTAATAGGTTGTGATGCCAATGCCCATCACACCTACTGGTCTAGCACAGACTGCAACGATCGCGGTAAGTCAATTCTAGAATTTATTAGCATGAACAATCTAAATGTTTGTAATGTTGGTAATAGTCCCACCTTCATAAATAGAGCAAGAACCGAGGTTATCGACCTGATTCTTGCAACTTACTCTAAATCGCTAACGGTCCACAACTGGAAAGTTTCGAAAAAACCATCCTTGTCAGACCACATGTGGATAAGATTTGAAATAGTGGGATCAACAAAAAATAGCCGGTTTTACAGGAATCCAGCAAGAACTGATTGGGTTAAATATCAGGAGCTAATAAACCAAAGACTACCGGCAATAGTCCCTTACCCAATAAAAACAACAGATTCCTTAGATAAAATATGGACAAATTCTAAACGTCATAAGAAACGCAAACTCCCTTTTAGACCGCGAGTATGATTGCATGAACCAACCGCAGGCTGACAAACGGAAGTTTCACATTAAGTTTCCTGAACGAAACGAATGGACAACAAATACGATACTCAGCACCTGTATCGGTTCTCATTTCTATACGGACGGATCTAAAACTAGCCAGGGGACAGGTGCAGGGATTTATTCCCATGACCCCGACATCCAAACTTCATTTCATCTTCCATAACACGCGACAGTGTTCCAAGCAGAAGTATTAGCCATTAACGAGTATGCAAAAATTATTCTTGATATGCAGAACAGTCTCGGAAATTGTTACATTTTCTCGGACAGCAGGGCTGCACTTCAGGCACTCCAATCTTACAGGACTACATCCAAACTAGTGTCCATCTGTAGACACAATTTAAATCACCTAGCGGCCATAATGGAAGTTTTTCTAATTTGGATACCGGGTCATAGTGACCTGCTAGAAAACGAGGCGGCAGATACGCTTGCACGGCAAGGATCTGCTAACATCAACTCCACTAGGAAGTCAGTCGATGTAGCACCAACAGTGCTGAAGACTAGCTTCAAACAGACTATTTTGGATTCTTTCTTGGCGGGGTGGCGGCAGCTTCTACTTCTTCTACAATGGCGCTACAGCCAAAATCGGACCTTGGCCTCCTGATA